>CM075650.1:149767455-151113705 GCA_037953625.1 Crotalaria pallida
AGAGAAGTATTTTGATGATAAAAAATTGATTCATGGAAATAAAAAAAATATGGGATTTATCCTTAAAATATAAAAAAGTGTGAAAAATAATAAAATAATAAGTGAGATCCATTTAGAAACCAAAAATTTATCCTCGGGTATGAATGCTCTAAGATATTGTTTCATGAGGTTTTTTTTTTAATTATTTCATGAGGTTTTTAGACTTTGTTATTTTTTTATCATCATATTAATTTAATGTACATTTATTTGTACTTTAAAATTTGGGCATTTGATTTTTATTAAATCTATTGGGATTTTATTTTTTATTTTTTTGTCGTTGTTGATTGTTGTACAGATTGAGTGAATGCTTTTATTTGTTTTTTTAGTATTATTTTAACCCAAATTTATTTAATCTATCCATTAAAAAAAATATTTTTTTTGGTGTACACCAAGGGTATCCCCAACCGACAGCCGAAGACTAATCCCTTCCGAGACGTAGAGATCACCGAAGTAGGTTTTGCCTTTACCAACAAAGTCTTTTCCATGCCCACGGCTGGGATCAAACTCCTGACATCATGCTTAAGGAACCCAGCTATCTACCAACTGTGCTGGACTTTGTTGATTCCATTAAAAAAATTTGAATGAATCCATTGCGATTTTTATTTTTTTTTTTTTTTTTATGTTGATAGCACAAGCCACAAGTACCATCTACTTTTTAAATATTTATGAAAATGGCCTAAGTGTAGATGAGGTAGCTGGTGGGCCACCCCCAATAAAAATTTTTGAATAGAGATATTCACAAAAATGCCCACATAAATGCCCTTATAAATGCATCTTTACCAGCTTCTTATTACGGAAATGCCCCTAAAAATGCTACAAAATTAACATATAATTACGGATGTGACACTAAGTGGTTTAAAAATTGGATTAAAAAAACAAAAATGCAGAGAAAATGACACTTGGAAATGAACAGTAGTTAAAGAGGGGAAGATACGAATGACGTGGAAATGAACAGTTATAGCACAATGGTTTCCAAAATATGGCAATATAGAGTGGATGATTTCTTACAACTAAGGTCCACCTTTGGCAATATGAACGAGCTTATGCACCCATTCTTTTTTATTCTTCTATGAGAAGTTTCCACCGATGAACTGTGGCATATCAGTTCATTCTTATCCACAAACGGGATGAAGAACCCTCAATGTGGATGCTCTTATTTGCAAGTGTTTGCTATGTAGTTCTTAGAGCAATACTCCCTTCGTTCCTATTTAACTGTCTTTTTTTTTGGGAAGTTTTTTGTTTCATTTTATCTGTCATGTTGATGATTTCAAGAATGTAATAAATGTTACTTTCCATGTTCACCCCTATTTAATAGGGTATCGGTTTTCGTAAATAGTGGAAAAAAAGTAATGATTGCAAAGAGAGAGTATAACGGAAAAAAAACATAATTGATGTATTGGAAATCTAAGTAATGATTGCATTTCTTAAAGGATGTGTTTTGTTTGAAATAGGACAGATAAATAGGAACGAGGGAATATTATTTATAGGTAGGGTATATAAGATGATTTAAAAGATACTTTCTCTTATTCTTATTATAAGTCCATTTGATCAATTTTCACACCTTTTAAAAAAGTTAGTTAATACTCTCTCCGTTTCATAAGGATGGTGAAAAATGGCTAAATTTTTTGTCCCAAAATATAGTTAAAATAATCGGAGGGAGTAAATATTTAAAGGAAGCTTATATTTAAAATCGGAGGGAGTAAATATTTGTAGATGGATCTAGATTTGGATATAGTTTGGTTTTCTAATCTAGTCGATGGCATTAACTTGATAGTCTGGGAGATACTCCCTTCATTTCATAAGTTATGATCTTTTGGAGATTTCACATAGATTAATAAATGAGTAAATGATGTAAGAATTTTGTATAATTTGACTAAATTACCCCCATTTAATAAAAGGAGAGAGAATAATAATAAATGTATGACCAGCCGGGGTTGGCTCAAGTGGTGTGATCCTGCCACCTTGATAACTTAGGAATGGGGCCTGAGACTAAGAAGTCTCAGGTTCGATTCCCGGTTAATACACCCCGCTTGGAGAGACATATGAACGCGACCTCGTGCAAGATTAGTCTTAAGGGTTCCTTGGTATTAAGGGTGCTTTTGGGGACACCTGTGGTACTGACCAAATAGTACATACCAAAAAAATAATAATAAATTTATTAAGATTATATTGAAGAGAGATGCAGAAATGAATGATGAAAAAGAGAATGCAATAAACAAGGGTATGTTTGGAAAAAGAAATATAAATGAGTTCTGGATTTCTAAATGATCATGACTTACGGAAAAAAAAATCTTCAAAAAATCATAACTTATGAAAAAGAGGGAGTACATTAGTATCTGCTTGGTGATTGTGTTTTTGTTCGCAGGTTCATGACCTATTTGAAAATTTTCAAGAGGAATGTTAACAAGCAGGGACATTGTTTACGAAAACAAAAGAGCTAGTTTTATATAGGGAAACGATGTATTTTGTATATCGAGAAGTGTTAAAATTTATTTTTTCAGTAATAAGTAATTTTGTTTGTATTCCTCTTAAAGAGTGTCATTAAAACACTCGTTAACACAACCCAATTTTTAAATAGGTTTTTAAACTTTAAAAATTTATAATTAGATTTTTAAACTTTAAAATTTTTAGTAACATTGAACTTCAAAATTTGAAGCTAGATCTCTAATTTTTAAAATCATTTGTAATTGGGTCTCAAATTATTTTTAAGATAAATGAATTTTTTAAAATAAAATCAATTAAACTATATTAATTTTTAGGATGTGAATATTCTAACGTATGTTTTGTTTAAAGTGCTTAAGTCTAAACCATTGAATATAATGAATAGGTGAGATTATTATAGTCGATAAATGAATGTTCATCAAAATTCGATAAATGAATGTTCATCAGAATTTGATTTAATTAAAATTATGCTTAGACTCCAAATTAAAGTAAAAGCTATACTTTAGATGATCAACCTCTTATTCAGTAAACGACTAAAATAAATCATCAATTACCCACCTCTCATTTTATTTATTTATCTGTCATAATAATTATTTAAGAAAATGATATTAAAAACACAATTATAAATGATTTTAGAGTTTAAAGACTACCCAATTACAAATGATTCTAAAACTTATTAGGAACTTGATAACAAATTTTTAAAGTTTAGAGATTTATTTGAAAATTCATAAATGGTTTAGATATTTGAGAGATAATTTAACTTTTTTTAGGAAATATAAAGCCCTTTGCTATGAGTCTTTTGTTGCACTTGATTTTCTTTTAAAAAATGTTTGGGAATTAAAGGATTTTCAAATGAGAAAAACATATAGTGCATCGACAGTGTAAAACTTTTTTACACCATCAATGCTTTATCCACCATCTAAATGTTTATGGTTGTTAATTGACTTTAGTTAAAAGTAATACAAATGAATGATGAATGATAAACTAACAGTGTAAAAAACTTTACACAGTCAGTGCATGCCCATTAATCTCTTGATGGTATTTGGGATGGTCATACTTTGACATTTTACCTCATTTAACAACTCTCAACTTCTGTTTTACACACGGTACACACACCATCCCAAATACATTGACTCGACTGATGAAGTTCTTTTGAATGAGAAACCATCACCATTGTCATACATCAACAAATCGACTTACCTGTATATGTGGGATAACACCCCAAAACATTGGCGACCATAGTAGGAACAACAAATATATTCCCACCACAAAGGAATCTTAACAAAGTAGGCATACCACACTGTAACTCCAATTGGGCGATGTCCTCACTGCCTGCGACGTAATCCAATCTTTCAGTCATAACCATCCACCTCCTTATAAAAAAATAAGGTGGATTGACTGAGTTTGAATGTTAAATGTTCTGCGAGTAGAGTTGTCAAAACGGGCCACCCGGACGGGTTCGGGCCGGCCCGCTTCGGACTCGGGCCAAACCGGGCTCGGGCTTAAAAGTCAGGTTGCAAATTGACTACAACAATATTGAACCCAAAACCGCCCACAACGGGCTTTTGCGGGCCAGCCCGCATCAAATTTTTTTTTTTCATTTTCAATAAAATTTTTATTAATTCCTTTTTAAATGTTCAAACATGGGTGAATTTAAAAAAAAAAAGAAAAGAATGTAACATGTTGCGTGGGCACTGGGCAATGACACTGAAGCTAAAAACTTAAAATGCTCAGTGAGCATTGGGCAATAGCACAAATTTTAAGCATAAAACAGTGGCAAAAAAAAAACAATATAGAAAATTAACTAAAATTATGTGGCCCGAACTCACCCGGCCCTAGCCCGGTTTATTTAAAACCTGGCCGATCCAGGGTAAATAGCCCAGATTGAATTTATGTCTCAATATGTGCGGTCCAAACCCTACACTTTTTCGGGCCGGATCGGCTGGCCAGGCCCATTTTGACAACTTTATCTGCGGTTATGGTTTTAGTCTTTATCTCTAGTTAAATGAGGATGTGACTAACATCGTCATCACGTGTTCTACTAAGCTAGTTGTGATGTTGATATATTATTATTTAATTAATAACAATGATTAAAACTTAAATGCTTAAATACATTTTCGGTCATTTATCTCTTTTTAAAAATTCACTTTGATCCTTAATCTTTTTTTGAATTATTTTGGTTTTTGATATTTTCTTTCAAAAAATTCATTTTGGTCCTTTTGTCATAGTAGTGTTACTTTTATTGTAATATTCATATCCAATGTAGGAAACTGAAAAATGTTGCTAGAATCCGGAAAAATTACAGGTCACCACTCGACGAAGGCTAGGAACAATAACGTTGCTTTTCCAATGGTAGAGCAAACTAGGTCGCGATGGTGATTGATTGGTATGAACAAAGATGACAATGTGATAGAGGTATAATATGAGATGACAGTCTGAGTTTCATTGATGTAGCCATAGAAATATATGTCAAGCTATGTCGATGGAATGGTAATGACTAATGAGTATAACTTTTTTCAGGTAAAAATAATATTCAGGACCGCCTAAAACATTTTGGGGGCCCTATGCGGAAAAAAATAGTGAATCTCCCTTAAAAATAAGAAGATAAAATAATAAAAACTTATTTTATACAAATTAATCATTGTATAAGAAATGTTTTATTATATAATTTTCCAACTCACTTCCACAACTAAATCTGAACTTTCACTTGAAGAGTATTATTCTTCTGACTTTCTATGAAGCGAAAATGAAACACCCTCTAACTTTGTTTCCAATTATTAAACAAAAGCGAATATGTTAATATGTATTTGAACGCGTAAAAGTGTTTCAGTAGTCTTTGGTATCCGTTTGGTAAGGTATAGAGTGTTAAAATTAGACTAGAAATGAAATTCTGAAATAAGGTAATTTTGTTCAAGCGAGATAGGCTCGCTCTAGCAAAATTCGCCCAGAACAAACATATGATGGATTTCATGGTCTCGCTCAAGTGATTTTGCTATTTTCGCTCAAGCGAGTCCCACTTACTCAAGTGAAGCTATAAGTCAATAATTTTTTGGAATTTCCTTCATGGATTTTTTGCTCAAGCGAAAATGCTTCACATAAGCAAGATTAGTCAGACTCGGAATCGTCCAAGGGGCCAAGTAAGTCGGTTTGGAGGGGTATAAAAGGGGACCACCGACTTTCACTTTCAAATAACCCTATTTTCACACACAAT
Organism: Crotalaria pallida; assembly: GCA_037953625.1. Taxonomy (NCBI): domain Eukaryota; kingdom Viridiplantae; phylum Streptophyta; class Magnoliopsida; order Fabales; family Fabaceae; genus Crotalaria; species Crotalaria pallida. Next base: position 149,773,148 of record CM075650.1, read on the forward strand.
AAACCCAAAGCTCTTAAATCAGTTTCACATCTTCTCTCTCTCTTTCAATCATAAATCTTTACAAAAGTAATTTTAAGCTAATTAAAGAAGCAAGAAAACCCTAGTTGATGGTGGAAGCTTTAATCGTTGGTATGAGCTTAAAAGCAAGCCAAGGTTTTTGAAGTTCTAGTTCTTAATCTTAATTGCAAGTCAGGGGAAGTCCTCATACCATTATAATAGTAATTGAATGATTAAGGAATGTATGATTGGTACTATGGCAAGGTTACTTGATTTGGAGATCAAGATAATAACCCATGATAATGTTTTGAATATGTTAGAATTATTATATATGCTAATTTGGAATAAATTATATATTGAGATTTGATTTGTATCAAAATATGATATAATCAATTGTTGTAAAACTAGTACTCGAAGATTTGATTTGGATTGGGAAGTGACTCTGTGTCAGTGAGACGACTACTCTTACTGGGGTGTGGGTGGATTGTGGGCTACGAAACTAGTTTTAAGGAAGGAATTGAAAAGTTGCTTGTGTTAATAGAAATTGGAAGAAACTGAAAAGGCCAAAGAGGAAGTTGTATGACGCTAATAATATGATTCATTTTTCTTTTATAATGTGAAAGTGAAATTCACTTGGAAATCTTTCTTACCCATTCAGGAGTCAGGCTTTTGCTACCCCACTCTAGACTTTACACCCCCACTTATTAATTTGTTTTCAAAATTACCCTTGACAAAAAAAATTTATTTATTCATCATCTCTACTTTTTCCTCGCTTTCTTTTTCTCATATCCAAACACCCCACTCCCCTTCATAGATGATAAAAAAACACCTCCCTCCTTGTTCTCAAAATAACTCCATCCATATTCTGGTCACTCCCTGTGATTACTCCTCTCTTCTTGATATGAATCATCCTCATTGACCCAAAAATGCGTTATACCAACACACTGAACTCCTGCCAACTGTCCAACCAAAACAACATCCTTTCAACAACCTTTTCTTATATTTATCACAACACAAAAATAAAATCAGCTATTAAGATGGATCCTTTCCAAAATGTATTTGCAGAAACCGAATTTGAACCTGCAACATCCGAAGCTCTACTTTTGTGATCTTCTTGCCATTAATGAAAATCTGTGTTTCCATTGCTGGCATCCGGTTTGATAGGACCTCCAACATTCAAATGAGCACTGATAATTCTAGAAGGCTTCTGTCCTTCCTGTAAGATTCATGCCAAGAAAGAATCATGATTCCAAGTGAAACCCAAAAATTCAAACATAGATTAACAAATAATACAAAGCAATCATACCTTCCCCAAAGACTAGAAACTTTATCATACCAGTAGTTTTCTGGCTTTAACTTTGTGGGAGGGTTTGCGCATTTCTACAATGTAACATGTTCCTCGAAACAAGGCCGTTATTCGTTTACCCAAAGGAGTTGTGTTTTTTACTCTTTTATTATTTCTCTACGTGAGAACGGGGTGTATGAATACGAGAAAAAGAAGAAGATGAAGTAGAAAGGATGATGAATAAAAAATAAGAAAACATTATTTTTTTTATCAAGGATAATTTTGGAAATAAATTAATAAGTGAGGTATGTAAAGTTTAGAGTGGGGTGACAAAAGTCCTGCTCTCCATTTAGTTTTATTGCGAAATACAGGGTGGAGTTTTTTTTTATTACTTTCAACCTAGGGCCCAAAGTTTATTAGATTGAGCCTTATTGTTATATAAAAGTGTGTATTTAAGTATTTTCAATTTTTAAATATATTAATACTAGTTAGTAATAGTTTTTTAATATTTAAAAGTATACCCTAGTATAATATGAATGATTAAAAAAAATTATGAGGCTCTGTGCAGTTGCACATGTGTTGAGACAACCCTGCTAACATTGTTATGATGGAAGAACCAAATTAATTTTTTGAAAAAAAATAAAGGACCAAAATAAAAAAAAAATGAAGAACCAAAGTCAATCTTGAAAATAAGATAAATGACAAAAATATAATAAAACCAAACTTAAATTTTGAACTATTGAAAGATTATGAGTTTTAAATTTTTGTTTAAATATTTTTTGCTTTTAAAAATCTAGGGAATTATGATTTTAGTCATGATAAATTTTTTTTCTTTAGTTTTGGTCATAGGTTACGAAATTATGTACATCGTGGTCAATATTCGCATATGACGCATGACATACTAGTTATTAATATGATCAATTATAATGTTGACACATAATCGACAAAAAATGTAAAAAAAAACTTTTGGAATATGAAAGGAAAACATAGGAAAAAAATTATAAAAATGAAAACTAAAACTTTCGAAGACCAAAAAAATATTAAAACCATTTTTTTACATAGAAGCTACTACCTTCGTCCTAAATATAAGACTCTTTTAACATTTTTTATTTTGTTCCTATTTATAAGATCCTTTACCAATTTTCAATGATCATTAATTATTTTTTTTTTCACAAAACCCTTATTTATTTAACACTCTTTAGATTCCCAATAATATTAATAGGGATAATTTTGAAAATACATATCAAAAGTTCACATTTTCAATACAATTAACTAAATTATTCAATTTTCTTAATAAACATGAATTTTTTCAAAGGAATCCTATATTTAGGAACAAATGAAATATTATTTTTTTCTTTGTCAAAAGAGTACCTCGTCCATCAGATGATAGACTAATCTTTTATATAGTGCGATTATTCTTTTCAACCGATGTTGCTCCTACTAATCAAATTTAGGCCTTTGTAAAAAGTAACTACTCATTTACTTCATTCGGCTCGAATTATAAACAAAATTAACTAATTTTACCCTTATTAAGAAGGTTAGTTGATTGTATTTAATTTTCTCAAATTTATAAAAGAATAGAGGTATTTTAGGAAAATTGTATTGCGAACGAAACAAAAATTAATTAAGATAACAATTTTCTAGGGTTGTTTTAGGGAAGTGGCATTGAGATGAAATAAAATTTAAGAAAGTTAGTTAATTTTGCTAATATTTAAAATCAAGAGAGGTATGTTTTTTGTTGCTTATATTTCAAGCCGGATGGAGTATTTCTTAAGTTAAGAATATTAAAATTATTAAAAAAAAAGGTTTGCTTAATCTCAGCCCGAGGATAAAAGGTTAAAAAATAGAAAAAAAGTATTGGAAACATAAATTTGTTGAATCAAAGGTTTTGATGAAGACTAATGAGCAAGCTCGGTTCAAATGTACAAGCTCGGTTTGATGAAGACATTTGAGAAAGCTCGGTTCAAACGACATCAAAGGTTTTGATGAAGACAAATATATTATGTGCTCGGTTCTCGGCCAAGGTTTGACGAAGCCAAACGAATCAGAAATGAAGTATCCTGGAAATCAAATAAGCTCGGTATGTTGACCAGCTCGATGCGTACTCGGAAGTGATCAATCCAAGCTATCGTTCAGAGCAGACTCAGTCAGCCGATCTCAAGCTCGGCAACACTATCGATGAGAGCAGACTCTGTCAGCTGACGTCAAGCTCGACAACAACTATAGTTCAAAGCAGACTAAGTCAGTCGACGTCAAGCTCGACAACACTTAGCGCTCAAAGAAGACTCAGTCAACCAAGAAGAAGCTCGAACTTTCATCAAGCTCGGCAATACTGTTCACCAAGAAGAACAATCATTCAAGTCCTCAAGCTCGGTGACGATGTCAAGCTCGGTCAAGTTGACGAGCTCGGCATCACATAAGATCAGCTCAACTTATATCAGAGAAATCACTCAAGTCCCCAAGGTCAGTGCCGATGTCAAGCTCGGTGAAGATATCAAACTTAGTGAAGATGTCAAGCTCGATTCAGAAGACCTCAAGCTCGGCATCAGTTCAGTTTTGTTCAAAAGTCTTCAAGCTCGGTTCAGAAGACCTCAAGCTCGACATCAGTTCAGAAGTCTTCAAAGCTCGGCAGTCCTCAAGCTCGGCATCAGGTCAACATAGTTCAAAAGCCTCAAGCTTGGCTTAAAGAAGTCGGACAAAAGATTAGCTCAGCTCAGCTCAGAACAAATATATCTCTCAAGTCCCCAAGCTCGACTCAGTTGTCAAGCTTAGCATAACTATTCATCTTCTCCAACCTTCAGCAAGTTCGTCAGCCGCATGCATCACTTCGTCTCTGACATTATAGTATGATGCATGGCTGGCAACTCTGTCCTCATCTCAGCAGCACTCATCTGTCACCATCCTTAATATTTCAAAATTGAAATTCAAATCAACATGGGAAGAGATACAAATTTAGAATGTTACAGACAAGTGGATACAACTAGACAAAGGACAAAACGTCGTTATACAGTGCAGAATGTCCAGTATATCCGTTGCAAAGGACAAGATATTTTTCCACTCTCTCTCTTCTTCCTCATGTGTGCAGCATCACTATAAAAGGATGGGTTTTTCTTTTCACAAGAAAAGAAGCATATTACAGAGAAAAACAAGAAGTGTTGAGCCAAAAATTTCAAATCATGCTCTGAAATTTACAAGTGCAAAAACGCAGCAAAGAGAACATAAGAGCCAAAACTTTCATATTTTTGATCTCTGCAAAATCCTTTCTCAAACACAAACTGAAAACTCTTTGATCACCAAACTTTCAAAATCATACACACTGAGTTTCGGGTTGGAGCCATCATCTCATTCAATCATTCTTCAAGTCTTGAGGTGTTCTCAAGCACGGAAAAGTCTTGGAAGGTTTCCAAGCTCATCCAAGAGGTTCTTGGCGATTGAAGTCTTAGGAGGTTCCTGAGCAAAAATCCAAGGAGGTTCTTTGGTGCAAATCCTTGAAGGTTTCAAGGTGTCTTGAAGGTTTCAAGGCTGTTAAGTCCGACGTTCTGATCGGCATTTGTATCATTATAGGTAGAAGCCAAGAGTTTGGTACTCTCTTGATGGGTTAATTGATCCCGTGTAATCTCTATCTATTTGATTTTATTAAAAGCTCCTTAAAGGTTTTAAGGGGGACTGGACGTAGCTCACCGTGTTGGTGGGTGAATCAGTATAAATCTCGGTGTCTCATTTTCTTTACTGCTTTACTGCTTTCATTGTTTTGATTCCGAGCATAAGTGTTTGCCTAGCATTTAGTCGGCTAGTTTAACTCGTATTTTAAGCTCGGATAGTGCTAGTAAATTTCTGCTGTAAACCTGATCTTTGTGTAGCGTAGCTCGGATAATCGGTGATCGGTCTAGATAACCGATTATTAGATACTGCTCGGCCCAAAGTCAGCATTTTCATTTTAATAACTAGCATTATCGGACCGATCTCAATCACATCGCGAAAAATTGGTATTATTGCTTTCAACTACTATTCACCTCCCTCTAGTAGATTGTTAGGCCACTTCCTCGGTTTCCAACATTTTTAACAAAACTTACTAAGTTCTAAATCTTAAATATTTAAGTTTTCAATGCAAAAATGCTTTATAAAAGTCTCTTATCCTCAGCCTTAAGGGTTGAGGTTAAAAAATCCTAAAAAAAAAAATATACACAAAGATTAAAAAAATAAGACAAGTGAATGTAGCCTACATAGTCATTTACCAAGTTTTAAAGCTTAAGAGTTGGAAGTCTTGGGTTCGATTTCAAGCGTCGCCATTTGGTGGATTTAATTTCTTTTCCCCTATCCCCGTAAAAAAAAAAAACAAAAAATACTTTGCCTATAAAAATAAAATTAAAAAATAATTAAATAATACAGTATAAGAATTTGATATATTTTCATCAAAGTATCTCCATTTTAATATTCAAAAATAGAGTAATAATATATGTGTTGAGAATAAAATAAGCCAAAATAATTGATGATAAAAGAAAGGATGAGATAAATAAAAATATAATTAAAAATAAAATATAAACAAATACTCCCTCCGTTCCATATTATCTGTCACTTTAGCATTTTTAACTTGTTCTAAATTATTTGTCGCTTTAGGAATTCGAGGATGTATTAATTGATTTTTTCCACCTTTAACCTTGCATTTAATGTGTTGAAACATGTGAAATGAGTGATAATTAATATACTTTGAGGGTATTATAGTAAAGTTATTTAATAATTTTCTTGAAAATTGAAATATTAAATGACTTTCTTAATATGTGTGAAATTGCTAAAGTGACAGTTAAATTGGAACGAAGGAAGTATTGATTTTGTTAAAATAATTAAAACAACATGAGATAGGGAAAGGTAGCGAGTAAATCACATATTACACGTGGTGATGAGCTGGCTGCAAAAATCACAAGATCCCCGCAAAGCACCGGATAACTCCCCCACGCCCCCAACACACACAACTCTTCTCTCCTTCCCGGTGCACGCTTCTCTGAATATTCCCTCCTTCCTCAATCTTCCTCTATTTCCTCAACTCCTCTTTCTCTCTTCCCCCTTTCTCTCCACCCCTTCAACACTTTCCTAGGGTTTTATTTTACCCTCATTTTCTTTCCTTCTCAATTCCACACAAAAACCAAACCCTCAACCTAATAAATTTCCCTCCTCCTCATTTTCTAGGGTTTCAAAATTAAAAAAATAAAAATGGGAGAGTGGCAACCTCTTCTCCAATCAATCTTCATCGGTCTCATCATCTCTTACCTCCTCGCCAAGCTCATCTCGTTCGTCGTCTCCTTCAACCACGAAAACGCCACCGTTTCATCTACCCCATCCTCAATCACCCAAACCAAACAACCCCTTATCAGCAAACCCGATGCAATCAAACACGACGCCGTTTCCGAAATCAGCCACCCGTTCGAGGTCGAATCGGTCATGGCCGAGCAAGGTAGCGTGCGCTACGACAGTGACTACGACCGCGATCGTGATCTCGGTGATCACGACGACGACGACGACGATGATTGGGAGGGCGTGGAGAGTACTGAGCTCGACGAGGCGTTCAGCGCGGCGACGGCTTTTGTGGCGGCGTCTGCGGCGGACCGGTTGTCGGCGAAGGTGTCGAGTGATGTTCAGCTTCAGCTTTATGGGTTGTACAAGATTGCTACGGAGGGTCCTTGTAGCGCGCCGCAGCCTTCGCCTCTGAAAATGACCGCTCGCGCCAAATGGTATTATTCGCTCTTTGTTTGAACTTGTTTAGGGATAGAATTGGTTATTGAGTTAATGCAGTGGAAATAAAAAAAAAAAGGAAAGATTTTTAATAGTGTGCAATGTTGAGTGTATTTGGATTTAGGAGTTTAATGGATTGGATTTATATTTGCTGTTTGGGCTGTTAAAGCTGAGGAAAGTGGTGCTTTCAATACTCTGAAAACCCAAACTTTGCACTTTCTAGTAAAAAGATAAATTATACTTGGAAATTGGAATCCTTATCCAATAGAAGATTTCTATTATTGGATTCCCAAACCAATAAGAAATTGCATTAGTTACATTGAAATATTGGGTTTTACTATACAGTTGCCTTACAACACAACGCTTGTTAACTAACCAAATACTGTACACCCTAAGGGCGGTTAATAATCAAAGGTAGATTTTCTTTATTGGAGAAGGATGCATTTAACTCCGTGCGGTCCTTAATATAAGACCTTTTTGGAGAAATTCACGTCCATCAAGAAAGTTAGTTAATTTTGTTAGCGGCATTGGAAATGTGAACATTTGATATGCTTTTTCAAAATTACCCTTACAATTGTTATTGAAACTCTAAAAAGTGTTGAGTTAATAGGGGTGTCTGTGGAAAGAAATAATTAAATGCTATTAGAAAGTGGAATGAAGTCTTATAATATAAATAGGATCAAAATAAAATTCTCAAAAAGTTCTTATATAAAGGACTGGAGGGAGTTTGTATATTGGAAATTTAAAAGCATCACTTCCCGATGAAGACTTTCCTTTTTTTTTTTGAAGAGAACTGGTTAACATTTGCCCTAGATAATAAAATCTTTACTTTTGATACTTTGAAGGTGCCCTGCACTTGTTTGAAAAGTCTTGATTTGTTTAATTTTGGAGCCTAGTAATGATGTGGGGACTGGGGATTATCTTACGTGCCATTACTGACTAATTGTATCCAATCATTTTGCTTAAGAAAAAAGTTGCTTCCCTGTTTCTATGGTGATGTAGTTTTTTTGATAATTTTTCCCTTTTTGGCAGGCAAGCATGGCAGAAATTGGGTGCTATGCCTCCTGAAGATGCGATGCAGAAGTACATTGATATTGTGACAGAGCTATATCCTTCGTGGCTTGATGGTTCATCTTTGGTGAGCTAATAAGCTGTTTCTTGTGCTCTGTATGGATCAGTCACCATTTCTTTCATCAGAAGGAAGAAAATTGTATTTAAAATGAAAGTAGTATGTTTACTCACATTCTCTGTGTTTGTTTTTGTCTTGTTTCCAGCTAACTTTTAATGTGTCTAACAACAGAGAAGCAAAAGTGGAGATGTAGGTGGCTCTAGTTCAGAGGCTAAGGGACCAATGGGACCAGTATTCAGCACTTTTGTTTATGAAGAGGATCACGAGAGTGACTTGTAAGATTTCTAAAACTTTAAATTGTGAGTTTTAGTTCATATATCTAGATATCTAGTTGGCAATTGGGAATACATCACAAGCTTGATATGTATGAATTTTTCTATGTGGTATTAAATTTAATTTCATGAATGTGTCCAAGACATCTCACTCATGGTACTAAGGCTGTCCTGCCCATTCTGTAGTTGTGTTTAAGTTGACAGGATCACAGGATCCTTTCTTAATGCTTTGATGTCATTCTTGGCAGTTCGGACCTTTTATCTTGGGTTTTTTTTTCTGAGTCTCATTTTTGTGTCTTTTAAAATTATACCTTGCTAATTATAATTTCTGTTATTGTTTTTTTAAAAAAAAAATTATGAAAAAAACCAGACATCATTCCAGTAACATTAATGTCATTTTATATTTCTTGAGGCAGTTGGTTCGTAGGTTGCTTCTCTTTATATTTTCTTCAACCAAAAGTACCATGGGTTACTTTTGGTTTTTTACCACAGCTCATTCCTAAAAGAGGCTAAGCGAGTCACTGTATGCAATTGTTTCTCTTCGTAAATATGTTTTATTTTATGCAAGGATGCAATCAAAGTGATGAATGGCCTTGTCAATTTAAAATGTGACAAATTGAATTGGTTATTTTAACAGAGCAGGGAGAAAAGAATTGCTCTATGGGTTAGTAGTGTTGGAAACTATCGTATTATATTGAATGCAACTTCCAGGGATTAAAGCTAACCAGAGTTTCTTAATTCAATAATTTATTTTGGAGTTATCAAATTATTATGCATATGCATAAGTTCCCAATGTGTGCCTGTGATCTCTATCTTAGGAGACAGTTAAATCTTGGGGATTTATATGGTTTTGATACTTTGTTTTCTATAGCTAATTATTACTGTTACTTAATATGGAATGTGGGAATTTCAGTCACCTCTTTGTCATATTGATAGTAGGTATACTTGACATTTATTTTTGTATTGCTACGATCATTTCTTGCAAAATAGAACTAGCTTATGGTGCAAATTTGGAATGTTTTGAATCCTGATTAAATTCTGTTGGGTTTGAGTATGATGGAAGCAAGGAACAACTGAACTAGTCAAATTATTATGATATTGGCAATTTCGAAGTTTCTATGCATTGCATTGTGGCGCTTGGGATAGTAGTATAGAATCTTTGGCATGGTTCTCTATCCTTGTAGCAAACTTAATGATTTTATCGACTTCTTTCAATATACCATTTAGCAAGTACCAAGGATATATGATGAGTAACACTTGAACGATAATATAACTCAACTGTCAGGATGGTTCATCATCAGAAGGGTACAGTTTCATAGATATCAATTTTTCTTATCTTCCTTCACAGGAAAATGGATGCCATTCATGAATTTGCTAGAGAAGGAGATATGGCTAATCTGGTCAAGTGTATTGAAAATGGTGTTTCAGTGAATTTGAAGGGTGAGTTACTTGGTTATTTAGATTAGCTATAGTGAAGAAATCATTCTTGCCATATGTGTTCATTTGCAATTCGTATCTAGTATCTATCTCTTGCACCTATGTTCTTAGGGAGGAGTGATATCAATGATTCACTGTTGTTTGTTATAAATAGTTAAGTTTGATGCATAGTAAGGAAAGTAGCTATAATCATGCTAAAATTGTTCTTCTTTCAGAATACATTTCCTTAACAAAATGATGATTTTGTGAGTAACTGTTTGTAGGTCAATTATTAAATTTTTTGTGCAAATTGAAAAGAGAAGTTGAATGTCCATTGTGGCATCACTGGCATGAGAGCACGAGTCTTTTATCTTGTAGACGATACAGCAAGATTGGTCATCACATGATATCGGGATAGTAGAGAAAATGTTTCTTTTCTTGATTGCCAATCAAGTCCTAGAAAGATTATTTGTGATATTATTGTGGTTGATATTGCTGTCAGCCTGTCACATACCCGTGTGGTTCATATATCAGCTAGCTATATTCATAAAGGATCTAAATGCTTAACAAATAAGTACCTATTTTTATTATTCTTGTGTATGCTACTGTCAACTAATTTAATATTTTGCTTTTGACTACTTCTATTTATTTTTTCTTTCTCAACATGCATTTCTGAAATGCCTGCAGACAGTGAGGGCCGGACCCCATTACACTGGGCTGTAGATCGTGGCCACCTTGATGTCACAGAGCTGCTTGTTGGCAAGAATGCTGATGTAAATGCCAAGGTATTCAATTACATATGTTATAGCATAACCCTTCAGGGACTATCTGTATGTTTTATGTGCACTCCCTTAGTTCTACTGAAAAAAAAGAGGGCAGAACCTTAATTGGATTTTGAACAAGGTAGCAATATTCCTCACTCCATAAGTTGCGTAATCTGAAAGTTTGTCTTAGGCCTTTGAAGATGCTTTTATGCACCTTTTTATTATTCATTATTGACACTAATGTCAAATTTGCTGCTTTTTGTTGATCTTATGTTTTCTTTTTGGAAGGATAATGATGGACAAACTCCATTGCATTACGCTGTTACGTGCGAGAGAGAAGCTATAGCCGAGTATTTAGTGAAGCATAATGCAGACACACATTCAAAGGATAATGATGGCAGTTCCCCACGCGGCATCTCTGAATCAAACTGGCCGTGTCTGCAGCAGCATGTGGAGGAAGTAAATTGATTGATTATTTGCTTTCTTGCTGCTATTAGATGATACAACCTTTACCCAAAATCCCTTCCGGTTGTACGTGTCTATATAACTCAATTTTTTTAATCCCAACTCTTGGTATATACACCCTTTTTCACTGCAGTGCGTGGCTGTGCACTGCTTAGGTAATGGTTAATCAAGTATATTCTGCTTTATTGTTTCCGTTGATAAACTCTTACTTTTGGCCCTTATTTTGTTATATTTGATGGAGAAAATATATACGTGAAAACCAGAATGAGTTACAAGGAAAGGGACTCATTAATGAGTCCTTTCCCGACTCCCCTCATCTCCAAACCAAGAAAGCACCAATACTTTATATTTGTCGCCGTATCGTGTTCGATACGTATTGTGTCCTGTGTCAGAGACATATCCTTCTTAGACACTTTTTTTTTTTCAAGTCCACAAATGGTTTAAAATGGGAATCTAGATTGCAGTGAGATGTTTGATTTATCATGCTCTAACAAGTATGTGGAATCTGATCTATCAAGGGGAGGGTTTTTAAATGCAGACACTAGCATGGGGAGCAGGAAAAAGTATTGTTGCCTTACCCTCGTTTTGTATTACGGCCCATTTCGTTTAGGAAATAGGAAGGACCACCCAACTACACAAGTCTAGGGCTTAATTTAAAGAATAGAGAAATGGTAACAACATTTTAATTCTATTTACGAATACAGTTTCATCATATGATTATAGCTGATTCCATCTTATTTGTTGTGCATCCGTACTGACTCTCTCCTGTGAGGTGAAATGTTAGATGTTGATGTGCATCAAGTATCATTCTTTAGGCTAAATGGAATAAATAGGTTGGAGTGAAATGGAGCGGAAAACACAAGGGAAAATGATCTCCCTTCATCCCACCTTTTTTAATTCCATCATTTTTTGTTTTTCTCCATTCTTCTCCGAATGAAATAAGTTTTACCTCAAGCATCATCTTTTGCACTGTATCTGTGTATCTTGATATGGCGGTAGTGTGTTTGGAGGGAACGTGATGTAATGAAACATAATTGAATAGAAATGGATGGAATAGAGTCACCTTCTAAATATTTTATACTTTTTCTAAATTTTAAAATACCCGAGCGATACTTGCTACTTAAGTAATTGATAATGTGATTTATCGTCAACATGCTTAAGAAACAACAAAAGCCTTAGAAATATTTTAGCTCTTGTTTTCTTTATGAGTGGATGGGTTTCTTTTGGTGCTATAATACAACTGGTTTTGCTTCAATCCAATTATGTTTGATACCAAAAACAAAACAAAACCAATAGCTCAAAACCAATAACTTATTCAATTCAAACGCGGGCCCTATCGCCTGGCAAAAGACACCGCCTTTACGAGCTGTTTACAGCACATTCTAAAGTCTTGTCAAATGAAAGAATTTCATACATAATTCTATTTTAGTAAAATAAATTTGTTTTAAAATAATTATTATTCTCTAAGTCGAGATGACATTAATTATTATTTTTACAACTTTATCTTGATCTAGTTAATAATAAAGATAATACGACAAAAATAGTAAAATAATAATTGATTTATTAAAAAAAATCATTTAGATGTATTTTTTAATCCATGTGTTATAAACTTAAAGGACAATTATTTAGGAATGAAGGAGAGTATTAGTAATCTTATCTTGTAAATTACTAATAGATAATGAATAATTATTATTGTTGTTTTTGCTACTTCATCTATTACATATATATTATTCTTTTGATTTTTTTCCTCTTGTTTTATATGTCTTGGTTTTTATCAAACCTAATACATATTTAATACTCTTTTTGTGAACAATATTTTTATTAATCACATGCTCTTTTTTACCTTTTATCTCTTTTTCTTTTTTTAATAATGATAATATGGGGTATTATAGTCAAAATACTCTAAATTATTATATCATTTAATCCTTTTTTAATGCATGTGCATAACCTAAAATACAATATATATATATATATATATATATATAATGAAGGAAGTATTATTTGTTAAAAATAAGTCTTGAAGAGCTAACTTAATTTTGTAAAAGTGTAAAACATAGAGGGTTAATGTGCTTCCTCCCACCTCTCAAAAAAGAAAAGAAAATTTTTTTCTTATCAAAATTATTTGATATTGCTTTTAACTATCCTTATTATAGTTTATAAAAGCAAAAAATTATTGTAATTTTATATGTTTAAATGGGGAAGAAAAAGTGTAAATTTTTGACTTAATCTACAATTAGTACAATAGGATGAAAGAGCTAAATGATAAGGTCATGTTATAGTATTTTGTAAGAAATAAGAAAAATTAATTATCTTACTTAATTTATTTACTGTAATAACGTAGAGTACCTAAATTTATTTACGGTTAAAGTTGTCTTACCATAAATAGTCGGGTGGTAATATAATCTCAATCCCAATTTTAATCATGGTTTTGAAAATTGGACCGGACCGGTCAGTTCAACTGAAAAATCGATGGAGGTACTGATTGGTTAGAACCTAAGAATCGTCCAAAAAAACTGGTGGTGAATCGGTTGAATTGGTAATAAACCATGAATACCGGTAAAAACCGGTGGTCTATTGGTTTGAACCGATTCGCTAATAACAGCCAAAATATGCCAAAAACAATGATGTTTTTATTTTAAAAAAAAAACCGAATCTTTTGATAATGAATGATTGTTAGTTATTTATTTTTTACTTTATTTTATAATTCTAAATGTTGGTAATGGATATTGTTGATTATTGTTAAGCAGTTGAATCTAAAATATTGTTTTGTGGTGTTAGACCTGTTTAATTCATATAGTTAGATTTTAACAATTTTGGATACTATTGAATTTTGATATTTTAATATTATGAAAATCATGATTACTTTCATTGTTTTGTGGTGTATTTACTCTTTACTATTTAGTTTTTAAATGTTAGTTTATTACTATGTTATTATACGGTTATATACACACATACATTAAGACTGATTGATTAGACCACCACGGTCTAACCATTAAACCTTGATCGGTTTAATAACTGGTCCATTTTCAAAACATTGATTTTAATATTATTATATATGGTGTGTTTTGAGGTAAAAAAACGAGTTTTAAGAAATAGATAAATAATATAAGATTTTGAGTATTTTGACTATAATATTTTTTATATAATTATTGAAAAAGCTTTAAAAAAATAGAAATGAAAAAATTATGATAAATAAGAGTATAATCGAAAAAATATGAGCAATGATAAATCAACCTACAATATAAGAATGTAACATGTATCACTTGTTAACCAATCAATAGCAAACCATTGACATATGTCACTTTTTATATGATGTAAATTAATTTATAGATCGATTTTGTAGGTGTATCAATTATTTTTTTTCATATATCATATTAGATGGAAAACTGTGCGAAAATAAGAGAGCAATGAATTTTTAATTTTTAAAAAGGCTAAATTACCCGTTTGGTTCCTTACCTTATTTTTCAATTTTAAATTGGTCCCTTATGTTTTTTGGTTTCAAATTGGTCACTTATATTTTATTTTTGCTGTCTAATTGTCCAAGAGTCACTATTTACCCTATGTGGACCACTATGATTTGCATAGTGTCACTATTCATCCTACGTAAACCAATATGATATTATATGATATTACCACGTAGGATGAATAATGACTCAAGAATCAACTTGACAGCAAAAAAAAGAAAAAAATACAAGGAACTAATTTGAAACAAAAAACATAAGACCATTTTGAAATTGAAAAATAAGGTGAGGTAGACGAATAGTTTAGCATTTTAATAATTAATTAATTGGAACCCAGCGCTTGCGATCATAACCTTTCTATTGCTATTGCCTCTCTTCGTTGTTGTCACTTCTCACTCCTCTCACTCCCCTCTCTCCCCCCTCTCTCCCCCCTCTCTCTCGCTCTCTTTCCCTTCCCTTCCTTCAGATCCAAATTTCTCCGATTCCAGGTATTCCTATTCTTCCGATTTCTCTTTTCTTATCTTGCTTCTTCAATCAATTATCATTCCGATTTTATTTTTTTTTAATTCCCCTTCTTTAATTAATTGAATATTGGGATTTCGTTTGTCGCAATCGTATTAGGGTTCTTCGATAAATTGTTTTAAATTGAAATCGATTTGAATTGAATTGAATGTGATTTTTTAATTGAATCCGATTCGATCTGTGGTTTTCTCTCATCGCTTTTGAATCAATGAATGATTTTAATGGTCAATTTTACTCACTTCGGATTCGGATATGGAGTTAGTTTATTTTAGGTGAGACATAAGGGGAAAAGCAGTTAGATAGGTCAACTATTCCGTGACCACAACGTGTTTATTATGAATGCTGTTGATTGCAGATTTACTTTGTTTTCTGTTTTTAGGTCAACTTTTTACAAAAAGGGGAAAAATTGATCTTATAACACACGTGAAGTTGCGAAATTAAAATAATAGGATGTCGAAAGAAGAAAATTGTTGACTCATTTTAAAGAAAGGCTG
Source organism: Crotalaria pallida (assembly GCA_037953625.1). Lineage (NCBI taxonomy): Eukaryota > Viridiplantae > Streptophyta > Magnoliopsida > Fabales > Fabaceae > Crotalaria > Crotalaria pallida. The sequence goes on from CM075650.1 coordinate 149,788,680, forward strand.
CCTCATTTGTTTCCGCGAATAAAGGATTAGATTATATTTGGTTTGTTTTCCTGCTTGATATTACTGCTGTCGTGTATCTTGTCGACTTGCTGGCCATTTCGTACCTGTTTGTTTTTATATTTCGTGCACCGAATCTTGTCGTATATGGCAGTTGAATAGGACTTTTTTTTCTTTCCAAAAGGAAGTTTAGAACTCCTTCCTCTCAATGCATATTATTACTCCATCTGGTCCTACATGTAAGCCCCCTTTGGACATTTTTTTTGGTCCATAATGTAAGCCATCTTCTCAATTTCCAATTTCATTAATTACTTCTTTTCCAGAAACATCCCTATATTCTCAACAATTTTTAGAGTCTCATTAATAATTATAGGGGTAGTTTTGAACAAATTATATCAAATGTTTACATTTTCAGTGACACTAACAATATTAACTAACTTTCTTAAAGGGCGTGTTTTTAGTTAGAGGGGGTTTACATTTTGGACTGGAGGGAGTAGTTGATTTGGGATAATTTCTTAAGGATTTTCTTCTTTAAATATTTCATTGCCTTGCCTATTTTTCGTTTTTTTGGTGGAAACTGAAGAGCTAATTGTTTTTGTTCCATTCTTGGTTGTTGCTGTAGGTATAGCATGGCGATGGAAGTTACACAGCTGCTGTTGAATGCTCAATCCATTGATGGGACTGTACGGAAGCATGCTGAAGAAAGTCTGCGACAATTTCAGGAGCAAAACCTTCCTGGTTTCTTGGTCTCCCTCTCTGGAGAGTTAGCAAGTGATGATAAACCAGTTGATAGCCGAAAGTTGGCAGGTTTGATACTTAAAAATGCATTGGACGCTAAGGATGAAAACAGAAAGCGGGAACTGGTTCAAAGATGGGTGTCACTGGATCCTGCTGCGAAGACCCATGTTAAATCATGCTTGTTGCAAACACTCTCTTCTCTTGTATCTGAGGCACGGTCTACTGCAACTCAAGTTATTGCTAAAGTTGCTGGGATTGAGCTTCCTCTAAAACAGTGGCCTGAGCTGATAGGATCACTTTTGTCAAATATTCATCAAGTTCCTGCTCATGTTAAGCAAGCAACTTTGGAGACTCTGGGGTATTTGTGCGAGGAAGTTTCTCCTCAGGTTGTAGAGCAAGACCAAGTAAATAAAATACTTACTGCTGTGGTTCAAGGTATGAATGCAACTGAAGGGAACAATGATGTTAGGCTTGCATCTACTAGGGCACTATATAATGCCCTTGGATTTGCTCAGGCTAATTTTAACAATGATATGGAGCGTGATTTTATCATGAGAGTTGTTTGTGAGGCAACCATGTCCCCTGAAGTGAAAATTCGACAAGCAGCTTTTGAGTGTCTGGTCTCAATTGCAGCAATGTATTATGAGAAGTTGGCTCCTTACATCCAGGAGATATATAACATCACTGCAAAGGCTGTTAGGGGTGATGAGGAGCCTGTAGCTCTTCAAGCCATTGAATTTTGGAGTACAATCTGTGATGAGGAGACTGACATCTTGGAAGAATATTTGGGTGATTCTAGTGGAGACTCTGATATACCTTGTTTTTATTTTATTAAGCAAGCTCTTCCTGCACTCGTTCCTTTGCTGTTGGAAACATTGCTCAAACAAGAAGAGGATCAGGATCTGGATGAAGGTGCCTGGAATATTGCTATGGCAGGTGGTACATGCCTTGGTTTAGTTGCTCGTACTGTTGGAGATGATATTGTGACACTGGTAATGCCCTTCATTGAGGAGAATATCACAAAACCAGATTGGAGACAGAGGGAGGCTGCTTCTTATGCATTTGGCTCTATCTTGGAGGGGCCTTCCCCAGACAAATTAGCACCTCTTGTTCATCATGCTTTACCATTTATGCTCAGTGCTTTAGTGCAGGACCCAAACAACCATGTGAAGGATACCACTGCTTGGACCTTGGGACGGATGTTTGAATTTCTTCACAGTTCAATTGTTGGTGCACCAATTATTAATGAGGGAAATGCCCAACAGATTATTACAGTTCTCCTTCAGAGCATGAAGGATGTGCCCAATGTTGCTGAAAAAGCCTGTGGTGCTCTGTATTTTCTTACTCAGGGTTATGAGGATCTGGGAACAATAACTCCTATAACACCCTTTTTTCAGGAAATTGTTCAATCCCTTCTCACTGTTACTCATAGAGAAGATGCTACAGAATCACGATTGAGAACTGCTGCATATGAAACATTGAATGAAGTAGTAAGGTGTTCGACTGATGAAACAGCTCCTTTGGTGTTACAACTACTTTCTGTCATCATGTTGGAGCTGCACAATTGTCTTGAGGCTCAAAATCTTTCATCTGATGAAAGAGAAAAACAGAGTGAATTGATAAGCCTTCTTTGTGGTTGCTTGCAAGTAATTATTCAGAAGTTAGGGTCTTCTGAAGCTACCAAATATGTATTCTTGCAGAATGCTGATCAGTTAATGGGATTATTCTTCAGGGTCTTTGCTTTTAGAAATGCCACTGCACATGAGGAGGCCATGCTAGCCATTGGAGCCTTTGCCTATGCAATTGGCCCTGATTTTGTAAAATACATGCCTGAATTTTACAAGTTTCTGGAGCTGGACCTTCAGAATTTTGAGGAGTACCAGGTTTGTGCTGTCACGGTTGGTGTTGTAGGAGACATATGCAGGGCATTGGAGGATAAAATACTTCCTTACTGTGATGGGATTATGACACAACTTCTCAAGAATTTGTCTAGTGATAATTTGCATCGTTCTGTGAAGCCCCCATTATTCTCATGCATCGGTGATATAGCTCTTGCAATTGGAGATAACTTCAATAAATACTTGATGTACGCCATGAACACCCTACAGCTTGCTGCAAAGATGTATGCCCACACATCTGGTTTTGACGATGAAATGATAGAGTACATTAATTCTTTGAGAAATGGAATATTAGAGGCATATTCTGGGATTTTTCAAGGATTCAAGAATTCATCAAAAACTCAGCTCTTGATTCCTTATGCGCCTCACATCCTTCAGTTCTTGGATAGCATATACATGGAAAAAGACATGTAAGAAACACTAAAGTGTTTTTTTTTTTTTTTTAATTTTTTATTTTATTTTATTTTAATTATTCGGTAATATGTATCATTTGTGGTGATTTTATTGCTATTTTTTTTTTTTAAATGTAGGGATGAAGTGGTTATGAAAACAGCAATTGGAGTGCTTGGAGATCTGGCTGATACTCTTGGAAGCACTGCAGGTTCTTTAATACAGCAGTCTTTGTCAAGCAAAGAATTTTTAAATGAATGTTTGACCTCCGAAGATCATCTGATTAAAGAATCTGCTGAGTGGGCCAGGTTGGCTATCAATCGTGCTATATCTGTTTGAGTTTCATCTGAGTTAGCATATCATTCATCATAAAGTACATGCATGCATTCATGTGTCGAGGTGGGTCTTGGGATTGCATATGTCAAACTGTCAACCATGGTCAACAACAGAAGGTGTCAGTCTTCAAGTTGTCACTAACTCTTGCATCATCATCAATGCGTCACTGACTTTGCATGAGCACCATCAAGTCCATTTCTTTCAAGGGGAAGGTCTGAAAGTCTTCAAGTTGTCACTAACTCATGCATCATCACCAATACGTCGCTGACTTTGCATGAGCACCATCAAGTCCAGTTCCATGAAGAGAAAGGAGGTCTAAAAGTCTTCAACATGCCACTAACTCATGCATCATCACCAATGTGTCACTGACTTTGCATGAGCATTGAGCACCATCAAGTCCAGTTCTTTCAAGGGGAAGGTCGGAAAGTCTTCAACTTGTCACTAACTCGTGCATCATCACCAATGCGTCATTGACTTTTGCATGAGCGCCATCAAGTTCAGTTCTGTGAAGAGGAATATCTAGCGACGACTTTGCGATTGTGGGTTTAGGTCTTCATGATACATTAATTGGTTGAATAGATGGGAGGGGGGGTAATTGATTAATGATTGAGAAACTAAACTACTGTCAGTTGGATGTTGAGTTTGAAGCGGATCTGATTGGAGAAGGTATGCCCATTCTGGACTCTGAAAATGGATTTTTCCCAAACTGGTCATGGATTGTTGGATTGTTGACATGGATGAGTTCACAGGGCTGAAATGGTTTTCATAACCACCAACAACTTGATTCGTTTCAAGAACTTTTCTGACTTTTTAACCATGCATCTTGAATTAGTTTTTATCGTGTCCCGTCCCATTGTGCATAATTGTCCCTAGGCTCTGTCATCACCATCACCATCATAAGTTTTTTCTCAATACTATCTTTTCTTTTCTAGGCTAAGGGTCGTTTGTCATTGTTGACATAGGATGAAAAAGATTACCTGCATTCTTAGGTCAAAATTCATCATGCATTCTTGAAATTACCAAATCTTCCTATTTCTTTGCATGTGTCCTTGTGCATTGATTTTAGATTGCGAATGTAAATCAAATATTGGCTATACCTATGTATGGATGGGTTCAAAAGTTCGTCTTATGTCCTGATGATTCGAAAGAGACAACAGTTTGGTGGATTGCCGTTTCTCTTGTTAGAAGACAATTTGGGTTTTTAGCCTGCATTTGTTAGCTTTGTGATGTCAAATATTAAATTTTGTGGTTTTTCATGTACCCGGGCATTTTGCCATGTTCATGTATATCTTATTCTAGCTTGGTGGATATGAAACTTTTTGTCGCTGAGTAAGATTAAACTATATGTTTGGCTGTTTTCATAGCCAATTTTCAAATTATAAATTTGGATATTATCTCTTTTGAATGATTAGTTGATTACCGTTCGCCTTGGCGATCTTGTCGCATGTACGTAGTAATTTGTATGCTTAAATATTTAGTTGACTGGGATGTTACGAGAATCAGGTAATCAGCTGTTAGAAACTTGTGAAAAACAATTTGGGAGCAGTTCTGCCGAATGTTTTTCTTTTTTTTTTTTTTTTTTGGTGATGCGAATGCATTTTGGTGTATACAGTTAGGTTCTTGCTAACAATTGTCTTTTATAAATGTTTTTTTTTTTTGTTTATTCAAAATACAAAAAATTGCGCTGTCTAATTACTTTAAGGTTTAAACTATGTTTTGGTTTTAAAAGTGTACGAAGATATTTGTTTTTTTGTTGCTGAGTTACATATAAGTAGTTCCGATTTTTGCACTTTGCTCTAACAAAAGAAATCATTTATATTGTAAATTCTTGTAGGCTTGTAGCTGCAAAGCTGCAAGTAGTGAAATGGTTTATAAAATGTTTCCGGTTAAGGTTAAAATCCTCTTTGGTCAACACATCACATATTAAATCTGCGCAGTTTGAAAGTGATCATTGGTTGATTGTGTCCAGGATGCACTGGAAGTAGGTCGCCTCGGATGATAAGGACTGAAGTGAAAATAGTGCATGACACAATGCTTTCTTCGTTACTATTATTATTGATTTTATATATAAAAGTATCTGACATTAGTTAGCGCTTTTTTTTTTTTTCCGTGAAAGTATTTTATATCAACAGCTGCGCTCAAACATTTTAGGGCTGTGTGAGATTAGGCTTTTTTTTTACTTAAATTGGGTAGTTTTGCAAACAATTTATAGAAAAGGGGTAGTTTAAAAAATATTTACGTAAGATGAGGTAGTTAACAAAACTATTTACGTAAATGGGGTAGTCAAAGTCAAAAAGCGAAGTCAAACGCGTCATCCCGTCTAACACAACCCAAAATTGCCACGTGTCAAACTATCATTGGTTCGCCAGGTTCTGTTAGGATAAAAAAAAAAAAAACAATCGACAGCTGCGCCACGTGACGCAACCGGGGGTTTGGCTTATCTAAACATTAAAAATCTAACTAATAAATAAATAAATAAAAAATCTAACTAATACCTAAACATAAAAATCTAACTAATAAAAAAATTTAAAATCTAACTAATAATAGCTAAACATAAAAAATATAAAATCTAACTAATAAACAAATTTAAAATCTAACTAATAGCTAAACACAAAAAATATAACTAATAAATAAATAAAAAATCTAACTACTAAGTGCATTAAAATAATAAATTAAATTAAAAATCAAAATATTAGTTCATGCTCACACCTAAACAATAATACTAAATTTTGTGCCAAAAATAAAATATAGATGTACACATAAATATAAAAACACACATAAAATAAGAATATCACTTCTTATCTACAAGTGCATAAAATTAAAGAAAATTATAATTCACAAATATAAAAATTTACCTGGAAGAGTATAAAAATAATTTATGTAGAAGGATGACTGATAACAAAAGAAGTATTTTTTTTTTTTTTTGCTTATTTTTCGAACCGGAAGATATATTATGTATGTTGGAATTTTCTGAGCTGAGGAGAAAGGAAGTTTCACCTAATGAAATTCAAATGGGTTGGAGAAGTAATAATTGGGAGTAGTAATTTATAGAAGTTGGGAGAATTACTATGTTGGGAGGAGTAATTTATAGAGGAAAGGAAGTAGTGATATTGGTTGGGTATTTACTGTGGAGCTGAGGGTGGAGAGCCGTGTAAAACGCGTGGACCTCGTGGGGATGGGGGGGGGGGGGGGGGCGGGGGGATTAGCGGGTGTCACGTGGCGCAACCAGGGGGTTGCGTCACTGCGGTTGACGTGACTGAACGCGCCATGTACAGTGACGCAACCCTCTAGTTGCGCCACGTGGCACCTCTGTCGAGTGCCTTTTTTTTTTAAACTTTTTTATCCAGAAAAAATCTGGAGGGCCAATGGGAGTCTGCCACGTGTCACTTTTTAGTTGCGTCAGACGAGATGACGTGTTTGACTTCTCTTTTTGACTTTGACTGCCCCATATACGTAAATAGTTTTGTTGATTGTCCTATATATCTTACGTAAATAGTTTTTAAACTACCCATTTTCTATAAATTGTTTGTAAAACTACCCCACTTAAGTAAAAAACTGTGAGATTATATAATTAGATACTTTTGAAAATGGAAAATTTTCAAAATAAAAAATTATATTTCATATATTTTGATTATATTTTTATTTTTATTTTAGATTATTTCAAAACTCGCTCTCAATAGTAAAGTTGAAGTTTTACTTGAAAAGTGTTACATTTCTAGCTTTAATCTTTTTGAAGCAAAATTATTTATCAAATTATTGTATTTAACTTTCTCCAAGACATTATTTTCAATTAATATAAAAAAATTAATCCATTTAGTTTTTCCCGGAAGTAAACTTCAACAATTTTGATTTGGGGAAACTTTTTGCTGATATAAATAATAAACATAATTCGATATACGATTATTATATCAAACAAACAATCTAAACATTTAAAAACCTCCAAAATATCAAACCCTCCAATCATTTGTTAAGACAAGAATTCTCCAAGTATTTTTACCTCTACATATAATTGATTTCCATCAATGTCAAATTGATTCATGTTCTTAAGTATAGTTTCTAAATGATTACAACAAAATTATAGATTCATATCATTCAACGAAATCAATTTCTGGAAAATAGAAAGGAGAACAAAAATATTTTCACATTTTTGATATTGTTTAAACCTCATATTCAGCGAATTAATTGCTCGACAGTCTATATAAAAAAAAATTAATCTCAAATACCACTAACAAAATTAATATTTTCCTTAATAAACTTGAATTTTTCTCACCAAATGATCTTATGTTAAGAAAAAAGAGTATTAAACTTTATTCATGTATAAAAATAAGAGTCTTGTTAAAGATACTTGTTAAGCTTTTTAAAAATAAAAAAATAATAAAAGTTTTTATTTCTTTTCTTTTTTCATGAGAATATAAAAAATTGCATTTTTCAATGTTTTTTTTTTGGATCTGTACTCTTTGGCCAGTATCACAGGTGTTCACAATAGCACCTTTAATACCAAGGAACCCTTGAGACTAATCCTGCACGATGTCGAGTTCCTATGCCTCTCCCAGCGGGATATGTTAACCGGGAATCGAATCGAACTTGAGATTTCTTAATCTTAGACCTCATTCCCAAGTAGGATCGTATCACTTTAGCCAACCCCCATTGATAAATTTTCAATGTTTTTTAACTACATATAACCCTTTAACAAATACTCTTAAGACATATGTTAGTATTTTCCGAAAAATAAAACGGCCAAATCTTATTCCTTGCTTTCTCGTGGTTTAGATTCGGATTTCGGAACGACCTAAAAAGTTAAGCAAAGAATTTCTCGAGTGATTAAGAATGTCAGAGTAAATGTATTTTTGTCCCATGAAACCACTGAAAAGGCATATTAATAACATGCATTTGTCTTGAGAATAAACACATCTACGGAGGAGACAAAACCAGATTACAGATGCCATGTGTTAGCTAGAATATTTATTCTTATCAGGTACTCTCTTCTCTTCGCTTCTTATTAGAAAACATATTCCATTATATTGTAAAGATTAAGAAAGATCATTATATATTTTTTTTAAATTTAAAAATATTTTAATATTACAATTTTATCTTTCTAAATTTTATTAAAAAAATTCAAATACATTATTTCATATTAATACAGAAAAGATAAGTAAGATAAAAAAAATATTAAAAATCTCTTAAAAATACAAAGTGATTTATAAATATGAGTACTTTTTTTTTAAAGACTTATAAATAGGATCGAAGGGAGTATTTCTTCCTTTCTTTAATATTCTTTTTTTTTTATCAATCTAATATTCCTTTGATACTTAATGTAAGATCAATTCATATCCATGAATAAAGTTAGTAATTATTGTCAAAAGTATTTCAAATGTAAATGTTGATTTACTTTTTAAAATTACTTTTATAATTATTATCATTGGAATTCAAAAAAAAAATATGAGTAAATAAAAGTGTTTGTAAAAAAAAGTTTTCGATGTTATTGAAAATTGGAATATGATTTTATAAATAGGACCATAAAGTTCTGGAACTTTTGCTTTAGTTCTATTTATAAGTTCATTTTCCAATTTTTAATGGTATTAATTATTTATTTTTAATAAACACCTATATTTACTCAACTATTTATAAAGTCCTAATAGTAATTATAAGAATAATTTAGAAAAATTATACTTCCTTCGATCCTTAATAAGGTCTTTCGAGAAAATTCACGTCCATAAAATTTTTTTTTTAATATTGTTAGTGTCATTGAAAATATAAATATTTGATATACCTTTCAAAGTTTTACCGTTATATTAGTATTTAGAATTTAAAAAGTGTTGATTACACAAGATATTTGTGAAAAAAAATGAAATAACATTGTAAATTGGAATGGATTCTTATACATAAAACCAAGAAAAATTACTCAAAATAGTCTTATATTAAAATTCAAATAGTATTTAGTAATTATCAATTTTAATGTCATTAACAATAAGGGTGTAAGTTATCCAATGGTTCAGTCCACGATCTCACAACTTCTGTGATCACAAAGATTAGACCGAACTCATTAGCTTATTTTTATTGTTTGTTTTTATCATATTACAATATTTTATGAACTTATGTGCTTATATTGGGACTTTTTTGAATTTTTATTTTCTTAAAAATTCGTGAATCCAATTATTTGTATTAATAATGTTTGATAAAATTGTTGATTGGATGTGTTTAAATTATAGTTGAACGTGATTTTATTTAGAAAAATTTGAATTTCGAAGTTTTTTAAAATTTCAAATAAATTTAGTAAGTAAATCGTTAAATTGGATTGAACCGGATTATTTATATATCCACTTTGATTTTTGAGTGATGAATGCTTCTGCATGTATCGAACAAGATCAGATCAAAATAGTTTAATTGCTTTGGTATGTAACCTTTCTCAAAGCTCATATGAGACCATACCGGTTCATTATACCCTAAAATAAACTGACACCTTAAAAAAATGAGAAAGAGAATAAAATGTCAAGTTAGATTATCCCATGTTCAATATAATTTCTTGAGCTTTAATGGAGAAGAGATTGAATATGGTTAGCTTTCTTACTTTTAAATTAGTTCAGTGAAAGTGCTGAAGAGCTTTCCTGATCTGACTGTCACTTATTTATATCTCATAAAGCAGTGATTTGGATGTGAATATGATTCTCCATTCTCATCTTTGCTTCTTCCTTCTTTTAAATTATTATTATTATTTTTTTAATATTATTGGCATTCCATATTCTCTATTAAATTACATATTAGAATTTGGAGTTTTTGACTACTTCATGATTTACCACTCATTGGATTGAACTCAAACAAACGTGCATTTCTGAAACTATTAAATAGTTTGGGAAAATGTATGTAGAAAGGATATCACTGTAAGCATCCAAAATGAACAGCATGTCCACTCTGCTTGGCTCTTCACTTCCAGTTTTCAGAAAACAGTGTCACACACATATTGATAATAATAATTTATATTGGCCTTGTGTCATTGTGGGGATAAGAATAGAATGGTTCAACCACATGCAATAGTAGACTGAAATTAATATTGCACCCTTCTCTGTTTACTCCAACATAGAGTTGTATGTGCATTTTCCGTGCCGCCACTTCTATCTTGCTCCCTATATATTCCGTGATGGAACTCAATGTCGGTGCGAACTTAATTTGTTACTATCCATTTCAAACCTTTGTGTATAGTTTTAGTTAATGGCAAATTTTCCTGGGTGATTCTTCCATACGTCTTATGAGTTTTTTTTATCATGCACCATGTAAAATTGAACTAATTGTCAACATTGGATATATTAATAAAATAAAATGATGGTTCGGATTTGAAAAAAAAAAAACAAAATGACAACTTTTTTTTTGGGTGAAACAAAGGGGCTTAGCCCCGAAAAAAAAAAAAAAAGAACTAATGACTATCAATAAGCTTAAGAGCAGCCGCCCTTATGTAATCAGCAGCTAGCAATCTTCTAAGAGTATTATCAAGGATTTCAAGGATATGCCGACTAATATTAAGGGATAGATTTAGATTAGCTAAGTAGTCCGCGCAAGAGTTGCATTCGCGATAAGTGTGAATGAATTGGACATTTCAATCCCTCCTACAAAGGACTTTAATACGCATCACAAGACCATTGTCTGTTGAAGCCGTCGCAGAATTTTGAAGAAGCTAAGGTTGTTAACAGCCTGCGAGTCACACTCAATTTGTATTTGCGGTATCCTTTCTCCCAAGCTATCTTAAGGCCTATAAAGACCCCCCAAAGCTCTACTTTGAAAGTAGTACAAATACCAATGTTATAACAGAACCAAGGTACCATTTCCCCATGTTGTCACGGAATAGTCCTCCACAACCTGCCAGACCTGAATTTCCTTTTGAAGCTTCATCGGTGTTGATTATCACCCACCCTTCCGGTGGAATCTTTCGGTTTATGAAATTTGTATTTTTCTTATTTGTGACCCTTTTGAAGCTCCATCGCTGTTGACAACTTTAACTTTGTTTAATTTTTTTTTTTTTTTGCTATACTTCAACTATATCGCCCTACCCCCGCCTGCCACCATCTCTCTTCACCCTTTTCGATCACCCACTCATATTAAATTAAATTTGAAGTAAGAAAAGTACCTCATATTAAACTTATACAAATCAAATTGTCATGATCAAATCTTGCGTAATAGTTGAGCAAACAGGGGCAGAGGGAGCTTCTGTATTGACCGTAACCTGCATCAGCTATGGTGGTCCAAACGGCAAAGGAAAGAGGTCGTGGACATAACGGTGTTGGTTGGAGCAGAGATAGACTATAGAAGTTGCAAATTTATATACTCAATGTTGTCGATCTATTGAAAAAACGACGAGGGAGAGAAGGAGATGGTTTGGCAGATGTGACATGCAGCAACATTGGGGTAACGGCAATGGTGAGGAAGGCTTGATGGTGTCTTAGGATTCATAGTTGAAGGGAAGAAGAAGTGGTGATACATGGTGACTAAGGATTGGCGGCCTCAGTTTTCCCAAGGCTATGAAGGGTTAGGGTGACGCAATGATTCTGGGCATCGCGGTGGCGAGGGTGACGCAACTAAGGATTTGAACAAGGTACTTAATCATATTCTCACTAAGATCGAAATCGACAAGTTCAATACAACCTGTTTCACGAGAAAATGAAGCTCAAAACAACAAAAGGCCACCAACAACCCAACACCAAAGTTGCAAACCAGAGCAACACTAGGATTCTTACCTCCTTAAAAATCTTGATATGAAAAATCTCAGAGAATCCTAAATAAGAAAAAAGAGTATAGCAAAACCTAGTGGGCTCACTTGCTCACACAACAACAACAAACAAAACCCAACCACAGGGAACTAACCCATCCTCTTAACACAATCATAAGGGCTCGTGCACCAATAAGAGAAAGAAATATTCAACCTCCCAAAAGCATTAAACCATGTCTAGGACCTAACCTTGACCAGGAATAGGAGTTCGGTCACACCCACAAATTCATTCCTAAAGACGATGGCATTTCTTTTCAACCATATTGTCCAAATAACTGCCATCCAAATCATAGAGATAGATGTACCTCCTATGCTTCCCGTCTTTAGCCAAAGAAGACATAGCATGGAAGGAACTCGCAAGACTAATTTGAGAGGGAATATTGATTCCAATCCAAGAAAAGGTTCTATCCCAAACAAATCTAACAACGTACACAACATAGATAAAAGAGATGCAGAGATGACTCCGGCCCATCCTGACATAAAGGACAATTCTAATCCAAATAATTTTCCTCACACATAAATTATATCTAGTAGGTAACCGATTCATAAGAACTTGCCATGTAAAAGCAATCACCTAGGTCTCAAAGTAAATTCTACACATATTAATAATAAGTTATTTCTGAGAACCCCGTGTCAGAAAAATAATATTCTAACACCGGTTAGTCAAGAATAACACCTATAATTCATAAACGAAAATGTTTACGCTAATTCGGGTTGTGGTGCGGCGGGAGGCTATGGCAGATTGGCAGAGAATTGAGGGAATGAGAATCAGGGCAGTTTTGATATTATTTTTAAAAGTGGGGTTTGGATATAAAATGGAGGGTTCAAATTCCAAGACTATATATATGTGTGTGTTTGTGTTTAACACCACATTTTTACTCAAAACCTTAAAACATTAGGTTTATGAACCTTATCACTTACTTCCTCCATTCCTTATTATTTGTCATTTTTGGAGAGATTTTTTGTTCCTTTTATATGTCCGGTTGAGGATTTCAAGAGTTAATAAATGTTATTTTCCATATTTGCCCCTATTTAACAGGTCTTAGTTTACATAAGTAGTGGAAAAAAATGAATGATTACTCCCTCCGTTTCACATTAAGTGTCTTTTTAACATCAAAATTTTGTTTCAAAATAAGTGTCTTTCTACCAAATCTAGACAACATTTAATACTGTTTTTCCTTATTTACCCTTACATTTAATGTTGTTTTAGTTTTGAAATTTGTAATACTAGTAATGATGCATTGACAAAATAAAAATATTAAATAGGGGTATTTTTGACAAAATACACATAAAACTTACAATAATCATCATAATCAACACTTTCTTAATTTATGTGCAAAAGTCCAAAAAGACACTTAAAGTGAAACGGAGGGAGTATAAAGATAGAAAGGGTATAGTAGGAAAAAAACATAATTAATGTATTGAAAATCTATGCAGTGATTAGATTTCTTAAAAAATGTGTTTTATTTAAAATATGAGAGACAAATAGAAGAAGTATATACAATCCAATACCCATTATTATACAATATGAAACTTCTTTTACCCACACAACTATTCACACTTGGAATATCCAACCTGTTGAGATATCTTGAATTTGATACGGAGGAGAAATTGGATTTTCGTGGAGAAGCAAATTCGGCGGGAGCCCAAGACTCATTTTAGGAAGTAGTTTACAAACCCCATTCTTTAGGTTCCAAACTTCGTTTTTTTTTCAATGAGGTTTTATCGGAATATTTTTCGATACCCCAGAGTTGGAAAAGTGCACTTTCCGACTTTAAAACCCCATTTTTAATAAACGAGCATTTTTTCGATTCGGGGGTATCAGAAAATATTCCGATAGAACCCCATCGGAAAAAACGGGGTTTGGGGATTAACAATGGACCTAAAGAGTGGGGTTTGTAGACTAAAACTCATTTTATAATTGTATAAATCATGTTTAGTATACAGAACCACACTAAATACGCGTCTTTCTTTTTTTACCTTTTTTTTATTTTCTTGAATCATAACAATTTACAATAATGCTATTTGAACATTTATATTTAATATTTGAATCCAATATTTATCATTTTGAATGAACATTTATATTTAATATTTAAATCCAATATTTATCATTTTGAATAAAAAATGATGATGGGTCTTTCAATAACATTATTGTAACACTTTAATAGGATTGAGATCCTCTTCATTTTCTTCTCTTTAACTTTTGTCCATTTCCTACATCCAATAATAATTATGTTTTTGATAATATTTAATTTAATTCAATGTTTAATTTATTTTTAAATTATTTAATTATTAAGGTTTTATCTACTCCATCCGTTCCTCTTTATTTGTTCAATTGCAAACAAAATACATTCTTTAAGACATGTAATCATTACTTAAATTTTATATTTTTTTCCCACAATTCCCTTCTCTCTCTATAGTCACTAATTTTTCTCCACTTTTACGTAAACCAAGACTTATTGAATAGGGATAAACATGAAAAATAATATTTATTACACTATTGCAATCCTCAAAAGAACAAAAATTTTTTTTTCCAAAATTAAAAAATAATAAAAAACGAAAAAGCGTATTATTTTTTAAGAAATAGACAAAATAATCTTTATTCCACTTAGCAAATAACTATTTTGATGTTAATTATATAATTGCCTGAATTAGAATGACATACATGACCAAGAGTTATACCCTCAGACGGATCTACTTAGGCCATGGGGGGCATGTGCCCTTATAAAGTTATTATATGCATATTATTGCTACTTGTCTGAAAAAATGAGTGTCACTTAATTTTATTTTATTTTATTTAAAAATTTGAAGTCTCCCAAGTTCAAAAATTCCCAATCCCATTTACTCATTGGGTAGCATATGCTTAAATAATTTCTAATGCCTAAAGTCTAATTCACATCATTTTTAAGTTGACATATTCTGTCAAATCATTGATAGACTACTTCAAGGAATAATTGTTTTATGGAAATGAAAACTTAGTTGCTTTTTGTCTAACATGTTTAAATTTATGACATTCATTTTCTGCATTTAAGAAAGAGAAATTAATTAATTCATTTGGCTCAATTTTATCCTTTGATTTTTTTTTATTGTAGAACTTTAGCCATTAATAAGATTGTCCATAAAAAATTAATTCTAGATGAAGGAATATCATCAACAATCAAATGTGAGATGGTATGGCCGACAAGACTCCCAAACCACTTTCCCATTAAATTTCCCTCTAAAGTTTCCGGCTAATCCCCTTTATGTCCCCCCCCCCCCCCCACTCTTTCTCAATTCTGATTATGATTAATATTTTTGTTTCTGCTATGTGTTAGTGTGTTTTGGTTAGGGCATGGCAATGGGTCGGATTGACGACATGTTTCGTCAGTCCCAACCTCGTATCCATTAATAGTGGGACGGATTTGAGTGTGAGTTTAAGAAGAGCGGGTATGAAAAACGAAACCAAAATTCATCCCCATCGGGTTCGAGGAAACCCACGATCAATCCATCCACTTATTTTTAATTATTTTTTAAAACTATATTTCATTGTATTAAACAAAAATCATATATGAAATACATTATAATTCAAATAATATATAATAATAAATGTCAAATTTTAAAAATATTTAAAAACTTAAGAGTTAAATCATGGTTTTAACCAAATATGTTAGTTTGACTTCACCATCTAACTATTATTATAATATAAATTATTTAATCTTTATATCAAGGCATGTTTGGGAGCGGGGGTGGTGTGGATACTTCCAATTCCAGCCCCGCCTCACCCCATCTTTTCAAAGCGGGTTTCGGTTTCGGGTTTTCTCAAACCCAATCAAAGTGGATTTTTTTTTCACCAAAATCGAGTCGTGTTCGAGCGGATAGTTGCGGATGTGGGTTTAATTGCCATCACTAGTTTTTGTGATTATGAAAGGGTCAAGGAAGGGGGTGAGGAAGGATGTTTATGAAGATTTTGATTATGCATGAAGGTTTGAGTGAGAACTTAGAAGTGGAAGATGATGAGGGAAGAATGAGAAAATGTAACACCCCAAATTTTTAATCTCCGATTAATAGTTATTAATTATAAAGTTTTTATAATTAATTAGTATTACTTTATTTTCGTAATTTTATTACGTACATTATATGTGCTTAAATAAAATTAAAAATATGAAAAGTATTTTGTTATGAAATATTATGTAGAAGAATATACTTTTCAGTTTAGTCCTTGATATAGGACCTAAGTGCAATATTAAAAAGGTTTTTGGAGTGAAAAGAAATAAAATATGATTTTTAAGAATTTTGAAGTTGGTAATCGATTACCAAGAGGCAGTAATCGATTACCACGATGCTGCAGAACCTAGGGATAATGCGTTTGAGTTGTAATCACGCGGTTTAATCCAAATTAACCTCAAATTGACACACAATCACCATTGACACCTCATGGGGGACTCGTGTCGCCCTGCATGGTGCCTTGATTTGGCTATATAAGCCACCATTGTTGACGAATTCGAGCTTCAACCTCCCAAAGTTCTGGTTTTGCTCTGTTTCTGCGAGTGTTCTTCGTACTTCATGTTCTTCCTGTGTGAGGCACTATAAACCACAAATTATATACCATTGGAAAGCTCTTTCTACGAGCTTCGATTTGATACCAAATTCGTGAGATGAGAGTCCCTGTGCTAGAAGTTATGAGCCTGTGAAGTTGGGTGTTTGATGCTGTCATGTCTTGTTTCAGACTCGTGAAGCATACTTTGAGCTTTGATTGTGGTAAGCTCAAGCTTCCTCTTGGTCTGAAACTTGTTTGTTTTCAAAGTTAATGTCGCATAGATATGTCGTTAACCATTTTCCCTAATTTCTATGTCTTTTTCATGATCCAATTTCTTTGGTCAATCTACCCTATCAAAACGGTTCTGGTTTGAGGAGGAGCTATGGGTGCATGGTGTTCTACCCCAAATCTTTGCTCAAGTCTTGTTCAAGCATGACCCTAAGGTATGGGGGAAGCTTACCATTTGCTAAAATGAGAATGAAAGGCATTAGAAAGTAGGATGAGCCACCATGAGGCTTAAGGGCATAACTTTGAATTAGGGAAGTGGCATGAAGGCCAATCTGAGACATGCTACATGTTTGAGCAAGTTTCTTTAGCTGCATGTGAACTTAATCAATGCTGAAATCATGCCAAATTTGAGTATAATTGATTTTGGTACCTCAAGTTGCATAAAGTATGGTTTTTATGCATAATTGGTGATTGGTTTTGATTCTCTGAGATTTGATATGATTTCTATGTTAAGACATGTTTAATTTGTGTATGTAAAGCTTTGTTGATCATAGGTCTAAGTTAAAATTGGTTAGAAACGAAAATGGTATGATAAAACCTCATTATGCTGCATCTATTGTCATGGTAATCGATTACCATGCCTCTGTCTGATGCATAATTCAAATTTACACGGGGTAATCGATTACCAGCCCTGGGTAATCGATTACCAAGACCAAAAATGCTGAAAAATGCCATTTTCACTTAACCTCTTTTAACCCAAGCTTTATAATGACAAAGTATTGGCTGTGACACTTTATTACATGAGTTTAATGATGACTATACTATGCATGAATGTGTATTATGTTTAATTACCTTGTTCATTTTCATAATACAAATAATGAGGCTTAAGGCTAACACATAATTAAAGGAAATTATGTGCATTCATGCATGGTGAATGGTGATAAGTTATCTTTTGTCATGTTCGTGGAACATGAGGAGGGTACTCTGGGAGTACCAAATGGACACGACAAGTTTGATGACACATTCTGGGAATGTGGGCAACATTCGAGGAATGTTGTTGAATGCGTTTTGGGAACGTGGACGTACATTCGGATTGGGACGTTTTGGTACCAAGCTTGATGTTTATGTTTATTCGTTTTGGGAACGTGAGATTGTACTCTGGGAGTACCAATGGTTGTATGGCAAGCTTGATGACACATTCTGGGAATGTGGGCAACATTCAGGGAATGTTGTTAAGATTGATGAGAGTGCGTTCTGGGAACGTGAACGTACAATCCGAATGGGACGTTTTGGTTATGAGCCAAACTTGTTCGTCGTGACATGCTTGATGATACATTTTGGTAATGTGGCCAGTAATGGAGATTTACTGTTGATGTGGTTGTTACGTCTTCGCGACGTGACGCACACTCGGGGAGTGGCGTTATGTACCACGTTCCAAGCATGGTCGTTATGTGGTTGCGGCTTGCTCGATGACACATTTTGGTAATGTGGCCAGCGGTGAGGGATGCTGTTGATGTGGTTATTACGTCTTCGCGACGTGACATTCACCTGAGAAGTGACGTTATGTATCACGTTCCGAGCAAGTTTCGCTATACGTTATGAGAACGTATATGGGTTGTTTGGATGAACGTCCATGAAAGTGATAGATGGAGAATCTCAGGAAATGAGAGATAGAAAGCATGCATCATGCCACCTACATTGAAAGAGAATAAAATGAAATAGCATGTGTTCATGTGTATATGCATTTCCATCATGATTTGATTGTTTACTTGTGAATGTTAGGACTTTATTCTCATTTAATTATGCGAATGGGTATAGCTTACCTTGCTGCCCTTATTAGGTATTGGCCAGGTACCTAGATTGTCTAGAGATCAGTGGAAGTGGATGACCTTTAGGTTCATGAAGTACATAAACATCATGGGATATGAACTCCTTGCACAGCTCTTGAGGATCCGACCGGATGGACGGACGGACGAAGGACCAGTGACCAGCTCTAAAATTTCTCTATTTTGACAATATATATTGCTCATATTTCGAGAGATGTATCAGAGAGAGAACTTAGTTTTCATTCTTTGATAATTATGTGGCACTCATGGAATTGTTATACTTGATTTTATGAACCGGTGTCCTACCTCACGTTTTATAAACTCGAAAGGTATAAATAAACTATCTTATTATACCCCGCTGACTCTGATTTTATTATTTGAGCTCGGTATGAAGAAAGTATTGATGAAGTCAATTTCCCGAGATAACTTTATTTTATTAACTAAGTTATTTATCAAGAAATCATTGTTTTTGAAAGCTATTACAAGCTATCAAGGTTATCTCTAAATGATTTTGAATTACTTAACGAATAATAACTTCTTCTACCGAACTCAATCTCAATTATACTTTCAAGTTGAGTACCATAATCAAAGGTTTTAAAAAGGAAAATTTTTATATCCAGATTTTCTTACTTTTAAGTGAAGTTATCAAACACTGGGCGTTACAAGAAAAAATCCTATCTTTTTTGTTTAATATGATTTTAATTTTTTAAATAAAAAAGGCAATAAATATTTTTTTAATCTAAAGTGATTTAAACTTACTTAAAATATATAATATTATAGGTGCACAAGAGGTAATCAACCCATTTCTTTAACAATTTATTTATTTATTTATAAATAAACAAATGCATAATATTAAATTAAGGTGTACAAGAGGTGATCAACCCACAACTTAAATTTCTTGGATCCCTTACTACTAGATATACATTTTTTTATACATGATTCTTCCATGATTGAGCCCTTTTAAAAAATTATAAACCAATTTATAAAGAGAATCATGGGTGTATGCCCTATATTGTTTATCTACTAATTGTTTTTGGTTTTTGCCTACTCGAGCAATACAGAGTTTATTCCATTTGTCGGCATGTGTATTGCTGAGAGTGCTCCCTCTTATTCTATTAAGGCAAAGATAGATATGCGATATCCTAGTCAAGATATAGACAAATTAAAAATATAATATAGGAGTATACGACACATCTATTTTCTCTTATATTAACTATAACATAATAACTCATAAGTCCTTTTTATTATATCAACTGTATTAATCAAAGAACACTATGGTGCTCTATCGTATAATTCATATTTATATCATAATTCATATTTATAAGCATTTGAGGTGTATTGGCATGAGAATTAAAAAAATTAGTTAAAGTGGATGATAATATTAAATTAGTTAATAATTAAAGGATATTTTTCGATTTTTTGCCATTAATTATTATGGGTTAATTATTATGAGTGAGAATGACATTTGAGTAGAAAGAGGGATCGGATAAAATATTGTATTAAATATTTGTTGACTTAAATAAAATATGAAGCAAATAAAAATATTTTAAAAAAAACTAATTAATTTTATAGAAAAAGTGGATAAAAAATTTATAAAATGTATCAAATAAAAAATAGATAGAAACGGAAGGAGTTCATGGACTATGTGTTAAACGCTGCCTTCTTTCATATTGTTTCAACTTAATTTTGACTTAATGGAAATACATTACGAAATAGTCATTATGATTTTTGTAATGCCTTATTATGTGGGTATATTGAAGAAAATAGAAGTTTTGTAATGCCTTTGATATCTCAAAAAACAAAGTAAAAAAAAAAAAAAATTATCATCGTGAATGTGTTGAAGAATAGTTCATAATTTGGAACAGTTGAGATGAAAGTGAAAAAAAAAAATGAGATGATTCTGTGAACATACACGTTAATGAGTGAGTTAAGAGTGTCGGTGTTAAGCTGCGTAAATTTTGCTGTACAATATTTGAAATTTCAAAGAGATACCTCATCAAGAAACTTGTAAAATGAAGCGTGAAACAAATAGAATTTATTATTTTATTATTGTTACCAAGTGTTAAGCTATTTTAAATATGTACAAGACTTGTGTTGTACCCCGGATCAATCACTCAAATTAAGTAACATAGTAACAAACATGCCTATAAAAAAATTTATTGTAGAAGAGGAGGGCACGAACCCAAGGTTATCCGAGCCTTTATCCGTCCTACCTACATATTATTACCAAAAACAGATAAAGTGTTTAATTAGTCCAATATGAAGTATGACCAATTGACCATCATTACCAACATATATTATGGTCTCCCATAGGATGATTAATTTAACATTTCTATGCTTTAATGTAGGATTAAACTAGTAATGCTGTTTCCCTGTCCTCCTTTTAATTTGCTAGTGCAGCCACTAAGGGTATTCAACATTCAACGACTCTCTTCTTCTTCTCCATTTGAATTCATCTTTAGCCCCACTCTCCATGTTTGTCTCCATCCATTGACTAAGAAAAGTGACGAAAGCCTTAATATGAGGATCAGAAGCACCATTCACTAAAGTGGTGATAGGTATAGTACCACGGAAAAAATTGACATCTAAGAGAAGGTTTTGGCAGCTTTCACTATTTTTTTTTTCATCCGGTTCCTTAAATACTATTTATGCAAATCTGAATTTGATCCGGGGCACGTACTTGTTATGACAGATGAATTTTCGAACATGATTATTTTGTATCCATAAAAAATAAAACTCGAAACCTTACTTGAATAAGACCGAACCATTTACCACTTATCCCAATTCATGATGACGACAACTTTCACTGCCTAATTCACATGAATGTGCATATTAAAGCCGAGGAATCCCTTGGAATTAATTAATTATTTTTTTATATGAATTAATTATTTAATCGTTAGGCCAAAATTATAGTTGTTATTAGTCACAGTGTAACTTTATTTTCTTGAGCCACAGCAATCAACGTCGTGTTTCAATCTAACTCTAACCAACCCTACATGGACCTTGCCAAGGGAATCCCCCTAGAACTTGTTGTATGTGCTCAACGGTAAACTGAAACCATGACGTGACTTTTATACCATCTCTAGGATTAGTGGCTTATCACTAAGTCAAAAATAGTTAAAGCTGTTATTAAGGAGGAATTATTGGATGATTTGGACATATTACCAATGTTCAATATGTTTTATCTGTTTTTTTTTAATTAACAAATATGTGATGAATGGTGGTGATGTATCTGAATTATTTATCATTGATTTCAGATTATCCAATAATTTTTTATTACTAAGGGTACAATTATAGAGTCTCTTTGATTTGCAAAAATATATTATTTTAATAACTATAAGTATATCACATTTTTTTTTCAATTTTTTTTCCAATGTTCAAAAATTTGTACAATGATCGATAATAAAAAAAAATTATTTTCGGTGCACAAGCTAAGTATTTGAAAATATTAAGAGTATTTACAATAGATTTTTATTTAACATCAGACTAATCAGACTCTGACACATTAATATTTTTCTATAAGACTCAATTTCAACTTTTCATATCTTTCACCATAGTAGTTAAGTCTTACAAGATAGACTTACAAGACTCATGTATTAGCATTATGTCAGCATGTATTTTTAGACTCGTTTTTACTTCAATAATGTTAATTGCCTACTATTTTTAAAAATAATCCCAAATATTTTTTTATCACATCGATATTTATAAATTTCCCAAAATTATATTTACATTCAAATAATATTTGAAAATTAAAGTATTCAATTTTATGTGAAAAATGTGCTAAAATCATCTTTATAAGAAAAAACCTGCATTGCAACAATAAATTCAATATCTCCATGTTTTTCATATATCCATTTTCTTTAAATGCATTTTTTTATATACCTATATTTGTATAATATATATATATATATATATATATATATATATTCATATTAATTTTTTTCATAATAACACAACATATTTAAAAATAAAATAAGAAAAACATATATTTAAGAATAATATTATTTTTATATTTATTTATTTATTTATTCATAATAACACAATATATTTTACAATAAAATACGAAAAACATATATTTAATAATAATATTATTTATTATTATTATTTTATTTATTTTATTATTATTACTTATTTATTATTAGGATGATGTAAAGTAATATAAAGAGAGGAAAAAATTGGATCACACATAGTCCTAAATTGAATCTCTTATTTTACAGAGTCAACTTAAAACTCGATCTCTGTCATATTTAGAAAAAATCTGAAAACTCTTTCAAAATTATGTTATGGTTGCCCTAAGAACTAAGATAAAAGTAAATGACATATTTGGAATTACCAATGAAAATAGAAAATGAAACTATGGGAAATCAGGAAATGTTTTTCAAAGCAAATAGACCTTTATTTATTTCTTTTTTAATCTTAATAGCAATTGGCGACGTGCTTTAATTTGATGAGTTCAACCTCACATGGGTCTTGCCAAGAGAGGGTGCAGGTCCAACGCCAATACTCACATGAGTGAAGTGATAAAATTAGAGGCCAGGCTGGTAGAAAATGCATGCAATAGGACTATCCATAATTTGATAGAAAAAACAAAAGTAAAAACTATGCAGATGTAAAGTGTTATTTGTTTGTCTAGCACTATTCTAAATCTGAGAAAGATTGTCCCTAGAATATGAACCATATATCAACATGGGATTAAAAAAATAGACAAGCACATACCATAAATTATATGCCAATAGTGGAACTTACTGATCATGAAAGTATAGGGAACTAAAAGTATAGGTTGACTTGAGAAAAGGTGGAGAAGCTATAAGTGGTTACTTGATATTGAGCCATGCAAGGAAATGTTAGTAATGTCCACATGCAAACAATTGCTTGTTTCTCTTTTCTCTTGATGCAATAATTATAGAGTCATATAGAATAGTGCAGTTGACTTAGGTATTGTGGGCTAAAAGTTATTGCATTTCATCATCACTCTGTTCCTGTTGGGTGGGGTACACCATCACAATAGTTCTCTTTTTTGCCTAATTTAAAAGGGGGTGCCCCTGCTTCCTCTTCCCTGCCAAAGCCACGTAAATTAAAATTAAAGGTCATGTTCTTTTGTTCTTAGTTCTAATATAGCTTCAAGAGCAACAAAAATCACACTCATTTAATTTGCATCTTTGCCATGGCTCCCAAGATCAAGATTTTCCTTCTAGTTCTTCTCTTGGTCCTAATTCCTTTTTCTTTAGGTGAGGGAATTATATATGATAGTGAATAGAGTTTTTCAGACATTTAGTTTGTTAAAGAAATGTAATGGAAAAGCTAAGATTTTCCTTTTGCTTTTAGGCATGGTTGAAGGCTTCAGGGAAAATATGCATCCTAGTTCTATTCATCACTTACTTTCTAAGGTACCTTACTATCTTTTTCTGATCCCTTGTTTTTAAATGGTATTAAGAAATAAGAATGGACCTTACTAGCCACAACAACACTTGGGTAAAGATAAATATTGAAGCAGCTACATTGAGGCTAAAGTAGATGCTTAGGTTCTGGACTGATCTAGGCACTTTAAGCCCTCCTTTGGCATATAGTAATTTCTAAAATAACTAAATAAGTAGATCTATATATGCATTATATTTTGGATTTTGATACACTCGGGCTTTGTAAGTTTAGGGGTCCAAAACAGAATAAGTTGCATTGGGAAACTAAGAAGCTTAGACAATTTTTTATTTACTTAATTATAATATTTTTGAAGACAATATTTTTACTTTTAAATTCTTTAACCTCAGCTTTTAATTAAGGATGAGGATATCAAAACTTTGTATTTTTTAAGGATCATGCTAACTAATACTTTTAGGGCATTAATTAAAGAATATAAAAGAAACATGTTTGTATTGGAAAATAAAGTTCACACAAATAATATTTTTAGTTTCTTAACCAATATCTTTATGACTCGGATTAATTATTATATACTATATCATTTTTCCATTTTTTTTAAATAAAATTAAAAACACCTTTTCAAAAACATTTACTCCTACATAAGCATCCATTCTTGATTTTACCAACAACAATGTTATTGGTACAACAAACTCTTATATTTACCTTTTTGGAAGAAAAAAAAGGTCTCGCAATTTCTTCTTGTTATATATTTCTCTCTTATTCTTCACTGAGAAAGATAAAGATCGATAGTGTCAGAAGTTTGTTGTATTATATTGTTGTAAAAACACATTATTGTTTTATTGATGTTGCTTTTGGTTCCACAAATTAAAATTTTGCAATAAGAATTGTTAACGGTTGTGCCAACTCAATATTTAATGTCTAGATATAGATCTTGCTCCTTTAACTAACCAATATTGGTTCTGATTGAAGGATGGTATCAAGATGAACTCGAGGAAGCTATTGGACCGTGCTTATGAGTTAGATTATGACGAGGCAGGACCCAACCCAAAGCATTCAAAGAAACCTGGCAAGGGCCCTTGAATAACACCTTTATGCCTAATCATACCATATTAAAATAATAAACCTATGTATTCACTCAAAATGTTTTGTTCATGTATGAGGAGACATGATTATAATTATATATATAGACGAGTTTCTTCACCGGAGTGTGTTATGAATTATGAGGCAATAAAGTATATATGATATATATATATATATATATATATATATATATATATATATATTATAATGTATTATGTACTTCAGATGTTGGGTATGTATGGACCACTGATTTGAGTAATTTAGAATAAAGTCTTACCATTTGTCTTCCAACTAGCAATCCTCCTACAGGCTGTCATTTATGAAACTTCTATTATTCTCTTATTCACTGAAACAATCTGAATTATTGCCAGTACTTAAAAATATGAAGTTCGTTGCTAATTCTGTTCTAATGTGATACACAATTATGGAAGCTTCAAGATACATCCAGCAAGAATGTCTACAAAAGATGTTATAGAAAGTGCTAGAACATTGTAACTTTGTATGGAAAAATTAATGGTTTGCTTTCTAAACATCAACATGTAAACTATGCTTTGGCTAATTTACAAACACATCATTGATGGTGTACCAAAAAAGTCAATGCAAACACACACACATATGTGTGTGTGTCTATATATATATATATATATATATATATATATATATATTGGCTTATTTAAGTTTTTGGTCCCTGAAAGTCGATCGAGTTTTGGTTTTAGTCCCTATCTTTTTATTTGATCAGTCTTAATCCTTAAAAGTTTAATTTTTTTGGTTTTGGTCCCTACCGTTAGGGATCCACTGTTAATTGATGACGTGGCTAACGGAGTGCCACGTCAGCATGCCAGGTGTCTTTTTGTTTAAAGTAAAAGGTCCCTGAAAGTTGACGAAATTTTGGTTTTAGTCTCTATATTTTCATTTGACCAGTCAATGTCCTTAAAAGTTTAAAATTTTTTATTTTGGTCTATGTCATTAGTAAAATACTATTAATTGCTTACATGACTAACTGAATCAGCATGTCATGGGTCTGCATATTAATGAGTTGTTTCCAGGTTGACAGATGGCATGTAAGAACAGTATAGAATAAGACATGAATTCTATTATGTATTTGGTTTATTATATAAACAGAAAGACCGAAAAACTAAAAATTATAATATTTTAGTTTATTTGAAGTCCCAGATCGAAATATTTATGCAAGAATTGAATGTTATATACTCCAATGATGACTATGAGTTTGTTTAAGTTATTAGATTCATGTAAGTGTGGCGAGTTTTGCTTGTCTTGTTAGGTTATCCATGTCATATTGAGTGTAACACTCTAGTTGCTTTTACTCTTAATTATCTTTAATAAATTAATATCTTCAAAATTTTCTTTTAAAATCTTCAGTTAACTTTAATTCTTATGAAAATTCTCCGTAAAATGGACGGAGTTTAATTATTTGTTTTAGGGACATTCCCAAAATACAAT
The DNA here is from genome assembly GCA_037953625.1 of Crotalaria pallida. Taxonomy (NCBI): domain Eukaryota; kingdom Viridiplantae; phylum Streptophyta; class Magnoliopsida; order Fabales; family Fabaceae; genus Crotalaria; species Crotalaria pallida. The sequence goes on from CM075650.1 coordinate 149,815,281, forward strand.
TTTCTGTTTGACCTGCATAAAACTTTATTTTCATCAACAGTGGGCCAGCAGGACCAAAATATAATTCATTTAGTGTACATCATTCCAGAAAATATTTACAAATGCTTGAATTGGTTTGACTTCCAAAAATAGTATACATTTCTAACTCCAAAATAAAACCAATGACCGACAAATGGTCACCCAGCTAGCTAAACTATACTCCACGATGTGGAGTACACCCCTGCCCGGCCATACACGTGTAAGCTCCTTCTGTACCTGTAAAAAAATCAATAGCAAGAAGGGTAGCATTACACAAAACTTAGAAAATACATTCTAGGATGACATAGAGAACAACCAAGTAATTACTACCCGCTACCACTGAACTTCTATTTCCCAAACTCAATTCCATTACTTATTAACTCGCTATATTAATTATATTCCCTTCCAATCTTTCTTATCATTTCCTTACTCTATCGTTCCCTTCTATTATATCTTGCGCTCACCTTTCGGCGGGTCCTAATATCAACCATTTATGTCCACCCTAAGGGAGGGTCCCATTCTATTTCCTTTACCACTTTATCATTTTATTCCCATTTATTACTCACTTCTTATTGGAGGGTCATGTTACTTTATTCTCGCTCCACTTAAAAAGTAAGTGGAGGGTCATGATAGTATATTTCTCGCTCCGCTTAGGGAGGGTCATGATAATATAATTTCTCACTCCGCATAGTGAGGGTCATGAATGTATAATTCTCGCTCCGCATAGGGAGTGTCATGAATGTATAATTCTCGCTCCACTTAGAGAGTAAGTGGAGGGTCCTGATAATATAATTCTCACTCCGCATAGGGAGGGTCATGAATGTATAATTCTCGCTTCACTTAGAAAGTAAGTGGAGGGTCCCGATAATATAATTCTCACTCCGCATAGGGAGGGTCATGAATGTATAATTCTCGCTCCACATAGGGAGGGTCATGAATGTATAATTCTCGCTTCACTCAGAGAGTAAGTGGAGGGTCCTGATAATATAATTCTCACTCCGCATAGGGGGGTCATGATTCATGAATGTATAATTCTCGCTCCACTTAGAGAGTAAGTGGAGGGTCCTGATAATATACCATATTATATTCCTGTATTCATCCATTATTTACCCTTTTTCCTTATTTGATTACCACTCTCTCACTTAATTTATCAATCACCTAATTTCCTTCTTATTTTCGTTAACTACATTTTACTCTTCATCATCATTCATATTCATTATAATCCCATTCAAGGCACTAAAATTACTAACATAATCAATTTCCTAATCACTATACTCATTATTAACCTTCAAGCCAAGCTATTTTCTTCCACAAACATCATTAAATCCAATTTTATCAAACCTACCACAAATATATATATATATATATATATATATATATATATATTCCTACTAGCATATCCAAACAAGTTTTATTGTCTCTAACTACTTAGTCACAATCCTATTATCATCAACTATCCTAAGGTTTTATACTCTATTTCATTTCCTATTCTTAATTCTCCCTCTATACAAGATAGAAAATACCCTCTAAATAAAGGTAACACACCCATTCTTACCTTAACCTTGATGAGAGAGAAAACCCTAGAGCTCTAGCTCCCTCTTTAATCCCCTGCACTTGATCCTGGAAGAGAAGGCACGAAAGTGTGTTTCTTCATGGCTATGGAGTTTAAAAAAATCCAAGGAAGATGAGGGAGGGAGGTTCTAATTTGAGAGGGAGTAAGGGGGTGATTCTTGAACTTCTTTTCTTGATGATAATAGTGATTGATGATGATGGGTGTTGTTTTGCTCTTGATGGAAATGGAAGAGATGATGTTGTGTGAAGATGATGATGTTTGGTTCTTGGAACCAAAGAGAGAATGAAGGAGATGGTGAAGAATGAAGGGTGTGGTGTGTTGTTGTTGTTTTGTTTTTGGCAACCCCTTGCACCCAAGAAGCAAGATCGTGTGGCTGGAAATGATTTACTTGGTGCCCAAGATCAAATCTCGTGGCTGAGAACAACCCATCTGACCGCGCGCCTGGGCGCGCATTACGCACCAGCTAGGGCATCCTGGTGCGTGGTGCGTGAAACTGGTGCATGACTTAGGGACTGGCGCGCCATTTTCTGAGCTGGTGCGTGGGGGACGCGCCTGGGCGCACGGCATGGCGCGCCTGAGCGCATTTTTACCTGTGAGCAGCACCAAAATCTTGGTTGGTGCGCCTGGGCATGCACCAGTGATTTTACACTTTGATTCGCTATATCTTCTTCGCTAACCGTCGAATCGGGCTCAAATTTTGAGACAAGCTTCTTAATCCCCTTACCTTCACATCCAACGGTAGAATTTGGATTTAGGGTTGCATATCTTCTACTTCTAATTCCTAAAGTCCTATGCCCTTAAATTTCAAACAACTCTTCTAAACTACTAATTTTAACCTAACTTAGTCATTCCTCTTCCCTCTAAACCTACTACCACACTAATTATGCTTGAGATTAAATTTGGGATGTTACATTATGCAGATACATGGCATGCTATGTGGCAATCCATTACCGTGTCAACGATTAATGGTATTTTATCAACAACGGCAGGGACTAAAACATAATTTTTTTAAACTTTTAAGGACTTTGACTGGTAAAAAAAAAGATAGGGATTAAAACCAAAATTCGGTCAACTTTCAGGGACCTTTTACTTTAAACAAAAAGACACATGGCATGCTGACGTGGCACTCTGTTAGCTACGTCATCAATTAACGGTGGATCCCTAACGGTAGGGATCAAAACCAAAAAAATTAAACTTTTAAGGATCAAGACCAGTCAAATAAAAAGATAGGGACTAAAATCAAAACTCGATCAACTTTCAGGGACCAAAAACTTAAATAAGCCATATATCAAGTTAAACGTTGGTTCTTTAATTTCGACTTTTTTTCCCATCTGAAAGTTGAGAATTTTATCACTGTCATCATTTTGTTATTATTATCAACCTCAGCTTTCATCCATTTTCACAAAAGCATTATGTTGTAGTGCAATTGTACATCTTGCAGAAGGGTTGTGAAAACATTGACGAATTTAACAATGACACCAAATATTTAATTGTAATGGTTGTGACCTGGTTGAATTATGCATTCAAATTTGAAGAAAGGGATGAAAAAAGTGGAAAGTGGGGGAGACGAAATGAATTTTGGCATTTTGGGTAAGGATATGTTTTTTTAAATGAAAAGATAATTGTGGTTTTAGTGCCTATAAAGTAGGAGTTTTTTATATAAGTCCTTACTTATGTTACCTCCGTTAAGCCGTGCTGATGTTTTTCATCTGTTTTGACATCAAAAACGCAAACCAAAACAGAAATAAAAACGTAGGGATTAAAACCAAAGAAAAAAGATAATAAATAGATATGAATTTCAGAATGACTCCTATTTATTGAGATGCAAATCATAATAAATTTATAATATAGGATTAAAATAAAGTTTTGCAATTGAGTTTCAACTATAGGAAAATCTTATGTTTTTTATTAATTAGTGTAATTTCTCAATCTAGTGCGAGAATAATCTCTCTTGTAAAGAGATACTAAACTTTTGACGAGTTTTGACTTTTGAGTATATCTAGTACTCTATTAATAAATTCATTTATCTTATTAAAAAATTAGCTACATATAAACAATGGGTGAGAAATACAAGTTTTGCTCGGTGTACCTAATTAAAAGATTTTTAGTTAACTAGTAGTTTAGAGATTTAGTTAATAAGCTACTAATTTCGTTCGATGAACACAAATTAGTTAGAAAGAGCTTGTAGTTTTTTTAAAAAAATAGCTTGTAGCTTTTGAAATGTAGTTTTCTAAATGGTGCTTGAAGTAATTTTCAAGAAACTAAACTAGTTTTCAATAATTCATGTACCAACTATATAGTCCAATATTTACTAAAATTACATTAATTACCCTAACCTAATTTATGGCAATTTAATTTTCAATTAAATGTTTATATAATTAGTTATTAATTATAATTTAATAATTTTTTTATACTTCATTAATTAATAAATAAAGGAAAAAAATTAATGAATCAAAATTTAATATTTTTTTTATAAGCAAATGAATTATGAGGAGCATTAGGATCTTTGGGGGATTTAAGAGATTCCACAAATCTTTCAGGGACTTAACTGATTCCACGGGTATCTTTCGGGAACCTATATGATTACTAACTCAATTAATTTTTATCAGTTTGCAACTTAAGAGTCAATTTCTTTTTTGATATCGTCTTCGAATTTTTTTTCACTATAAACACAAGTTACACTATAATGACCTTGTATCAATCAACTTTCCAATAATATTTTTTAACGGAGATATGTACCTAAATGGTTGGCAGAAATCAAAGACTTAGAAAAAGATTGGGATCAAAATCTCGAGTCATCATTGCAAATATCCTTGCCCCAAAAAAATCCTTTTGTAAAAGCTACTTCTCATTTACCATCTCTTTAGCTCTTAAGCATCCTCTTTTATTACATTCCATGCCTGCTAATTTTAGTGGAATAAGGTTATCCGATCCACAATGAAGGCTCATGACTTGGATTCCTTTTTCTACTTCCTCAATTTTTGCTAGCCACTCTGGTGCATATATCTATTCCAAGTAAATCTAATGGATAAAATAATTGGTGTTAGGCCCTTGATTGTGTAACCCAGAGGTGAAAACGAAACAATTCAAACAATTTATCATAAATTGGCTTTTGTGTTGCATCTTGATAAAAATAAATCAACAAATGTGAATATAGCTTTTAAACTTATCACGCAAGCATGAAGCACATTATCTAATAAAGACAACAAATTAAAAATAATGGGGTAGACGATACATATAGTAATTCTAGATACATATAGTAATTCCAATCAGGACCTTGGCTGTAAGAAATAGCATAGAAACCATATTAATATAGTGAGGCGGAGAAATAATTATACTTAAAATTATAATTATAATAAATATTATATGAGGAACGGTTGGCCTTGTGGGAGGTAAATCACTGTTCATCAAGATTCAGATCACCACCAACCTCTGTGAAGATTTATAATATAATTTGTTTAATTTATCCTTGGTTTGTTTAGTTCTTTGCTTACACTTCTATATATTAGCTTCCTATATAAGGAATACACCAAAGAATATTCCTTCGCATATTTTAGAATACGCACGCTAGAATAAGGAATATGTTGTCAAATATTCAGGGTTTCTAGAAGCTAGGATAGGGTACGACGTTGATTTCTTTTTTATTTTTTAATTTTTTGAAGGGGGGGGGGGGGGGGTTGCCTCTAGCGCAGCGTTTCAAAAATTGAACCAGATTGGCCATTTCATTGGTGAGGCGGTTAGGTGACTCGTCCTTTATAACCATGAAATCATTCTTTTAGATTGGAAAAAAACTAGTTAAATCAATTAAAAATTGTTAAAACCAATAAAAAATCGAGGAAAACATGAAGGCAAATGCAGTAGAAAAAAAGAAATAGAGGAAGAGAGATTCAATGTTAAACAATAAAAAAGAAAGGAATATGGAAAATAAAGATAAGTTAATAAAAAAAAAAGAAAAGAAAGACTTGTGATAATTTATTTGATGAAGAATAAAAAGAAGAAAATAAAGAGTTCCACGGATGAACTTTTTTTACTAAATTTTCAATTATTTCTATAACTAATTTTGTCGAACAACTATATTTCAAACAGTTAACTAAATAATTACAATCACACAACTCTTAGCATTCTTCACAACTAATAGGTGCAAGTTCATAATTCACAGATACAAACTAGTTTTGTCAACTAGATGCATAAACTATTATTATGACCCAAGAAATGGTGATTAGGTGACCAAATTTGCTTGGACTAGAAAGTTTTATTTATTTTGGGCCGAGATGAGAAGATGGTAAATTAGTGCTTATATTCAAAGAAGGGACCTACTTTTTTGACACCCTTTGTTACTTAGTTAACCCACCTTTTTAAAGGAAAATTCTATAATAACCTTACAAATTTTCAATAATCCCAAAATACCCCTTTTTTATTCCTTCCTTATCCCTTCCTTCTTTCACTCATTTTTAAATTTGAAATTCAAATCTCTCTCTCACCTTTTCATATCACAAAATCAAGAGCACATTCTAGTTTCCATGTGTTTCTAGTTATACTAAAAAAAAAAAAAGGAGAAACAGAGGCTAAGAAGAAGAAAGAAGAAAGTAGTAGAAGAAGAAGGAAGCAGCACAGGGAACACAAGGAATCGAAGAAGAGATAAGAAAGCAGCACAAGAGGTTACATTTCCTCTCTTATACTTTGCTGCAACTGTTTTTTTTTTTTTTTAATTTTCGGTTTTATTTGCATAAGGTTGTAGATCCGTTAGAAACTTTGATTTACGTTGATTGTAGATCTGTTGTTGTTTAGTTTCGGTTTCCAAATCGTGTATTATTGTTGTTTAGTTTCGGTTTCCAAATCCTGTATCTGCTTCGTAACGCCATAAATTTAGGTGTAGCTCGCTTAGGGGTCAGCGAGAACATGAATTTTTACTCTCGCTGAGGGTGCAACGAGAGTACAAATTCATGCTCTCGCTGCACCCTCAGCGAGGGTTTTTTTTTTAATAATTTTAATATTTATAAAAATAATTATTTAAAGTTATATAAAAAAAATTTATTTTATATTTTACCAAAATATATATTTATAAGATATAGATAAGATAAGAATTTGTTATCTTATGATGTTGAGATCAGATAAGATATACAGGAAAAAAATCGGATAAATATTAGTTAATTTAAATAATGAATAATAACTTTAAATTAATTTAAATACATTCATCCTGATATATTTGGCTGCATCAATTCTTTCATATATAAGAGATTTGAATTTGTTTATGTTATGATGTTGAGATCAGAATAGATTATTATGATTATAATGTTTATATTATTGAAAAAGGAATAGGATTAGTTAATTTAAAAAATTAGATATTATGCTTTGGGTTAGTGACTGTTAGGAATATTTGATTTTAGTTTTATTTATTTTTATTTATTTTTTATTTATTTTATTTGATTATTATTTAATTTTAACTCTTTTTTATTTTTTATTTATTTGTTATATTTTTTTATTTATTGCTAATATTTTTTTATTTTATTGTATTATTATTTAATTTTAAATTTATATTTTATTTTTATTGTATTTTTTAATTTATTTATTTTATTTTATTATTTATTTTTAATATTTATTTATTCTATTTTATCATAATTTAATTTTAACTTTTAATTTTTATTTTATTGCTTTTCTTGATTATTATTTAATTGTAATTTTTATGTTATTGCTTTTCTTGATTATTATTTGTTTTATTGCATTTTATAATTTATTATTTTGACATTCTATTTTGCAATTTCAGATGCCGAGGATGAAGAACGCAACCGTCACTGGCAACGGGGATGACGATGACATGCCCATGATGGGAGAGTATTTGACAGCGTCGGGTAGACGGCGACGGATGGAGCAAGGAGGACCTTCCCATGCCGCTCCTGATCCCTCTTCTTCGGACGGTGATGATGGTGCCGATGATACAGAGACGGAGACCCTCTATGAGGATCATCAGGATACTTCGCTGTTGAGGTCATACGACGAGCATCAGGCGAAGCTTATATGGCAAGGACGGGTAAGTATTTGTAACGAGACCAAAAAATAATTTAAATTTAATTTTATCTATTTCTTTAATTAATTGATATTTATTTGTTTTACTAATTTCTCTTAATTTAAATTGTGCAGGATCGTACCTTAAACCGATGCCACAACCACGCATTCGATTTTCCGTTGTTAGATGCCGTGCCACAGCAAGTGCCTTAAACCGATGTCACAACCACGCATTCGATTGATCGGTTCATCTTACAATGTAGTCGACAGGCGATTGATCGGGGCATTCATCGATAGATGGTATGAGGATACCGATACGTTTCATCTCCCATGTGGGGAGATGACTATCACGCTGGACGACGTGTCATGTATCCTCCATATCCTGGTGACTGGGCATTTGATCAGTTGGGATAAACCCAACCAGGCGGAGGCAGTTTTGCTGATGACTCAGCTGCTTGGTATGGGTCAGGCTGAGGCTACCACGGAGGCGATGGAGATTAAGACTGGTGCTATAAGGTTTACCACGTTGAAGGTGATGTACAACAGAGCGGTTGGGATTGGACGATTTGATATTGTGGCTAGATGTTATCTGCTTTACCTGGTGGGTAGCACACTGTTCGCAGATAAGACAAACAACTCTGTTGGCTGTCACCTGCTGTACGCTTTGGAGGACCTCACCGCGGTTGATGAATATGCATGGGGGGCTAGTGCACTGGCATATTTATATGGTCACCTGTCATTCGCCAGCAAGGCGAATAAGGTCTCCTTGGCCGTATACATGTTTTTGCTGCAGGTAAACAAATACGAATTCATAATGTTTGATTCATAAAAATATTCATCATTTTATTTAAATTCATAATGTTTTTTTAAATTCTTTATTTAAATTAATTAATTGATGGTTTATTTGCAGGCATGGATACTGGACCATTTTTCAACAATTGGTCCATGTGCTATACTGAAATATCCCGCTAGGAGAGCTAGACACACATCTCGATCCAGATTAGTCTCTAGGGCTCTCTGGTATTAAGGGTGCTCTTGGGGATACCGATGGTTCCGCAAAGAATTCTTACCAAAAATATTCAAAGAATGGTTGAAATATGATAATTTTATCTCTTTGGGTTGTCATATTTTATCACTTTGAACCCTTCACTTCAAATACAGTGAGATTGCAAAATATAACAAAACTAATTTAATTATTTTTTTTTCCATGACCGGAGTGTCCACAGCCGACCGCAGTGACTAATGCTGCTGCATGCACAAGGCAGGATTCGAACATCTGACCTTGCTTAAGCGTGGATCAATCCTTACTACTGAACCACACGCTTGGGGTTAAACTAATTTAATTATGGTGGTAGCAAAATATACAAAATATTTTATAGCATGCATCTTTTAAGCTTATGTCAATGGTACAGGTAAGCATACGAGCTGAGAGAGAAAAATATTTAGCATCCAAATGGTATGGGCTTGAAAGTGAATGGAAGAGAAAGATGGAATAAAGTGCGAGCATCCTGAAATTTCATGATTAAAGCGTCGTCAACTCCTTCATTACAAACATATCTCTCACTTGCTGATGTGTTTAAATATGTGCCTCATGTCAATTTGCCATTGGCCGGACCAGTGCTAACGTTGTGCAGTTTCTCCCCAAAAAGACTTTCTATGTTTTTATTAGATAATATGATCCACGCTTGTGTGATAAGTTTAAATGCCTCATCCACCTACTAATTAATTTTTATTAGTCTGCAACTTAAGAGACAATTTCTTTTTTGATATCATCTTTGAATTTTTTTCACCATGAATTCAAAACAATTTATCATAAATTGGCTCTTGTGTTGCATCTTGATAAAAATAATCAAGAAATGTGAATATAGCTTTTAAACTAATCACACAAGCATGAAGTATATTATCCGGTAAAGACAACAAAAATAATGGGGTAGATACATATAGTAATTCCAATCGGGACCGTGGCTGTGACAAATAATATAGAAACCATATTAATATAGTGAGGCAGAAAAAAATTGTACTTACAATTATAATTAAAAAAATTATTATATTAGGAAAGGTTGGCCTCATGGGAAGGTACATCACTGTTCATCAAGATGCATATCACCACTAACCACTATGAAGATTTATAATATGATTTGTTTCATTTATCCTTGGTTTGTCTAGTTTTTTGCTTATACTTCTATATATTAGCTTCCTATATAAGGAATATGTCTAAGAATATTCTTTCGGATATTTTAGAATGCGCTAGAATATGAAATATGCCTTCGAATATTCGGATTTTCTAGAAGCTAGGATAGGGTACGACGTTGATTTCTTTCTTTTTTTTTCTCCTTTCGGCGGGGGGTGGGTGTTGCCACTAGCGCAATGTTTCAAAAATTGAACCAGATTGGCCGATTCATTGGTGAACCGGTTAGGTGAGTGGTCCATTATAAGCATAAAACCATTCTTTTAGATCGGAACAAAACCAGATAAATCAATTAAAAATGGTTAAAACCAATAAAAATTCGAGGTTGTACAACTCGATTGATTCGGAAAAAAAAATATGGAGGCTAATGCAGTAGAGAAAAAGAGTTCCATTATGAATAGAAGAAGAGAGATTCAATGTTAAACAGTAAAAAAGGAAAGAATATGGAAAATAAAGATAAGTTTTTAAAAAAATAAAAATAAAAAGTGGAATAATATTATAGACTAACGTGACTGTTTAGCTGTTTTAATTTATTATGTCCAATGTATATTCTAGTCATACGACTTTCAAATCCCCTCGACTATTACTTGATGTGCACTTTAATCCAATAACTTTCAAAATGTGCAATTGGATCAAGGAAGTAGTTATTATTCGTAGAGTACACATAAATCGTACTTAGGGAATAGAGAGAAAGTATTTTAACACCCCACAGTCAACTATATACACCCCACTTTTTTTTAAAATACCAAAAGTACCATCTCCTAACAAAAAAAAAATCTTACTCTCTTTCCCCCTCTCACCCCCACCCCCATAGCCACCCCACCCCACCTTACCTCACCCCTTCCCTTCCCTTCCCACGGGCACCCCACCCTCTCCTTCACACCGCCACCGCCCCTCTTCCCACCTAACTATGTAAGTTTTGGTCGTGACCATGGTCATGACCCTTCTCACAACCATACGTTGAAAAACAGAAGAGGGAAGAGATTGGGGGTTGAGACTCTCTTCACGACCCATGGTCGTGACCCTTCTCACGATCGAACCTTGAAAAAGAGAAGAGAGAAGAGATTGGGCAGGTCGTGACTCTCTTCATGACCCATGGTCGTGACCCTTCTCACGACCGAACATTGAAAAAGAGAAGAGAGAATAGATTGGGCAGGTCGTGTGTAACATCCCAAATTTAATTCCAAGTATAATCTATGTTGGGATGGTCTTAGGGTAGAAGAAATGGAGATATAAGTTAGAATTTAGCCAAAAATACATGTAGAACTAGGTTTAAAACATAGAACTTTAGGAAATTTAAAATAAAAGATTGGCAACTCTAAACACAAATTCCACCGTTGGATGTGAAGATTAGTATGTAGGGAAGCTTGCTTTAAAATTTGAGGAAGATCCAACGGGTAACGAAGAAGTTATGGTCTTTCAAAGTCTGGATACTGCAAAATTGTGCAGCTTAATCGCCTCTTAATCGTCTCTTAATCGATTAAGCTGCAATTTAATCGATTAAGAGCTGCTGCTGATGAAAAAAATAAAAGCAAAACACACACTCTTTCTTTTCCAAATTCGTTTCTCTCTTCCTCTCTCCCCTAGGGTTCCATTCTCCATCATCAAATCCACCAAGAACAAGTGGGATTTCTTCATTCCATCAACAAATCTATTCCTTCTTCACTTCAAGTAAGTGTTTAATGCCATGGATTTCCTCTTTTCTCTCTCTAAATTCGTTTTCCCTTTCTCTATCTTGTCTTCCATGGTGGTTTTCAACTTTAGGCCATGGAAGCTTCACATTTTCTTGAGTTTTGGCAAGAGGTTATGGCATAAATGCTAACTCTTCTTGTTATGGCAATTATATTTGGTTCCTCCCTCTTCCTTTGGATTCTAACTCAATTGGTGGCAAGGCTTTCAAGCTTGGAGCAAGCAAAATCACCTTATCTCCAAGTGTTTGAGGTAAGGGGGTGGGTTTTGCCTTGTTCTAGGGAGTGGGTTCTAGTTAGTACATAATGCTTGTTAAGGTTATGTGTTAGGGGAGAAAATTAGACTATAAAACCCTAGGTTATTGAATATGAAATTCTAACTAAATAAATATGTATGATGTTGGATGTAAAGATTAGGAAAAAGGAAACCCAATGATATGATAATGAATTATTTGATAAATGAAACTTGGATAATGACTATATTGAAGTACATGAGGAATTGGGTAATGTGATAGTGAAGTTGACATAAATGATTTCTATGATTATTGATTTTATTTGTAAAGTTGTGAATTAAATGATAATTAATTACTGTTGCAAATATATATATATATATATATATATATATATATATATATATATATGTGTGTGTGTGTGTGTGTTGTGAAATAAATTGATATAGGAAGAAAATGGAATGGAAACGAATATATGTGTTGTTAAAGCAAAAATATGAGAAGGTGATATTACGTATGTTTGGTTGAATATATTTGTACACTAAATGTGAAAATATAAATAAAGGTGGAAAAGGGAATGAAATAATTACATGTAAATTAAAAGTGAAACGATGATATTAATTATGTGACAAGTATGAGTTGATTGTGTATATTTGTCCCCTTATGTTAAATTTGTTCAATTGTGATTAAATGTATGGTATATGTTTAACCGAGAACATGAATGTTATTTAAGAGGATTCAGTAATTAATACGGGAAATGAGTATAAATGTTAAGTATTAACAATTGTGAACAAAGGTCATGGTTTATTAATTAAATTTGTGAATATAGGAAACGGAAGTAAAATGATTATGTGTAAACAAAAGGAAAAAGGTGATATATGTAAATTAAAATGAAGGGCAATCTAAATGTTGGGCTATAAAAGAGAATACTACTTGGTGTGATTGTGATAGTTGAGAAAGGAAATGAATAAAGGAATTACATGAATGATTATGTGTTGATTGTGGTTGGTTGTGATTAAATGTGTTATGATTGATTGAACAAGAATGTGGTATATATGTTGGCCTCTGTTTTGAGGTGACGATTCTTAAATTGTGATGAATTGTTTATAATGAGAATGATGTTTAAGTATAACCTATGTGGTGGTATGAGGTACCTTCCGGTGTGGAGGTGAAGTACCCACCGACCAAATTGTATGAGGTACCTTCCGGTGTGGAGGTGAGGTACAATGGTATGAGGTACCTTCCGGTGTGGAGGTGAAGTACCCATAAGCCAAATGTATGAGGTACCTTCCTGCGTGGAGGTGAAGTACAATAGTGTGTTGACCTCTGACCTGAGGGACACGGAATGAAATAAATGAATATTGTGTTGACCTCTGACCTGAGGGACACTAAATGAAATAAATTATTAATGTGTTGACCTCTGACCTGAGGGACACGAAAGGAATTAAAGTGAGTAATGTGTTGACCTCTGACCTGAGGGACACAAAATGAATTAAAATGTTAAAATATTGACTCTGACCTGAGGGACACATAAATGGACTGAAGTGATTGGGTGTTGACCTTTGACCTGAGGGACACATAATTTAAATAAGGAAAAGTATGAGGGCTTCTGTTTTGAGGTGATAAAAGTGTTGAATGAAATTTGTGCATTGGCCTCTGATTTGAGGTGATGTACCGAAATAAAATGAGTATGTGAAATGAATAAAAAGAAAAGGAAATGGATGTTGAATGGAATAATGAAAATGGAAATGTGGAATAAATAATGAGTATGGAAATAATGAAATGAGTATGGTGTGCAATATGTGAATATATGCTTATTTGCTAATTGTGTTTGACCTAGCGGGTTGTTATGTCTAGTTAGAGACTGTTTTCTATTTCATGTGCAATGCTCACTCCCTTAACATTTTTCAGGTATGGAGATTGAGTTGGCACAGCCACCGGCCGAGCAGCTGTACTTTCCCTTACAGGGAGAGTAGGGTGTTATGGGGTTTAGAGGATAATATGGACCTAAGCCTCTTACATTATTTTGATGTAAATTTGTTATAAATCTTTTTAAATGAGGCTTGGGATGTTTTGTTTTGATAAAGTTATAGGTTTTGGTTTTTAATACTCAAACTTAGTATTTTCCGCTGAACTCTGAATATTTGATGCCTCTGATATATTTGGAGCCCATTGGGCCTTGATATGACTTATATATATAATCTGAAGCTCTGCTGGCTATTGGATGTTTAATTAAAATTGTTTACCACAGGTTGAATTTTGGAATAGTACGAAAAACAAACAAAACTCCGTCCGTTTGACGGTTGATTTTAATATAATAAAAATGAATTTTTAAGTCCGTATTTTATTATAAGGGGGAATTCAGGGTATAAATCCTAGGTGTTACATCGTGACTCTCCTCACGACCCATGGTCGTGACCCTTCTCACGACCGAAACAAAAAAAAATTAGGTCACGGTGACGGCGACGAATGAAGGACGGCGGGGCTGTTTGCTCTGCTTGTTGTTGTTGTTTAATGTCGCTGATGTCTTCTGACATTGATGCTTGCTGCCGCTTCTGTTTGCTTCCGCTGATGTTTGTTGCTTGCTGCCGCCGTCAGTGTTGTTTGCTGCTTGCTCACCATCGTTGTCATTGTTGTCTGCTGGCGATGGCTATCTTCTTTCAGTGGAGGCTGATGGGTAGAGAAAGAAGAGAGTTGGGTGTGGGGTGGGGAAGGAGGTAGAGAAAGTGAGTTTTTTTATTAAAGGTGTTTTGATATTTTTACCTTCAAAATGGGGTGTATAAAGTTCTTGATGGGGTGTTAAAATACTTTCTCGTACTTAGGGAGCATGTAATAATCTTTCCTAACTTTCAAGTGGAATAAGCATAGTAATATGGAAGAAACACAATAACCAGAATATAAAGATAAAAATGTTACTTTAGTCCTCGATATTGCAAGATGATTTCACTTTCGTTCTTGAGATTTCGAAAATTTCTCTTTAGTCTTTAATATTGTAAAATGTTAGATCCCTAGAAGTGATTTCGTTTAATTCTTCTTTCGATTTAATCTCTAACTTATAAACATTTAATTCAATTTGATTTCTGTGATTATTAAATCCATTTCATTTACATTTTTGGGATGATCGCTAACAACCCACTTGAGACTTAGGTGAGTAATATTTTACAATCTCAGCAATTAAAGAAGAATTTTCGAAATTTGTGGACGAAAGTGAAACCACCTTGCATTGTCAAGGACCAAAATACAGTTTTGTCGAATATAAAACTAACCCTCTAAGAAACCAAAAAAAAAAAAAAAAATCTTTGGTGTCCTAAACCAAGTAGATTCTAAGATGTGAGCCATGTACAATTAGATTACAAAGGAAGGAAGTTTAGAAGTATATATATCTCTTTGTTTATATACATGACTGATATTTTTCTGATTTATAAAGAAAGCTGGGATGAAAACCAAATCCCAATTGACACAATGCTAATGGTAGCAAGGGCTTGGACCAGCTCAAAGATAACATTTTGCTTCTGCAGTGGTACATTCTGCCAGTCTGTTCTCCTACATCCACTCAAAAAAAAAAAAAAAACACAGGATTATTTATTTACTTATTTATTTATTTTGATGAATTACACAGGATGGTTAATGAAAATACATTGAAATAATTTGATTAATTAGAATTTATTTTTCTATCTGATACAAAAAAGCATAGCACTTTTGCAACACATTCAGCCTATGAAAATTTCTATGCAATACTGCCTTGAAAAATGCTCATATGATAGGAACAATCCATACTTCTACCTAGCAAGAATTTGCATAGTTAAGTTGTGAGTTTTCCTATATGCTAGCTCCAGTTTTGTTTTTCACATAACAATAAACAGAACATAATTACTACAGTCATATAAATAAGAAGGTACATACCCTAAATCAGCAATTATAATGCTGACATTATCCTGTGTACGCCGATCCTGCAGGGTATGTAGTTTATTATAACTGGTGAGAAAATAATAATTTCATAATAACAACTGCCACATAATTTGTCAAAAGTTAAAGCTTATTACCAGAGCTGCTTCTGCGAGTGCTTCACAAGCTTGCTGAAATAAGAACAAGCAAAATATTATTGGTACAACTTTGATGGCTTATTGGAATCACATGTATGAGTGCAATAGCCTCAAGTATAATGGCTTATATATACCTGAATGTTTCCATGTTTCCGTAGTTGATCCCTCACGAAAGAAACTGCATCTGAGCTGCAATTTTAGCAAGAGTGTGAAGGTAATTTTCTGGAGAAGCAGCAAAAGAAAGATGGCGAAATCGAGTATAAGGGTCATGCTATATACCTGCTCATGTAATCCCATAAGCCATCAGATGCTAATACTAGAAACTCCGTGTCTGAGCCAAGAGCAACTTGATAAATATCAGGGCATGCAACAACCAAGTCATTGTTGAACCGTACACTGGATCATATAAAGCATTCTTTTATTAAAATTTAATGAAGGTCAAATTGAATGTGATAGTAGAATACCAAGGGCAGAAAATAAGGAACTTTTATTAATGTTGTCCGAATTGAATGATGCAGAGTTAGTCTCAAATCCAGGAAAATAAAAGCTGAAGATCAAAATTACATGCTTTAGATTATTAGTCAACAACAAAGTTAGTGGCGATTGGCAACCTTGCTTATTCCTCGGACTTTAATGATCAAAATCAAGCTTCGAAACCAGGACTTGCAAGGACAGAAAAGTATAATAAGACTTTTTAGCTGTTTATTTAAACTATTCTTACTCAAGGAATCAAGACTTAGAACCATTATTTGCACTATTCTTACTCAAGGAATCAAGACTTAGAACCATTCTTAATCCTCTTTTTCTTCCTTAATATAATTTTTCTCCCTATAAAAATCAAAAGTATCAAAGCCAATTCTCCATGGCTCAACTATCATAGTTTATCTTTTAGCCAGATATAAGTCAGAGTGAAACTGTTTACATCCATTCTCTTGGCTTATATATTACAAGTTACAACCTACATTGAAGAGAGAATTTAAGGAACAGTTATTACGACACGCACATAAAATTACCTACCGAGAAATAAATTTTTCGGACCATCTTCCTTCCTGAACTCCTTTTTGCAGCATCCTTTTACATGCAAAAGGTAGATAACCCTTAGGAAACACTTTACGGTGGCAGACCATATATGAAAAAATTATCATAAATCCTTTGTACGATAAGGAGTAATGGAGAGATCAAGGACTGTACTCATTCTTCTTTGTTTTGAATCGCAAGTCCCCAAATGCACGAGATACAGCAATGTCTCCACAAATTCTACCATTGGATATCTATAGACAACAAACATTGGAGTTATCATCACCCATGTAATGAGCTTTACTCGGAAAGAATGTCGAGAATCTTCATTTAGACAAAAAAGGATGAGGCTCCTCCACTATGGTCAAAACCAACGTAACTTTTTTTGGATTAAATGTTTACTACTCTACTAGTATGAGCGCAACTTTATTTCCTTATTGAGACATTGGATAGCCCATGTCTACACTGTGCTGTGTGTGAGCCTAACCTTTTATGTGCATACCCATATATGCAATGAGTCCAAGGGTGTGATTTTGGCCCCCATAAAACCAACAAATTATAAAAGAAACCATGGCTAGCTCAATCGAAAACAATTATCTTCATTCAAATTGTAATTTGAAATTTAAACTGAGCCTGAAAAGAACACCTAATTATCAACATGATTCAAAAGTGAGCAATCTCCTTTGACATATACAAAGGGAAGAATATTGATGTTTATGTGATAGTATAGTATTTGACCATGGTTCCCTGTGGGAGTCAAATGACATACATGAAGTTTCTCCAACCGTCGGACCACTATTCATATTTAATAAAATTTAGGAAAGAGAAAAAGGTTATCCACCCCTTTGAACCCCATTTAAGTTCTCATCCTAGGTTGTAACAATTTTCAAATAAAAGTTTTAATTTAATTATATATAGTTTGATATACTATCGACTAGCGAAGATCGTCAAAAATGTTTGTAAGCAAATTAAGGAACAAGGAAAACACACCCATCCACCTGCTTCTCTGATTCTTTTGATTTCTTGCAGAGAAACTTTGTTGCTCCCGTATGGTCGGTGAGGACTAGTCAGCACTTCTGCTTTTCCAGATCTACATAGAACCTGCAAGATGAAATGAGTTGTAGAAATCATGTAATTTAGAAGACACTTGATCCCCAAGATACCCTAAGTTAAAGATAAATATCAGAATAGTCCCACATCATAGGCTTTTGTTGATGCTTATTGGAAACAAAAAAGTACAAAAAGAAGCTCATTTTTCATCGAAAGTTAAAGTCAGATGTAGCATCTAAGGATTTATAATACATACCACAGATGAGTCACCAATATGTGAAACGAACAGCTTATCGTCTACTATGAACACTGCAGTTGCCGTAGCACCTGATTCGTCCTCATCTCCATTCATTTCAAGCCTTCAAAAATGAAATACTGTCTAAACCTTCAATTCAATCATATCAAATCCAAAATCATTTGGGGACTATCCATTGAAGACTAATGCACTGGCTTACCATTTTAACAACCTTGTGTCAGCTTTGACAAATGCCTCCTCCAATGCTTTTTTAATGGCTTTGAAATCTTTCTCAACTAATAGCAACCCACCTCGTAAAGCTTCAAGACACTCCTTGTACAGCTCATCTCTGTAGTTGGCACTTGGCACATCAAATCAACAATTCAGGTTATGCAATGAACAATAATACATCTGCTAGAGCCAATTCAGAGAAAAAAAAATGACATATTCCTACAGCACAAGGAATTATGAGAACATAGGTGAAAAAACCCCAACTTGAAAATAAAACTCTAATGAAAAAGTAAAATTGTTGAAAATAATTGACTTTGAATCCTATTCAAGTAATTACTTTAAACTGGGGGTGGCAAAATGGATTTGGATCCTAATGGATGGATGAAAAAATACTCAACAATCAATTTAAATCCATTAAATCCTATTTAAAATTATCCAAATCCGTCCATATTCTAACTTAATGGATGGATTTCAATCCATCCATTGATCCATTTAAATGGCCATCCATATCCATTTTCTATAAATTGTTTTTCAAAAAAAATATTTTTATATTTCGTTTTAAGACATTCATATGGCTGGGTGGATTGGATATTCATCCATTTGGAATTTTGGATGGATATTTGGATATCTATTGGATATCTAGGATGGATTTCAATCCAACCAATTTTAAATCTATCAAATGGATGGATTGAATGAATTTAAAATGTCATGGATTATTAATAATTTTGTCACCTCTACTTTAAACTATAATGTGGAACTTTCCAATGTTTACAAGTATTCATGCCAACACAATCAATAATTTCATAATTTGATGCCCAGCATCACTTCAAACACCTCGTTATGGCATTAACAACAATCAAGCCTTTCCTTGCTAGATGGAATCGGCTACATGGATCAAACAATGTTTTGATTTATCATAAATCATACATAGAGACAAACCAAATCAATACAAATCCTTCACGATGGTTTTGCCTCTAGTTTTTGTCCATCTCTCCCTACCTCTAACTGTCTGGCTACCCCTCCATCTAATTCTATTCCCTTATTAGGGCTTCTACGGGTCTTCTCTACATATGCTCAAAACACCTAATGCCAGATTCCACCAATCAAAACAACAATAAATAGAATATTGATGGAACTAAAGATATATATATATATATATATATATATATATATATATATATATATATATATATATATTTGGCAAATTAGCAATCAAATAAGCTAGCAAGACATGCAATATACTCTACTTCTACCAAAACATATATACAACAATACAATAAACAAATTAATTAATATTTCATGCAAAGACCTAAGGAACTGGACAGAAGAGAACCCTCCATGGCCATCAAAAACAGCAGCAAAGGAGAAGCCACCAAGACCATCAGGTCTAACAATGATATCATCTTCCATCTCTTCTCTCAGACCCTGCAGAGCTATGGAGCCCCATCTTACACCATTCACCTCAGTCAAAGATGAAGGGGCATCAATGGCTATGGCAGAACAGCACCTGCTTCTTCTGCTTGTAATGGTAGCAAAGATGTTACTACTTTTGTGAGTGGTTTTGGAAGTGGAACGGCTATGGTGATTGGTTAAGAGGAACCTTTGTGTCTGTGGGCTTGACAAGGCCATTAGAAGCCTTGAAGGAAGGGTACAGAGTTTTGAGACAGTGAAAGGAATAATAATACTATGAAGGTGGGAGAGTTGTTGTGGTGGTGGGTTCTGTGGGGAGATAAGTGAGTTAATACAAGCCTCTAACTGCTTTAACGGATTGGATTCTCTCTTTGGGATGAGATTCTCTTCTATTACACTCTCAGATAAAAAATGACAAATTTTTTATTTCTCAGTTAAACTAATTAATGAAAAAGTTTAAAAAGGGTAAATTTTCAACTGTAATTAGTTGAACAATACAAAATATATTAAATTAGTTTTTTATAATTTGTTGATATAGTATTAGATAAATCATTAAAAAAATATCTTGTTTTATTTTAAAAATTACTTTTCTAATTTTTTATCATCATAGGATGAATGATGAAGTACTAATTTGATTAAAAAAAAAAGATAATTATAACCGTGTAACAAGTTTTCACATATTTATTTTGACATAATTATCTCTGCATGAACCATCAAGTTCCGGCGATTGCAGTGATTAGGTTCTTTAAGCATAATATTAATGGCTTAATTTTTGTCATATATATGAAATTTTTTTGTTAATATAGATAAAAACTTATTTCAATATTCTATACACCTTTCAAAAATGATTAATTTTCAGCTATAGATTGAATAATACCATTCATAAAAAAAAAAAAAAAAGAAAAAGAAAAAAGAAAAAGCTCTGCATGGTGGTTTGTCATTTTCTATATCACTTATCACATATATTTTTTATAGTCAATATGATACATCTTAATTTATGGTACAAGGAATTCTGTGTGTGTTGCATAAGATAAATGAGAAAACTCAATGGCTATAATTTTGCCAGGCCAAGTCTTCCCAAACTCAGTTGCTAAAGATGGTATTATATTTTTTGGTGCACACCAACCGATACTCGGGTCTGGTTTACCAAGAATCTGACTCATCCGGTCAGACCCAACTGAGCTCGCACTAAGCGGTAGGGGTCTCCCAGCGGGTGTTGCTCCATACTCAAGGCTCGAACTCGAGACCGTTGGTTAAGGGACCAAGTGAACTACCACTTGACCAACCCCACGTTGGTCATGGTATTATATTTTTAGTTGATAAGCGATATATAAATTTCATTATAATTTTTTTTCAATGATTAATGATTTCTTGATTTTGCATTTAGTTTACCTTCTCCTAATAAATAAAAAAATAAAATTTAAAATGTTTGAAAAATAATATCTTCACATTTTTATTTATTTATGTGCTAAAATTTAAATGTATACTACATATTAGATAATGGATAGATGTTTAATTTAATTGTATTCAAATGACAAGAATAAATTAAAGGGTCAGGATATAATATTCACTATTTTCGGATGAGTTTGTATACTCATTGATCCATGAACGGATGGCAAGTGATGAAAAAAATGGATGCTGCGGATTAAAATCGGTTACCTTTACTACCTAATCCCTATAGAGCATGATAGAGGGGCCGTGGAAGATGCTGTGAAATTTTTTTTAATCCTTTTATGAGATTTTTTTTTTTAATTTCAAATGTAGTCAATTAAAAAATATCTTATGTATTTTCCTTTTCAAAAATATATTTTTTTTTGTTATTCGGATTTATTTTTTTTAGTCTGTACTCCCTGACAGAGGTTAAAATTTGTTTTCCTTGTTTTCAAATTTAGTCATTTCAAAAATATTTTATGTGTATTAGAATAAATCTGTATACGAATTTATTTTTATGACAATGGGATGAAAAAAATTGAACACACAATAAGAAAATAAATTTTAAATATTAAATTTAATATTGATTTATTAATATATATTAATAAAACTAAAAGTTTGAAGGCAAATTGTAAAATACTCCGGGCGGAAAATGGAGCTTAAAATGCTTCGACCAATTTTTTTATTTTTTTAACACATATTTACTTAGAATATTTTTTTACAAAGTTCGTACATAGATTTATTAGAATATGTCCATTTTGAATACAGTTTTTACTCAATATAGTTTTTTTTCATAGCAGAGTAAAAAAAAATTTTAATCCAAAT
This sequence comes from Crotalaria pallida, assembly GCA_037953625.1. Lineage (NCBI taxonomy): Eukaryota > Viridiplantae > Streptophyta > Magnoliopsida > Fabales > Fabaceae > Crotalaria > Crotalaria pallida. The sequence goes on from CM075650.1 coordinate 149,837,223, forward strand.
CATAAAAACGATTGCATATCACCGAAGAAGAATATACATAGAATATTTTTGAAATGACTAAATTTGAAAACAAGGAAAAAAAATTTTAACATCTGTGAGGGAGTACAAAATAAAAAAATTAAATCAGAATATCAAAAAATTATATATTCGTGAAAAGGAAAATACATAGGATATTTTAATTGACTACATTTGTAAATAAATAAAAAAAATCTCATAAAAGGATTAAAAAAAATTTTCACAGCATCTTCCATGGCCTCTCTATCATGCTCCATAGGGACAGGGTATAAAGATAACCGGTTTTAATCTGTAGCGTCCATTTTCTTCATCACTTGTCATCCGTTCATGGACCAATAAATATACAAACTCATATGAAAACAATGAGTATTGTATCCTGAATGTGGATCCTATTGTGAATGTTACTTGTAAACATTAACCTTAAAAAATACTAACATTGTCTCGGAGAGGACCCACTGCATCCGGACGGTGGTCTTTTTCCTGGTATGTTTATGTTTTAGGCTATTGCTTTTTTACTTTTTGCCGTTTTTAATTTTCATGAATCAAAACACCCTTTTACATATTATTATTTTCGGTTCTATAAAGATGGAAAAACATTTTCGTCTTTGCAAAGTTGGAAATTTTTCCAGCTATATAGAGTCAGAAATTTTGATTACTCATACATTAGTTACTATTACATTATCATTATCTTGAGGGGTCAAACACTCAAACGTGTACAGTATCTCTTATTTTTTCGACAGAATGCATGGTTGTGGTTCAGATCAGATAAAGTTTGGCTTGTAATGGAGTCAACATGCTAGCTGTCACTCGAATCCAAGACTAATGTACAAATACATTTAATCTTCCGTCACGTGGCCCATAAAGCTTAGATTCATGGTTTGTTCGTGATCTTAGGTTGAATACAATGTTTACTTATCAATGATTCTCATATAGTACTTGCTCAACTTCTATTATCTAATTACATATATTTTTTTTTCTTATTTAACATTTTAGTTCCTGAACTTAGGTGCTCTTTTGGAATTGATCCTTAAACTTTTTTTCGATGTTTTGGGTCCCTGAATTTTGTTTAATTTTTGCAAATGGTCATTTCGTCATTTAAGTGATGATATAGCAAACGACATGTCGCGTCACTTTCACAATATCGACGAGTGACATGTTATATAGAGTCACGGGACACTACATGATTTTTTTATTAAAAAAATATTTTATTTTAAAATTTATTTAAAGATTCGATTTTCTTTAAAAAAAATACAATTTTGATTTATTTTTAATAAATTTAAAAAAAATTAATTTAAAAAATTCACGTGGCATCATCTGACACATTACCTATCGATGTGGCGAAAATGACATGACATATCCTCGATCATATCACCACTTAAGTGATGAAAGGACCATTTCCAAAATTTGAACAAAGTTTAGGGACTCAAAGCATCGAAGAAAAAGTTTAAGAACCAATTCCAAAAGAGCACCTAAGTTCAGAGACTAAAAACTTAAATAAACCTATTTTTTTTTAAGGTACTAGTACTTCTTGTCAACTTCTGCTATGGGAGAGTATACACAAATAACACACGCAAATATGGGATATATATTCAGTTTCTTTCTTCATTTATTACATGAAGCCAAAAAATAAGTTAACGACATCAATTTGCAGCACAATCAGTACATGAGAGCAAAAAATAAGGTAAAACCACTATAGTTAAAACTGTATGAACAGTATAAAGTAAAGCAAACGTAACTTGTTAAAAATTTTAATGCTGTAAAAAAAACATTTACCTCGCATCTTCTATTTTCTCTTGTAAAAACACCTTGAAACTTTTGAAATTTTCAAAAAAATAATAAACATAAGTTTATGATTATTTTTCGTTTATTAATAAGCTTAATGAATACCTTTGCCGCACCTATTAGCTAAATCCATAAAGTAATAGGTGCGTTAATATTTATGTGTGGATAACACCATTCAAGTAAAAAAAATGACAACGTTGCAAATTAAAAAAAAATACCATTCAAGTGCTCATAAAAAAAATAACACCATTCAAGTAAAAAAAAAAATAGTGTTCAGTTGTATAACTGTTCTGTTGAGACATAATTTAATCATAATACAAGAATTTAAAAGCTATTTAAAACAATGTTGCAAATAAAAAAATAGAAAAATAAGTTTAGACCATTAATTCTTCTAGGCCTTAGGTCTAGGCAAAACCAGTTTTAGAGTCCAACTTAGGCAAAGGTTGATTAGAAAAATAAATGCAACAGATGGTTACAATCCAATTTCAACTTCTTTGCAATGCTTTCTCTGTTTCTCAATGGGTGGCACCGTGGCAGACTGGCAGAATACTTTTATTGGAGTTTTCCAGATGGCTTTAATATGCATACATCATACAAACATGAGCTGATTAGACACATCAATTGTGCACATTGAATCAATGATGTAAACTCTAATCCATAGTTTAAGATATCAGCATAACATTTCATCTGAGCTTATGTAAATTCTTCTTTTAAATAATTTGGCCCAGGCTTGAAGGGATCAGACTCAGCATATGCTTCTGGTCTATAAAACCCAGAATCATTCACTCTGTTGCTCAAAACATGAAGAATGGCCTTCTTCTCAAGTCCATACTCATCCATGTTGCTCTCAACATAAGAATTGGCCTCATCTGCTATCTCATTCACAAAATCAAACCTATTATCTTCTGATAACAGTAACCTCTCTATGTCCATTGTCAAGAGCTTTCCTTGATCCTTTATAATCCTCACCTGCTCTTCAAGGAAAGGAACCCTCTCCATTTTGTATGGCAAATATTCATCCTCTTTAGTCTGCAAAAACATGAATTTTAACATAAGCATTCAGGTAATCACAAATGATGTTACAGGAGGCTGTGCCAAAAGCATGAATCATGGATACTACAATTCACCTGCACAACCATTGTGTACTCACTATATATTTATTCACTTTGTCAGATTAACTAGAAAAGAAGAAAGAAAACCATTGCAGAATCCTAATATGTATAGCAGTAGCTTTTATTGCATACAACAAGATTTGGCAGAAAATGGGTATCTATTGAGATTTCTACACAAATGTGGAGAGATGTGCAAACCATGATAAAAAGAAGCAAAGATATGAATCAAACTGAATTTGGATAATCTGTATCACAAGAGACGAGCACAGGCAGTTATCTTTTGTATTATGTAATTTAATAGCAATAGATACCTCAACAAAAGGTATAGCATGTTTATTTGCAAGTGCTAAGTCAATTTTCCAATGTACTGCTTTCATATGGTAAATCTTACTATCCAACAAACCTCTCTATGATAGTAGCATTAAGCTCTTTAACTTCTACTCTCCTATATGACTTGCAAAGCTTTGAATGCTTCAACTAATCTAAAACCCTTCCTTTTCCAGCAAATGAACAAACAACGGTAGGCAAATGTTTTGTAAGGAAAGAACATTTCCTGATTTATCAATGTTTCCCTTAAAGCAAAACCTTTTCCAATTGAGTCCAATGTCCCAAAGAATTAAAGAACTACAAATACATACTTTCCTCACTCTGCAATCCTAACGCTTCAAGCCAAAGTAATTTAAACACTTTACAACTTATCAACTACTTTTCTCAACAATTAGTCTCACAACTTGCATTTACATCTTGGAAAAAGAATAAAGAAAACCACCTTCACAACCTAAACATAATTAGGGTGTGTTTGGGAATCCAATTGCAAAATATCAAGTTTTGATGAACTAATAGTTTTTTTTAGTCCAAGGGTGTCCTTCAGCCTCCAGCCGACACCCAGAGACTAATATCTTTTCGAGGCGGACAGATAACCATAGTGAGTTTTGTATCTACCAACAATGTCTTTTTCCATACAAACGACAAAGATCGAACCCAAACATGGTGCTGTAGGAATCCAGCTATCTACGAACTGATAGGTCTCATAAACTAAGTTTTAATTAAAACTTAAAAGTGATTTTCTAGCAACTAATTTATTTTGGATACTTCATTGTTAAAAATGATTATGGGCACGTTTATATGTTAATCAAAATGACTTTTAGATATATAATCGCCAAATTTAGTGAAAAATTGGAAGAAAAACAATATGGGGAATAAAATACCAATTTTCTTCGCCTCCATATTCTTCTTCCACGACCTTGCTTTCGCATTTGAGGCACCATCTGCACACACACAAAAAAAAAAAAAGAAAAAAAAATCAGTTTTTGACAAAGTTAAGAATTGAAAGTTTTCAAATTGCATGTACCTGTGAGGTAACCGTGAGGCTGGGGCTCCATGAATTTGCAACTCTTAACTCTACCTTCTGCAGAAACGAAGATTTTACACGATTTCATTTTCAAGCATCAATTTTTAGGGGGGAAAATAAACAAATATGCTATAATGAAATTGACTTGTCGTAAATGAGTGGAATTTAAGTTTGTAAGAAGAGAAAGAGAGAATAATGGAAGAAAAGTAGAATTACAGGGAAAGGGGAAGAGAGAGTGAGTGGGTTGAGGCGGATAGCCATGGCCGTTGTGCTCGCAGTTGGATAGTGTTGTTCTTGCCCTTCACATTATCCGGGAAAAATAATTCAACTCGGATCGATAAACATCAGTATTTGACATCTACACAGGACACCTGTTTTTTAGGTAAAAATTGAGGGGTCCTGCAATTTCTTTTTCTTACATGATTCACCATTTTTATCAAAAAAGCAGGTGTCCTCTCTGATGTCAAATACGTATGTCAAACAAACATTTTCCAAAATAATTATTCACTTAAGGTTAAGGGGGTGTTTCGTCTTTTAAGATTTTTTTAAATAATGATGGTAATATTATGTATTTAGTTGTCTATACAAATTATAAGTTTATAATTTTAGATTACTTTTTGGGAAAAATAATCAGAATTCAACATCTTCCTTAGAAGTGTTGTAGATTATTTTTGTTAAAGATTATTTTTAAGACTTGTGTAATTTTTCTATTTTACTCTTACCATTCCAATAACAATAACTAAATCTCATATTTTTTTTAATTTATTCAATAAAAAAATTTACAATATCCAAATAAAACAAATCAGTTTGAATTCATTTTTCAGCCAAAAGATTCATTATAATCACATATAAAATAATTATAATCTAATTTTTCAAATTATACCAAATTTAAAATTGTATATCTAGCTGGCGGCACTAATATCTCATTAAAAGCTACACGGGTGTTATAAATTTTTTATGTTACCTTAATTTCCTTATGCTAATGATATGAAAAAGGGTTTAATGGTTCGCTCTAGTTCAATCTTTGAAATAAATTATAAATTGGACCAATCAAATCATATTAGTTTGATCAAGTTTGATTCATAAGCAATAATCACAAAGACCGAACTGAATATAAATGATCTGATTTAGACGAATGGAACTATTTAATTAAATTTATTTCAAATATTATTAAAAACTTGAAAATTCAATTTTATTTTAAAAAATCGTGAACAACTGTAATTTAAATACATTCAAATGACAACTTTATTAATCATTAATCCTAACAATTATATCTAAACATTTAAAAAAAATCAAATAAGTCTCAACATAAGTACATAACTTCTAAAAAATAATAAAAATAAGTTAATTTACCCGCTCCGATCTACCCAATTTCAAAAGTTACGAGATCGTGGATCGAACAATAGAATAATGGTCTGAAAAATAAAGACCAAATCGAACCATCAAATCATATCAGAGTTAATTTAACTTTTCAGTTTGATCTAGTTTAATCTTAATGATCTCAGGATCTGATTCAAGACCACTTATACCCCTATTATCAAAGATGATCAAGAAACAATTTTTTTTTTTAAATGAATGGTACAAATTTAAATTTATATTATTATCTACTTTTTTACAAAATTTCGAGCCAAAGCACACTAATGCCCAAGAACTCAAACGAATTATCTATCCGCACAAAGGAGAAATTAAAAGCATGGATACCAAATTAAGTCCTTAAATTTCTTGAATTCAAACTTAAAAAATTATTTGCGTCAACCTTTCAAAAGCTTGGACAATCTTATCGTTATGTTATTGATTTATGTGATTAACATCTTTGATACTACTATTTTTGTGTCAATCTTTACTTTTAATAATTGGCCAGTCCATTAACCCTTTTAAAAAATTTAAATCATGTGTGTAAAATTACTGACATGGACATCTGTCCACCATATCGGCGAAAAGTAGACCAAATAGGACTTGGACCGAGAGATACTCCATCCGGTTCCTAGTATAAACATCATTTGACCAATTTCACTCCTTTTAAGAAAGTTAGTTAATATTGTTAGTGGTATTGAAAATGTAAATATTTGATATATTTTTTCAAAAGTATCCCTATAATTATTATTGGAAATCTAAAAAGTGTTGAGTAAATAGGGGTGTTTGAGTAAAAGAATTAATTAATGCTATTGGAAATTGGAAAAAGGGCTTATATTAAGGAAAAAAAAAGTCTTCAAAAGGTGCTTATATATAGGACCGGAAGGAGTAAAAGATAATAACTTGGACTGAGAGATAAAAGATAAGGTCATGCACAATTAGGGATACAAACCTTAAAAAAAAAAATTAATTATGTCACAAGTCTCTAAAGTTTTTGGTACTTTTGTCAAATACTCTTATACTTTTGTTTTTCATTGTCAGACTACTTCTGGGTTTGTCATATACCCCTGCAACCAATTCTGTCCAATTTTGATGACATGTAACATCAAAATCCTAGTCAGACGCATAAGATTAGTCATGTGGTGCCGCGTGATGTCGCACGGGCGAAGACGACATCTTTCTTCAATTATTTTTTTTATTTTTTTATTTAACTAAAAATATAAAAATATTAAGTTTTTAAATTTAAAAAGAAAAATAAAAAAATCTTCACCCACGAGGCACCAGGTGGTTAACGTCTTACGTTTGATCAGGATTCCGATGTTACATGTCATCAAAATTAGCCATAATTGATAGTAGGGGTATATAACAAACCCATAAGTAACTTCGGGAGTCAGACATTGAAAAAAAAATATAAGAGTATCTGACACAAGTATTTCAAACTTCAGGGACTTGTAACATAATTAAGAAAAAAAATGCTGATGACAATAGTTAAGAAGCCAAATATAATTAAAAGTTATTAAAAAATGTAATTTTTTTTATATTATCAAAATATGAAAAAAGACAAGTATATAATTATCTTTTTAATACTAATAATTTTAACAAGTGTCCTTAAAACATTTATTAATAAGATCTCCTCGATAACATGAAAACGCAAAACATAATTTTTTTTAGAGAAAAATATGTAATTCATTCCATAACAGGAAATAGTACAAGTAGATCCAACAGTACAATAACAGAGCACATATTTCCATATAATAAACATTGCTAGAAAAGACTAGATATTCAACCATGACAACAAACTTCCCGTGGATCAAGATCATCATCAACATCCAGCTTCGAACTCTAACAAGAGATTCAACAACTTTTGTTTCCAAGATAACTATCTCATCGATGTCGGAAGTAAACACAGTTCGGCAACAAAGAATCTCAGATCTGAGGAGGTAAAGCCACTGGACAAAGGAGAAGGTAGAGATCTGAAAGGAAAAAGTTGTCCCGAATATCAGTCTTCTAGTTATTGGAGAAGATAGGAAGGTCATCAGATCTAGACAAACAAAAAGCCTTCCCACACTCAAACACGCAAAACAAAACTCAGATGAAACTGGGACAAGAAAAACCACACCACTTGCACAAAGATAAGATTATTTAACACAAATATAACTAGAGGGAAAAAAATTCACACACCAATCAAAAGAATGGGAGAAAGGAAAACCAAAACATAATTAAACGTTTAAAATATAAGCTATAATTTTTTGTAGGCTTAATACTAAGTTTACGTCTATATAAATAGGGCTGTTTTTAAATATACCCCTAAACTTTTTTTTTTTTTTTAATATAGTCTGAATTTCAATATATGCTAGACCTTTACCTTGTGTTTTCATTTACGGACGTGGTTGATGGAAAATTTAGGGGTATATGATATATCAATAAACATAAGGCACGTGGTAGAGGTCTATCAACATGGGTTGATCAAGTGGTAGCTCACTTGATCCGTTAATCAATTGATCTCGAGTTCAAACTTAGGTATAGAGCAACCTCCGCTGGAGGATTCCAACCACTTAGTGTTGAGCTCGATTGAGTCGGACCGGATGAGTCAGATTCTGGATAAACCAGATCTGGGTACCGACTGATGTTAAAAAAAAAAAAAAGGTGGTAGAGGTCTAGCATGTAAATGAAGGCCCCAACATTTTTTCAAACTTAAATGTTTCAACACCACGCGGAGTCGTTTTCTTTTTCATTTTTTAAAACCGAAAATATTTTTTTTTTTAAATTGAATAATTAGTTTCATTATTAAAAACAACAAAGTAAATAATTTAATTTATTTTAAAGGGTTTTGTTATTCATTGTCTCAAGGGCAATGTTTAAGGAACATAAGAATGTAAAATTAATCTTGAGAAATTAAAAAAATAACTCTTAAATTTTAAATATATTATTTTATAAGTTATTTTCCTACTTTAAGTTACTTATACACTACCCTTAGAAATTAACTACAACATAGAAATAAACCAAACAGCATCTAAAATATTTTAGCTTTCCAATATTACACTCCCAAGTCCCAATCAATTATATATTTTTATATAATTATTTTAAAAATTTAACTATGATACAAACTTATTATAAATAAAATTAATTAAACTTATTATACAAATCTAAAATTTTTATCAACATAGTTTTTTTTTTTTATATTCAAAGTTTTGTTATCTTTAAAAAAAAAAAAAAAGAAGTCGAGGGAGAGTGTAATTGCTGGGGTCTAAATCCATGTATTCACGATTATGTCTCTCAATATTATCAAGAAAATTACCACTTGAAAATATCATATTTAATTTTAAACCATTTACTTGTTTTTTTTAAATTATTTTTCTTTTTCTTATGCATGGTCATAAGTAAAATTATGTTCATGGAAGAGTTTATTTACTACTCTTGTTGTGGGGTGTTATCCCACATGTACCGGTAAGCTGGATTGTTAATGTACAACGATGATAACAAGTTCTCGGTTAAAGAACTCCGCCACCGAGTCGGGATATTTTGGGGTGGTATGTGTGTCGTGTAAAATGAGAGAGTTGAGAACCTTCCTCATACCTTTGCTATTACCTTGTTTATACAAGGGTGAGTAAGAGGCCTTGGATTGATGAGGCATGATGGGGCAGTAAGGCCGAAGAGTAATGGCTCCATGAATGTCATCATTAGCACCATAATGACGAACTATTATGTCGGTTACTTACTGAAAGCTATTGATACCGGATTACCGGTATATCGGATTGATGCTTGTTGGTCCGTGGTACCAGTTCTTAGTGGTCTGTAGAACCGGTACATAACAGCTCTCTATTTCTTTTATAGGCAAATATAACTTTTTATGTTTAATTAATAATAAAATTATTAAAAAAAAATCTCTAAAAAATTATTAAGAAATAATCCCCTAGGATTTAAACTCGAGTTCCAACATTTCATATTTTTTAGCTTTATCAATTGAGCTATCTTTTGAGACTTTATTACTCTATGTTAGTTACTGACTTTTTTACATTCGCAAGAGTTGAGGATCGATGTTACACCTTGCTTTTAACTACCCTTATATACCCGTTAGGAAAATAGTGAATTTAAAATTTCTTTTTAACATATAAAAATCTTCGTGAGAAACGGACGGAGTTTCCTTTGTTTTTCTGACTTTCTTAAGATTTGTCTTCCTTAAAAACCTGAAAAGAGCATTCATTTATATAATTCCATAAGCCAGCAGGGCGTATAAACATATATCATAACTTAGTGCACCATTGTGCAACCATCACAACATCAGCATATCAACATCAGAGTAAAGCATTCATATGCACAAGTTTTGGAAATAGTACTTTCCCAAAAAGACTCTTTCCAAAGGAGTTGTCCTGGGCCCACCCAAAAGAACTATTTACATTCATACATCAAAATAGACTACATCATCATATCAAAATAAAGGATCCAGGACATGACACCATGTCCAACTACTAAAAACCTAACTGCTCGACCGGACTATGTGCTAGCTCGGTCTCAATACCTGTAAAACAAATGGTAAGGAGTGAGCATTACACATAACATAGGAAAGCAGTTTCTAATATGGCATAATGCTATGCCAAGTCAAACACAATAAATCAAACAGTTCATAACATAGCAAACCCAATCTATCTATGCTCATACACATTCATGGCCTGTGATTTAGATTATCATTTCTCTTTAACTTTTTCTTAGTTATTATCTTTCATAATGTTTTTCCTTCTCTTTGCTCCTACATTCTTCTTTTTTTTTGTCTCATTCATTTTTCTCATATCTTTGGGGTATAGTGTGTCCATCATTGCGCACATCTCGTGTGCGACTTACAGCTGCACATCCCGTGTGTCTTATGCAATCCAGGCATACAATCCTATCGCGGTTTATTGCACACATTCACATGCGCGACTTACTGCACTCGAACGCACGTCTTACAAGACCAGGATCACACAACCGGTTCGCATCACTAGGTTTTAATTGCACCTGCTAGGCGTTTGAAACACCCTATAAGGACTTTACACCCAATCAGGACTTTGGCACCCATTAGGCATCACCCATTAAGCTATGCTTCTCACCTCACTCATTCTTTTCCTTATTTCATTTATTGTTCGATTTCATTCTTTCTAGTTCTATTTCACATTTCCACGTCTTTTATTGAGCAGCGAATTGAACCGTTGGGTACATTGACGCCTAACGGGCATTTGGACCTAATGGCCATTTGGTCTGACGGGCATTTGGTACACCTAGCAGGGCACCTAGTGTATCAATGCATCAATGCTCAATTCAGCTGCACATTCCTTTAACCCTTAATTTACAATTCTCTCTTTGTTTATGTAAGCATTCTTTAACCTAATTCTCATTCAATTCGTCATTCATCATACAATTAGTACTCCTAATTTTCCTTTCATTCTAACCATTCACACATTCATGCAAATACTCATATAAGTCATCACATTAATTCCAGCATATATAGAAATTATCAAGCACTTACATATAATCCCAATTATCAAAATAAAATTATTTCCTTTATTTCTCTTATTCTATTTTATTGATTATATCCACTAAACTATTGTTCAATGACTAGACTAACACCAAATCTTAGTACTCATTATATACACACTACAAACTACTCCCTAGGTTAGGGTAACACCCACTCCTTACCTCAAGGGTGATGAGAGATAAGGAGACCTTGAGTTCAAGCTTAACTTTGTGCCCTAGCTCCTAGAGCCTTAAACCTTTGAACCTCTTGATGTGTCTTAACCAAGCTACAATGAGGTGGAGAGGAACCTTGTCTAGTGGGGATTGAGAAAGAGGAAGAGGACTTGACTTCACTTGATCTTGGGATGGAGGCATGTGTATGCTTGATTCTCCATAGCTTAGGAGCTTGAAAAATCAATGGATATGAGAGGGAGAGAGGGATAAATGGTGGAGGGAGAAGGGGAGAGTGATTTTTGTGCTTGTTCTTGGTTGGGTTTTTTGATGAAGATGAAGGTTGCTGATGGTGATGCTCTTTATTTTTGAGTTTATGATGGTGATGATGTTGTCTTGTTCTTGAACCCTAGAGAGAAAATGAAGAAGGTGAAGATGAGTGAGTGTGTTTGTGTGTTGTTGTGTTTTTGCCTAGTTTTCTTTTCTTGCATGAGGGGAATGAATTGTGTGGCTATAATTAATGGCTTCTTGAGGAAGCCACAAACTAGTGGTTCCCAAGTTATTATTTTTTTTTCATGTTTTACGACCTGGTAATCGATTACCTCATAAAGTAATCGATTACCCTCCTATTTTCACAATTAAGGACCCTCTCACATAAGCCTGATAATCGATTACCTTCCCCAAGGTAATCGATTACTTCAATTAAATCAAAATTAGGGCTTCTCACAGGATGATGATAATCGATTACCTTCCCCAAGGTAATCGATTACCTCACCAAAATTTCATATTTTGATGGTTTCTAACTCTAAGGCATTGTTCTTAACTTCTATACTCGTTTAGGCTATGATTACTTCACATAATCCTAGTTTATACTTAGCATTTTCATGAGTTCTTTCACTTAAGTTTTAAGATAAAGACATCGAATTAAAAATCGGAATGTTACAATCGAACCCCCAACCACTTGCTTAAGTGACACAGCCCCACACCAACTGTATCAACCTTAGTTGGTATATATAGCGTTATAACTTACTCCTATAAATATCAAATTTATCTTATAATTATGAAAATAGGATAAAATTTTACCAATAAAACATATTTCAAGTATATAAGAAAATATTCTGAAACATCACACCATAATTTTAAGAAAACATATTTCAAGGGTGAATTTGTTTACACCACGTTTAGTTATATCAACTCTTACACCACTCATAATTTTTATGTAATATAAATTTAATCGAACTAATTGTTGGATTGAAAATTATTATTGTTTAGATCTTTTATATCAAATTTCACTAAAATTTAACTCGTTCAATACTTTATTGATATATTTCAACATTAACGTAATATACGTTTTTAAAGTAATAAAATATGAAGTTATTTATTTACATATTCGTTGATTTTGAACTTTCTCAAACATGAGACAAATGATCTAGATAATATATAAATATTAATCAACATACGTACAAGTGTAATTTATATTACATAAAAAATTATGGATAATGTAAACGAATCTCATTTTATATATATATATATATATATTTATATATATATATATATATATATATATATATATATAAAATGAGAATAAGTTGGAAAAGTCATCAAAACACTCCAATGGTAATAAGTTGGAAATTTGACCTTCAGTCGGTTGACGCGTGATGCATACAAATAATAATAGGAAAAGTATTAAAAGTCAGATTTGATATACGAATTAATAAACTCTTTTCATAAAAATTAAAAATGTTTAGAAATAAATTAAAACCAAAATTATGTAAGATAAATATTTTCATAAATAAGACAATAACAAATATTCAATTTATTAATTATTTGTGATAATCCCCGATCGCCCTCCCCCCTTTTTTTTTTAATTAAACCAATGTGTATTAAGAGGAATATAAGGGGAACTCAATTCCATTAACAATTATCTTGATGATAAAATACTTTTGAGAGAAAAACAAACAAACAATTACAATACAAATAGACACTAGATCCTTATAAAGAACAAGATTTGGTACAATTTAAATGTCTCGTACACCACTAAAAAATATTTTAAAAACTTCCCTAACTCAAAATTTATTGAATTGATTAACTTAAATCAATGGAAAAAAAAGTAATACCATACTTGTCGCAAAGAGCCATCACATTCAAAAGATTAGTCATTTGAATATAAAGTGTGAGATTTTTTTGTTAATATCAAAAGTAATTTTATTGTTAATTAGAAAAAATTTATTTCTTAGTAATAATATTAACATGTCGGAGTGGCAACCCAAAATATTTCACGCCTTTTAATAAAGAATAGTATTTTTGTTATTATTTTATAATTTTTACATAAAATTGGTTATACTAAAGTCTTTTTTGAATATGAAATTCTTAGACAATGTGGAAAACTACAAATTATGTCAAATTTAAAAATTATATATTTTGATTTATAGTACGTTTAAATGCCTTATAGTAGATCAACATGAGTTGTGACGAATGGTGAGCGGCTCGATTTCGCTTAAGTAAGGTCTCGAGTTCGATTTTTTATGGATGCAAAAATTTACGTTAAGAAATTCAATCCGAATCGAATTCAAATTTACCTAAGGAACCGGGTGAACAACCCGAAAAAAAAAGCCACATAATAACTTAAAAAACCACAATCATATAGATATACATTCATCACACATAATTATAACTTATAAGAAGAGATTTTTCTTATATCAAGTCACAAGTCTTAAAGAGAGCAATCATTTTCGTAGTGGAGGTTTTTTCTTTATGAAGGATTCAAATTAAAATCATTATTTAAGAAGCAACTGGCATATAGATGGTTTTCGGTTTCAGTTTGGTGATGGTAATTCTTCCTTCTTGTTTGGATCGTGGAATACTCTTGGTAAGCTCTGTGATTATGTTCCTTTTGTTCACATTACTGACATGGATAAGTCTGTTAAGGATGTGTGGCAGGATGGAGCTTGAAAATGGGACAACCTCTACACTATTGTCCCTAGTGAAATAAGGTCGTTTTTGAGTGATATTCAGATTCTGGGCTTTGGCAATGTGGAAGATGTGTAGAGTTGGTCTTTCAAAACGGATGGGGAGTATACGGCGGCAAGTGGGTATAGGTGGTTATGTCATCAGAGAAGTGGTTTTGATATGGAGACATCCTGGTCATGGTTGTAGAAGGTCAAATGCCCAAAAAAAATTAAAGTGTTATATGACTTATGCTTCTTGAAGCTATACCTACGAACTCTTTAAGATTCTCCAGGAACTTGGCTTCGTCTCCTCAGTGCACTGGGTGTGGTTGTGGTACTGAAACGGTGCTTCATTGCGTTCGTGATTGCCCTGTGAGCATAGACCTTTGGCTGCGTTTTGGTTTTTCTAATTCGGATTTCTTCCTTCATGAGACTCATTAGTGGATTAGGAAGATGTTAGCTTGTGAGACTCCAAGTAAATTCCTTGTTGGTTTTTCTAATGGGTCTTGGAGATGGCGTAATTAGAGCTGTCAAATGGGCCGGGCCAGCCGGGCCGGGCCAAAAAGCCCGAAAAATCATAGGGCTCGGGCTCCTTAATATGGCCTGTTTATTCAACCCGGGCTATTTAGCCCGGCCCGGTTCGGGTTCGTGTTCGGGCCGGGTAAACCCGTCCGGGTTCGGGCCGGCCCGACGGCCCAGAAAAAAAGAAAAAAAATTCAATTTTTTTTAATTTTATATGTGTAAAAAGACACTTATAATAAAATTCTCTTAATTTTTATCAATATTCACATATCAAAAATGCACCTGAACAAATCAAAGCACAACATTAATTGTCCTATATGAGTTATACATACATTTTAATTTATGTAAGAATAGAAAATCAAATATATCCTCTAAAAAATGTGTAAAAGAATAAAACACTTATTATTGTTTAAAAAAATATGTGTAAAAAATAAAGGAAGTTTATTCATTAATTTTTTTGAAAAATAAATATATATTTTTTTGAAGGGGTTGAATTGTAAAAAAAAAAAGAAGAAGAAAAAGGTGATGCGGGCCGTCCCGCACCCGGCCCGAAGCCCGCTTAGGGCGGGTTTGGGTTTGATACTATGGTACTTAATTTATAACCGGGCTTTTTGGCCCGAGCCCGGTTTGGCCCGAACCCGAACCGGGCCAGCCCGAACCCGGCCCGCAGGCCCGTTTTGACAGCTCTAGGCGTAATGCATCAGTTCTTGATTATGAAAACTGGAGTTTAAAGCAAATTTGTTTCGGGGTCAATACTTTGCTTGCAGATGGTATTTAGGAATTTAGCCTTAAAGACATTCGGTGAAGTAAACCCTTTTAATTATTATTTAAAAAAAAATTGCATAGTCAAGCATCATGATTTCACGCTAATTTTCATTTTTTAACAAAACACCTTCAAAATAGAATTATATAACTAAATGTATTCAACAAATAGGATATCATAAATGTTCCTCAAGAAAACCCCATTCTCTGCATTTAATGTTTTATTATAAGTTTGATATAATTTGTACGCTTCTAAATGATCTAACCATTACATAATAAGATTGAGATAACTAGTTATTTATTATGGGTTCGCACAGTTAGTTATGGACTTCGACCCTTGATCTTCCACACAATGAATAATAACGACAATTTAAATTCAAATTTATGCGATAATCATTTGACACTTAACCCTGGAAACTTATAACGCGCAGAGTTGTAAATGATATGTTAGCGAGATAAATTTAATCAGTACTTAACAAAATTTTACAATTTTAAACAATCTTTTATATATTATATCAATATTGATTCACAATAACGTAAAAAAATTCACCACTATTCACTAATAATGAATTATCATACCATTCTATAAATTTTCTTGTATCATAACCTTTTTAAATATGGAAATATTTTTTCTTTGGAAAAAATGAAAATGAAAAACATATCAAACACCATCCAAATATTTAATCCATAATTTAGTCATGCCATCTGTGATGGCCAAAAGATTGAGTTGGTGAGTCATAAGTGGTTGGCAAAAAAATCAAATTGTTTTAATATTAAAGTGTAAAAATATAAACAAAGTCCAGAACTTAGTAGTTGTTAGAAAATATTTTATCAGTGGATGTCAGGCACAAATGAACAGAATATGTATCCCTTAAACATGTGTTTATGATTTTGATCGCCGATTAATGTTAATGAATAATGTTTTGCTAGGAATGCCTTCTTTGAAATTGTCCAATCGATATTCAAACGTAATAATTACACCGTTATACGTGCAAACATCATGAATTCATCCTTATACGAAAATATCTAATTATCCTAAAAACAAAGTCATGCGATAAAAAAATTTGTTGATAAAGACAAAACGTAATAACACATACCTCTATGCATTTTGCACAAGTGTAAAATTAAAAAAAAAAAAATTGAATTTGTTATTTTTGTTTTTAAAATAATAATAGATTTGTAGAGTAGCTCAAGTTGGAACTTGACTGTTGAGTTGAGTGGCAGCACTCGTATAAAATCAAAGCAAAGGTATCGTCACAGAACAGAACAACACAACACACTCTCTTGGGTCATCTTGCTTCTTCTCTAACTATGCATAGATACTCTGAACACTTCTTCTCTCTGCTAAATCAAAATCTAGGGTTTCACTCAGATTCACTCATTTGAAATCTTCGATTTTCCCTATTATTAACAACACCATTGCTTTGGAGATTGAGAACTTGATTATTATTATTATTTACTATTCAGATTCAGATTCCGGAAGCACAAATTCCCCAAAAACCTTCGAACTTTCGATTTTTCTGCTTTGAACTATGGAAAGGTCTAGATCTAAGAGGAACTACTACTATGACCAAGACTATGATTCTGAAACCTTAGCTCGGACCAGGCCTCGCTATAATAACCACCACTATTCCAATCGCCACCGTGGCTCCGGCGGCGGAGGTGGAAGGCACTTTAAGTCTCAGCAGGACGCGCCGCCGACGGTGACGACCAGTTACCGCATTCTGTGCCATGACCTGAGGGCTGGCGGCGTGATCGGGAAGTCCGGGAGCATCATTAAGTCAATCCGGCAGCACACCGGCGCGTGGATCAACGTGCACGAGCTCATCCCGGGGGACGAGGAGCGTATCATAGAGGTGTCGGACACGCGCCGCCGCGACCCGGAGGGGAGAATGCCGACGTTCTCTCCGGCCCAGGAGGCGCTGCTCCTCATCCACGAGAGGATTCTGGAGAGCGACGCCGCGTTCAGGGTGGCGGAGGAGGAGGAGGAGTATGGTGGCGGTGGCGGTGGGAGGGGCCGGGACCGGGTGTCGTCCAGGCTGGTGGTTTCAAGAATGCATGTGGGGTGTTTGTTGGGAAAAGGTGGAAAGATTATTGAACAAATGAGGATGGAAACAAAGACTCAAATTAGGATACTCCCTAGAGATCACACCCTACCTCGTTGTGTTTCAATGTCTGAAGAAATTGTTCAGGTTCAACAACAATAATCCATGACACAAAAATTTAACAAAAAAAAAAAAAAGTGAAAATGAAAATCTGGACATGTTTTTAAATTTTTTTGGCTGAATCTGATGATATTTATAAGTTGCATGCATGATCAGGACCCCAATTTTTCAGTTTGAGATTGATTGATTTTGTTCTGTTGCTGTGGAGGTGGTTCTTTTTGCTATTGGAGGATGACTAATTAAACTTGCAGGACTGGAGATGATGTCTTTAAACTCATGACTCTTATGCTTACTTATATCTCCGATAAATTAATGTAATAAAGCATGAGCTAGAAATGATTGCCTGATTTTTGCTGTGGTATGAAACTATGAATGAATGTCATTTGCATTGGAGCTAGATAGAATAGAAAAAAGGACATCTATTCAGCTTGAAAGCATTCTGCTTTCGGGTAGTGGATCGGAGTACATTATGTCTTTGATTGATGGTTTTGTGCTGCATTTCTGAAGTTTTTATTATTCCAACTGTTTTTGAATTAGTGGTGGATTTTGTGCTTCTGTAATGAAATGGTTGAACTTGGTTGGATCAAGCATGGCAGTCCTCCCTTTTTTAAAACTGGTTTTTAATGGAATTGTCATAGTGATAATGAAATTATGGAGATGCATAGCTAGGCCATTGTAAAGAGATATGTGAATTCCGTTCAATTTTAGCACTATTCATTATATGATATTTTGTGCAGGTTACAGGTGATCTTAATAGCGTAAGGAATGCTCTAGAAGTCATATCGTCACGGTTGAGGGAGAGCCAGCACCGCGACCGTGGTCATTTCCATGGACGTGGACATTCACCGGAGCGTTTTTTCTCCCCTGATGATGATTATCATCACGGTGGATCTCGTCGATCGTCTGTGGAGGGGTCTGGTTTTGGATCACGAGTATCTTCCACCAATGCTAGAAACAATAATCATCTGCCATCAGGTTATGCAATGGAGTCAGGAGCTGCTCCTGCGGCTAATGGTGCACAGCCCTTCTGTGGAGAGGACCTAGTTTTCCGTATACTTTGTCCGGTTGAGAAAGTTGATCGTATCATTGGGGAGTCAGATGGAATTGTAGAGTTCCTTCAAAATGAAGTTGGTGTTGACATTAAGGTCATTGATCCCATTGGTGGTTCAGAGGAGCAGATAATTATCATTACTTCAGAGGAGGTACTTTCCTTCACTTATTCTCCCCGTCTTTGTCTGTAGTGAGTATAACCGTTGAAAATTTGAAATGCTTGTAGGTCATTAGTCATGGTTGTAAGTGTTCTTGGGACTCAGTCGGGAGAATACTTCTGCTTAAATAGTTGTTACTTCAACTATTTTAAATGCAGTTCAATATGTTTTATGCATAGATATAAAATAACGTATTTTAAGTTCTAACTGTTCTTATTATGTTCTTAAGGGTCCTGATGATGACCTGTTCCCAGCTCAGGAAGCTTTGTTGCATATACAAACTCGCATTGTCGATCTTGTCCTAGATAAGGACAGTACTATAACCACCAGGCTTGTCGTCCCATCCAGCGAAATCGAATGCTTAGATGGAAAAGATGCGTCACTGTCGGAAATAAAGAGGTTGACTGGTGCTAATGTCCAAATTCTGCCTAGAGAAGAACTACCTCTTTGTGTTGCAAAAACTGATGAGCTAATACAGGTTTGTTATTTGACCTACTACTTACCCAAATGTGCTATATTTGTATCAGGTTAGTTTGGTAAGTAGTCTTAATGAGTGAATGATAAATGTTGAACTTTACATTGATGATAATTTTTATTCCTTAAAGCATCATACTTGGTCGCAAGATATATGTACCACAGCGCTCTGCCAACTATGGCTATGCTATGCAGCCTGAGTTCCGTGGAATGGAATGAGCCCAGCTGGCTAATCGAAACAAAAGAGTGGGTCCCACCATGTATCCCACTAATTATAATTGGTCGGGTCCATCCATGATATGGGAGAATCAATGAGAATGACATACAAAATTAATGGTGAAAGACCAATAGCCATTCGGAACAGTTAATTAATAGTACTTCCTGTAATATTTTTATTTTTAGCGATCCCTCTCATTAATTCAAGCTTGTATGTTTCCTGGTCGCTTAACTTTTCCCTTTTTCAAATCAAAGAACGAGCAGTTTTCATTGACTTATTTTATGAGGGGATTTCCAATTGCAATAATGGTTACATTTATCAATTGTTCCTTTATTGCCTCTGCACTCTGCAGATTGTTGGAGAGATAAAAGCAGCCCGAGATGCTGTTGTTGAGGTGACATCAAGATTAAGAAGCTACCTGTATAAGGATTTCCTTCAAAGGGACACAGCACCACCATCGGCCCCCTTATCTAATGTGGAGGCATCTTCTTCCAATACTATAGCTCCAGTTACTGACACATCCACAACCTATCAAAATGTGCAAACTGTGGCAGCAGCAGTTATGCCATCAAAGGTATTCTTTTTTATACAATTGGAAATGTTAATTTTTTTTTTATTTTTTTTTATAAATAAATAAACAGTGCTATTTCTCATTCGATGTTATCCACCTTCACCTACTTTTGTTTAAAAGGTGGTTTTTGGGATATTTATTAATTATCTTTATTATATATTTATTGTCTTCCCTGTATTGAGTAAAGTTGTTTCAACCATAACCATTGTTAGATTAAATGATTTAATGAACCCATAATTGTTATCCAATAAACAAGTGTTTTTTCAGGGAAAAAAAAATCACGTATATTTTTTGCTATGTTTTTTAAGTGATCTTTACTATCTTAAATATTCCCTACAAATTTGGGAGCCAAATCCTGTCATAAGACGACAGCTTGGGCCAAATTACAGACAATATTATTTAAAGGGTGACCTGTTATTGCACAAGGTCCCACCTTGTGGGGTATGAGAATGGTAGATATACATAGCCTTAACCCTGCGCATGCGGAGAGGCTATTTCTCAGATTTGAACCCGTGACCTCCAAGTCACAAGGCAGCAACCCAGCTGTTGCTCCGAGACTCACTTTATTTGAAGGAAAAAACTTACTCTTGTTTATTTTCAGAAGGAAACTGGAGGATCTAGCACTGAGGCAGGGAAGCAGAAAGACAATGACCGCCGCGATGATGTGCCAAGTGGTTTAAATAGGTAAGTGTCCTTACCATATTTCATGACAAGATTTATATTTTAGTTTAAAATCACTTCTTCAGTAGGGTGATGTGGAAACTAAGATACTGTTTTCTTTCTCCCCATCCCCCCTTCTAATGCGTTTTTCCCCCTTTTTTCTTTTTTCTTTTGTGCTTGTTAGAATCACCGTGCCACTTGTCACAAGGAGCATTCTTGAAGTTGTTATACCGGAGTATGCGGTTCCAAAGCTTATAGCAAGATCCAAAAGCAAGCTTGCACAGATAAGTGAGGTATGTGTCATTAGCTCTTTCAATGGATTCTGAAGTGCTAAAATAGACATTTTTATACCAAGCAATTAGTGCCTTAAAATGTCATGCTTATTTTTTATGTTAGCATCTTCCCTATGACATCATCGAGGAGATTTATCCCCCTATTCTGTGAGCAAGTTAGTCTCTTAGAACAAGAATTACAGACCTTGTTTTTTCAAGATTCGTGAGTTGATATACTTGCAGATCGTATCTAGATCATACTTAATTTATTTTTAATTTCTCGATTTAGCTTCCAAAATGAAAAGCAAAATCCTTAACCTTATTAACTTTCTAACTTTTTCTTCTCTCAGATCTAAAATTCTGGAATTATTATCATCATCATCATTATCATTAGTATTATTTTAATTACTTTCCAATCCTTAATTGAATAGACACCATGTATTTCTCCTTATGTTTTGATGTTTTGATTTGAGCAGTTGTCTGGAGCAAATGTAACTCTTGTAGAGGATAGACCTGATGTGACAGAGAAAATTATTCAGATATCTGGTACTCCAGAACAGGCAGAGAGAGCCCAGAGCTTACTCCAGGGATTTATTTTGAGCAGTAAGTCCTCTCTCAATGTGTTGGGTCTGGTTATGTTTATTCTCATGCATACATCAGTCTTATTGGTTCTTAAACACTACTGTCTTCATGTAAATCAAAATGACGTATCTTTGTTTTCGCAGCACAAGAAGACGGCCCTTAAGCGATGGGCATGCCGGAAGCTGGCTAGACAAAAGTTACATTGTTTTATTGTCTGGGGCATTTTGTTACATGCACCAATTGGTTTTTCCTATGTTTACAAGATTGTTGTCGCCTAGAGTTGGATTTTTTTGTCTATGGGAGAAGCATTCCTATGTAAATGTTGTACTAATAGAGCTTCTTTTTTTAGTTGTTTTATTAGTATTAGTATTTTCAGCAAGTGCGGGGGTGCAACTGTTGACTACCCTGGATGGTGGTTTCTTGGTTGACATGGTATTTTATCTGAGTATAAGACATCATTTTATTTATGAGTAAGACATCAAAACTTTTCATCAAGGATGAATAGGGAGCTTTTTCCCCGCTCTCTATCACTACAAAACCTTGCACGCTCCTAGTTCATCCTCCAGAATGCATGTACCAAGAAAATCCCTATTATACGAAAAGCATGCATTTTCAGGAGAATATGGTTTTTCATCTATTTCCCACCAGCAGCAGGGATTGGAATTTTGCAACCTAATTTTGGGTTGTTACTATGAAATCTAATGTTTATCAATAATATTTTGCCAATTAATATACAATTGTTAAGTCATTTTTTAAAAAGTCAAAATTGCATACATATTAGGTAGTAAAATATCATTGATCCAATATTAAATTATATAACAATAATTCAAAATTAGGTTGCATGTTAGAAATATTTGGGTATGATACCCACACATATGTGAATTTACAAAAATAACCCCCAATACAAAGGTCTAGTCCTTGGGGAGGGCCTTGAGGGCGATCGCTAGGGCCCAAAAATTTTAGAGGTTTATAAATTTTTTTGATGGTACTTATACTTTTAGAAAAAAAAAATTTAATAGTTACATGTTTTTTTTTCCTTTCACTTAATGGTATTTAGTATAGTATCTTAATATTTGTTCACTTGACTTAGAGATAGGTGAACTGTGGTTAAAAAAAAAAAGAGATAGGTGAACTGATTAGCTTTATTTTTATATCTCACTCCTTCCGTCCCTAAAGATAACACCATTTTAAAAATCTTTAAGTCCATATTTATATGACCTTATATCAATTTTTAATGACAATTAAATATTTTTATTCACAAATATCCCTATTTACTCAATTTTTTTAGATTCTCAATAACACTGATAAGGGTAGTTGCGAAAAAAAAAATCAGATGTTCACATTTCCAATACCATTAACTAAATTAATCAACATTCTTAATAGACATGATTTTTAACCAAAAGGGTCTCATATATAAAGTTGGAAGGATTAACGTGAAAAATGGTTTTTATTATCTTTTTAATTAATAATTTTTTATATTTTTTATCTCTATTTTATTTAATACCTATTTTTATTATTGATTGTTATCATTGTTTTAATTTATTAAACATATAAATACTCCATATTTTAATTGATTTAATTTTAATTTTTTTAATGAATTAGGCCCCCAAAATTTGTTCTGTCCTAGAGCCCAAAATAATTTAGGATAGGCCTGCCCAATAAACATTATGTGAATTTACAAAAATAACCCCAAGGCTCTCTCTCACACACACATATATGAGATAACTTCCCCCATTTTACCCAAACTCATCTATGTGTTGTGTTGTCGCCGTCACTTGGACTGAAACCCTAAATGTGAGATGTGATGGATTACGACATTTCATTGTTGCTATCATTGTTGAATGCTTTAAAAGCCATACCAACGTTAACCTTGAATTATTATCGATCTTATTGTCCTGCTGGATGCTTGGTTTTTGGTTCATTCGATCTCAAATCATGTTTCATCACATAGTCTCGACCTTCAACTGCACGACACACAACATAGTCACGAAGGTACACTCTTCTATGGTCCCATTTAATTTTAATTTTTTTACTCGCCATTGTGATCTGGAAATATGAATCTCCATTTAACCTAACACGCCTATTCTCAAATATCATGTTTTTATCGAAAAAAAGTGTTTTTTTGTTTAATAATAAGGGATTTTCTCAAATATTTTCATCTTCTTACCCAAACACTTATTCTTTTATTTTTGTATTTTCTGGAAAATGATGTCATTTTACCACCTTAACGTGCCACGTATGATTGTCGTTAACGTCTTTACACGGTTCCGAGAGCCAAAGACGAACGTGCATAACGATTTACAAATTCAAGGACTTGGTGCATGTTTGGTAAAGCTTAAAGATTGAGGTTTTAGCTTTTTTTTTTAAATAATCTATTTCATAAATCAAGGAGATATTTGGCATCAAGATTAAATTATAAAAGAGAGATTATTTTTTTTTTAAAAAAAAGCTAAAACTCCAAGATCTATTTTTGAGTTTTTTTTATTAATTATTTTTTCTCACTCAACTTTACTTCGTTTTTTACACAATCCAAACGAAACAGATTAACATAAATATACTTTTTTAAATTAAGATAACTAAACATAAACAAATTTTAATTTTAACATATTATAATCGTAATAGATTAAATCTTGATAAATATAACCATAATCTAGTTTTTTTCAGCTATATCAAATACAGACTTAAAAAATCATTTTTTCTCGTAATTCTCGAGACTAAAGTGAATGTTGAGTGTAAATTCGGGAACCAAATTGACAATTTAGTCGATTTTTAAAAGCTCGATACTTTATAGGAGGCAAACATTGGTATATGATACCTTTACACATTATGTAAATTTACAGAAATACCCCATTATTTTTACCCTAACCCATCTCTGTGTTGTGTTCTTACCGTCGCTTCAACTGAAACCCTTAATGTGAGATGTGTTGAACGAAGATGCCTTATTGTTGTATCTATGAAGCTCTGATACTTAATACAACACGGATACGGGGATACGAGAATTTTTGAAAATTTAAGATACGACATGGCATAGGATACGTTTACAAATTATATATATATATATATATATAATTTAAAAAAGATATTGTACATTGTTAATTTTCATTCATATTGTTATTAATTCAAAATGACATTAGTACATATATAATTATAATGATCAAAATTTAGAGAAGATAGATGGTGCACCGACAGTATAAAGTTCTTTAACACAATCAATTCATCATTCACCGTTCGTTTATATTACTTTTATCTAAAAGTTGACGATCATAAACACATGAATAGTGGATGATGGACTAATGATGCAAAAAACTTTACATCATCAGTGCACACTCATTAATCTCTACAATTTATTAAAAGACATAAAAAGGGTTATTTATCTTATAAAAAATACTAATTAAAAAGTTACTTTTAAAATAATAATAATTATTACAAAGTTCAAAGTAAAATCAAAAAAGTATCTGGGAAGTATCGAAAAAGTATCAGGGAGTATCGGGAAGTATCTGAGAAGTATCCTAAAATTAAAGTAATTTAAAAAAAAATAATTAAAATTAAATAAAAAATAATTGGATACTTTTGGGACACGTATCAGGAAATGTCGTACGCATATTGGTATCGGATACGGATACGACATGGATACTTTTCTATTTTTGGAGTATCGGGGCTTATAGGTTGTTATCGTTGTTGAACACGTTAAAAGGCATACCATCGTTAGCCTTGAACTGTTATCAACCTTATTGTGTTGCTGGATGCTTGGTTTTTGCTTTATTTGGTCTCAAATCATGCCACATAACCTATGAAGCCCCAATACTTCAAAAATGGAAAAGTATCCATGTCGTATCCGTGTTCGATACCGATACGCGTATGATATTTTCCGATACGTGTCTCAAAAGTATCCGATTATTTTTTATTTAATTTTAATTATTTTTTTAAAAAAATTACTTTTAGGATCTTCTCATATACTTCCCGATACTCCCTGATACTTTTTCGATACTTCCCAGATACTTTTTTGATTTTACTTTGAATTTTGTAATAATTATTATTATTTTAAAAGTAATTTTTTAATTAGTATTTTTAATAAGATAAATAACCCTTTTTATGTCCTTTAAATTGTGGAGATTAATGAGTGTTCACTGTTGATGTAAAGTTTTTTCATCATTAGTCCATCATCCACTGTTCATGTGTTTATGATCGTCGACTTTTAGATAAAAGTAATATAAACGAATAGTGAATGTTGAATTGATTGTGTTAAAGAACTTTATATTGTCGGTGCACCATCTATTTTCTCTAAATTGTGATCATTATAATTATATATGTACTAATGTCATTTTGAATTAATAACAATATGAATGAAAATTAACAATGTACAATATCTTTTTTAAATTATATATATATATATATATATATATATATATATATATATAATTTGTAAACGTATCCTATGTCGTATCGTATCTTAAATTTTCAAAAATTCTCATATACCCGTATCCATGTCGTATTGTATCCGTGTTGTATTAAGTATCGAGCTTCATAGCACATAACATAGTCTCAACCTTGAACTGCAACGACTCACAACATAATCATGAAGGTACACTACTCCTTTATGGTCCCATTTAATTTTAATTTTTTTACTCTTCATTGTGATTTGAAAATATGAATCTTCGTTTACCCTTACACGCCAATTCTCAAGTATCATGCTTTTATGAAAAACATTGTATTTTTGTTTAACAATAAGGGGTTCTCTCAAATATTTTTCATCTTCATACCTAAAAAGTTATTTTTCTGTTGATGGAGTGTGTATTTGCTGAATATATTATTGTTTTCCTTTTCCCGAACCTACCTATTCTTCCGTTGAGGGGATGAGTATTTGCGAATTTAATTTTATCATTTTTCTCTAGCTTATGTATCATGTAAAATCATGAGGGAGTATATTTTTGTTGAACCTAATTTGTTATTGCTAATCACTAATAGACAATAATATTTTACCTATGCATCTAACTTATCTGGGGTAAGGAGGATGAAGAAATACCCACTAATACTCATATTTTTTGTCAAACCAACAGGTGAAATATGTAGCAGCTATATACCCTTGCGAGTATGGAGGGGGCGTGAGTGCCTGTTTTCATCTATGATACGAGAGAGAGGTAAGCACTACTCATACGTCATACCTGCCTTGTTGCCATGCATTCATATTCATATTAACCAACAACAATATTAAGCCCAAAATTACATTGATCTCATTTTGAATTTTAACTATTATATATTGATATTTTCTTTTTTAAAAAAATACATTTACCCTTCTCGAGATTCAATTAGTATTACACTTGCTTGATTGTAATTATATTGATTTCAAAGGTTATAGAATATTTTGAAATAAAAGGAATACTGAAATATTTTACTTCTCGATAGTGAAATAAATGAAAATAGTATTTTTTTTAAATTTTTTTTAAATTTTTTTTTACATATCTAAGTATTTGTGATTGGACATTGCCAAGAACCAAACCGTGATTTTTTGTGATTACATATTTTTCTAAGTAAGATTCAACTAGATTTTTTCTCAATTCTCCCCAAAACTTCGAGCTTTTAAAACAAAAATCTTAAAGCCAACTCAATGTTTGTTAAGAATGATCAAAGCCAATGTGTCACTCTATTTGCAATCTTTTCAATATTGCTAACTCCAATATTTTCAACAACGCATTTGTATTTGAAATTTTCTTGTCACACATGAGGTCAAAGGGGTTTTCCAATTCAAGTTTTTGGGTCTTCTTACTTTTTTTTGGTCTTTTTATACTTAGCTTTAAAGGTTGAGAGTAAGCAAATCCCAAATTTTAATAAGTACTTTAATCCTTTCAAACATGCACACAAACATATATATATATATATATATATATATATATATATATATATAAATGTTTTGAGCGTTTGTTTCATAGTTTATTAAGGCAACAAATTAGAATACAAGGAATATTAAAAAAAATGGGTTAAAGCATAAGAGAATGCAAGATGAACTCTCTCCTAAAAGGTTAAGCATTGAAGTAGTGAGATGTGAAAGGAAGTATGAGTCTTTTGTGTAACCTTGTTATAATGTCCCCTTTATCGTTGTATTGGATAAGATTGGTATCAGATTTATTTCCGAAGTTATGTTTTGATTAATTCATTTGACATGTTAATTTCTTGGTTTTTTAAGGAATTATTGTATGAATAAAGCAATTCAAAATTTCGAAAATAACTTTAATCTTATTTCTTTCACCAATACATGGGCTACCCTATAATTAGATAACAAGATTACACAAAAGTCTCATATTTCCTATCATTGCTCAGTACTTCAGAGCATAACTACCTCTCAGCTTAGAGTTCATCTTATAATACCTAGTGCTTCTCTGCAATAATGAAGTGCTCCTTGTATTCTCGGCTTTAGTTCGCCTCTTTTGCGCTTTTGAGGTTAAACTAATCCTAATTTTAATAATAGCTTCTATCACTTCAAACACACACAAACAAGGAAATATATGTTGTTTCGAGTCTTTGTTTCATATATAGGTTTTTTAGGGAGAAAATTAGAATACAAGAAACATTAAAAAAATATGGGTTGAAGCATAAGGGAATGCAAGATGGACTCTCACCTAAGAGGTTAGGCGTTGAAGTACTGAGTAATGACGAAAGGGAGTATGAGTTTTTAGTGTAACCTCTTTACGGTAGCCCCTTTACAGTTGTATTGGGGAAAATAAATACAAGAGTTATTTTTTGAAATAATGTTTAACTTAATTCATTCGACATGTTAATTTCTTGGATTTTTAAGGAATTCATGAATAAATTAAGCAACACAAAATTTCGGAAATAACTCTAATCTTATTTCTTTCAGCAACAAATTATGGGCTACCCTGTAGTCAGAAAACAAGACTACACAAAATCCTCATATTCCCTTTCATTGCTTAGTACTTCTTTGCCTATCCTCTTAACTGAGAGAGTTCATCTTACAACCCCCTCGTATTTCTCCTCAATGCTGAATGGTTCTTTGTATTCTCGGTTTTAGTTCTAGTTCGTATTAGGTATAAAATATTTTTTACCCCCCAACGTACTAGTAAAATTTGCAGATGACAAAGAAACTCTTTCTTATGCATGGATAATGAGTAGGAACTGAGGTTCATTTAACCGTGGTACGACTTGTTTGAAACAACTCCAATGACGAGTTTGATAAAATGGATGAAAAGTTTTTAAGGTGCTTTGTGTGACAAATGGTGGACACACTGTGGGCAAAGTATATATAAAATGTGGTGAATAATGAGAAGGAAACGGTGACAGTACTGAACAAGGTAGCAAACAAAGGTTTTGACTTGAGCATCATTGAGAAAGGTCATGGAACAAAAAAGTCCTTGGTGCAAACTTTATTTGTACCCTGTTTTGGATGAGACTGCATTGGGTCCTCTTATGGATACTTTGTTAGATTTGAACTCTGCAATAAAGACATCGATTTTGATCTTGCAATAACAAAATACTAGTTATGTTGGGGACGATTTTGGGAAATTTGTGCATGCTTTCGGTACACAAAAGAGCTATGATTTCCATATGTTTCCATTCGCCTCGCATGAGTGTTACCTAAAAGTGAAAAACTTTTTCACTCGACAAGAAATTTTACACGTGAAATATTTTTATTTTTTTTATGATATTTTGGGGTTTTTAAAAAAAATAGGGCGGTTAACAAGTAATCAGGGGATAAAAAGTGGAGAAATTATTTTGCTACTCTACTTATGTATAATGTGACCCCAATACTATAAAATATCTCAATTTTACCCTTTTTATTAAAATTTTTATTCATTCCATTTTGTTTCTTAATTTCTTCCCTTTTCCCTTTTCTTCTCTTTCCCCTCCACTCCAAAATCTTTTTCCCCTCTAAAACTCTTCATATCATCTAATGCCAAATTATCACGAAGTATATCTAATGCCAAATTATATTCTATTTCTTTTTGAGAGATATTTAACATGATACCGAGTTTTTTGTGAATCTGTGAAACGCTAATGCCAAATTATCACGAAGTATCAAAGAAATGTGTTTATGTTTGTATTTCAATGAGACATATTATGAAGATGGAAGAACATGAATAAGCATAAAAGGTGTCTATTTGGAGGAGGAAGTAGGACTATGATTTTTAGAAGTTATGACGAAAAGCTTTGAATCTCTTTCATACATACTCCACTATTGAAACGTTTCATGTTACTTCGTGGTTGTGAATTGGTTCTACGACCAGAAAAAAAAACCAGGTCGTAAGCAACTCTTACGACTCAGTGTTTTTTTATATTTAACTTGAGGTTGTCAAATGTCAGGTCGTAAGGCAACCCAAAGTTTTTTTATATTTAAGTTGACGTCATAAGGTCGTAAGCACCCCTTACGACCTCAAATTAAATATACGAAAAACACTATGCCGTAAGGGTTACGACCTTATATTTTTTAAAGGGTAAAATTGAGATATTTTATGACATTGTATATAAGTGTGGTGGCAAAATAATTTCTCAAAAAATGAACTCCCCTTAGGATACAGAGGAAGAAGGCCCAAGTTATTTAAGGAAGTGGCCCAATTGCAGGAACAAGCCGCGCATTATCCATTTCATTTCGTACCTTCGTTTGTTTCCGTTGCTAAGGTTTGTGTTTCTGAATTCTGTCAATCAATGGAAGCTTCTTCCTTTCTTCTTCCCAATCCTTCCCACTCTTACACTCCATTCAGGTTCTCTCTCTCTCTCTCTCTCTCTCTCTCTCTCTCTCTCTCTCTATTATCTGATTCAGCAGCTACTAAATTATATGCACTTCTCAAAATATAAACAATTGCTCTTTACATGTTAAAACTCTTTAGTTGCCATTTTCTGATATTATTATTATTATTTGGTGTAATTTCCTTTGTTATCTGTTTTTTAGGGCAAGTAAGGAGCTTTCACACATGCTGTCACTGTCACTGTCACTGTGTGAGTTGAAAAGCATGACATGTTTCTCACTTTGTAATCACATTCAAAAGCACAATTACATTATACCAATCAGGATTAGGATTAGGAATAGCTCAAAATTATCACTTGCTGTGACAGCCACACGTAGTGATGCTTATTCAGCTCCAACTCACTCTAACAGGTAATATAAAACATCTTGCTTCATCATTATATTTATAATAACTAAGGTAGCAACTGGTAGACATGTGTCAGAGCACAGGCTTAAACATGTTTTTAATCCCGCCGAAATATGGTCGTTATGTATTCAGTCCTTGAAAAAAACAATTGGTTTGAGTCTTTTCTATCTAATTTATTTTGATTTTAGTCTCTACCGTTAGCTAAATTCTGCTGAGTGCTGACGTGGCACCACATGAAGATGACACGTCAGCATTTGACGGATTTTAGATTACGTCAAGAACTAAAATCAAAATAGACTATGTTGTAGGTACTCGACCAATTTTTGTTTTAAGGGACTAAAAATAAAACTATTTTACTTTAAAGAGATTAAAACTTTATTTAAGTGCGGAATATGTGGCCTATTCTATGTTTATTGTTCAGAGAACTTTATAAATAGAACGAAACATGACATAAAATTTATAATTATGTCATTTTGGTTCCCTTGATAGAGGTGGAACCAATGACAATAGAACAAAAATCATGTTCCATCCTGTTCTATTCGTGTGCGGTGTGCCAGATGCTACCTGGAATGGTTATCGTATTGACTATGCAAGTTATGCATTTCACAGAATGAGCGATTTTGAGAGAGAATTGGAGGAATTATTTGATGAAGTCAAAAGAATGATTAGGATGGGAAAGAAAAACGATGCAATAGACTTGCTGAATGCAAATTACGAAGTGGTGAAAGAGCGGCTGAATGGAAGCACTAGAGGCATAGAGGAAGCTGCAATTCTCGACGTCTTAGCACTTGGTTACTTGGCTGTTGGAGACTTCAAATTTGTCAATTCTCTGTTGAAAGTGGTATTTTCCCCTTTTTTTTCTCCTCAGTCTTGTGCATTCTTCAGTCATTTTGGTATCCTATACAATTATTGTTAAGTGTTAAAAGTCCGGCATGAGTTAAGCATATGTGTAATGAACCATTTGTGATTACTTGGGAACCTGTGAGCTAGCTTTTGGGGTGGAGTTAGGCCTAGTTATCTTAATATGGTATCAGAGTCTATTCCAAGATTGGGCCAACCACAGACACCCATTTGTGTAAACTTCATGCTCTAGGTGTCCACTCCTGGGTGCGAGGGTTTCTGTTAAGTGCTAAAGTTCCACATGAGTTAAGTATGAATTGGATAACCTTTCCCCTATGAGATTGCTTTTGGGTTGAAGTTAAGCCTAGTTAATTAAAAATTATATTTGAGACTCTTTGGATACAGAGTAACTTTACTTACATTTGTGCATGATAGGTCATTGGTAGAATCTCATAATCCATACCGCGTGTAACTGTGCAAGTGTGAATGTGGGAGCACCAATATTCTGTACCCTTTTAACTGTTAAGATTTATGAGATGCTATGGTACCAGCTTTTGCTGCAGTGAGAGTAAATGAGGAGTCAATTGTTGCTATTATTTTAGTTTTCTATTATGAGTTAACAAATTTGTCAAATTTATCATGGTTTGTGAGGACTAGATGAATGAATTGTCACCAAAAATATATGCTGGAAAAATATCTGTAATTACAACTGACATTCTTGTTTTCTTGGATGTGAGGCTGTGTTTCCTCCTTCATGGTTACCAACTTTCTATTAATATGACTATGGCATGTTTGATTCCCTTATGCTGGAGTAGTTTACCTTGTAAAATTGTATTAGTTAGTATAAACCTAATTACCTAACTGATAATTGCAGATGATTAGCCGTACCACATTTCTGTTGGAACCGTATTTCTATTGCTAAAGTTCTGTTCCCTCTAAATTTATTAGTCTCTTGCTCCCTTTTCTCTATGGTATCCATTCTTTTATCTTCATTAATGACCAGATGAAGGAAGTTGTCGACAATTTGAAGGATGATGCGCCACGTCTGGATTCAATACTTATTCATATGGGAAGTATGTATGCAACATTGAGAAAGTTTGAAAAATCGTTGGAAACATATCAAAGGGCTGTCTACATTATGGAGAGGACCTATGGTGAGTGCACTTTTCTGCTAGTAATGTTAGTCTTATTTTCTAATTTAGTCACAACTCAACCAGTTGAATGGTTGTGGTTATGTTGGTTTACTAACCAGTAACCTGTTTTGATGAAAAAACTGGAGCGAGTTTGTTGACATTTTTCTTTATGTGTGTGTCAAGTTAGAAGCCATGTTTGACAGCATTTCATTTATAGATCCTCTAAATGATCTGTCATGAAGCCAACTTAGTTTTTCATTTTTGTTCTATTTTTATAAATTTCCTTTTAGGTGAGGATAGCAATTTTCTTGTCACACCCTATCTGGCTATGGCAAAAGTTCTTGGATCTATCGGAAAAGCAACAAAAGCAATAGAGAAATACCAGCATGCAATCACTCTTTTGGAATCAGATAGAGGTGCTGAAAGTAAGGATTTGGTTGTACCTTTACTTGGTCTAGGCAATCTTTTACTGAAAGAAGCAAAAGTCAATGATGCAGAAACTCATTTTACCAGGTTAAGCTTCCTATTTTTTGTTTTCTCCCTTCACTATTCAGTGTTTCATAGTGGCTCTGCCTTCTTCTTGTATATTTACTTTTATTTGTTTTTGTTTTCTAGGGTTCTAAACATATATACAAAGTTATATGGACAAAATGATGGAAGAATTGGAATGGCCATGAGTTCTCTAGCCAGAGTGAAGTGTGCTCAAGGTAACTTTACATTCTTGGTCATGCAATTTCTTGTTTACATAATCCTTCTTTTTCTCTTTTCTAACCCCCTTTGTCCATTATTTTTTCTGTTTCCCTTCATTTATTTATTTTTTTCCTTTCTTTATTTGCTGGTTACACAGTTAACATGTATGAGGCAAAGTAGTTCTTCAATGCATGATGTGTCTTCTATCATGCAGAAGGATGGTGGAATAAACACCCGCAACTGCACACTGTTTATCTGTTGTTAAGTCTTGTATTGTATGTAAATCACTGCAGTTATGCTTTCTTTTTTTTTTTTTTTTTTTCAGATTGTGTCCAAGTTCTGGCACTGATTTCTTCCCTTTGATTTTTTCTTTTGGGCTATGAAATTTAGGCATTGATTGTTGTGCAATATATTCTGCAGGGAAGTCGGATGAAGCAATTAATTTGTATAAACGTGCACTTAAGGTCATGAAAGATTCGAATTACATATCGCTGGATGACAGCATCATGGAAAAGATGAGGGTAGATCTAGCTGAGTTACTCCATACTGTTGGGAGGTAAGCTTCTCTATAACCTTGGTTGGACGAATTTTCCATCTCCAAGGAAAACTATTCTGATCCCCTATTAGAAAAAGTCCCAATTTAGCATGAAAGATTGAAACATCTTTTGGTATTTGAGAATAAAGTCAGACAATTTAAAGTAATTTTGTGCATCTTTTTGTAATCTAATGGTTTTTCTGTACCAAAAAAAAGAAGGAAGAAAACAGAATTGGAAGAAGTATAGTTTATGGAATTCTAGCTTTGTGCTTATGGAAACTTAACACTCATTGTGGTTTCTAACTTTCTATTGCTTTTAGAGGACAAGAAGGCAGAGAGCTATTGCAGGAGTGCTTATTGATCACTGAACAGTCCAAAGGAAAGGAGCACCCCAGCTTGGTGACACACATGGTAAATCTTGCAACTTCATATTCACGGTCAAAGAATTACGTGGAGTCTGAGTGCTTGTTGAGAAAAAGTTTAGAAATCATGGTGAAGCAGAAGGGAACTGATGACCAGGCCACCAGCTTTCCTATGTTGCACCTTGCAGTTACACTCTACCATTTGAAACAAGATGAAGAAGCAGAGAAACTTGCCCTCGAGGTTCTGCGCATCCGTGAGAAGGCATTTGGACGAGATTCGCTTCCTGTTGGTAAGTTTTCCCTTTCTTCCCCAAAAACATAATCAAGCACATGCTTTACAAAAAGTTGGTTTTAATGATCAAGAAAGTCATTAGTCAGACAAAACAATAAAGTTGCATTTCTATGATGAGTGTATCAATCAAATTCTTACATTGAAGAAAGTAAAAACCCTGATCCTAATTTTTTATTTAGTGTTTTTTTTTTTTTTTTCTGGCTTAAACTAACCTCTGTCATATATTATTACATGGCAGGGGAGGCTTTGGATTGTTTGGTGTCTATTCGAACCAGACTTGGGACGGATGACGGCGAGTTACTCGAGCTGCTTAGAAGAATCCTGAATATAAAAGAGAAAGAATTTGGATATGAGAGTGAGGAGGTTTTGGATACTTTGAAAAAAATTGTATTCTATTTGGATAAGTTAGGGAAAAAAGATGAAAAGCTTCCCCTGCAGAGAAGGTTGTCTGTGCTAAGGAAGAAGTATAAGCAGATGATTCATCTCTAAAGGGGTATAGACTAATGTGATGTTCAATAATCAATATGTTTATGTTTATGCGTAAAAAAAAAAAAAAGTTAAAGCATTTTTGTAAATGTTTCCATGCGCATTGAACCATACGCTGATGAATTGTCTATATGAGCGGGGTGGAAATATGTTAGGTGTTCTATTTATTAAAAAACTTAAGTCTAGCCTATTTATTAAAAAAGTTTGAACTAGTCTAACTTATCACAAATAAGATATTATCTCTGTCGCTGTGTACTCCCTCCGTTCCTCGTTATCTTTCTCGAGAAATTTTTTGTTCCTTTTCATTTTTAGTGTTGAGAATTTCAATAGTGTAATAAATGTTATTTTTCATGCTTGCTCCTATTTAATATGTCTTTAGTATATGTAAGTAGTGGAGAAAAATCAATGATTATAGAGAGAGAAAGGGTATAGTGACAAAAAATATATAATTAATGTATTGGAAATATAGTAATGATTAGATTTTTTAAAGGGTGTATTTTGTTTGAAATATGACAGATAAATATGAACGAAGTGAGTAATCAATAAGGCCCAACACAATTGGTAGATAGCTGAGTTCCTTAACCATGATGTCAGGGGTTCGATCATTGTCGTGGGTACGGAAAAGACTTTGTTGTTAAAGGCAAAACTCACTTAGGTGATCTTTATGCCTCGGAAGGGTTTAGTTTTCGGTTGGAAGATACCTTTGATGCAAAAAAAAAAAAAAATCTTTGTCCCTATATATAAGACCTTTTTGAGACTTTTATTTTGTGCTATTTATAATATCTTATATCAATTTTCAATGATAATTAATTACTTCTTTCCACAAACACTTCTATTTATTTAACACATTTTAGATTCTCAATTATTAATAGGGGTAGTTTTGAAAATATATATCAAATATTCACATTGACATTACAATGTCATTAATTAAATTAATCAACTTTATTAATAAATATAAAATTTACGAATAGTCTTATATATAGGGACGAAAGAGTAAAAAAACTTGTAAGACTATTTACACTCATATTTGAGTGACTTGTAAGAAGAGGCAGCTAATTAAATGGATGATTTGGGTGTTAATGTAAGTATCGTTTTCTTGTCTTATAAGTAAAAGAAAAAAGGTTACTAATCAAATAACATAACTAGACATTAATGGCAGCTATAACCCAAAAAAAACGCTAATGTCAGTATTTTCTCAAAAGGAATGGAAGAAGCATACACTTATAAACAAACACAAAAGGAAGAAAACAGGGGAAAAAAGTGTTAAACAATGAAGAAACGAAGGTGTCACCGTTAGTCCCCACCTTCATTCAGATATGGATGATGAAAACCAAACTTCCCAAATTTGAAGTACTAAAAATACAAATACACGAAAGAGAATCAGCAGGCATGTGAAAATAGCACATATTTATTGATATTTGAGAGGACAACAAATACTTAGGTAGAATATTATACATGGAACATGACCCAACTAACGTTGATCAGGGACTGACAAGGACATGGAAACAAAGGATAATAGTATTAGGTAACCGAGTGATTGAGTGCAACATAATTACGAAAAAAAAATCCCTTAAAAGTGAGTTTATTTATAAAGTTAATATATAAAAATGAAAATATTTGTAATTTTAATTTAGCAACAACGAATTGTATGTACCACAAAAATAAAAACATTCATTAGTGCTAAACTAAAATTAGAAATGTGTTCATTTTTATACCCAAGTGGATTGGCTTAGTGGAAACTGGATGAACGCTTAGGGATTTCAGAGTCAAAGACTCGAGTCCCAGTGAGGGAACAATATCATTGAGTCAAAGACTCGCACTGTTCGCGGTCACAAGTGAATTAGTTGGATCACAAAAAATGTGAAGCCCAGACAAACACCACCCGGTAAAATAAAAACGTGATGTGATTTTAACTCAGAAAAGGGTTTATGAATTAGTATTCATTCTTTTTTTAGTGTTTTGGAAACTAGTATTCATTTCTATATTTGCATTGTTCTAAACCACAATTAATGATAAAGACAAAACCAAAACTAAACAGAAAAGCAAGGATTAAAATCAAAACGAAACAGAAAAGTAAGGACCAAAATCCTTAAAATATGAGAATCGAAATCAAAATTACATTTGCATTATTCTAAACCACAATTAATGACAAAGGCAAAAACCGAAACGAAACGAAAAAACATCATAACCAAAAAAATTAGAATGAAAAACTAATTTAATACTTATTAGAATTTAGAAAATCATAGTACACAAATCAAATGTTAACATCTATGGTCTGTACCATTATTTATTTACATGCAATTTGCTGTAATTAATTAAAAATATTATTTAAATTAAAAAATTATTAAATAAATATTTTTTCATTCATCATAATAAGTATGTCATATTAAGCAATATATGGAGTACTCCCTTCGATTTAGAATATATATAAAAAATAAAATTATATTTATTAAAAAAGTTAATTGATTGTGTTTGATTTTCTTAATTTATAAAAAATAGAGATATTTTAAAAAAATAGTATTGTAAATAAAACAAAAATTAAACGAGATAATAATTTTTTAAGTAATGTTTTAAGAAAATAATATTGAAAATAAAACAACTTTTTTAAAACAAAAATATATGTTTTTTTTTGGAAGGAGTATAACACATGTTTTTCCTTTTTTTTTTTTTTTTTTTTTTGAAATTATGTTTTTCCAAAGACAAAGGATTACAACTTTTGTAAATTTAGGAATTTAACGTGTAATGTAAGTTACCAGCAGAGTAACGCCAGTCACGCCACTCACATACTCCTTCACTTTCGTTGCTACACGTCTTTCCAATCTAATATTTTTTCATTTTATATATTAAAAAAAATTATGTGAACCCATCTCGGTTTCTTTTATATACAGAGAGACGTGAGAAGGAAGCATTGGATAATGATGTGTGAGCAGTAGAAGATTCATTTGTACAGGTGTCTGTCCCCGTTAGATTCTCTCTCACAAACTCATGTCCTGTTTCTCTGTTTCAACAAAGCAAGTTCAGATCCTAATTCTCCTCTCTCTCTCTCTCTCTCTCTCTCTCTCTCTCTCTGTTTCTGATTCCTATCTTTCTTTCCTTCTTTGTTTCTCTGTGATATCAACCTTGGTATTTTTTCATGAGTTAGTTATTGCCTATTGGTGTAATACTAACTAACTGGCAACAGAATTCGGTAAAGTTGACTTCTTTCGGATATTTTCTATGACCCCACTTGCTTCTTTTGAGTTTTAAACTACAACGTGAATTTCTATCATTAGAAATATTATAACTTTGGCAACTCTCATCATAGTTGAGTTTTGATGAATTGGATTATTTTGCAGACTTGATTTTGATTAAAAGTGACTTTATAATTAACTAATTTATGTATGTACTATGTACTGTATGTTTTATATTATTGTTAAATCTAGTCTTGGTAGATTGAATATTATTATTTGACTGACCTTAAGATGAGTGATATGAAAGTTGAAAAAGGATTGGGCAGTAATCAATTTTAAAGATTATCACAGTCAAAGAAATAGTTGAAAAAAGACTTTTTCTTATTGTCTGATTGACTTAGGGAAAAATACATATAGTAATCAATTTACATTCTACAATACTGTTGTTTGGGCTCTGGTGATAGTGAATTAGTGATAACTGTTAGAGCTAGGAAGCCTAATTTTCCTTTATTCCTTTTGCTTTTTTTTTTTTTGTCCGTGCGGAACCACCGGTATCCCCAAGAACACCCTTAATACCAGGGAGCCCTTGAGACTAATCCGGAGCGAGCTGCGTGGCTGGCTCTCCCAGCGAGATGTTTTTAGTGGGAATTGAACCCGGGGCTACTAGCACCCGTGTCCCTTTCCCAAGATTTCAGTTGGGGCCTTACACCAACTGAACCAAGCCTCGTTGGTTATTCCTTTTGCTTTTGTATGTCTCTTTTTAGGTACATTTGAAGATTGGTTATTTATTTATTGGGCTTCCAACAGTTTGCTTTTTTGTTTATTTATGTGTTCATATGCTAGAGATTTGGATTGGAATTAACATTTCATGAAGATTTTGAGTTTATGATCTGCTGCATAGAAGGCATCTAATGTTTTAGTCTTACTGATTCAGCAGATGTCATCTCAATCAAATGTTGCCTCTTGAAATAGGCAATCGAATAGAGACCGAGAGGTGATGGCATCGGTAGAAGGGAGGGCTGGTTATGCAGCTAATTGTTTCGCCCAAGGTTTGAAGATGCCTCACGGTTCCTGCGACCGACAATCACCAGTTTCAGAAAAGTTGGAGTCTGATTGGTCACTGAGTGATTCTGTTAATGGTCATATTCATGCCAATCGAAATTCTGATAAGTTACCAGGCATGAAATGGTGGCTACATGTGAAAACCAACCTGGAGGGTGAGGCAAATTATACATGTCAATGTCTGAATTCGTGGGAATCGAATCTTGATGCTGTCTATGAAGGATTTCTTGATGACGGTGTCAAAAACTTCGATGCTCTTTCTTTTACTGGGAGTTCTAATAATGTTGTTGAGCAGCCATGGAATGTCTCTCCTACATATATGAAATACAGAAATGACATCTCAGTGCCGAAAATTGAGGCTACACTGAATAACAATATACATTTAACCCCTATGAAGAAAGATCAGGAGGAATTCTACTTTTCAGATGGTCATTTTATGGACTCTGATATTACCAATTTTTCGGTCTCAGAAAAATCTAAAACAACTTCATCTGACCTGGAATCACACTTTATGGGCACTGAGAAAACGGGGCCTTGGTGGCGCACTGCCGGAAAAGATGAGTTGGCTTCCTTGGTTGCTCAGAAGTCACTTGAGCATATTGAGAACTGTGACCTTCCTCAACCTCAGATTAAGCATTTTAGGCATAGGCCCCTCTATCCAAAGGGTGTTGACTTTGAAAAGAATCTGCCATCATCTTTAAATCAGAAAGCTGAGGTTGTTTCTTCCATTGCAGATGGTTATACATCTGGAACACCAAGTTCTGGCTGTTCATTTCAGGATTCAGACAGGAATTTCAGGTAATGCAGCAGACCGGTACTTGACATTTGATTTTATTACTGAACTTTATAGCTTCTCCATCATGATCCTCTTGGATTTTGGGAAGGATGTTGATGCTTCATCATGTTTAAAAGATTTGAGTACCAAGTCAATTGTTAGGTTTGAGTGTAGGACTCTTAGGGTTGTTATGTTCAAGTGCTAATGACATTAGATTACCTTATGCATGCTCTTTCAAATGCTATTTAATGAGGATCAAAGCTAGTTATCTCATGTGCTTAACCTTCCTTTGTTTCCATGAGATAACACTCCTTTGTTCAAATTTTCTTTTTTGTTTCTGTTGTTCAAATCTAAACCCCAATGAGCTACTGTTTTCAAGTGAAAAGAAGAAACCTCTTCATTATTACTAAGTTGGATGGATTTGAAAACTATTTTATTTTCCTTATACCTCTAGGAGTAGTGGCAATGCTTCTTCCCATCACTGTGCCAGTTGCAAAATGTCTTTTTGAGTGTCATAACTTCACATATTAATATTATGGACCATCCCATGAGTGGGGTTTCCTAGACCCATTTCACTCTTGGTTGATCCTAATGTGACATGGATATATTATGATGAGATATAATTTTCCAAGATATCCTGGTCTAATGCACTTTTTGGTTTTGGGCTCTGATTAAGTGCCTTTACAATTTGCTAGAAAAAGCTTAAGATATCCATCTCAAGCTACTATAAAAAATTAATGGTGCGCAAATTCAGCTGAATAAAATCTGCTTTTTTAGTGGATAAACAACTTAGTTGTGTGAATGTATAGAGCCTACTAACATGTGCAGGAAATCAGATATTGTATTGATTTAATTCAGGAAAAAAGAAAATGTTGCAGATGATAATTTGCTAAGCTTTTAGGATTATAATTTATATGCTTCACATTATCTTCTTAAGCTATGCTTAGATCCCTTGGAAGATATCTTTTTCGTTCTGATTTTGCATCGATGTTTTTATCTTATTAGAGATCTGCTTAATCTTGGACATGCACTAGCTGATTCTTAACCATTGCTATCCAACCTTACACCTAGTTTCAGTTATAAACCATTATGTTGCATTTTCCATGCCAGCATCTTAAACCTTTCATAGGTTCCCTGATATTATATGCATGTACATGACATGTTTTCATTCGTTATGTCGAAGTCATAAATTAAAAATAATGATGTAGCTTCAGAAATTGGACTTCAGTTTCTCAGATGCTACCCACATCATTGGAAGTTTAAGATAAATTTTAATTGTTGTGCCAGGTATCTTGGATTCCTGACTCATGAACAACATCTTTCTTTTCAAAACAAAAAATATTGTAGCATTCTGACAAGTAACTTAACATGCTTTCGGTTCCAGCCAGAGCAAAGATTCTGCTTCAAGCAAAAAGGACTGCCCAATAAATTCTGAGAACAATAGCATGGCTGAGCTGATGGAAGCCCTGTGTCATTCTCAAACAAGAGCAAGAGAGGCTGAAAAGGCAGCACAACAAGCCTACAGCGAAAAGGAGCATATCGTGAGTCTCTTTTTCAAACAGGCTTCACAACTCTTTGCCTACAAGCAGTGGTACCACATACTGCAGCTCGAAAACCTCTGCCTTCAATTCAGAATAAAAAACCAGCCATTGTTAAATCTCTTTCCAATCCAATGCAAGGGAGTGCAGCTTAAGAAGAGTCATGGCAGAGCCAGAAAGAGGAAGGGAAGTAAGAGCGGAAGATGTGGGATCGGAGCTTGCGCCGTGGCTTTTGCGGTCGGTTTAGGTCTTGCTGGTGCTGGTTTGCTTCTTGGTTGGACCATGGGATGGATGTTTCCTGCATTATAAATGATATCTTCTTGGTTGAGACATTGACTAACGTGTTGTGTGCTTCACGCAATGTCTTAAGGTGTTTGAGTTCTGTTGTAGCTGATAAGATTCACCTAAACTGTATATAATACTAATCTATAATTATATATATTGATGTTATCATGGTCTTCATTTTCATCAGTTGTAAACATTCCTTGTTCTTTCAGCCCCGGTAGTTGTGTATATATCAAGGAACACTTTGTGTATAAAGAATGTGATTGTTGGATATGTGTTATGTTTGCTTTAAATATCAAATGTACTCAGTTACTTGAAGTGTCATTTAAGTCATACAGGAATTGTTTGTGTTTTATGATTGTAGAGAGACATGATTTGTTTTTTGGAATGTGTTAAATTTTCAGGAGATAATGCTATATGCAGGTTGTGCTGAAATATCAAAGGATGCAACCAAGGTATTAAATTGTGATTGTCCTTGCGTTTACCACAAGTGCTAATGTGGGTAATTGTGGTCGATGCAACTGCAATTGTGGTTGCAATATGATTACCATTTTCATAACATTGTTGTCTCAATTGTTTTTGCAAATCCAGATTTAAAACTTTGATTATGATTGAATGTCCTAGTGGAAAGAAGTATGATGATAGCTAAGGGTGTTCAAAATAACCAAATGAACCAATCCATAACCATATAAACC
This sequence comes from Crotalaria pallida, assembly GCA_037953625.1. Lineage (NCBI taxonomy): Eukaryota > Viridiplantae > Streptophyta > Magnoliopsida > Fabales > Fabaceae > Crotalaria > Crotalaria pallida. The sequence continues at coordinate 149,879,839 of CM075650.1, forward strand.
ACATTTTTAAAACTGGTTTTTTTAAACCAAACCAAATTTTTATAAGAACCATATAATATAAACCAAACCAAAAATTAAAAACCACGTTTACAAAACATGATAGAAATCAATTTCAATCCCTAATTAGGATATGTTTGGATATACAATGTTGAATGGAGCGGAATGGAGTAGGATAAGATGGAGTGGGGTGGAATGGAATGGAATAATATTAGTTTATCATTCCATTGTTTGAGTATTTTGTGATGGAATTGAATTAAATAAATGATTCCATCAAGTACCCCAAATTGGGTGGAACAAAAAAGGTGGTTTTGGATGGGATTGGATGGAATCTATTCCATCATATACCATTCCACTCATTCCTAATTTAAACAATCCAAACAATGGAATTTAATTAAATTCAATCTCACTCCATTTCATTCCACCACGTGCCATCAATCCAAACAAAGCCTTAAATTCAGAAAGCAAATCGAGATTCTCAGTCATCCCTGAACACTGTGAACCGTAAATCCCAAATTTGGTAATCTCTCAAATCGCGATTCTCCCTGACCGCCGCCGCTCCGCGATTCTCCCTCGTCGCCGCGGTTCTCCCTCACCGTCGCCCCTCAGTGATTCTCCCTCGCCGCCGCCGCTCAGCGATTCTCCCTCGCCGCCGCGTCGCCAAGGTTTGGTCTCTCAACTTCTCATTCTCTCTCTGCTTCTTAATAATGTGTTTACTGCTTCTTAAGATTAAGGTTTGGTCTGATTGCAATAGTTTTTTGTTGGGTTTTGATTTTTTGCATAAGGTTTTGTTTTTGCTACTTTCTATTGGCACTTTTGTATAAGTTTTATGGAGTGTTTTGACTTGGGTAAGTTGGTAATTGGTATTCATTCCAAAGATCATGTGGTACAGCATTGTTTGCAATGCCTAAGCCGTGAAGATAACAAGGTAGGTATGTCTTGTTCTACCTTCCTGAAGGTATTTGAATTTTGAAGTTTATAGAGTTGGATAATAATCTTTTACATAATGTTGTTAAGGGTGAATGGAAACCTATCTGCTTAATTCACTCTGGTTACTATGTCTTTATGAACTTTTCGTAATTGGTTCATGCTAACTTACCAATGATCATCTCATGTGAAATATCGCTATTGCTTTCCCTCAGTTTCATTGTGTTTTCAAAGTTTGTATCACTTACTTCTTTACATGCAACTCTGTTATGTCACAGGTTAGCATAATGGTTGAGTGCCATTTTGTTTGACTGGCGGTTATAATTGCTTAGCCAAATTGTTTTAAGCCCTATTTTTGTTTTCGCTTTATGATTCTTGATATTTTCTCTTGTTAGTTGATAGGCTATTGGATTGTTTTGCTTTTCTTCTATTGATTCTATTCTTTTTTGTCATTTGTACGCTGGTTTTGATTTATTTTCTACTGATTTGCGTGCTTGTGTTAGTTTAGTTATGCTGCCTCTTCATGTAAATTTTCTGATCAGACTATGATATGTGGCTTGTGTGTTTTCAATAACATGTTTTGTTTTAGTGGAGCTCAAAACTGCAAAAAGTAATGAAAAATTTATTGAACATATGTAAACTTGTAAAGTTTTCTGTTTTGAGTCTTTTTTTTTTGTTTGTCTGATACCCTTTCCAATTCAAATGCATTAGAAGTGGAATTTTACCTGATAGCCCTTTCGCTTTGCTGAATGAAACATTTGGTGTCTAACATATATTTTAATCATGCTTCATTCATTTTACCTATAGGATAGAAGCAGGGTGACTTTGAACATACTAACAAAGTGACTTGCCTCATATTTCTAAAAATTCTAGAATCACTGTCATATCATTCATTCTGAATGGTCTTATTCTTTTCAGTAAGAAAGAATCAAATTCCAGAATTTTTTTTTTAATCAATCTTGGAATGAATGAATATTAGTAACTAAACTGGATTAAGGTATTAGAAGTATCATGACTGTCAGATTTACAGAAGTTTTAGTTGTTGGTATGAAAATTCATTAAATTGACAGTATAACCTATGATACGTATGTTTCCAATAGCTTCTCAATGCAAGTTTGCTGACTTTTGGTGCTTGAATTTATTCATGCTTTTGTTTTGGTAAGATATTAAGGAATTGATGGAAATGCGAACCTCTGCTGCTGTTACATATTTTGAAGAAACTTGTATCCTCCATTATTTTGCATTCTGAGATCATTTCTAAATTTTTATGGCAGGAGAAGTTTTATGTGGCATGTTCTATTCCAAAGTTGGTTAGCTTGTATCTCAACTAGTGAAAAATTAGTCTTATGCAATTTCATCAATTGTATTTTCAGATGGTGATCTCTTTGGTTTGTGAAAGTTGCTTGTTTGGATTTTCAGATGCCATTTTAATGCCTTTCTCATGTGATCTAATCATAGAACTAAACACGACTTAAATTGCATCAATTGTAGCTAAATATTTGCTCTCTACTGATATCTTCTTAGATTCTGATAGTAGATGGAAAATAAACCAGATAAAAACTGGTGCGGAAAGAAGTTGAAAAACAGGTTCGGAAAATCGGTTCAAAAAACCATTTTGGAAAACCGGTTCAAAAACCATTTCGAAAAACCAGTTTCTAAACCGGTTCAAAAAATAAAACCGGTTTTATTGGTAAACCGGTTCAATAACCGGTTCACCAAAAGAACCGGTGAACCATTTTATTAGAACCCTCAATTCGGTTTTTCAAAACCGAACCGTTTTACTCAATTTGGTTCGGTTTTAAAAAAAAAACCAAACCATGAACACCCTTAGTTGTATGTAGTTGCTCAGATTTTCTCGATTGTTCCGTTCCGAGTCTTCGTTCTTGCTCTCTGCTGTTCTGTAATGTTGTCACAAGAATCTAGCACCGGGAGTGACACATTTGGAGTTTGATATTTATAGTTTCATTATGCTTTTGTGATTGAACAATACTATTAGTATTTTTTGGGATTGATGTATTGTGTTATCTCTTATTGACATTTTAGACACGTTAAGTTTTTTTTTTTAATAAATTTACTATTAATGATATGCTATGCATTAATTTTGTTTTTGTGCAATTTTGCTATATTTTGTCGTATAAATATTATTTTTTTTATTATATAGTAACGTACCAGTACTCTAGTTTTTACAAAAATGTCCTACCCCGTACCCCGTACTTGATACGTACCCACCCAAACCAGTGCAACATAGGTTAGTCATTTTCAACTGGCCAAAAGATGGATGGTTTTCTCTAATAAGACAGACTTTGATCCGGAACCTGAAATCTTTTGTGCTCCATCAACAACTTGTTTTTGATAAGATTTGTTGAAAATCCCTTACCTCCTGCGTCTGCTTGCGAAGCTGGTTGAAGGAAGGACAACATGGCAATGGCATGGTTGCAGAGAATGATGACCAAAGGAGGGGGTAATTTTGTCTCAACAGTAACATCATCCCCTCATTCTAGATTCTTCTCCAAATCATCAAACCCCTACGTTGGTAACCTTTTCCATTCATTCCCGTTGTTACTGCTGCTCAAAATTTTTAATTTAAAATTATTTTATATGCTTATGTAATTAATTATTTTATGGTCGTCGTCGTTGGTGGTGGTGGGCGGGTTTCAGTGAAGGTTGGAATACTGGAGTTTCTAAACGGAATAGGAAAGGGAGTTGAATCTCATGCGGCTAAGCTTGAATCTGAAATCGGTGACTTCAATAACCTACTTGTCACTCGCACCCTCAAACTCAAGAAGCTCGGCATTCCTTGCAAACATGTAATAATCCGATCTCCTTATTACTTACTCGCTTTCTCTGCTTTCCATTTTCATCTATTACTGTACTACACTTTATAATATGAAATTGTTTATTGATTCTTTACAAATTACAATTTACTAGTGTTTGTCTTTTCTGAAACCCTTGGCATGGAAATTAAATATTTTCATCGATTTTTTTATTCACAAGCACCGATGTTTTTACATAGCGAGGGAGGGGGCTTTTCATGTTTTAGGCTCTCAGTCTTAGAAATATAGTAATATCCTTCTCGTTTTGTGAGGTGCATTAAGGATGGAGATGGCAAAGTCTTGGTCGCAGATTTGGATGTAAAAGAAAGATGGAAGAGTTACTTTCACAACCTTTTCAATGAAGGTCATGAAAGTTCACATCATGATCAGATAGTCACTAGAGAAGGGGACCAAAATCATACCTTTTACCGTAGAATTAGGGAGACTGAGGTAAAAGAGGCATTGAGAAGGATGGATAATGGTAAAGCGGTTGGTCCGGATAGTATCCCCATTGAGGTATGGAAAACCTTGGGAGAGAGGGGCATCAGTTGGCTCACCAAGTTGTTTAATGAGATCTTAAGATCCAAGAAGATGCCGGACGAGTGGAGGAGGAGCACTTTAATCCCTATCTACAAGAACAAAGGTGACATACATGATTGTGCGAATTATAGAGGGATTAAGCTTATGAGTCATACCATGAAACTTTGGGAAAGGGTGATAGAGCGAAGATTGAGACAGGAGACTCATGTTACTGAGAATCAATTTGGCTTCATGCCGGGGAGATCAACTATGAAGGCAATATACTTACTGCGCCGGTTGATGGAGGAATACCGGAGGCAACAAAAGGATCTGCATATGGTTTTTATTGATCTGGAGAAAGCTTATGATAGAGTGCCTAGAGAGGTACTATGGAGGGCTCTCGAGAAGAAAGGGGTGCGTGTTGCCTATATTAGAGCCATTAAGGATATGTATGACGGGGTCAAGACGAGCGTGAGGACACAAAGTGGGATTTCAGAGGATTTTCCCATCTCGATAGGTCTACACCAAGGGTCAAGTTTGAGCCCCTACCTCTTTACATTGGTCTTGGATGTGCTTACGGAACATGTCCAAGAACCAGTGTCCAAATGCATGCTCTTTGCGGATGATATTGTGCTTATTGGGGATACTAGAGAGGAAATAAATGGGAAGATTGAAATGTGGAGACAAGCTTTAGAAGGGTCTGGATTCCGGATAAGTCGAAGCAAGACAGAGTATATGGAGTGTAATTTTAGCAAGAGGCACGTGGGCCTTACTCGGGAGGTGAAGGTTGGAGAGCATGTCTTAGCACAAGTCCCGAAGTTTAAGTATCTTGGTTCTATCTTACAGCAGGATGCAGAAATAGAAGGGGATGTAAATCATAGGATTCAAGCAGGGTGGATGAAATGGAGGAGTGCCTCGGGCGTGTTATGTGATAAGAAAGTACCACTTAAACTTAAAGGAAGGTTCTACCGCACTGCTGTAAGACCGGCGATGTTATATGGGACATAGTGTTGGGCGGCAAAGGGCACACAAGAGAATAAACTTCATGTTGCAGAGATGAGGATGTTGCGGTGGATGAGTGGGCATACCAGACAAGATCGGATTAGAAATGAGTATATTCGAGAAAAAGTTGGGGTTGCTCCTATTGTTGAAAAAATGGTTGAATCTCGTCTTAGGTGGTTTGGGCATGTGTGGAGGAGACCGGTGGAAGCCCCGATTAGGAGGGTAGACCAAATGGAGGGTACTACAAGGGCTAGAGGAAGAGGAAGACCTAGAAAAACTATAGGCGAAACAATTGAGAAGGATTTGGCAATCAATGCCTTATCAAAAGACATGATTTATGATAAGCCTTTATGGCGTCGTTTGATCCATGTAGCCGACCCCACCTAGTGGGACAAAGGCTTAGTTGTAGTAGTAGTATCCTTCTCGTTTTGTGTGTTGGTTCGGGACCACGGTATTCCGAAATCACATTGAACTCCCTCCCTCTTATACGAATCAACGAGTCAAGCCTACGAGACCGGCACCTTTTGTTTTTATGTTTGAATACACTAATCTAAATCTTGCCAAATGTTAGCCTTGTGAACAAGTTAATATATAACTTTTTCTACCTGTTTTTGTGTTGTTTTATGTAATGAGATTTTGAAGTACTGTTTTGGCTAATAACCACAAAACTATCTTGGCAATTCTCCAAAAAGTAGGATGACATTGAGTTGTAATGGAAGAAGGTATCGCCACTGATGCAAGAGCATCTAAGAAAAACTGCTTGTCCTACTGAACCGGATATAGTCATTGGATTGGCTGATAAACTTTGTTGTTAGTTTAAATTATGTTGAACTATGTCGTGTTTACTTAATTTAGCTGGCTAAGTAGTGTTTTAACTTTGAAATCAATAAGAAAAGATATTTTGACTAGTTTCGAAACCTTAAACTGAACTTGAAGGACTGTGATTTATGAGAGGTTTTGATGCTTAATTTTTTTTATGGCCTTTCTAAGGTCTTTAAAAGTTATAGTCTTAAGTGCATTCAAGTCCAAAGGCCTCTACCATGAGAGGCGTCCTGGAGAGTTAATAAAGTCATTCAAGAGCCTTCATTTAACAGCTTAAGCTTTCATGAGAGTTAGTCCTTGACATAAATTAAAATTCCATATCTGAAAATTCTCGCGTTTCTGAACCTGGAGTCTTTCCTGTCCTAATCACTTTGCCCCATCTCAACACCTACTGCCTTCTCTTATAATCCCCTCTTGCTTGAATTGGCACTAACTTGCTATGCAAAAAGAGTGGTCATGCATCTGCTGTTAAAGATAAAGTGGTTCAGTTTTCTACATCTTTCTTTGCTTTAGTAATTAGTATACTGTCATATTCATCCAAGTAGGTATATTATTAAATTATCAGCATCTAAGATGCCTAATGGCATGCGATTGCCATCAGTTACAGGCACCTCATGCCTCCCAAAATATTTGGGAATCTGACATTAAAACATCCAGGCCTTATCAATTAAAAAAAGTAAATTTATACCTAAATTGGGGGATCTTAGATACCATATGTTACACTTGTGTGTGGAAGTCACATGTAACATGGTAATTCCTAACTCCTAAGTTTGTTGTTGACTCTAGATATTAGGAGTGAAATGAATCAATCTCATGGTGGTCACTTCTGATGAGACGGTTCTGGTTTTGTCTATATTAGGACTTGTTGATGGGGACTAAAATGACTTTTGTACATTTTGCAGGGTTGGAGGTTTTGTAATGTTACCTTGATTCTATAATGAAAGTGTTTTGATTCTTCGGTAGACATACTGTTGTTTAATCAACTTGCAAAAATCCCTATAAAATATAGTTTCTGTTTTGCAGAGAAAATTAATATTGAAATACACACACAAATACAGATTGGGATTGTGGAGACCCCGTGCTGAGCCCGTCAAAGCATGATTAGTTTCTAAGTAGACTTTCTTTATAAAGACCAAATCCTAGGTGGACTTTGCATGAAGAGATCAAGTCATTGGCTTTGGATACCACAGTCATCTCTTTCGTCTCATCTATCTCTTGTGGACAAATTTTGGTATTTATGTCAGTTATGTAGAATGAAGCTTTCTTGATTGTCAGAATGTGTTTGTTATTTCATTATATCATTGATTATATGAAATAGAAGATTTAAGGTGATATTTAAAACTGACCCAATACTAATTAGTTCTGATGAGCTTACATCAATCGTGTCTTCAACCCTCTTAATTTCAAGTAATTACGAGATTTTAAAAATTAAAAAAAAAAGAAAGAAAGAAAGAAAGAAGAAAGAACCCCACGTATCGAAAAATGAGTGGAAGAAGCTAAATTTTCAAACAGTGTGAGTTGAGACTCAAAGCATGTGCATGGGAGGCCCTACAATATCAATTGCACCGAACCCTTGGACATTTGCTTGCATGTGAGTTATAGGAAGAAGACCACTACTAGATGCCATTTTAAGAACAATAACGCTCACTGTCCTTTTGTAATGCATATTAACATCTCCATTGTTCTTATTTGGAACAGACACTTGATTGATAGCATGTGGGATAAATAGCTTAATTGAGTACTTATCCCATAAGCTTTTTTGAGATAAGTAAGAATTGAACATAAGTGGAAAAAAAAGTCAAGTCTCAAGATATTTATTTTGATAAAATGTCATAAACATATTTTTAATTTTAATAGATGTCATAGGTGGATCATTGGACCAGACCGAACCAAATCATGAATGAATGATCCGGTCTGGTCAATCTTTGAATATGAAATACAACTGGATTGAATCATTCTTATTTGATTGGCCCGTCTTTAATATTTGTCAAAGATCAAATCGGGCCGGACAATTACACCCTACCAAACCGTTCTTATATTTTGGAAGTAAAAAACAAAATTATAAAATGTGATAATTTTAAGGATTAAAATTGTCAAATAAAAATTAAGAAACATTATCGACAAGAAAAATGCCTATTCCTTATATATGATATAAGTTATTCGATCCCCGACCATAGGCATAAAAGACACTTTATTGATAAAAACAAAATCTATTTCAATGAATTTGGGCTATTGATTGATGCATTAGCCAAAAAAAATTAAGAAACATCAAACTGATGAAATTTGGGTCCAAAAATGCATTTAGGGAAAAAAAATAGAGGGTGTTTTGACAGGGTGGGAAAGTAATTCCCCATTCTACTTTTATGTAACGTAAATTCAATACATGCGATGCCGGAACCTTAACTGGAATTTTTTACCCTTTTCGGTTCTGGATTATCGGAAAAATTCTGGTTCAAAGAAATTGGAGTGGGCTTTGAATTTCTTCCGGTTGAGTACAACGGAAAATTCATTCCGGTTGTACGGTTTCATACAACCGGAAGCTTAAAAATGAGGGCCAAAAAGTCACTCGCGGGGGTCAAAAAGCAATACACATGTTTTTAAACACGTGTAAAAATGAGGTGCGTAGGATTGACTAGGGGTGAGCGTGGGACGGGTTAGGCTTGACCCTTACCCGTCCCGAAATGTTGCACGGATCAATTTTTCAACCCGAACCCGTCCCTAATTAAAGAGGGACAAGGTAAGGACGGGTTCAAAATAGGACGGGTCCTCATAGGGACGGGTCCGGGTTCACCCGGGACACGGATGAATAACATTAAAAAAATTTTAAAACCATTCAAATTTTGAAATTTGCATAATCTTTTTAGAATTCTATAACTAACCACAAGAAATATATTAATACTAATATAATTCCTTTAACAACAACAAAGTATAATTCTATAATTCGTTACTCGCAGAAGAGAAGAATTCGCCTTTGTTGATCTTGCACCATGCATATTCCGCTCATCCTTTTCCAATAAGTATAAGGAACTCCTGTGTAACAAATGGAACCTTCTTTATTCACAAGGCATCTATAAAGAACTTCAGATTTCCATCATCATTTCAAAACAAAAAAGTCCTTTTTTAAAAAAAAAAACAAACAAAGATACCAAGCCACAAGAAACATCAACCACATCTGCAGAAAGGAAAAATCAAATCTACATATGCCACAATATGTCTGTATCTCACACAAACACTGTATTACGTAGTTACTTTTAGTTTTAGTGTTTTTTAGAGATAATTGCATAATTGGTCTTTTATCTTATTTATTAGATTCACTTTGGTCATTTTTTTTTGCAATTTACTGGTCCTTTATTTTTTTTAAAAGATTCAGTTTGATCCTTCCGTTAAAATAAAGTTAAATGAGAAGGAATATTCCAAGAATATTCTCCCTTCTAGGCTTAATTGCATAATTGGTCCTTTATCTTATTTATTAGATTCACTTTGGTCCTTTATCTTAATATTCCAAGAATATTCCCTCTTCTTCTTCCTCTTCATCTGCTCTCTCCTTACAGCGGCGACAACCATCATGGGCTCAGCCGCCACCGCCCATGCCACCGTCGCCGCCATTTTTAGAAATTAATCGGAGTTGTTGAAACATTTTGCACGTGTTTTCACACGTTTTCCAGCAGGTTCAGAGGAGGAGATCATTGTTGATAACCAAGGTTTTAGAAAAGGGACCCTAGAATTCGGATTTTGAGGAAAAAAGAACGAAAAACACGAATTTGTTTGAGGAATAATGAAAATAAAGCTTAAAAACCGTGAAAAATTGAAGAATGTTGAAGAAATTTTAAGAAATTTGATGATTTTTGAGGGAAGAGGGTGTGAGCCCATGGTGGCTGCCGCCGCTGTAAGGAGAGAGCAGAGGAAGAGGAAGAAGAGGAGGGAATATTCTTGGAATATTAAGATAAAGGACTAAAGTGAATCTAATAAATAAGATAAATGACCAATTATGCAATTAAGCCTAGAAGGGGGAATATTCTTGGAATATTCCTTCTCATTTAACTTTATTTTAACGAAAGGACCAAACTGAATCTTTTAAAAAAAATAAAGGACCAGTAAATTGCAAAAAAAAGATAAAGGACCAAAGTGAATCTAATAAATAAGATAAAGAACCAATTATGCAATTAATAATTAAAAAGATGCAGTATTGATGAAACATTTTGGAGACAATATAATCAGTGTATTAATGTCACTGTTCAAACATAATGCATAATGCAGTGCTAAACTATAACAACAGCTAGAAAGAGAAATTTGGTTCTTCAAAATACCAAAAAAAACACCCTATTAATAATTTCACCCACAGTTGCTTCAATCAGACTTTGCTTAATTAGTAAAGTTCAGTTTTGAGTATTCCACGTGAACTTGTACTACTATCTGTGATTGTTTATTACAAACCAATATTTAATTAATTAATTATAAGTTCGGGCCGGGTCCGGGTGACCCGGACATGAACCCGAACCCGTCCTTACTAGGACCAGGTTTGTCCTTTTCTCACTCGGGTTTGTCCCTTTGAATGTTTGAAGACGGGTAGGGTCGGGTCATGCTCACCCCTAGGATTGACCCAACGGCACATATAATAGGAGTCCTGATCCATTCAAAACCCTACTATTGCTCACTTCCTACTTTCTCTCCCTCGATATCGAAGGCCATTGCAACCAGAGCCAAACATGGCTGTCGAACCAGACCCTCATTCTCAATGGCAATTCACCTGGTCACTCCCTCCCTCTCTCTCTCTCTCTCTCTTCTTTCTTTTATAACTCTGCTGTGACCTTTCTCGGTTTTGATTATAATTATCATGTTATGTTACGTTGTTATTCTTCTAAAATCAAATATTGTTGCTTATTTTATTTATTATGAGCATGACATACTAAAGAAATTTTAAATTAGTTATACGCAAGGAAACACCAATACTTCATATTTCTTGCTTACGTATCGTGTCCCCTGTCAGACACGGATCCATTGTAGACACTTTAACCATTTACTTAAACATTTTATATTTTTTTTGCCGTATCGCTTTGTCTCGTGTCGTATCCATATCCCGTGTTGTGTTTGTGCTTCCTTGGTTATACGTCGCTTATCCTTAGAGTAAATGATCAAATTAGTCCCTGACATCCGGTTATTGCTTATTGCTTGTTTAGATTATTCAATACGCTGATAAAATCTTGCTTTGAAAGTTTTCCTCTTTGTGATTAAATTAGTAGAACAAGATTGTATTGAAATAAGCGAAATGGCAAATTACAGTGACCTGGAAGTGGATTGTGGATGTGAGGAGAATGCTTCCATTATATATGCAACTTTGGCCATTGATAAGGAGGTATTTATTGAATGAGAAATTTTCATCGCGCTATCAATCGTTTCTCATCTTGTTTTTTTGATTCAATTCCATGTATGTTGCAGTTGCAGCCTGACAAAGTGAAACGACTCATGACAGTGTCTAACGGAAAACTTTCGGTGTGAGTGTCCTTCGTGGTCTTCATCACATGTTATTCAGTGTGTTCATTTATGAATGATTGTAGATTCTCATGAGTTGTGCATTCTTTCCTGTTTAACTGCAATAATTGTTGTTGATTAATGGTCTAACTTCAGTGAATAAGTCAGATTTCAAATAGGAGTACATTGTTTTGGAAACCGAGTAAAAATGGAGTACTACTGTATTTCATTATTACTCAATTTGCAGTAATTATTAATGTTAGATCATGTTATGCTTTAGTGACATGAAATTTATCATAAGTGCCCTAAATCTTGATTCTATCACTTAGAATGTGGAGTAAGTAGTGCGTATAATTGTATGCTCTTTTACCTAAAAAAATAAACTTTCTGCTGTCATTAGTTAATTCAGCTTCAAGGGTCCCTCTGAATAATGTCATTTTAACTGTTTCTTATTCACTCTGGATCCGTCTCATTTAGGCACTTTGAGGCAACAGAAGCCAGATTTCTTCGAGCATCTTACAGTGCTTTTGTAGATGTCCTTACATTAGCCACGAAAACGATTGAAGAATTTGGTCAAGGAATGGAGCTATAACATTTACTTATCTTGTTTATTTGATTCTTAGAAATGGTACTGTAACTTCAACCGTTATATGCTTATTATACTTTGTTTATTTGTACTTTTAGTTTTCATGGATTTTGAGAATTCTTCTAGACCTCTTCTATCTATGTGCAAAGTTAGACTTAAAGATGGTGTAACTAAGTTTCGAGATTTAACTGTTAGAATGTCAGTGTGGAATGCTGAACTCACTTCCACGCTCGTATTCTCTTTACTCTTATCTCCTTTATGCTAATTGCTAATGCTAACAGAATGACCATGGCACTAGTTTTCAAAGAGATGTTTTAAACCAGTATTTTCATGTTACTAACTTTAAAAACAATGAATGGGAAGGGAAAACATATACCAAAGGGCAAAAAGTTTAGGATAAGGAATTGTAAAAAACACGTTTTTGGTTCCTAGATACACGTTTTTGGTTTTCCTCCAATTATGACAAAAGCCAGAGGTTTATTAGTATGCAACAAAGTAACATTTTTGTTGCACCTAAGCATCTAAAATTTCTACATCAGTGGAGTTGTTGTGGCTTGAGACTTTTTTCTCACACTTTGACAATTTAGCTGCCTAAGATGGTGATTGGTGCCCGTATTATTCAATATAAAGTCAAAATCCCGATTAGGTTTAGGCAGTGGCGTAGCTTCTTGCTGCCTCCAACCTTGTTTTGTATTCATTTGTATATACTCCATTCAAGCATATTCATCTTTTAAATACATGGGTCGGGGAATTTTTCTTTTAATGAACAAAAGTTTAGATGAGTCAGTGCTGTTGTCGGTGCTATTCCACCACTTCTAAGGTAAATTTGTCTTGATGTATGGAAAATTGAGATTGCTTGAGAGATATATATAACAGTTGGTTAATCCAAATGTAGAACATCCAACTCAAGGTTATTGTGGAGAGTAAAATTTTGGGCAATTTATAATTATCAGGGTTTTTCATAAGCTTAACCAGGCACAAAAGATGAAAATATTTTAAAATATTTTCCTATCCCTCTTTTACCAACTTAATTTTTCATATTCTTTAAAGTAAATTAAGAGAGAAAAAGTATAGATTAATAATTTTTTTTTCTTACTTTATACTAGTTTGGCAGCCTCTAGTTTCATCTTGCTTATGTTATGTAGCGTAGAGCCCACTCCAAAAAGTCAGGCTGCTAATTGGGAAAAGCCTATACTTAGGATGGCAATGGAGACTGCAAATGGGGATCCCCGCGGGGAACGCCCCGTTCGGGTACCCGAGTTTGGGGATTTTTCCCCAACGGGGGCGGGGATGGGGGGATTTTTCCCCCAAATAGATTTTGGGACGGGGAATGGGATTGGTTCTTCCGTCCCCGACAATTTTAGTTATATGCCCTTAAATAGTTAGGCTTTATATAGTTAAAAAATAGGTTTTTTAGTAACTTCACATATATTATTATAATTTATAATTATAATATTTATTATTAACGATTTTTTTAAATTGGATCTCTTGAATTTTAACGATTATTTTTCTGTAGTGTACAAGTTTAAAAATGCTATTCGACGTTGTGAATTTTATAACAGGTCAAATTGAAGTTAGGTTCCCTGTGGGGACCCGTGGGGTGGTGGGGAATGGGGATGGGGGCTAATCAACCCCCGACATGGGGAATGAGGATGGGGATAGGGGGCAAATGAGATCCGAGGATAGGGAATGGGAAAGGTCTCCCCGAGCGTTCTCCGCCCCATTGCCATCCATTGAATTTCCGCCCCCAAACTTGAGATTTTGGCCTCATTTCACTTTTTCGTGGACAAAAATACCCTATTATTAATTGAACATCAGTTTTGACAGAAGGAAAGATCTTTAAAGCTAGGAAATTAGAGCAAAAGATTATATACAAATTACAAGGCTAAGAGCTTGGTTCATGGAATTTTAAATTGATATGCATGCAAACTTGTGTGATGAATACATTCTGTTTAATCTAGAATTTAAGACAGTAGTTTCAGAAAGCTTAACAAACAATGATAAAAATTAGAAATATATGCACCTTGACTTGGAGTGGATTTAATTATCTTATATCTTCCGTCATCAGGTACAAGAGGAAGCAAATATTAAGTTTCTCCATTAGAATTTAGAAGGTGGCAAATATTAAGCAAATATCTTCAGTCGCCAAGTATTCCGTTTTCAAAGAGACGAAATTTTTTCGTTAAGATGAAGGCGTCTATACAAGAGCGGAAAAAATAATAAGTTTAAGGGTATTTTTGCTTACGAAAAAGTGAAATAGGGGCCAAAATCTCAAGTTTGGAGCCGAAATTCAAAGCTCATACTATAAACCCCAAGCTGATATGGGAGGCATGCTTCTGTGTCCCTATCCCTTCTATGTAACGGAATCCTCTCTGGCTAAATGGTTAGCAGTGATGATGGAGTTTAGGGAGAAAGAGGAAGGTGGAGGAAGAAAAAAAAGTAATTTTAGAATAAATCCCAATTTAAAATAAAAATATGGTTCATAATAAAACAAGTGTTTATATAATCCATTACTAAAAAAAGAGGTTTAGTTCCCAAATCCCAAATATTAGCCGCAACCCCATTTTAATTGAGAAAATACTAAAATGCCCATTTTCCCTTTTTTTCTTTTCAATGGCCAACGGTAGTGTAGTGTGCTGCGTGCATAGGTTGGCTTTAGTTCTCCTTCTTAGCAGAGACAACGATGACAAAGTTGCATTTCCATGCCCAACGCTATTGCGTATGTGACCACCCTTTTCTTTCCAATCTTCTAATGCTATTTCAAGAAGGGACAAGTTCTTGGTCATGGGAGTAGGAGGTTGGGGGAGGAAGGTAATGTTTGGCGGTGGAAGATTCATTCATGGTTGGTTATAGAACACAGATCCGAACCAGAACATTGAGATCCGTGCCAATCGAAACGCTAAGATTTGTGACTGGACCAGGGGCGGTTCAAATTGTTTGAAGCCTTAGTTCGAACACAAATCCGAACTGGACCACTGAGATTCGTGCTCATCGGCATCAATCTGGTTTGGCGATGAGAGGTCGTGACCGGTGGTCTGCACTCGTGGAGAGCGGCGGCAATGGTTGCCTGCCATGGTGCCGGTTATACTGGCTTCAAGAGCAGGGTTCCTGGTTTCTCAAACACGAACCAGGGAGGGTTGTTGCCTTCGTTTGGGGTTTGGGAGAGGGAATGGGAAAGAGATTTGGGGTTTGGGAATGAATAAAAAAGAAAAAAAATAAGGATATAGTTGGAAAATAAAAAAAAAATCGGGGGTTTGAGACTAATGTTTGGGATTTGGGAACTAATACTCTTAAAAAAAATAACATGGTAACCCATATACATATGGGTCAAACGTAACTGAATACGAGTCCAACCACAAGAATCATGATAAAGGTATGAGGCTTCTGAGCTATTCCACCAATCACACAAAAAGAAAAAAAAATTAAAAAGCCTTGTTATGAACACCCCCACCTGCAATGATATGATACAGAGCATCTTGTTATGTTTTCTCCATTGGAGCTAGTGCTACTTCTTCATAGCACCTTGAACTCAGAGATAAGGTCCCTTCTAGTATTTGAAAAGGATTGTAATTTGTAGCTTTTAAGTAGTTGGCTGTAGGTTTGTGATTCGAAACTGAATTCAAGGCTAATTTGTATTCACTTTGGGTTCATTTGGTGGGCAGAATAAGAATGACAGGTTAGAATATGGGTTAGGATAATTGTCATATCCTGTTACTATCTTGAGTTTGGTGAGCCAACAGGATAAGATAAGATAATGTTATCATGTTGACCTATCATATCCTGTCTACCTAATGTAATTTCTATCCTATGCTAGAAGTCATGTTAAAAATGAATAGGATATGATAATGCAGTTTTCCCTTTATATCTTCACACATTAATACCATCGTTGTCGTCATCATCACATTGTCTCCACCATCACTACCTCATCAATGTCATCGTTAATCTGGTGTGTAGCAAACACTGAACAGGATAAAAAACTATTATGCTCATAACTTATCCTACTCTAATTTTGTTCTTTATCCTATTATGTCTTTATCCTATCCTGACCACCAAACGAGCCCTTTAAGTGCTAAAAATTATAAGAACCGACAAGGACATTGTTACATTTTTTTTAATTTAAGTTATTTATTTAGCCTTTATTTATTAAAGATTTTGTTAATATTTATGATATTATAAAACAAATATGTAAACAATTAAATTGCATGTAGCATTACAATAATAAAGAGGTAACTCTGAAAAAAAATTTATGTAATTTAATTTCCGTATACAAATTAAAAGTACTATTATTTATGCAGTATTATAATCCTGCCTCAAATTATAATGTTTACATCTGACATTTTAATGAAAACAATTGCAAGGGAACACTCAATTCAACCTAAACAAGGTTTAATCAGTCACCTTGAACTTCAACTTGTGTCTTCTAGTTACTAATTAGTGTAGCACAAAAGGAAATAGCAATGATAGTAAATCTACTTAATTATATGACAATATGATCCATCCTTAAAAATAAAGTTTGAACAATTACAATATCACACAAGATAATTTTGTGAGCTTACATTAATTAAAACAAAGGAAAAAGAAAAGTTACCCTATAAATCTTCATTTGAAATGATAAAGTGCAACCTATTAGGCCAAATGTGTAAAACTTGCAAGCAAAATTGAGTTGTTTCCAATCTTGTATGACATCTTTCCCTTGCTTTCTATAGATTCTATTGTATCAGTACTCATCCAAATATGTATATAGCATTTCATCCTTCTTCGACTTGCGCCTGCTTAGTAACGCCTTCAGGAGACGTTTACTTTTAGTAGGGTATTGTTCTACATCTTTGCCATTGTCTCTTTCAGCATGTAATCGCATAGAAGCTGATTTGCGCGGCTCGGAAGGATACTGGTAGAAACATAAATGGAGATTCAGTTAAAGAAACTGCAGAATTTATTGGTATTGTAATGAGCAAGGTTTCGAATAGGTGAAGAAGCAATTGCCTTTCACTTACCCTTGGTCTTGCATTAGAAGGATTTGGTGTGGTTGGTCTGCTTGGGTTTGGAGTGGTTGGTCTACTTGTCTTCGGTGTTGTAGCCCTACTTGACCGAGACACAGTGCGCAAAAGAGGAAATCTGTGTGGTGAAACTGTGCGCTTCTCTACAGTACAATGTAAAATGATTGTTGTAAATCTTCAGCCTTAGGTAGCGTTTGGCAACAGGACATAATAGAACAAAATGCTGTTTTTGCAGGTTGGTTTTTGAAAGTTGGTAAAGGCATGGAAACCCTATCACAAGCATATTTACAGTTCCCAAACCTCCTCTTTCCCCTCTTCCGTTTCAAAAACCAACTCATAAACAGACCTTAAGTCAAACCCTTATAGTGGAACCAAAATATATCATTTTTCAACTCTCATGTCTCATTCTGTTCGGTTTATGGAGTACGTCTACCAAATACTACCTTAATGTAAAAATGACCAAGAAATATGAGCAAAAATTATTGAAGACAACAGTAATAATAACTGGATCTATAGATAAATTATCATGCTATGTATACTACCTAAATCTTTTTTCGGCATGGTTGAAGTGAATGAAAAAGCTCCAGGTCTCTGAGGTTGTACAGATGGTGATGGGGAACGCCCTTTGCTGCATTAAAATAAACTATATCAAGATCCTGATTAAGTATTATTCAGTTCAAAAAACCTAGATGAACTTCGATCGAATTAATCCTATAATATTATGCATAATTTGTAGTTACCTTGCTGTAGATGTTGGCGTTTCTCTAATTGTAGCCCGGACAGCTTTGAGAAACAAATCAGAATAAAAAGGAACGTAAGCATATATTTAATGTTAGTCACTAGACAGGTGTAGTTAAATATTGGGGGAATAGAAAGAGATACCATTCTTAAAGTGATGCCAGTCATCTTCGTCATCTAAGTTGCACCCAACGTATTTTGACTTTGTGCGGTTGGCACCATGCATGGTCTCCCCAACTGAACTTATAATTATGTAATGCGATCATTTAACATCATAGACATGCTTTCTAATAACTTGATGGAGCAAAATATTATAGAAAAAGAGAAGGAAGATAGAGTTGAGGAGAATGCTACATATACTTGCCTGGCAAAATATAACGCTTATGATATTTTGGAGTGCTGATCACCAACGACTGCTGGGTACGCCCCTCATGATCCATATACTCTTGACACGTCCTTATTCTCTAATTATCACATTAAGGAAAAACAATGTTAGTAATCAACACAAAAGTTCTCCTCCCTAATATGACAAACAATATTAGTGACCTGCTCAAAATTTCTCCTCCTAATATCGATAATGGACAGTTTTCCAAGCCACAGTCCTATATGCAAAATTATGCTCTGAATTGAATGAGACCAAGTATCTTAATTCTTAAATAAAGCATTAAACAGCCGCACAAATACCAGGGTATTGTCGAAGCAAACTTTTTAATCAAAATTCATAAGTAAAATATAGATGAATTCTTAGACAGACAAAGATTCATTATGGTCATTAACTTCAAGCTATAGACCATCGATCGAACACAATAACTAAATAGGAGTTTCATTGATCTTTTATTACTATTATTATTCTTTTGCCTGGTACAGTTTTCCACAGGGAAATTCATCCAGCTATCATTATCTGATGAAAAAAAATTTGCATTACTCTCAATTCTAAAAGTTGTTATCATACATGCTAAAGAACGATACCATACTTTTGCAGATTATCAAGTTCACTTACTTATACGGCTAGCAACATGAAACTAAGGAGCATAAACAAACAAAATAGAGTTTTTCAATTAAGACCCGGGGCCGTGCCGTGACAGCAGAACTGTCACTCAACTTTTCTTTTTCTTGGATATTTGGATAATTGAATTCAAAGCTCCTCAATATGTACATAATGCAGAAAACTCCTAGAAAATGTTCTCTTTGATGAAGTACAATACAACTCAGCGCAGTACAACAGTAGAAATATTTGGATAGCCAGACTTTATAGATGGACAAGAACCTATTAGTCAACAAAGGAGAAGAGCTATAAATGAAATGCATTGCAGCATGTCTATAAAGTATACTTCTCAGCATCTCAAAGAAATACTGATAATTACTATCAAGAAATTATGTGGTAAATAAAAAAAATTATTTATCTTAGCAATTAGTTTCAGCATTCCGTTATTGGACTTTCTTTATCTGAAGCTGAACGGAGATGACTAAGTATACCTGCTCAATACAAGATACACGTAGCTCTGCTCCAGAAACTTCAACAACCTTCTCATCTAACAAGTCATTAACTTTATAGGTCACAGAACCTAAATGGTCCACTGTATTTACAATAGCTTTGATGGCATAATCCTTTAATGTTTCTACCACTCTGCAAGCATAACCAAAAAAAGGAAAAAAACTAGGTGGTATAAAGGATGCAATAATACCAGCAGAAACAAAGAACAAATCTAGCAAAGTAGCTCACATTTGTTTTTGGTCATCATTGGTGTATGAGAGTTCAAAATACTCAGCTGCTGAGTATAACTGTGATCTCAGATTTTTTAAATCCTAGGAGCATAGATGAAAAAAAAAAACAAAATAATTAGCAAAAACAAAACTTCTATTGTATTGTAGAGCCAAATTATTTAAGAATTCTATTGTAGATTAAAGCAACAGATGCATTATAGGATGATCTTAACAATGAAAACTAGAGTTTGAATCATCAGGTGTAAAGAACAAAATTCCCCAACTAAAAGCTAGAACGGGATCGAAAGTACCTTCAAACTATCATCAAAGAGCAAGCTCTGCTGCATGAAAACCTCATCATAATTGGAAGCCTCTTGAGATACATTCTGCGCCGCAGAAGTTGTGATCTTCCCCATGAATGAAAATAATTGAAAGAGGACCACCTTATCCATTGTAAACAAAAATAATAATAATAATAAGTAAACTCAAATTCAAGTTTGGAGAGTGAAGAGGGTCAAAAAGAAAGTAATTCCAAAGAAAAAAGAGAATCAGATCAAAACCAAGATAGTTAAATCAAAAAAGCCCTTGATAAGATATATACAATGGGAATCTAACAACCTTAGTTAGAAGACAGATAAAAGAAGGAGACAACCTCTTCTCTAACAACTAATAAGATAACAAAAGCTGATTATCTTATAAAAAAAAAATAGCTGTCTGAAAAAGCACACTTCAGCATAAATTCAATGCTTTAACAAAATCAGCTGCATAAAATATAACATTGGGACAGTTTTGCAACTATGCCAGACAAAAATTCAAACTACACAGCAAAAATTCCATCATTTTTGTCTGAATCTTCACAAATACTCAAAATTTACTAAAATTTCAAATTAACCCCTCAAACCATCAAAAGCAAACCCAACCCAATCCTTAAAAACATCAAAAGTTTCAAAATTTACCACAATCCTATCCAAAACAATTTAAAAAAAAAAAAAGTGGACATGGGGTAAGTGAAGGTGAAGTTGGTTACTCTTCCTTATGCCTTCAATTAACTAATTACAATTCCAAAGTTGGTTACTTTAAGCAATGAAGATAACAAAGAGGGAAGTGGGTATGCAATAAAAATGAAGAAACCAACCCAAGAGTCCTTTTTCTTTTTTTGTTTTTGCTGAGTTTGTTGTTGTTGTGTTGAGCTGAGAGAGAAGTAAGTAACAACTGTATTATACTACAAGTCTACAACCTTAAAAAAAAGTGTGAAACCAAAATGTCAAAGAGAACATGCCCCTTGCACTTGAACAACTACCAAAACGGTTTGGGGTTGGGTTTTATTGACCAAAAGAAAAGAGTGGTTGATAGAGACAGCTCAAAATTTTGCAACAGCAACAACAACAGTTGGAGAGAAGAAGAAAAGAGGTTAGAGGAGAGCACGTCGGAATTTTGGCAGGAGATTCCGGAAAATTTTGATTTGGTTTTGTTTTTGTTTTTTTTTTTTTTAATTTTTTTAAAAATTAATTAAAAACAATAAAAAGGAGAAAACAGCTTCCTGCTTTGGGAAGCAGAAAATGGTCAGTGGTAGGGGCCAGCCTCATCATTCTCTCATCTGATGGCCCCATTTTATTTTGAATACTATAAATAAATAAATAGTGTAGTAAATAAATAAATTCTTTCTTTAATTTTGAATTTTGGAATGGTATGTTTGATTTTTCATAAAGGTGTAACTAGGTACACACAAGGATTAACTTTTAATTCCACTTTTACATGTTTAGGCTTTCTGACTTCAATTTGTCCAAAGTAGTTGAGGTTGGTATGTTAAATCATTGGGCGTGCTCTAACTAGTATTGCAATGAATGATCCTCAAAATTAAATTATAAATAAATAAACTTATGTTTTCCTTTAATTTTTATACAGATTGCTCTAAATATTTTAGAGGAAAATAATATGCTGGCTTAAAGTAGAGGAAAATACTATTGTAACAAAAAAAATAAAATTAGTCCTAAACAGAAACCCGCGCCTGTGCCACGCGCTGCTTGCTTTTGTGCTTATGTTCTAAGTTTAGCTAGCAACAATCTTCGCAATAAACATTAAAATGTAAGATGTTCGAGACAAGTTTAAGCTCTTTGAGAAAGGTAATAATTTTGTTAATGATATTAGCATATAATTATTTGATATATTTTTTAAAATTATTAGTAATAAGCTGTGGAATATAAAAAGTAACTAAACAAAATTAAAAATTATAATGTTGTCTTATGAATATGAAGAAAAAAAAATATGTTAAGAAGCGAAAGAATATGCAGCAGCAATTATTTTCTCTATTATCATAAACAAAAAAGTTCAAATTACAAATGATTAGCGTATTAGTGTGTGGTCCTATTGGAGCGTGGTGTGTACGGTGTTGATGGAGGAGTGGGAAGCAAACTAAAAGGCAAGCTTGGAGTGGAGCTACTACTCATGACTCATGTTATGGTCATCTTATGCACCACAACACAACAACAACAACAAAGGCCCTGAATACTCAAGTCCCCAAACTCACTTTGCACCTTCTTTCCAAGAGGAAAAGTTAAAAACATTTTTCCTGACTTATTTTTTTGGGTATTGCTAACAAGTGCCCTACACTTGTTAAGGTTACTACATATGGAAAAAAATCATAAGTCCACATTCACCATTCTCTCGAAAACATAAAAAATCACATTTTTCAATAATTTTTATCTATAATTACTCCCTTAACAAGTGCCTTTAACAAGTGCCTTTAAGGCACTTGTTAGCATTTTCCTATTTTTTTTAATATTTCTATGTGAGATGTCTGAGTTGAAAATATTCACCACATGAAATTTTCTTCATGCTCAAAACTCAAACTTGTGTCCTTAATCAAAAGAAATAAACATAAATCACATTAACCAATATTTGAAGAGAAATGTCAAAATTAGTTCTACAATAATGGAATTGAAAGATGAAAAAAGCACCATCTAATTGGAAAAGCAAAAACAAGGAAAACAGCAGGAGGCAATGAACTTTATGACTTCATCTTATTTGTTTATTGCATTGGGAGTTATAATCAGCGGCGTGATTAGTGGGGAGGGGGGCAGGGGGTCCAATTCAAGACTCACTTTTATTTTCTTTTCTGATTTTTCAAGTCAATTAAAGCTCAAATAATCTTCAGTTTACTGGTCATGAAGCCAGGTTTTGGGCTTAAGCTGGCTACTTTTGACAGAATACGAGCCCAAACTAAGGGGCTTGTTAAATTTATGAGGGCCCTGATTCTTCAAGATTTGTCCTGGTTGTACAGCCCATATAAAATCTTCCATGGTTGCTTTCCTGTTTTTTTTTTTTTTTTTTGGAAATACATATTAGGAGCAATTTTTTTTAACAAAGATAGAATCAATTTAGAGATGGTCAATTCTCAGAAAATTGAATAAAATAAAAAATAATAAAAATAACTTTATTCATTGATGATGAACAGTAACGTACAATGTTTATATAGTATACAATCATATATGCGTGTTTGGTATAGCTCGTAAAAATGAAATTATTATTAATTTTCTGTGCCAGATTATAATTTGTTAAAATGATAATCTGTTTATGTTTGGGTATCCAGCTGAAAAATGAAATTAAGTTAATCTGTTTTGTTTAGATATTGTAAAGAAGATTATTTTTTACTGAGTAAATTACAAAAAAGGGTATGATGTAACAAGTGGGTAGTTAATGTGATGGAGTGATAAGGGTAGAATAGGAAAATTATATGGGTCTCAAAAAATAATCTCCAATTACTATTAGGGAGCTTATAGATTTTGATTATTTTTTCAAGAATATAAGCTAAGATTATAATCTGTATTGCAAACAAACACATCAGTTTATGATTATTTTTGAAAAATAAACTAAAAATAATAATTTCAGCTCAGCCAAACATTCTAGTAATATTGATTAAATTATCCAAACTAACTAAAAATTGTCCCTATTCCTTTTTCTCTAAATAGACCTAATAATCTTTTTTATTTTGATTAGACTAAACTTCCTATCAAGATGCATACATGCTTAGTCAAAAATGAATATTGATTATTTAACAACTTAATCATTTTATATAATCTATCTGATTCGTAAAGGAAACAACTTGGACTACACTCAGTGTTATTCTAAACAAACTAAGAAAATAAGTAGTGCATTGACAATGAAAATATTTTAATATATTATCAACACATCATTTATAATTTAAGTAATGAAAATCATTGAACCATAACTAAACATTTTTACACATGAATAATGGATGATATTTTATGTTCCAATTTATTTTTCGTTTTAGTATTTTTCAACTTATTTCAAATTATTTGTCGTTTTGGGAACTCGATGGTGTATTAATTAATTTTTTTAACTTTAACCTAGTTTTTAAACATTTTGAAATATGTGAAATACGCGATAATTAATGTAGTGTAAGGATAATCTAGTAAAGTTGTCTTATAGTACTTTTATTAAAATTTGAAACAATAAACGATTTTCTTTATTCGTGTAAAACTTTTAAAATGACATATAAACTAGAACGGATGATGTATGTTGATCGTGTCATTACACATTCATTGATTAAACTAAAAAATTAAACACGAAGGTTGTATAAAAGAAATCACAACTCTTGATTGTGTAATAAAATATTTTTTATCTCCTTTATTTCTCCCCATTTCCTATAAAAAATATATTTTAGTTGTGATTATGGTCCTTATCACATCGACAATTAATATATTTTAAGTTTTTAACTGATGACTAGAATCACAATAAAAATAAACAAATTTGGGAAATTATTCAACCCCCCTCTCCTCTCCTCACTTAATTTTTTTAATTTCAAAAGTACATTCGTTTTTACACTAATGTCAAAACCAAAAATTATGATCATGAGTGAAACTCACGATTGTTTAAAATAAAAACAAGGTCATTAATTAGATTCAAGACTATAAGTTTTTCTATCCCATGATTAGGCCTACCCATGATATAGTCGTGAGCCTAACTTAAAACCAACACGTTTCAATTGATCAACATGCATTGCATTGTGCATTTTGCCGTGTAGTCTTATCTTCTTCAAAAATGAACTTTACATTGCATATATTTTTTTATAACATTGATCATGCATATGCATATTTTACCCAATTTTTATCCCTAAATATTTTTTTTTTCAAAATTATCTATACCTTCCTCAAATTTCAAGCCCTAAACCCAAAACCACCACCAACATTATCATTGTTTCCATTCCTTCTCAATCTCTCTTATCGGCATGTGCCTCTTGCAAGCTCCGTAAGGTTAAACTATCTATCTTCATTCTTCCATGTGTGCTTCCCTTTTTTACCCTTATATTCTTTGAAAGTGGATTCAACTTGCTTTGTATCAAATACTTGTTGATGGTGGTGGTTTAGGGTTTGGGATTTGATAGTGGTGATGGTATATATGAGACTTGGTAGTGGTGATGATTTTAATAGTAGTGGTGGTTTAGAATTTGAGATTTGAAAAATATAAGGGTAATTTTTTTAAAAAAATAAAAATAAAAATAAAAATAAAAATGGAGCTTATAGTCGTGAACTCTAAATAATATCGGTATTGTATAGTCACATTGATGGGAAATTGGACCTATCGGCCCAATGCTATGCTTACTGCTTGAAGACGAGCCCAAGCAGGGGCTTGTTACATTTGTCCCTCTGATTCTTCCCTATATCCCATATACCGGTGTCCTAATTAAACTCTTTCATGGATGTTTGCTTAGACAAAATGAATATTGAGCAACTTTTCTTAATCAATTTTTTTTTTCTATATCTGAGTCCTAAGAGAAAGAACTTTACAACGTTCATATCATAGCCGGCCTTTTTTTTTTTTTTTTTTCTGTTTCATTGTTATTGCAAAAATTTTGAGGTGTTCTTCAATAATAATAACGGTGATAAAAGAGAAAAAATTTCTTCAAATTGTTGTAGGGCGTAAGAGTTTGGCTTAGCCAACTAGGTATTTCAGATGTCGGAAATGCAAAAATCAAGTATGTATGTACTAGATTTTAGAATATATTGTGTGAATAACTTATCTAAGATGGGTGATTTCACCTCTATACGTAGTGAGAAATTAGGTAAAATATGTGTCTTATCCTAACTACCTATCCAATCATTTTCAGCCACCAGTCATCACGAATGTGTGCTTTATGTCCCCTTGCTCTCATAGAGGCTGTTTAGATGATTTAGTTATCCATGATCTCATGCTTCATCCTGCTCATTGCTAATTGTCCTTCATTCTAAAAGTCTCATTCCATTATTTTTCCTAGACATGAGAATGACCATCGGAATATATCAAATATTTGTCTCGATGAAACGTATATAAGCCTATCGAGATATTAACCTGGTGGGTATCAAAATCGAAGTCATTGATATGTTATTTATATAAGCTAAGGCACCGCAATTTCATTGCATTATCTGAAAACTAAGAAACTTAATTAGTAAACATAATACTAGTAGGGAATCAGAATAGAGATCACTGTCCTTTAAAGCATTAATATAATTAATGAGGTGTAACATTATTTAAAGGATATACTGTTTTAGGATGATTTAATTTGCTAGTATTTTTTTCCCCCACCTTTTGCTGCAATTTTAATTTTTCCTGATGTACTGCTTTTTCTATGTAGCTAGGAAGTGTCGTTTTTCTGGTTTATATCTCCGTATTATTGCTGTGTCATGTCTTTTATTTATTGCAATGTCTGTTACTTTTTGCAGTATGAGGTCCTTATAGGAGTATCTTTTTTGAGATGACTTTGATGTTTGAGTTAAAAATTCCAATAAACACCATGACTAAATATGCTTAGATAATCCATTAGAATTAATTTTTCTGTTAACAATTAAATATGCAAAGCAAAAGCTATTACTACAATAGCCATATTAGAACCAAAAACTTAATTGAAAAAAAAAAAAAAAAAACCACACACAAAACATACAGAGTCTCATACATATGCAAAAGGAATAAAATTAATAATACCATAAAACACAAATGCAAATTACAAGTACTATCTGTGTACCTCAACCTGGCCAAATCCTCAGACAGACAGATGCAGCAGCCACCATATGATCAAAAGCAGGAAACAAAGTGAACAGAAGAATTAATGACACTGCGCCTCTTCAAAAAATTTCATGGTTGTTTTGAGAAATAATATATGTCCATCGTGTATCGCAGGGAAAGCATTTGTCTTGCACAAATCTAAACAATAAACTCTTTTTTTTTCTTTTTTTTTTTTTTAACATAAACAATAAACTTTAGTCTAGATATAAGACCATAAATAAATAAGTGCTGAGATATTCAATTAGAGTTAATTTTGGTGTCATCAATTAAATTTACTATCCAAAAGCTAATTAGCCTATCACTGTAGTGGAGTAGTAGCCTAAAAATTTAAGTGTTAAAAAAACACATTCACAAAATTAAAACTCGGACGTTTGCAAAAAGAATGATATAAGAAAAAAAAACACACACACGCAAACAAATTACAAGTTGTACCTGTGTACCTCAACCTTGCCAAAATCAGCAGCCAACATATATGGCCAAAATCCAAAAGCAGGAAACAAAGATGATCAGATCAATAAATAACGCTGTCCCTCTTCCAAATTCTCCATGCATGGTCGTTCAATAATATTGAACAACATATCAATTTATATATAGTCCATATCTGATTTCTAAAAGAAAGGACTTCATAAGGAACCGTTTTGCCCTGCACTGGTTAGTAAAAAAGTGCACTTATGCTCTTGGTTTTTTACCGCGTACAGCCTGTAATTATTCGTTTGTTAGCAAAAATTACCGGTTTTTATTTTTGCTACACAGTCTTCCTTTTTTGTTTCCAAATATAAAGGGGACAAGTATTCACACTTAATTTAAAAAGATGAAAAAAATATTAAAAAAAGAGTTTTTATGGTAAATTATTCAAAAAAAAAAAGATTGAAATAAACATAAAGATTATTTAAGAATTCTCATATCTTTAACTCGGTCCATTAATAAATTCTCTCCTTTTGTCTATTTCTACCTTCACAGCTCAGGGTGATCAAGTGACACAAAAACACATATGAACCAATCCATTAACGTAAAAGTAAGAAAAACTCTTCTATCTTTGGCACGTGAAAAATTACACGACCCGTTTTTGTAAAAGAAACCTTAAATTGAGTGATGTTGTACATCCAAATTTGACTTGGGGATATAAATCAGTTTATCTTATAAACAAAAATAAATTATGTCAAATCTGGATTTACATAAAACATTAGCACCTTAAATTTTACAGTGTAATAATAAAATACTAGTACAGCGTTAACCGTCCGTTAAAATTATTGTGTTAAAAATGCCTGCATAACTGCATTTGAAAGTTGAAACTACACCAATAGTCATTGCGACTCTGTATTGCTTTAGGTTGTATGGGTAGCTTTTGTATGGGTAGCAATGTTTGCTATTTAATGTAGGACGTATGAGGTAAACTGCAACGAGAGGTATTAGCTTGTTTGAGATGATGACTTTAATTTTAATTTTGAGCATAGTATATTGTAATATGTTAAACCAACCTTCATATTAAAATCTAAAAGATGTTCATCGCCTTGAATCAATTAGTTGCCTACAATTTTGAGAAGTCAGGAATATGATGCAATCGCACTTTAAAGTTCATGAAATGAGAAAAATTCAAATCCAATTTAAATACCAATTATGAGTTCAAATCCAATTTGAATATCGCTTCATAGTTCAAATCCAATTTGAATACTGCTTATAGACTTTTCTTACTTATTAAGAACTTCATATGCTTTGAAGCCTATATAAAGGTTAATCCATGTACTAGTTTAAGGTGTGCTCATGTGAGTTCCAATTGAGTATGTATAAGGCACCTAGAGAGTAAGCATATGAAGGCTTTCACAAGCTAATGAGTTATGCATGAGTGTGTGCCCAAATGTGCCCAAGCAATGTAAGAAAGAGTGGTGCTAGTTAGGCTGGCATAGTAGGATAGTGCTCAAGAATGGCTCTACCAAGAGAGACTAGTGCAAGTGAGACATTAGTAAGAGAGAAGGATACCAAGTGCTAGACACTTGAAGTAGTCAAGTGAAGATGATCATCTAGAGTTGGCTCCTCAAGAGTGAGAGAGCATTATACAAAGCACCACGCACTCACATAGACTCTTCTTGTATATTAGAGAGAAAGAAAGTGAAGTATTGGGCACTACATTTGTATACGTGCGTATCACTTATGCTTATGAAATGAAAATCTATATATTTTTTTGGCTTTATCAGTTGATCTAGCCCTCTTTCTACATGACTGTGCAGACGGATGCTCGTTTCCAAAAGCAACAACCTCTTGACCGCCATTCCCAGTAGCAACTGACCACCATTCTAGTAGGTCACGTTAGTAATTTCCATCCAATTTAAACATTGGGAGTAAAATCAAAACAATAAATAATGTCAGGGACTAAAACCAAAACAATAAATAATGTCAGGGACCAAAACCAAAGAAATTTTTTTATAGGGACTAATTTCAAAATGAGCAACAATTATAGGGACCATTTTGATATTTAAGCCTATTTTTTTTTTTACCAAAAATTTCAAGGAATTCAAACATGTATCCTACAGGGTTAACACCTTTATTGTGCTCAAAAGTAAACAATAAACTTAATTAATATTGTAGATGAGTAGTGTTGAGATAATAATCCATTAGAACTAAGTTTGGTGTCAACAATTAAATCTGCCAACCAAAAGCTACTGTATTTGCTAGTCTAGTATAAACTAATTAAACCAAGAAGCTTAACTGAAAAATAGAAAAAAAAAACACAACAAATATTCACAGGCAAAAGGTAATAATAATATGCAAAAACATAGAATAGAAATATATATAAAAATAAAAAAACGAAAATTCAAATTAGAAGTATTACCTGCTTGCCTCAACTTGACCTGAAACCACAGACACTAAATTAACAAAAGCCGGAAACAAAAAATGTTGAAAATTGATGATGTTGTTCTTCTTCATCAACAAAGAGACAAATTAAATTAATGAAATATAAAGTGAAAAAGAAGAGAAAGCAAGGGTACGGTGATGCTTTCTTGCCTAGCCAGTTTTAGACAGACACACACACGTACATGGGATGAGTCATTTAGGCAAAATTATATATTCTTGTCAATTAGTGGCCGTCCATGGGGTACGAAGAAGAAGAAGAAGAAAAAGTTAATCATCAGAGAATTTGTCTCTAAATTTAAAAACAAGGATGCAGTCATCCTTAATTTGATTAGTAGCACTTAGGCTAATTTTAATGAGTAGTAGTCTTAGACACGGTCAAGTAATTTGTATGAAAAATAAATTTTTTTATTAGGAAGTGAAGGAATTAATACGTGAATCTTTATTAGAAATATTTTTAAACTTTTATCGGATATATGAAAAAAAAAACATTGATAAAGGCAAATTCTAATTCAACAATCTCTATATATATTTGGTTACCGATCAACTATAGTTGGTTTCACCTATAAAAATGAACTCAAAAATCAACCTTTTACCAAAAAAAAACTCAGATTTTCAGATTTGAATTAAAGAAACACAATAAAAAATGCTAATAGCCTACGTACTTCAATATTACTAGTAATCTTGGTGAAGTAAAAGACAAAAACTGCTCCAAGTAACGGCACCTGCAACAGCTGAAAAAGAAAAATTACGGAGTACTGTACAGCATGATTACATGTATCATGTATGGTTGCAGGCACCGCCTTAGTACGTGTGCAGTGTTTTTATCTTATCATCGCAATAAAAGTGAACCAATATTTGAGTGTATTAGCAGGACTTCCTCCTATATCATTTATAAAAAAAAAATATTTCATTAATATAAATAAAAATTAACCAATTTTTTACTTTCAATATAATTATTTTTAAAATATTTTCATAATGTGATTGAGTCATTTAATTTTTGTTTCATTCTCAATGTAAATTTACTAAAATAATTTTTTTTATGAATTTGAGAAAATTAAATACATTTAACTGACTTTCTTAATATGTGTAAAATTAATTATTTTTGTTTAAAAATAAAATCGGAGGGAATTGTTCTCTTCCTCTCTGTGTATGCTCGTGAGTTTCACTGTCAATTCCAATATCAGACAGTACTTCCTTTTTTTAATGTGCATGCTTAACTGAATTACACAGAAAATAATCATTACACCATGTGGTTTCTATAATATAAGCAAATTTAACTACTTTCACACTTATTAAGAATATTAGTTGCTTGTATTTAATTTTCTCAAATTTATAAAAAAAATAGAGGTATTTTAGGAAAATAGTATTGTGAATTAAACAAAAATTAAATGAGAAAACAATTTTCTAGGTATATTTTAAGAAAGTTGCATTGAGAATGAAATAAAATTTAAAAAGATTAGTTATTTTTCTTATATTTTAAATCAAATGAAATATTTTTTTTTCTTATATGAATATCTTTAAATACTAGTAATAAGTATTTCCACCGATTCCAATTATAGCAAAAAAACACTTCTTTTGGTTTAGAATATAAGCAAAATTAACCAATTTTATTAAATTTTATCTCATTCCCAATGCCACATCCCTAAAATATCTCTAGAAAATTGTTATTTTATTTCATTTTTGTTTCATTCTCAATATTATTTTCATAAAATACCTCTATTTTTTTATAAATTTAAGAAAATTAAATACAATCAACTAACCTCCTTAATAAACGTAAAAGTAGTTAAATTTGCTTATAATTTCAGCCGATGGAGTATTAGATAATGGGTTTTGTTTGTCTTTAAATATAAACACTTATCTCAATTTTCAATGACATTAATTACTTTTTTCTCATAAACATTCATATTTAGTCTACACTTGCTAAAGTCCTAATAATAATTATATTATCATTTCAAATATTAACTAACTTTCTTCATGCACTAAAAATTCACCATAACACTTTATTTGGTTGGGGTGATTTTGGGAAGGAGAAATTGGGGGAGAGAAATCAAGGAGAAAAGTTTGGTACATAAGAGAAAATGAGGGGGAGAGAAAATGAGGTGGGTCCAACCAGAAAATTTTTTTCTCTCCTTCCATAGAAGAGAGAATGGGAAGAAAATGAGTTTTGACATTTAAAATTACTTATCTGTCATTGATTTATTCACTTTACTTGATTGTTTTTTTTTTTAAATTCAATTGGAAAAAATAAAGATTTTTTTATAGATAAAAAATTGTTTTTGTTAGTATTTTGAACTCAAAATTTTTAACATGTAATAAAATATTGAAGTAAAAAAAATTTTTAACTATGTTAAATATACATACATGTGAAAAAAAAATTTATTTCTATTTTGTAAAACAAGGATTTAGTTGTCTTTTGACAAATTTATTGTTTTCTCTCTTCCCTCTTTTCTCTCCAACCAAACGAAAGGAAAGAAAACTCAATTTTTTTCTCTTCCTCATTTTTTCACATTTTCTCTCGTCCCAAATAACCACAAAATCTACCAATTTTCTCACCATAATCTCTCTTCATTGTTTAGGATCATTCTAAAGGTTCTTATATGTCCTAATACACATTCCTAAATCATTCTAAGCCTTTAGAATACTCTCTTAACTATTCTCTCTTCCCATTTTCTTTCGTGCAACCAAACAAAGCCTAAATGCTTATATTTAGTGACGGAGGGAGTAGTTAATTTTCTGAATTCTATGAAAATATATTATAACATTACAATTTTACATTCTCAATTTTTCTTAGAAAATCCACATTCATTCATTAATGAACAACAAAAAAATAAAGTTAGTCAAAACATTTAATAAGAGTAAAAAAAGAAAAAACAATAAACGATGCATAAGAATTACTCCCTCCAGTCTCAAGAAAAATAAGATAAATTTATGTTAGTCTCAAATATATATAAAAAAAAATTAACTAACTTTCTATTCCTAATACAATTATTTCTAAAATATTCCTAGAAAGTAGTAATTTCATCTAATTTTTGTTTCATTCCCAATACAACTTTAATTTCCTAAAGTAACTATATTTTTTTATGAATTTGAGAAAATTAAATACACTCAACTAACTTTCTTATTAATAAATGTGATTTCAGTTACTTTTTCTTAAATTAAAGACCAGATACCAACGAGCTGTTGGTGCAGTGGTGTCAGGGGCTGCACTTGGTAGGGCGAACCACGGTTCGATCCCCCGCAACAACGTTGGGAGAGGAATAAAACCTTAACCCCGGGACCCCCCTCGAACTGGATTAGTCGGCCCAGTGGGCCGGATACCAGGGTGCAAACAAAAAAAAAATTAAAGACTAGATGGAGTATAAAGTGATTTATAATTAAGATCAAAAACATCTTCTAGAAAATGACCTATAACAAAAAGAAGAAAATAAATTAGGCAAAATTATTACTTTGGCCCTGAAGTTATTTTTAGGTCAAAATTATTAGTTTGGCCCCAAAGAAAACAACAACAACTTATATGATTTATTTAAGACAAAAATACTTAATAGACTGATTTTTAACCTAAAAATAATTTAAAAGATCAATCTAATAATTTTGAAAAAAAAAATGAAATGCTATAGGAGATCAACAAGGCACCATTGCGAGTTGTTTGATCGATCTTAACAAATCTTAATTGAATCCAAGAATCCCAAATCTAGATGGAAGCTTATGTCAAGTGCCTTAATTTCTTTTGTTGGCGAGTAAAATCTACATGCAAGCATCAATGATTTAAACACAAATTGAGGACATGCAAGCCAAAGAGGGAGGGGATCAAGAGGAACAAGAGGGGCGAGTTTATGGGAAAGAGTGATTTCGAGGGAGAGAGACAAGAGACCGTGAGTGAATTTAAGGTTTTGGGAGTTTGAGGGTGAGAGTGATTTTGAGGGTGAGAAGGGAGAGCACATGTTTTGCGAGAGTGTAGATTTTTTTTTTTTTCGTGCTATCATTGATAGAGCTGTTTTGATAATTGAAAAGGGTGATTGAAGGGCACATTTAAGAATTAATTTGCAAATTCTATTTTTTCTAATTGTTAGAAAAAATTTGAAAAAATTAGAAAAAATAGAATTTGCATATTGATTCTTAAATGTGCCCTTCAATTACCCTTTTCAATTATTAAAACAGCTCTCTCAACAACAACCAAAAAAAATTAAACCCTTTTCAATTCTATTTTTTCTAATTGTTAGAAAAAATGTAGCTATCGTCCAATTGGATTGGCCTAGCGGAAACTGGCTGGACGCTTAAGGACTTCAGAGTCAAAGGCTCGAGTCCAAGTGAAGCAACAATTCTTGGGAAAGATTTATATCGTTGAGCCAAAGACTTGCACAGTTCGTCGATTCAGGGTGAATTAGTTGGACTATAAAAAATGTGAAATCCAGACACCACCTGGTTTCGACAAGAAAAAAAAGAAAAAATTTAGCTTTCGCCAACAACCTCAATTGCTCTTGTATAAATATTTATGGAAGTATAGCATCAACACTTCACAACCAAAATTCCAATCTTCTCTTTTCTTGTATGTTCAAACTTTCTTCCAATTTTTTTCTTTAGCCAATTGATCTTAATCAAAATCATTAAAATGCTTACCTTTATTTCTTGCAAAACCACCCACCTTACCCAAATAATAATCATTCATAATCTTCAATCACCTCAAACCCACAAGGTGTCAATCCAAACATTGGAAATTATATCAAAATCTTTCGTATTTCCCAAATCCGGCCACAACATAATCCAAACTTTCACAAACATCAATTTTTTATGCCATACTCATATCAACACCCGATGTATCAACCACCACAAACTAACTTCAATATGGGTAATGTGTGTGCAATTGATTGATGAAGATCTCAAAACAATGGATGGGCCAATTTCTTTATCTCATGTACTACCATTTTCAACTCAAGTATATATAATTGAATAATATTGATCTTTAAGAAGAAGAAGGATGTGCTAAGAAGACAAAAACTAGAGAAAAATTCTATCCACGTAAGGATGTGTTTCTCATTTGATGGATAAACATTTCAAAGAATCCAATTATTCGAATTGATAAAAAAAAACAACTAGTTTTTGGGCAAGGATTAATAGCAACTATAACAAGCACCGTGATGAGAGGTTTCCAAAAAGGAAAGTGAGAAAACTATAATCAAGATGGCATAGATTTAATGGTGCAACCCAAAAGTAGAAAATTGGGAGCAATCATGATGACATAATGAGTAAGCATACATGACTGTGCTAAATCAAGCTATGAATTTGGCATGCATTCTTCGATGTTGCTGGTTCAAACAACAACATAAATGTGTTAAATCAATCACTTGCCTTTGACGATGTTCTACTAGTAGAGCGAGCTCCAGAGGTGCATTACATAGTTAATGTAACTCAATTCATTTTGGGGTATTATCTATTACATGACATTTACCTTGAATAGGCTGCATTTGCCAATAATAACATCCCATCGACACAAAGAGAGAAGAGAATTTTACGCCAAGCAACAAGAAGACGCTAAAAAGGATATCGGTCAAGCATTTGGAGTACCCGAAGCTCTATCCGCAATCACACATTTCCCAGCTTGACATTTTCAATTAGATTCACTTGCGCTTATAATATATGCATGTATCATATTGCATAACATTATTATTGAAGATAAACGAGACACATATGATGATACTTTTGATTATTCTGATCTTGACAATGACATGTCGGAAGCATATAATGATCCTTACCCTAACATTATTCAAGATTACCCACATATGATATTCACTCTTCGTGACAGCATATAGCATCACCAACTTAAAGGCAATTTGGTAGAACATATTTGAGAGCATTATAGACTTACAAATAACCAAAGTTGAAATTTTATATATGTTTCTATGTAATTTTTAATGAATTTTTATATATTATTTTGAATTTTAGTGAACTAATTTAGTTTAATTAAATATTTTTTAGCAATTTTTAATGTTTTCTAAACTAATGTTGTTGATATATTTATATTGAAAAGAGAGTTAATTATATTGAAAATTCAAGTTTATTACTTATGAGAATCTGAAATTCATTATTTTTAAGATAAATTAACTCTTTTATTTTTTTTAAATAATATCTTAAAGGCCCTTATTAGTTCTTAGCATTCCCTTCCTAATGTAAAAATTTGATTGAGTCTCAAATGGAACTGGGGGATTCTTCCAGTGGTGCGGAAATTAGAAATCATTATGGAATTTGGTTTCGTGCCTGAATGCCTAATTTAAGAAAGATCGATATTATTTTAAGTTTAGTAGCTAAATTGATTAAGTGGCATGAGAGATGGCTGTTAGTGTTAAAACTTAGGAGTAAGAGAAAGCAGGTTAAAATTTGAGGCTCTCTTTCGGTTACACAATCTTATTCAACACAATTTCCAGGCAAATGCTCACTTGTCTTCTTTGATTATAGATTGCAGAAATGTGCTCTCACCGCTTTGTACGTATGATAGACCTTCGAGATTGAATTGGGAATTTGGGATAACATTTAATCCGATTTTGACAGGTATAGAAAATAAATCCTGAATTGCTTATTTTAAATATTAAATAATCGTGACCTAATATAGCAGTACTATTTTTGAAAGGTTTTCGAACTAGAGCACTTGTCCTAAATGCATTTTTAAAGGAATAAGTAACAAGTTGTTGAATTTTAAAAAAGTTATTAACTTTTTGGGACGAGAGTAATAACTAACAAATACTTTGTCGATCAATATATGATATTTTTAAAAATG
Source organism: Crotalaria pallida (assembly GCA_037953625.1). Classification (NCBI taxonomy): domain Eukaryota; kingdom Viridiplantae; phylum Streptophyta; class Magnoliopsida; order Fabales; family Fabaceae; genus Crotalaria; species Crotalaria pallida. Next base: position 149,916,091 of record CM075650.1, read on the forward strand.
AAAATAGGAATTATTCTCTCAAAGCAAACAGATACCACTTCAACCATTTTCAATACTATATGTTAAATCACTTAAATGGCTCATTTTTTTAGTATAAAATTATTTTTTTACTTTATTAAATTAGTGTATTTGTTTTTTTTTTAACCTACGGTATTTATCCGCGCGCTCAACTGGATAACTAATCTATTGACACAGACTCCACCCATCTAGGTCAGTCTCCACTAGTAATTAGTGTATTTGTTAACATTTCTCTTATCTAATTTAAACTCTCTTAGAGGTAGAATATTTTATGCAGAGATTTTTTTAAAAAAGAAAATTTCATTGTTCATAGTACTCCGTAAGTAAATTTATATGGCTGATGCTATTTGGAACTCCGTAACAGAGTTAATTTATTTTCCATTATTTTCTTTTTTGGGATTAAGTCTACTGCATTAAATATATAACTGATTAATCCGTTACTCTAAATTTGGTAACAGTACTTTAACCAAAATTATTTCCAATAACGTGAAATTAAATCAAAAGCACTACGATACTTTAACCAAACCAATTTTTGAAAGAGTAATTTAACCAATTCTAAACTTATTGATGGAGAAACCTTATCAAATCAAATGATAAATATATACAGTACAAGTAAATCAGACATTTCAGAGAAAAGTTTCAATTAATGCAATGTGATGAATAGAAAAATCCAACTTTTTACATTACTCTTTTTTTATTTTAATAATGGGTCATATTTAATTGTATTATATATTTTTTGAAATTCTAGAAAATTACATTAATATTATAACTTTATCATCTTAATTGGTATTGAAATTTTCACAATGTATTATTTCATATTAATGAACAAAAGACAAATAAAAATAATAAATACCTCTAAAAGAGAAAATAGCATATGCACTAATAGTGTAAAAATATTTTACACTGCCAGATTATCATCCACCATTGATGGGTTATCAATGGTTGACTTGCAAGTGAAAGTAATGCATATAGATGATGGATGATACACTGACCGTGTAAAAAACTTTATACCGTCAGTGCACATGTATTAAATCCCCTCTAAAAAGCACAAAACGACTTATAAATATAATCAAATTTTTTTTATGATACTACTTAATAATAGAACCAGAGGAAGTATTATTCGACTCAAGACAAATGGAAAAAAAATAGTACTAATAGGTTTCCTAGTTTATGACTTTATGGTTAAGATAGCCAAATCTTTTTTATGTACTACTATTTGAAAACATAGTGCGAATTTGATTGGTATGAATAAAAAACAACACTAATAAACATTGCTCCATGATACCTCCATTCCTTCTTTTTTTTTTTTAATTTCATAATTTTTATCTTTTTACAATTTCAATATATAATCAAATTTGTTTTTTTAATTATAACCCTTTATTTAATTATTTATTTTAATCTTTGTTAATTCTATTTTTATCCTCTATGGCTCTATCAACCTTAAATTACTCTCGTACAATAATTAATGAACATACTTCCAAATAAAAATTAAATAATAACTTTGAATAAAATACAAATAAAACTTACAATAATCAATGGAGTAATTTTTAAGAGTTTTTCTTTTCAGCCCCCACCAGTTTCTCTTGAACCCCGTTTTCTTCCGCCTCTTGATAGGCGAAAGTGTAAAATTAATGGCTTTCCCGCCTTCCATGAGGCGGAAAACAAAAAAAATTACACTTCCGCCTCTCAAGAGAAGGCGGAAGAAAATGAGGTTCAAGAGAAATGGGTGGGGCTGAAAAGAAAAACTCATTTTTAAAATGTAATCCATCTCAAAAACTTCAAGGAATGAAGGGAGTATAGTGCTATATCAACACCAAAATTGAATCGTGACCAGAAATAGATGGAATGATACAATTTATTTTTTTGAATGGTTGGATTCGGATGCTGCACTAGTACATTCCGCGTTTTTAACTTTTGGGACTATTATTATTTTTGGCTAAAGGGGTGTGATAATTAATTACCATTACTATTACTAAATCTATTTTTATATAGATAACGAACTTGGATTTGCAGGAGATGGGAATATGCCCACGTATGTACAATGTACACGCATGAATGCAATTTTCATCGTTACTCCAAAACTAATTAATGTCTAATTACGCGTGTGTTAATGCAAAATGCATTGTGCATATGATTATGATGCAGCCGGTAGCCACCTTCTATAATTTCAATTAAATGCCTCACACTATTCAATGTCACATTTTTCACTCTCACTTCTTCCTGAAAAAGTGTAACCCCTCCCTCTCTTCTTCTTTAATCCTTAATCCTTACACACCCTTTTACCTTAATTAAAACATTCATCTCTCACTTGCATCTTCACTCTTCATAGTTCTACTATATAAACATTCTCAGCCCCTTTTCTCATACCCATTTTCTTATTCTCACTTTCAGTTTCACTTTTCCTTTGTCATGGATTTTCACTCCCACTACCACTCTCATGTTTTTCCAAACTTTGAAGTTCCTCAAAGCCCAAACTGGTTTTCCTCTCCGCAACAAACAGAGTCAGAAACGTAAGAATCAAGCTTCACTCATTTTCATTTGCACCTTTTTTGTTATTATGTTATTATGTTACTACTATTTTGTTTCTTTAACTTGTAGCTGTTAATTAAACCCATTATAGTTTATGTTTCTTTAATGTTACTGTGAAATTGGAGTAGTAAGATTTGTGAATGACCCACATGGAGTTTTCCTTCAATGATTTTAAAAAAACGTCCTTTTTGAAACTTTCGAGGTTGATATGGGACTTTTGTTTTTCTTGTCATGTGTAACTGTTTTCCCTTCATTCTTTTTGTTCTGTTTTTTTTAATGTTTTCTTTTATTAGTACTCTGTTTGTTCTGTTTTATTTTTTTAATGTTCTTTTTTGGGTTTGCAGAATAATGGACTTTTCTCCATGGGATGATGATTTCTTTGAGTTTCAATGTGCTTCTTCTCAACCTCAATTCCATTACCAAAGTAATCAACTTTGCTTCAATGGGTATCCAGAACTCGAAAATCTCAACTTTGATGACTTTGACCTCCTACCCCTTGATGAAAATTTTTTGCTTGAAGAAAAGCCACTGAACATGGTTATTCCACAGCCACAGGCACCACTACCATCTCTTGGTTTTGGTGAACAAGCTTATGTAGGTGCTAGCACTGAGTTTGGGATTTGTGTTAAGGAAGAAGTGATGGAAGAGAACAATGAAGAAATGCTGCTATTGCATAATAATAACAGAAGCGACAGCTGCAGCAGCAAGAAGAGAACATGTGATTTGAAGTTTGAGGAGATAAGTAAGTATTTTGGTGTTCCAGAAGCTAAAGCTGCTAAGGAAATGAATATTGGGTTGACACTGTTGAAGAAAAGGTGCAGGCAGCTCAAGATAAAGAGGTGGCCACACAGGAAATTCAAGAGCTTGGAGTTACTAATTGACAATGTTAAGGTATGTGTTATGTTTTCATTTGATTTGATTCTCTCCCCTACAACACTTTCAACAACATGAATGTAACATGTGCTTTTGATTTATTTTATTTTGTGCCTTCAGTCAAAGATTGATTCATTTTATAAAGGGTTGGATTATGAAGTTAGAAAATTTTAGGCTTGGTCGTTTGCATTTTTTTCTAATAAATTAAAGACTTGTATGCTAATTTTCTGTGTTATTGTTTGTTTATTTTGGTGCAGGAAATGGGTCTGTCCAATGAGGTTGCTAAGTTGGAGCAACTTAGAAAGATGTTGAAGAAACTACCTGGGTTGGAATTGACTGAAGAGATCAAGAAGTTGAGACAAGCTTGTTTTAAAGCTAGTTACAAGAAGAGAAGGTGTTTGACCCTTCAATGTTGACCCTTCAAGTTCATTGTTTTGAATATTGCTTCTAACAGTAACATCAAGGGACATATAATCAAACATTACAGATATGGACTCATTGGTAGATTAATCAAGTCTAGTCTATAGATTAGGAGACTTTTGACTGCAGCACATGTTTTTTGTTGTTGTTGATATGTTTAGTCAGAATAGGAGAGGTGGTGAATGTTCGTTTGAACATGATCAATGAATTGTAGTGTCCAGTTACCAGTTATCACTATGAAAAATGAAAAATTAGTTTGGAACCTGCGTGGATTTTTCCTTTCTTCTATTCCAGTTATTTCCTATGTTACTTTTTCCAGCACCTATTTTTTGATGGCTGTGGTAACGTTAGTATCTTACCAATATGTTGTTTAAACAATCATATCATTTTATAAGGACTTTGTTTTAAACTTATTTTGAAAGGACTTTAAAACACTTAAAAGTTTTGCTTTGTGGAACAGGATTGAGAAGGCACAAGTGTAAACATGTTATGTTATTTTATTTATTTATTTATTTTTTAAAGTTAGATAAGTATTTCAAATTATAAGCAAATTTTGGGTTTGTTTAACCTCAACTCTCACTCTCTCAGAGTTTAGGATAAGAATACAAAAATAGTTAAATTTTATATGAAATGATGTATTTAGGAGAGATAAAGTTTTATATTTTTATTTTTTCAAGAAAATATGTGTAGATAAGGTTAAGAAAATTTATAGTACAAGTATATGATGTTTTAAAAATTCAAAAGTTTGTATATTTAATTGAACATTTTTAACCTATGTACTCCTGATATATACCGTTAATTATTCCCTCCGACTCGAATTATAAGAAACAAAAAACATATTTATCTTGGTTTAAAATATAAGCAAAATTAAGTAACTTTATTAAATTTTGTTTCATTCTCAATGCCACTTTCCTAAAACATCTCTAGAAAATTGTAATCTTAATTAATTTTTGTTTCATTCCCGATACTACTTTCCTAAAATACCTCTATTTTTTTATAAATTTGAGAAAATTAAATACAATCAACTAACCTCATTAATAAGCGTAAAAGTGGTTGGATTTGCTTATAATTCGAGCCGGAGGGAGTATGTCTTAAAAAAATAAAGTATTTCCTCTGTTTCTATTTATTTGTCATATTTCAAACAAAACATACTCTTTAATGAATCTAATCATTACTCATATTTTCAATATATTAATTATGTTTTTTTTTCCACTATATCCTTTCTCTCTCTATAATCATTAATTTTTCTCCACTACTTACATAAATTAAGACATATTAAGTAGGGGCAAACATGAAAAATAGCATTTATTACACCATTGAAATCTTCAATACGACAAATAAAAAGAAATAATTTTTTTTTTCCAAAAAACGACAAATATTAAGGAATGGAGGGAGTAGTTGTTACAAATTTACTATTCTTACATATTTAGAAATTTACCTTACGAAAAAAAATTTAAATATTTATTTTTGGGTGCTATTCTTAATTTAGAGGCTAAATTACGTATTTGGTCTCTTATCTTAGTTTTCAATTTCAAATTGGTCTCTTACGTATTTTGGTATTATATTGATCTTCCATGTTTCTTTTTGCTATCAAATTGGTCCTTAAGTCACTGTTTATTTTACGTATCAACATCATGTTTGTCCAAATTTATAATTTTGGAGAGAGAAATGACACGTGTGCATATCTTATTTGGTCACATAGCATAAACAGTGATTCAGAGATCAAATTGATAGTGAAAAAAAAACATGACAAACCAATATGATAAAAATAAGGTAGGAGACCAAATACGTAATTTAACCTAATTTAGAATGACGTAAAGAAAATGTTAAATTGGTGATTAAATTTACTTTCATTATGCTGTTTAAAATAATATTACGTTCAAAAGTGTTTAAATTTTGCAATAGGGTTGAGAAGGCACTAAGTTATCTCTACTTCCAAAAATTTATCACTAAAATGTTTTTTCATGTGATTTTCTCCAAATTTAAAAATTGATTATTTTTCAGGTAATTTAAAAATTACTAAATGATTAATTAAAATGGCCCCCTCTAAATAATCAATTATTTTTCTGTAGTCTCCTCAATTTTAGCTTCACCCGTACACAACCATATTAAAACTATCAAACCATTTTGGTGTGTTTAATTAAAGAGGAAAGGGGAAGGTTTAGTTTATCAATTTAATAATGATTTGAAGAAATTATACAAGGAAAAGTCATATACGCACCTAAGCTCCGAGCATCCAATGCACCCGGCAGCTTTTTTTTTTTTTTTTTTTTTTCTTAATTAACCTCGGACTGAGGATAAGAGTCCAAAAGTAGTTAAATTTTAGACCAGTGTATTTAGGAGAGATAATGTTTTATATTTTTATTTTTTAAGAAAATAAGTCTAGATTAGAGTGCTTATCCTCAGCCTTAAGGGTTGAGATTAAAAATTTTTTTTTTAAATCTTTTTTGGGTTTTCTTAACCTCAGCCCTTAGGGACGAGGATAACAGCCTAAAAGTGGATGTATTTCATTGGGAAGTGTTGTATTGGTAGAATAAAAAGACTTTGTATTTATTTTTTCAATGAAATACATCCACTTTTAAGTTCTTATCCTCAGCCCCAAGAAAACCCATCTTTTTTCTAATACGGATTTACTCATAATATTTTTATAAGACTTTTAATGAAAATTTATTAAAATATATCAATTTTTAATGCATATTTACTTATTATAATTTTTTTATTTGTGTCAGAAAACATTTAATAAAAAAATTTAAATCTAAATAAAAAAATGTGCATATAAAAAAAAAATCCAAAACATATATTTTAATTTACCATATTTAAAAAAAAATCTTGGGCATTAAAACCCGGAGCATAATAACATCACCCAAAGATAAAGCTAAAAAGTGGTCCTTATTAAGAGTTAACCACAAAACTCCATGACATTTGTAAAATGTAAACCCAGAAAAGTCTGGTTGGGTTATATCAATAACTTAACACAGTACTGCAAGCGAATTCTTTTATATTGAACTGAAATCATTATTATTGGTAAGGCTCCACAACTTTATTTTATTATTTGGAAACCTAAGAAATTAAACTTAATTAGAAAATATAGTCTTGTCCACAACTGATCGTCAAGTAGGTACTATAGAGATGGTTGTCCTCAATTGTAAGCGTTACTGAGATGAAACCGTTAAAGAGTATACTGCTTTAGCTTTTTTCCCCCTAACTTTTGCTGACATTTTTCAGATGTACTCTCCATGGAGCTATAGGGATAATTGGCGTTTTTCTGGTTTATATATATTTCCATGTTGCTGGCATGTCTTTTTTCCCTGGCAATATTGTTACCTTTTGCACTATGAGGTAGTAGCCTGCAACAACTACTAATATACACCGGATAAAAAGCACCTTTGTAAATTGTAATGCACATATCTAAACACTGAGATGATAAGAAGATCATGAGCCTGAGATAATACATCAGAATTAATTTGGTGTCAACAATTATATATGCCAGCCAAGAAGCTAGTATTGGTGTTGTAACCTTGTAATTTAGAACCAAGAAACTTAATTGAAAAGAAAAAATTAAAGTATATATCACTAACTTAGGAAATACAATAAAAAAAAGTTTGTATAAAAATTTAAATTTATTAATTCTCGGAATTTAAAATAAAATAATAACAATTTTACTTTTTTTTTAAAGAATGCTTTAATAACATGTACTCCTATTAGCATTTTCAAATAATAAACTCACAATCCCAATGAAACATGCAAAATGAATAGTAGTAATACCCAAAGACACACAAATACTTAAAAAAAGGAATTAATAATGCAAAAAAAATAATGCACAAAAGCACACATATGCAAAATGCAAGTACTACTACCTGCTGTGTACCTCAACCTGGCTAAAATCTCAGGGGAGAGTGGGAGACGCATGCTGCTGCCACCACATGTATGACAAAAAGCAGGAAACAAAAATGATCAGATCAATTAATGACGCTGTCGATGTGTCTAAAATTTTCCATAGTTGCATGTTTGGACAAACGAATATTGAAAAACTTACATACTCCATCCACTCTTTAATAAGTATATAAAATACTATATTATATATATATATATATATATATATATATATATATATATATATACATGGGATTTGCTAACTTCCTCAAACCCTAATTTTAGTTGGAGGACTTTAGCAAGGTCCACCTAAATATTTGGACAAAATTGTCCTTCTCCTTTTAACTTGAAAAGCTTATTTTTTAAAGGGTGTCTATGTAATTTAATTATTTTTAATAAAATTAAAAAATCAGTCCCCCAAATGACCGAATCACTTGCACAGATCCAATATGAAAAATTGAAAATTTAGAAAGAAAGATGCCAAAAGCTCTTCGTCTTCCTCTTGTTACAATCGGCCAAAAGCTCTTTCTCTTCCTCCAACTACATTATTTTGGTTGTTCAAATTGAGATGTTGGCTTATTTTCTTTTGGCATCGGTGCTGTCTCATAGCTGCAGGGTCTATTTTGGTTGTTTTGTGGGTTACCATGGCGGGAGGTGATGGCGGTGACGGTGGCGTGATGGCAAGGGGCATAACGGCGAGAGCGATGGTGGTGGTGAGACGGGAAGGACGCGACGACAGTGGGAGGAAGTAGAGAATGAGAAGCGAAATCAGAGAGGGAACTTTTGCCTATGCAGAATAAATGATAATCGATATTTTGGGGGCTGATTTTCTTTCTTTTTTTTATTTTAATTTTACTAAAAATGAGTAAATTACATAAACACCCTTTAAAAAATAAGCTAGTCAAGTTAATAGGTGAGGGATAATTTTATCCAGATATTTAGGTGGACATTGCTAAAATCCTCCAACTAAAATTAGGGATGGAGGAAGTTAGCAAATCCCTATATATATATATATATACACTCCATCTGGTCTCAATTATAAGTCAAAAAACTAATTTCACACTTATTAAGAAAATTAGTTGAGTGTATTTAATTTTCTTGAAATGATAAAAAAAAGGTCTAATTATAGTTTTGGTCCCTATAAGTTGATCTCGTTTTGAATTTAGTCCTTAAATCTTTTTTTGACCTTGAATGGTCCTTAAATCTTTTAAATTTTTGCTTTTAGTCCTTCTGTTAGTCTTCTTCTGTTATCTGCTGACATGGCAAACGGTGTGCCATGTCAGCCCATTACATGGCCTCCAACGATGCAGCTGACGTGGCAGTGGTGTGGGAGGGAAAGTTGAAGGGTTGGTTGGCATGCGGAAGGCACGTGGGTGGGGGGAGGGAAAGCTAAAGCGTATGGTGGAAGCCTCTTAGTCTTCCTCCCTCACTCACTCACTCTGTAACTCTCTGCCTTCACTCACTCTTAGTCTCTCACTCTTAGTCTTTCACTCTACCATGTACGAAATCTTTCTCTCACTCTTGAAGCTCATTACTCCTCTGTAACTGTCCCTCACTCTTCAAGTGTTTCCCTTCCGTAACTCCCCCACCATTAACTTTGATTTTCTTTCTCTAGTTTCCGTTCTCGTCTCCATAACCCCTCCCTTCTGTAACTCTCCCTCCATTAACTTAGATTTTCCTTAACCCCTCCCTTCTGTAACTGTTCTTCATAAACTCCCAAAATCGAAAGATCGGAGAAGCAAAGAGTAGCGTGGGACGGAGATCGCTTCTTTTTGGTAAGTGAGTATACACTTCTCTCTTTCTCTGTCTTCTCGTTCCTCGATGTGTTGACTTTGTTCCTTTATAAGTTTTTTAGGTTTTGAAAAGAGAGAGAAGGGGTCCACCAAGGGTTTCCGAAACACATGGTGTGGGGTCCACCTAGGGTTTTTTTACTGTGATTTTTAGTGCAATCTTTTTAAGGTGTTAACCTAGGGTTTTGATTTAAAACGATTTTTGATTGTGATTAACAATGGAATCTTGATACAGTGTTAACCTAGGGTTTTGTTTTGTTCTTAAAGGGTTTTTTATTGTGTTTTAATGTGGAATCATGGTTTATTATTTTGGATTTTGGGGTTTACTTACATAAAGTCAGCATTACTACGTGTAATCATGGTAATCTTTGCTGCTTTACCTAATTACCATTTTGTGGGTAGTCTTCATATTAAATGTTTATGTTGACTGTGTGGGGGACCAACATTACTACGTGTGTTTGGTTGTTTATTGTGGTCCATCCTTATCTGGTAACTTTACACATAGAGTGCTATTTGTTAAGTGTGGTCCACCATTTTTATGTAACTTTACTATTTTTTTTTTTTTGCATGTAGGAATGAGGTTCACAGTTGTTGTACACCATGAGGGTAGATTTGTTCGTAATGAGCAAACTACATACCAAGGTGGTGAGGTGCATGCCATTCATGGCATTGATGAAGATACATGGTCCTACTTTGAAGTTGCTTCCCTGTTGAAAGATTTTGGGTATTCAAAGGTTGGGAAACTGTGTGGGAAAGCTTGGACAAACTAAGGCCACTGTCATGGCCTCATGGGACTCACATGCAGCAGAGTTAACAAATTATGCTATCTTGCATAGGATTGAAGTGGATATGTATGTTGATCATGCCAGTGTCTCACAACCTGAGCCTGTAGAATATGTTGATGGAGGTGTTGTTGGTGCCACTCATAGAGATGGGTCTGATGTTGATGTTCAAATCGTCAACATCATCAGCAGTGACGATGAAAGTGTGAAGTCAATTCAGTTTGGGGAAAGTGAGGAGGAACGCGAGTTTGACCTGGATGATGGTTTTCCTGATACATAGGGGGCGGGTGTTATCAACAATGAAGCTGTCCAGGGTGAACCTGAGTTGGTTGTGAACAATGAAGATGCTAAGATAGTTGATGAGGGTCAGGTTGTTATAAACAATGATCCTGCACAAACTGCAAAAACTGATACTGAAGTTAGACCACCAAAACTTAATATTAAAAGAAAGAGGGCAAGGAGAAGTGCTCTCCCAACCAGACAAAGCCAGAGTTAGAGAATCCCAAGTCCAAAACAAAGTCATGGAACTGTTGCTGGTGACGAACAAGCGGATGCAGGTGAAGATATTGAAGATGATTACCTTACTGATGAACTAGATAGAGGAGCATAATATGAATCTGAAGAAGAATTGATGCCAAGACCAATGGTTCATGTGTTTAGAAAGGAGAATCTAACTAAGAATTTTACATTTGTCCCTGGTATGGAGTTTCACTCTATCGAAGAATTTAAGGATGCTATTAAGGAGTATTCTATGTTGAATGGGAGGGCAATTATATTTGTGAAAAATGATAGAGTGAGAGCAAGAGTTGTCTGCAGGAGTGGATGTGGGTTTGAAGCCTTTGTCAGTCAAGTTGGGACTTCACGCACTTTTAGATTGAAGAAAATAGTTGATAAGCATACTTGTGCAAGAGTATTTGACAATCCCAATGCAACTGCCAAGTGGGTTGCTAAGCAAGTTCAAGACAAGATTAGATCAAATAGTGAGTTCAAAATCACTGAGATAATAGATGAAATAAGGAGGACACATGCAACTGAGATAACCTCATGGAGAGCTTGGGTGGCAAAACACATTGCAAAAGAAGTTGTATGTTGAAGGTGACGCAGTGAAGCAGTATAGCTTGTTGTGGAGGTACAGCGCTGAATTGAGAAGGGTTAATGCTGGCAACACTTGTAAGTTGTAGCTGGTGAGGCCTCAACTTCATATGCAACCAAGATTTGAGAGCTTTTACGTGTGCCTTGAAGGATGCAAGAGTGGTTTCACGAGTGGTTGCAGGCCAGTTATTTATGTTGATTGCTGCCACTTGAAGAACAAGTATGGTGGAATCTTGTTGATAGTAGTAGGGAGGGATCCCACTACTTCATCACCCACTTCTTGTTCTTCCTCCTCTGAAGATGCTTCATCTGCCCATTGGAAGACACTACAAGAAATATAGCTGTTTTCTGACGGATTTTTTCCGACGGATTTTAAGCTGTCGCTATTATTGTATTTATTGACGAAAATTGCTGTCGGAAAACACTTTTCCGACGGATTTTCCGACGGATTTTCTGACCAAAAGCATTATTGATTTTTTGCGACGGATTTTCTAACGGATTTTCCGACGGTTAATATTTTTCCACCTTTCCAACGGATCTATCTGTCGGAAAATAAATTAAAAAAAAATAAAAATAATAATTATTCATGATTCCGACGGATCTTATCCGTCAGAAAATTAATATAAAAAAATAATAAATAAACAGAAGGGAACTATGGATCTTCTTATTAAAAGAGAGCCCTGTTAGGAAACGAAAGAGCCCTAAACTCTCTATCACTAGCGCAGCTGATGAATCCCGGCCTAGCGCATAATCGATCTTCTTCGCTTCTTCTTCTTCCTTCGTTCCTTTTTTTCTTCCTTTGTTCTTCTTCTTCCTCCCTCACTGCCCTACCGATTCCGTCCAATGCGTCAATGACCTTCGTCCCTCTCTCTCCATCGTCGTCTCTTCATCGTCGTCTCTTCATCGTCGTGTGTTGCAGATTTGAGGTAAGGGTTTGTTGTTTTGCCTCCATAACCGTTCTAATTCATGACCGTGTCCACCGCTTAGAGGTAACCACGATCTTCTCTCCTAGCTATTTCCATTTCCGAGAACGTACCCATGAGTCTCATCTACGTTTCTGTTCATGGGTGCTCGAAATTGAAGTGTGATTGAGTGGGTTAATGTAAATGATGTTTCGATTTATATATATATTGCTCTAGTGTCATGTTTGCTTCTGATTTGGGTTCTGATATTGTTTATGATTAAGGTTTATGATGCCATTATTGGTGCGCTGTACTGGTTTATTTTTGATGCACAACTAGTGTTCGGGAAAATGCTGAGATATTGTTATCCTGTTAGGATGGCTCTTAGTTGATCGATTATATATTTATTATTTTTTTAGAGCATTTTGAGCATTTGAAATCAAGTCAGGAAGCATTACTTCCGATCTGTTAGCCAACACCTTCGAAACAATTTTATAAAAAAAACATTGGAGAGGCTAAATGGGTGAAATTGAGACATATCATCACAACCAATACTTTTAGTAATAAGTTCAATACTGTATCATTATAATTCAATTCATCCATATAATTTCCATTATTCAGGAAATTTAAAATGCTATTAGTAACATTAAAAGTTAAAACCAACTACATTTCAATAATTCTGGAAAAAGAAATACGGGAAGCCATCTGTACATGGGATTTAGTGGGGAACATTTGAGAAATTGTAGCTTTCACCTCATCAGCTACAGAGATATCATCAAGAAGCTCATGCATCTCACCAGTAACTAACCAAACTGTAGATGACTAGACTCATCATACAATTCGAAGTAGTAGTTGCTTATAATCTATTTTGGTACTCTTGTCTAGTGGATTTCACCCGGGGTTCCTCAATCAAGCCTTTGAGCCTTGATGTTGTTTTTGCTATTTAAATTTTTAGTTGTTAATACAAGGATTATGCATTCTCTTTCTCTTATCTCTTTCTGTCATTTATTTGTTTCTTTTTCTTCTTTTGAAAAGGGATGGGAAGGGGGTAGGTGGGGTTTTTCAATTGCTTGTAAGGTTTGGTAATAGTGAAATTTTGTATTGAAATTCCCTTAAAGATGGCAACCACTCTTCATGGTCTCACTGCATAATAGAAGTTACAAATCCCTTAAAGAAACATAAGCAGAACACATAATAATAGGAATCATTAGATTGGCGCTTGAGGCTATGAATGGAACAAAATTTGGTAATTTGTTTATCCTTTTACTGTTTCTATGTGAAAAATTGTAAGTTCCTAATGTATATCATTTGGTTATGATTTGTTATAAACAGGTTCTAAGATTTTATATGTAGCCAAGGCACAAAAGAAGGCTGAGCGTGAGCAGATCTTGCATAATCAGTTTGAGGAGAAACGAAAGGAACAAATCTTGAAGTATAAGGTAATTTCTTTTACCATTCTTCTATACTTAAGTCCTAACTAGCCATTTTATTTTTAGCTATCTTAGAATGTCTTTATTTAACTTCCAGGAATCGAACATTTATGTAAAGAACATTAATGACAATGTTACTGATGAAGAACTGCGAGATCATTTTGTTGCATGTGGCACAATAACTTCTACAAAAGTTATGCATGATGACGGGGATAAGCAAAGGATTTGGTTTTGTCCGTTTCTCCACTCCAGAGGGGATAACCCAGTTAAGTTGTTGATACTTAGTAGGACTTGAGGTGTTCATATATGCTTCAGTTTTTAGTTAGATTTCCTAGTAGTAATATGAAATAAGATACTAACAAATGTTATTGAATGGTAAATTTATTGGATTATAGTTTGAGAGATCATATATATTTTACATGTTATTTTCCATATTTCATGTATATTATCTGTCAAGTTCTCTTTATGCATTACGAATATGTTGCTTTATTTTTATAATAGGGTATTAAAGAAATCTAAGGTCTGTTACCAACAAAAGACTAGTAGTATTTTATTTTTACTTGAATAATATTTTATTGTTTTAGTTATAATTTTGATTCTAAGTAAATAAAATTATTGCAAGACATGTTATCTTATTATGTTTTAAATTTAAAGTTTGAATAGTGATGGACATGTTATCTTGAATTTAAAGTTTCAATGAAGTGGTGCAACCTGGTGCCAAAATGTTGCTGCCATCCACTTTAGAGTGGACTGTTAGTGATGTTGACTCTGATTCCATTGATGTTGTCCAGGTACCTTATGAATACCCTTTTACTTGAAACTGCCATCTGCTTCTGAATTATCACTTAATTACCCCTTAGCATTAATTGAATTCATGTGTCTTTCACCTAAAAGTTTAAGTTTTTGAAAGGTTGGTTTAGGATATGATGATAGTATGATATCAAGAATCTTTAGGACTAAGCATTTTAGAGTTTTGTTTCTTGTGGCACCAATTTTCTAAATAAAAAGGTTGTCTAGTATAGTTATAAAGCAAGTGAACCTGTGCATTATCCATACAAAGAGAGTCAAAACAGTTACAAATTTTAAATTAATAAGTAGCCAAACCATGTATAGATGCTCCATTCCTTTATTTGTTGTGGTGAATGGAGCATAATTAAAAACCTGAGAATTCTAAAGTCTAAATGTAGCATTTTATTTTGTTCTCAATTAATAAGTTCTTGCTGCATTGATTTCAAACACTAGGTGCAACAGCCAATTATATGATCCAGATTATCTGATTGTATCAACTATCAACAGTTTTAGGTGCGGATAAAATTGCTGTAAATGTGGTATACTGTTCTTATTTGAGTGCTATTGATTACAAAACCTGATTTATGTAGGAGTGAATCTGGTCCATTTGAAGTGAACTCTCATGTTTAGTTTTGGAACATTAGAATCTGATTCCAACTATTCCTATTTTGGACATTAGTCTTGTATACTTTCAGATCAATCATATTTGCTGTTCTATTCTGAAGTGGTCCTTTTCTTTTAAAAAAAAACTTATATCTGGTGCTGTATTGTGCCTCCTGGCAGGCACTGTTGACAACATGGCCACTGATCCTTAGCTTTTGGGTTTGGCCAGAAACAAGTTGCTAATAGATATAACCAACATATGTATCAGTATTATAATCAACAATGGCATGATGTGCCAAATATGTGAAATGTTGTGGTTGTTTCACATTGCGACTGTAGTAGTGATTTGTTTGCTCTAAGTATCAGTTCCAGAAATTTATAGTTGCATGAGTTTTAGAAGTCTGAACTGAACTTTGATCCTTTCCTTTGGTTCTTGTAGGTCAACTTTAAATTGAAAAGCGATACTAACCTCTTTGAAATAGTAAAACGCAAGACCTCTGTTTCGGCCATTGAGGTACCTGAGTTGTCTTGATTTTCTTCCGAACTTGTAGTTGATAACTTAATACTATGTTAATTATGTGGTTTAAGAAAACCAGATGCCAGTGAGAGCAAGGAGCCTTTGACAGATCCTACTCTCCTGTGTTGTGCTTTCATGTTGGAGTTGAGTTTCCCCCCCCCCCCCCCCCCCCCCCCCAGGTGATCTCTGTCTCTTAATATTTTGGGACTCTTCCTTCCCCCTCTCTCCCCTACTATTGTATCATACCCCTGCACTTGTTGTTTTTTCGGTGATTCAAACATTTTCGTGTGAGAGAAATGCCATTTGCTTTCTATCTTTATATTCTTAGATGTATCAATTATTTGAATTTGGTGTTGATGCTATTGTCACTCTTGATGAGTTGTTAAACAATTATAGAAAAGTTCAAACGTTGTAAAACCGGTTTAGGTATAGCGGATCAACCTAAAATTTTTGGCTTATGAAATTTTTTTACCCCTTTACAGTTATATTTCTCAGGTAAATGATATTTCTCTTGTTATCTGTTGTGCCTTGTTATTTTCCAGAATAGAATATGTTTTCAATTCAAAGTAGAATTAATGGATATTTTGCATTTTATTTGTTGCAGATGAGGAAACGTTAATTTCAAGTGCCCATTTGGAAGAGCTATGAGTCCCACTAAGTCTTTCATTCAAGGACTGGATGAAATAGCATGTATTCGTTATTAACATTGCATGTATTCATTAATATTGAATGTATTCGTTATTAACATCAAATAGCAAAATGATTTCAAACATTCTCATAATTATTTTAATTTATGCATAGTTTTAATGTTGTATTTATTTAACTATGTCTCTTTCCTCTGTATACCAGGTAATGCATGCACATAATAGAAATTATTTTTTTTTTTTATAAAAAATTGTTTCCGACGGATTAATCTGTCGGAAATATTATTTGTCATTTGGAGTCATTTTCGACGGATATTTCCGACGGATTTTCCGACGGATCTATCCGTCAGTATTGTGACCGATTTAAAAATCCGTCGGAAAAGTTTCCAACGGCCATTTTACTGACTGATTCTTGTCCGTCGGAAAATCCGTCGGAAAAAGTCCATTTCCGACGGATTTTGGCTATTTTCCGATGGATTTGTCCGTCGGTAATAACGTTATTTCTTGTAGTGAGAGACCTCTTGTTTTCTGGATCTCATGCAACTAAACAGAAAGAGAAGAACATCTATTCAAAATTGAAGTCAAGATTAAACCTTAAACCTAGAATGGAGGTGAAGAGTTAGATTTCAAACCTTCCAATTTGGGCATCTCCAGAACTTTCTATCTGTGTTCAGAGAGCTATGAGAGGTCATCAACCTTGCAAATGCACCACACTCACACAATTTCTTTCTCGATGTTGTCACGGTACCAGATGCACGCGACTTGGAGCTTCTCGCATTATCAGACATGGCTGCGTTCGTGCTCCGTTTCGACGCCATTGATGCAGGAGAAGGTTGAAGAAGCTTCTCTGCTCTTCACAGCGGCTGCTCTAGGTTGAAGAAGAAGGTTGCCCACGCTAGGGTTGAAGATGAAGGGTGACACACACATATAAAGCCAAGCACGTGACACACACATGGCACCACCACCACGTCAGCTGCATCGTTGGAGGCCATGTAATGGGCTGACATGGCACACCGTTTGCCATGTCAGCAGATAACAGAAGAAGACTAACAGAAGGACTAAAAGCAAAAATTTAAAAGATTTAAGGACCATTCAAGGTCAAAAAAAGATTTAAGGACTAAATTCAAAACGAGGTCAACTTATAGGGACCAAAACCATAATTAAGCCATAAAAAAATAGACTACTTTAGGAAACATGTATTGGGAAAAAACAAAAATTAAATGATACAACCACTCTATTGAGATATTTCAGGAATGATTGTATTGGAAATAAAAAATGTAGTTAAATTTTGCTTATATTTGAGACTATTAATGAGATGTTTTTAGTTGCTTATAATTGAGAACGGAGGGAGTATATGTCTTGTTTATTAAAAAAAAAACTACCAGCACAATTATTAAGAAAAAATAGTTAGATGCATTTAATTTTTTCAAATTCATAAAAAAGTAGACTAATTTAGTAAACTTGTATTGGGAATAAACAAAAATTAAATGATTCAACCACTTTATAAGGATTTTTTAGGAATGATTGTATTGTAAATAAAAAGTTAGTTAGAAGTTTTTGTTTATATTTGAGACCACCAATGAAGTGTCTTTTTTTTTTTTATATATAATGGAGACTAGAGGGAGTATATTGTTTTTCCTACTATACATCATATTTATTTATCACATCCTTTTACCTTAATTGTTTTTCGGGTCGTATTGCTAACAAGTGTCCTAAGCGTACTTGTTAAAATTACTTTAATAGGAAAGACAATCATAAGTTAGCATTTACTATTTTCTCGAGAATCTTAAAAAATGCATTTTCCAATTCTTTTTATCTCTTTTTAATTGTTTATCAAGTGCCTTAAAGTACTTGTTAGCATTTGGCTTATTCTTCTCTCATTTCATTAATATTCCCTTCCTTTCATTATGTTCAGCCTTTTTGATTTGGACACACAGATTAAGCAAGTGTTAATTATTGTAAGAATTATGTATAGTTTGTCCAAAATGTCCCTATTTAATCCTTATTGAAAATTGTAGTAGTATTTAATTTTTATTAGTAAGTGTGTCCATTAATTAATGTATAGTGATTTAGATATGAGAGAGATGATAAAAGTAGAATTAATGAGGAGTAAAAGAAATGATTGAATGAAAGGTTAAAATTAGAAGAAAAAAATATGTTTATGTATTGAAAAGGTAAAAGGTCAAACAATATGAAACAGAAAAAAGGGAGAAAAAGGCTAAAAGGTCAAACATAATGAAATGGATGGAGTAATTATATAGGAATATTATAGTATAAATACCCTAAATTCGTCCGTCATTTAACCATTTATTAGTCCTCGTGCATTAATAGTCTAATTGATCCCCCAAAGATATATGCGACATCAATTTAGTCCCCAAAAGAATTTTGACATCAAATATACTCTTGAAAGATCAAAATGACATCACATTCGTCCTTGCGTCCATCCCTAAGTTATAAATTTTGTCAAGTGTCACATGACACTTTTTCATTGGCTGTTTATCCCAACATATATACACATGACAACACTATATCATCTCTCCCTTTAATTTTGGGTCGTTTATCCAACGGTTTAGATTTTAAGTTAAAAAAAATAAAATAAAAAAAAACCAAGCAAGACCATACTTCACCCTTACCGATGTCTTCTTCTTCTGCTGCTCAACAGCCTCACAATCTCACTCCTTTCCTCGATCCTTTTCATCGTCGCCAACACCTAGAATAAACAACACACTCAATTAAATATTTTGTAAAGATAATTACTGGATTTCACGTACAAAACAAATGCATAGTTTAAAAAGGCTTAGGATCTAAGATTTTGATTTGGATAAGAAATTTGTATTATCAAGATTAACAAATTGCTCACAAAACACATTGTAAACAGTTAGATATTTAAATGAAACGAGGTGGCGATAGTGAAGGAGGGAGGAGCATAAGAGGCCATGGCAACATTATCAATGGCGGCAGAACCGGTGGTCGCTTGAGACTTCACTTTGTCATGCATGCGCATGCTGATCTCCTTGGAGTAAACATGAAGGATATCGATGTCATCTTCCTCAAAGTGACGGAGGAAATTGCCAAAGCCTCATCTCGATATGACGAGATGCGATAGAGGCTTCATTAGAGGATAAAGTGTCGTAGAGCTTAGAAAGAACAAAGGGGCAGACAGGATTTTGATTAGGTGGTTGATGACAGCATCACGGATCATCTGGGTGGGAGGCCATATGCTGAAGCAAGGAGTGGTGGGGCTTGCTTAGGTGGTGGAGTCTAGATGCTTCGGTGAGACTATTGCAGGAGTGTTTTCAGGGGTCGAAAATTTTGAGATTAGGGATAGGGAAGCCAGAATATGTAGGAAGTGGTGTTGTGGTTGTTGGATTTGGGTTTTTTTTTTTAATTTCATTTTTTTAACTTAAAATTTAAGCATTTGAATATATCCAATGATCCAACGTTAAAGGGAGGAATGATATGGTGTTGAGGTGTGTATATATGTTGGGAGAGACTGCCATTGAAAAAGTGTCATGTGTCTCTTGATGAAATTAACGTAGGTATGGACGGAAGGACGAGTATGATGCGATATTTTGATCTTTCAAGGGTATATTTAATGTCAAAATTCTTTTGGAAACTAAATTTATGTTGCGTATATCTTTAGGGGACCAATTAGATTATTAAATTTAACTTTAAAATACAATACATATAGGTAACTCAGTTGGTAAAGTTGAGAAACATAAAGTGTCAATGACTGAGTTCTATATTTGGTAGTTGCACAAATTTTCTCCTCACCTTTCTCGTCAAAAACTTTGCATATTAAAAAAATACATTTGAAATGTAGGGAAAATTAAAAATGTTAGTTGGGTAGATTTAATTTTCTTAAAAACATAAAACAATATACTCGTATGAGTATTTTAGGAATGCATAATTGAAAATGAAATTAATAAAAATTAATTGAGACAACTATTTTAAATATAAGTATTTTAGAAATCAATGATGTTATTTGGATATTTATATCTAACATCTAAGTTCAAAATTATTTAACAGTAGAAAGTGAGATCATCACCAATATGAATCTTTTCCTTCATATAATGGAAACCAGATAGAGTGTTTATTTTACAAAAATGATTTATAGGCCTATGAAATTGACATACAAATCAATCTACACCACAAAGAAAGTGACATGTGTCACTTGCTTATTTTTGATTGATTAACAAGTGACACATGTCACTTTCTTGTGGTGTAGGTTGATTTTGTAAGCCTATTTATCATTACTCTTTATTTTAAAACATAGAGCTAATGAGTGCTTTAAGGATACATTTTAAGGGAAGAAAAGGAAAATTGAAATAAAATATAAGTTCATAATTTTTCGATTTACTAAACATGTAATTTTAAATACAAAATCATCACTTTTACTGTCTTAAACAATATCTTAAGTTCATTTAAGGATTCGTTTGGTGGACACGATAAGAAAGATAGGATAAGATAAACTGCCATATCTTATTACTTTTCAGAGTTTGGCGAGACAATAGAATATGATAATGATATCTTGTTGACCTATCATATACTGTCTACCTAGTGTATTTTTTATCATATGGATGTTGCTGCGTTAGAAATGAGCAGGATCAAATAATATAGTATTCCCCTCATACTCTTACACATTAATAAAGCTCAGCACAATTGATAGATAACTGAGTTCCTTAAGCATGATGTCAGGGGTTCGACTCCTGCCGCGAGTATGGAAAATGCTTTGTTGGAAGAGGTTGTACCCACTTCGGTAATCTCTCCGTCTCGAAAGGGATTAGTCTCTGGCTGTTGGTCGGAGGACACCCTTGGTTCAAACAAAAAAAAAATTACTGCAACCAATCAGACTGTATATGCTACTCTGTTCTTATCTCTTGTAGCCATTTATCCTATAACCTTCCTCATTTACTGTGTTACATGGGTATTCCACTTAGGCAGCCGTATGCATACCGGATACGTGTATGGCTTGGGTACGCTTGAGTACGTACCTGGTACGTACCCGAACATAAAAAAAAAAATTTAAAAAAAATTGGGTACTTCAGGGTACTTTGTTGGGTACGGTACATATCCATACATTGGGTACGATTGAGGTTAAAATATAGGAAAAACGTTGATTTTTTTTTTGGGCTTTTTACCCATTTTTTTTTTCAAATTCTTCTCCTTTCCTCAGAGCCACAGTCTTCTCCTTATCTCATTTTCAGTTTTTATGATTTCTTTTTATTTCTTCTCCTTTCTGCTCGCTGCTCCCTGCGCCCCTGGTTTGCTGGTCTACGCTGCTCCTTCCGCCAGGTTCGCTAGTCACTACCTCCTTTTGTTGGTTCGCTGGTCTCTACTCCCTCCGTCGCTGTGGTCATTGCTTACTGCTCCCTCCGTCGCTGATGCTCCCTACTCGCTATTCCCCTTCGCTGTAGCGTGTTGCCTTCCCCTTCTTTGTGGTATGCCCTTTTGACCTTTCATTGTTGCTGCGATTTTTTAATTTTGTTGCCTCATGCCTTCGCCGTGGTGCTCTCACTCTCACAACCTCATGGAAACAAAAATAAAATTGTTTGTTGTGAACTTGTGCTCATAGCTTTATGGAAACAAAAAAAAAATTTGTTTGTTGTGAACTTGTGATAGAATAATGAGTATTATCTTGCTTAATTGATCAACATATATATTGAAGAAATTAAAAATTCCTATGAATTTCAACTTGTTGATTTTATTTTATTTATTTTTTTAAAATTTTATATAATTATATTAATAAAATAAATATATATATATATATAAACGTATCCGTACCCTATTTTTTTTTTAAAAAATGTCATACCCTGTACCCGTACTCACGCAAAACAGCTCATTTGTAATTTTCATGACTCCGTAGTTTCCACTTTTTTTCATTTTGGGTTAAGTATGCTGCATTATAAATATAAGGGTCTTGCTAACAAGTGCCTTTAAAGTTACTATATATAAAAAAAAATCTAAAATCCACATTTACCACTCTCTCGAAAAATAAAAAATCACACTTTTCAACAACTTCTATCCACAATTGGTTTCTTAACAAGTGTCCTACCTTTAGAATACTTGTTAGCATTTTCCTAAATATAACTGTTTAATCCGTTACTGTAAACTTGGTAACAGTACTTTTATCAATTTTATTTACCATAATGTGAAATTAAAAGAAACGCACTTTTGTCAATTTTATTTACTCCAAACCAATCATTTAACAGTACTTCAACCAATCCTAAACTTATTACTTATTGATGGCATATCTAATGAAAAACATTTGCGTGTGAAAAAAATTAAAAAAAATAAAAACATTACCAAGAAAAGTTTGAATCTAATGCCATCTGAAATTCTGAAGGGGAAACCTTTTTAAGTATGTCACTATTATTCAACTCAATCATAATTGAAAAGAAGAAGAAGAAGAAGAAGGAAGATAGTCGTTTTTTTAATACCGAGTTGAAAATAAAATATGAATTTGATTGGTATGCATTCAATTTAAGGAATTTCCAGTCAAGGACATACAAAATAATAACAATAAAAAAGTACTTATTATAAACATTAAAGTGCTGCAACAAAGCCAAAATTGAATCATGACAAGAAAGAAATAAGTAGATGGGATGATATATTTTGAAAAATGATTATTGGATTTTGATGTTGTACTTGTACTAGTAGTAGTATATTTCGCGTTTTCAATTTTGGGACTATTATTGCTTCTGGCTAATGCGGTGTGTCAATTACGGAGTAGTTATAGTAAATCAATTAGGGTTTGATTAATCCGGGTCATAAGGGTCGAGGATAAAAAGTTAAAAATAGTAAAGAATTAGAAAACAAGAAAAATTAAATCTAGGGTGTTTCTAACAAGTTAAAAATACAAAATAGGTAAATAAGTATTGAAAAATTAAATTAATAATTTTCGAAATTCTAAATTTATCATTTTCAATGCAAAATAACCACTTTTGATTGCTTAAGCAATGCCCTATTGGTTACCATTTTCCTTAAATTTATTATCACTTGAATTATTAAATGTTTAGTTTTTCTTTTTTTTTTTAATGCAAAAACACTTCTTTTAGTTAGAGTTGTGATTAAGAAAATCCATGCTTATCTAAAAAAAGATTTAATCCATCCGATCTCCAATATAAGAAAAACAGCACATATTTATCTTGATCTCAAATATAAAAAAAAAGTTAATAGTAACTTTCTATTCTCAATACAATCATTCCTAAAATTGAGTTTCATTTAATTTTTAGTATTTCATTCTTAATACAAATTTCCAAAAATAATTATATTTTCTTTATGAATTTGAAAAAATTAAATACTCCATCCGGTCTCATTTTTAAGCAAAAAAAAAATAACTTCACATGTATTAAGAAAAGTTAGTTGAGTACATTTAATTTTTTCAAATTCATAAAAAATAGACTACTTTAGTAAACTTACATTCGGATTTAAAAAAAAAATTTAAATGATTCAACCACTTTATTTTCTCAATAATGAAAAACTTATATTTTAGGAACGATTGTAATAAGAAATATAAAATTAGTTAAATTTTACTTATATTTAAGATCATTATTTGTATTTTTTTTTCTTATAATTAAGATGGAGGGAGTACACTCAACTAACCTTTTATTTTGTTTTTTTTTTTTTTTAAATAATTGAGAATGAACATGGACATGGAGGGGATGAGTGTATGCACATGCATGAATGAATGGGATTTTCCTCGTTATTCCCCATCTAATTAATGAGTAATTACACGTGTTAATGCAAAATGCATATATGTGATTATGATGCAGCCAGTAGCCACCTTCTATAATTGCAATTCAATGGCTCCACAATTCAATATCACATTTATCTCACACTTCTTCGTAGGAGTAACAATTTTTTTTCATGGTTTTTTTTTTTTTAAAAAAAAAAAACTAGAATCGAGGATAAGCAAATAAAAACAGATTGGGTATTATCTTAAAAATTTAAAAATATTTATTCCTGATTATAAGTCATTTTTATCTAATTCATATCGATTAAGAAAAATAATAATTATTTTCAAATTTATAAAAAAAATATGTTATAATTCCAAAATTACGCATATTTAAAAATTTACAACTTTATTCATTTCTTTATTTATTGTAATTATTACTCTATCAACCCTATGTAATTATGAAGGATGTATTTAGAAAAAAAAATTTCAATGCTATCTAGATTTTTCAAAACAACTTATGAAAATGGATAATAAATTGTGGCCTATAATTAGAAACAGAGGAAGTAAGATTGTTTCAATTTTTTAAATTATCATTTAACATAAAATTTGTTTAGATTAAAATTATTGTTCCCAACTTGAGGTTACAAAATTCCTTTTTTATAGGATTTTTTTCTTGTTAAAAAATAAGACATTCATTAAGAAATTTAAAAATAGAAAGTCACTATAATATTGTTTTAAAACAAATGCTTTAAATTTAAATATAGTACAAAATTATTAATTTTTTTTTTTATATTTCTGAAGAAAAAAACAAATAGGAACTTGCTATTTTTTTCATTTGTAGCAATAAACTTAACAAATGTCCTATTTTTTTTTAAAGTGTCCTAACAACATCCTTTTTGTCTTATATGTAAGATTATTTTGAGATTTTTTCTTCTATCAAATAAGGTGATTAAATTTGTTAGTAGCATTGGAAATGTGAAAATTTGATACTATATGTTTTTTCAAAACTATTCTTATAATGATTATTGAGATTCTAAAAAATGTTGAGTTAATAAGAATGTTTGTGGAAAAATGTAATTAAATACCATTGAAAATTAAAATGAAATCCTATAAATAAGAACACAATAAAAACTCCAAAATAAACTCATATACCATCTGTTTCATATGTAGTGTGTTTTAAGGTTATGTACGAGTTTTAAGAAATAGTTAAATGATGTAAGGATTTGTTATATTTTGACTATAATGTCCCTATATAATCATTATTGAAGAGAGGAAGATATTGGAAGTGAAAAAAAGAGTGTAATAAATAGGCATGCGTTTGGAAAAATAGCATTAATTATGTATTGAGTTTATCAAACAACAAGGACTTATGAAACATAGAAACATAATACAAATGCTAAAACAACATTACATATGAAACGAAGGGAGTATAAGACAAGAGAGAGTAATACTCACTCCGATCCTATATATAAGCATCTTTTGAAGACCTTTTTTTGTCCTTAATATAAGTCTCATTTCCAATTTCCAATAGCATTAATTATTTCTTTTCCACAAACACCCCTATTTACTCAACATTTTTTAGATTTCCAATAATAATTATAGGGGTACTTTTGAAAAAGTATACCAAATATTTACATTTCAATATCACTAACAATATTAACTAACTTTTTTAAAATAAGTGAAATCGGTCAAATGATGGTTATATTAGACACTAAGGGAGTACTGTAAAATACCCAAAGTATTAAGTTTTTTTAGTGTAGTATAGTACTGTACTTTCGTAACTCCTCACTTAATTATCCTAACAATCCTAAAACACCCTTTCATCTTAGAATACAAATTAACAAATTCTTCATTTTTCACTGCTCAAAGCTATATATATAACATTCTCTCCTTTTTACCTTTGACACTTAATTTCCCTTTCATCATCACACATTCACGCGTCATAGTTTTGAGTTTTGAGTTTCACTTTTTCATTGACATGGAATTTCACTCTCACTCTCATGTTTTTCCAAACATTGACGTTCCTCAAAGCCCCAACTGGTTTTCCTCTGCTCAACAAACAGAGTCGGGCACGTAAGAATCACACTTTACTCATTTTCATTTTCATTTTCACCTATTATGTTACTACTAGTATTTAATTTCTTTCACTAGAATACCCCACCTTTCGTTGCAGCTGCTTAAACCCATCATAATTTTTCTTTCCTTGATGTAACTAAGAAATTTACATTGTGATTTTTTAATGAATAGACTTCAGGACACTCTTTAAAAAATCAATAAAAGGGAATTTTTCATTGAAAACATGCACATAACACTTATCAGTTTATTAGTAAATATAATACTTTCTAATAATAATTTACTTTTTTCCTTTTGCATCCATTTTCCTTTCGCATATCATGCTGCTGTTTTTGTTTCTTTAATGTTAGTACTATGAAATGTGATTTCTGAATGACCCACATGAAGATTTCCTAGAATGATTTTAAAGGAACATTCTTTTTGAAACTTTCGAGGTTGATATGTGACTATTCTTGAGTAACTGTTTTCTTTTATTATTTTTGTTCTGTTTTTAATTTTTTTTAAATATTTTCTTTTTTGGCTCTGCAGAGTAATGGAATTTTCACCATGGGATGGTTTCTCTGAGTTTGATTCCGCACCTCAGTTTGCATACCATTACCAATGCAATCAGCATTGTTTCAAAGGGTTACCAGAACTTGAAAATCTCAACTTTGATGACTTTGACCTTCCACCCCTTGATGAAAAATTTGTGGTTGAAGAGAAGCCATTATTGAACATGGTCATGCCACAGCCACCACCACCACCTCATGGTTTTGGTGAACAATCTTCTGTAGGTGTTGGACCTGGGTTTGGGATTTGTGTTAAGGAAGAAGTGATGGAAGAGAACAATGGAAAAATGCAGCTATTGCATAATAACAGCAGAAGCAACAGCTGCAGCAGCAAAAAGAGATCATTGCATGATTTGAAGTTTGAGGAGATAAGAAAGTATTTTGGTGTTCCTATAACAGAAGCTGCAAAGGAGATGAATGTTGGGTTGACAGTGTTGAAGAGAAGATGCAGAGAGCTCAATATAATGAGGTGGCCACATAGGAAATTGAAGAGCTTGGATTTACTTATAAACAATGCAAAGGTACTAGTAGTATTTTTATTTGATTTGAAATTTGATTCTCTGCCCCACCATTTTTACAAGTTTGGATTTTGGACAATGTAGTTTAAAATTCGGGACTTTGTAATTTGTATTTTATGTAATAAATTAAAGTTACGGTTGTAAAAAAAGAAAAAATAAAAATTAAAGTGAAGATGTGTTACTCCCAATCTCAAATCCCAATCTTTTTGATTAAATCTTGTTGGAATTTGTTAGATCTCAAATTTCATTTTTTAATCTCAAATTCCAATTTTTTTATTAAATCTTGTTGGAATTTTATCCAATATCTTGAGTTGAAAAATGCATTTTTATGCCTCAAAAATATTAGAAATTTTTTTGATGGAATTCAATCAGAAAAATGAGGTTTGGTATTGGAAAATTAATACTCTTCCTTTTTTTACTTTGATTAGTCAATTGTTCACTGTGTTTTTGTCATGTGATGCAGGAAATGGGAATGTCTAAGAAAGTTGCATTGTTGGAGCAACATAGAAAGATGTTGGAGAAAGTACCTGGGATGGAATTGACTGAAGAGACCAAGAAGTTGAGGCAGGCTTGTTTTAAAGCTAATTACAAGAAGAGAAGATATTTAGCCCCTCAATCTAGATCGTCCGAAACATTTTAAGGGTTTTGTGTGAAAATGTATAATTAGGCCTCTTTAAAATGAAAAAAAAAAAAATTTAAAAAAAAATTATATTTTAGATATCTTTTCAATTTATTTTTAAAATTAATGTCAAACTTTTACTTGAAAAGTGATATTCTTTTCTTTCTAGCTTCTATGAAGCAAAATCATGATTAAATCTTTTTATTCAACTTTTTTTTAAGTGTTTGTTTGACGTACGAAATTTAATATAAAATTAAGGTATGGAATTGAAATTGGATGTTGATATTTTAATTGTATTATTTGCTCATGCATATTTGAGTTAGAATTAACTAAGTCAGATGAAATTAGATTTAACTAAAAATATCTGAGTCCAATTCCCACTATTCCGTACGTTTGGAATTGCTTGACAACGTGAAGAATAAAAAACATGAAAAGAGGAATGCTCACCACTTCATTTTCCTCTCTTCTCAGTTTGCTCATCACTTAATCTTCCTCTCTGAGTTCTGTTTCCATTTTTTCATGTTCCTCCTCTCATCTTTGTGTTATTTTCTATCCACCTTTTTTCACAGTCAACCAGTGGCAAACGACCGCCACATATGTTGTGGGCACACTAGGAGTGGTGACATGGAAGTGCTTTAACGATAACAGCACAACCACGCTCTCTTAGCGATGGCGGCAACGAATAAAGGGCGAATTTATGTGTTAGTTTTGTTGCACAATCCTAAAAATTTTTAGTGCGTTTCTGTATCTTTACTCCCTCATTTCCATATCTTTTCACTTTTAAGTTTTTTTTTTTGTTTTTTTTTTGTTTTTTGTTTTTAATTTCATATCGTTTATCCTCTTATAATTCCAATGTATATATAAACATAACTTTTTTTTTTAAATTTTAACCCTTCGTTCAATCGTTTCATTTACTTCACATTAATTATAATTTTATCCTTTCTCTCATCTCTAAACCACTAGTATACATTAATTAATAAACATATTTCCTAATAAAAATTAAAAGCTACTACAATTTTCAGTAAGGATTAAATATGAATATTTTAGACAAAGTACAAATAAAACTTACAGTAATCATTAATCAATACTTTCTTAATTTTAAGCCTAAAAGACCAAAAGATATGGAACAGAGAGAGAGTACTTTTTAACATGGTTTTGAAAACTAGACCGGACCGGCCGGTTCAACGGTGGAGGTATCGTTCCGGAATAAGCCAGAAATCGTTAAAAAAACCGGGATTGAACCAGAATTAAACCGCCAAAACGGTCAAAATCGGTGAAAAACCGATTTGGTCCGGTTTGAATTTGGAAGCCCAAATTAAACAAAAAATTGGGTTTTTATTTAATTTTTTTTTAAAATAACGAAATCCTATATGCTGGAAACTCAAACGACACCAATATGAGTCTCACTAGTTGATTACGCATTTGCTCTCATCTCAACGAGAAAGAATATTAAAACTTTAGATTTTAGAACTAAGAAAAATAATAAATCAAAAAACCAAAAAAACAAAGAAGTGAAGTGAAAGAAGAAAGAACAATGAGTGACACACAAGAAGGCAGCATCAATAATCAATAGAGAAAAAACAAAAAGGCACAAAAACGTAAAAGTACTAAAATATATTATTATATACACACGCGTACATTAAGACCGGTTGGACCACGATTCGATCACGGTCCAACCATTGAACCTTGAACCAGTACCTTGACCGGTTTAATAACCTGTCCGGTTTTCAAAACATTGCTTTTTAACATTTGATGATAAGGTTCTGATTTTTTTTTTTTTTAATTTTTTGTTTCAATTTTCTCTAGATTAATTCAAATTTGTTCTTTTAGCTACTACCCTTGGATTGTCTTTAACCAGTTTTAGCAAAAGCTGCTGCATTACGTACTGCAATTAACCAAGATAAAAAATTTCTGACAATCAGAAAGGGTGGCTAAGGAAGCATAAGTGCATCAGCATGATGAGTTCACGATGATTTAGCAAATAACCAAGATGATGTATCAATGTTTAAACATAATGAAACATAATTTTTAAATTAAATATTTCTATTTTTTTTTAATATTGCATAATATAGTAATTTTATTGTATTTCCCCCACATATGTATACTACACCTAAACAGTGGATTTGGAATTGAATTTCGAATTCCCTTTCTACACACTAATTCTATGTACTATCCAAATATAGAATCTTAATTCAAAGCCAATTCAATTCCAAATTGCAATTCTAATTCCTCGTGCCAAACGAATACTAAAACATCATCCTCAATGATCATCAACTCTAATTCATTTAGTGTTTCATGTAACAATGTAGAATGCTATTAGAACTTCAATAATTTTAATTTAGAGAAACTTTTTTGTGCGTTCCGCAAATGCAACAATATTAGGAATGATCAATGAAATTTCATATACGGTTACTACACTAGACAAACAATCTAAACATTTCAAAAACTTCAAAATATCAAACACTCTCATCTTTTTCTCATGCAAAATTCATTTTCATCAACATCAGCTTCCTAAGTATAGTTTTGATTAAGTTCATATCATAAATAAGTAATCAAAAATATTTTCATATTCTTGATATTGTTTAAACCTTTTAATCAATGACCCAATTGCTTGATCAACGATGTATAAAAAAATAATCCTAAATAATTCATATGCAAATTATGAAGATACATCAGTTAGATACTCATAAATAAAAATAATCCTAAATCATTATAACCTCATTATAAATATACTTTTAAGGCCTTCAATTCTTTTTTTTAAACCTTTATACTACATATCTTTGAAGCCCCCTTAAAAGTATATTTATACATGCTTAGAAATAGAGTATTTTTTTCAGCACGTATGCCCTCAATGTTGTCCCTTCCCTTCAAGGTCAATACTTTGAATTTGCATCTAACAGTGACATCAATGGACATATAATCAAACACTACTAATAAGGAATCGTTGATTAGGAAACTCTTGACTGCAGGACATACATGTTTGTTGGTAAGTTTGGTGTGAATAGGAGAAGCAAGGAATAATGAAGTTTTAATTTGATCATTGAATTCTAATTTCCAGTTATACTTCATTGAAAAGTTACTTGGGCTTTGGAACCTGCGTGGAAATTTCGTTCTTTCTATTCCCGGTTGCTACCTAGTATATATTCTTCAATGCCTATGCTTTCTTTGTCACCTATTTTTCTAACTCTATGAAATTAGTTATTGTTCAATGCTTTTCCAAAAATGGACGTGGTCCTGATGTTGTAAAATGGCAATACTTATGTAACAAGTAGTCAAATTAATTCGACAAAATCTTCAATACTACTCGCAACTTGTTAATTGGTAAATTGGTAAGAGCAAATTACTCTGTTTTAATTTGCTAAGATGGGGAAATTTTGGAAAAGTTTCAAGCGACGATTGTTGTTTAAGAGCAATTACATCCCTGTTTTTAGGGTACGGTGCTTACTTTTAGATATGCAGTATAAAATTTGACATCAATAAAGCTCAATATGATGCATTTTTTCAAACCAAATATGATAAAGCCTTGTTTGTTTACTTTAGGGAAAATCTCATACTTGAGGATCCAAGTCCGTAAGGTTTGCATAGCTTGTAGTCAATTTTGAACATTTGTTGACCAATAAGTTAATACTACCTCCGTCCCTAATTATAAGGCCCTCTTGAAAGATTTCACGTCCATTAAGAAAGTGGAATAATTTAGTTAATTGTATTGGAAATGTGAACTTTTGATATGTATTTTCAAAATTACCCCTATTAATATTATTGGGAATCTAAAAAGTGTTACTCCCTGTGGTCCTATTTATAAGACCCTTTTCGGGTTTTTCACTCCCACCAAGGAGAGTGGATAAATTGGTTAGTGGCATTGGAAATGTGAAAATTTGATATACTTTTTCAAAACTACCCCTATAATTATTATTGGAACTCTAAAAAGTGTTGACTTTATAGGGGTGTTAGTAGAAAGAAGTAATTAAATGGTATTGAAAATTGAAAAGGGGTCTTATAAATAGGACTAAAATAAAAACCCCAAAAGGGTCTTATAAATAGGACCGGAGGGAATAAATAGATAGTGGTGTTTGTGGAAAAAAATAATTAATGCTCATTGAAAATTAGTAAAGGTAAAGAGCCTTATAAATAGGGTCAAAATAAAAGTATTAAGAGGACCTTATAATTAGGGACAGAGGGAGTAGTTAATATGATACTCCCTCCGATCCTTATTATAGGGCATACTTAACCGAATTACACATACCAAGAAAAGTGGTTGATTTTATGAATTCTATGAGAATATATTGTAACATTACAATTTTACCCCCTTAATTTTTCTTGGAAAATTCGCACTCATTAATGAACAACAAAAACCACATAGATAGTCAAAGCATTTAATAAGGGCAAAAAAGAGAAAAATCAATAAATGATGCATAAAAAATACAAAGTGACTTATAATTAGGACCAAGAAAACTTTCTAGAATGTGATCTATATATAGGACCGGAGGGAGTAGTGCGCATGGTGTAAGTGACTAAAGTGAGTCTACTTGAACAATTGGACCTAGCTCGCTAAATACTCTATCAAATTCGTTTGATTAGCTAAACAATTAAACTCAAGCTTGACGTAAGGCTCAACTACTTTTATGAGCCAATCTCAAACTTTATATTACGGGCCTCCCGTCAAGAACATATGAGCACTTTGACTTAATACCTTCTTCATTTTCTCCACTCCATTAACAATAGTCTAGTATCATATTTACACAATTATTTTTTTTTATACATTAGTTAAAAGGAATTACAATGATTGTTATGTTTGTGAAAATGGGGTCTTTGTTTAGGGTATTTTGTCTAGCGATAAGTTTCTCCTTGTTCTACGCACTCGTTTGAAATAGGTTACAGGGAATCAAGAGTACATAGTTTTCTGCTACAGACGTTGCTGCATATATGGGCAAGCTATTGAGAAATGAGAATCAATATTACATCCTCTTTCGGTGAACTATCGTTTTGTAGTGCTTTGACCTCTGTATGAAACAAGGGTTAAATCCTGTTCACCTATGAGAGATGATAATTACGTTAGTTTATCATAGACGAAGGGTGAACGTTTATGCACACTCAGTGGCTATATTGTGTGTTTGGTTGTTAAATGACTTAATGACTTTATGGTGCATTATCTTTATATCTTCATGATGCATGTGCATATGTTTATTCTCTAATAAATCATTTGTTTCTGCTGATAATCCATGTGCGATCTTCTCTCATATTGATAAGGAGTAAACCGCTAATTTTAGATAATCCGGGCATTGCAACGAATGCACAATGGCTCAAACTTATTAAGATTCATACTGGCATTCAAGCGACATTAGTGCTCGAAGCAATTAGTCGGTTCATAACTATACATGCTAATAAGTACAACGATGTCAAATTTTTTAGTAAATCTAGTAAAAATGTTTAACCATAATTTAATATTATCTATTCCATTCTCCTTGCAATAAAAATAGATAATACGTAGGATTTGTTTTAGTGACAAAAATACACCAAATATACTTGAAATTTGTTTTAGTGACAAAAATATTTCTTGAGGGCATAAATGTTATTATTTTTGGGCTAAACTGCTCATTTGGTTTCTTATATTATTTTTCAATTTCAAATTGGTACTTTACGTTTTTTTGGTTTCATATTGATCCCTTACGTTTCTTTTTGCTGTCAACTTGGTCCCAAAATCACTGTTCATACTATGTGGACCAATATGTTATGAACACGTGTCACTTTCTTTCTCCAACAATATATACGTGAACCAATATGATATTGACACGTATGATGAACAGCGATTCTGGAACCAAATTGACAGCGAAAAGAAACATAAGGGACCAATATGAAACCAAAAAAAAGTAAATGACCAATTTAAAATTGAAAAATAAGGTAAGAGATCAAATGAGTAATTTAATACTAAACAAAACTTTTTTTGTTAATAAATTAATGATATATTACATGAAAAGGATACAATTATAATAATAAATACAAATAAAAAAATGAGTGTCATTTGTTAAGCTAGATGAATGTTTATGCCAATATGCTGAACCTCATAGATGAGTTGAATTTTTATTTACAAAAATCTCAATAAAATATCCTTCATGAAATTGTTGGCAAAAGAAAAAGGGAAATTTCTAACATGCAACCTAAAATTGGATGGTTGCTATGCAACCTTTTAATAAATTAATAAGAAGTTGACACCTAAGACATGTGTGTCATGTCATTCTTGAAGTAGTGATTTATAATTTTTACAATTTAGTCCAACATAAAAAGTAAATTAATTTAATTTAGTCATTTGTACCTATTAGCAAATTAATTTAACACCTGTTGTTATAATCACCTGTTGTTTTAATCTATGTTATAATTTGCTAATAGGTATAAAGGACTAAATTAAATTAATTTACTTTTTATGTTGGACTAAATTGTAAAATTTATAAATCACTACTTCAATGAATGACATGACACACATGTCTTAAGTGTCAACTTTTTATTAGTTTACTAAAAGGTTGCATAGCAACCATTCAATTTTAGGTTGCATGTTAGTAACTCCCAAGAAAAAGTCTTCATGACAAAAGAAATTATCAAAGGGTTGCCATAATCAAATACCTTAAAAACTACGCAACAAGTCAAATTAATAATATTCCGTCTGAAAGTAAAAAAAATAAAAAATAATATTCCGTCTGAAAGTCAAAAAATAATTTTTTTTTAAAAAGATTTGAGTTCTATTTATAAGTTAATTTATATTCTCTATGATTCATTTGTTATTACTCCATTTGATTATATATATATATATATAAGATTCTTTTGAAATTTTTATTTTGGTCTTATTTATAAGAAAATATTTTAATTTTAAATAGAATTTAATTACTTATTTCCACAAACACTTATATATTTACTCAACACTTTTTCGAGTCTCAATAATAATTATAGGGTCAATTTAAAATATATATATATATATATCAAATTTTCTCATTTCGAATATCACTAATAAATTTAATTACCTTCTTTGATGGAAGTGAAAAAATCTCAAAAAGATCTTACAAATATGACCGGAGAGAGTATTTTCTTTTATTTGTCCTTTTTATTATTGTGAAATAATACATTATGAAATTTTTATTGTAAGTTAAGATAATAAAATTATAATATTAAAGTATATTTTTAAAATTTAAAAAAATGTAAATCATCTTCCTTAGTTGATGTGATATAGTCTGATTGTAAATAGGACCACAAAGGGAGTAGGATTTTTTTCTTCTTGCCTAATAAATGATACTTTATGTAAATATTAGTAATAGGTTCCTTTTTCTATATGAAATTTCATGGAAAGTTCGAAATATGCAGTCTCCATGGCATTATAAATTTCAATGACTTAGGAAACAAGCCTGACATATCACAGGTTTCAAAACTTGGAGATGGCTCGGGTCTTCAGTTTATCTCCAATCTCATTACATTTTCTCATGGTTCTGATAATAATCTCCTTTTCTTTGTGTTTGCAGTTGACTCCAGTCAGTGCAGGTTTATCTTTGCCCCTGAAACTTATATGTATAAGCCCGTATGTTATGAAGTGTATATGATTCTAATCTCTATTGGACATGTCAACCATACTGTTTAATTTTTGATAGATGATTTAGTTCATCATAGTGGTTTTCAATCTGTAAAGGTTATTGGTTAACATTATTTATTGAAAATTGAATCTTTCGTTCAAGTGTTGAAAACATCTTGTGATCTTAATTTGCAGATATGACGATGAGGAAGCTGGGTCGGTTGCCAAATTCACATCCTCCGCCATTTCATTCCCCAAATCCAGGACAATTCTTCAAGAGCCCCCCGCCTCCGAGGTATTGAGTCGAGGAGCGACAGTCTAAGACCCATCACCCATGGTTGGAAGGGGTTCAAAAATAATTTACTCCATTATTTACTGTAACTGTCCTTTTTAAGTAGTTTTTTTTTTTATATGTCTCCGGAGTGTAATAAATGTTATTTTCCATGTTTACTCCTATTTAATAGGGGTATTGATTTTTATAAGTAGTGGAAAAAAATTAATGATTACGAAGAGAGAAAGGGTATGACAATCAATGCCTTATCAAAAGACATGATTTATGATAGGCCTTTATGGCGTCGTTTGATCCATGTAGCCGACCCCACCTAGTGGGACAAAGGCTTAGTTGTTGTTGTTGTTGTTGTTGTTGAAGAGAGAAAGGGTATAGTGAAAAAAAAACATAATTAATTTATTGAAAATCTAAGTAATGATTGCATTTTTTAGAGGTGTGTTTTATCTGAAATAAAACAGATAAATGAAAATGGAGTGAGTAATTTCTTAATTTTAAATTTTCTATTTACAAAATAAAATGTATTTTCAGACATTACAATATTCATGAGTTTTTTTTTTAATTTTTTATTTTGATATAAAAGTTCCACATAATTAAACACTTTGATAAATTAGATTCATTTACAGTTCACCTACACAATTTTTATAGATCCCTTATTTATTTTTTTTTCGAATTTTGTTATAAAATTTCACATACTCAAATTTTATTTTATTTTTTAAAATTAGGATGCCTAATTTATTTTGTTGTTAGGATCCCTAATTTATTTTTTCCGCTTAAGGACGAGAAAATATGCCGGTCCTGCTGGAAATGGGAATGATTGATATACCTAGACATTTGTTGCTTATCAGCAGTTATCAACATTTGTGTTTCTTAGATAATGTTGGATTGATATTGTTTTCCTTATGACTTACTAATTTAATTTAAAGAAATTGAACAAGTTTATAAACGAGTTTTTTACACTGTACCTCCTTGTTTGGAGACTGGAAAAACATAACCAATGATTCAATAGTAGGACAAAAATTTAAAACTCTATAATCATAAGTCATAACGTTCAAGCCACTGTGTAACTCAAAAACTTTCAACCCATCTTGCACACTTTACTACAGACACGAAGCCCAAATGAAACTGCTACCAGCCTCACCACAGGTACACATCCGCGGAATAAGTGTTACTGGGTTTTGGACTAAAGCCTGGCCGTTCCATTTATCTGGGTTAGATCTGCATCCTTTTTTTCCCTTGGATTTAGTACAGTTGTTGTTGTTTATTTCATGTGATCTTTTCTTGTCAAATGAAAAGCAATTCTTTTGAGAAATTAAAAAAATAAAAAATATACAATTTTTTTTTATAAGCGAATTATTAATAAGGAGCATTTGGGATCAATGGTGGTTAACACAGATGGTAAGTAATATGTTGCTACTTAAGCAAGTGGTTTGAGGTTTAATCCCTAGCTCCTGCGAATGTAGGCCTAGGTGGGAGGCTACCCCCTAAAGGGTCTGATATTGTCGAAAGGATTAGTCACCTAGTTGCGCGGTTGAATACCTTGCGAAACCAAAAAAATAAGGAGCATTAAGGGTTATTAAATCCATTTACAAATTGACCAATCCTTGTAATATAATCTAGTGGGAGTAGGTATTTTAACACCTCACTCTTAACTTTATACACCCCACTTTTTTTTAAATACCAAAAATGCCCTTTCCTAAAACTAAAAGAATTAAATTCTTCTTTCCCTTCTCCTTCACCTTCCCAAGCAATCCCTACCCCACTCATCCCCACCGCCACCGCTACTGCCACCGCTAGCCTCACCCCACCCCTTCCCACTGCAATGCGTGGTCATGACAAAGTTCACAACCAAATAAAAAGCTCGGACTGTGAGGATGATTACTGTAACACCCCAATAATTTTAATCTCGAATTAAATAAAATTTAATTGTAAAGTTTATTTATAATTAATTTCTTTTACTTTAAATCCTTGATTAATTAAGCGTTTTATGAATGCAATTGTTGCATGAGAATACATGAAAAATAATTTAATAAATTATTTTATGAAAAATAGGAGTTTTGCATATTAGTCCCTATTTTAGGACCTAAAGGTAATATTAGAAAATGTTTTGGAGGGAATTTTAATAAAATATAAACTTTTGAAAATTTTAGTCGTGGTAATCGATTACCATGATTGAGTAATCGATTACCATAAGTGCAGCAGCAGCAGTGATAGTGCGTATCGGTGAGTCACTGCCCAGGCCATCCTTCCTTGACAAGAATCAGCTCATAGACACGTCCATGAACGCGTGTCGAGCTGCATGTAATCTGGAATTTCCTATTTAAACCCATTCTTATTCTTATTCAATCTCATTTTTGGCCAAGTCTCTCAGGAAATTGAATGAAAAGCTCAACTTAGGGTTCTTAATTTCGAACCTTTCGTTCTCCTTGATTCCTGAGTGTTAAGCTACATATTATACACTATTGCAAAGCTTAAATCTCAAGCTTTGCATAGACACTAAAATCGTGAGTTGAGAGTGAGTGTGCAAGGAGAATCGAGGCCTGCAAGTTGAGGTTCCAATTCTGCAGAAGCAGAAATCTGATTTCCTGGAGCTTGCTTTAGGAATTGATTGTGGTAAACTCATGAACCCATTTGATTCCAAACATGTTTCATTCTCTTGTCCTTGTTGTCGAGAACAAACCCTAACCACTTTCCCCAATTTGTTTGCATGTTTAACTTGTCAAAAATGCTGGTCTTGAACCCCTGTTTGTCATGGTGTTGCATGTACCGCTAAGAAGTGGTTTTGTGGAATTCATGGATGAAAGCTATCTTTCTGTCGAATCTCTGTTAGAACACATTTATGAGGTAAGGGGAAAGCTTAAACTACACTAGTTTGAGATTAAAGAGCATGGTTTTAATTGGAGAGCTATCAAGAGGCTCTAAGGGCTTAGGTGATGATAGACTTTTGGTTTGGAGACCAATATATGCTTTGAAACTGATTTGAACAAAGCATAATTGATGCATGCAAGCTAATTAGAACCTGAAACCATGAATTAATTGAGTAATTTGCGTTTTGGTATGTTGAGTTGTGGATTTTTATGTTTTATGCATAATTATGTGAAATTGTGCAACTTCTGTAATTTGAAGTGATTTCAGTACTTGAGCATGTTTAAAATAAGCTATACTAACTCTGTGAATGGTTGGTCTGAGTTAATTTTGGTTAGAAATAAAAATGGTATGTTAAAACACAATTTTTAGTGCAACTGTTGTCATGGTAATCGATTACTACGATTTGATAATAAATTACTAGACCATGTCTGATACAAAACATTGGAAACAAACGTAGTAATCGATTATCAGATCCTGATAATCGATTACCAGTGCAGAAAGTACTTAAAAATGCCATTTTTATTTCTGAACTATTATTTTACATATAAATAAATATCATGGAATGCATCTGGGACTTAAACATGTCTGATTGGGTATTTTAGTTATTCTCTTGATAATGTTCATGAAATATGATTAATTACTTGGATATATTTTTGAATAATATCAAGTAATTTAAATATCAATCAATGGAATTTATTGTAATGCATACATGTATGGAGTTGGTGATTAGATCGAATAATCATGGTTATTTTGTATAACTTGAGGAGGGCCTCTGGGAGCGCCAAACACGTCCTGCTTGTTGACACGTTCATTTGTAATAAAAGGAAACGTGGCCAGTGTGAGATACTGATGATGTGAATATTACGTTGGAGCGTGACGTCTGCGAGATTGCGGCGTTTGAATCACTGTCAAGCTTGAGCGTAATACATTTCCAAGGAATTGTATTGAATTGTACCCCGCAAAGGTACCAAGTACACAAATTGTACATGAAGTTATAAGGTGGCCGTCCCGGAGAATGGGTAATAGATTCTATGGAAGATAGGACTGATGATAGGACATTCATACATTATGCCACACATAAATAATTAAATGTTATTTGATTACTAACCTGAGCGTGAGCATATTATGTGCATTCCTACTTGTCATTGATTTATACTTGTGTAATGACTTGTGAATGATTGCATGATAGTTTTATATTTGATATGCATATAAAATGTCAAACCTTTACTCTCTTTCGATCATGTGTATGTTGTTGTTTACCCCTGTGCCCTTATAGTATAGCTAGTGCGTATCCTAGACTTAATCTGCACTTACTGTGGACCATATGGATGGATGGTTGGATGCTACTCTGGTGACTTGGATTACTACTACTATTGCTACTACTACACTTGGATCAGCTCTGGAGCCTATATCTATGGAGTGTATACATTGTACCTATTTTTTGAAAGCTCTAGAGCATAGAACTCTACTTTTTATATTTCTGTTTTATGGACTTGCTTCCTGGACTCCGTTTTCAGACTACTTGGACTATGTACTCACTTTACCTCTGAACTATATATATATATATATATATATATATATATATATATATATATATATTATGTTCATAACTATTAATCATAGTCCAATGATTTTCCGCTTACTCTGATATTATTTCAAAAAGGATTCGGCTATGCTATATCCAAAGGACAATAACGTATGCCTCAAATAAGGTAAGAGACGGCTTCCTCATTAGTTTTGTATAGCAAAATTATATGAAGTATTTAATGACGAGAGAATGTTATCTCATCCTTTATCTTTATAAATACCTAAGCTAAATTTTATTAACGACAAAGGACACCGAATCTATCGTTTAATCAATGTGTATATTATTTTTCCGAGACCTAGAGATTTTGTAATATTGCACACCTGACCTATTAAGAATTTCAAAGGAAAAGAAAAGAAGAATTTATTTCCTATGAATTCTAATACATTATCAAGTCCATAATAATTCCGATTAGTATTTATTTAATTATTTATTTCTTATTTATCGGAGTTGGTGGGGAAAGGGTGTTGCAATTATGACCTAGAACAAATTTTTAATAAAACCCTTCATCATTGTTGCCCGCTTTTATTTGGATTTAATTCAACATAAATCATTTGCTCTCGTCATAGATGTTCCGTTGGGTTCATGGGATAAGATGAAGGATATGGAAATACATTACTTAGCAAAAAATTGTAGGGAAAGGAACAAGCCCCACGACCTCTAATTTTTCTTAGGTCGTGACCTTGTTCCAGACCCAACAAATTAAGAAAATTTTAAGCTTAGGTCGTGACTTGGGTAACGACTTAAACATTGTCAATTTTTAAGTATGGGACGTGATTAGGATCACGACCCATATTTTTCCAGTTGTGATCTTAGTCATGATCCATGGTCACGATCCCTAAAATCATAACTTTCAAAGATATGAATTCGTACATTGAAAAAGAGAAGAGAGAATGGAAGACAGAAGAGAAGAAAAATGTCGGTTGTTGCAGTTTTTTTCCACGTCATTGTATGATCATGACAAAACTCACGACCAAATAAAAGCTTGGGTCGTGAGGATGTTCAAAACTAGCGGTGTAACGGTCCGGTTCGGTCCGGTCCGATCTTTGATGGATATTAGGGATTTGACCAATTAAATTAATATGGTCCGGTCTAGTTCATTCAGATATTTTTTATGTACAAAGACTAGATCGAACTAGACTGTTCATAAAAAGTCTGGTCCGGTCCAATCCAATCTATTTAGCACATCCAAGAATATCATGTGCTTCCCCAACCCCATGGCTATGTGTACGTATATATATGTGGTCCCCCTGAATCAAAAGTATAAGGTGCTGCAATTTCTATAGCACAAAGCAATGTTGCTTCATACCTTTTCTCATTGATATCAAGGGCAAATTTAACTAATAATCTATTCATAAAGCAATGTTGCAATACATGGTTTTATTTTTATTTTTAAGTAACCGGTCCGGTCTTAACGATTTCAAAAATAATGAGACCATGAGTCGGACCATAAAGCAACGATCTAGAAAATTTGAAACTGGATCGGACCACAAGACCGGACTGGGCTATATTTTTCGGTCCGGTCCAGTTTATTTTGAGCGGTCTTGCGATCTGAGATCGAATCACTTACACCCGTATTCACAATCTAAGCTTAAAAAATCCCCCGTCACTATAGAAGAATAGGCATCACGGATGAACGGTGACGGTTTGTGGTTGACCAACAATCTGTGCTGAAGTAGGGTGGCCGGGGAGAGGAGTAAGGGGCGACAGTCGATGGTGGTGAAGTGTGTGTGTGTGTGCGCGTGCGCGCTTTGAGCAGGGTAAGGTGCGGGAAGAAAGGGGAGTAAAATGGAGTGAGGTGGGGTAGGAAGAAATGAATAGGGTTTTTTTTTTTTTAAAAAAAATAATAATAAATTTGAGGGTATTTAAGAAATTTCGCATTTATAGTGAGGGGTATAAAATTAATAGTGGGCGTCAAAATATTCTCCCATCTAATGGACTCATATACTAGTCTAAGACATCTAATATTTAACCCCCAAAAAGTTTAAACCACGAGGAGAAACATACTTTTATCTAATTTAGAGTATTTGTTATGTTTTTTTTTTTAAACTTAGAGTATTTGTTATGTTAATAGTCTCATTTCTAAAAATAATTACATTTTTACTTAACCAAATTGAATAGACGATTGGCATCCGAATTAAAAAAAAAAAAGTACTAAAGAAATTTTAACATGGCTTGACAAAGCAAACCATTATAAAAAAAAAAAAATCTTATTTAAAAAAAAAAAGAAAATGTTACTCCCTCTGTTTTATTATGTTTGGTCTTTTAGCATTTTTTCTGGTTCATATTGTTTGGTCTTTTACATTTTCAATACATAAACATTTTTTTTCCAATTTTAACCTTTCATTCAATCATTTCTTTTACTCCTCGTTAATTCTACTTTTATCATCTCTCTCATTTCTAAATGACTATACATTAATTAATGGATACGCTTACTAATAAAAATTAAATACTACTACAATTTTTCATAAGGATTAAATATGGACATGTTGGACAAACTATACATAATACTTACAATAATTAACAATTTCTTAATCTGTGTGCCTAGGCCTAAAAAGCTAAGCATAATGAAACGGAGGGAGTAACAAGCAGAGCCATTGCTAACATTTTCAAGGCCCCAGACAAAATTAAAAATAGGGGCCCTATCTTATAAAAAAATAATTATGTAAAATTAATTACGTGTACGTAAAATTTTTATAATATACACATCAACACAATAACATACGAAATTAATGGGTATGCATTGACGGTGTAAAGTTTTTTGCACTATCAGTCCATCATCCACCATTCATTTGTATTACTTTAATTTAAAAGTCAATAATCATAAACAGATTAATAGTGGATGATGCATTGATGGTGTAAAAAACTTTACACCGTTGATGCATTACCTATTTTCTCATAACATAATATATTAACGATTTTCTTTTATAGTTAAGAAATTTCATTGATCACAACAAGCTTAAGAAGGCATCATAGTAAATATTATTCCCTCCTATCATTTGCTTCAAGCAAAATTAAAAAAATACAGTACAACTCCATACAATTTAATGTAAATTCCCATTTTTTTAAAACCATGTCAAGCCACCGTACCCTTACATAATTATCACTAATCCTCAATCACTTTGTAACATGGGTACTCCTAAATTGGTGACGTACTCGTACCAGATACACCTTAGATATCGATACACTTATCATACTTTTGGGTACTTGTAACTTATATGTTGATGTATATTTTAGGTGTGAATCGTACCAATAATGTAATTTTTGTCTTAGAATATATTTTAATGTTATAATTAATCTTCCGGTCTTATATATTGACTTATTTTGAATATCAACCTCTAATTTTATAATACTCATATGCTATTTCAATGCCAAAATCGTTTATTTACACCTTGGTTATATATATTTATTTATAAAATTTGAATTTATATTGTCGTACTCGTACCTTAGTTTTTTAGAAAATGTCGTACCCCGTACCCAGTATTGTACTCGTATCTAGTACCGTACCCGTATTGGTGCAACATTGCTCAATCATCTATATACTCCTTCTGTTTCTATTATAAAAAAAATAACAAATTTCACACTAATTAAAGAAGTTAGTTGAGTGTGTTTAATTTTCTCAAATTCATAAAAAAATTATTTTAGGAAAGTTGCATTGAAAATAAAACAAAAATTAAATAACACAATAACTTTATAGGAATATTTTAAAAATAATTGTATTGAAAATATAAAGTTAATTAAATTTTTTTTTTATATTTGTGATCAAAATAAGTATGTTGTTTTTTCTTATATTAAAGATTAGATGAAATACCTATTATATATTCTCCATAGCGTTATTTCTTTTTTTTTTACTTAATTATTTTTATTCAAGTATGGATAAAAAAAAATTTTGGGCCCTAG
Organism: Crotalaria pallida; assembly: GCA_037953625.1. NCBI lineage: Eukaryota > Viridiplantae > Streptophyta > Magnoliopsida > Fabales > Fabaceae > Crotalaria > Crotalaria pallida. Next base: position 149,959,977 of record CM075650.1, read on the forward strand.
GCGGGTGCCCCTCTTTTCATAGCCCAGGGACGACTCTACTAACAAGTTCCCTCAAGTGTCTTAAGGACACTTGTTAAGAAAGCAATTATAGATACAAATTATTAGAAAATATGATTTTTTATGTTTTAGAGAGAGTGATGAATGTAGATTAAAACTTTTTTCTATACGTTGTAATCTTAACAAGTGCCTTTAGAATACTTGTTAGCAAGATTTTTTTTTGTCTGTATTATTTTGTCAGTACCACAGCTGTCCCCAAGAGGCAAGAGCACCTTTAATACCAGAGAACCCTTGAGACTAATCATGCAGAAGTCGAGTTCTTATGTCTCTCCCAGCGAGGTGTGTTAACCAGGAATAATCAAACCTACAAAACTTGACAACTATTATTGACTTTATTCTCGTTGGAAAATGTAGTTTTTCTCCCCACACGGTTTTGATTCCTAGGATTCGAACAAATTACAATTTTCAATTCTCTACAATGTCTAGCAGCTAAAAAATTTTCAAGAACGGGCAAATCAAAATGATTTTTTTTTTTATTTTCCGTTATCTTTTTCCACGTGGTAGAACCTCCTCAAGGAATATAAGGTTTTCATGAGGCTGATCTTGAGCCGCCATCCACGCACAAATACCTTCGTTTAAGAGAATATTCTTGGTGTAGAAAATCGTCCACACTAACAATCCATCCTTCTCCTCCAAATAAAGAGCGATTTTAGTAAATAACCAAATATAATACTTGGGCTAAGGGTCAAATTGGTAATTTTTCTTACATCTCCCCCCTCCCCCCGAGCCCAGGTATCATATATGCCCCCAAAATAAAGAGCCTTGAATACTAGAAGAAAAGCACCTATACCTAACAAGATTAAGTGAATGCCCAAAATATAAATGTAATATTACTTATAAGCAATGCCAATACAGTATCAATCAAAGAAATTAAATCATGTAATATTCATCTTGACAAGAAATTATCTACACAAGGGATATATCAAGTTGGCAGGATCGCATCACTTGAGTCAATTCTCATAACCCTGTTGGTACTTGTTAGCAAGATTGTAAAAAAAAATTGTTAATAGACAAAAATAGGAATTATGTGGTTTTTGAAATTTGTATTAAGGAAGCAGTAAATAAAGTAACACATGTTTCCGTAAAATTGACAACGGCGTTGTATTTTGGCATGCATTCACAACCATGCAACTGATTCCACGCAGATAGGAAAGAGGGAATGACTAGAACGACAAGAGTAGTTAAAATGAAATTGCAGTGTTTGATAGCCATTTTATGGGTCGTTAACAAATGATCTAATTCTAAACTTAAAAATTCTCCTTCCATTTTTATTACTCCATTTATCTGTTCTGTAATAAAAAAATGCATTTTTTTTTACCTCAGACCTACCTTTTTTTAGGGATAAGACTGTTTATTTGTTAAATCTATCATTTCTCCTTAAACATATCCATTTATAATACGTTACCAAAAAAAATACAGTATTCATTTATAATTGTTTATCCTTAACTCGAGTTTATCCTTAATTCTAAGAGATGCGAATACTCTTTATACTCTTTCTGATTCTAGACAATGAGCGTACTTTGTCATCTTTTTAAACTTTTATAAGCATCTGGTTGAAATTTCAATAACATTAATTACTTATTTTTCATGAATATCTTTATTTATTTAATACTTTTTAGAATTTCAATAATAATTGTATGGATAATTTTGAAAAATATACCAAAAGTTATCAGTTCCATTAACATTAATCATACTAGCTCCCTCGACTCTTATTCGTCTATCATGTTTTTTTTAATTCTTTAAGAAATGCAATGATTATTTTGATTTTCAATAATTTAATAATTACGTTTTTTTTCTATCATACAATTTCTCTCTTTGTAATCATTATTTTTATTTTTCTTTATTACTTACATAAATCAATATCATATTAAATAGAGGTAAATATTGAAAATAACATTTATTACACTCTTGAATTTATAAATGTGAGAGATAAATTTCTCAAAAAAATGACGGATACTAAGTAACGAATGAAGTATTAGTAATTTCCTTAATTCATGTGAAAGACCACCCCAAATGTTTATATTTAGGGATGAGAGAGTATCTTTTAAGAAATGTGATAATAATTATTTTGATTCAATAAATTTATTATGTTTTTTTAATACTATGTGTATTTTCTTTTTATGTAATTATTACTTTTTTCCTTTACTTACGTAAATCAATACCATATTATATAGGGATAAATATGAAAAATAACATTTGTTACACTCTTGAAATTCTAAATGAGACAGATAAATACCAACAAGACCCAGCACAGTTGATAGATAGCTGAATTCCTTAACCATGATGTCAAGGGTTTCGATCATTGCCATGGGTATAAAAAAAACTTTATCGATAGAAGGTCAACCACCACTTAGGTAACCTCTACGTCTCGAAGGAGATTAGTCTTCGACTATCGGCTGAAGAATACCCTTGATGTGAAAAAAAAAAGAGATAGATGAATATGAATTTTATTTTTTTTTCAAACCAATGACGAGTAATGAGGAACTAAGAGAGCAATCATTTGTGTGCATCATTTCGTGTATCGAAAATCTGAAAAATGGGAAAGATTTTATGTCTTCTAATGATAATAGGCATCAATCTCATCTCACTTGAACTAATTATAGAATGACATTTGTGCTAATATAATACATCATCAACTATTTATCATCTTAAGAGTGAGGTGATATGTGTTTTTAAACTTTTAACTTAACTATGGTTACAAATAAAAAAGTATAAATTTAAAAAATTAAATTAAAAAAAACTTAATCCTAATCTTAATTTGAATCTATACACTAGTGTTTAAGTTCTATGCATGTGAGTATGAACAAGTGAGACACAGGCAACAGTAATTCGTCAATTTCCTCTGTCAAGACATGAGAGAGAGAACAAGTTACAGACTGAGAACGATATTTGAGAGAGAGCCATTGTGCCACTGCCGTTCCTGCCCCCTTGATCTCTGTTCTATTTCCTTTTCCATTAACTTCCTTCGTGAGATAGAACTGAAACTCCAAACACAGTGTAATGATGATACAAGGAACAAGATGGGTTTATTTTGTTTTTATTTATAATTGAAAATAAAAAATTAATTTAATTATAATTATGATTCAATTAAATTTTTTAAAATTTTGTAAAAGAAACCATATTGCATGGCATATAAAAGATGATAAAATAATGTATGCAAGGATAGTGTACGTAAAGATTTTTTACATTATCAACGTATTATCCATCGTTGATTAGTTAGCTATGGTTGATTTATAAGTAAAAGTAATGGATATTGATGACGGATGATACACCGACAATATAAAAAACTTTACACTGTCACTGTACAAATATTAAACTCATAAAAGAAACCATATTTGTCAGTATATAAATATTATACATGTCACATTATAATTAGTATGTTTAAAAATATATTGATGTCCTTTTCAACAAAAATGCCACCGAAGCAAAACCCTCTAAAAATACAGTATATTTGAGTTACTATTAACTTTGGTTCACGAAATATACATCGATTATTAATTTTTTTTAATAGCAAAAAAATATATTAATATTAATAAAAGACCCCCAAGTATCATAGTACACATCAAAGGCCCCACCTTTTATGAAGGGTTTGCCAAATGGTACTTAATCATGTGCTGTAAAGGCAGCCAACAAACAAAGTTACACAATAGTCCTTCCAGAAAATTGGGAAGAATACAATAGAAGAACATAAGCCATGAAACTTAAAATTGTATTCTCCCATCCCCAAATCTGCACTATACAAAAGAAACCCTAAAACTCCCTCAATACTTGATAGATATTCTACCTCATTAAAAACCTCGAATTGAAAAAAAAACCCAATAGGAAAATTCAAAACAAGGGAAAAAGAGTATAGCAATATCTAACAAGAAAATTACATAAAACCAACCAACACCCACCTAATTAAATAGGATTCATACGCCACCCCTCATACGAGACTGATAAACCACCCAAAATTTTAACCCAATTCCATGCCTTCAATTTAATTGTCTCTAATAATTCATTTAGCTCCGGTATCTCTCTTTGAAACACCAATTTATTTCTCTGCAACCATACAGACCAAATAACAGCGGCCCAAATAATAACACCCTTCAATTTATCAGAGTTTCCTTTCCACATATTCTTAAAACGCAAAAAAATTTCAGCAACAGAACCCTCCTCTTCACTAATAGACACTTGCAACCAAAAACCAATCCTCCTCCACACCTGTTTTATGACAGAACATGTAAAAAATAAATGTGAAGCATTTTCTACATTATTTCTGCAAAACACACAATCAGTATCAACAGGAACACCCCTCATCATCAAATTAATCTTTGTTGGAATTCTGTCCCACATTAGTTGCCAAATAAAAGTCTGTACTTTTGAAGGGACCTTAATCTTCCAAATCTGCTTCATTGCATAAGAAACTGATATGCTGTTTTGACAGAGAACATACCACCATTGCCAATACCCCAACACAACTGGTCATCCTCCTGCGGTTGAATATAACAGTCCCTCAGAATAATATTTAGATCTTCTTCATCCTGTAACTCCTAGTCATATAATCTCCTTCTCCAGTTAAAATTCCAGCTGCATCCCTGTATTGAAGAAAACTGGTACACCTGTTTAACAGTGACATCTCTAGAATTTGTTATTGAATAAAGATTTGGAAATAACTCTCTAAATGAAAATTTTCCAAACCAAATGTCCTCCCAAAACTTTACAGAATTACCACTCCGTAACTTCCTAGCAATACATTGTTCAAACCATTCACCCCCCACCCCACCACCTAATTTCAAAGAGCACAAATCTCTCCACCACTGCACCGATTATTGATTTAATCCCAAAAGATTTTCGGTATCTATTTAGTCTCCAAAGATCAAGATGACATCATATTGCTCCTTTTAGGGATTTATTTGATGCCTATATAATCTTTCGGGATCAAAATTTACACTTTGTAATATCATATTAATCTTTGAGAGATTAAATTGTTACCAAAAGTCTTTTGGGATTAAATTGATGATCAGTGTATCTTTTAGGAACCAAAGTGACTATTAACTTTATATAATTTTTATGACTATTTATTATATTTGACTTTTTAACAAGTGCATTATAACATTTGTTAGCATTTACCTTATTTTGTTTACGAAATTGAATAAATCAACTAATTTTAAATTTTAGTTTTGTTAATCAATTAAATGCAATAGCACATAATATGACATCACTACCTTATTCTGTTTATCTAAGTAAGTCGTCATGTCTTGCTTGCCTCTACAAAGGTTAAAGGAAGCCAACAAACAAAGAACTAACTAACTTTACTTTACTTGTATACACCCTTCTCATATGTTTACTGTAAGCTGCGGTTTTTGCAGGTTCCTAACTTCCAATGCCGGCCCATTCAAGCAACCAGGGAGAGTTGACTAAGGCCTAATTTGCATCTTGCCGTTCGTAATAGTCCAACACAGAACAATGCAACAAAAAACAACAATAAGTAAGCCTCTTTTGACCTATGTTCCCTGTAAAATCACGATTAACAATTTTCTCTTAGATTAAATTAATTATTTTTTTTTTACTTTTTATCTTTTATACATATAAGTTTCCAAAAAAAAAAAACTCATTAAAACCAAAGATATATATGGCAAATGCTAACAAGTGTCTTTGATGTACTTGTTAGAAAAACAAAAATAATAAAAAATCATGAAAAATTCTAGTTTTTTTTTTGTATTTTCGAAACATGGAAGAATGCATATTTATGATTGTTTTTCCATTGTTAGTATCCTTAAGAAGTGGTTTTACGATATTTGTTAGCAAAACCCTATATATATATATATATATATCTATATATATATATATGACCAACGTTAGCTCAATTATATGAATTAAATGATGTCTTAAATTCTATCATAAATCATGTTTATATAAAAACCACGTAACTTAAATTTTTTTTTAATCAGCAAATAAAATCTTTATAGTGGAGTACTAGGGATTAGTGACGAACCTAGGATATTTTAGCTGTGGGTGCGACTCATACCAAAATGAGCAATATTTCCTTCGATTTAAAATATAAGAAAAAAACATATTTCTCTTGGTTTAAATATTAGAAAAAGTTAATTAACTTTCTTAAAATTTTTTTCATTCTCAATACTATTTTCTTAAAACATCTCTAGTAAATTGTTATCTCATTTAGTTTTTGTTTTATTCCCAAAGTCATTTTCCTAATATATCTCTATTTTTTTTTTAAATTTGAGAAAATTAAATAAAATCAATTAACTTTCTTAATAAGTGTGAATTAGTTTTTTTTATATATTTCAAACCGGAGATAGTATTAAACCGGAGAGAGTATTAAAAAATTGGTTTTTTTAACTTCCAAGTTCTTAAACTCAGGCGGCTATTTAGATTTAGTCCCTGATTTTTTTATTGGATTTTGTGGATTAGATATAGAGGGAACCAAAGGAATACCCAAAATGAATACCAAACAATATTCTTTCTTTTTCTTTAATCGTTTTCAATTTTCCTTTTCTTTTTGTTTTTTAATCATATAAAACAAAAGCCAAAGTGTTGGTGAAAGAACACGACCTAATGTATTATTTAATTCAATGATGCTAATCATAAAAATGAAAGATTTGAAAGACATTTTTTTTATAAGTTAGGATCCGTTGACACTAGTTGTAAAACTTGGCCACTTACACTTTCACATAATTTTTTATATATTATGAAATTTGTTAATCGAAACGTTGAATTATATGTTATTATCATGACGATCATACATACCAAATTTAAGATCATTAGGAGATTCATAGGTATGTAATCTAATAATGCATATTTACTTATATTTTAAATAACGTATTATCCGTTAAAATAGAATAGCCGGATGAAGTATCAAATAATTTTTATATTCAATGAAATTTTTTAGACTTGATCTACGTGATAATAACATATAATTCAACGGTTATATTGACAAATTTCATAATATATAAAAAGTTATGTGAAAGTGTAAGTGATCAAATTTTACACCTGGTGTCAACGGATCCTAACTCTTTTTTTATATATTATATCAAGAATTATAACATTTCAAAAAAAAAAAAATTTAAATAAAGTGTTGGTATAGATTTTTTTTCACCAAAGTGTTCCCGTCCCTCGAAGATTAAATTCCATTTTAAGATGAGATTCTCATTCTAATAATAAAATTCATTTTTTTCCTACATACAACAAGATTTTTACTTTTGACATTGTATTTAAAAAGTCTCAACTATACCAACACAAGGCTTGATTCAGTTGGTGTAAAACCCTAACTGAAATCTTGGGAATGAGACACGAGTGCTATTAGTCCCGGGTTCGATTCCTATTAAAAACATCTCGCTGGGAGAGCCAGTCACGCAACTCGCTCCGGATTAGTCTCAAAGGCTCCCTGGTATTAAGGGTGCTCTTGGGGAAACCGGTGGTTCCGCAAGGAATACGGAAAAAAAAAATCTCAATTATTATTTATATACTCTGTTTATCTTGATGATTGACATAAAACTTTTTTTTTTTCAATAATCGATTGACATAAAACTTTAATACCAATAGAAATTGAGATATTGCACATCAGTATAGGTTATAACAAAGACATTACATTTTCTTAGTACAATATAAAATACAAAATTCATTTCAAAATAATTTTAAAAGTGGAAAAAAATTTAAAAGTACATATGTTTTTATTAACTGAAAAAATATTGGATAGAATAAATTAATCTCAAAAAATTGTAAAAATCATATTTATTTTTTGGCTACAAAAATTATATTCTTTGGGTGCACGAATATAATTTTTTATTTTCTTTTCTAAGATGTAATTTTTTTTTCAAGTGTTAACACATTATTAAAATCTACACTGATAACCGATCTTGGTGTTTTTTTTTACGTATTCCTTGCAAAACCACCGGTATTCCCAAGAGCACCCTACCAGTGAGCTGCGTGGCTGGCTCTCCCAGCGGGATGTTTTTAGTGGGAATCGAACACGGGACTACTAGCACCCGTATCCCATTCCCAAGATTTCAGTTGGGACCTTACACCAACTAAACCAAACCCCGTTGGTACCGATCTTGGTGCTTTTAATCGTTTGTACCAATTTTTTTATTCCTGAAAAATAAAAGAAATTCAAACTTATTCCAAAAGTTTTTTTTTTTTTACACCAACCGATACCCAGATCTAGTTTACCCAGAATCATACTCATTCGATCCAATCCAACAGAACTCGCACTAAGCGATAAGGGTCTCCTAATGGGAATTGCTCCATACCTAAGGCTTGAACTCGAGACCAGTTAGTTAATTAAGGAACTAAATGAACTGTCACTTGACCAAACCCAGGTTGATATCCCAAAAGTTTTGAAATGTCGGTTGAAATTGAAGAGTTTTAATGTGGTGACGGCACCACCATGCATCCATATTTTTACCTGCAATAGTAGGTAACATCAATTGATTGTAGGTAAAATGCAAAAATCGGGCTCTTTGAAATGTGGGCTTTTAATAACAATCCAAATCAAAACAACTTTTTTTCATGTGCTGCTTAATGATTTAATCGATCTTGCACAATTTTATTCTAGACACGGATAAAGATTATTATTACTCTTTCTATCTCATAAATATGATAAAAATATGGAAAAATTTTTGTTAAAAATTAAAGTTAAAATAATTAATAAAAATGCTTAGGAGTTACAAATTTTAAATTGTTATTAGTTGATCAATTGTTTGATAATTGATGCGCTAGACAAATAATTAAGCGTATATTTCCTTATTTTTTTTATTTTTGCAATTTTTTATATAATGAGACTGATAAATAAAGAAAAAAAATATGTTTTTTTCCACCCGGTTCCTTAAGTATTACGTAGATATTATTTTAATCCGACTCAGATCGCATGTCTGATTATGTGGCAGGTGAGTCTTCCAACGTGTAAAAAACAAGTACTCGATCCGTATTTAATAGTCAGTAATAGAATGGATTCGCCGAAGTTAAAAATAAATAAAGGCTTAATTATGGTTTTGGTCCCTATAAGTTGACCTCGTTTTGAATTTAGTCCTTAAATCTTTTTTTGACCTTGAACGATCCTTAAATCTTTTTAAATTTTTTTTTAGTCCTTAAATCTTTTTTTGACCTTGAATGGTCCTTAAATCTTTTTAAATTTTGTTTTTATTCATTCTGTTTGTCTTCTTCCGTCATCTGCTGACATGGCAAACGGTGTGCCATGTCAGCCCTTACATTGACTGTCAACGATGCATCTAATGTGGACCTCCTACTCATGTGAGCAGGAACCAAGCAGGAACCAAGCATTAACCGATCATGAACCGAGCATGACTTGCCAAACCGAGGGGAGATATCGACCGAGCACGATGAACTGAGCACGCAAGCTATGCCGTTACCAATTACATCGTACTCGGTCGATATCTCATGCACGGTTAATACCATGAAAAAGTTTGGATAACAAATGAAGTCATCATATCAAACACTTTGATAAAAGAGTGTAAGTTTCTAAATCCCATATTTTAGATTTTAAATTCTAATTTTTTTTTATTGAATTTTGTGTGTGCGTGTTTTTTTTTTTTTGTAACATTCTTGAGTCGAAAAAAAAAAAATATTTTTGGATCTTAAAAATATATTTTAAGACTTTGAATTTAAAAATGGAGAAAAATAAGTAAAAATATGAGCCGATGTTCTTATTATAAACTCTAACATTTCAGCTTTTTTTTTAACAATTCTAATTATGAGGACGTGGGGACTATGGTATGGATCGGATGTTGGCAACTTGGTTTTTTTTTCTTAGAAAATTTATAATCTTTAACAATAGCTCTAGTGATGATCATATTGCTTTGATATTGATTTAATTAATGTTCGGTTTTGAAATTGATTTTATGTTTTTGTTGATAGAAATTATCTTTTCTGTAAGCAAAAGTTACTTTTGTACGTAATTGGTTTAGGTAGACACTACTGTACCTGTGTCCTATAGTATTTTTTATAATAAAAAAATATTATAGTAGTCTTTATAATTATTTTCTGGTGAAATATTCAATTTAACATTATGAATTTAATTTAAATCTGAATTAGTGAAAAAGGTTCATAATACCAAGAAGTTAATTAAATGTGTTGACACACTAATTAAATACTTTAAATTTCATTTTTTTAATGCACCAAAATTATCCTTTAACGCATAATAAAAGATTAATATTCTCCCAAATAGAAATTATTAAAGTGAATTTTCCATTTACTAATAACAAATAATGATTATAGTAATAACCAAATTCATTTGATAAAATGTATGATGGTAGTATAATACTATACTTGCAATGCATTAAAATTAGATCTGTTAACATTTGTAACATAATGAACATAATCTAGTAATCTACTATAAGAAATTCATCATATTCATCGTATTGAGAATTATTCACTTATGCGGTCCTTAATTCCTCATATGGTTACGTCTATGACGTGTAATGGGGTGTGTAAAACATCAAACGGTGTCAAATTTGGAAGCCCATTTTCTCTGCTTTTCTTGCCCGCGCCTCCATGGGACCATGTGCTTAAAGCTTTCATAAATGCCTGCCTGCAGTTATAAAAAAAATAATAATAATAATAATAATAAACTATTATTACATGATAAGATATCAAGACCTAACCAAATTAATAAATTATTTTCAATACGAAACGAAAACTAAAGGTTACAGCATCGATAGCAATATGTGCTTTTATTGTAGCTAAAGTATGAAAGTACATCAAGCTTTTCGGTGCCCAAATGTTGCTGCTGTTCCGGTGTTTTAATTTCGTTACTGACATTACTCACGCAAGTGAAGTTTTTTTGACGAAGAAATTGAAAAGGGTGCATAAAGTTATACACTTTTATAAATTTGGTGGCTTAGTTGTAGCCACCCCACACCACGATAATATGACCTTATAAAGACTAAAGAGGTTTTTTTAGTCAAACATTACCTTTACCTTTAACATGTAATGCATTATGCATGATTAGAATCATACAATATTAGAAGGAGATTCTATAACAAAAAATGGAACATGCAAAAAGACAATAGGAGACAGCTTGGGGATATAAAAATCTATGTTATTTAATTTCCAATAAAATGTTTTAATTTTGCCATGATCTTGTATACACATACTACTAATACTATACTCCTATATATAATGATGTATATGTATATCCAATTTCTCATCTCCCATTTGAAAAATTATATATACACACAGTGAATTTCACAGCAGGTAAATTGAATTATATAAATTGCCCCTAAAAGAAGGGAATACATAACCGCCTAGCCTTTTCTGGACTCTAGTCATGTTCCATCATAAACAAATACTCATGCAATTACTATTGTTATTAATATTTCTGGTTCTTAATATAAATTTTTTATTATATTTATAAATATTTATTCTAATTTTTAATTGCATTAATTATCTATTTTTCTCTAACAATTGTATTTGTTTAACAATTTTTAGAATCTCGACAATAATAATAAAAAAAATTTGAAAAAAATATATATCAAATCAATTTCAATATTACTAATAAAATTAAATAACTTTTTCAATTCGAATTGTCCTAAAAATGATTTAAGAATCCGAGAAAATACTAAATAACATGTCACTTCACCGGTTTCACCCTAAATATTAGCATATATTATTAATAAATAATAAAAAGGGTGTGGCTACTAGAACTTTAAAATGGTTATCAACACTTTCAATCAACCGATTAATATTTTTTTATTAGGATGCAATATTCTTCATAATTGTTCATGCAAGTTTTAAATTGCCATTCCCAACTACAACCGTGGCTTCAATTTTGCGATCACAAAATTCTATGTAAACATATTGCGACTACAATAACAACCACATCTTTACGTGATTTTATCACACAATTGGCACCAACAAAAGACCAAAATAATAATAGAGCAAAACAATATCACACTTTAACAATCACAAACACAATGGAATTGACAAGTAAGAAATTAAATTGAATGACTTACCCAAAAATGTGACCTTGCCTTTGGCTCAGAGAGACTCATCAAGCTTCCTCTTCTAGGAACCCTAGTGACCTTCCCTTTAGTTGGCCGATGAGGAGTGCCAAGGGTAATAGGGCATGATGATGAAAAGTCAAAACCACCCTCACACCCTTCCTTGTTTATCTTCCTCAAACCACTCCACCTTGTGGACCCAAAATTGGAATTCCAGTACTCCCTAGGAGTCCTATACGAAGAAGAGAAAGACATGGCCCGGCCCACGTAAGGCCCACCCAACACCGTCGTAGGTGAAGGAGCCTCCATGTTAGAGGACACCTTTCCCTCCAAAAACAACAACCTCGGAGGCAGTTCCAAGGTTCTAGCACTATTGTTGTTGTTTTTGTTGTTGGGCTCTGATTGGGTGTGGCAACTCCTAGGCTTACCCGGTGCCTCCTCCCACATGAAAGGGACAGAAACCTCTGTCTGCGGTGGTGGTGGTGGTGGTGGAGCAGGATCCTCCGGTGGCATGAATATTGGCCGTGAGGTTAAGAGAGAGAGCTTTGTCGGTGTGGTGGTGTTGTAGCTTTGTTCCTTGTATGACTTTGACCTCATCATTGTTTTGAGCACAGTGGAGAGAGGGGCACTATAGTGAAGTAGGTGTGTGTGGTTTTATAGAGAGGAATGATATGTGTCAACAAGTTTATAGAGTTTGAAGGGTGAAGAATGAACTTGAATTGGGGTTTTATAGCCAAAAAAAACAATGATATTTTCATGTTCAATTCTTTTGGTCATGTTTTTCATAATTTTTTTACACCTATTTTATTAAAAGATTTCTTTTTTTTTTTTAAATAAATAAATAGATGGTTGATAGGTGATATTAAGCTTGTCTTCGGTGGATGTGAGTTAGAATTGAAATTAATCCCTTTCGAAACATATAATTACATTAAGTTTATCTCGTATGCTAAAAGTACTTTTTTTTTTAAGATTAGGATTCAATATCTGATATAGTATTTTATGAATTTAATTGTTCACCAAATTCTTTAAGTCTATTTGTTAAATAATTAATATAATTCTTTTTATCTTTGTTATAAATTATTTTTAACTAAATTATAATAATCAATAAACATGGTTAAAACTATTTAATTGTTTTAATTTGAAAAGATACTAAAATTTTATACTTTTGTCCTTATTTAATATTAAAATATTCCAAAATTGAAAGTATTGAAATTAACGAATTTTTAATTTAATTTTAATATTTAGATACTCTTGATTAATTTAATTGATTATTTTTAATTAATAAAAATATATAATTAATTAATAAAAAAATCATAAAAGAAAATATTTAATTTTATAAAAGTTAAAAAAAATCATCATAATTTTCTAAGTTGATCTATAGGAAAGATCTGAGGGAATACAAGATAGTGTGGTCCTTTGAAAAGTCATAGATGAGATATATTTTTCTTTGGTTTGGTTTGTGACTAGTTACGTTGTGGAAAAACAAGATAACCTTACAGTTCGAATAAAACCAAAATGAAACATCCTTTTCTTTTTGTTGGAAAACGACCACCACAGTATGTACTACTCCTTATTTCCTCAATCATTTATTTGTATGTGTGTAGGTTGCAACAGCCAAGCGGTAAAATCCTAGACAAAGAGGTTTTCTAATTTCTTTTCCATTTTTGACAAATTTTTGTCTTTTTTTATTTTTCACTTGTCGCCGTTTTTAGCTATTTTTTTTATATAAATAATATTCGTACACTTCATTTTAAAACGTAAAATGGAAAAAGATAAAAATAAAAAAAAGTAAGAAATGACGGATTATGTGATGGGAAAGGGAAAAAAAAAAGTAAACAAAGATAAAATACAAAAATCTTCGGGGACTAAAAGTGAATTTCTACATTTTAAAGGACTAAAGTATCTCATCCAAAAAATATGAAGGACCAAAGTCGTACTTCACTAAAAAAAATTCTATTTATATAATTTAATAATTGAATAAAATCTCATTTTACTCACAAAACTAAATTTAAACTTTCACTTGAAAATATCATTTTTTTAAAAAAATTAAAATAATCAATTAAATCTTTGTAATAATTTTCTCCAAGATGTTATTCTCAATAGTTGCTATTAACTCTAATTTACGTAAAGTTTTTTACACCATCAATATATCATCTACTAATCATTTGTTTATGGTTGTTGACTTTTAAATTAAAATAATCCAAATGAATGATGGATGATGAACTGATAGTGTAAAATACTTTACACCGTCAATACATGTCCATTAATCTCATTTACATATAATTTATTTTCATCTAATAAAGAAGATTCATCATTGTTCCTGGTCACAACATATTTTTTAGATTCATATTATTTGACATAAGTAATTCTTTTAGAAAAAAAACCAAAAATATTTTCATATTCTCGGTCTTGTTCAAATTTTTAGTCAACGATCCAATTGCTTGATAAAAAAATGCACGAAAAAAGATAAGTGGATGTAATCCATATTGTCATGCACCAAGCTTTATTTTAAGGCATGGGAGGTGGAGATCCTAATTCGATCATTGAGCACCACCGTTTGGCGGATTGTTGGTAGCTTTAATTTTCTCTCCCCCATCTCTGTAAAAACCTATGCCTAAAAAAACAATGTGCCAGAAAAAATTAAACATGGTGATTATTTTGCAGATCGCAATGATACATCACTAGGATTCTCATCAAAATGTTCTTTCTTCGAATTTCACGCATTTGTACAAATACCTAATCAACATTCAATTCAAGGACAATATTTTGTCAGAATTATTGGTTTAAGAAAAATATAAGCTTTTTTTTATATAATTTAAGAATGATATTAATCCTTTTAATTTTTCAATTGAAGCGTGAATAAGCATATTCTGTGACTGCATATGCTTGTTAACCAAATTAACAACACGTAATATTTCAAACCAAATCACCCGTGCAAATAAGAATTCAAAATCACCAAATTCGTTTTTTGTTAAATACTTTGCTTAGCCTCACTTCTACTTTTAGAATCATTATGACTTTTTGCTACTTGAAGTATATCTTCACTGATTTTGGAAACTTGAAATCATATATCTTTAATACTATTGACACGACTCTCCTCAACGAGTGGTAGCTTAAAGTGGGGCTAGCTTGGGAGGTGAGTGGTTTGAAAACAGTATATCAAAATCTTTAAAGTGTGGTAATTCCTTCAAATTTTGGGAGGATGCTTGGCTTAGGTGTCATCCTCTTAAGGATGTTTTTCAAATCTGGTGTGGGATGCTGGAATCTTGCATGGAGAAGAGGATTGTATCATTGGGAAATTTCTCAAAAGAATGAGTTATTTATTCTATTGAGAGATGTTACTCTGCATGCCAACGAGCCTGATCTAGTCCTATGGGGCCTTGGCAATGGTGGCACTTTTTCTGTTAAAACAGCATACAATTTTTTAATTAATGTCTAAACTATCACCTACTGCTGTTGGTGTTGTTCTTGATTTGACAGGTGCTTTGAAGAAGGTGTGCAAGGTTAAGGCTCCTCCAAAGGTCCAAACCTTTGTGTGGCAATTGTTTCGGATAGAATTCCAACAAAACTGAATTTGCGGAAACGATGAGTAATGGTTCCTGGGTCAAGAGGAGGATTCTTCAAATCTGTTTTTGTATTGTGCAGTTGTTTCTCAGGTTTGGAATGGCATTGGTGCTTGGTTAAAGATTAATTTCAATAGGCAAGCATTGATTCCGCTGTATGAAGACTTCCTTCGTTATTTGGCGAATTGGTCAGGTAAAAAGGAAAAATCTTCGACTGCTGTAGTCTGGTTTGCAGTTACGTAGCTTGTCTAGTTAGAAAGAAATAAGGTGCTGTTTAAAGAAGATCTCAACTTAGTGGAGTTAATTCATTCTATAAAGTTTAGATCTTGGCGTTGGGTTAATGTGTTGGGGTTTTGTCTATTTCATATGCAAACTGGCGATTATGCCCTGATTCCTAACCTCTGTTGTACACTGTTCTGACTTGGTGTTGGGTGGTTCTTGTATTGGTATGATCATAATATGGGAGTAGTTGATGTTTCTTGTTTGGTCCTGTTACGCTCTTTTTCCCTCTGGGTTTTTTTCATTCAAGGTTTTTAAGGAGGTAAAGGTCCTAACAAGTGTTTTTTGGTGGTTAGGGTCATTATCTGTGTATAGGTTGGTAGGTGGATTTGGGGGAATTTTTTTTTATGAGATTACTAGTACTTTATTTGCTTCACAATGGTGTGAAGCTTAAAATTGTATCTGGTTGTGATTAACTTGATGCACATGATTGTGGTTCCCTCTGACAAACCCTTCATAGAAGGTGGGATCTTTGGGTGTTCTATGATACTCGGTTAATCTTTTTGTTAATAAATTTTTCTTTGTTTGTTGTTAAAAAAAAAAACGAGTGGTTGCTTAATGATCAACCCTTTTACAATATCTTACAAAATATGTCATCTTTTAGTAGAATTTATAAGATTATGCAAATCCGTTATATGATACTAAAAATCCATATTTTTAATAACATTAATAGTTTTTAGTATTTAGAAGTATAATTAAGTGTAGAATTAAATATTGAAAAAATTGGGGGCCCTAAAAATTAAGGACCCTGTGCAGTAGACACCCTTGCTAATTGGTAATTTTGCTTAATAAATCTCTATCTTTCCTAAAAAATTATATATATTTTTATGAATTATTTTCTTATCCCATTATCAAAGTGGAAAATTAATTCATCTTAAAATAATCAAACTTATCTTCTTAACTAATATTCTTATTCTCACCGGAAATTGAATATTTATTGTCTCCCCTAAAACCTGTGACTCTTCCAATATGAAAAACTTTATTAATACATATACACACAAATAATTACTAATTAGTTCAATTTTTTGTTTTGATCATACTTGTCATGTAACTCGTCATATGCATTTAATCCCTTGATTATTTCATATTTATATTTATATAATTGTAAGTATTGATTGTTTTATAAATTTTAAAAGATTAAGTGATTTAATTAATGTTAGATTAAAAAAATCAATTACAGGTTTGAGATGAACTTCTAAATCAAATACAAAAACCCTACATCAATCAATCCAAGAAGATTACAGCCATGAAAATCAAACAAAGAAAAAAAAAAGAACCCTAACAAAGCACCAGGTGCTCTTAATCCATTCTTTTGCTTAGAGAAAAAATATATTAATTAAGACATAATTTTTCTTCATTATAATAATAACCCTAAATCAACATCCAATTCAATCTTTGTTTCAAATTTTCCTCAATACAAAAACGCAGAGCCCTAAATCTACGAAGTTCATCCTTGTCTTCCTTTGAAAGCTAAGGAATCTCGATGCCTGGTAAAATAAACATAAGTAAGCGGTGTTGATCTCGAAAGGTGGTCCCCAGTTTCTTATTATATAGAGTTTTCAGCTATAAATTAGACATAAAAACTCTACCAACGGAAGGAACATTAATATATTATTGGTAATACTGATAGTCACCTACGATAACTTTACTTCTTTGTCAACAACCAATGAAGATCTCATGGAGCTATAGTCATCGAAGATGAGGCAAACAAAAACATAAACATCATCGCAATGGGAAACTTTGGGAGGATTGTTACGATGAAGAAAAAAAAAATAGGACTATATGATTTAGGGTTCATCGTTTCTTTGATATTTTTTTTTGTTTATACCCTTCTAGGGTTCTTTTATTTGAGTTAGTACTTAATTTTATAACCAAGAATTGACTTTTTCATTTAGTCTAAGCTTGGTTAACTTTAATTGAATTGATTTCTTAAATTTATAGCGTAATCCATACCAACATTTATATAAATATAAAATAATTGTGGGGTTTAATAAATAGATATGACACCTAAATTAACACGTATGAATGATAACTATTTGCTGACCGTAATTATTCAGCTTGTGTTACAAGATGATTGGGTAAAAATGACACTGATATCTTCTCATCTTTGAGTGGCACCAGAGCAAAAACCTTCGAAAAATACGTTGGTAACCTATCAAAAGTTTTATAATTCCTAATAGATTTATAGACAAAATTTCTTCTTTAATTCCTTAAGTTATTTACTATTCTAAAGTGGTTTCCCAAATATTTTTTTTAAAGTGGTCCCTCATTTATTTTGATTAGCATGATTGGTCTTTCGTCAAATTTTTCATCTCCAATCATCTTCTCCAATGAAATTTTTGATCTATGCCCCCTCCCCCTCCTCGTGGACCTTCTCTCTCATGACATCCTTAATTTTCAGCCACAACCCCGCTCCCTCTTCCTCTTCACTTAGTTCATACAAAAAAAAATGAAAATTCGAAGAGATGGTTCACGGTGAGAGAGAAAAAAAGAAAGGGAAAGAGCAAAGAAATAGGACGAATGGAAGCCATGCCAGAAAAATGGCATTAGCCGGAAATCTCATTGAAGAAGAAGATCGGAGATTGAGAAGACAAAAAAATTAAAGGACAGATCAACCAAGTTGACTGAAATAAATTTGAGGAACCACTTTCGAATATAAAAAAGAAAAAAACCACTTTAAAACAAATACTACCCCTGTCCTAAAATATACGATCATTTTGACACTTTTATTTTGTCCCTATTTATAAGACCCTATACCAATTTTCAATGGCAATTATTAATAACTTCTTTCCATAATTACCCTTATTTATGTACTTTTTAGATTTCTAATACTATTAGTAGGTGTAATTTTGAAAATACATATCAAATGTTCACATTTCCAATACGATTAACTATATTAACTAACTTTAATTTATTGATAGACGTGAAATTTATTAAAAGAATCTTACTCCCTCCGGTCCTATATATAGGACATACTTAACCGTATTCCCCGGACCAAGGAAAATGATTTATTTTGTGAATTTTATGATAATATATTGTAACATTACAATTTTACCCCTTCCATTTTACTTGAAAAGTTCACATTAATGAATAACAAAAAAACATAGTTAGTCAAAACATTTAATAAGGGTAAAAAAAGAGAAAAAACAATTAATGATGCATATATAGGAAATATAAAGTACCCTATATATAGGACCAAATTTTTTTTCTTCTAGAAAGTGCCCTTATATATATGATCAGAGGGAGTATATAAAAGGATTGGGGAAGTCTTATATCACATACTTCGATCCCTTTCAACAAATTAATGCTCATCATAATTTAAAATGTACTTTTTGATCCGTGCATATCACTACATTTTTTAGTATGTTTATGCTCTTTTTTAGGACAATAGATTTGTATGTTGACGTGTCAAATTAAAGAAAATTAATGGAATTTATGAATATCTCACAAGATTGCACATGTCTTCTTCATAATAATGTGCGACCTACGTATAACCTTCATTCATAATTGCCTGATTGGTGAGGCTGGAGAGATTATTGGTTGAATTGCATATGGTGTCCAAATACTTAGTATGTATAACACGGAGAGGTTGTTATTTTATTAAAAAATAATTTGAAAAACTACTTTAAAAATAGTAATAATTATTAAAAAAATTCAAAACAAAGTCAAACAAAAATAGAAAAAAGTATCATAGATATATTGTTGAATATTGGAAAATATTTAAGTATCCTAACTAAAAGTGTTTTTTATAAAATAAAATTAAAAAACAATAAGATATTTTTGGAACACATATCAAAGTATTATACCTATATCAATATCGAATATGGATACGACACCGATAATTTTTCATTTTTAAATACATGGGCTTCATCACTGGCACCCACTTCATTATCAAGAACAACACAAAGAAATAAATAAGGTAAATGCTACTCTCTCTAATCCTATATAAGACTCTCTTGGATAAATTTAAGTATACTAAGAAAGTGAATTAATATTGTTAATGACATTAAAATTGTAAATATTTAATATATTTTTTCAAAACTATCTCTGTATTTATTATTAAGACGATTTAAAAAAGTGTTGATTAAATAAGGATGTGTTTAAAAAAAATATTTAAATGTTATTTAAAATTGGAATAAGGTTTTATAAATATGATCAAATTATTTTCCTTATTAAAAGATTCTTATATATAAGATCGAGAAAATATACACTTATTAATTATAAAAAAACAAGTAATGGAAATTAATTAAAAAGTGTAACTTTTCACATTTAAAAAAAAAAGGTATTTGTGATGGGTGTTTTAGAAACTTTAACAAGTCCTAACTCCTAGCTAGATCCAATAAATAATTAAGTATATTTTTTTATAATCGTAATTAAGTATATTGATTGATCGTACGGTTGTTCATTCTTTTTTTAAAATATAAATAAGAGAATCTAAATAAAAGTTTCCCTCTCCACATATTTTTAAGTGGAAAAAAGGTGACATGTGGAACTTTTTTATTCTTAATTATTTTGCTTATACAGTTATACACTTATACGTAACAATTTTTATAATAAAAGCTGGAGAAAAAGAAGCTACATGACAATGATCAGAGGCTGAGAAATAAAGTATATGCCTTTATGATAAAATAGGATTGAAATTTATTTTGAACAAATAAAAAGCGATGGAAGGACGGAAGAGAGAATTAGAATAATTTAAACATAATCCTGTATATAGACATGCTCACTGGGTTGTAAAGGGGTTTTTGGAATTGTTTATGGTTGCCCCTTGATATACTTCTTAAACTATTATTACATGCCCCTTGATATTCTTTTGAAGTTATATTTTCTTAATAAATTTTTTTATAATACTGTTTATACATGTGTAATGAATTTTTGAATCTTCAAATAGCAGAGTATAGAGATAGATAATTAAATTTACTGCATGAAGAGACCGTCTTCATCCAACACAATGAAAGGTTAGATAGAGTCTAGAAAAAGTTTCAGCCAAAAGGAAAAAAAGTTACAGCTCACAAAATGAAAAGAAAAAAGATAAGATAAAACTGAGGCACTACTAATCCTAGTCCTTTTTCTCCCTTTGTTGCGTAGTAGTATTATTTCTACTTTTAGAGGGTGGTGGAAGATGTATATACCCTCAAATATTGAATACAAGACGTCAGCACATTCCTTAATAAAATTGATCATGTTCTTTCTTTTTCTTTACTTTCCCCCTTTCTTTTATGCTATTTCATGATATACTTTTTGGAAGGACAATTCTAACATAACATGTTTTGGCTGTTCCTTTTATGGTCACTAGGGAAATGTTTTACACGTGCAATCTCTCCCAAAATTATTCTGCTGAATGTTACACGTGTAATCTTGGCTGATGGTTAACCTTGACAAAAAACAAATAAATATAAAAATTATACTTACTCTTGTGTCGCTCATAATTTTTTATAAAATATTAACTATATCGATACAACTGTTAAATTATTATTGATGGTTTGAAGGTTCTTAAAAAAGGATTACGTTAGAAGGTGAGAATTATGGTTTAAGTAATAGAGTGAGTTTGGAAGGATGGCTGGATTGATATATGCTTTAATGCATCCGATGGTGGAAGCTGGAATGAGAATGTTATTGATCAGTATTTTCTCCCTCATGATAAGAAATTAATTCTAAATATTCCTTAATTACTCAATCAAAATAATAGTGATGAATTGATTTGGAATTTTACCCCACAAGATCTCTTTACTATGTCAAGTGCTTATCATATGGAGATGGAATGGACGCATTATCATGATTATGGTGGAGTTGTTTCAAAATTGGTGGGAGATAATACTCTTTGGAAAACTTTTTGGAAGCTGGATATTCCTGAAAAATTGTTTTTTTTTTTTTTTGGTGTGTGGAGAGTGCTTCATAATAATCTTCCTACTATATTGGGAACTTGATTGAGAAAGAAAGTGCTATCTCGCTCTTGTTGCTCTATATGTGATAGGAATTTTGAAAATACAATGCGTGTGTTATAGAAATGTGAGCACATCAGAAATGTATGGATTTCACTGGGTGTTTGCAAAAGTTAGATCCATTAACTAGTGACGAGAACTGTTCTGACTGGTTTTTAAGGTTGTTGCATTTCTAGATCCATTAATTTTGAGGATATGAATGAAAGTGGCTTGGCTTTTGTTGATCGTGATGATATGGAAAGAGTGCTTCATTATTGTGGTGTCTATAAATCCAGATATCATGGGTCTATTGTCATACAAGAAGATTTAATTTGGCTATAGTACATGGTCATAGAGCACCAAAAAATATTGGGTGGCAACGCATTATTATCAAGTAAACATATTATAAAATAGGAGAAGTTGAGGGCATTTTTGTCATTTTCATTTTCCCTCCTTTATCCTTTCTTTTCCCTCCAAATTTGTTTGTCCGTGCATCGCACGGGAATAAATATTTATCTTAAGTTATTTTTAGTAAATTTTTATTAGTACAATTTGGATTACACATAAATATAAAAATGCAAACATACAATTTGCATTTCGATATTATTACAATTTGCACGGGTTATTAATGTTCTTTTCAAAAGGAAATAATTTGAATCAAATATTGACATAAAAAATATATAATGCCTAAACGACCCGTCATATGATAATTAACCATAAAAAAAAACTGAATATAATGTAATTTCAGAAATTCTAATACAAACAAGTCATAATATAGGCAAATTGGTATTAAACATTTAAACAGAACATCATTATGAATAATAAATTTTGGGTACAACGTAAAAAACGGATATATAAGTATTAAAGATGAGCTATAATTTGGTATATTGATTTAGCTTAATACAATCAAATATTTACTCAGTGATGAATTCAAATTTTAAAAAAATCCAAAAATTTATACAATATGTTGCAATTTAAATTGTGAAAAATAATGATGCGTTATTTTATACTTTAGACAATATACTTATTTACAATTATGAAGTTCTAATACAAGCAAGTAATTTGAAAGTTCGAATCTTATAAACACGAATTAATTAAAAGTGTGAAAACATGTCTTATATTTTGGGACAGATGTAATAATAATAATGATGATGATATATATGGTAAAAAAAATAGCTGCATTTGGACTTGCAAAACGAATTACTAACAAAATGCATTTGGAATGATGGATTAAATAAAACAAAAATCAAAATGAGTTGGATTTTTTTTAATATAAGAAATTATGTTGTTAATTAAAATTAGAAATCGCATAGTTGATACATTATTAGTTAATTTTTATTAATGAAAAGGTTGGTAGCTGAAACTAGATATAATTCAAAGGTTAATGTTTATGACTATTCATTTCTAAATACATGTAAATCATTTTTATAAAAAGTTCATATTAACTTATTATTTAAAAATACATATTTTCAAAATTTATAATCTAATTTAAACCCGTGCGATGCGCGGATAAATTACTAGTATAGTTAAATTGTATTAGGATAATATATAGGTGCTTTAAATGGGAATGTTGAGAATCTGTCTGAGCATGGTAGATTACTTTAAAGTATTAGAGAGCTCGTAAATTCTTTTAATGCTTGCTTTACTTTTCTTTTGTGTATGGGACATGCATGCAATTTGAATGTTTATAGCCTTGCTAGATGGTCGAGACAGACACTTGTAGACACAGTTTGATTTGATAATTTCAGCCTTCGTGTTAAACACTATTTGATTTAGTTATAATCTTATTTTTTACCTTTTAAAAAAATATTATTACTACTATATTGTGTTGTATGAGTATGAGTATGGTATCGATAATTCGATATGGGTATGTGATACAACATTTTTAAAAAAGTTAGGGTACAGATACGTTTTTATATATTTTATTTTATTAATATAATAATTATATATAAATTTAAAAAATATAAAATTGCAAAATACTATAAGTCAATAACTAAAGCAATGCATAATAGAAAAAAAGAGTGAATTCCTAAACTAGTTAAACATTTTATTGAATATTTGGCATGAAAAAAAAAATCAAAATAAAATATGAACACCAAATCACTTTCATTATTCTAAATCAACATATTATTCACTATTCCATCTTATGTTTACAACAATGAAAACAAAAAACAAAGAAAACAAAAGTAACAGGTTATGGGGAGAGGGAGTACATAGTCAACGATGATGAAGCAGGGGAAGGGGGTCAAGCGAACACAGAAACACACAGCTAGCATAACAAGCGGCCGAGGAGGTCAAGCACAACGACACAACTAGCGGTAGAGGCAAATATGTGACACAAGCGGCATAGCAAGTGATAGAGACGGCACAACGAGCACATAGAGCGGCAAAGGGGATCAAATGAAACACAATGAGGGACGAAGGGGGTCAAGACATCAGAAAACAAGGAGATTTGAGAGTGTTTTAATTTCTAAGTTAAGATAAGAAAGGATGAAAAAATAATTGAAAAAAAAAAAGACTTCAGCGTGCTGTACTTATCGTGTGGGTAGATACCCATTCAAGTACCCAATATCTTTTTTAATTTT
Organism: Crotalaria pallida; assembly: GCA_037953625.1. Classification (NCBI taxonomy): domain Eukaryota; kingdom Viridiplantae; phylum Streptophyta; class Magnoliopsida; order Fabales; family Fabaceae; genus Crotalaria; species Crotalaria pallida. The sequence goes on from CM075650.1 coordinate 149,984,342, forward strand.
TTTTACCCAAACATACCTGAGTTATACCCATACCCGATATGCGTACGATAACCAAATAAAAGTTGAAGAGAGCGGGAACACTCAACCTCTTGGAGAGTATCAAGATTTAATCTTAAGTCTTAACCCTTAAAACTGAAAATAAAAAGCTAAAATAAAATAATTTGACTAGTTCTTATGTTATAAACACCTTTGTTCCCAATCTAAATTAAATGTACTTGTTCTTGTTCCTTAAAGAAATCCGTAGAGTTAGACCTCTCTTGACGCATAATAACTTAGTACGTTCGACAATTTTTTTTACTTCTTCATAAGCTTACTTTCATATCACTTTATCTTTAGGAGAGGTAAGCACATACATACAATAACAACCAAATATGACTAAGAGATGTGAGTATATATAGATCTTTGAAAAAGGTGGTTGTTAAACAAGTAGACACACACCATCTCTTCCTAATTTGATTCACTGAATTTAAGCAACTTTTGCCACCTACAGTTTAATGGAATTATGGATACCGAATTCAGGCTTGTTAACAAGTATATATAGCGATCCGAGCCCACATCATTCAGAGAACTTAATTGCTAGAACAACCACAACCACTTCTAAGAAAGACTAGTTGAAGAGAGCGGGAACATACATAGTAGTAGTAATTCATGGTGATCATGACAAGGCAAGCCCATCCTCACCGCATTGACTTCAAATCTGATGCGGTGGATGGTCCATGCCTTAATAAAATTCCTGTTTATACCAGAGCACGTGTTATCCGATGCTACCTCTAATCAAAGAACTAAATGAAATGGAAAGTTACTAGAAATTATAGTTTTTCATATTCTCAATAGAAAGAAAAATGTGAATTTGTAATATTATTTTTTTTATGTATAAGAATCTTAATAATAAGTACCTTAACTTATTTTTGGCTACACCCAACAATTTTCTTAAAGTAATTAATATATATATATAATTATATTATTGTTACAATTTGCCATGTATTAAGTGCCTGCCTAATCTATATTTAAAATTCTTCAGCTATATGTATATCAAAGTTCAAAGCTGATATTAGCTGATATTAGGTGATTCATGCCTATTTTTTCTTTTTGGTTTTCCAAGGTATCCACATATGCTCAATTAGTTGATTAATCTTTTTTACTATATGTCACGAAGAATTGCCGCATGAATTGAAAACGAATTCAGTTTTGGCCAATATAAAAATAGATGTGGCAAAAATCATGGGGGTGGGGGCGGACAACATGGGATATCGAGAAAAAATTACATTTTGTGCAATCTACAAATCACCAATTTGTAACAAGTATCATTACTCTTTTGCAAACCCATGATATTTTGAGGGATTTGTCGTGGGTCCTTGAGATTAATTCGCGTCGAGATCATGAGGGTGCCTTTTCGAGTTGGATGTTATTTATAGGAATCAAACCTGTAGCTACTTGCACCCGGACCCCATTCCTAAAATTTTAGTTACTTCTATAAGATCAGTTGAGCCAACTCCCATTAGTTTTTAATGTATATTTTAGCTAGCTTAATATTTCAATTACTCCGCAATCTATATGTTGCATATGTTAAGACTTAAGAGAGGTCACACATACATATCAAAGTATTTTCTTCATCTTACTTTTACATATATATTTTACATTTTTTTATTCAAATATATACAATTTTATTAAATAAATTTTTAATAATTAAAAAAAATTAAGAGTGAAGACCCAATTTGATCCCTCAAATTTTTTGATTAGGACATTTTAGTCCCTCAAAAATTATAATTCACTTTTAGTTTCTAAAGAATTTAAAAAATACAACTTTAGTCCCTGTTTTCATTCGGTTAACTACTGTCACTATTGACATAAACTGTAACATTTCATTCTCAGGTGCTAATGGCCTCCCACTAAATGTCCCTAGTGCTTCTGGAAACAGTGACAATAGTTAACAGAATGAAAACAGAAACTAAAGTGATATTTTTTAAATTCTTTAGGGACTAAAAATGAATTATAATTTTTGAAGGACTAAAGTGTCCCAATCGAAAAACTTGAAGACCAAATCGAGCCTTCACTCAAAAATTAATAATAAAAAATTTCCTAAAAAAACATGTATAGGAGAAAAAATGTGATATGTGTATAAATTGTGAGTATAAACCGGTGATATTTTGGATGATGTTTTCAAATAGTAATTTTGTGTTTTTAAAAAAAAAAAAAGAAAAAGTTTACTACTTTGGGTTGAAAAGGATCACCAATTTTGGCAGGTTTGTGGCCAATCAATGAGCTTTATCTCTCTCTCTTTAACACACCAGTTTACACAAGCAAATACTTATGCTACTGCAAGCTAAAAATTCTCCTCTCTCTTGTAGCCCTTAATTCATAAGCTAATATGTTTACACTTTACCATAAGAATACTCTTAATTCGGTCTTCATAAACTTCCCGATGTAGATATCCTTAGTAATCCTCAAATTTATTGAATTCGAAAATTCGAAAATTTTAAAGATACTATACTGTTCTAAGATACAGTACTTGTTAGTATTTGTCTAAAGAATATTTAACTCAATTTGGCATACTATATATACATGATCAATTAAACAATAAAAAAAGGTGATAAATATAGTTTTGGTTCACTTGATACAAGTAATACAACTTCTTTTTGGGTTTAAGACATGTTGCTGAAACTCTTCCTCAATTGAGAGGAGCATTTTAGGCTTGGAAATTCGTGTCTTCTCCCTAGTAAAACCATAAAAGTGCTGATTCTGAACTGTCTGTATAATAGCATGGGACACAAGATTTTTTTCATCAGCAAAAATTCAATTATAGGGAGTACTAGATTCACTCCAAAGTCCAAACCCACCAACGTCACAAGGATTTTAGTTACAATGAATTATTAAGATAACCTATTGCTATTGGTGACATGCACCAATAAAAAATTAGTTTTCATGTAACAACAATTAAACAAGCACCAAGTTTTCATCTTCACTTGGTCCAAGATTGAAGTTGTCCTCTAATACCCTGCTCATTAAAAGAAGGAATAGATTAGAATTAGGGAATAAAGAGATAAAGAAAGATGGATTAGAACTACAAAAATAAAAGGCAGTCGAATAGTGTGTCAGTAACTCAGTATACACATATTTAACCTTGTTGCTTAGGCAGGGATGGCAACGGGGCGGGGATAGGGCGGGGGTACTTTCCCATTTCCCATCCTCGGGTCCCATTCCTCCCCCATCCCCATCCCCAAACCCCATCTCGGGTAGAAATTGTTCCCCATCCCCATTCCCCACGGGGTCCCCAAACATACGCGATTTTTTTTTAAAAAAATCGTAACTTCCATTTGAATCGTCATAAAAATGCAATTTTGACAAAAGCAAACAAAGATAATCAGTTACAAGTAAATCAAAAATTAAAGAACTAAACTCCAAAATAGAGCTACATTAACAGAGAGAAAAAGAAGAAGAAAGGTAACAACATTAACCACACACCTGAGAGGCTGAGATGGCAACGGTGGGTGGCGGACTGGCGGAACAGTGACGAGCTGAGAAGAATTGAGAAGAACAGTGGCGGAACAGTGAGGAGTCGCGATAGGAAGAACTGAGAAGAGAAAGGGGCGGCGTGGTCTGGGCGGAGGCCGGAGGAGTCGCACGGTGAAGGAGGACTGAGAAGAGAAAGGTGCGGCGGAAGAGTGAATCAGCACGGTGAAGGAGAAGAAGAAATTAGGGATTTAGTTGAAAGTGGAATGGGCGAATGGCTGCTGCAGTGCTGGTATGTAGTTGAAATTAGGGTTGAAAGGTGAAATTACCAAAAAAACCAATTCTTTTAATTACATAAAAGTTAAAAACTAAGGGTGTATATGTAAAATAGGCGGGGAACGGGGCCCCGCGGGGACGGGGGGACCTATCCCATTCCCCGCCCCGAAATCTGTACGGGAAAAAATCCCCCCCATCCCCGACCCCGACGGGGAAAAATCCCCGAAATCGGGGACCCGAACGGGGCGTTCCCCGCGGGGATCCCCGAATGGCGTTCCCCATTGCCACCCCTATGCGTATGCAAGAGATGCTTTGTCAAGACAACTTAAATCTCTTTATCAAAGGTTCATACAGAGTAGGCAATAGGCCAGTTTTGAGATTTTGGGCATATTTGAATAATCTGTGGCACAAACATGGATTAGAATAAATCTACTCGAAAATATAGAAAAAAGTGGGGGAAGGGAAGTAAGTGAGGTAAAAGGGATGTGTGTTTTCTGAGTATCTAAATCACAATGTATCAAACATAAATATCTGACATTGTTTGTTAGCATTTTCTTACCCCTTTTCAATTCATCAAAGTGTTGCAGAAGAGAAATAGTTAAACATACATTTGCCATGGATTGGGTCTAAAATCCAATGCAAACAACACCTAATATGTTTGTAATCAAATGCTGCATAATCATTAAATGTGAGTAAACCATACCAGTACATGAACTTGGTGCATTGGCTCCATACCAAGAATTAAAAATAATAATAACAATAAATAAAAAAACCAGCTCCTATGTAACCACAAAAGGGAAAAATTCACTTCTAAACATTTTCATGGAATATTAAAAAATCACAATGGTAAAGTTAAAGGATTAAATGATAGAAAACCAGCAATCAGAACATGAAGATTTGAAATGAAAATAACCTTTAATATGTTAATCAAATGCTGCATAATCATTAAATTTTCATCAGGGTTTCTTAATCCTAATAATCTGTATCTTGATTTTGCCTTTGCTTTGTGTTAATGACTCAGAACCTATAGAACTTGATTGGCTGTGTTGTTCCTGGTTTCTGATGTTTTGCTGTCAAATTTGATGAAGGCCCTTCCATCCCTGGGAAGTGCCGTTTTTTGGCAATTAGAGAGTCTTTTTACTTACCTGGTATGTGGAATCTTCAGCAATGTTTTTCTGTCGCATTTCTCATATTCTTACCCTTCCAAAACATGCCTATATGTTTGATCATGTTTTTGTTTATTTGATCTATCTGGTCTAATTATAAATTTCTCAGAGTCTCGAAATTTTTAAGAATTGAAGTTGGTTGAACACGAAATTGGATGCTACTTGTTTGTTGTTTGTAATTTCATCGTAGCTATCCTTACGGTATAATCTGATCAGTTGTTTCTTTACTTTTGTGTTTTTTATGTAGGAATGATCATCGAAGTTTCAAACGATGGACTAAGTGTTTTAGAACTTAAATATAAGGATTCAGTGGTAAGTTAGTTAAGTTGATTGCTATTGTTCCTAAGTTTTTAATTTTTTTAATTTTCATTTTAATTTTACTTTTACAATTGATTATATACTATATTTTGTGCATGCAGGATATTTTGGTGTGAGATGATTTTACAATGAAAGGAGATATGCTGATATGCATCCAAAGAATATCGTGTCGTTGATGGGGCATTTGCAACCTTTTCTCAATGTACCATGTCTGAAAATTTGCTTTAAAGTTGGCTAGACTACAACTTGGTATGTGTATCTGATATAATTGAATTATTAATCATTCTTTTTTTAACTGCTCTTGTTTATATATTCAGATGTCAGCTGTAATCAATTTGAAAGATAAAATTTCTGACTTTAGGAAAGAGCAGTTGATGGAGTTGGTGATATCACAGGTGGAATTGAAGACTTGTAAATTTTGAAGTCAATCAAGGAGACAGGTAAAATCTTAATAAATTTGAACTCCTTTGAAATTTATGTATGACTTAGCTTGCAATCTTGCATATACAATTTTTCTTTTTTGTGTTTTTAATACATGACTTACATATACAAATCGATGTTATAAACTATAGTAATGAATATACCATATAGGGGAGATTGCAATAAAAAGATCATCGCTACCTCCTCCAACATATCATTCCTTCACGAGCTAGTGTTCCTTCAAGGTCTCCTATAATTCTAGCTGTCCTAACTTCAAGGCCTCTCTGAACTTCTTGGAACATGTTTCTAATACTGTCAGCAAATCGCTTCATGTCAATGCCTGCACTTTTCTCCATCTCTTCTGCCACTCCAACAAATCCAGACACAATCTTTGATTGGAGTTCCATTAGTTTTTGTCCGGTTGCAACTATGTATCTCTGCAGCTGAAATGTTTCCTCTAGGAAGTGTTCCAGCGTTGATGCTTTCTCCTTTTTTCTTGTAGAATCGAAATCTCCACGGTTTGCATACAGATCATTCTCATGCTGAAATAATAATGTGCAAGAAATTATTGAATTATGTTCAACTTTGTTTATTGCCAAATTAAGTTTGGCACTAGAGTTTAGATAACAATTAAGCACCATTGCTCCATTTGGCAATTATCAGATATATTTATTAAGACAACGATGAGTCGACGACAACAGCAACAACAACAAAGTCTTTTCCACTATAATTTAGGTAACGTTTAAGCAATATTGTCCCATTTATGAATATCATATGATGATATTAGAACAACAACAAAGCCTTTTTCTATTAGTGGGGTGATACAAATATTAAAAGGGAGCTACAATTCTACGAAGACTCCAAAGCTAATAGATTGCTGAGACATATTGAGCATATCTGTTCTATACCAAAAAAAGGGCATATTAAGCATATTGACAAACACAAGAATGTAGTTTTAAGCAACATTGCTCCATTTTTTATCACTATATCAGATATGGATATTAATAATGAGCCAAAACTATTCCATAGCTACAAGATTGATTAGATATTTTGAGCTTACGGCCAATGGTTTTTATTGTCAAAACTAATAAAATTATATAGGATCGATGCTTACCATCCGTCTGCAAAGATCATCAGTCTTCTCTTGAAGGGATCGGTATCTTCCAACTTGTTTATTCAACAAAGTAGTCAAGAACAGGTAAGCCTTTATACCGTCTTTGCTATCATCACCAATTTCTGCATGTTCATCATTAGCTTGCCTTCCTGTCAACCTTTCGACAAGAACAAGTTGCTGCTTCAGCCTCTTTATCTTGTAAGAAACTCCAAGAGCATGAAGATCCATCTTCCATGTTGACTTTTTTGTGTTATTAGAGGACTGGCTAGAAGATGCTGTCTTTTCAGCAGCATCAACTTCTGCTTGATTTGGACTTTGAATTTGCATAGAACTATTCTCCCTAGAGACAACCTTTTCTTCTTCAATATCATTTTCCGGAGATTGAACTACTAAATTGGCATTGTTAGACTCATCATGTGCCAGAGGTTGTACTTCTTTTGCACAATCTTCCTCAATTACAGTTTCCATCATTTGTTGCTCCTTTTCACCTGGTTTTCTCTTGACAACCTTAACTTTGGCCCAGACAGGATCTTGGACTAGTTCTGAAGATTGTGGAGGCAAATTTGAGTGATTTCTAAAGCAGCTCAATGGCCTCATTTGTGTTGTAAATTGCTCTTTCAAGGAAGTCACCTCATCTTCTCTCTCCAACAATAAGGCCTCCAATTTCATCTTCTCATGCCTTAGCTGTGTCACATCCTTAACCAATCCCTCCACATGAGACTGCAGCTGCTTTGTCTCTAATTCGGTTCGCAATAATTGCCACCGAAATGCCTCTAATTTCTCATCTTTGAGTCTCATTTGATCTACAAAAGCTTCCAGCTCTAAATGATGCCTTTGTTCAATCAAAGTTGCATATCTTTCTGCCTCAGCTCTCATCCAATCTTCCAAACGCTGTGCATTAGCAGGAACGGCTACACACAAAATAATCGACATGCTAAGGGAAAATAGAATCTTTAATAACAAACAAATTAAAGAATCAAATTAAGATACAGAAGTTTAAGTAATTTAGTCTTACACATGTCTTCATTTCTTTGTGGTATGTAGTGATCAGAAAAGGGTGAAAAAAGGTCTGGTTCCTTTACAATCTGTGATGAGCCTGTTGAACTATGCTGCATGCCTCTAGCACCAGGAAAAACATCCATCCTAGAACTCAAGTTCACCAACATGCTTTTTAAGGAATGCCTGTCATGCTTCCCTTCTGAAACCGCCCTCCACTTTTCTGTTTCATGCTCAGCTTGCTTCCTTCTAGCTTTTGATAATTTAACTTCCTTTAACAGCATTTGCTTTTCTGCAATATCCAGCTTAGACTTCCTCAACATTGCTGACAAGATTTTATCCTTTTGTTCCAAATCCTTGTGCAACTTGCCAATCTCCATAGACAATTTTTGAGCCATCAAATCTGACCCCTCCTTGTTCTCCAACACCGCACCAAGCTCCTGTTTCGTAGCTTCCAATTGCTTCACCGTGCGCCCGAGTTCAGCCTCAAGCTGCCTTTGGTTTGAAACCAATTCTATGAAAGCAGTTTTGTGTTTCTTGAGATCAGAAGAATGTTCTTGAGCTTCATGCTTAGCAGCTTCTCTTAATTTTTCTGCTTCCCTTTCAGCTTTTGTCAGCTTTTCTTCTAGCTCCTTCCTCTTCTGCTCCTCTTCTTCAATCACCTTGTCCCTACACTCAACCATTTCCTTCAACTTCTGATTCAATTCAGAAATTTCTGCATCCTTGTTTTTCTCAAAAACTCTCAACTCATTCAGTAGAGCACCAATCTGCTGCCTCAGCTTCCTCCTTTCACTAAACCAGCTTTGCTCTTGTGCAGCAAATATTCCAACAACTTTCTCATTGGCTTTGGCATCCTCATGCCTCATCTTTTTCAGATTCTCAATTTCTCTCTCAGCACTTTTCAGCTTGCAAATGAGTTTGTTGCTGCTGCTGCTGCTGTCTCCTTCACTTGGCACTCCCTTCTGAACTTTCCACACAATCAATCCTAAAAGCTGAGCACTCCCTTGAAGTATCGTATCGCGAATCTCGGACAATCTTTCAACTTCGACATGTGGTTTTGTGAGGATTTGCAGTGCAAAGAATGCACAAGAAACACCAAAATACATTGGATACATGTTTTCTGTTTCACTCTTCTTGTCATATCCAATTTTATCTAAGAAAGATAGTTCCTTCTCTCCCATTAGATTGATTTTCCTGATATCTGCAAATAAAAACCACAAGTTAGAAAAACACCTCTGATAAACTCCAAGTCCAAGTGTCCAACATCAATAGGGACATTACTATACAAAAACTCACATGATTCAGTTACACAAATAGGGGAAAGCATAGACCCACTTTTAACAAAAAATAGATCACAAAATGATTCAATAATTTGGGGATCCAAGATTCCAAGTAGACAAAGTACACATGATTGACATTTTAAACAGTAAAATAATTGAGAGAAACAGCAATGCTTGTGAAATATGTGTAAATAATTAAAGCTATAGTTTCCTCAAACAAAGAACATTCTATAACTTACACTTTCAACTTGCAACTTTACATCTAGAGGGTAAAGGAAAAAGGGACAAGTTAACTCAATCAGTCACACCAAACAGAAAATCTCAATGTAAAGTGATGTGAAGGGTATCTTCTATAAAAGGCCAGAGAATGCAGAAAAGAAGGTTGTTAACACGTGTTAGACTGCACATTCAGTTGAAAAGTGGTGCACTCTAGTACATAATAGAAATAAAAAGCTATTAAGCTATAAACTTTGTTCCCTGGTTTTCAGTGAAAGACTGGCCTATAAGCCCCCACATGCTCCTTTTTAATTCTTTTATTTAATTTTCCTATCTTCTCCTCCTACCACCACCAACCCCCTATTCTCAATGGCTCATGTCTTAACCATTTTAGCAAGCAAAAGCACTAGATTCCTGGATTCTTGTCACCATTATTGTCAAGAGAGAGAAGCTGATGAACAAAAAGAATAAATATCTTCAATCAATTTGGCTATAGAAAATTGTATTAATGAGTTGCTTAACTGTATAGATTGATGACTAGCAGACACTGAAGGATATTTTTTGTGTAATTAATTATGGCTGAAAGTAGAAACAATAATAATGATACTAATAATTACTGTACTTGATAATATAGTAATAAATGACTGGACTTTCAAAATAAAATAAAATGTTCGAAATAATGACATTCCCAATAAAAACCTTAGTCTCATATTGCTCAAATTTTGACAAACTTAACCATTTACTCCCTTCGTTTAACTTTAAGTGTCTTTTTGGACTTTTGCACATAGATTAAGAAAGTGTTGATTATGATGATTATTGTAAGTTTTATGTGTATTTTGTCAAAAATACCCCTATTTAATATTTTTATTTTGTCAATGCATCATTACTAGTATTACAAATTTCAAAACTAAAACAACATTAAATGTAAGGGTAAATAAGGAAAAACAGTATTAAATGTTGCCTAGATTTGGTAGAAAGACACTTATTTTGAAACAAAATTTTAATGTTAAAAAAACACTTAAAGTGAAACGGAGGGAGTAGTATATTTTATTTTATTTTATACACTTTTAAATATCTTATTTGGTTTTAGAAGTGAATTTGTTGGACTTGTTTCACGTGCGTGTCGCCAATGGAAACTACTTTATGGTGACCATTATTTTTTGACTTTTGACAGGTTCCGTAATATGGTTGACATATTGAGATACTCCCCTTAGTCTTCCTTCCTCCCTATTTTTCTTTCTACGGTAGAGTAATTTAACTTTATGAGAATTCAAGTTCTCTGTCTCGAGTGCACGACTTAGGAAACTACTGTGTTAACCACAGTAGATGAGACAGTGGATTTAATCACGACACAATCATCTTCAACATATATTTTCCATCGACAAATATCACGAACAATACATATTTGAAAGTCCATGAATGCAGAAGGTTTTTAATCCGGGTTTACGATCACTACAAACATTGTTACATTAAAATTAGGTACATTTCAAAACCGCATTGCAATTGCAATTATAGCTACATCTATCGCATTTACTCAAAATTATTTATAACATCAAGCTTTAGATATATATTTAAAAATAGCAACCCGGCCATTATTTAAAACTTTCTTTTATGTGTTTTCCTTATTATATATGGTACACAAGTTAGGAACATGCGCTCGTTGCTTTGCAAAATGGTTTACCCATTTTCACAAACTGGTCACTGTCATGATTGGCTGTATATATGATGCCTTTGATGTGCGGACAGATTAAGGTGGAACATGATAAAATAGGATATTATAATTTGTTCTATTCTCTTCAATTCCACCCACTGTATTATAGCATGTTTGGTTTGGTGTTTTGGGAGCCCCAAACATGAGCTACATTTAGATTTGGATTTACATTTTTTTTTTTTAACTATGATTTGGATTTAAGTTGGAATGGAAGAAAATCACATTTGCAACCGCTCAAACATGATTTTACCCCCTTCCAAACTCATATCCAAACACATTATTATAGAAATCAAAGTATTTTATATTTCAGTTTTTTTTTTTTTTCCCTATCATGTACTGCTTTTAAAACTGCATCAAACATGAAGCAAAATGCATGTTTTGTCCTATAGTATAGCATACCAAAATCAATAAAAACAAGCAAAATTAATGACCTCTCCTTCATGGACCACATTATCTTGCTCTTAAATGATTCCTAAGTTATCCATGTAGTAATTATTTATATCCATTCATAAAATACCTTCACAAGAAAACCCAAATCAGAAATTATAATATCTTGTGATAACCCACCAGTGCCACCATGTAACTCCTTTATAGTGGGACTCGAAGGAACTAGAAAACAAGTTGTTGGCGGGGGGACTAAAATTGCGTTGCATTTAGTTCAAGTATTTCTCAATTTACAAGTAATAAAAGTGTTAATTAAAGTCATGATGGATCCCCATCCAGCAAAGGTCTAGGCTCTAAGGAATGTGATTCTTTCCTTTTGAGAGTTTAAATCTGTGAAAATAGGAACCTGTTGCAGTAAAGCTGTACACAATCAAACTAAATTATGATGCCAGAGTTATGAAAGCATAAAGCTAAATTAAGATTTTGAAGTAATATAACTATAGAAAATGATAACAAGTGCCCTTTTAAGAAACTAAAAGTAGCATGCTCCTTCCGGCTCGAATTATAAGCAAAACTAACCAATTTTACACTTATTAAGAAAATTAGTTGAATGTATTTAATTTTTTTCAAATTTATAAAAGAATGATGTATTTTAGGAAAGTTGCATTGAGAATGAAACAAAAATTAAATAAGATACTCCCTCCGTCCCTAATTATAAAGTCCTCTGAGTAAAAAAATTTAGTCCTAAATATAAGACCTTCTTGTAATTTTTTCCAAAATTACCGTTACATCTAATCATTGTGGTCTAAGTTTTTGTGAGAAGAAATAAATAAATGATATTGGAATATGAAATGGAGTTTGTTTAATGAAGTTTGTTTAATGTTGTAAATGATTTGGAAATTGATTCACTGCATTAAATATAGATGATGAAATATCTAGAAATTAAATTAATTATAGAAAAATGAAAAAATTTATTATGTTCTAATAATTGGTAAATAGTTATTTTTGAATGAACATATCAACTTTAATATAGAATTCAACAGCATCGGTGGACGTAAAAATGACCAAGAGAGAACCTTATAATATAATTAGGGACAGAGGGAGTAACAATTTTCTAGGAATGTTTTAGGAAAGTGACATTGAGAATGAAATAAAATTTAAGAAAATTGATTAATTTTGTTTATATTTTAAACCAAAAAAGGTATGTTTTTTGTTGTTTATATTTCAAGCCGGATGGAGTATTGTTTTAGGAAAAATGTGATTTTCGAGGTTTTCCAGAAAAATGATTAATACTAACTAATATTCTCTTTGTCCCTTAATATAAGTCACTTTTACCTAATTCACGCAGATTAAGAAAAGTAATTATTACTATCAAATTTATCAAAATATATGTTGTCATTCCAAAGTTACCTCGGCCCACATTATTTAAAACTTTACAACTCTATTAATTTCTATCTCTATTGTAATTATTACCCTATCACCCCTCTGCAATTATGATGGTGTATTTAGAATAAACTATTTAATACTACCTCAATTTTTAAAACGACTTATAAAAAAGGACACCAATTCTACCAAAATAATGCCCTATAATAAGGGACGGAGGAAATAAATTTTTTTTTTATCATTTCTAGTAATTTTAATAAGTGCCCTCACGGTTGTTAGCAATAACATTTAACGTTATAAGCAAGCTAAATTAACAGTAGGAAAATGATTTAGAGACCAACAAACCTACAAACCTACACATAAGATTATGACACCTATTATTTTCAAGTTAAAAAAAATAAATAAAAGAACTTAAATGACAAATGTCAATATCGTAATGTGTGAGTTTATGAGTAAGTCTCTTTATGTAGGTATCTCAATCATTACTCTTGATAATAAGGATATAAAATACTCTATCTGGCTCTTAATATAAGTCACTTTTACCTAATTCACGCATATTAAGAAAAATAATTATTACTCTCAAATTTATCAAAAAATATGTTGTCATTTCAAGGTTACCCCTATTTAAAACATTACAATTTTATTCATTTATCTCTCTATTGTAATTATTACTCTATCATCCCTATGCAATTATGAGGGGTATATTTGGAATAAACTCTTTAATATTACCTAGATATTCTAAAACAATTTATAAAAAGGGAGAACAATTCTACGAAAATAGTGCTTTATATTAAGGGACCGAGGAAGTAATAAATACTCCCTCCGTTTCATTTTAAGTGTCTTTTTAATATCAAAATTTTGTTTCAAAATAAGTGTCTTTCTACCAAATCAATGCAACATTTAATACTGTTTTTTCCTTATTTACCCTTACATTTAATGTTGTTTTAGTTTTGAAATTTGTAATACTAGTAATGATGCATTGACAAAATAAAAATATTAAATAGGGGTATTTTTGACAAAATACACATAAAACTTACAATAATCATCATAATCAACATTTTCTTAATCTATGTGCAAAAGTCCAGAAAGATACTCAAAGTGAAACGGAGGGAGTAACCGTTTTGTTGCCTTTGTTATAGTCCCGAGGGTTTATAAATTTTATAGACCTTGTGCACATAACGATTTCGTAATTTCCAAAATACAAGATCTGTCGTTGGAATGAGAACTCGGTAATGCAATGCTGATCACATCATATGCAATCTAACTTGCTCCATCCGGTCTCATGTATAAGAAAAAAATATTCTATTAATAGTCTTAAATATAAGCAAAAATTAATCAATTTTTTATTCTCAATACAACTATTCTTAAAATATCCTTACAAAGTGGTTACATTTAATTTTTGTTTCACAATGCAAGTTTACTAAAGTAGTCATTTTTTCTATGAGTTTGAAAAAATTAAATGCACTCAACTAACTTAATATTTGTGCCGGTAGTTATTTTTGTTACTCCCTCCGTCCCACAAGGATGGTAAAAAATGAATAAATTTTTTGTCCAAACTATAGTTAAAATCATTAATGAAAAGTTTAGAAATTGTAAATTTTGAATTGTAATTGGTTGATCTATGTAAAATGTATTAAATTAGTTGTTTGATTATTGGTTGATGTGTTAGACAAACCATTAAATGCATGTCTCCTTAATTTTTGACTTTTGAATTTTTTAATCATCCTTGTAAGACATAGGGAGTAAAATTGTACTCTTAACGTTGATATGTTTTTTTCTTCTGGTCGTAAATTTTGGAAGGATTTTCTAAATACTACATGTGTTACTGTTAAATAATACTCCCTTCGATCTTATATATAGGGCATACTTAACCGTATTCTCCGGATCAAGGAAAGTGATTAGTTTTGTGAATTTTATGAGAATATATTGTAACATTACAATTTTACCCCTCCACTTTATTTAGAAAGTTCACATTCATTAACTTTCATCAATGAATAACAAATAAAATAATCAAAACATTTAATAAGGGCAAAAAAAACAACTATTTATAAGACCCGTTTTCAATTTTCAATACCTCCTCCGTCCCTAATTATAAGGCTCTCTTAACACTTTTATTTTGTCCCTATTTATAAGGCCCTTTACCAATTTTCAATGAGCATTAATTATTTTTTTCCACAAACACCCCTATTTATTTAACGCTTTTTAGATTCCCAATAATATTAATAGGGGTAATTTTGAAAATACATATCAAAAGTTCACATTTACAATTAACTAAATTATTCCACTTTCTTAATGGAGGTGAAATCTCCCAAGAGGGTCTTATAATTAGGGACGGAGGTAGTAGCATTTAATTACTTCTTTCCACTAACTTCCATATAAAGTCAACACTTTTTAGAGTTCCAATAATAATTATAGGGGTAGTTTTGTAAAAGTATATCAAATTTTCACATTCCCAATGCCATTAACAAATTTATTCACTCTTCTTTGTGGGAGTAAAAAACCCAAAAGGGTCTTATAAATAGGAATGGAGGGAGTATTAGTTTAGAGATGAGAGAAATGATAAAAGTAGAATTATGTAGGAGTAGGAGAAATGATTGAATGAAGGGTTAAAGTTGAAAAGAAAAATATGTTTATGCATTGAAATTATAAAATAATAAAAGAAATGGAACGAGAAAAAATGCCTAAAAGCCAAAAGTTAAAGAACATATATTTATATTGAAAAACTAAATTTTTAAAACTTTGAAGAGTAATGGATGTGACTTTCCAATACATTTTTATTCTCTTTTAAACTTCAAACGACAAGCTAAATAAAAAATAAATAAATAAGTACTTCATTCATCCATCTTTAAATATAAGATCATTTGATTAAATTTCATGTCAAGTAAAAAAGTTGATTAATTTAATTAATTGAATTGAAAATGTAAACATTTAATATATTTTTTCAAAACTACTTTTTAAAGATTATTGTAACTATAAAAACGTTAAGTAAACAAGAGTTATCACTAAAAATTGATAAAAATAACAACGAAATAAAATTTTCAAAATAACGGAGGGAGTAAATAAACTTCAAAGCATAACGAGCACGAAGTGGTGACAATTCGGCCGTAGATATTTTTCGATTTATCCACCTAATTGAGTGTGAAAGCATGACAACGAAGTCTTCTTAGACGAAGGAAGTCGTAGCTTGTGTTACAACCACGGATCTCGAATTTTCAATGTTGTTTGATTTTTGGGCCCATGCACGTTGCCTCAAATCACAGTCTCAATCTCAATGATGTGCACATATTTTGCTTTTAAGAGTGTGTGTCGATTCTGTCGATTGAAACTGAAAGCGGTGTAGAGATTTTGCGCAAAAAGTATTAAATAAATTTGACATAAGAGTAAGGAAAGTAGGAAACCTTATATATAAATTATGCAAGATTAAAAAAAAAAGGAAACCTTATATATAAATTAAACTAATATTCCTTTTTTCTATTAAATAGGTATAATCTTACTAAAAATATAAAGGGAAATGCTAACATAGGACACTTGTTAAATAACCAAATATAGTATGAAATGAAAGTGTTGGAAAGTGTGGTTTTTTATTTTCTCGAGAGAAGAGAAAATATGAACTTATGATATTTTTTCCAAATCTAGAAACCTTAACAAGTGCTCTTATTAGAGAAACCCAAAAATAAATTATACATAGAGGTAACCCCAATGGTAAGTGGTTGGAATGAAAATGAATTACAATTCCAAGCAAACTTCACCTGGCATTTTAGAAATTGAAATTTGAACGCTAAAGTTTTCATCATATAAAAATGACCTTACGATTATTACCTACAAATCTTGAGGCGTGCCTAGGCTCTATTCAAATATCGGTTATTGAATTAAAAAACAGTTAAGATACTAACAAACATGATTCTAAAAAAGTGGCTTGAGAGGAGGCACTAAACTGTTTAAAACTAGGATTTCAAAGAATGTAAAAATTAATCAGTAAGGCTTTGTTTGGTTACCGGAGAAAAAATAGGAAGAGAGAAAATAAGAAGAGAGAAATAGGGAAGAGAGATTATGGTGAGAAAATGAGTAGATTTTATGGTTGTTTGGTTTGAGAGAAAATGAGAAGAAATGCGAGAGAGAGAAAAGTTGAATTTTCTCTTCTTTTGTTTGGTTGGAGAGAAAAGTGGGAAGAGAGAAAACAATAAATTTGTTGAAAGACAAATATATCCTTTGTTTTACATAGCACAAATAAATTTGTTCTCTCTCTCTTTTTTTCTCTATTTAACATAACCAAATATTTTTTTCTTACTTCAATTATTTTTTAAATAATAAAAATTCTAGATTCAAAACTATATATAAAAAAATTGCATCATTTTTTAAGGTTGAAGATAAAAAATAATTAAGAAACATAACTGAAAAACTAAGGTTGAAGATAACAAATAATTAAAAAAACACAATTAAGAGTATTGCAAAAAAAAACAAGTAGAAATGTGTTGGAAGCAGTTGGACAGTGGAGAGCACCACGTAGTAGAAATAAAAAAGGGTAATTTGGGCTTTTCAAACATAATAGTATGTTTTCCTCCCAAAATCTTGCCTCATGAGGGGAGAAAAGAATTTTGGATGGATCCCACTGATTTTTCTCCCTCTCCTCATTTTCTTTGCTGTACCAAACAAAGGAAAAGTTAGTTTTCTTCCCATTTTCTCTTCCCCCAAAATCATCCATACCAAACAAAGTGTAAGTACAGTTAATATGAAAAATACTTACGTTTCATTACTATATCATGGTGTCTTATAAAAAGAAAAAAATAGCCACAAGAAAACACTACCCCTTAAATTGATCTTCCATCTCTAATCAGATTAATTAGAGTTTAATGTAACTTTTAAATATCAAGGTCTCGTACCCAAAAAAATCGACTGAAAAGCTCAAAAAGCATATTGCAAAGGAAGCTACATCTACAAAAAAATCTGAGAGAAAGAATATAGAAAACAGAAATATAAGGTGGGCAAGGTGAGAGATGAGGACCCTCCTTGCACTCCAAGAATATACACGAGTGACATGCAATCAAATGAAGAACCTGGTCTACATATAATCTTAATACAAACTAGGAGCAAATCAACTATAACCTATGAGATTTCATTACAGAATAAGATGCATCATAAGCTCACTGTTCTTCGGCTACGCGAAGAATAGTTAACAAGCAAACCTCATCATTTACCCACAAGGGGTAAGTTTTGAATTTCCTGCACCTCGTGGATTTTCATCCTTCCAGTCATCAAAAGCTCTTGCTCTGTCCTGTGCAGCGTCATCGTCTTCATCTTCTTCTTCGTCTTGTCCTAGCCTTGGCTTCCGATCGTTGTGCCAAGATGAATTGGCTTCTTCCATGAGTCTGACATTTGTCTCTTGCCATTTGTTCATTATCTCCATTTCTTTAAGTCCAGCTTCCTCGATGCTCATGGTTGGCATCCTTCCACAAAATATTCATTTCAACTTAGCATATCAACAAATATAACCAGTGTAGTAACCATGGTGTAAATAAAGGCCCATTACTTAGCCCCAAACTATTTTCCCCAATATTTAGGCATGTTTGAGAAAACAGTTCAATTAAACGCTTACTCAATAAGCTTTTTCTCATAAGCCCAAATAAGCTCTCCATGAGCTCTTCCACATGCCCCCTTTCTATACACGCAAAACACTACCCAGCCACTTCTCTAGCATATATTGAATAAAATCATAGGCAAAAGATGGTGCCATGGTGTTACTAATATTCTATCCTTCATAGACAATAGAAAAAACTGCAAGAAAATAAAAAAATTCATCGGCTTTTTTAGGCATGTCTATTTTAAACATTTTTTTTATGTTCCTCTATTCATGCATTTCATTAGCCAGGCTAAATGTGCATTTTATTGGTAAAGGGCATAAATATATACCTATGACAAGGTTGGAAGACTTGAGCTTGCATTCTTCCCCTCTCAGTTGTTAAACTTCCATTCACAAGGCTAGCTGGTCCAAATATAAGTGGTTGGTGCTTGTGATCATGTGCCTGTGAAACATTTGCTCTTCCTTCTAGAACATCTTGAGCAAAGGTGGCACATGTGATTGGCGGTGTCGGTTTAGTGTACTGTGCACGAACTGCAGCATTACGATGCCAAGCTTCAGCTTTCTTGGCACGTTCATCAAGAACCTCCTTGGAGAACTCCTTATCCCCATCCTAAAGCATGGGAAAATCACAAGAAAAAATAAATAGCCAAATATGAGAAAGCCAAAAAAATACAATTTCCCATTTCACTTTGAAACAGAACATGCCTAATAGATTAAGTTATGTACACTACATAGCCTAAAATTCCAAAATTAGCTTGTGAAACATGCCAAGATGTTGTAACAAGGTTAAGTATTACAATTTCTGCTGCTTTACAACAGTTCTTTAAGTTTTAAATATTACCCAACAACACTCCATAAAGTAATATAGTTTTCCAGCTTAATAATAATATAAACAGTGGTGACAGCCCAAAAGGTATAACTGTGCTTGGTGAAGGGGCACACACCACACTGCGTAGTTTACTACCTTGGATTGTCTTTCCTTTACAGCAGAAAGCATCTCCTCCTCTTTCTTTAACAAGTCCACCAGATCCAATGCCTGAACATGGCAACAAATATGAGAACAGTGGAAATAGAAGTTTCAATAAGTAAACAGTTACATGAGCATGAACTAACCTTACAGACTGCCAAAGATATGGTAGTATTCCAAGCCTGCAAAATAAAAAAAGAAGATTAAAAAAATCAATTGCATAACGAGCAGATATTGTTCATACTTCATAGAAATCATTATATATATATATATATATAAATATATATATATATATGTAACTGGTGAAATACCCACATTTTAAATGACGCTTTTGTGCATTTGGAATATTCAGAATCCATATCATAAATCATAAGCTAGTCAAACAAAATAGGACCACAACAAGTCTCTATAGGTCCCTCCCATAAATCAAATTTCAAGAGCTTACACCATTGTGTAACAGTGTTAATAACTCCAGTGACTCAATGAGTACTAAATACCAATGCGTAAAGCAGAATTAAGCTGAATTTAAGACTATCTAACATTAGTAATCAAAATATAGGCATATACCCTAAGCTCACAAAATAATAGCAGCATTGCTCGAAAATATGTGGCAGATTAAAACACAAACCTCTCTTTCTTCTTCCCCATCATCATCCAATACTTCTTCCTCTCCTGCCTCAACAGGGGTAGACAAGGCAGCTGCTTTAGTAGAACGACCCCGCCGTTCCTTTCGCTCTTTTATTTCCAACAACTTTGATTCTGCTGCTCTCTGACGTTTAAATCTAGCAATCTGTACAACCACGCAAAAATTATTCTCTAAATTAATGGTGATCATTTATAATGCTATTCATTCAAAATTGCCTGTCCAATTTTTGAATGTAAGAAAAAAAGGTAAAATTCAAAATTACAGTGCGAAAATCATGCCATATCAAAAAAGAAAGAAGAAAAGAACCTTTCTGGCCCTCTGATCAGTAACAGAATGAGATGCCCCTTGTGTATAAGATTCTAACTCCTCTTTTGGGACCAGCTCCATTGCCTCACAAAAAGAGATAAATTCCTACAAATGTTTTTTTTTCATTAAGCTTCAACTAAAGGGCATAAATTAAATAACTGTTATGTTAATTTGGCTTCTTTTTGTGGGGTGGATGGGTGGGGGAGTTCCTTCATGGATCGATCAGCTATTAGCCTCTTACCTTTAGCTTTGCCAGGGAAGCCTTTAGAATCGGTATCCTGTCATCCTGTGCTATTTTTTCAGTCAACTCAGCAAGATAAAATGGCACCTGAGGAAATTGTCATGAGAAATTAAAATAGTAAAAAAACAGAAAAAGAAAACTAACAATTCTGATTCCTCGGTTATCTTCAACAGTAAGTACTTAATACAGAAAAAAACAAATATTCCAAAGATGATGCATAAGTCAAGCTTTAACACATTCGTACCTATCTTCATACTTAATTGAAATAACCATGAGCCAAAATCATCGTGAAGATAGTATTTCTTTCTAAATACTAACTTTCAGGTACTAATTGTCGTAGGTTCCTTAAGGAAGAAACAGTGGTAAACAACCATTCCCTTGATTAAACTTACTCCAGTAGAAACCCACCACTAAATTTCCCAAGAAACTATACATAGCAGCTAAGCCTGACAGGTTACTAATCAATATATATTTCTGCCTCAAAGACTCCCCAAAAGGGAGCCATTCCACTCCATCAAGGAACCCCTGATCACTAAACTGATGCAGAAAACCCTGTCTAACCACCTTTCTTTATGTTACTAAAACATGATTCTCAGTTTTTGGTGTCATATATATTACCTTTCTTTCTCAGCCTTGAAATAAGTAAGTAGAGGTACAGGAAAAGTTAGTTTCAATCATGGGGTTGAAAGAATATCCCAATAATCATTTCCCTCCAATTTGGATTTGCTGATAACGGATTCTCAGCAAGAACCTATTATGTTAAAACACAAAGATAAATCTTAAACCTATGCTAGGATGAGTCGAGCAGGGCGGATTATTGGTATAAAGTAGATTGCAAAGTATTTTCTATATTGTCCAGATTTGAAAACAAATTGTTTATAATGGAGCGGTTATAAATTTTAAGATGCTGAAGTCATCCTTTAACGGAAAGATATGGAGAAAAGATAAATAAATAAGGAGAGAAGGATACTTTACTATTTTTTATGAGAAATTCTTACATACTTATCTATGTAAAAATGAGGGAAGGGGTGGAAAACGAAGGGAGGGAAAGGAAGGGATCAAGTGGGAATAGGTACTCCACGATCTGCTAAAGCATTTGTGGGTTGGGCCACTCGATATTGATTTCTGGGATAGACTACTATGATACTTCCCTTTTTTTGTATGAGGCAAACTAGTCTCCCAGGTATCATCACATTCCCAAGTTTTAGTAACATATAGGGCCCTCTTCATTCATTAATTAGGTTTACAAACCATGACTCATGGAAACACTTATTCATCAACTATGAACCTTATAAATAAATGTAGGTTTCTAAAATTCTTTATGTTAAAATCAGAATCTTTTTTTGGCAAGAGTATATTAAGGGCCCTTTCAAAAAATATAAATATATTTAACCAATGACATACCTAAGGTTAAAAGAATCTTTTTAAAATCATTCCTCACATATGTTTACTAAATTCCATCCAATAAGAGGCTTGCTTTTAAGACAAACCTATGCTTTATGGAATGAACTCAAAAACCTCTCTAAACTATTTTGCATGATTCAATATTACCTTTTGGACATTCTGGATATATGACAGGAAATTAGTTATTAAAAGTGCCATGTCCCTTTAAAGAATCGGTACGTACAATATGAGTTGCACCTAAGCCTCATTAAGAGAATCCTTAATATAGTTATCAATCTCAGATCATGGCTCGGAATGGTCGACCATAAAATGCTATAGTGGGATAGCGGAATCAGGATGGGCACTATACCGATGATTTTTTTTTTGGCCGCTATACCGATGATTGTGTATATAGAAACAATTTATAATACATGCATACAATTATACAAAGACTAAAAACACAAATATACTCAAAATTTAGCACATTCATCACCATTACACAATCAATCATCTTAAATTCCTTATAGTACTTAAAAAAAGTGTACCATAAAGAACTAAACAATAAACAAAGTTTCAGTAGCGTTCACAAACGGCCAAAGTAGCAGCCGCGACAGGATGCTCCAAAAAAACATGACGCAACATGCAGAACATCCTGGCGAGGCCTCATGACTGTGCAATAGCACCACTATCGCACACAATCGATAACTATAACTATGCTCCTTATGTCCTACTTATTTGATTTTCCTTAACATATAGAGCACAAAGGCATTAAATAAAAATGACTCCGAGATATTACTAATAGCAGAAAAGCCCTTTTGAAACCTTTTCACTCATAGAAAAGTGAATATATTTATGGTGTCACAGTTAACTCCAGGCACATAAAAGAATAATAAAACAAAGAAAAGTAAGCAACCATTTGATTTACCAATCAATCAAAAACCAAATAAGAATCTATTTCATCAAAAAGTAACAACAAGAACCAACATTTCCAATTAAAAAAAAAATGATTTTTTTTCCTTCTGAAAGAACAAGTACCAGAATATATTTGAGATTGGTAGTACTAATATCTTCCTTGGTCTCATTTGCAGAGAACAAACCCAACTTGTTCACCATGTCCTCACACTTCTGAAGAACCTCACATCCCTTCTTCACAAGTTCCTGAACAAAAAAACACACCCAACAACACATCATAATCACAATAACAACAACATAAACATAAACAAGGGTGTGTTGAAAGAATTAGCGTACCTGGTCAGCCCCAGACTCAGTTGCCGTAGCGTGGATCTTACGCGCTTGTTCAAAAAGCGCAGGCAATGGCATGTCCTCTAACTTGAACTCACCCATCGGTGAAACCTATTACAGCAGAAAGGGTACGAAGTTGTGTTAATATCTTGGAATTTTGATTGTTTTTGCGGTGAAAAATTGAAACTTTTTGGGGTTTTGGTTTCGAATCCGAAACACCCAAATGAAAATGAGAAAGTTAGAGCATCTCCAGCGGTTTCAATTTGTCGTTCGTTCATTCCTCTAGGAACGTTCGTAGAGGTTCATCACCGCTGGAGGCTTTTCACGTTCGTCCCTTTTTCGGGACTATGCTCTATTTTGCTAACGAGTTCATACTGAAGAGGGCGAATATTTTAATCATAAAAAAATAGAAAGAAGGAGAGAGAAGATTATCAACAACACAGAATAACAATGACAAACCCAGATTGAGAGGGAACAACAGAGAACAACAGAAAGACATAAATCAACAACAAAATAAAAACCCCCCGAATCAAATTACAACAATCCCAAAAATTGAAGAAATATGCAAATCAGAAAAAAAAAAATAGACCTACAATCAGTAACTAAAATCAAAGATCTGGCTTGAATCTTGACTCTGAAATTTTTATGATTTATTTTTTGCCCCAATTCCAGATCTTACTTTCATCAGAAAATGAAGTTGATGGGTGATTGCGGAGATGAGTGGCGATCGAAGGTTCAGGGGAGAAAGGGACGAGTGATGGTTGGTGGTGGTGGTGTTGTTGGCGGAAGAATCGAAGGGGAGGGTGATGCCGCGATGGTCGATGGTGGTGATGGTTCAGGGAAGAAAGGGATGAGTGATGGTTGATGGTGGTGATGAAGCAGCATATGTGAGTGGGTGGGGGACGAAGGTACAGGGTGGGGAGGAGAAGAAGTACTGTGTGTGTGGGGAATCAACAAAGAAATAAAAGATATGTGTTCAGGGAGTAGATGAGGAGCAGTATAAAATAAAAAAATGGTCATTCAAAAATAGTAAAGTTATTCAAAATATAATTAATTTTTTGGTGGTAAAAAAATTTGGTTATATGATGGTGGTTTAGTTATTATAAAATATTAAGAGTGTGAGATAGATAGTGGGATTCGTTTATGAACGAAAAAATAGATTTATTGGTGGAGAATAAAAATCATAGAGGTTCATAATATAGAGAAGTGTGAAAAATAATAAAATTATCGTGTGAGATCTGTTTAAGAACGAATTTTGAAGATGCTGAGAAAAATCGAGAGGGATCGAGAATGGTTTAGGGAGAAAGGAGAACGCAGAAAAAATGGAGCTGGCTTCTGTGTGGAAGGGTCCACGGTACACGTTTCCGGTAAAGCTGGTATAGGATTTTCTTTTATTGAATATACTCCCACATGCTCAAATTATAATTAATTTTAATTAATTTTACGCTTATTAAAAATGCTAGTTGATTGTAGGAGTATTTAATATTTTAAAATTTATAAAAAAAATAAATGTTTTTTAAGAAAGTTGCATTGGGAATGAAAGAAAAATTAAATAAGATATTAACTATACAATAATTTTTTAGGAAAGTTGCATCGGAATGAAATAAAATTTAACAAAATTGAATAATTTTGCTTATATTTTAAACCAAAAGAAATATGTTTTTCTTTGCTTATATTTCAAGCCGAAAGGAGCAACTAATTTTTTTTTTGTTTACAATTATCCCCTGCAATACACGGGTTATAAGTTTTTTATTTATCAATGATTAAAGTTTAAATATTTTGCATGTCAGAAATATTTTTAAAATTATATGAGTTAGGATTATTGTTTAAAATTGATAAAGGAATTGAAAAATTTAGAAATGCAAAGATTATTTTTTAATTTAGTTTTTTTTTCTTATAATGAAGTACATGAATGCATGAAGTATAAATTTTTCTCCGGCAATAAAATGGTGTAATAGAATAAGTGCATTAGTTTATGTGTACATATGTATTAATAACGTGTATTAGTTGATAGTTTGTTATACCTTTTCGTTATATCTTTCTCTGGTTGAAACAGTGGAAAATGTATTGAAGCATTACACTGTTACAAGATATAGTATTATTATTATTATTATTATTATTATTATTACTCCCTCCGGTCCTTTATATAGGTATACTTAACCGTATAAGAATATATTGTAACATTACAATTTTACCCCTCCACTTTACTTGGAAAGTTCACATTCATTAATGAATAACAAAAAAACATAGTTAGACAAAACATTTAATAAAGGCAAAAAAGAGAAAAAACAATTAATGAAGCATAGAAAATATAAAGTGTCCTATATATAGGACCAAAGATTTCTTCTAGAAGGTACCCTATATATAAGATCAGAGGGAGTACATAACAATGTAATGTATCGAAGAATGTGATATTTTTCTCCTGGTTGAAATAGTGGGAAATGTATCGAAGCATTGCATTGGTACATGATGTTATATTATTTTTTTTTATTTTTTTATTTTTTTTAATATAACAGAGTGTAATGTACCGAAGCATTGCACTTATACATCATGTAATATAATTTTTTTTTAATATAACATAATGGTTGACAATATTTTATCAACTTTTCTTGTGAGAGCTCCATTTCGTGAGGAGCTCTCTGGTTTCAATATTTGGTTTCGAAAATATAATATAGTGTTTGATATGTCAAATTAATTATTGATTTTGTGAGCACATGTCAAATTAGTCCATGAGATTATCGAAATTTCAAATTAGTCTCCGTGATAGAAAAATGTGAGTCACATTGATCCCTACCGTCAATGCGCCTAAGTTTGAAGACATAAGAATTACAAAAATTGGCTAGAATCCGTCACGGAGGCAAATAACAAAACGAAGATAAGTTTGAGAAAATAAACATCGAAAAAAAATAAAAATATCAGGAAAAAAATAACTCAAACTTCAAATACTTTTGACAAAATTAAATCTATTTATATCTTATGATTTTCTCTAGAGATTTTAAATTAATGTTCTCCTTTGTCTTAGACAGATTATGAATCTTCAAATAGCCATGAAAGGAGCTTAGAGAAAGAATGTCTCGCCTTTCAAAATCTGCTTTAATTCGGCCCCATCAAGCAGTGATCTACTCCACATTTCTTCTCTGAACCTTGCTCAAAGTTTACTTCAATATGCTCATTTACGACATCTGGCTCCTCCGCTCATGACCCATTCACCTTCAAGCCAAAAATTTCATTTGATTTCCTGTTTCTGTTATTTATTATTCCCTCCGTCTTTGAATATAAAGCCCTATTGACACTTTTATTTTGTCCTTATTTATAAAGTCCATACAAATTTTCAATGATCATTAATTATTTTTTCCACAAACACCCATATTTATTTAACACTTTTTAGATTCCCAATAATATTAATAGGGGTAATTTTGAAATTACATATCAAAAATTTACATTTCCAATACAATTAACTAAATTATTTCGTTTTCTTAATGTACGTGAAATCCCCAAAGAAACTTTATATTTAGGGACGGAGGGAGTATAAAGTACCTTGAGTTGCTAATTCATCACTATTTGAGTAGCCTCTCCCTCAGAAAGAAGGAAAGTAAGTCATTATTCTTCACCCCCAACGCAAGCTTTGCACCAATTAGTTTGTGCAGAAGATAAAATTTATGAGAAAACTAGAAAAGAAGATTGTCAACTTGAATATTTTAAAGTGTTAGATTGATACATTGGAAGATGGACGAGATAAGAAAACTTAAGCAAATGGTTGGGGGTTCGATCCTCGCTCGACTTTTGTGAATGTAAGAGGTCTCGTCGATAGGCTAGCACCCGAAAGGGTAAGACAATGTCGAAAGGATTAATCACCCAGTTGCGCGGGTAGATACCTTGGAAAAAAAAAAAGGAATCCTTGGTAACAAGGTAGAATAGTGCAGAATGTAGTCATTCAAGAGCTGCATTTCTAGAAAACTAAAAATATTCATGAAATTTGTGCAAAATAAATATAAGTTACTTATGTTATTTACTCCCTTCGTCCCTAATTATAAGACCCTCTTAACACTTTTATTTTGTCCCTATTTATAAGGTCATTTACCAATTTTATATGAGCATTAATTATTTTTTTCCACAAACACCCCTATTTATTTAACACTTTTTAGATTCCTAATAATATTAATAGGGGTAATTTTGAAAATACATATCAAAAGTTTACGTTTCCGTACAATTAACTAAATTATTCCACTTTCTTAATGGACGTGAAATCTCCCAAGATGGCCTTATAATTAGGGACGGAGGTAGTATATTTTATGATTTTTTTAGCCAGGAAAGGAGCTTAAAGAAAGAATATCTCACCTTCTGAAATCTATTTAAATTCGGCCCCATCAAGTAGTGATTTACTCCACATTTCTTCTCTGAACCTTGCTTCAATTCAAAGTTGTCCCTAATATACTCCTTTACGGCATTTGGTTCCTTTACTCCTTAGCTTGCTTCGGCCCCCAATCTCTTGAGTCATTGTGCGGCATCACTGGACAGTTATTGGAGTATTCCCTTTTCAGTGCAATTTGAATCACATCTCCCCATTTTTAGTGACAACCAATAAAATTGTGTCAGCACATTAAAAAACTTAAAACAATGTACTATTTGTTTTAAACTAAAAATGTAATAAAGTATTGCCTTATACTCTCTTCGATCCTATTTATAAGACCCTTTTGGGTTTTTATTTTGATCTTATTTATAAGACTCCTTTTCAATTTTCAAAAGCATTTAATTACTTCTTTCTACTAACACCCTTATAAAATCAATACTTTAAAAGTATATCAAATTTTCATATTTCCAATGCCACTAACCAATTTATCAACTTTTCTTGGTGGGAGTGAAAAATCCCAAAAGTATCTTATAAATCAGACCCGAGGGAGTACCCCTTTCTCTCTTCTGCATTCAGATCTATTTTAGATCAAAGGTGGTTTGCGGCCGAGGAGCAGAGGAGGCAGCTAAGGTGCACAGGTGCTGCAGAGTAGATTAGATAGAGTGGTTTGCAACAATGAATGAAATCAATCTATGAGTAGGTTACAATGGAGGAGATTGACATGCGGTCTGATGTCAGATCAGCAAGTTCAAGCAGAGCCAAAAATGAAAGATTGAACAACGTGAACAGAAAGCGAGAAAAGTGATAATTGTTTCATTTTTGTTTAGTATTTTGGCTTAATTCATTGTGTGAAGCATATGGGAATGCAATATCTCTTGAAGAGTTTTGATGAAGACAAATATAGTATGTCAACTATCAACGAAGACAAACTTTCCAATTTCAATAAAGAACCAAAATCAACAACTTGAAGAAGAGAAGAATCCAAGGAAGATTGCTTGCCTACCTCAGAGTCAAGCATAAAGGGTTATTCTTTATTTTATTTTATTTTATTTTTTTAGAGTCCCTAATAGCTTGAGAGTTAGAATAGAGGTTTTGGTAGTTTGGGTAGTGAATCTCATCATTGAATTTTTGAAAACTAATGAGTTTTAGTTTATATATATAACACTACTAGAAAAGTCCGATTTAGATACGGAAATTAGAGACGGAAAATATTCGTCTCTATTAGAGATGGAAATAGCGACCAAAATTTAGCATTATAGACGGAATTTAAACAAAATTTTTAATTATCCAAATAAAATATTGGAGACGGAAAATTTCTGCATTAGAGACGGAATATACGGAATATTCCGTCTCTGAAAATTCCACGGAATATTCCGTCTCTGAAAATTCCGTCTCTGAAACCGTCTCTAAAAAAAGTCTCTAATTGTCTTATTAAATGGGATAATCAAAGATAGAACGAATTATTTGTCAGATCAAACATAAAAATATAAATTGTAAAAATACATAGTTTTGTCAAAGACGGAACATTTCCGTCTCTAAACTTAAAAGCATAAATTGTTAAACTACATAGTTTTGTAAAAAAAAAAAAAAAAAAAACCAAACCAAAGAAAATACCACCCTCCTTTAACCACCTTGTGCAAAATTTTTGATAAAGAAGGGTTTCTTTGAGTTTTGAAGTTCTCCATAGCTTGGTATTTGTCTTTTTTCTTCTCTCAAATTCTTCGTCATATAGATCAACGAAATCACATACCAGATCCAAATTATTTAGCTCTTCCACGTCATTTGCAATTTTGAGGTCCAACGTTCAAATTCCAAAATCATTCCAATTCCACTCCCTCTAAACCTTTTCAATTTTTCTTTTAGTACAAAAACCCCATCCTTGAAGAGATTCCTTCTCCCACACCAGCCTACTAAACCCAGGTTCTAACACCCAGCAATTGTGCACCATAATTGGACAGAGATTGGCGTATTCCTTTCTCAGTGCAATTTGAATTATGTCACCCTTTTTTAGTGATAACCAATGAAATTGTGCTAGCACATTGAAAAACTTAAAACAATGTATTTATTTTAAATAAAGAATGTAATAAAGAATTGCCTTGTACCCATTTCTCTCTTCTGCATTCAGATATGTTTTAGATCAAAGGTGGTTTGCAATTGAGGAGCAAAGGAGGCAACTAAGGTGTGCTTGTGCTGAAGAGTAGATTAGATAGATTGGTTTGCAGCAATGAAGGAAATCAATCAACTAGTAGGTTACAAGTTACATCGGAGGAGATTGACATGGGTCTCATGTCAGATATGCAAGTTCAAGCAGAGCCAAAACTGTCTGTCAAGAAAAACGTAATTCACATTAGTCTATGACGTTAATGCCTTCTATTAGTTCTTGACATGGATTAATGGAATGGCCAAAATGATGACCAAAAATAAAAACAAAGATCGTTGACTATCAGTCAATTAGTCCCTAAGATTGTGAGCACCGATTTTGTGGACTACTAACAACAAGGACTAATATAACTCATTTTGCTATCTAAAGAGCTAACTTGAAATTTTGATAATTTCTGAAACTAATTTGATCAGTGCCACAAAGTTAGGGATCAAACTAATTTGATTATTTATTCTTTCATCATTGCTGAGGTAAAGCAACAATGATACATGAAAAAATGGATAACGCCAATGTAATAAACCAATGCATCTTCAATCTTGATATTGACAAGGAAATAGTCTTAAGACTTCTATTATAAATTGAAGGAATTATGATAAACTAGCTTAAAAAAGGTCCAAAATACGCATCAACAACAGCTACTAGACCAAAGCCCCAATTTACAAAAATGCATATTTAATTTCAGGAGCATGGCCAAGTTGTACAAAAGTCTTTACAACAATGTCATAAATTAGATTGGTATTAGTTCTTTGATATGAAAATGCTCCAATTTTATAAATCCATTGTCATTTCATGGTTCTTTCCTTATAATAGTGGCAAGAGTTAACAAAATGAATCAATAATTGACAAAATCCATTACGACCCAAAGAAAAATCCAAATTCGCTTTTTATTGTTCATTTTTTCCTTTACCATTTGTTAACCATTATTTCGTGCATGTGATCTATTGCATTCTCATATTTTGCCTTAAAATACCCCTGAACAACCATATCAATAATAGTGCTGAATATCACTTCTTCGTGTCATCACACTGCTCTTCATCACTTTCCCATGAATGAATTAATAAAAGTTCAAAAGGGACCTTTGAAATTATTTTAAAACACAAAGAGACTAAAAAATATAGCAAAACTAATTTAATTATTATGGTAACAAAATATACAAAACATTTTACAGCATGTATCTTTTAAGCTTATCTTACAGTTTAGTAGTTCCACAAGTATGCAGACGAGCTAAGGGGGAAGGTATATCAACCTCCAAAGGGTATGAGTTTGAAAGGGAATGGAAGAGAAAGAGGGAATGCATATGAAGCCTGAACTTCCTAAATTTTATGATTAAAACGCCATCAACTTCTTCACTAAAAAGATCTCTCATTGGCCGAGTTTGAATATATATGTGCCATATGTCAATTTGCCATTGGCCAGACTAGTGCCGACGCTTTGGTCTTGAAGCCGTCATTAATTTCTCCGCAAGAAGACCGACTTTCCCCTAATTTTTAAAAAAACTTTTAAGTACAATTTTTCCCCACTTCACTATATTAACATGGTTTCTATGTTTTTATTAGATAATATACTCCATGCCCATGTGATAAGTTTAAATGGATCATCCACCTACTAATTTATTTTTATCAGTGTGCAACATAAAAGCCAATTTTGGATATCATATTTGAATTGTTTCGTCAAAAACATAAGTTACACGATAACGACCCCCTAACAATCATCTTTAATTAATATTTTTTTTCAATAAAGATATGTACTTCAATGGTTAGAAGAAAGCAAGAAAAACGTAGAAGATTGGGATCAAAATCTTGAGTAATCATTGCAAATATCCTTGTCCCATAAAAGTCCTTCTTTAAAAGATAATTTTGGTGGGGAAATAAGGATATCTAATATACAATGAAGGATCATGACTGTACTTAGATCCATATCTCATTCACCTTTCTCAATCTTTTCTAGACAGTGAGGTATATATATATATATGTTCAAAGTAAATTTAATAGATAAGATGATTGTTACTAGGTCCTTGACATGCAACCCAGAGGTGAGAACGAATCAATTCAAAAAATGTATATTAAAAAATGGCTCTTATGCTGCACCATGACAAAAATAAATCAAAAAATATGAGTGCGGCATTTAAACTCTTCACACGGGCTTGAAGTATATTATCTAATAAAGATCGAAAAATCAAGGGTATGTAGATATATAATACTTCTAGTCGGGACCCTAGTTGCGATAAGCAGCATAGAAACAACATCAATATAGTGAAGTATTGAAGATATTGTACTTCTAATTATAATTGCAAAAAAAGATATTACATTAAGAAAAGTCGGCTTTGGGGAAGGTACATCACCTTGCAAGATGCAGATCACCTCCAACCTCTATGAAGATTTAAAATATAATTTGTTTCATTTTATGCTTGATGCGTGTAATTAGCTCTTTGTTTCCACGTGCATATATTAGCATATTTTATTAGGAATATGCCTAAGAATATTCCTTCACATATTTTAGAATGTACTAGAGTATGGAATATGCCATCGAATATTCAAGATTTCTCGAAGTTAGGTAGGTGTTGACTGATTTTTTAGGATTTTGACTCTAGCGTTGTGTTTTAAAAAAAGAACCGGAATGGTCAACTCATTTGATAAACTAACAGAGTGACTTGTCCATCATAAGCATGAAACCACCCTTCATAATCAGAACAAAACCAAATAAATCAATTAAAAATTGTTAAAACCAATAAAATTCGAGGTTCAATGATTGATCTGTAAGAACACAATTTTCGGTACTTAAATTATTTAATGAGTAATTGTTTAGATTGTTTCCTGACTTTTTAGGCGTCAGTCAAGCTAGTCTCTGACTTTATCGAAATAGCAATTTAGTCCCTGAGATAGGAGAACGTCGATCAAGTTAGTCCCTGTTGTTACTATCGTATGAATGAATTTGCTTTAAAATGGGATAAAGACAGGGACATATGTGAATTAAATTATTATGTCGGGGACTAAATTGCTATTTCGATAAAGTCGGGGACTAACTTGACCGACGCCTACACAGTCAGGGACCAATCTGACCAATTACTCATTATTTAATTTTAGAACCTCATATTGCAAGATTTTAGAAATTTCTATTTTTTATATAAAAGGCACAGAAATATGATTTTCATAATGTTGTTATATAACTATGTTATAATTTAGTAAAGTTATAAGTTATGTAAATTGACTATTATAAAATGTGATCTCAAGAATTATTTATTTTATTTTATTTAGTTTATTTTAGTTATTGTATTATGATTCAATTTAATTTGAAAAGATTCATATGATTTTCATAATTTCATGCCTTTTTCCTGATGAGTTCAAATGGAATGATTTAAGAGTCAAAATGTTCATATAAAAATATATTGTTATATTATGACTTAGTATTGAAGTGCAATTTAAAAGTACTAATTTTTTTATGACTCATATGAAAATAATTTTATAAACCCCAGTTATTTTTCAATATGAAACTTTTTATGATATATGAATTTTATAAAAAGTTTTATTTTTTCCTTTGTTTCCTATGACGGTCACGCCCAAATGAGTGAGGGAAAGAACTCTCACTTTTCATTTTGTTTGTTTGAATTTGAATTTTTGATTTTCATGAGACTTTGCACCTTACATTATGAATGACACAAAGGATAATACATGAGATTTAATTCCTTTCTAGAATTTCCACACACACCCTTTCATGACTTAGAATGAAGGAATGCACATTCATGATCAATTTTTGTTTGACCAAGGCATGAATCTAGACCTTATAGAAGCTAAATTCACTCTTAAAAAAACAAAAACCAAAGTTACTTCTCCACAAGTGGTGCTTTCAAGAAGGCTTTCAAGTTGGTTGCTCAATGCTTTATCCATATCCAAAAGCAAGACCCTCGATGAGTCAAGTTGTTAAAGTGTTTACTAAAACAATAACCTGCCTAATTCTTCATCATCACCTAATATAGCGTGGTTTGGTCAAGCTCCCCTAACCCTATTTAGGCAAGACCCTAGTTCAAACCAAGGTGATAATATTTAAGGCATCATCACTATTTTAGTAGCCTCTCCCTCAAAAACAAGGAAAGTAAGTCAATATTCTTCACCCCCAACGCAAGCTTTGCACCAATTAGTTTGTGCACAAGATAAAATTTATGAGAAAACTAGAAAAGAAGATTGTCAACTTGAATATTTTAAAGTGTTAGATTGATACATTGGAAGATGGACGAGATAAAAAAACTTAAGCAAATGATTGAGGATTCGATCCTTGCTCGACTCTTGTGAATGTAAGAGGTCTCGTCGAGAGACTATCACCCGAAAGGGTAAGACAATGTCGAAAGGATTAATCACTCAGTTGCGCAGGTGGATACCTTGAAAAAAAAAGGAATCCTTGGTAACAAGGCAGAATAGTGCAGAATGTCGTCATTCAAGAGCTGCATTTCTAGAAAACTAAAAATATTCATGAAATTTGTGCAAAATAAATATAAGTTACTTATGTTATTTACTCCCTTCGTCCCTAATTATAAGGCCCTCTTAACACTTTTATTTTGTCCCCTATTTATAAGGCCATTTACCCATTTTCAATGAGCATTAATTATTTTTTTTCACAAACACCCCTATTTATTTAACATTTTTTAGATTCCTAATAATATTAATAGGGGTAATTTTGAAAATACATATCAAAAGTTCACGGTTCCATACAATTAACAAAATTATTCCACTTTCTTAATGGACGTGAAATCTCCCTAGAGGACCTTATAATTAGGGACGGAGGTAGTATATTTTATGATTTTTTTTAGAGATTTCAAATAGCCAGGAAAGGAGCTTAAAGAAAGAATATCTCACCTTCTGAAATCTATTTAAATTCGGCCCCGTAGTGATTTACTCCACATTTCTTCTCTGAACCTTGCTTCAATTCAAAGTTGTCCCAAATATACTCCTTTACAGCATTTGGTTCCTTTACTCCTTAGCTTGCTTCGGCCCCCAATCTCTCGAGTCATTGTGCGGCATCACTGGACAGTTATTGGAGTATTCCCTTTTCAGTGCAATTTGAATCACATCTCCCCATTTTTAGTGACAACCAATAAAATTGTGTCAGCACATTAAAAAACTTAAAACAATGTATTTGTTTTAAACTAAAAATGTAATAAAGTATTGCCTTATACTCCCTTCGGTCCTATTTATTTTGAGTTTTTATTTTGATCTTATTTATAAGACCCCTTTTCAATTTTCAAAAACATTTAATTACTTTTTTTTTTCTACTAACACCCTTATAAAATCAGTACTTTAAAAGTATATCAAATTTTCACATTTTCAAAGCCACTAACCAATTTATCCACTTTTTTTCTTGGTGGGAGTGAAAAATCTCAAAAGGATCTTATAAATAAGACTCGAGGGAGTACCCCTTTCTCTCTTCTGCATTCAGATCTATTTTAGATCAAAGGTGGTTTGCAGTGTAGCCGAGGAGCAGAGGAGGCAGCTAAGGTGCACACGTGCTGAAGAGTAGATTAGATAGAGTGGTTTGCAACAATGAATGAAATCAATCTATAAGTAGGTTACAATGGAGGAGATTGACATGGGTCTGATGTCAGATCTGCAAGTTCAAGCAGAGCCAAAAATGAAAGATTGAACAATGTGAACAGAAAGCGAGAAAAGTGATAATTGTTTCATTTTTGTTTAGTATTTTGGCCCAATTCATTGTGTGAAGCATATGGGAATGCAATATCTCTTGAAGAGTTTTGATGAAGACAAATATAGTTCAATGTCAACTATCAAGAAAAATTCCGGCATTAGACACAGAATATTCCGTCTCGGAAAATTCCGTCTCTGAAACCGTCTCTAAAAAAGTCTTTAATTGTCTTATTAAATGGGATAATCAAAGATAGAGACGGAAATTTCCGTCTCTAACGAATTATTTGTCAGATACAGAAATATTCCGTCTCAAACATAAAAATATAAATTGTAAAAATACATAGTTTTGTCAAAGACGGAACATTTCCGTCTCTAAACTTAAAAGCATAAATTGTTAAACTACATATTTTTGTTAGAGACGGAAATGATTTCCGTCTCTAAACTTAAAAAAAAAAACCAAACCAAAGAAAACCAAACGCTGTCCTTTGTTGGGAAAGAAAAAAAGGCTCTAAGTTTTTCGCTCTTTCCCTCTCTGCCTCTTTCCCACTCTTCTTCTCTACCTCTTTCACGAAGACAAACCCACTCTTCCTCTCTGCCTCTTTCACTCAGAGATCGACGCCGCCGCCGCTAACGACGTCGGATTCCACTCTTAAATTTACAGGTTTGCCTTGAAGGGAAGATATCTAGTGATTCAATATCGAAAAGTTCGAGGGCTCTTAAACCTTCTGGAGATCAAATACCATGGAAATTCTTTGAGCAATTCCAAGACATAGCTTTTCCTTCACTTTCAGGTGGTTGCATCGTACGCATTGCTGCACACCCTAGTGCCATGAGGGTAACTTCTATTTTCTAGTGTATGGTTTTGTTTAACCAGATTCTTTTGAAGTAGTAACACTCCTCTTATCTTTGATTTTCATTCTTTATTTTCAGCTTGGATATGGTTCACAAGCTGTTGAGCCTTTAATACGGTGAGTGAATGGCTTCTTTCTTACTTTGATTTTAGCTTCTGTTTTACACTAGAGGTTCCATGAGCATTGAGTGTTATTTAAAAGTTTTAAATTTAATATAGATCAGTTTAGGGGTTAGCCTTGATTCAAAGGTATTTGTGTGGTCAATTAGTGCTCTTATGATGCAGCTGACTCATCCTTGTATTTAGGAATGTAATTACTGTAAGTAATGCTGTATTAGTATAAATATATTCATGTGGTCTCATTACAAGACAAGTCCTGCATACTCTCCATTTTCTATTGCAAGGCATACCTTTGGACCTGGTGGTCATAGGTTCTTGTCATGATAACAGCCTCTATATCTATGGAGTAGGGCTATGCACATCCAACCCTCTTAGACCGCAAAATGGTGGTTTAACCTTGCACAGGGCTGCTTAAAAATATGGTTTGGCTTGTCTATGAATCTTCCAGTTATACTTTGCTATAATTCATTTTTGTGCCGTTAGTGGGCCTATAATTTCTGACGGATGCAGTGGCCTCTTCATGTTTTCATGTTAAAAAAAACTGATTTTGTTGATACACGGAAAATTTTTTTTTTAGAAGGACATGCATTTTTAGAGATTATATATAGTGGCAGAGTGTTCCTTGGTAAGCTTTTTTCATTCAAATATGGAGGAGCAGTCAGTTAAAAATCACTTAATCACAATATTGAGAGGACCTACTCTACTTGCTGTAACTTGGTGCTCTTTTTCGTCTTAAGTATGTCAAACTGTTAAGCAGAACATCATCAATTAATCATTTGCATACTGTCTGCAGTTACTATGAAGGACAGCTTACTCCTGTCTCTGAGATTGATGTTGAGGAGGAAGTGCAGGCTCTGCCAATTAAAGTTATGGAAGCTGCAAAGAATGTATGTTACTTCTTAGTCCCTTTATTTGTATAGTTTTAGGACATATCTTCTCATAAAAACACAATCTTAAATATATTTTTCTCAAATTTTGTTTATCATTGATGAATAGTATATCACCGAATATTAATTGGTTAATTATATTTTATATGTTATCATTCTCTATTATTGCATTTTGTTTAGTTTTGTATTATTTCCTCTCAAATATTTTGTTTCCTTTAAAGCATCTTGCCGAATTTCGTCATTGATTTGATATTCGATTAATGTTCTGTCCCAGTTGTTGTTTACAAGGGTTTGTAATTGGTCCTGTGAAACTTGTGACTGCACTTTTTTTTGGTTATCAATGACTTTATACCAATTGCTGGCAAATTAGTGGGCTCTATTATTTGAAGTTACAGTTTATCTCGAAAAACTACTGTGCTCTTTCTATGACTGCTCACTACAACATTTAGTGCTTTATATGTCCTGTTCTTGTTTATAGATATATTATTATAGCTTGATGTTCATTAGTCCAGCTATTGAGCTTAGATTACAGTTTAATCTATCTTTAGAATTCTTCTAATTTGTAGTGTTCCCTTTTTAATTGGTTTTTCTGGCATTCTTTGATTTATGCATTAGTATTATTTTCTTAGCACGTGCTCTACAATTTCTTGTGGACATTGATAGACTTGGTTGTCTGGCTGTTTTCTTGTATGAGTTTTTTCTTATTGTTAGTAATGATATTGTTTCTCTTATTTCAGGAACTTTGTTTTCCTATTTTCTTGTCTTTCTTTGCTTTCTTTGCTAACCTTGACTATCTTCTAAAAATTTAGCTGATATTATTTTAAATAGCTATGGGGATCTGTAGCTATAACCTTTTGCTCATTCTTTGATTAACATTTTTGCTCATTTTGGATGAATTTTTTTGCATGTATTGGAGCATATGTTTAAGAAGTGAGAGCAAATGTTTAAGAAGATGATGGCTCTTAACAACTTGAAACCATTGGAGGAAGATGACATTGATGAAGATCAAATGGATAATAATGATTGATGCAGTTTATTAGTTTATCTTTTAGAAAAATGACTTAAATATGTAATTTTTTTTGGATTATTTAGCTCTAGTGTTGTTTTGTTTTAAATTATGATTAGATATTTTTTGTATTGTGACTTCTTCGTTTGCACAAGTAATGGATATGTTTTCTATTGAATTATTGTTGTTTCTGTATTGTTTTGAACAGCTTGGTCAAAAAAATAGAATTTAAAAATTACAGATTTTAAGATTTGTGAACAAAAGTGTGGGTTGAAGCAGATTTTGGAATTAGAGACGGAATAATTCTGTCTCTGTTTAGAGACAGAATTTTCTTATTTAGAGACGAATAAGAATGAAGAAATTAGAGACGGAATTAATAGAGACAAAATTTTTTAGTTTGGAGACGGATAATGAATCTTGGAATTAGAGACGGAATTTGTTCTGTCGCAGTTTAGAGACGAAATTATTTGGAACGTAACAGAGTCGGAAATTTCCGTCATTGTTAGTGACGGAATTTTAAATAAATATAGAGACGGAACTTAATAATTTAGAGCCGGAAAGGAAAATCCGTCTGTATATATTTTGCGACGCCTAATTTTGGGACGGACTCAAATCCGTTACTAATTCCGTCTCTAAAGATGTTAGAGACGGATTTTTCTTTTATTTAGAGACGGATTTCGCTCCGTCTCTAAATCTGAATTTTCTAGTAGTCACAGAACCAAAACAAATTAAGTTGGTCCATATTTTATAAAACAATTTTAAAACATTTTTTAGTGCATCAACATGTGGCTAAATATCATGTCTAAGTTTTAAAAGAAAAGGTTTAAAAGGATACATTTTAGAAAACAATTTTTGCTAAATTTAGAAAACCATTTTAGCAGTGACTAATCGGTTAGAGCCACGTGATAACCAGTTAGATCATGTTATGACAGTTAAAAGTTTAGTTTTGTTGTTAACCAATTCTTTTGGATATCCTATATAAACCATTTCCTTTGTACCTTATGATATAAAGAGACATTATACACATTTTAGAACTCAGAAAAACATGCCATACAAATTTTCTAAAAGTTAAAAGTTTCAAAGATCAAAGATCATATTCTTCATCTTCAAGATATTTCTAAACTTTGAATTTCTCATGAACATCGATATTCTTAGATTCATTGGTTGAGATTCAGAGTTTTCTTAGGTCTGATTTGTGTTGTAATTCAGTAATCTTAGTGCTACAATCTTTACAACAAATTAGTGGTTTCAAAAGCCTTGGTGTGAGGTATCATCAAGCAACTAGAGGATCAAAAGGTGAGGAACCTTTTTTTGAGTTGCAAGAGAAGGTTGGAGATTCTTCTAGGCACAGAGATAGAGGGTTAGAAGATCAAAGGATTACATGACAATGGTGAGGTATCTGTTGAAAGGCTATCAAGTGAGGGATCTTGATGAGCAAGACTTCTAATCAAACGGTTTCTAATTCTAGTGAAGAAAATCTCTCTATTATGATAAAGGGGACTGGATGTAGCTCTCAAGTGGATGAGAGTGAACCAGTATAAATCTCTTGTGCAGTATCTCTTACCCTATACTCTTTAATTTCTGCAATTTCGATTGATTTTGTTGAAAACCCTAAAATCAAGATTTCCGTTCAAATTGAATCAACAATCTATTAATTGAATCAATTAGTTTGTGCAAAACGTTTTTCAAACAATTGGGTTATTGATTATAATCTGTATTTGAATCAATTTTTCATAACAAACGAGTTCTTGAATTGATTTGTGAATTTCAATCAATTCTGTACAAGACCTAACCGGTTAGAGGGTCTTGCAATCGGTTAGATACAATCTGAAAAATTCTGTTTTAATTCATGATCATTTCAATTTGATTCTTGCGAAAATCGTTCAAGATTTCTTCCACCACCTATTCAACACCCCCTTTAGGTGTTCCTACGTGTTCATACTATACCACTTGTATCCCAACACATTGGTTGTCTCTAAAAGTGATATGCTAGCTAGGAATATCTCTATGCAAGTTTTTCTCTCATTAATATTGCTAATTTTTTTTCATTTGGGGTAAGGTTAGTGTAGGTGTGTATGGTTTGGTCTATTGTTTGGATGTTACTAGATGAAGGTTGACGTTGTGTAGCTAATTACTTTATGTTTGTGTATGTATTTTTTAATCTATGTAGTCAACCTCATGTGGTGGGAATAAAGCCTGGTTGTTGATGTAGTTTGTGTAATTGTTTTTAATTCTTTATGTTGCAATTGTTAATGAACTTGAAACATATACGTGTTTGTTCAATTATATAATCTATTGTATCTCTTCAAAATTAGAACTCAAAAGTGTAATAGACATCATTATTAATGAAACAATATGCAGTCAATTATGTTTAATCTCAAGTCACACTCAATATAAATTAAAGTTCAAAGAATTTGTTTTTTGTTTAAACAACTCTTATATCTCACTTATTCATAAAAGTATACACTAAATGATTCAAAAAAAATATGAGCAAACGTGCACATTTTACATGGCTCTATCACTGAAATATTTTTTCCCCCTCGTACAAGTTATGTAAAACAATTTCCACTACACTCGTTAAAGCATTAGACATGAATAACTATATTTAAATAGGAACAAAATGCGCAACTTTTCCTGAGCAATTGATCTCGAGAATCATCAAGCACTGTTCTTTAATTTTCATAGGTCATGTGTTGTCATCTCCTTTATAAGTTTCTCGTGTAATGGAGCCCTTGGTATCTCCAGGTAATGTGAGACATCACTAAAACATGATAAGAACAAAATATAATTTCAATTATAAACAATAGATCAAAACAACAATTTGAAAAGAAATGCATTCGTGCTCATAAGTGAAAATGATAAATAAACATTTGATTATTCCTCATACTTAATCATTGACTAATATGTCAGATTAAATCTTGATGACTTTGTGGGCATCGATCAATTTAGTTCCTGAGATTTTCGAAATTTTAAATTGGTCCCTAAGATAGAAAATGTAAGTCACATTATTAGTCCCTAACATTAATGGCCGTTAGTGGTTCTTGACATGGATTAATGGAATAGTCAAAACGACGACCAAAAATAAAAACAAAGATCGTTGACTATCGGTCAATTAGTCTCTAAGATTGTGAGCACCAGTCAAATTAGTCCCCGATTTTGTGGACTACTGACGACAAGGACTAACGTGACTCTCATTTTGCTATTTCAAGAACTAACTTGAAATTTTGATAATCTCCAAAACTAATTTGATCGGTGTCCACAAAGTCAGAGACTAATTTGATTATTTATTCTTTCATCATTGTTAAGTTAAAGCAACAATGATACATGAAAAAATGGATAACGCTAATGTAATAAACCAATGCATCTTCAATCTTTATATTGACAAGGAAATAGTCTCAAGATAAACAATATGCAGTCAATTATTTTTAATAACTTCCTAATCTCTATTACTATTATTATTATGATTATATGAATATGTGTTTGATTTTAATATGAATGTTTTATAAAAGTTATGTGTTTAATCATGGAATGATAAAATGGTTTATGGTTGGTTATGGGTTAAAGTATTTTGATTATGAAAAAGTCACCTTCTTCTCCATCCAAAAATATATTCTTTAAAATATATGTGTTCATGAAAGTTTTTTTTAAAAAAAAAAAGAGAGGGAGAGGGACGAAGTTTTGGTGGGGAGAAAAAAAAAAGAAAGTCTTTTTTGTTTTGGTTGAGTCTTTGTGTTAATTTATATTACACACACATATATACACACAAAATTCTATTTTGGTTAAGTAATTATAAAAGTCTTTTGAAACCCTCCTCATACTATGATACCTTTGGACAAGCCATGTAGGACATTAGAGTAATGTTTAAAGCTTCTGTCTTTCCTGTCCAAAAAATTTTAAGTCAAGTATGTTGATGGAAAAATGACACTTGTCGATGTATGTATGAGAATAAACCCTTATTTCATTTTAGGATTTTGTTTGAAAGATTTTTAGATTTTAGAGTATAAAAATATAAGTGATTTCTTTGCTCTCTATAAATGTGTTATAGTGTTTATGGACTTAGAAAATAATTTGTTTATGTCTGAGACTTAGGCTTTTAGTAGTAATTTGTAAAAAAAAACTTTGGTTGAATTTTAAGTGTTTTAGAAAGATTTTTATAAAAATGTTAGTTGCCATACAGAATTTTAGTAAAGATATTATGTACTTAAAAGAGTGAATTTTCATGTTTAGAACTTAGAATTGTACTAGTAACTAGTAATTGTTAGATAAAATTTTGGTTGAGTTTTATTTGTTTTAGAAGCATTTTTCAACAAGTAGTTGCTATCTAAAAATTTCAGCATATTGGTTTTGTGTAATATGTTTATTATCAATAATTTTTGTAAGTGTTTTTATGTGTTTAAAATTTTTAAATGGTTTAAAATTTTTGTAAGTTATGACTTACAAGTTTTTGACATAAGTATTTAGGATTACGTACACTTAACATAATTAATTAATTAGTTTTTGACATAAGTTTTTGAAAAATTTTCATTGCATTCATATAGGGTAAATTAACATAATTAATTAGTTTTTAATTTGGACTCTTTGAGTGGTAAAGGAGTTGCAAGCTCGAGAGAATCCTTTTTATTGGTGATTTATTTTTTTTGGTAAACTTTTTATTGGTGATTTTGAATATGTGATTTCCTTATAATCTGATTAATATATATTAAATGATGTTAAATATTTTGAAAATCTTGTTCACGAAAACTAATTGAAACCAAAATCGTTTTTTATCATGTAATTTAAAAGAAAGACTTTTGATCTTATATTGAAGTTTTAAACCTCGACTTTTGAAAATCCTAGATTTTTAGTCTATTTTTTATTTTTATTTTTTGTTTCTTCACAATTGAATAATTTGTTTGATGTTATTAAAATACACATAAAGTAAAAGTTAGACGGAACTAACTATGGTTGGCTTGTTCCGACTTAAATTTATGACTTTTTCTTTTTGGTCCCCACGCATTACTCTTTGGCCCCCATTTGTTATCTACCGTCTGAAACAAGTCGGGAGATTCTTTCTGTTTGAAACAAGGCGGAAACAAAATAAAACAATTTCCGCCTTATGCAAGTCGTATTATCTTCCGCCTTTCCAAATTCGTAAATAAAATAGAGTATTCCGCCTTTCATCAGGCGGAAACATTAAAAATTTGTTATAATACCAAAATCGCCCCTCCGTTCATTCACATACAAAAGGAAGGTGGAGGGTTCACGGAGGGGCATTTTTGGGATTTCAACATTTTAATTGTTCCGCTCCTTAAAAAGCGGAAGTATTAATAGTCGGTAATTCTTCCGCCTTATGCAAATCGGTAGTAAATTAAAATAATTTCCGCCTTTTGAAAATCAGAAATCATCTTCCGCCTCCGTAAAGTCGGTAAATGGGGGCCAAATTGTTTTATTTTGTTTCCACCTTGTTTCAAGCGGAAAGAATCGTCCGACTTATTTCAGTCGGTGGGGACCAAACAGTAATTGGTGGGGCCAAAAAGAAAAAGTCTAAATTTATCTAACAATTTTCTTCTTGAATTTGAACATGGCTTTTTATGATATGGGGAGGCTTGAAAGCGTATTTGGTCTTTTCCTAATTCCTGAGTTTTAAAATAAGGTTGAACCAGGTCCTATGATTAAACCTTATTCCCTTTGTCCCATAAATTATATACTTTTAGGCTTTTAGCCATATTACCTTGTCTCGTATGTGTATTTTTAAAATTTCAATATTTTTGTCAAACATATTCTTATTTATCACATACATTCTTTTTTTCATCAATTGCTTCTCTATCTCTCTTCAATATAGTAGTCTTCATACAATTATTATTACTCTCTCCAATTATTAAATGGGAGTAATA
Organism: Crotalaria pallida; assembly: GCA_037953625.1. Lineage (NCBI taxonomy): Eukaryota > Viridiplantae > Streptophyta > Magnoliopsida > Fabales > Fabaceae > Crotalaria > Crotalaria pallida. Next base: position 150,028,300 of record CM075650.1, read on the forward strand.
TAGTCAAAATATATCAAATTCTTACATCATTTACTCATTTCTTAATCTATCTGCAATGACTAAAAGAATGTAACTTATAAGATGGAGGGGGTATTTAGTAGCACCTTGCTGGATAGAGAGTCTTCCCTTCATGGCATGAAATGAGGGTGAAGAATGAAGCATGTCTCTTCAAGCAGAGGTAGAGGCTTAGCCAGTTTTGATCAAACCATATTTATCATCACTCTGGTAGTCTGGTTTGAGAGGATTGTCTAAATAGGATTAGAGAAGCTTGATGTGAATTTTTGTATCTCACGTCAGTATTTAATAGAATCAAATAGATGAAGAATTAATTTTAAATTTTTAAACTTTGCAAGGACTAAAATTTCACAAAAATTTTTTTAGAGACTAAACGCAAAATTAATCTTATTCATAGGGACAAAAACTTAATTAACCCTGAAATAATTGAAACCAAACTTAACCATTTTCCATGGCATATGAAATTTGGTTATATGTGATATGTAATAAGGATAAGAGTGAGTATTAGTAAATACAAAAAAAAGATAAATAAAACACAAATAAATCACTTTCTTATCAAGGTCTTTCGCTACTACGTTTTCAGGTTAGATGAAAATACTTTTGCGATATGGGAATGCTTGAAAGAGCATTGATCTTTTCATAATTTATGAGCTTGAAAGTAATGAAGCCAATAAGCAAATATGCTTGTGTTCTCTTATGCAATGTTCACTGGTTTTTTGTTTAGTGCCTTTGTTAGATAATATTTCTTATCTGACTTTAGTTAATTTAATAAGGCTTAAATACCAAAATGGTCCCTATAATTATTGACTTTTTGAAATTGGTCCCTGTAAAAAAAAGTTTTGGTTTTGGTCGCTGCATTTACAAAATGTTTTGGTTTTGGTCCCTCTTGTTAGACGTGGATGAAAAATGCCGAAAACGTAATATATTACATTCTATGACCAATTAAGAATGGTATTCTTGCATTAATTCTCAAGGATAAAAATACAACTTCTATTACTTAAAAGAACCAATTCAAAAACTATGATAGTAGATGAACCAAAACCTATGAAATCTAATAACAGAGGGACCAAAACCTATCAAATCTAATAATATAGGGACCAAAATAAACTACCAACATAATTATAGGGACCAAAATTTAACAAGAGGGACCAAAACCAAAATGTTTTGTAATAATTTTGCCCCCAAAATAAATATTAATTAATTATAAATTAAGATATTTTATTTTTAAATCTTCATTTTTAATTAAATATAAATAATATTTTATAAAATATTTCAACATTTGTGCCCTTCTTCTACCTCTAACACATGGATTATCATCATCCATTGGAAAAACAAATACAAGAAAAAATTTTGAAGAAGAATATAAGCCTTGATTTATCTCTGTATCATTCCCAATCATTGGTGAATTCTTCCATGCCTTCTAACGAGGAAAAGCATCAATGCCAACCCAATTGGACTAATTATGTGTTGACATTTGTATTATTTTTACACAATGCCATTTGCAAGGATCTATTTGCAAACTTTTAAACTCTTAAATTAACCATGGTTACAATTAAAAAAATTAAAAAGTAAATTCAAACAAAAAAAATTAAAACAAAACAAAACAAATTTCTCTGACCTGATCCTAATTGTACACTGCACTTAACTTTGGCTTCGGTTGCAACTTTTCCAATAACAACTTTTCCCATCCAATAGCAAATCCGAGAAAGAAACCCATAGAACCCTAACTGCATCATCACTATTGCGGGAGAAGCCCCAACCGCAGTTGCCATCGTGCGATAAGCCCCAGCCGTCGCACCGTTGTCCCAGGCTCCCAACCACTCGGCTATCCCCTTTCTCACGATGAAATCATACAAAAAATTCATCGAAACATTTAGTTAAATGAACTCATGCCTTCGTCATGCTTCGCTGTTTATTTTTTCAATCTAAGTATAATACTAAAAAAATTCATACTTAGATTGAAAATACTTCGCTGTATCTACCAAAAATGAACTCTGTAAACATGAAGATTTAATTTGTTTTTTTATTAGAAACCAGAAAAGATATGAACATAGAAACCAGAAAAGATGAGGATCAATTTGTTTTTTTTATATATAATTAAAAATAAAAAGTTGATTCAATTGTAATCAGGGTTAAACTTTTAAAATTTGTAAAAAAATAAACCTTATTATATGACACATAAACAAACAACTAAGTGTTGATTGTGGAAAAAAAAATCCTACATGTCATCCTGTGATTGATAGAATTAAAGATGACATTGGTACCTTTTAAAACAAAAATGGCACCAAAGCAAATAATCATGCATGTCATCATCTAATAGTCAAAATTGAATGATTTGTTACCCAACTATTGATTTTATTAATAATTTGTTGTACTACCATCTTAACTTTTTTTTTTGGTTTACATGGGAGGTCTGGAACTAGAACCCATGATCTGGGAATGGGGAAATCCTAAATGTCCCTGCAGCCACCAACTGGACTGTCTTACGCAGACACTACCATCTTAACTTTAATTGCACGGTAGAAATATCTTTTTTTTTAAAAGTTGTTATGCTCATATTTTAGGATTAATGTCAAGAAAATCTTATTTTTATTGTAGTAAGCAGTATAATTTTTGTTTAAAAAATTGTACGGCCGTGTTGGGATACTACACCTGCCACGTGTTCGCTTTGTATGCGATGGGCTCCCTACATCTGAAGTTGTGTTGTCGACAAAAGACCAAGCTAACAAACTGTATAAAAAAGGGATACTTCATAGTTCATAGTTGGCCACTTCAATATGTCAGGACAACAATCCACAGTTTTTGCCATTTCTTATGCTCACCGCCCACACCGAACAATATTTTTATAGGTTATGCTAACCAGTTTCCTAAGGACATTGGTTAAGGAATACATTAAGAGAAAATTCACATTGGAAATCTAAGTCTACTAGTTTTCAGTGTTATAAATTTAACATTTTCCAAAGACAAAACTACTTCTTTTAGTTTGTGAATAAAATATATCACTAATAATCGTTATTTGCCATGATTTTAGGTGTTTGTAAGTCAAAGTATGAAGATCAAGGTTTAAGGATCATCAAAAGTCGAATCAGACCTCAAAAGCGGTGCAGAAAAGGCAAAACGGGCCATTCTGGCCCAATCTGTGCGCCCAGGCGTGAAGGGGTCAACTTCTGAGAATTGGGGTGCAAAAACCAAGATTTCCAGGGAAGGAATGTTCCTGGGCGAGCAGGACCATGCGCCCAGGCGCATCGGGACGATAAAGTTTGCACCATCAAGTGCGCTTAAGTACGGGTCAGGCGTCCAACTAATGGTTTCATGTATTAAAAAAATTGTTTAATAATTTTTTTTATTTTTCTTATGGTGACCTGTGCCACATAATGAAAAAAATTAACAGAAAGGACTAATTTGTTACACGGCAACAACTTTAGACTTATTTGAAACGAAAAAAAGTGAAGAGACAAAATCACGACTAAAAAATAACTTAATGGACCAATCTAATAGTTTTACCTTTATAAAAGTATACACTAAATTATCCAAAAAAATATGCAGATAGAGTAAAAGCGCACATTTTACACAGCTTTATCATTGAAATATTTTTTGCCCCTTCATAAAAGTCATGTAAAACAATTTCACCTAATAAACTCGTTAAAGCATTAGGCATGAATAACTGTATTTAATTGCGAACAACATGCGCAACTTTTCCTGAGCTATTGATCTCAAGAATCATCAAGCATTATTTCTTTTATAGGTCATGTATCGCCATCTCCTTAATAAGTTTCTCGTGTAATGAAGGCTTTGGTATTTCCAACGGCACTTTGAGACACCACTACAACATGGCAAGAAGAAAATATAATTTTAATGATAAACAATAAATCAAACAACAATTTTAAAAAAATGCATTATTGGTCATAAAGAAAAGAAATAATAAGCCATCATGCAAAAAATTGGCAAAGAGCCGTAGCTTAGTCTTTAGGTAACATAAGTGAAAATGCTAAATAAACAACGGATTCCTCATCTTTAATCATTAGGTAATATATTAGATTGGTCTTTGATGACTTTGTGGGCTGCGATTAATTTAGTTCCTAAGATTTTTGAAATTTCAAATTAGTTCCAGAGACAGGAAAACGTAAGTCACATTAGTTCCTGGCGTTAATGGCCATCAGTGGTTCTAAACACGGATTAATGAAATGGCCAAAATTTGCCCAGAAATAAAAACAAAAATTGTTGACTCTCTATCAATTAGTTCCTGGGATTGTGAACACCGGTTAAATTAGTCCTCGATTTTGTGGATCACTAACGACAAGGACTAATGGAACTCTCGTCTTGCTATCTCAAGGACTAACTTGAAATTTCGATAATCTCCGAAACTAATTTGACCAATGTCCACAAAGTAAGGACTGATTTGATTATTTACTCTTTAATCATTTTGAAGTAAAGCAACAATGATACATGAAAGAATGGATTAGGGTAAGGTCGTAATTATAAACTAATGCATCTTCAATCCTGATATTGCCAAGGAAATAGTCTTAAGACTTCTATTATAAATTTTTGGAATTATGATAAACTAGCTTAAGAAAGCGTCCAAAATATGCATTAACAACTACTATTAGACCAAAACCCCAATTTACACAAATGCATATTTAATTTTACAAGCATGGCTGACGTTGTGGTCTCGAAGCAGCATTAATTTCTCCGCAAAAAGATCGACTTTCCCTTAATTTTAAAAATACTTTTAAGTACAATTTCTTCCTCATCACATCGCTATATTAATATGGTTTCTATGTTTTTACTAAATAATATACTCAATGCGTATGTGATAAGTTTAAATGCATCCTTCACCTAATAATTTATTTTTATCACTGTGCAACATAAAAGCCAATTTTGGATATCAAATTTGAATTGTTTCGTCAGAAACACAAGTTACACGATAACGGCCCCCTACCAATCATCTTTCAATTAATTTTTTTCTAATAGAGATATGTACCTCAATGGTTAGAAGAAAGCAAGATAAGCGTAGAAGATTGGGATCGAAATCTCGAGTCATCATTGCAAATATCCTTACCCCATAAAAGTCCTTCATTAAAAGCTAATTTTGGAGGGGTAAAATAATACCTAATATACAATGAAGGATCATGACTTAGATCCGAATCTCATTCGCATATCTCAATCTTTTCCAATCAGTTAGGTATATATCTCTGTTTAAAGTAAATTTAATAGATAAGATGATTGGTACTAGGTTATTGACATGCAACCCAGAGGTGAGAACGAATCAATTCGAAAAATGTATATCAAAAAATGGCTACTATGATGCACCTTGACAAATATAAATAAAAAAATATGAGTGCAGCATTTAAACTCATCACACATATATGCTTGAAGTATATTATCTAATAAAAATTAGAAAATCAAGAGGTAGACATATAGTAAATCTAGTCGGGACCCTAGTTGCGATAAGCCAGAAAACCACAACAATATAGTGAGGTACGGAAGAAATTGTAATTTTAAATATAATTAAAAAATATTATATTAGGAAAAAGTCGGCCTTGGAGAAGGTGCATCACCTTGCAAGATGCAGATCGCCACCAATCTTTGAAGATTTAGAATACAATTTGTTTCATTTATGCTTGGTGTGTGTAATTAGTTCTTTGTTTCCACTTGTATATATTAGCATGTTTTATATATGAGGAATATGCCTAAGAATATTCCTTCACATATTTTAGAATGTACTAGAATAGGGAATATGCCATCGAATATTCAAGATTTCTAGAAGCTACGTAGGTGTTGACTGATATTTTAGAATGTTGACTCTAGCGTTGTGTTTTAAAAAAAGAACCGGAATGGTCGGTTCATCTGATAAACTAACAGAGTGACTGGTCCATCATAAGCATGAAACCACCGTACCCATCAAAATCGGAACAAAACCAGATAAATCAATTAAAAATTGTTAAAACCAATAAAAATTTGAGGTTCAATGATTGGATTTGTAAGAACATAATTTTCCCTACTTAAATTATTTAATTTTAGGACCTCGTATTGCATGATTTTAGAAATTTCTATTTTTTTATAAGGTACTGAAATATGATATTCATAATGTTGTCATATAACTATATTATAATTTACTATTATAAAATGTGATCTCAAGAATCATTTATTTTATTTTATTTAGTTTATTTTAGTTATTGCGTTATGATTGAATTATTTAATTTGAAAAGATTCATATGATTTTCATAATTTCATACCTTTTTCGTGGCGAGTCCAAATGAAATGATTTAAGAGTCAAAATGTTCATATAAAAATATATTCTTATGACTTAGTATTGAAATGCAATTTAAAAGTACTATTTTTTTTATGACTCTCATATGAAAATAATTTTATATATAAACCTTAGTTATTTTTCAATATATATAGAACTTTTTATGATATATGAATTTTATAAAAAAAAATTATTTTTCCTTTGTTTCCTATGAGGTCCACGCCCAAATGAGTGGGGGAGGGAAGTCTCACTTTTCATTTTGTTTGTTTGAATTTGAATTTTTTATTTTTATGAGACTTTGCACTTTACATTATGAATGGCACAAAGGATAACACTATACTTGGGATTTAATTCCTTCATAGAATTTTCACACGCACCCTTTCATGATTTAGAATGAAGGAATGCACACATTCATGATGTTTGACCAAGACATGAATCTAGACCTTATAGAAGCTAAATTCACTATAAAAAAAAGTCAATGACCCCTTACCCACATGAACAACGCGCCCCCTTCACTCTCTCTAAGCCCTAATTTTTCATCACCTCTATAAATAGGAACCCCAAACTATTGTCATCTTTTTACTTCCTCAGGCAACCAAAAGAACAAAATTTTTTCCATATTTCTATAAGGCAAATTCGTGGGAATAGTAAAAGTAGGAGATAAGGAGTACTTTCATTTTGTGAAGTCTAGAAGCTAAGTATTGCTAGCGTGTTGTTTTTTGTTAAGAGTGTGAGGTATTCCTCAATCCTTCTCATTTCTTGTTCATGCTTTTTGTTTTGTTGAAAATAAATTTTTGTTAAGTGTCTCATTTATTCTAAACATTCCTTATATATTTCTATTACTGCAACTGTTTTTAATAACTTTCTAATCTATATTACTACTATTATTACAATGATTATATATATATATATATATATATATATATGAATACGTGTTTGTTTTATTTTAATATGAATGTTTTATAAAAGTTATGTGTTTAATCATGGAATGATAAAATGGTTTATATATGGTTGGTTATGGGTTAAAGTATTTTGATTATGAAAAAGCATAACTTTTATAAGATAAATAAAAATCACACACCTTCTTCTCCATCCAAAAATATATTCTTTAAAATATATGTGTTTATGAAAGTATTTTTTTTTAAAAAAAAAAGAAGTGGAAGAGGGACGAATTTTTGGTGGGGAGAAAAAACAAAGAAAGTCTTTTTTGTTTTGGTTGAGACTTTGTGTTAATTTATATGTTTTTTTTATATTAAAGTTCTATTTTGGTTAAATATTTATAAAAGTTTTTTGAAATCCTTCTCATACTTAGACTATGTCTACCTTTGGACATACAAGCCATGGAGGACATTAGAGTAATGTTCAAAAATTTATAAGTCAAGTATGTTGATGGAAAAATGACCCTTTTTTATGTATACATGAGAATAAACCCTTATTTCATTTTAGATTTTTGTTTGAAAGATTTTTAGGTTTTAGAGTGTTAAAATATAAGTGATTTCTTTGTTATCCATAAATTTGTTTTAGTGTTTATGGACTTGGAAAATAATTTGTTTATGTCTAAGACTTAGGCTTTTAGTAGTAATTTTTAAATAAAAGTATGGTTGAATTTTATGTGTTTTAGAAAGATTTTTATATAAATGTTAGTTGCTGTCCAGAATTTTAGTAAAGATATTATAGACTTAAAAGAGTGATTTTTTCATGTTTAGAACTTAGAATTGTAGTGAAAATTGTTAGATAAAAGTTTGGTTGAGTTTTATTTGTTTTAGAAGCATTTTTCTACAAGAAGTAGTAGTTGCTGTCTAAAAATTTCAGCATGTTGGTTTTGTGTAATACTCCCTTCGTCTCACAAGTATGGTTAAAAATGACTAAATTTTTTGTTCCAAAGTATAATTAAAATAATTAATGAAAAGTTTAGAAAATGTAAACTTTGAATTATGATTGGTTGATCCATGCAAAATGCATTAAATTAGTTGTTTGATAATTGATTGATGTGTTAGACAAACCATTAAATACATATCTCCTTAATTTTTTTACTTTCAAATTTTTTAACCATCCTTGTGAAACGGAGGGAGTATGTTTATTATCAGTGATTTTTGTAAGTCTTTTTATGTGTTTAAAATTTTTAAATGTTTTGAAAATTTTTTTAAGTTATGACTTAAAAGTTTTTGTTGTATGTACCTAGAATTACGTATACTTATGATTTAAAGGATTTCATTGCATGTAGATTAACATAGTTAATTAGTTTTTAATTTGGACTTTGTCGTTGTTTGAGTGGTAAAAGAGTTGAAAAATCGAGAGAATCTTTTTTATTGGTGATTTTGAATATGTGATTTCTTATAATTGGATTAAAAATGATGTTAAATATTTTGAAAATCTCGTTCGTGAAAACAAATCGAAAGCAAAATTGTATTTTATCATGTTATTTAAAATAAAGACTTTTGACCTTAAATTGAAGTTTTAAACCTCGGCTTTCGAAAATCCTAGATTTTTAGTCTATTTTTTATTTTATTTTTTGTTTCTTCACAGTTGAATAATTTGTTCGATGTTATTAAAATACACATAAAGTAAATTAAAAGGTAGATGGAACTAACTGTGGTTGGCATGTTCCGACTTGAATTTATCTAAACAGTTTTTTTCTGGAAATTGAACATGGCCTTTTATGATATGGGGAGGCTTGAAAACTTATTTGGTCTTTTCTTGATTCATGAGCTTTAAAGTAAGGTTGAACCAGGTCCGATGATTAAAACTTATTCCCTTCGTCCCATAAGTTATACTCCCTCCGATCCAAAATGTAAGCACCTTTTTTTTTTGTATACAATGTAAGCACCCTTTTCGTGAGAGAGAAAGGGTGCTTACATTTTGGATCGGAGGGAGTATATTTTAAAGGCTAAATTACTCATTTGGTTCCTTACCTTATTTTTCAATTTCGAATCGGTCCCTTACGTTTATTTTTTGTTTCAAATTGGTCCCTCGTGTTTTTTCGCTGTCAAATTGGTCCGAGTCACTATTCATCTTATATGGACCAATATGATTTGCATACGTGTCACTATTCATCCTATGTGGACCATATCACGTAGGATAAACAGTGACTCAGGGATCAATTTGGCAGCGAAAAGAAACATGAAAGACCAATTTGAAACCAAAAATATGCAAGGGACCAATTTGAAATTAAAAAATAAGATAAGAGACCAAATGAGTAGTTTAGCCTATTTTTAGCCATATTACCTTGTCTAAGCTCATATGTCTATTTTTAAAATCTTAATACTCATTTATACTTCTTTTTCCAAGCATATCCTTATTTATCATATGTATTCTCTTTTTAATCACTCATTTTTTTATCTCTTCAATATAGTCTTCATACATTTATTATTACTCTCTCCAATTATTAAATGGGAGTAATATAATAAAAATATGTCAAATTCTTACATTATTTACTCATTTCTTAATATATCTACAATGGCTAGCTAAAAGAATATTACTTATGGGATGGAGGGAGTATTTAGTAGCACCTTGTTGGATGGAGAGTCTTCCCTTCATGCATGAAATGAGGGTGAAGAATGAAGCATGTCTCTTCAAGCCAAGTTAGAGGCTTAGCCAGTTTTGATCGGGCCATATTTATTATCACCCTGGTTTGAGGGGATTGTCTAAATATAGGGTTAGAGAAGTTTGATGTGGATTTTTGTATACCATGTCAGTATTTAATAGAATCAAATAGATGAAGAATTAATTTCAAATTTTTAATTTTGCAAGGATTAAATAAATCTCACAAAAAAAAATTTTAGGAACTAAACGCAAAATTGATCTTATTTATAAGGACCAAAAACTTAATTAACCCTGAAATCATTGAAAACCCAAACTTAACCATCTTCCATCGTATATGAAGTTCGGTTATATGTGATATATAATAAGGATCAGAGTCAATATTAGTAAATACAAAAAGAAGATAAATAAAACGCAAATAAATCACTTTCTTATTATCAAGGTCTTTCGCTACTATGTTTTCGGGTTAGATGATGAAGATACTTTTGTGATATGGGAATGCTTGAAAGAGCATTGATCTTTTCATATTTTATGAGCTTGAAAGTAATGAAGCCAATAAGCAAACATGCTCTTGTTCTCTTAAGCAATGTTCACTAGATTTTTCTTAGTGGCTTTGTCAGTAATATTTTTTATCTGACTTTAGTTAGTTTAATAATGTATCTATTTCACAAAATTGACATATATACATATATATCTCAATTGAATTTGAAATTTAATTATCACTATATTTTTCTAATGCAATGGATATTTCAAATATCAATGTCCTTCCCCTGTATAAAATGTCGGAGGGTGATTGCATGTCTATCATGACATGACTATAGCATTTATCTCATCTCTTTGGCCAAATTTGCATTTGGGTTTGAAGAATTTTCTCTTCGTAAATTACATGAGCAAAATATATTTATAGTTCCACAAATCAAATGTAATATAATTTTTTCTCAACTTCAAAATAATTATTAAACCTTTAAACACCATATCACATCATACGCACCGGCTCATAAATAATATTATCATCATTCATGATCTTAGAATAAATCTATTGACAAAAAATTATTCATAACAGACCAAAAAACAAACAGTTATATATGTATCCTAGTAACACTAAGATTTTGAAGCCACAAAATTCTTAACTTCAAAAAGCAAAAAACAGTTGCATCATAAATTGAAATGTTGTCGGAATGTATTATGACATATTATACATAAACATCAACAAAGATATACTCCCTTCGACTCGAATTATAAGCAATTTTAACCACTTTTACGCTTATTAAGGAGGTTAGTTGATTGTATTTAATTTTCTCAAATTTATAAAAAATAGAGGTATTTTCGGAAAGTAGTATTGAGAATGAAACAAAAATTAATTAAGATTACAATTTTCTAGAGATGTTTTAGGAAAGTGGTATTGGGAATGAAACAAAATTTAATAAAGTTAGTTAGTTTTGTTTATATTTTAAACCAAAAGTAATATGTTTTTTGTTGCTTATAATTCGAGTCGGAGGGAGTAACAAACTAACGTATTTAATTTTTGTAAAGTACATGCACATCATATTTATACTTAGTTCATCAGTGAGAAACAAAGCATTAACTATTAAGTTTTGCCGCATCTGATAGAATAGAGCATTATATTTTCCAATGGATCAAAATTATCTTACAATAATCACAATAGTTATTAGCACTGATAAATGATAAAAAACAAGAAAAAGATATGTTAATATTGTAATAATTTTGTCTCCAAAATAAATATTAATTAATAATAAATTAAGACAATTTATTTTTAAATCTTCATTTTTATATAAAAATAAATAATATTAATAAAATATTTCAACATTTTTGTTCTTCTTCTACTTCTAACACATGAAGTATCATCCATTGAAAAAACAAATACAAGAAAAAAACAATTGAAGAAGAATATAAGTTTTGATTTATCCTCTTTCTCATGGTGAAATCATACAAAAAATTCATAGAAATAAACATTTAGTTAAATCAAATCATGCCTTCGCCATGCTTCGCTGTATTATTTTTGTAATCTAAGTATAATACCAAAAAATTTCATACTTAGATTAAAAATACTTCGCTATATCTACCAGAAATGAACTATGTAAACATGAAGATTTAGTTTGTTTTTTTTTTTTATTAGAAACCAGAAAAGATATGAGCATAGAAACCAGAAAAGATGAGGATGAATTTTTTTATATATATAATTAAAAATAAAAAGTTGATTCAATTGTAATCATGGTTGAGTTAAACTTTTAAAATTTGCAAAAAAAACCTTATTATATGACACATAAGCAGACAACTAAACGTAGATTTTGCAAAAAAAATTCTACATGTATCCTGTTATTGGTAAAATTAAAGATGGTATTGGTATCTTTTAAAACAAAAATGGCACCAAACCAATCAATCATGCATGATGCATGTCATCATCTAATAGTCAAAATTGAATGATTTGTTATCCAACTATTGAATTTATTAATAAGTTGTTGTATTATTGTCTCAATTTTAATTGCATGATAGGAATATTTTTATTTTTTTAAAGTTGTTAACTTCATATTTAAGGATTAATGTGAAGAAAAACTTATTTTTATTTTACTCCCTTCAGTCTATTTATAAGATCTTTTTGAGATTTTTATTTTGGTTCTATTTATAAGACCTTTTTCAATTTTCAATAGCATTTAATTACTTATTTCCACTCATACCCCTATAAAGTCAACACTTTTTAGAGTCTCAATAATAATTATAGGGATAATTTTGAAAAAGTAGTATATCAAATTTTCACATTTCCAATGTCAATAACAAATTTATCACTTTCCTTTGTGGGAATGGATAACTCCAAAATGACCTTATAGGAATTAGGACCAGAGGAGTAATGCGCAGTATAATTTTTTTTTTTTGTTGAACAATGCGCAGTATAATTTTTGTTTAAAAAACTGTACCGCCGTGTTGGGATAGCATGCCTGCCACGTGTTTGCTTCACATGTGGTGGGTTCCCTGCATCTGAAGTTGTCCTGTCGACAAAAGGACCAATCAACAAGGAAATTTCTATGCTGCTCCTATTTTTCATAGACCGGATAGCTTTTTTTTTTTAAAAAAAAAAAATTTAATCCAATTTTAGTCAAAATATTTTTTAATACAGATTTTTAACGCAGATTTACTAAAATATGTCACTTTTTAATGCAGATTTATTCAATATAATTTTTTTACATGTGTCAGAAAGTAAATAATAAAAAAAATTTAAATCCAAATGATAAAAAAAAACATATATATCAATAAAACAAAAAACTCAAAACAAATTTTTAATTTACTGGATTTTAAAAAAATAAAAAAAATTTACCCAGTATATGATCATAACCCGGAGTATAATAGAAGCACCCAACAAGGAAATGTATAAAAAAGGGATACTTCATAGTTGGCCACTTCAATATGTCAAGACAACAATCCACAGGTTTTGCCATTTCTTATGCCCCACCGCCCACACAGAACAATATTTTTTTTTCTCGGTTTGACATATCTAGTTAGGTGCTTTTTAGTTGGTTAGGAACTTTTAGATTCAGTCAATAGTTCCGTTTAGTGAACACAAATTAGAAAGATGTTATAACTTTAAAAAAAGAAGTTTGTAACTTTTGAAAGCTAATTTTTAGAAAATTACTTCCAGTAAGTAACTTTCAAGTCACCAAATTAACTTTCAATAATTCATATACCAATTATACTCTTAAAAACATACTACTAATTCATCGATCAACTAAATAAAGAATACATTAATTTAATAATGATTTATACATAAACAAATATAATATTTAAAAAAATCAACCGTCATTATCTTCCAATGAATTTAATTTATATCTAATGAAATTACAGATATTCTGGTTTATCATTAATTATGCTCATAATACCATCAAACAAAAAAGATCGAAATGTTTAATTCTGATTTAATTTTGATTCATCATAATAAAGTTGATAATCATATAACAATGTTAATTTATCCATCAAATAAATAAGGAATATCTAAGATAAAAAATGTTATTTTTATTCATATTAGGAAGTTCAAAAATTTATCAACAAGATAATTTGGATTAATTTTTTATAGGGTTGATCTGAAACCATGGTTTTTTGTGTAATTATTTTTGGTTGTTGTGTTTTTTTTTGTCCGTATTCCTTGGCGAATCACCGGTATCCCCAAGAGCACCCTTAATACCAGGGAGCCCTTGAAACTAATCCGGAGCGAGCTGCGTGGCCGGCTCTCCCAGCGAGATGTTTTTAGTGGGAATCGAACCCGGGGCTACATTTTTGGTTGTTGTTTAATATTAATATTTACTTTATAATAAAATAATAATAATCATTACTTTAAAATATTTAATATAAAAAATTTAAAATATTAACAACCTGTGCATTGCAATTTGCAAATGAGAAGAGCTGGTTATTATTTATATTCCCTTATCCAATGATGATATAAAAACCCTTTGAAGTTTTTTTTTTTTTAACGAAAATCGTGGAGGGAAATTTCCCAGTCCCGACACCTGGAGCAACATGGGTGGGGTGCCTCCCCGAGGGATGTTCTCCACAAGGATTCGAGCCTCTGACCTTATGATCTTATGGGTTCTCAATATCCTTATGGTCCTAGCATGCTTCCAGTAGGCCAAACCCTTGAAGTTTTCTACTCGTGATAGAGATTCTTACCTCATGGTTTATTTGGCAAAAAAGGCACATATTCATTTGTGTACAACTCCAACCAGATGTATAATTAGATCAATAAAACATTACTATAACAAAATTTAGTAATGGTTTTTTTTTTAACCTATGACTAATTAGCCCTTTGCAGAAAGTACAGAACTTTGTTGTACTACCAGCTAACACCTTGCACACTTACATTTGTATGCCTTTAAATTTCTTGTTTAGGATTTTAGTAATTTCCCACGTATCGTATATTACTCTAATGTTAAGTTAGATAATCTATTTCCTTATTTCTTAAAGACGACACATCTTTTCACCACATACCATCAGGGATGGCAATGGGAGATTGCAAATGGGGATTGGAACGCCCCGTTCGGGTATCCGAGTTTGGGGATTTTTCCCCAGCGGGGGAGGGGATGGAGGAGATTTTTCCCCCGAACAAATTTTGGGGCGGGGAATGGAATTGGTTCCCTCGTCCCCGCAGGTTCCCGTCCCGATATTTTTACTTATATGTCCTTAAATATTTAGGCTTTATATAGTTAAAAGGTTTATTTAAGTTTTTAGTCCCCGAACTTATGTGCTCTTTTGGAATTGGTCCTTGATCTTTTTTTTCGTTGTTTTGGGTCCCTAAACTTTTTCAATT
This sequence comes from Crotalaria pallida, assembly GCA_037953625.1. Taxonomy (NCBI): domain Eukaryota; kingdom Viridiplantae; phylum Streptophyta; class Magnoliopsida; order Fabales; family Fabaceae; genus Crotalaria; species Crotalaria pallida. The sequence continues at coordinate 150,043,416 of CM075650.1, forward strand.
TTTGGAAAAGGACTCTGTTGTTGCTTAAGTGATGATATGACCAATGAAATGTCACGTCACTTGTCCGACATCGAAGAATGAAGTGCTATGTAGCCTTTTGTAACACCACATGATTTTTTTTTATTAATTTTTTTTTCAAAATTATTAAAGGATTTTATTTTCTTTTTTTAAAAAATACAAATTTTAATTATTTTTAATAAATTTGAATTTTTTTTAATCTTTAAAATTCACGTGGCATCATCTAGTATGTTATCTATCGATACTGTGAAGGTTATGTAGCATTTCATCGGTCATATCATCACTTAAGCAACAACAAGGTCATTTTCCAAAAAATGAAAAAGTTTAGGGACCCAAAGCAACAAAAAAAAAAAGATCAAGGACTAATTTCAAAAGAGCACCTAACTTTAGGGACTAAAAACTTAAATAAGCCTAGTTAAAAAATAGGTTTTTTAGTAACTTCAAATATATTATTATAATTATAATTATAATTACTATTATTAACGATTATTTTAACAATTTTTTTAAATTGAATCTCTTGAATTTTAACGATTATTTTTCTGTAGTGTACAAGTTTAAAAATGTTATTCGACGTTGTGAATTTTATAACAGGTCAAATTGAAGTTAGGTTTCCTGTGGAGACCCGTAGGAATCCGTGGGGTGGTGGGGAATGGGGATGGGGGCTAATCAACCCCCGACATGGGGAATGGGGATGGGGGACAAATGAGACCCGAGGATGGGGAATGAGAAAAGTCTCCCCGAACATTCCCCGCCCCGTTGCCATCCCTACATATCATGCAGAAAAAATTCACCTTGTGCCAATTGACAAAGATGGATTCCTAAGTTGGTGGTGGAGACCGGAGATCAGAAATGACTATCAATTTAATAGCAGGACACTCAAATTAAATGCTATCATTAGCCCCCACACATCAAACAGATTCAAGTCAAATAACATCCTCTGAAGAACTGAAGAAAAATAACTTTTATTTATTAACACAATCACTATGCAATTTATGGACTAAGATATAACAATAACAAGAAACAGAAATAGAAAATACAGTGTATATTATATAGCCAACATCTTGAATCCGTAATTTTGCACAATTGAGCAAATCTCATGAGACCATAAAACATGATGATCAGATCATGGAGGATGTAAAACAAACTTAACAAGATCTTCTTCATATGTCAATTCCCATTAAGAAAATGAGGGAAATTTCCAATGGAAATCAAAAATAGACCTGAAGAAGCAAACCCAAACCCCCAATTTACATATACATACCGAAAACTTTCCCCATTTTTTCAGCATTTACACAAAAGTCATATATATCCTTAGCCCTTAGCCATGCTTGCCCATGGAATAACAGTTACCAGGTTCCTTAATCAACCGAATTTTCAGCTCCACATTAGTCTCATAGCCAAATAAACCGTGTTAACTATGCTCTGCAACTTCATGGTTTTCAACCGCGCGGATTAAAAAAAAACAAACAACAATCTAAAAATCCCCCAACATTTAAGGGACAAAAAAAAGCATCAACAACAAGACAGGTTCCATTTTTTCCGAATCATATTCATATTCAAATCCAAATTCAATAAGCCATGCACTTGAATCCGCTGCAAACCCATAACCAAATCACGAACAAAATCGCGCACACCAACAAATCGAGCAGCAACACGACCCAAACATGTTTCTTCCAAATATGCTTCGCCTTCTGGCGATGATCGATGACCATTCCCTTCAAACTCAAATCCCTGCTACAAACATTAACCTCAGAGGTATCAGAAACCTCTACCTTGTTCTCCAAGTTACCATCTTTACCACCCTCGATTAAGCCACTGGCCTCCGAACCCACCACCCTCTTCTTCTTCTTAAGCCCCTCTGGAGGCTTCCCAAGCAGCGGCACCATCGCGGATCGCTTCCCCTTAACACTGCCCGATTCGCTGCTCGAAATTATCGACGTGGCGGACATATCCAGCGACGATTCCGGTTCGAGATTGAGGGCTTCCTTCATAATCGAATCGAATCGTGATTGGAAGCAAAGAGGCTCGAAATCGCGGGAATAATCGGTGTTGGGATCGAGAACGGCGCGGAAAGCGGTTTTGACGTGGTTGAGGAAAATTAGGGTTTCTGATTTGGGGGTTTGGTGGTTGAAGATGGCGAAGAAGACAAAAGGGGTGTCGATGAGGAAGGTAAAGGTGCGATCTTTGAAGGTGTGGGAGAAGAAGGAGTGGTTGGGTGGGGTTTTTTCGATGCATTGAGATGCTAAGGTTTCGATGTTAGGGTCTTTGGATGTGTTGTGTTGACCCAAGATTGTGGTTTGTTTTGCAATGCATGCATAGTGAATTAATTCTGGGTTTGAAATCATTTGGAAATGAAATTGAAATTGAAATTGAAATTATGGATTTGGAATGAATTAATTAATGAAATCAATGAATGGATTGGATTATTAATGAAATTGAGAGATTGAAATGGAAAGAGGGATATTCAGTTACTTGTGATGAATCCAGAGGAATTGGGATTAGGAAGCATTATGGATTATGGATTTGATTGTTTGTTTTTTTTTTTTTTTTTTTTTTAGGGTTTTGGTGGTTTTTTCCTTTTTTTGGGTGGAAAGAGAAAGAAATGAGGGAAGGGAAGAGAAGGGAAAATGGGGGAGGATTGAGATTGGAATGGAATTTTGATTCATTTGATTGGCTGGGAAGCTTGACCAGCTACTGCCAACTGTCATTGTCGCTGTTGTTTTCAAATTACCTTCCTATCCTCTCAAAAAGAATTGATTTGTTTTAAGGTTTTTTTCTTTTTAATTTATTGCTGTCATTGCTGTGCTACCACATTTTGGTTGTTATTACTGTGGGATACACTCTCTCTTCGTATTATAAAATAAAAAAATAAAATTTAAACTTATTAAAAGTTTTAGTTGATTATATTTAATTTTTTTAAATTTATAAAAAATAAAAGTATTTTAAAAAAATAACATTGAGAATGAAATAAAAATTGAATAAGATAACAATTTTTTATAAATGTTTAAGGAAAATGACATAAGGAATGAAACACAGTTTAAGAAAGTTAATTTTGTTTATATTTAAAGGTCACTTTAACCAATATGGGTTGAGACGAGTGGTAAGCGGCTCGGTCTCGCTTAAGCAAGGTCTCGAGTTCGAGTCCTTGTGAATGCAGAAAATTCATGTTGAGAGACTCACCTGCCATAGTCAGGCACGCGATTCGGGACGGATCCGGACCTACCTAGGTAGTACTTCGGGAACCGGGTGGGCAACAAAAAAAAAGGGTCGGTTTAAGGATACTAACAATGAAAAATCAATCATAAATCTGCATTTTTTTTTTGTCTCGAAAATATAAAAAACTACGTTTTCTATTAGTTTTTATTATGTTTAGCATTTTACAAGTGTATCAAGGACATTTACTAGCATTTTTCTATTTCAAACCAAAATAAATGTTTTTTATTCTTATAATTGAAGTAAGAAGGAGTAACTATTTTTTTTTTTAACCTCACAATAATCGTCTACTGTATCGTGACTAGCAATAGCACATGATCTACCACAGCTTCAAGCCTTCAACCTTTCTACCAATCGTTATAAATGCACGTTCTCACATGGAACCCAAAAAAATGTGGCACATGACCGGCTCAAGAATCTCTCCTTCACGGCACAGAAGCAATAACAATGCATCAAAATTTACTACCCCAACTTTTTCCCTTGCAAGTTGCATGGTTGAAAAAACTTCGAACAAAATGAAATAGTGGCATAGTTTTTACCAACAATGTGGAGCTCCCATCAATATAAAAAATTCCACTAGGACTATCTGGCAATGTTTATGTACCTACATATCATATCACCATATATTACAGACCAAGTCCAAGAGGAGTAAAGACTAACAATATGTTGCCATGAAACTATTTCTTGTGTTTAATACTTTAATTGTAAAATCATACTCCAAACAAGTGGACTCAAATGAGCAAAGGAAAAAAAGCTTGTTATGAACACAAAAATGGTCCTAAGTAGCCTGTATGTTGAGAAAATCTAGTGTTGATCGCTTGTGCTTTATATATGCTAAGTTTATCTTCATTTACGGTTTCAGCAATAGGGTGGATCCATGAACGCCCACTCGATGACTTGCTCGTATTGAGTGGCGGCATTTACCCATGTGAAGTCTCTTGTCATGCCTCTTTTCATTAATGCCTTCCAAGAAGGCTTGTGTTCGTTATATGTTCTAAGTGCATATTTTAGAGCCTGCCAAAAATAATAAACTGTTAAGACAATAAAATTAAAAAGATAAAGAAGAGGAGAAACTACGGAGAATGGTAGTTTGTATGGTAGTTAGAAGTTAGAATATCGAGAATAATTAGCCGATAGTTCCACATTCCAACACATGAATCCATCATAAACAAATGGACCGGGAGTGACATTGACTCCTTAGTGCCAAAGCATACAGCAGCAACAACAACGACAAAGCCTTTTCCTTTTCCTAGGAGGGATTGGCCGCATGGATCAATCGATGTCATTGTGTGTGTCCTATTGATGCTGTCAAAGCATGCTAATATTTAAAAAGAAAAAATGACAGGAAATGACATGCATGTAAATCAAGCTTACCACTAACATACTCTCCTTTGTTAGTGGAGAAAACGTCCACCTGATTGAAAAGTTCAAAACAAAGTCAAACAGTGAAAAATAAACATATTCATAATATTGCATTTGCGAAATCTGGGGCATTATAGCATTACCTCTGACAGTGGCACAGAGGTAAAAATAGCATAGCAGGAATCAATAGATTTATAAAACTAACAATTAAAGTTCAATTCATAATTGAAATCATAGTTTATACTAAGTTTGAATAAACAGCAGCATGGCACCCTATTTGAAGCGGGAACTAGGGAGATGTCATCTGCACCTTGCCAGAACTAAGAACTTCTCCCTTTTTTGTTAATTATCAAAGCTACAAGCTGGCTGCCACCTTTTTTACTCTGGCTTCGCACAGGCTCATGGCATAACTATACTTAATTCATGCTTTTTATGTAATATTTTTTTATTATAATTGGCAAAGTATATTTACCTGATTGCTGTATCATACTTAAGTATTTCTACAAGTTTAAATTCTTCTGTAAATCAGGATTATAAGTTCTCTAACTGCCTTGGTTCACAGAAACATATTTAAATATAAGATTCGTAATTATCATACATTCATACATGTTCCATTTTTTATTACCGCATTGTTATGTTTGTTTCATTCAGATCATCGTAGGGTTGCAAGGTTTATTAAGAAAAAACAGCAGTTAATTTTCTTAAAAGAAAATAATAATCAAAGCTCATGAATAACATACCCTGTGCCTTGACCTTCACCATTGGTTCCTTCAACATATGGATTGAAATTTTGGACTGTATCCTGTAAAAACAACAAAGAGAAATACATTAAGGCAATGAAGTCACAAGGAACTGATCAATTGCTTACATTTGCTTGACTTACTCGTAGTCCCCCAGTTTCATGAACCACGGGTATAGTTCCATATCTCATTGCATACAACTGATTTAGTCCACATGGCTCGAACGTAGATGGCATTAACAGTATATCGCAGCTGATCATACCAGGAATATAGTTAGAAGCATAATCGATGCAGAAACATCAAAACAATAAGACCCAAATTTTAAATGACACCACAATTGTTCTATAAAGAACATATAAATTTTGGATTACCCTGCAGTTATCTTATGAGATATTGGAACATTAAATCCAACCCAACCCCGAAATTTATCTCTATAAGCTGACTCTGTTTCTCTCATCCATTCTTCATACACAGGGTTTCCCGAACCAAGCATTACCTGAAAAAAGGAAAATTAAATAGACACCGTTGACAAGATAAAAAAGGCCACAAAACAATACAACATATTCTAGAAATTATGCTCATCTCTATCAATTAGAATTCAAGGAGCCAAATGAAATTATTCATACAAGGAAGTTGCATTTACTAAAATGATCAATCTGATGTTTTTTCTTGCAAGTATAAAGATTTTTTGAAATTTTATCTAGCAGGCCGTTATATTCTGCAATTTCCCTTGATAAATTTTATATCCTTCCCGTAAAAATGGCCTATAATATAGGTATCACCACAAAGTTGATTTAATATTTGGCACAGCAGACATGTTTGTAGAACTAATTTATAAAATCACTTACAAACTGAACATCATTCTCCATGATTTCTGGAATTGCCATTCGAATCAGGTCAATACCTTTCTGGTAGTCTAGTCTTCCAATGAATCCAATCTACAAGTTTCAGCTACGATCAGTATCAGAAAGATGAGACTTTAAACAAGAAGAAAACATAAACTTACCATTGGAACATCAGGCCTCACCGCAAGACCTAATTCCTCCTGCAAAGAAAGCTTGCATTTGACCTGTGGTAATTTGACATAAGTTAAGTTCAGCTAGAGAGATAAGTGAGGGGTGGTAAAGGGAAAGACAAGAGTAACCTTTCCGGAAAGGTTATCAACAGAATAGTTGCAAGCAATATGCTCATCGGTTGATGGATTCCATTCGGTTTCATCAATTCCATTTGTGATCCCTGATCAATAACAAAACTGTTATAAGTTTGAGCTTCAAGGCACATTATTTGGTAAGGAATTTACAATATATCTACTTTTTTTGCTTTTCTATATATTGACTCACAACTACTTGAACAAGTGAAACCACTAGGCTGAGTCATGACAAAAGATAAACACAAAAGAAGCTTCTGTACTTGCTAATGATCATATACAATAAACATTTCACTGCAATTGAATTTATGAAATCTAGATGGGCTGTTAATGAGAAGGTAAATTAGAGGAACTTCAAAAAATTCTTTTGATAATACAAACCATTATCATTACAACAGATTGTGTGACACGATGGGTAGAAAACAAATGAACAAATAATGAAGCACCTTAGTCCTACATAGAAAAACTCGCGAAGAAACCAAAATCTTCCAAGTTTACCCACTCCGCATGATCTCAACATAGTAATTAACAATTAATCAAAACTGAGGTGTTTCAATAGCAGAAATCAAAAGCTGCAGGGGATTCTATGCATTTTTCTAGGCAAATAGATGCACAGTTATGAATTCAATTCATTAGTAGATTTCTAACACTTTTGTGACTAGTTATTTGCCATCAATCCCAAGAAGCATGAATGACTCTTTCAAACAGGATGTGATTCATTACCGAGTCTAACCTATGCTTAGATCTATCAAATGATTAATTATTTGAGAAAATCTTCCCTGAGTAACAAGACTAGCAAAATCCGTTATTCACCCTGTTGATTAGTTATGTAAGTTCTAACCTTCAAGTCAACCTTCTCTTGTGGTGCAAACCATTATGTAAACAAAGTTCTTAAGTTCACAATCGATATTGACCTCAAACATATAAAATAGAAAAGTGATATATCAACCTATAAAATCAACCCATAACACAGCTTACATCGCAAGCAAAGTGACATGTGTCACAAAGTGGCACTACTCACTGATGATTGGTTAACGAGTGACACATGTCACATTTTTGAGGTGCAGGTTGCTTTGTAAGTTGATGTATCATTACTCTTATAAAATATATTGAAGATATCTGTTCTCATTAAAGAAAACTATTAGCCTAAATTTAACTTGCCCAAAGAATTGAAGTTCCACCTAGTATAAACCACACGATGATCAATATGATAATTCTTGAACCATAAATAAACCTTTCCTATAGTGGGCTTCAAGGGTATGCAACCACCAAAAAAAAAGGAGCAAAATCCATACCACCGAGAACACTTTTTCGACTGCTTAATAGCTCATGTAGACCATTTCCACCTTCACTAGTTGTTATCTCCCAGGAATAACCCTGCAAAAGAGAGGCAGCTTTTCAGCATCATATCATCAGCGGACAACTACAAGACCATGTATAGATTATTAAGATACCATAGTAATTATGATAGGCATAATTATGTATTAGACAATTAAATTTAATATTATAATAGTTATATTCTATTATATGTAATCTGACATATTTGTACATGGCAGTTATTTATATATTAGGTAGTTAGCAGGGAAATTATGGGTTTGTATGTCAGTTATTATTAGTATTTAAATGTGTAGGGGTGTGTAGTGTGGCTGTCTTTTGGGTAGTTTGTCAATTGTTGAAGGAGGAAACTCCTTGTTAGGGGAAAACCTTGTGTTGGATTGTTAGGAGGAAACCCTGCGTATAGCTTTCTTATACTACAAATCTGGCCTAAAAACCAGATTAATTCACTTAATATATACATTATTGAGTGTGTTAAATTCTTGAGTCTAACATATTACAAATTTACAACAAACTGATGCAAGGTTTTAAGTTCTAGGTGACTAGAAAATAAGAAAATTATAAAACGACGAATATGAAGAACAGAAGGAATATTGAGCGATGAACAGATACCCAATATTTGACTTGATAAAACCGCGGGAAGCAAGATATATGATGCGCAGTATTATTACCTTGCTTACTGTTAATATCCGATCAGCTGTTACAATGGCACCTTTTAGAAAATTAACAGCTTCACCCGTGTCAAGAGCATGCATCCTTGCCCAATTAGGGAACACCCATTCCAGAGCTCCATACCATTCTGGAGGCAACCCCAAATTACTATATGTAATTGCAGGTTCCACACCCTAAAATATATTTTCATTAGCTTGTTTGCAGACAAAAAAAAAAAAAAAAGAACTCAAGAGACCCTTCTGGCTTCTGCAGTTGAAGATTGAAAGTTCACTTTAACAAAGCTTAGAGATCAAAGACTAAAGTTATCCCTGATGTTGATAGCAGCACTTCAAAATAATAATAACAACAACAACAATAACAGAAATTACCTGATGTGCAATATTATGTATCACTAATATACTACGTGCATCCTTATACACCCCATGTGGACGATACTTCGCTGCCAAAAGACTGCATCACAATTGAAGTACCAGGATTCAATCTTAGTATGACAGTAATATCACCTCAGACAAATCACAAGAAGCTTCAAATTTGAAAATCTACATGTCATAGGGAGGCCTAATAATAGTACTTAAGAAAACAAAGCAAAAGTAAAGTTTCCAAAATGAATAGCAAATTGCAGGACTTCAGCCAGTCATGAGAAGAAAGATGGTCTTTATTAACACAAAAGTATTTACTGAATAGTTTAATTAAGAGAAACTTAATTTGAAAGAAATAGTATATGCGTGAGGGAAAAACAAAGGTCATATATCTTCGCCAAAAAAGTAAGAGGGGGTCTGGACGCTGGAATGATAAAAGCAAGGATAAAGGTTGGCATGCATACATTGGAACTAGGCTGGCATGCCAATCATTAACAAGGAACAAACATTTATCTCCATAAGTGAATCCTCCCAATGGAAGCACCAATGGAGCTTCACATGCTGCATGGGAAAGTAAAGTGAACCGAAACTGTAAAACCAAATGAGAAGGAAATTTATCATTATTCATCAATAAAAAATATAAATAGAATACAAATCTTAATATCAAAGCAAGAATTTATTAAGAATTTACCTGATTATCCCCAAAAGTGCCAAATTGGTCCCCATAAGGAGTCCCTGGTCTATGGAAGGAGAGGTGATCCACAAATACCTAAACAATAAGGTATTACCGACTACTGAGTATCATCAACAGGCATAAAGTATAAAACTAATGCTAGAATTAAATAGTTTTGAGTAACCGGAGTAGCAAATGACTATAGAAAATCAGAAGTTCTTACCCAATCAACACCTTCCCTAAACTCATGAAAAAAGCTAACTTCTTGAACACCACCAAAACAAAATAGTTTGATGCGGCGATCCATGTCAACTGCACCAGAAAACTTCTCATCCTGTGGAGTACCATGTATGTACATGGGAGAGACAACCATGACACGGTGTCCTCGAGCTGCTAGCGCTATTGGCAAAGAACCACAAACATCTCCAAGTCCACCGGTCTTTGAAAACGGTGCAGCTTCAGAAGTAACAAAAACAATGGTATAGGATACTCTAGTCTGATCTTTCTCTTCTTCTACATCCTCAGCATTGGGTTCTTCAATCTCATTGCTAGTTATATCTTCTTCACTTATTCTCCCTGCATGTGAAGCTCTTATTAACTCCTTCCGAGTTCAAAAAGACGGGATCCTCTAAAAATTTGGTGCAATATCATTATTATAATATAAAGGGAACTGGGGAAGCACTTTTCTTTCCTGACGTTTGACTTAATTATATTTGATACCTCTTTTGTTTCAAAAATTGCATTAACTTCCCTTGAAGTTTACATTTTCATTAGTCATCACACTTGCCACAAATAAAATGTGATGATTGAGATTACACTGATATCCCCTTAGGGAGGTGAATGTAACCTTTGAAACAACAAGGGGGTTTAATTAAGTAAAATCTAAATTGAGCTCGCCAGCCCGGTGTAGTTTCTCCTAATTTTATTATAGCTATTTAAAAAATAATACCATTAGTAACTCAATAGATTAGGGAAATCTAAGTAAACAAAAACTAGTGAGACTTGTGCATAATTTTGTTAGCAGTATTATTTAAACAACTAATTCAAATATCTTGTCATGGCCCTGGATAGTTTTGCGTGTATTTTGTACATAACCTATACTGTAAATTAAGTGTTGCAAGTCATTATCTGAGGCACTTGTTCAACTCACATTTACAGTCTTTTCTTTTCTGTTTCATAGATGAAATGTGTGCATAAATTTTGGCCATGCCAAAAGGTGGTAGCGTAAGTGAATTTAAAAAAGGGAGTATTTTTTTTTTTCACATTTCTCGTCATTAACAATTTTAATCATTTTCCTTGGTTAAGTGAAAAACTCCATAAAAGTCTTGTAAATAGGAACAGAATTGAAACGACGAAAAAAGGATATTGAGTCTACCCAAAAAAAAAAAGAAAGAGGAAATTGAAAACAAAAAAGTGAAGAGATAAGGGACGTTACCGGACTCGGGAATCAAGTTAAAACCAACAACGGAGCCAAAATCATCGATTTCTGTAGCTAAGAAAAGAGCCCTTTCATCTTGTTGCTCATCTTCATCTTCTTCTTCTCCATGTGAAGCAGTAGGAGCAGCACCACCTTCCTTGTTACCAGAAAATGATCTGGTGAGATGCAAGTTGGCATTAGCATTGTTTCTGGTTGTTGTTGCTGTTGCTTTTTTAAGCAAACAACGGAATCCCAATTGATGCCTCATCATCGCCTTCGCTATTGGCAGTGATGACCACGACGAGGACGATGATGATGAGGATGAAGTTAAGAAAAGGAGACGAGAAAGTTCCAGAGACTCCATAAAGAGAGATGTGGGAGGAGTACTAGTCTTGGTTAAGAGGGAAGGGATCGTGAGAGGGAGATTAAGAAAGGAAAGAAAAGGAGAAGATAAGAGGAAGAGAGTGAGTGAATGTGAATGTGAGCTAAAAGGAAGGAAAGAGAAACAGAGAGAGAGAGAGCACAGTTGGGTTGCACGGAGGACAAGACACATTACATTATGTGACGTGGGAGTCAGAGATATGGAGAGAGAAAACGGCAGTCAGTGAGATCCATTAAAACCGCCAAACTCCTGAGTCTCTATCCTGCCCTGCCCCACCTACTTTAATAGTACAAGTATTAATAAGAAATGTTCTAACTCGTTAGAGTTATTAATAATCAAAAAAATAATCATAAATACGTATTTTTTGCATGTTTCCAAAATAAAAATATACAATTTTTTTATAAGTTTTTACTATAACTCATTAACATTTGTCTTATATTAACCTCTCATGTTTAATTAGTACTGTACTCCATCATGTTATACTATCTCAGAAGTATGGGTTGACGTATCTATCTGTAGTATATGTATGATATTTATGGTATGTATTGGATATATACCGATTCATTTTTATTTTAATTTTAAATTTGTGTATATTTCACTGTATTTTGAATATGTACTTTTTCAAAACTATGTTATATTTGTCTTAGAATTTCAGTATTTTCTCTCTTTTCTTTCAATTTACATTATGATTTTAAATTTAACTTACATAATTAGTATCTTGTCTTTATATCTCTGTAAATTTAAAGCATCAATTTCTTATCTGAATAAACTACTTTATTTTACGTTAATGTCAATAATAGTTATTTGTATATTTTTTATGGGTCTTGCTAACAAGTGCTCTAAGGGTATCTGTTAAAGTTTCTATTATTATAAAAACAATTATAAGTGTACATTCTTTCATATATCGGAAATACAAAAAAACCACATTTTTTCATAAGTTTTTACTATGTTTGGCTTCTTAACAAGTACACCAAGGACACTTGTTACATTTGTCATTATGTATTTATATTTATTTATTGATTTTGAATTTATAATACTATACTCGTACCCCGATTTATTTACTACTGTATTCTTTTTAGAATTTAAAAAGTGCATTTTTCCATAACTTTTAACAATATTTAATCTTTTAACAAGTGAATTTGAAAAGCTTTTTCGATTTTTCCTTTGATTTTACTAAGGACACTTGTTAAGCTTCTTAGAAATAAAAAAAAAGTCACAAATTCTAATTCTTTCTTCTCTAGAAAACTTAAAATACTACACTATCCAATACTTTCAAATCATATTTAGCTTTTTAACAATTTAACATTTTATTTTTACTTTTTAATATAGACTCTTCCTTTTCAAATTTTTAATATACTCTCTTACAAATAGGATCAATATTTTTCCTAAAAAGTCTTACATATATAATAGGATCATATGGAATAATATATAGTGGTTTAAGGATAAAAGAGAACATAAAAGTAGAATTGATGATGAGTAAAAAAATGATTGAATAAAATGTTAAAATTGAAAGAAAAAACATGATTATGCATTGAAATTCTAAAATGACAAATGTCATGAAATAGAAAAAAAAATTCCTAAACTGCCAAAAGATGTGTAATGGAGGAAGTGTTGTAAAATATTGTTATTTATTTTTATTTCAAAAATATTAATTTAATTTAATTTATTATTCTACTATTTTTATTGTGTGATTTATCTTGTTTGTTTTGTAGTATTGTAACGTACTTTTGTATCTTAATAAATTAAAGTTCAAAAGTTGTGTTTAGAAGTTACAAGGAGTGAAGCAGTGCCATTGATAACTTATGAAGTAGTGTTTGCCTTGAATATGAAACAGTATTTGCAATTTGAAAATAAAGTAGTTACTCATGCACCATTTGAGAAAGAACAATGGTTATATATATAACTTTGAAGAGACACAATGGTTCAAACAGTGGTTATAAATATACGTTGTCCTCTGTTGCATAAAAGAATGGATTAAAAAGAAAAAAAAACAACAACAAACAATTGTATATTCCTCCATTGTTCTAGTGTTTTATTATTCTTTCACTTCTTTTATCTAGGTTATATCATCAAACAATATACTGCTAGTTTTGTTAACTGGCCTATGTCAGAAGGGTCTGCTGAATCCTGGGGAATCGTCGCGGTGCGCGAATAGATTCTTAAGGACAGTGTCTCCGACACGTCTCAGATCATGTTTTTTTATTTTATGTATTTATAGTGTATATTCTCCATATTTTTCCAATAATCTTAAGAATCTATTTTTTATGGAGAACTTACAAAGAAGTGGTTGTGATCGCGTCACTATTCCTATAAGAAGTTATAATAGGCACAAGGATTATTGGAAGCGGGTGTATGCATCTGATGAAGGCAAAGAAGAAGCTTTAGAGAAAACATACAAGTTGGAGTTTGATTTAGGATCTGAGTATCCAACAATTTATTTGGCTCGAAAAACTAAATTTAGTGGTGGATGGAAATGTTTTGCATGTGCTCATGAACTAGATGATAGGGACACTTTAGTTTTTAAATTAGTTAAGCGCATTGCACTCAAGGTGTACATTATTATTAAGGTGAATGGTGTTGCAGAGGAGGGTTAGCAATGCTAGTAAATTGCACTCGAAGATTGGAACAACTTGTCAAATAGGAGTTCCTCTTGCGGGTTTACTCTCCCCTGGCTTCGGAAGCCACTGCTGCGAGTAGTGTTCTGTTGGTGTCAAATAATGTTGATATTTTATTCTGGTTTATGAGAACGGTACGTTTCCGTATTATTACTCTTTGATGATAAGATTCATCTTTATATTTTGTCCTATTAATTTTTTAATAAGTGATATGTTGATTATTTTCTTCTTAAATCATTAAAAAAAAGAGTTTATTAATTTCTACGTATCTATCTTGAGAAGAAGAATTTGTTGTCTTAATTGTGGCATTATTACGCCCTAGAGTATACTTCATAAAAATGATATGAGGATTTTTAATTATGATAATGCAATCATGTAATTAATTGTTGGAAATTCATGGGTTTTGTAATTATCTTTGGACATTGTGAACTTTTCATTGTTTTGGATAAAGTTGAAACTTTTGCACCATTACTAATTTTGATAGTTTTGTATAAATTGAATATTTGCAATTGTTACTATGTTGATTATGGATCGTGGCAGTGGTTGGGAGTAAGGATTCCATATCCATTGGCCACTATTATCAGTTTTTATTTTCAATTTTAATTGATTGTGACTATACATGATCATAAACCGTTAGAGTATATATATTTGCATTTACACGATGATATGATAGTATAATTGAAATGTAGGGGTTGCAAGTACAATATGTGTGATAATGTATTTTAGTGCATATGTTGGAAGAGGAATGATAATCCTCCTAGCCAAAAAGGAAGTGTTGGTTTATGGAGATGGTTTTGTTGTTGTCGTCATTTCTCAAACTCTTATTATTTCCAATGTGAAACGATAAGTTGAAAATTTTGAGGTCTACCTCCTTTAATTTTTGGGAGATGATGAACTACGATATTTTATATATTGACGCCTGGATTTTAGATTCAGATGAGACCAAATGTGTGTGGTCATTATTTTTTAAACTTTCATGGTAATTAATGTGAAAATTGATGATAGACTTTGAGACTATCTGATATATTTGAATAAATAAAATGTTGTTGCCTCCTAAATTTGATAGGGGATGAATTATAATATTTTATAGAATGATGCTTGAATTTTTCAGATGAGATCATAATTGGTCATGTGTGTTCATCCTTAGTGGTGTTGAAATTATTTGAGATAATAATAGTCACTGTAAAGAATGAGTCTTTCAATGACAAAATGTGGAGATATCCTGTTAGGGTATAATTTGGTTATGCATGCTAACAAATATTATATTTGTACCAAAAGTGTACATTACTTATGTGAGGTCATAAGGGATTTTGGCCAATCCCTTGACTAGACCTTCAAAAAGGTTGAGATACAAGAAACATTGAGGGAAATGAGACATGTTAAAGCCAACCTAATATTAGCGGTTATGGGAACCCAACCTTTGTGATTGGCGATCCCATGAAGAAGGTTCATATGGGTAAACAAGTCACTTGTTAATAATGCTAGCATTACTATTTTTCCTTTCCTATGGTGTAAAGTTGTCTATCCTGCATTCAAGATAGGGTGAGTTTAAAAGCTCTTAATGAAATTCATATCCTTTATGGAGATGTATGAAGTGCAGCATACATTTGATGAATCACCTATATGAGTGTGGAGTGAAACCGCTCCTATGAAATTAGTGGCACAATTTCTAGAGCAATCATGAATACCCAGGCACACACATGGCGGTAATAGCGCAAATCGGCAATAACAACAAGAATTGTGAGTTGTAATGTGACTGATAGGATCCCTGCTTACATCAGTGTGTTATTGGTTCATAGAGCTCAGCCCCACCAATGCACCGTATGTCAAATTCTATCGGTCTAGACTTGATTCATAACCCAGAAGGCACCAGGTACGATGCACTACACTCGTGATATTAACTCAGGAATATTCTCAAATTATTTTTCAAATATTTTTGAAATAGTGGGGCCGGGATTGTTGTAAAATATTGTTATTTATTTTTATTTCAAAAATATTAATTTAATTTAATTTATTATTATACTATTTTTATTGTGTAATTTATCTTGTTTGTTTTGTAGTACTGTAATGTACTTTTGTATTTTAATAAATTAAAGTTCAATAGTTGTGTTTAGAAGTTACAAGGAGTGAAGCAGTGTCATGGATATGAAGTAGTGTTTGCCTAGAATATGAAACAGTGTTTGCAATTTGAAAATAAAGTATTTACTCATGCACCGTTTGAGAAAGAACAGTGGTTATATATATAACTTTGAAGAGACACAATGGTTCAAACAGTGGTTATATATATACACGTTGTCCTCTGTTGCATAAAAGAATAGATTAAAAAGAAGAAAAAAAAGCAACAACAAACAATTGTATATTCCTCGATTATTTTAGTATCTTATTATTCTTATATTTTATCTGGGTTATATCATCAAACAATATACTGTTAGTTGTGTTACCTGGCCTTTGTCTGAATGGTCTGCTTAATCTTGGAGAATCGTCGCGGTGTGCGAATAGATTCTTAAGGACAGTGTCTCTGACACGCCTCAGATTATGTTTTTTTATTTTATGTATTTATAGTGTATATTCTCCATATTTTTCCAACAAGAAGTAAGCTTTATTTCAACTTTTATTTGCTTAACATTTTTTAGAGTCCTAATAATAATTACTACTGTATTGATAGTTTTGAAAAAGTCTACTAAATATTTACATTTTCAATATTACTAACAATACTAACTAATTTTCTTAAGACGTGTGATTTTTAGTGAATAAGACATATATATATATATATATGTGTGTGTGTGACCGAATGGAGCATGTTTTTTATATTGGATCTTGCTAAAAGACACTAGTTAAGGCTTTCAGGGATAAAAAAACACTACAAGTCCGAATTTTTCTTCTCTTGAAATAAAGGTAACATTTTTCGGTGAATTTTTAATTTATTTAACTTCTTATTATTAGCAATTTAGCATTTTTTTTTCCTTTTTTTTATTTGCGTTGTACTCCCTTCGATCTCAAATATAAAAGAAAAAAGAGCATCTTATTAATGGTCTCAAATACATGCAAAGATTAACTAACTTTCTATTTTCAATCAATCATTTTTAAAATATTCCTTTAAAATTATTTTATCATTTAATTTTTGTTTCATTTCCAATACAAGTTTTTCAAAATTGTTAATTTTTTTAATTTAAAAAAATTAAATGCACTGAACTAACTTCATTAATAAGTGTGAATTTTTTTCTTATATTCGAAATAGGAATGAGTATAACATATATTAACAATATTTAAGTAATTAAATTTTTAATAAAAATTAAAATTATCACATCTTAATATTGATTTTATATGCAAATTAAGAAAGTTAATTAATATTATTACTAATATTGAAATTAATGATATTTGGTATAATTTTTTAAAATTATCTTTATAATTATCATTAGAATTCTAAAATATATAAAATAAATAGAAGTATATGTAAAAAAAATAATTAATAGTATTACTAAAATAAAATTAAAAACTTGTAGTATTTTATAAAAAAAATAAAAAAAAAGTTTAAAATCAAATTATCATATTTAAGGACGGAGGAATATTAAACAAATTATATTTTTTATATAAATTTATTGTTAAATGTATACTTAAGCCATGTTCAAAAAAAATGTATACTTAAGCCAATCAAAAATTTCCCAACTACCAATGATAGCGTGAGAAGCTGCAAGTCTCGTACATCCGGATCCGTGACAACATCGAGGAAGACAGTGTGTGGCTGTGGTGCAATGGCTATTTTGATGACCTCTCATAGCCCTCAAAATCCAGATAGGAACGCTATCAGACTTACCTCCCTTCGTGGTGCTTGGTTTCGACGCCATTGTTGCAGCAAACTTTCTATTCCTTCCACTCACTCACTCGGCGGCGATCTAGGGTAGAAGAAGATGGGTGTGCTCAACCCTACATATAAAGGAAGTCACGTGAGAAGCACATGGGGAGCAGCCACATCAGGTGTTGTGTTGGAAGCCAGGTGTGGGCTGACGTGGCCCTGCCGTTTGCCACGTCAACATCTAACAGAGGAAGACTAACAGAAGGACCAAAACCAAATTTATGAAACTTTTAAGGACCAATCAAGGTCAAAAAAAGATTTAAGGACTATTTTCAAAACGATCTCAACTTATAGGGACCAAAACCATAATTAAGGTGCTGCGTTGGAAGCCAGTTGTGGGCTGACGTGGCTCTGTCGTTTGCCACGTCAGCATCTAACGGAGGAAGACTAACAGAAGGACCAAAACATATTTATGAAACTTTTAAGGACCAATCACGGTCAAAAAAATATTTAAGGACTATTTTCAAAACGACCTCAACTTATAGGGACCAAAACCATAATTAAGCCTATTTTTTTTTAGAAAAAAACTAATTAAGTATTTCACATTTTGAGAATGATAAATACTCTATTCGTCATTTCAATACAAGAATAAGTAGTTTTATCGGAGCCTGTTACTGAGGACCATCGTGTCCGTCGGAAAAATAGAATTATTAGGCCCTCGGTAACAATGAAAAAATTTCCCACCCCAAAAAATTATTACCGACTGTCTTGCCCTCGATAAATCCCTCGAAAATATATATAAAAAATAAATAAATAATAAATTAAAAAAAAGTCATTTTTATCTAATTCAAATGTATTAAAAAAAGTATTTAGAAGTAATTACTACTCTTAAATTTAATATATATATATATATATTAACATTCTAAAATTATCCCTATTTAAAATTTATCAACTCCATTCGTTTATTTTTTACTTTAATTATTACCTTTAATGGATCAATTATGTAGCAAACCCAAAATGATTGAAGGTAAGCCATAGGTACCATGATAGATTCGACTAGACATCACCAACTCAGCGACTAGCTTAAGTTAATCCGACATTTTGAACAAGCTCGGCCACCCGAGGAGAAACGCCAACTGTGTACGCTACGAACCATATAGAAGAATATTACATTGATTCTAATAAGTTACACCTCATTTCGCGATTCTCGTCGCTCATCATGGTCCATAATCATCCATTATGGCTCCGCTATAACGATGCCTGGACAAGTGCCTGTATTCCATTTTTTTTGTCAACTCAACTTCAACCTGGCCCAAATCCATAAGGCCTAGCAGTAGGAACTAGAGCTCCCCTTATAAATACCACAATGTAACATAGGGCTCAAGTACATTTTCTAATCCCTAAGTTGGCATTGACACACACGCTATTGACCGGAGAGAACTGAAATAATATTCCAATTGGGTACTTCGAATCAAAGGTACGTCATACATCAAACTCCAACTATCTATCTAGTTACTATAACTTAGGATCCCCTTGATCCTGACACGTCGGCTAGGTTGCAACACTACATTACCCTATCTCCTTAAACAACCAACCAACACAAAAAATGTCAAAAGGTTCATTGGAATATAGAGAAGTAAATAAATATAGTGTTGAATTATGTGTGATATATTTGGTATAATTTTTTAATATCACCTAAATATTGACAAATAATTTATAACAAGAGACAACAAAATTTTTAAAATTATGACTTATAATGAGAGATGGAAGAAGTACATTATCTTTCTATAAAATTTACTTTTGATTAATTCGGACGCACACTATAAAAAAAACATCCTATGTTTATGAATGAGTTTTTGTTAATAGTTATCTATCATATTACAAGGGTAGATGATTAACTTCTTACATGGACGTGTGGTTGTTTTTTTTAAAAGATTGTTGATACGATGATTCAAACTGTCATGCAATTATGAAAATAATGGAAGAAAATTTGGTTTTCTCTGTGACAAGAGGTGACACCTTGGGACAGGCAAAACCCCCTGACCCTGGTCCAGGCCAGCCGGAAGTAACAAGAGTTTCATTCAGGAATAAGCTAATGGAAGGGCAGGAGGCTCTTCCAGTAAGAGAAGAGGTTAATTTGCTTGGTAAAAAACTGGGTAGAATTGAGTTTGATAGTGGGAATCGCCTGCTACCTAGAATTTTCATTGATGATAGCATCTTTCATGAGTTGTGCAACCCGTGGAAAGAAGCTTTGGTTGTGAAATTTGCTGGGGAAGTCTATAGGTTACTACACCATGAAGGAACGGTTAAAGTTTGTTTGGAAGCTGGTAGGTTGCTTTGATCTTGTTGATGTTGACAATAGCTTTTATACAGTGAAGTTTGAATAGGCTGCTGACAAAGCCAAAGTGATGGAGGGAGGACCGTGGATGATTTTTGACCATTGTTTAGCAGTGAGTACAGGGATGCCTGAGTTCACATCACCTACTGCTTAAGTTAATAGGACGATGGTTTGGATCCGATTTCCAGGACTGAATTAAAAGTACTATGATGTTAGTGTGCTAAAGCTAATGGCTTCTGCTGTGGGGCGGCCAATAAGAGTTGACACTAATACCATGAATGCAGAGAGGGGAAGTTTTGCTAGAGTGTGTGTTGAAATTGACCTCATGAAAGCGGTGGTAGGGAAGTTCTGATTTCGAGGCAACTGGTACAAGGTACAGTATGAGGGTTTGCATCTCATATGTGCTTCATGTGGGTGCTATGGTCATCTCACTCATGATTGCAAACATGCTATCCTAATCATTCTCACTTCGAGCAATAATGGGAAGGAGACTACGAGTAATGCTGCTAGGGAGGCGCAAGGTACCAATATTGTCGTCACGACGACGGTGCTGGTCAACAAGGTTGATGGCGTGCATGCAAACCCTAATGACCAGAATTTGGAGGTATTAATTCCAGCGCAATTGAGGAGGTCGGGAATGATGCCGCAAACATAGCGGAGTCAACTCATGGAGAATGGTTAGTTGTTACTCGTAAAAAGAAAAACAAGCCAAAAAATCCGCAACCATTTAAACACAATGATAAGGATAAAATTAATAGCGCATCATCTGTGGCACGTGCGAAAGGAATCAACCATGAGGTGGGACTAGTTTTGGAAAATGTGACGCAGCAAGTTGACAACGGATGGAGAATGGTTAGTTGTTACTCATAAAAAGAAAAACAAGCCAAAAAATCCGCAACCATTTAAACACAATGATAAGGATAAAATTAATAGCGCATCATCTGTGGCACGTGCGAAAGGAATAACCATGAGGTGGGACTAGTTTTGGAAAATGTGACGCAACAAGTTGACAACGTCATTAAAAGAGGTATTGGGAAACGAAGTAGACAGGAGGGGAAGCATGCAACTCGTACTCACATCCTTCTTCGAAATGCAGGCGTGAAGGATCTGGTCAAACAGGGAATTAATAATGATAAACCTCCTCAACAAAGGGTTGCTATTCAACCTGGGAATTTTGGAGCATCGGTGCCTAATTTATTTAAAGACACGCAGATGGTGACACATCCATGGGAAGGTGATGGTATTCCTAGGAATGGCTCAGAGACTCTTAGCAAGGATTTTGTACCTGAGACACAATTTGCCTTTGATCCTGGGCAAACTAAGTTTAACAAGGCATTCATGCAAGGATAGGTCTTTACTATCCCCTTTGTTTTTATTTTGTAGTAATGGTTGGACAAATTAATCAGTACTTTGATTTCACGGTCATGTCTTGGAATATCTGAGGAGCTAGTAATAAGGAGACGATGAGGTATCTCAAGGAGCTGCTCCGTAGGTATCATCCTTATATTCTCTTTATTGTAGAAACTCATGTCCCTTTTGCTAGAATGGATATATTTTGGAGTAGAGTTGGGTATATGTTAGTTGCATTGGAAGAAGCGAATGGTCATTCAGGAGGCATCTGGGCTTTAATGGCCACTAATTGCATGGTGAAAGTGCAATGCATTGATACCTACCATCAAGCAATTACTCTTAATATTGGGATTGGAGACAGTTCTTAGTTATGTTCGGGTATCTATGCTAGTCCAGCTTATACAACAAGGCTGGCCCTATAGAGTTACCTGGCTCATTTAAGGATGGCGCATACTGGCCCTTGGGTGTTACTCGGGGACTTTAATGAAATTCTCTTGCCTAGTGAACAACGTGGCGGTGTCTTCTCTCATTCAAGAGCTGGCCAGTTTGCGAATTTCCTGGATGCTTGTGATCTTGTGGACTTGGGTACTTTTGGCAACCAGTTTACGTGGCACCGTAATCAAGTGGGGCATAGACAAATTTCAAAGAGGCTAGATAGAGGGGTTGCTGACCATTCATGGAGGATCTCTTTTCCGGAGGGCGTGGTTGAAACGCTTTGTAGACTTCAATCTGACCATAACATGATCCTTCTCCATTGTGGTTGTCTTCCTTTATACAATAACAATAGATCTTTCAGATTTGAGGCTGCTTGGCTTGATCATCCGAGTTATGTTGACGTTGTTCGGAATCCGTGGAGAAAAGGTGCAGTGTTTTGTGGGGCGTTAAAAGATGTCCATATTGACTCCATGACTTTTAATGAGGAGGTATTTGGTAACATATTCAGGAGGAAGAGACGAATTGAAGCTAGACTTAAAGGGATTCAAAAATCTTTGCAAACGATTGACTCTATTAGTCTTCTTCACCTTCAATCTAAAATGCAACAAGAGTATGATCAGGTTCTGTATCAGGAGGAGATTCTTTGGTTTCATAAATCCAGGGAGAAGTGGATTAGATTTGGTGATCGAAATACTTCTTTCTTTCACACAGAAAGTGATTCGGTGGAAGCAGAACAAAATTCATGGCTTGACTCTTCCGAATGGCATCTGGTGCAATGATGATGTTGTTCTTGAAGAAGAGGCTTTGGCTTTCTTTAAGAATCCCTTTTGTTCAACTGAAAATGTTCAACTTAATGCTTTAAGTACTCCTCAAATGCCCAATCTAAATCAGGAAGGAATAAATACCCTCACTGCGGGGGTGACAAAAGATGAGGTTTATGCTGTGGTTCAAGGAATGAGCTCCTTCAAAGCTCCTAGGCCTGATGGCTTCAAAGTGGTTTTCTTTAAGGCTCATTGGGAGATAATTGGTGATGATCTCTGGCACTTGGAGCAGGAAGCTTTTACTCATGGAACTTTTGATGAAAGGTTATCTGAAACTCTTATCTCTCTAATTCCAAAAGTAGAGAACCCTGCTAGTTTCAAAGATTTCCGCCCTATTAGCTTATGTAATGTGAGTTATAAAATCATAACTAAAGTGTTAGTGAACATATTGAGACCTTTTCTTTCTGATCAGGTAAGTCCTCTTTGGAGCAGTTTTATTCAGTGTAGGGGAACAACGGACAACACTATCATCCTGCAAAAGGTAATCCATAACATGCATAAGTCCAAGAGAAAGTGTGGGGACCTTGGTTTCAAACTTGATCTGGAAAAGGCATATGACAGGGTGGATTGGCGCTTGATTAAACTGTGAAGCTTATCATGCATTGTGTCCAATTGTCTTCCATGACGCTTCTTTGGAATGGTGACCGGTTAGCTCCCTTCAAACTAAATCGTGGACTGAGGCAAGGTGACCCGTTGTCACCTTATTTGTTCGTGCTTTGCATGGAGAAGCTTGGAGTTATTTCTCAAGAACTCAATAACAATAAATGGAAACCGATGATGCTATCCAAGGAGGGTCCGAAGCTCTCACACCTCTTCTTTGCTGATGATGCTTTGTTTTTTACAAAGGCAAAGGGGTCCCAAGTTCGGTTGTTACGCACGGTGATGGATAATTTTTGCAAGGCTTCTGGTCTCAAGGTGAATATTAATAAATCAAAGATGTTTGGTTCACGATGTCTTCCAAGTGCCACACGTAGAAAGCTTTTGAATTTAGCAGGCATTGCCTTCACTGATAATATTGGGCGCTATTTGGGTTTCCTAATCTTTACAGGAAGACCTAAAAGGAGCACTTTGATTTTATTTTTGAGCGAGTCAGTACGAAACTAGCAGCTTAGAAGGGTAAACTCCTTAACAGCGCTGCAAGGACTACTTTAGTATCTTCTATTTTGAATTTTATTCCCTCTTATAGTATGCAAAGTTGCTGGTTTCCTGAGAATGTCTGTAACAGTATAGACAAGATTGCTAGAGACTTCATTTGGCAAAATCATGATGCAAATGGGATTCATTTAGTTAACTGGCAGACTTGCACGAAACCACGTCGTTTAGGGGGACTGGGTATTCGGGTTGCTAGATACCAGAATATCTCCCTTCTTGGAAAATTGATTTGGAACTTACTGCATAATCCTGAGAAGCTTTGGGTTCAGGTACTGGTGAGTAAGTACGCTCCTCATGGTTTTGATCTATTTAAATGTAAATCTGAGGGGTCACCTGTTTGGAGAGCTATTATGAAAGTCAAAGTTGTGCTTTTAAATGGTTTTCGTTTGAAGGTGGGTGTTGGGGATGTTTCCTTTTTCTTTGATAAATGGCTTGATTCTAAACCCCTTTGCCAAAGAGTCCCTTGGGTTGCGATTCATGACACTGCGCTGAGAGTTAAAGATGTTTGGCATCATGGTTCTTGGCACTTTAATACTTTGTACATGATTCTTCCTTCTGAAGTGCAGCAATTAATTATTAATAGTGATATTGTGGTGAATGAGTTGATTCCGGATTGCATTACTTGGAGGGGAGACCTTGATGGTATTTACACTGCCAGGTCAGGTTATGCATGGCTCTTAAGTCATGACACGTTGGAACATGAAGATAATAGTCGGAGTTGGATTTGGAAATTGAAAGTGCCTAAAAAAATAGCTTTTTCTTATGGTTGGTCTGTCATTCAGCAATCCCTACAAATGTCTTACACGTTCAAAGACATTGTGCGAGTTCAGATGTTTGTAGCAGATGCGGGAATGAGCCTGAATCTGTTCTTCATTGCCTACAGGACTGTCATAGGCGAGGACATTTTGGCGCCACCTTGGTTTGGAGGGTAAGCACTGGTTCTGGAATGAGGACAATGTGGTTATTTGGACTAGGAATGGAATCAAAGAGCTGGAGCTTATATTTGTAGTTATGATGTGGTGGATTTGGAGAGCTAAATGTTCAGAATGTATTGCAAACCAGCATATTTCTACTTCAACAGTGCTGCACTTGGCTAATATGATGCATGAGGATATTTAACGCTGCTTTGGTGCTTTTTCAGGGAGTTCAAAGCAAGTTAGATGTCTTTCATGTGGAATTCTCCTAAAAATGATGTTGTTATTCTTAATGTGGATGGAAGTGTTATGGGTAATCCTGGTCATGCGGGGTATGGTGGATTAATCCGGGATAAGGATGGGGAATGGATTTGTGGATTTGCTGGGCATTTTGGCATCTCTAATAATATTCATATGGAACTTTTAGCTATTTTCCATGGCTTGAAGTTAGCGTGGTCGCGTGGTTTCAGACAGGTTGAATGTCGTTCAGACTGCATGGAAGTCTTGCGGCTAGTTCAGAGTGACTGCAACCCGTTTCATGCATATGCCACTATTATAGCCTCTATTAAGGATTATCTTGTGAGGGACCGGTATGTTATGCCTAAGCACACCTTGAGGAAGGGAAATCAATGTGCTGATTTTCTTGCAAAAAATGGAGCGTGTATGGACACTGGTTTAGAGCTGTTAGATACCCCACCTCCTGGGTTATCCCATGCTGTTCTTGCGAATGCTATGAGGATCTCTTTCCCTCGGTTCTAGTTTTCTTTTTCTTCTCCATTGTACCAAAAAAAACTGTCATGCAATTAGGGATGCACCTAACATCAATGGCAGAGGATAAGTGGAGCAGGTGGGAGCACCTGCTCCCCTGAAAAGTCTAAAATAAAAATAATATAAACATGTACTCATTACTTTAGGTGGCTCAGTGGCACAGTTATTTCTAATGAATTTCTTGTCATCCTCCGCCACTGCCTAACATGGCTAACCATGCATATAAAAATTAGGTAATGGCTCCCCTCCCTAAAAATGTTTATTGATAAAAAAAATTAATTTCTTAATTTAATTATTAACTAATAGAAAAAGTAAGGTATAACTAAGGTACATGAAATTATAAAACAAATATTTCCCTTTGTTAAGTAGGTAGTTACCGATTTGATAGATACATTGAAAATGTTTGTCGAATCAAGTACAATCGAGAAGTTTTGGCTTAAATAGCTAAATAAAATTGATTAACCCAAATGGGCTGGAAAGCTTATTGAATCTTAAGATGGCAATTCATACTACTTGATTGGATTTGGATTAGCTCGTTTCAAGCTGGAAAAAAAAAACATTATTGAGTTATTAAAGCTAAGAAAATGCTTGCCTCAAGCATGATAGTAAGTGAATTTTAATGTGAACGATTAAATTTTATGTGTCTCACACGAAAGTAATCATTAGTTGATCTTGAATCATCATATTATTTATGATATAGATTAAATGATATAAATTAATCATAATTAGTCAAGTACTAAAATAAAATTAAAAATTTAAAAAATAAAATTGATTGATAGTTATTTATATAATATGTCTGATTAATATTAGTCTAGATCAAAAATAATGTGTTAGTCCAAGAGCAATTAATAAATTTTCGATAGACAAACGTGACGAAGCCATATCCACTTCCTCATTTTGCTCCTTGGTTTCTTGATGTTGAATGAAATCTTTCCTCGTTGACTTTTGTTGCCTCTTCATCCTTGGCTATGATCACGCCCATGTCCTCTCCTCCATCATCCCTCAAAGAGAACTTGCTCCATTTATTGGAAATAATGACATTCTCAAGGAAACCTTTATTCCTTTTTTTAATTCTTAGTCGTTACACATTTAATGTGTCATTAGTTGGTTGTTTCATTTTGGTATTTATTTGAAATAATGGTGTAATAATTCAGCCGTTATTTGAAATAATATCGAATTAATTTGACCGTTATTTGAAATAATGACGTATTAATTCGGTCGTTACAAAAACTGTTTTTCTAGTATTTATGGCTATTTAATTGGCACATTATGTTTTGGTCGTTGAAGACTTTTGCCTTGGGCTATATGAGGGTCTTTGTAAGACCAAGTCATGGCTGGGAGAGAAAACTTAGTGAAAAAGCTTGTTCCTTATTCTTCTATTCATCCTTCTTTTCCTAGGTTGAGCAACCTAACTTTGTGAGAATCCAAGTTCTTTGCCTTGAGTGCACAAGTTAGGGAACTGTTGTGCTAACCTTGGGAACAAGAACTAGTTGATATAGTTGCACCACGGCTATCCGGAAATCTTGTTTTTAAGGTAGTGGTATTTTCCACAACACAGCCATCTTCAACTCTCTTTTCCTTAACAATTTAAAAACAAGATTTTGTTGTTGATTTGATAGTTCTCCTTTCATCAAAGTCACACTGCTTGGCATCACCAAAAACAAGTCGCTGGATGGAGTGAACTACAGGAGCTGGGTTCAAAAACTCACTATCTTTTTCGATTAATTAGAGGTTGATTTTGTCCTAATCGCTGACCCGAGATGAATGTATTTGTGGTGGTCTAGAAGTGGAGACAAAGCTTGAAAACTCCAAAGAAATTTTTGTGTTTGCTAAAGGATAATTCTTCTCTCTTTTGATTTTATTTGGTCTATTTCATATTTATCAAATACTCATTTCTTATATTATAATTGTGTTTCTCACTCACTATTTTATTATATGTAGAAACACAGTGGAGTATTTTATAATCCCACCGTGGTCGAATGGTCGAAAATAACGAGATATTGTAAGATTTTAAGGAGTGCTATAAATGGTGCTTATAATCCTCTATATTATTGAGATAATTTATCAAGTCCTATATTATTTTTTTGTTATTTGATGATTATTCCCTTGATTTGTCATTTTTTGTTATTGGGTAATGACGTTTGGTGAGATATATGTCTCCTCTTTTTAAGTATTATCACATAGTTCAATGTCTTTTATGTGTGAAATTGACATAATTGAATTATGAATTTATCGATGATGAAAATCTATTTGTGTTACTTGACCAAAAATTGAAAATTTTATGAAATTGTTACGTTGATGGTTGCAATGATCATTGTGTCAAAGTTGGATGGTAAAGAATCCATGAAGAGCAATAATTTGAAGTTGAACTTACAATGTTATTAACCAAATGTTGGTGAGGGAAAATTTTTATTTTGAAAATTATAATCATTTGGTTAGATTTTCTTTGGCACCCATTGTATTTGAAGTTTACACCTTTAGAAGTGTATTTTTAGTCTAGAAATAGAAATGTCACTTTATTTGATAAGTGAATAATGTACCAACTGAATTGCGGTTAGGCTCTCGTTTTTGATGGAGGTGCTATATATTTTGCAAAAATTTGCTAAGCGTGTTTATATAGCACACTTCACCACCTTTGGAAATAAGTTAATTACTTTATGACAGTTTTGAGTGGATGTGTTATTTTGTAGAAATTTGTTGAAAACTAAATTCATTATTTTGAGATGATAGAGCAATAAGTATATTGGATGAGGAACCTGATTTCAAATATCTCGTTGTGGAAGAAATAACAATTATGTTTATAATGACAATATCAAACACGTTTGTGTCGGAGATATTGTTAAACAATTATTTGAAATAGTGCTGCCTACAAATTTATGTCACTTAGTGAGCACTCTGTTATTAAATCTGAGGATGCTGAATTTTTGAAGGTATGTTCCCTTGCAAAATAAAATTGATTTCTCTTGATGGTGGTTATTCCTCCTTAGGCACCTTTAGACTTGAGTGTACCTCTATTTATGCATGCTTCTAGTTCAAAAAAAATAAAAATGTTGTGATTGATGAACCTAGAAGGAATAAAAGGCAAGGAATAGAAATTAATTTGGTCTTGATTTTATCATTGCTTTCTTGACTGAAATTTTTTATGCTGATCTTCTATCTAAAGAATTTGTTTTTATCTATATCGTAGAAGAAGATCTCAAAACATGTGTTGAAACGATAAAATCAGTAGACTCAAGGTTTTGAAAGATGCCATAAAATGTGAATATATTAAATCTTGAGAAATCATATTGGTGAAGCTACCGGGGGTGTAAGCCTATTGGTAGTAAATGGTTTTTTTTAAGGGAAAAATGAGATTTAATGGATTCATCGAAAAATTTAAAGCAAGACTGGTGATTAGATGTTTTACTCAAAATAAAGGTGTAAATTACTTTGATACTTTTTCCCCAGTTACTAGAATTTCTATTGTGCGTGCTTTAATTGCTTTAGTTGCTATACAAAATCTTGTTATACATCAAATGAATGTAAAATCAGTCTTTCTAAATGGCGATTTAAATGAAGATATTTATTTGGAACAACCTGAAGGTTGTGTCATACTTGGAAAGAAATATTTGGTTTGCAAGGTTAAGAAATTTTTGTATAGCTTGAAGCAAGCACCGAAGCAGTAGTATGAGAAGTTTAAAAATGTTTTGCTGGAATATGGTTTCTCTGTTGATACCTCTGATACATGTGTGCATGCAAAGATATTTGACTCCGAAAGCGTCTTGATATGCACATATGTGGATGATATGCTAATTTTTGAAACGCATTTGGATGTGATAAATGAAACCAAAAGATTTTTGAGTTCAAAAGTTGAGATGAAAGATTTAGGAGAAGCTGATGTGATTCTTGGAATTAAGATCAATAGATTTCTCTAAATCAATCTTATTATGTTGAAAAAAATATTAAAGAAATTCAATAGTTTTGATGTTACGCTTGTAAGAACTCCATATGATTCTAGTTTTCATTTGAAGAAAAATTCTAGTGATATAAGTGTGTCTCAATCTGAATATGCAAGAATTATTGGGAGTTTGATGTTTCTTATGAACTGTACTAGACTTGATATTGCATATGCTGTTAGTAGATTGCGTCGTTACACTCATAATCCTAGTGGAGATCGTTGGATTGCCTTACGACGTCTTTTAAAATATTTAAAAGAAACTATTGATTGGAGTTTGCATTTTAACAAGTTTCCTTTCTGTTTTAGAAGGATATTGTGATGCAAACTGGATATATGACAATGATGAGGTGAGTTCCACCAATGGTATTGTTTTTACCTTAGGTGGAGGAGCTATTTCTTGGAAATCAGCTAAATAGACTTGTATAGCACGCTCAACTATGGAATCAGAATTCATAGCTTTGGAGCTGGCAGGACAACAAGCTGAATGGCTCATAAGTCTCATGGCAAATATACCTTTATGTGGGGGAGATCTACACCAGTTTCACTGCATTGTGACTCTCAAGTAGCGATTGGAGTTGTCAATAGTAACACTTACAATGGAAAGAGGAGACACATACGTGACAGACATGGTAGTGTTAGGCAGTTGAATTGAAATGGTTTAGTTACTCTTAATTATGTAAAAAGTGAAAAGAATTTAGTTGATCCTTTAATCAAGGGTTTGCTCAGGAAAGTTGTCCTGGATTCGTCGAGGGGGGTGGACCTTACGCCTTGAGAGGAGGAAAATGTGGTGGATACCCTTCTATTGGTCAAACGAAGCCACATGAGTACTATAGTGCATTACATGCTTATCCCCATGACACTTGGTAGTCTTGATGTAATAGATACATAGCCCTAGTGTTTGGGTAGTGCTTTAATAATTGACACTTGATGTACCTATTAATAAAATTTGGAATAAAGATACATAGCCCGTTAAATCGGGTGGTGCTATAGAGACGCACTTGATGTATCTGTTAAAGTTATTAAAGATATATAGCCCGTTAAATCATCGGGTGGTGCTATAGAGAAGCACTTGATGTATCTGTTAAAGTTATTAAAGATATATAGACCGTTAAATCGGGTGGTGCTATAGAGACACACTTGATGTATCTATTTCAATGAGTGAGAAGTATTAAACCAACTTTTATGAAAGACTTGGGCAATCTTTCTAAGACACTCATTTGCAACCCAAGGTTTGGTTGGGCTTAAAAAATTGGTAACAATAATTGTTGTTATAATTTGTTGTCAAAAATTATATCGCGGAATCTCACAAGTGTTTAAGGTTATTGTGTGTTGTGGGGGTCTCATCTAATAAAATTCTCTAAAGTACAAGGGAACTCCACTTTATAGGATATAGTTGTCACCTCACATCACTACGTGTTAATTCAAATCCTATGGATATTAACACTTAAGCATAAAACCTAAGGTTGCTCTTCCTTTACCCTTTTCTTCTTGTGATTGCCATTAGTGAGGGATTGTTGGAAATAATGACATTCTCAAGACCTTTATCCCTCTTTTTAATTTTTAGCTGTTACACGTTTAATGTCATTAGTTGGTTGTTTCATTTTGGTAGTTATTTGAAATAATAGTGTAATAATAATTCAGTCGTTATTTGAAATAATGACGTATTAATTCGACCGTTATTTGAAATAATGACATATTAATTCGATCGTTACAAAAACCGTTTTTCTAGTATTTATGGCTATTTAATTGGCTCATTATGTTTTGGTCGTTGAAGACTTTTGCCTTTGGCTATATAAGGGTCTTTGTAAGACCAAGTCATGGCTGGGAGAGAAAACTTAGCGAAAAAGCATGTTCCTTATTCTTCTATTCATCCTTCTTTTCCTAGGTTGAGCAACCTAACTTTATGAAAATCCAAGTTCCTTGTCTTGAGTGCACATGTTAGGGAATTGCTGTGCTAACCTTGGAAATAAGAACCGGTCGATATGGTTGCACCACGACTATCCGAAAATCTTGTTTTTAAAGCAGTGATATTTTCCACGACACAATTATCTTCAACTCTCTTTTTCCTAACACTACCATTGACATCTTATCTTCTCTTTATATTTTTCTTCTTCATGGGTTTCGGGAGGAGAGAACCTTCCAATTTTTCAATGGTCATGGAGTTAATATCTTCTGATTCTTCAATAATAACATCACATAACCAAACTTAAAAGTCAAGGAAGGAAGAATCTTCTCCGCCACATACCCGAACATCTTCTAATTTATCTCAATATTTTTTCATTGATTAGGAATCGCCTTCACCCTTTAAAGATAATCTGAAAATGATTTGGATTCCTTAATCTTAAAAACTTCAAAATACACCTTAATGAATAAAGCCTTATCTTTTTTACTTGGTGACATTTTTCCAAGATCCCCCAACATCTCCTTTGAGATAGTAGCAGCATTCGTGACTTTCTCGAGCATATATAGAATCATCTAAACATTGATGGACGAGAGTGAGGGCTTATTGATCCTTCTTCTTGCCTTTGAAGCTTCCTTCTCATTTAAAGACAATTTAAAAAAAAAATAAAATTGTGGCTCCTCGTAGCCTTTCTCCGCCACCATCTCCCACTTACCTTGATAGCCAAGCAAGGTTTTCATGTGACGACACCAATATTTTTTAATTCTACTTTCTAAGATGGGGAAGTTGGAAAGAAGTAAAACCATTGTCATTGCTTTGCCATCTCTCAACACTCTTTTCTCAACTCTAAGAACCTAGTTCTAGATACCATTTTATTCAAGGAAGATGTTTTGTGAGTGGGAACTAGAATTTGTTTGATGTCAAATATCAAGTACACGAGGTATTCATTCTAAGACATTTCTTAACTTGATAGACTTCTAGATTTTTACATAGATGTTTTTAGAATCCAAAAGCACATTCTAGATACATATTTCAATTAAAAATTATATATACAACATAAAACATCAATATTTTTTGTGAAAAAAATAAAGAATAAAAACAAACATTTTCTTACATGTGACATGGGTTTCATAGTAGACATTACAAATTTGTTCATCATAAAAGAAGATATTACATTCTTAAACAATCTCAAATTTTATTGTTCATGAAATCAACGCCATTATTAAAACTGTCCATAAATACCAATGCATGCCATGCACCAAAGTTCAGACCCACACAAAACATGCCACTATAGTTGTTACTATATGATTAGAAAATAAACAAATTAATCAAGTCATTGGCTCATGGCCAACCATGGGCTCCGAGGGGAAGGGCCCAATCCTCAAAGCCCATATTATCTGGGCTACCACTCGATATCCGTCTGGATTGGAGTCGAACCCCATTTATTTGTGGGCTTGGGCTTTTCAAAAACTGGTGAGCCGCAGTGGCCCCACCGGAGCTCGATGAGTCGCAGCCCAACCCAGTAAGAGAGCTTCTCTTAGTGGAGCAGTTCCAATTAGGCCCATTTGGAGCCCGTTGTCTAAATGGGCCTTGGTTCCGAACCTTGGCCTTCGCAGACTGGGTCGGAGCCATGTAGCTAGGTACGCCGGCACTGTGCTGCCGATGGTGGTTCCGATCGGAGAGCGGGCTCGAATCAAAAAAGTCCTGGCCCATGAGGCCTATGTTGGAGTGGGCTGAATCAGGAGGTGCAACCATGTCCATTTCAACTGTTTTTTCTTCGGACATGTCATCAGTGGTTGTTGTGGCTGTGGTAGTAATTGTTGTCATCTCACGTGGGGCCCCCATGTTCCTAACATGGTGTGGTTGCGAAGACATCCAACGTTCCAACCAGTTCCAACCCCATTGAGCTGCTTCACACTCATTGGCATAACTTCCAATGTCATCAACACTTGGTGGATCTATCTGCATATATTGCTGCTGTTGCTGCTGCAAACAAAATTATTAGCAATGAAAATGAAAGTACTAGTACAGGTACAGTAACATTTTCTTTTGGTCAACTATTCTTAGCTTGCTTTTACGTCACTCCTAGGGAATTGATTCACATGCATGTGGGTTCTCTCTTGAAACACATTTATTTGGATGCAAATCACCTCACATCACTGATGGAATCAGTGTACGAGTAAATAAGAACGGTCGAGGATAAGCATATAAAGTGGTTGGGATTTCTTGAAAATGATGCATAGAATAAATCAAAAGACTTATGTTTTTATTTTTTCAAGACATCTTAATCACTTTAGGGTATTTATCCTCAGTCATTAGGTTAAGAAAACCTAATAAGAAAATGGGAAAAAAGGGTAAGAAATACTATATTAAAAAGGAATATTTTTAAGAAGCTAAATAGAGTGAA
Source organism: Crotalaria pallida (assembly GCA_037953625.1). Taxonomy (NCBI): domain Eukaryota; kingdom Viridiplantae; phylum Streptophyta; class Magnoliopsida; order Fabales; family Fabaceae; genus Crotalaria; species Crotalaria pallida. Next base: position 150,077,164 of record CM075650.1, read on the forward strand.
AATACATGAAAATATGTGATTTTTGTATTCGCGACACATAGAAAAATATCCACACTTATAATTTGTTTTTCAATACTAATAATCTTAACAAGTATTTCCAAAGCATTTGTTAGCAATACTGAATTAAAAAAAAAAAAAAAAAGTGCATTAAGTGGGTATTGAGTAAACATCTATGCTTGTTGTGGCATCTTTAAAAAAAAAAATCTTGCTAAAGCATTTGTTAAAGTTCTTATAAGAAGAAAAAAAAAACATCACAAATTCATATTTATTCTTATTTCGAAAATCCCAAAAACTACATTTTCAATAACATTTTACCATTTTTAACTCTTTAAAAAATGCTTATTATGGTGTTTGAACTTATGTTTTGTTAAACTTTTTAAAAATATAAAAATATCACAAATTTCAATTTTTTTTATTTTAGAAAAACTTTAACTTTTAATACTTTTAAATCATATTTAACTTTATGTTCTAGCTTATAGTTTGTAGAACCCGTCAATTCGATAAGTTAATATGTAATATCGAATAGGCAAAATTACCTATTTAATATATAAAAAATTCTATGCTGCTCCGGTTTTACAATGCATCAGACATTTTTATTTTTTATTTTTTTAATGCAGATTTACTCAGAATATTTTTTAATATAGATATTTTAATCCAGATTTATTAAAATATGTCAATTTTTAATGTAGATTTATTCAATATATTTTTTTTATCTATGTCAGAAAGCATATAATAAAAAAATTTAAATCAAAATAACAAAAACATATGCATATCATAAAAACCGAAAACCTAAAACATATTTTTTAATTTACTAGATTTTAAAAAAAAAAACCCTGGAGCATGGAAACCCGAAACATAGTAGAAGCTCCCTTGCTCTGAAGCATGAGTACTCCTATTTGGCTGTCGTACATGTACCGGGTACGCCTGGGTACGTACCGAAACAAAAAAAATAAAAAAATAAAAATCGGATACATTAATTGGTACATTTGGGTACTTGAATGGGTACGTACTCACCATATGGGTATGGTTGTGGATTTTTTTCCAAACGATGCGTTTTGTTCGCAGGAACAAGGGAAAACCATTTTTTTCAATTATCTTCCCATCTTTTTTCACTCAAACCCTAAAAATCATTCTCAAGTCTCAAATTCTTCCTCCCTCTCGCTATGCTTCCCCTTCTTCATCAGTTCGGTGTCTCCCTCTAAACTACCTCTAAACTAACTGTTGTTTTTGATTTGTTAACCCAGATTCCAACTCATCCGGTTCGACCCAACTGAGCTCGCACTAAGCGGTAGGGGTCTCCCAGCGGGAGTTGCTCCATACCCAAGGCTCGAAACCAGTTGGTTAAGGGACCAAGTGAGCTACCACTTGACCAATCTCACGTTGGTTGTTTTTGATTTGTTATTAGTTATTACAAAGTGCAAACATTAAAGGTTATGTGGTCATTGTTGTATGAAATTATTATCCCCTATGAATTTCAACTTGTTGATTGTATTTTTATTTTTACAATTTTCTATTTTTTAAATTTATATATAATTATAATAATAAAATAAATATATATATGAACGTACCCGTACCCTAAATTTGTAAAAAAATGTCGTACCGCGTACCCGTACTCATGCAACACAGCTCCCTTGATATATTATCTTATTAGTTTGTTTCAAAATGGTTATTATTTTTTTTGTTTCATTTTGGTTCATTAACTTGATTGTTTATTTCAATTTGGTTCTTTATATTAGTTTTTAGAAAATTACCTTAAAAACAGAATATTTTATTAGGAACATATATTATTTTAATTTAATTAGTTTAACAAATTATTTTTATAGAATATGCTCAGAGATGAAGGATCATTTTAAAACATAAAAAAATAAGATTGATAGACAAATGAGCAATTTTGTCATAGGAATACCAATAGATAAGTTAAATTGCATTTGTGGGTATACATCATGGGCACGATGGTATTTCCATTGTACATTGTGTAAATAAGAATGCTCAATAAGAGCACCTCCACTGGTTAACCCGTTTTTCGTTCTTAAATGGACTTCACACATTATTGTATTATTCTTCACATCTTTTTATATTTTAAGAACCTCTAAGAACGTGAACCACTTTTTCACTCCACCCATGAACCTACCTTTCGTTTATAAATGGGTCCCACTACCTACCCCACACTCCTAATATTTTATAATAAATATAACTATCATCAACTAACCATATTTTTTTACCGCAAAAAAAACTAATTACATTTTGAATAATTTATTTTTGAACGGCTAATTTATTTTTTTTAACTTATTTTTTCAGCTAATTTTTTTAAACTATTTTTTTTCAACTAAATTCTTTTCAACTAATTTTTTTTAAACTAATTTTTGTAACGGCTATTTTTTTCCACAAATTCAAAAACACAAAAGCATGAAATATCATAAACCAAATTAGTAATGGTTATTGGTAATTATAATAATACATTTAAAATACATTTCATATAACTTAAAAAAATTACACAAAATTTTGAGAGTTCGGGTTTTGTAAATTTTTTCTACTGGCATCTAAACGAGGTTGATTGGGATCCATTGAAAAAACTAATTCAATAGTAAAATTGATGAATAAAAGTAAACAAAGAAAAGTGAAGAATGAGAATTTGGGATGTGAATTCACTCAAAATTGAAGAATGAAATAGAAGAAGAAAAGTTGTAGTGTGAATTGGATGAAAATAGAACTAGTATTTATAGATTCAAAAAATTATAACGTTGAATAAAATTTATCCGCTGTGGAGCAACGAATATATTTTGTTCACAACATATATATCAACAATTGCATAGTGGTAATTTTTTTTGTTGCCCATTTGAAAAATATAACTTATACAACTTTAAACACAAATTCTACCGTTGGATGTGAAGATAAGTATGTAAGGAAGTTTGTCTTCAAATTTGAATAAGATCCAACGGTTAGCGAATAAGATATGAAGTTTAGAAGTTTAAAAAAAAAAGAAGAAGCCACAAACTACTACTCGAGTTCTCCCAACTGTTTGTTAAAAAAAAAAAAAAAGAGTAGCCACAAACTACTCGAGTTCTCTCTCTACTTTCTGTTGAGTTCTCTCTCCGTTGCAATTATTTTTTGTATTTAAAAAAAAAAAGGAGTAGCCACACTACTCGAGTACTCGAGTTCTTCAATCCATTTCTGTTTCCTTCTCCCTCCCCTTTTCTATTTTATTGGTATTTTTTTATCCTCCCAATGCGTTCGAACAGGTTGTGAAATTAGAACGTTCGTTCAACGTGGAGCCTCCCACCGATTACGAACGTGCGAACACGTTCATTGCCTGACGAACGACCCTGCTTTTTTGCCCGCTGGAGGTGCTCTAAGTGATATGGCTCTCCCAATAAATATATTAGTCTTTTGGTTTATGCTTTTCTTTTATATGTAAACTAAGGGCACAATGAAATTATGGAAAATGCTTTGTTGGTAGAAGCAAAATTCACTTCAATAAAAAATGTTTTGTTGAAAGAAGCAAATTCACTTCAATAATTTTTACGTTTTTGAAGGGATTAATCTTCGATTATCAGCTAAAAAATACTTTTGATGCACACCAAGAAAAAGGACATAATGAAACTATGGTAGTGGTGCAAGAGAAGTAATTTAAAAGAAAAAGTGATTAACCTGGCAATTGAAAGCGTATGCAAGAGCTCTCTCCCTCTTCATTGCAGCTTCATGTTTCCTCAAATCATTTTTCTGAATTCTCTGGCTACTTTGACGTCTGTTGTCCCACCCATCAGAATGCAACTTTCTCATTGGACTCATAGGCTTATAAGGAGCAACAGGCTCTTGTTCTAACTTGAGCTCTCTTTGCTCATGCTCCTCCAATGTCCTCTGAAGTTTCTCTTTAGTTAACTGGAGTCTTCGAGCTTTAACTCTTGCTTGTACTCTCACTAATGCTTGCATGCATCTCATTGTCATTTGTGCTTGCTTCCTCACATTATGTCCCCTTACAAGTGCTTGTAGCCTCACTAATCCTTTCAAAGCACGAAGCGCGCGACGAGCCTGCATAATTCAACACCCCTTATAAAGACAAATTGGAATTGGCATTACTTCGGAATCAATCAAATTAGTTAAAGTTTGAAGTCATGGATAATTGTAGAGCATAATTAGTATCAAAATGCATAGTCATGTAGATTCATAGCATTAACAAGGATAATACTGGTATGTCACACTTAAATAAAATTCACAATGTGCTTCATATTACTAGGGGGTTAGGACTTAGGAAAAGCTTATACATAGGTTATTTGGCTTATAGGAATAGCTTATTGAAATAATTAACAATCATCCTATAAATAAACTCTTATACTTATTTAAATAAGCTTGTCGGAGAAGCTTATGCAAATAAGTCAATTTTATCTTATTTTAAATAGCTTATAAATAAATGCTTAATTAAGATGTTAATGATATTTTAAGCTTTTAGGAAAAATGACCATTTGACACTAAAAGGCCAAAAACTTTCAAGCATGCTAGAAGGAAAGACATCACTATCAGTTGATATGAGAGATGACCTGAGTTAGATGTGTACAAGAAATAATGGATGGGTGAGCACAAACAACCAAATAAAGGAAGAAGTAATTAAGTCTAAGCAATTCATGAAGTTTGCACTTATTATCCCAACCTAAAAAGGAAAATTCTGGTGTACCAGTTAGTTTTTGAACTACTCTGTACACTCTGAATACAGATAGTTACCGTATAAGTTCACTTACTGTTACTAAGTAAATATAAAATTTAATGTCTGAAGAAGATAAATGCAATCATGTTGTACCTCTCAACTTGCAAGTGCCATTTATGTATTATTAATACATGTAACTGTAAAACATAGAAATTTGGTGGCCTTATTTATGGCCCCAAAAATACTACTCCCACGTCAACACGGCACACATCTTTTTTGTGTACCAAATCAGAGTATAGTTGTGCAGAAAAATGAAAAACAGTAGATAGTATAATCAAATGGTGAAAACTATTAAGATGTCATATGAAATATAAAATGTTTGTGCAAAAATGTGTGAGCTGTGTACTTCTAATTTGGTCTTACCGAACCAATTAAAATGCCAATAGCCTCAACTTACACTGTAATCAACTATACCAAAAACAAAAATAAAAATCAAGAATAGGAATAGGAATAGTTGATAAATTTTGTATGTGAAAGACAAATGAGGCCTTACAAGGTAGCCTCTATAGTATGATTGAATGACTGTTGCTGCCCTTTCTTCCTTAGTGTGGCGTCCGTAACCCGCCATTCGTACAACTCTAGCGGCGGCCTGGGCAGCTGCCACAGCGGCTTCGGCCGCTGCGGCGGTTGCCTCGGCGAAGGCAATGGCATGAGTTCTATCTTCAGTCACAGGTGTGGATGTGGTGCTCCCTTCATTGGTAACATCATCAGGTGAACTCTCTACAGGAAAATGCTCAAAAGAAACAACCTCTGGTGCTTCATGTTGCCATTTCTCTTCTTTGTCCTTCTGAAATTGAAAATTAGAAATCACAAAACATGGATCAATTCCTAATTAGCAATCATTTTATTAAATCATAGATTAAAATAAAAATTCTATAACAAAATGTGCTTTGCTTAATAAGATGATGGAGATATAACATAGGAAGCACATGATGATCAAGATAAATGATGTGATGGGTTAGGTGGTATGATAACTATGTGACACAAATACTATCTAGCAAAATTATTGATATACATTATTCACAATTTCATTCACATGATAGGGGACCATATACACACATGAATACATACAGCAATGCGATGATGGTCCTAAGGGTAAAGTAGATCATCAACAATTATGTGGCATATAAGACAATAACAACAACCCATGAAACAATTTCAGTTACTTAGTAATGAAGGATATTATTAGCCTTTAGTGGGTAAGGTAGGATGTGATGATAACATTACTTATACTGCAAATATATGTAATTTCTGCCTTTTCTTTTTGGTGGTTGGGGTTAGGGGATTCAGGAAAAAGGTCATGAGTCATGATGGCTAATTCAATAACTTGACGTGAAGAAGTGATTAAATGACTTAATGAATAATTAAAGTTGTCAAAATATATATATATATATATATATATATATATATATATATATATTAAAATAACCCATCCCTTGATTACCTTCAAGTGCAACCAGATTGGTATTGCCATAAGGTGGAATTTCATGATGTCAAAAAATGAAAATGTCAAAAGAAATTAATAAAATAAAAAAAGCCAACCAGAGTGTTATATATATATATATATATATATATATATATATATATATATATATATACAAGCAAAGAGTAAATGATCAACTTATTCCTAAAATTTTCTTGAAATCAAACACCAATTTAGTTCTTAAAATATAAGGGACCCAAATAAACCAATCTTCAAATATTACATTTTGACCCTTATATCACATAAATATGATATCAATAATTAGTAAAAGCATTATTATTTTAACATTGAAACTTCTTTATGTACACACTTTCTTTATAAACTATTAGGAATCATGAGAAGGGAAATTATCTGAATCAGTTGTTAAAATCACATTTTTGAACCAGTAATGTTTAGACGATTCTGATGTCAAAAAACTATCATTGCGAGGAAGTAAATAAGTTGATACTGCTTTGATCTTTTTATGACCAAATTAATAATGTTGCAGAAATCTTGTAAGAACAAAAAAATAAATTTGGAAATGCAAATGATTTAGAGAAGACAATTAAGAAAAAAAAAGAGAGGAATTGAATGAGGATGAATATGAATGATGATACCTTCTTATCAGGAGGAGTCGAGTCCTTAGAAGAAGACTTGAAAACTTTCTTCACAGATGAGAACCAGCTACCTCCTTTCTTCCCCATCTATGTTCAAAACATATATATGCTTCTTAGTTCTTACATTACATTATATTATATTACATCCTTAAATCATCACATATCACATGCATAATTACCAATTCAAACATGACATATATATATAATAAGAAATAAGACATAAATAAAAAGTGTAGTAACAAATTAAGAAAACATACATGTGTAATGAAACAAACCTGGTAATGAGACAAATGTTATTACAAAGTATTATTGTGTATAGACGTGGCATATTTTAGATGCATAAGAATGTTTTATTTGGATCATTTAGCAGAGTGCCAAGGTTGTTCAGAATTGTGATGCAGAGTTTGGAGAGAGAGAAGGAGAGCACAGGGACAAAGTGACTCAGTGAAATGTGTGTGCATGTGTGAAAGAGAGAGAGAGAGGGGTTAGTAATAACTGTAATCCCGCTATATCGCCGTTGGTATTTATCATTTTCACGGATTATCTTACATCCTTGCCCATCTTACATAGCAAGAATTGTCATTCTTTTATTATAACTGTTTTGTAATATAAGAAAATAAATATATATTTTTTTAAATAATAGTTAATTACTAACATTTTTTTAAAATTTTGTTTCATTCTTAATATTATTATCCTAGCTCAAAAAAAATATTATTTTCCTAAAATATTTATAAAAAGTAGTCATGTCATTTAATTTTTGTTTTATTTCCAATTTTTTTTTAAAATACCTTTATTTTTTTAAAAAACTTGAAAAATTTAAAAATTCAATCAACTAAAGTTTATAAAACAAATTCAATCAACTAATTTCGTTAATAAGCATAATTTTAATTTTTTTTTCTTATATTGAAATTGAAGAGAGTACGTAAGAATTTTCTAAAATGCAATGAAGGTAAAAAAAAAAATGAAAGATCATTATTGGTTGTATTTTAAATAAATGGCTTAATTATATTTTTTTGTCTTTTATCTTATTTTCACGATTTAGTTAGGTTCTTAATTTTTTTTACTTATTTTGATCCTTTATTTTTTTTTCGAAAAATTCAAGTTGGTCTGATTCTTTTGTTAGAACAATTATGTTAGTTTTATAGAAATATTTGCACCAATTACCAAAAACTGAAAAACGTTGCCAAAATCTGAAGAAATTTCATACCATCATCCGACGAAGATTAGTAATAGTGTTGTTTCTTCGCCAATGGTAGAGCAAATTGGTTTGCGATCGTGTGTGATCGGTATGGACAGAGATAACAATGTAATATAGATATGAACGGAGAAAACAATCAGAGCTCTAAAGATAATAAAGTCATGGAAATATATGTCAAACTCTATCGATGCAATGATAACGAGTGTAAATATTCAAGGTAAAACTAATGTTTTTATGACGAAATGACCAAATTGAATTTTTTGGAAAAAAAAGTAAAAAACAAAAATAAGTCAAAATAAAATTAAGAACCAAAATGAATCTTGAAAATAAATTAAAGATAAAAAATATAATTAAGTCTAAATAAATTTGTCAAAACTTTAATTTACGTTACTCGCTAATGTAAAATCAATAATAAATAAAAAAGATGTTATGAAACATACTTCTAAGATTTATTCATAACATACTTACAAGATTAATTAGAATGCATTTTTTTTATACCATTAACCGGTTAGGAATTATCACATTAAAAATATTTAATTTTTATAATAATTATTTTAAGAAAGCTTTTTTTTGTGCATCAAGGTGAAAGTTATATCAATCAATAGCCAAAAAATAATATTTTTCTAGGAATTTATATAAGATTGATGAAGTAAAAATCTTACACTTTGGAAACATGAAATGATTTCTCATAATGGGTTGAGACCTAGTCCTTTACACATCACGGATTTATCTCATTGTAATTTGTCTTTTAAATTTGATGAGAATAAATTATTTGTTGGGTAAGTTATGTTATTATATGGTATGTGCTAATTATAATTTAACATACATAAAAATAAAAATAAAATATATACATTTATCAATTTCTAAATAATCGTTGTTTAAGATTATAAAGCAATAATTAAAAATATATTTAGTGTTTTTTTTAATAAATCAATGTTTGTTTTATTATTTTGCGTTTTATCTCTATAGTAATCGATCATTTTTTCACTTATTAACTCTCCTATTAATTAGATGAGGGCATAATTGTAAATTAAAAGTAGTAATTAATGTTGTATTGGATTTCTAAAGTGACAATTATTTAAGAATAAATTTATTTTGCTAAAGTGACAATTATTTACGAATGAACGAAATAAAAGAGATACTTCATACGTAGTTATTCACTTATTTGTATTGTGTGTAATATTGATATTGTCCTGGATCATATCATGGATGACATTCTTTCTCTTTTTTTATAGGTAAATTTTTTTTTTTACAAGGATATGAGAAGGGAAATTAAATTCACCAACAAATTATCAAATAGTGGTCGGTACGGTGCTTAGGACGAATCGAGACTTTCAACTCTAATGCCTTAAAATTTGGTACATAACTATGGAAGCTACGCCCATTTGTTGACATTCTCATTGATGAGACTTGTTTGTTTGATTATTTGTCTTAGGATTAAATTGGTGCTCTTTATATTTTTGAAGTACCTATATAATAAGAGTTTAATGGGTATGCATCAATAATGCAAGTAAAGTTATATTATTGTTAATTTATCATCTACTTTTTATTTGTATTACTTTCATTTTAAAGTCAATAACCACTAACACAATAAGTTAAAGATAGATGATGCATTGATACCGTCGTTAAACCACCTATTTTCTCATCTAATATTTTGCTTTATATGAAGACTATGAGATTTAATTTTTAAACCAACTCCATTATTTGTATACTGAATTTTTGTCACCGTGTTGTACACATCTAGTTTACTCTTCACCAATTTATATACATATTTCTATAATCTACAAAATACATAAAGAAAGTTATATTAGTTTCCAAATTTTGGTGTAATTTTTTTAAAATTAACCTCTGAAATTTCCATTTTTCCACTATAAAATGAAGTTTGATTTTTTGGAGGAGTCAAACCGGCCTCGTGTGTGATGTCTCTTGGAAAGATGGCTCCCCATTTCTCCAATTTAAGGTTAATTTGTGATAAGATAATAATACTGTATTGTTAAGAAAAATAAAATAAGTTAGTTCCACATTGACTAATTAAAATATGGTAAGTTGAATAACATATAAGTGGAAAGACTCATTAATATGATGTCTTAAAGTTTTGAGTTAAGATATGGTGTTATACTATTTATATTGTTATTCACTTAGCCTCATTAATAGGCCCGATCCTTATATATTTGGGGCTCTAGGGCGAAATTATTTTTTGGGCACTAATAATTTATTAATAAATTTTTTTATGGAAAATAAATCAATAAAAACATGCAATGAATTTATGCTTCCTTTTTCCTATAAAGATGGTAAAAAATAATAAATTTTTTGGTCCCAAACTAAAATTAAAGTAATTAATGAAAATGCTTAAAACCTGTAAACTTTGTATTGTGATTGGTTGATTAATGCAAAATGCATTAAATTAGTTGTTTTGTTAATTGGTTGATGTATTAGACAAACCATTAAATGTATGTCTTTTTAACTTTTTGACTTTTGCAAGTTTTCTTCACAAGTATTTAACTTTCAAAATAACAGCAATAACCAAAAAAAAATCAATAATAGGTATTTTTTGAGACTGTGAAAAGTACCATTAGTTTTAGTAGTTGAGTTTTTTTCTCATTTTTTGTGCATAAGCTATTTATTAGGAACAAATGGCTATTTATTCGGAACCAATATTGAGAGAGGGCTTCCACACTAAGATTATGACTTCAAATAAGTATTAAAGGATGCTTCTCAGTTCTCACATTCGTGTATGTGAGTGGAACGAGCAGAAGTTCAAAAGCCTAATAAAAATAGGCACAAATTGAAGTTGAAGGACCCCTTCTTGCTGCAAGTGTACAACTAAATAAGCAGTCAAGATGAGTAATAATTTTGTTTAAGATGAGAAAGTACTAAAAAAAATGGGGCCCCTTAATTTCTTGGGCCTAGGGCGGACGCCCCTATTGCCCCTGCCCTGGGCCGGGCCTGCTCATTAATAAAAAAAAAAAATTAATTCACATTCCCTAATTAACAAAGACTTGGATCAAAGGATCTAATACGAAATTATTCTCCCTCAAGTTTCAAATTCTCTCTTCTCTCATAATTTGGATTTCATAATTCTAATATGTATGAATTTGCAACTTAGAACATAGAGTAAGTTTTCTATATCACTCACGACTTCATTACCCGTGCATAAATAGAATCACGTAGAAGTTGCTACATATCATGTATGTTTACATTTTGAATTCTTGATAAACATTTAAAGGCTTTTTTAAGCGATAGGTCCCTAAACTTAGGGGATATTTTGGATTTAGTCCTTAATCTTTTTTTTTGCTGGATCTAGTCCCTAAACTTTAACTTTGTTTAGAACTAGTCCTTCCGTTAACCCAAAGTTAACTCCGTCAGTGTCTTCCAATAAGAGTTGCCACGTGTCCCAACTTGCAATTTTTTTTTTGGCTTTTTTGACTTTGAGGTCCCTAAACTTAAGGGGGGTAATTGAATTTAGTCTCTATCCTTTTTTTCGTTGGATCAGGTCCCTAAACTCCGGACAATTTTGGATTAAGCCCTTCTGTTACTTTTAATCTAACATCGTTACCCTGAGGAAATTTTTATGCCACGTGGACCAATAAATTAATGCCACATGGAATTTTTCTTTTAAAATTGAAAAATTACAATAAATAAATAAAATTAAAAAAAAACAGACTCTTACTTTCTCCTTCTATCTGTTCGATCAGCATGAGTTTATTCTTAGAACTCAAGCATTTGTTAATCCATCCACTTGCATCCTATCTGTTCCTTTTAGCTTATCATTACCTGATTTGAAGCGCAACTGAACCAAACATCATAAACAGACCCACCATGCCACAGAAAATTTTTCAGGCCAGAATGTGAACCACCTTCCCTATCGTCCTCGTTGTGCTCGATCGTCTCGTTAAGGCTTGACATCATAGTTTCTTCACCTTGCTTAGGGGGTGACATTGTTTTTCAGAATATAAAGTTCTAAACAAAAAAAAAGAACACACACAGTGTCAAGTGATAAAAACTGAGTTAGACACCTACCAAACCTTCATCGTCAAACTCTAAAGTAATAAAAAAGAGATTTTTCTGTGTCAATCAAAGATCTTTGTTGCCTTTCTTCCTCCCTCCAGACTCTGCATATGACGCGCCGCTAAGAAGAAGGTGGAGGAAGCGGAGAAGAGGGCGGAAGCTGGAAAGCAGAGGACGCTGAGGTTGTTGAGGGTTCGAAGTTGCGAGGCTGCTGCATGGTGAAGGAAGCGTGACTGGTCTCCTTCGGTGTCACATCAGATTTGCAGAGAAGATGACCAAGCGAAGGATGAAGAACGAAGAGGATCTTCGGGGTCGCCACCGCAACTAGGTTCCAGGGGCTTTGGCTATAACTAGCGCCGCCGCACACCATCAAGCGAACTCGTGACTGTGACAATGATTTTCGCTGTAAACCGAAGCAAGCACAAAACTCAGATCGAGGCGCGACCTTGAGGACGGTGGCGAAAGCTTCTCAAATCATTACCCTGATGGCAGTGATGAGCGCTTGAGACATCACGACCATGACGATGGTGCATCTCGTCGCAGACGCGTTGTATTCCCATCGTTATAAAAAAAATCAATTTTTTTTTAAATTTTATTTATTTTTTGTAATTTTTCAATTTTAAAAGAAAAATTCCATGTGACATTAATTTATTGGTCCACAGGGCATAAAAATTTCCTCATGGTAACGGTGTTAGATTAAAATTAACAGAAGGACTTAATCCAAAATGGTCCAGAGTTTAGGGACCTGATCCAACGAAAAAAAGGATAGGAACTAAATTCAATTATCCCCCTAAGTTTAGGGACCTCAAAGTCAAAAAAGCAAAAAAAAAAAAAGAAAAAATCCAAGTTAGGACACGTGGCAACATCTTATTGGAAGACACTGACAGAGTTAACTTTGAGTTAACGGAAGGACTAGTTCCAAACGGCGCTAAAGTTTAGGAACCAGATCCAACAAAAAAAAAGATTAAGGACTAAATCCAAAACACCCCCTAAGTTTAGGGATCTATCACTTAAAAAAGCCACATTTAAATGTTGTAAAAATAAGAGGAGTTGGTTGATACGTTGAAAAGTGCATTTGAAAAAAAAAAAGTGCTTAAACATTATAATCGGATTAACTCTTTTAAACTATTATTTGATGAGTCTCACAATCAATACGCCATAAGCCACCATGTATTTCATATAAATCTCACCCACTCTTAACCAATAGGAAATAACTTTTAAATATAATTAAGATCTCAATAAATATATATATATATATATATATATATATATATATATATATATATATATATATACATACACAGCTAAAAGAAGAAGACTATTTTGTCGAGTTCTTCTTGTGACTCTAAGTTTAACAAGTCACAACTCATCACGAGCATGAACCCTTGCCAGCACGCCATGTATTCTGCCCTTCTCATTTTTGTATCTCAATCAATCGACCCCACTCCGTACGTATAAGAAAGAATCTGCCAAACCACCATACGATGGATTCACGATAGTGAGTATGACTCGTTTCATATATGGTATAGACATGCAAACCAAAACAATAATTTACTCATTTGATTAGAAATAGTAGAGACAGAGACCAGAGTCTTGAAGATCTAGTTGTCCAAGGATGCGTTAGAAGGTTTCACATTGTCTATTTTTTTTATTATGTGTGTGGTATGATTTAAATATTTATTGGTCTATTTTTTTTCATTATTAATTAATTTTCATATTATCAATTGAGGTTGACATAGTTGAAATATATGAGGTTGTGTTATTTTAGTAAGTTGTTGGGGATTTGATTATCCCCACCTCTTATAAATATAAAGAAATTCAGTTAGAAAAATCATTCCTAAAAGAATTAAATCGTACCCAAATGATTAATTGTCGCGTTCGCGTTAGTGAATGTGTAATAGATAAAAAAAAATTTAACGAACTTCTATATTTGCTGGTGTTCCTTTAGGATTATTATATTACTAACTTATATATATACAAAATATTTTGCATATAGGAATAGTTAATTAATATTATTATTTGCTTTAATTTGAAATTATAAATATTTCATGTATATTTTCAAAATTATCTTTATATTAGTATTGGAAATATGCAAAGTCGATTGTCTTTCTATTTTCCTATAAGTAGATAAAGGCAATTTAAAAAAAATTAATTGATTAATTGAAAGAAGTAATTATAAAAAAGACAAAAAATTATCAAAGAGCTTATATGGACAAGAGGGAATATAACCTACGTTTTTGGGATATAAGTTAGTATATATTATAATGCTTATAGACTTATCTCGTGAATTCATAGCTACCTCATAAGTTAATATATTTTTTAATGCTTCTAGCCTTATATCATATGAATTCGTAGACCAACGAGCTGTTGCAGTGGTGCCAGGGGCTGCACTTGGTAGGGCGAACCACGGTTCGATCCCCCACAACAACGTTGGGAGAGGAATAAAACCTTAACCCCGGGACGCTCCTCGAACTGAATTAGTCGGCCAGTGGGTCGGATACCAGGGTGCAAACCAAAAAAAAAAAAATGAATTCGTAGCTATCCTCATGGCAATTGAAGCCACTGCCGGCTAGTATCTACCCTTTTGTTAATTAGCATAGACTTAAAAAATTAACGGCAAATTGGCATGTGAGCTTCTCTTACTCTTTATCTAAAAAAGACAAGGCCAAATTCTTTCTTGCCAACTTAAGCAAAACATGAGACAGATGAAATGATCTCCCTCTTATCACTAACCAATGAAGCATGTTGTGCAATATAATGTGACTTAAAATAGTTTTCACATGCACTATTGTTTTTTCTTCATCGCTAGGGGAACCTGACTCCTGAAGGCTGACCCAGCTGGCAGGTTGACCGTGTTTCTATGAGTAAATATATATGAAATTGCTCCTGCTCGCTGCGGTAGTGACTTCAAACTTAAGAGACTAAAGTGTTTCATTCCATGATGAAACGGTGGACATGATAACTAATGAGGGAATTTATTTTAGAGTTATGATAAATAAACCTAAAAAATCAATTTTTTTTTGTTTACGAGGAACTTATAAATAAGTTTTTATTATAAAAAAGTGACATGTGTCACTTGTTAACCAATAAATAATAAACAAGTGATACATGTCATTTTCTCTGTGATGTAGACCTATTTGTAAGTTAATTTTATAGATTTATCAATATTTTTGTTTTTTTAACACGATCGGCTTTTATATTTAATGATAAAAAATTAAATAAAAAGTTGTGTTGAAAAAAAAATGAATTTATGAATTTAATTGTTAGTAATAGATATTTATTATATATATTTTAATTTCTTATTCTTAATCTTAAGAAAATTTTGATATGTAAATAAAAATGTTCCTTCTTGACCTACATACACTTAATTGCTAATGAGTTTATGATGTTGGGTAACCAACTAATGATATTTTATTTCTAAGCAAAGAAATACATAGTTCGTTACGTTATTAATCAAATTTTAAACATTATTTTCTCTTTCTTATTATCTTTTTTTTTTTTGAAATGTTTTGTTTTATTTATTTGTTTTATTAAAAATTTGAGAATCTAAATGTTATTTTTCAATACTAATATATATAAATAGTAAAACAAAGTAATGATTGATTACGGAAAGAGAAATAATATATTAAAAAAATAATTAATTTATTCATTATTGAAAATCAAATTTTTTTAAAAAATAATATTTTTTTTAATAAAACAGATAAATAGGAAAAAAAGAATTAACCTGTAATTAAGTCATGGCTAACCAGCCCAAAATATAGAAAATCAAGAGTAGGACTAGGAATAAAACTGATTAAGTAGAGTGTATCTTTCCCTTCCCCTTAGACTTTTGGGAAGTTTCTTTATGCATGGCTTATTTATGATTTTGATCTATATAAATAAGAATTGTTTTGTAATACATATATATATATATGTGTGTGTGTTTAATATATATATATATATATATATGTTTAATCCCTACTTTTTTATTTTGTTTTGGTTTTCATCCTTGACGTTAAAGTTTGATGAAAAATGTCATTGATACGTGATATATATTAGGGACTAAAAAAAACTTGATTTTAGAAAACCTAAAAGCAAAATTCACATTTTATAAAAATAATTTTTTAAAAAATACCCATCTTCTTTTTCCTTTTAGAAAACCTAAAATTCTACCACCCACACTATCATTTCATCATCATTGCTTGTCAACCTTTCATCCATTTTTACAAAAGTATTTCGTGGTAGCGCAATTGTATATCTCGTAGAAGAGTTGCGAAAACAACGAAAAACTCAACAATGACGTTCAAGATATAGTCATAGAGATTGTGACTGGTTTCAGATCATAAAAAGAGACCACAAATGTGAAAAATGGGGAAGGAGAAGAGGATTGTGGCCTTTAGTGGTGAGAATATTTTATTTTTTAAAATAAAATGTGAATTTTGGTTTTTTTATTAAATAATTATGTGGTTTCGGTTAGATCTCATCAATATTTTTCATCAACTTTAATCTCAAAAACTAAAATTAAAATAAAATAAATAGGTAGAAATTAAAACAAAATAAAAAAAATATGAATGAATTTCAAAACCACCATATTTATAAAAATAAAAAAAAATCATAAACCATAAATAATTCCTTTCTATACTGCTAAATGTGTTTTATGGAAGGTTTTTGACCAAGAAATTCCTTGGCAGTAGCTTGCATTGTTGCATGCTTGCAGTGGAAGGGAGCAAGCTAAAGGGGTACCATTAGAAAGGCCAGAAGTCTTATTTATGTGCACTCTTTTTCTGCATTTGAGATGATTATAATTATGTTTGTTGACATGTACCTTTCACAATTTTTTTATGTTATACTTTGCACTGCTTTATTAATGACAATGGACATAGGAGCCTAGTTCAGTGTCCTAATTAGAAGGGAAGGGACCTTTGTTGTTTGGTCATTGCATGAAAGAATTTATAAGCCTACCAACTCCAAACCTCTAATTTAGTTTTCTCTTGCAAAGGCTGGTAATTAGATATTTGTGCGTGTTTCGCTTCAAATTCAAAAACAATATGAATATCATATTATTAAATATTTAACGAGAAAAAATCCAGCTTTAAAATTTCGGTAGCTTTTCACCTAATAACAACTTAAAGTCAAACTCCTTTGTACCTCTCCAGAATATAGATATTGAGCAACAATTTCTTTTTGTTTTTTCAAGGATTGTATTAAAACGCAGGAACAAAAGGTACTCGATCGAAACCAATTACAAGTAAGGGAACTTACATAATAAGGATTAAGGATTGGATACAAGATTTGGGACGACTCATACAACTAACAATCAGAAAAAGTAATTACCATCCTACCATATAAAAAAAAAATCAGTCTCAAAAAACGAACCTTAATCATATTAAATAAGGAATGAAAATCTTTCTTGCAATTGTTAAATATGATTGAATTATGGTGAGGCTACAAGGGTCAACAGAAGGTCATCCAAATTATAAGACCACTATCCTTAAATTATGAATTAAAGAACAATGATTTTGAACATAAGAATACCCCTTCCAAAAAAATCAAAGAGGTACTATGTGACTCTAACCAAATGCAGATAGAGTTCCAAACATAAAAGGACTTGTTATGAATACATGTGATAAAGTTTCTTCTACACTTGCAAAAAATAACACGAGGTGTCTATCTGCATCTGCAGACTTGTTAGATTAACTCTAGAAGGAAATAATCACACAGTGAAGGACCACTTTAATTCTTCAAAATGTGAAAATTCACTCTTAGCCCTTGAATATTTTTTTATGGGACACATATGTCCTTCCGTCCACTCTGACAACTCCTCAACCGGGGACTTGAGTGTCCCGAAAAAAAATCTTCAAAGACTTAAGTACAGTATCTCTTAAAAAAATCTTCAGAGACTAAAAATAAATTTTTATTTTTGAGGGACTAAAGTATCTCATCTAAATAACATGAGGGTGAAAATGATACCTTTTATGAACCATTTGCAATACAAAGGCTTTAACTTAATTCTAAAAGCACTTTTACTCTTCAAATTAGAGTGAACAGGCTCGACGAGTCTGGTGGATCAAAAGCATGGATATATAGAATTGGACAAAGGTAGGTTGTTCCCAATCTCGTAACGGTAATTGCTTTTGAGCAACAATGATTGTTTTTCCTTTCTTAAAAAAAAATTTGAACCAAACACCCTTTCGGTTTTTCAAGCAACAACAAATATCATTTTATTTGAACTTTTTTCTTCTAAATCGCATATATCCTTCATCCATCAGAAGTAGGATTGTTTAGGGTGATAAAACTCATTCTAATAACTATTTAACGCAATTGCATACTCAAAAACTCAAACTCGAGATTACTAATTAAGTTAACTCCGTCAATACCAATTAAATAACAATTTTGCTTTGCTTTACACATCCTATAGTTGGTAAGTCCTTTAACCACCGGCCACTTACTAATTAGTATTTAACCTAATTTAAATTAGACAAAGACATGTCAATGATAAATTTCAGATCCTGTCTTTTTGAATAAGGATTTTATTATTCATTGTTCTAAAGATAATGTATAAATAATCTAAAGTATAAAGTCAACCTAAAAAATAATGTTATATATTAGGGATGACTTATTCAAATGTAGTTATTCATTTGTAATTATGTTTCTAACGTTTTCTAACTAACTGATAGATGCTAGTTGTTAGCTAGATAAGTACTGATAGAAGATAGATGCTAGTTGTTGTTGTAAATAGGTAGATAAGACTAAGTTGCAACCAACTGAATTATATATAAGGTGAGTAGCCTCACTCAATAATAAATGAATCATTTTCTTCTCATTTCAATTAACATTCTTTGTGTTGTTTTCTTTTCTGGTTAGTTGTTGATCAAAGTTCGACAGCAACATTGCCATGTTAATGTATTTTAACACGGTATCAAAGCACTCGATCTAGAGGCTCTGGTACGTTTCCGTTTTTTTCTGCATCAACTCTGATTTGTTGTTCCTTTCTTAATCTCGTGTTTCTTCACGATCGATTTCATCTTTGTGATTGATTATTTGATCTCACATTTTGAATATTTCTTAGTCTCGTGATCACATTTTTTTTCTAATGGTGAATGCATTGAATCCTGTAATGGATCCTTCGAGTGAGTATTATTTACATCCAAATGAGAATCCAGCTATTAGCTTGGTTTCAACTGTTTTGACTGGTAGCAATTATCATTCATGGCTCCGAGCAATGAGTATGGCTCTGAGGTCAAAGAATAAACTTCAATTTGTTGATGGAACTCTCTCCAAGCTAGAAATTGATGATCCAATGTTTAATGCTTGGGATCGGTGTAACACATTAGTAGTCTCATGGTTGAATCATTCTTTGGATCCTGCAATTGCACAAAGTGTCCTATGGATGGAAAGTGCTACTGGAATCT
The DNA here is from genome assembly GCA_037953625.1 of Crotalaria pallida. Taxonomy (NCBI): domain Eukaryota; kingdom Viridiplantae; phylum Streptophyta; class Magnoliopsida; order Fabales; family Fabaceae; genus Crotalaria; species Crotalaria pallida. The sequence continues at coordinate 150,096,539 of CM075650.1, forward strand.
AGGAAGATCTGCACGAGCGATATCATCAAGGTGACATTTTCAGAATTTCAGAATTACAGGAAGAACTTTATATGCTGAAACAAGGTGATATGTCCAATAGTGCATATTTTACTCATTTGAAGGGTTTGTGGCAAGAACTAGAGAACTTTAGACCTATTCCTTCTTGTTCATGTGAGATTCAATGTGACTACGAATTGATTCCCACCATTCGAATGTACAGACAGAATGATCAAGTTATTAGGTTCCTAAAAGGACTAAATGAGAATTATGCAACAGTTAGGTCACAAATTATGCTCATGCAACCATTACCTAGCATCAATAGAGTTTTTTCTTTGCTCACACAACAAGAAAGGCAAATGAATTTGTCATCTGATGACTCTAGTATTGCAATCAATTTAGTTGATAATGGATTGAATCATAACAGAAATAGAGGAAGAGGTAGAGGCAGAACCTCAAGTGATCCTCATTCCAACAGAAATTTTACTCCTAATGCTCAGGTAGGAGTGTTAACAGGAATCAATATGGAAAAGACACTAGGGTCTGTACCTACTGCAATAAAACAGGTCATCCCTGATAACTGTGTCTCGTTCCTCCTCTGAAGCAGAATATCGAGCTTTAGCAGATGGTGGCTGTGAAGCTCAATGGTTGTTATATCTACTTATAGCCTTTCGCATTGATCATCCCAAACCTGTGGTTTTATTTTGTGATAATAAATCTGCCATTCACATTGCGACGAATCCGGTTTTCCATGAAAGAACAAAGCATATAGAAATGGGTTGTCATAGTGTGAGAGAAAAATTGCAAGCTGGTGCAAGCTGGAGTTATTCATTTACAGCCAATATCCTCTAGTTCTCAACTTGCTGATATCTTGACAAAACCACTTGCTCCTGGACCGTTTCGTTCTATTCATTTCAAGTTTGGATTGCAAGATATTTGCACTCCAGCTTGAGGGGGCTGTTATCAAGGATGACTTATTCAAATGTAGTTATTCATTTGTAATTCTGTTTCTAACGTTCTCTAACTAACTGATAGATGCTAGTTGTTAGCTAGATAAGTAAGAAGATAGATGCTAGTTGTTGTTGTTGTAGATAGGTAAATAAGACTAAGTTGCAACCAACTGAATTGTATATAAGGTGAGTAGCCTCACTCAATAATAAATGAATCATTTTCTTCTCATTTCAATTAACATTCTTTGTGTTGTATGTTTTCTTTTCTGGTTAGTTGTTGATCATAGTTCGACAGCAACATTGCCATGTTAATGTATTTTAACAAATAATGAATTTAATATTTGGATTTTATTAAGAACACTTGTTTAATATTTGAGACATTTACCTTTAATATTTAAAAGTTAATTTCTTTAGTTTCTAAAATTAACTTTACATGCATTGCCCAAATATAATGAATAGCAAAACCCTCTGAATAAATCCATATTGCTGATGCCTATTTTGACATTTTAACACTAATTTCAAACTCACTTAACACATTTAATAATAATACATCAGTTCCTTAATAAATATTGTGGAAATTTTTGGAAATTAAAGAAATTAGTTTATATTGTTAGTGCTTTAGTGATAATAAAATGATAACATTTGATATTTTTTTTAAAATTATTTTTATAATTATTTTTTAGTTTTAATTTTGCGTCCCGTAATCGAATTTTTAGCCCCTATTTTTTTGTGAGAAAAGACTAAAATAGCCTCAGCGTTAAATAATTTTCAATTTCGAGGTGTCGAAAATAAAAAAATATACTATGTCAAAAATATGTTCCGATTTTTTGGTATCAAAAGTGCAAATTTTTACACTACGACGACGGATCAGTGGGAAGCGAAAAATGTATTTTTTATCAACACTGCTTTTTGATGCTTCTCTGTTCTCCAGCAACACCCAGTTTCTCAAGTTTATCACCGGTGAAAAAAAAAGGATATTGGATTACTAGTTTTAAGCCCGTGCACTGCACGGGATGTTTGTTTGTTTGCATTAATTATTATTGGATAATTTAAATAGATAATAATTGTAAATTATTTTGTGCCTTCGAATTGATTTGATATCATACTAATTTGTAAAGAAAAAAATCATTTGATGAAACTTAAATGATTAAGTTCGTCAAAACATACTATCAATATATAATGTCTCATTCTTTTATTGTATTATAATGTCAATTAATCTCGTACGGTTATTATTTTATTTTAATTTCAGAAATGCAATACCAACATATTATATAAATCTCAAAAATAAAGTACCAACATCATATCAACATCTTTATTCGGTAAACAATAATATATCAAAAATATAAAATTATTTTACGGAAAGAGAGAAGATGAACTACTATAATCTTGCATTCACTCCATAAAAATAGAGAACCAAAACAAAAGAAGAATAAAAAAGCATTACCTTAGGTTTCTATTGAAAAGCCAATGTCTGCCTCCTTAAAACTACATCCTTTAACTTTAATTTATGATTAGTGTCAATTGTTATCAAGGGCTTACCCTTAAACTCATCTTCAAAATCTATGGATTTTAAGCAAAAGCAATTGTTTGATCAAGAAGAAAATAAAAGAAGAAGAAAAAAATTGGGATTTGAGAGAATGAAGTGTTGTTGATAATGATGAAATGGAGAATGAGAGGTGGCTCAGGAGTTTGTTATAGAAAGAGAAACGGTAAAAGAGAAAGAGAGAGGGGATAAAAGAGAATAAGAGAGTGAATGGAGAGAGAAGAGTAAAAAAAAGGAAGAAGTAGATAGAAAAAGATGCAGTTTTATGCAGTTTTTTCAATTGAAGCAGTTACACCCACAACAAAAAAGTGCCACATGGATGCCTTTGTTTAAGAGAAAACCCCAACTTTCACTTAGAAAACAGGATTTCAAAATGGAGCAAGGAAAAAGCAGGATTAAGACATCCTTTTATAATGGGTCTGTTTGGCAAAACTAACTTATAGCTGTGAGCTTGTAGCTGATAGCTGTGAGCTTATAACTGATAGCTGTGAATCTAGCTTATAGCTGTGGGATTATAGCTGTGAGCTTCTGTATAACTAGCTTATTGAACTAGAGCTCTTTGGCAAAACTAGCTGTGCAACTAATTTAAACATGTGAAATGACTGAAAAGTACATAACATGTAGAATAATAATTAACATTGACATTCAACGTTTTAATGACGATAATACTACATTAGTAGCTTATAGAGAAAGGCATATACTTCATTCAAATAGATATAAATGATAAAAAATTATAACATTCATAATAATTATTACTAAGTACTACTGCACTTTAAACATTTTTATTATTTTTATAAAAATGTCACGGCATCTTTATTAACAATGACACGAAAGAAGGACAAAACTTTTAGCCTATTGATTAGACACACCGTCATCACAAAATCACACAAATCCAATCTGAACCAAATTCACAAAATCAAAAAAAATTGAGGATAACAAAAAAGTGAAAGAGAAATTTGATGATCAATGTTGAAATAAATATCGCATACCTTTATGTCTCCTGAATCAATAATTAAATTTAGGATTTCTTTATGAGTGGTTTTGGTGTGGTGCGTACAGATGTTGAATATATAGAAGGATTCTGGGTTTTTGGGTTTGAGGGGAAAAAGTAAAAAATTTGGCGGGTAATATGAACTTGGGCCAGAATAAATAATAATATAATTTAATAAAAAAAGGGTAAAATTGATATATGATTTATTGAAAGCTCTTATTTTTTTCTCAAAGCTACCTGATGCAGCTTTCCAAAAGCTAGCTTTCAAAAGCTATAAGCTTCCTTTTTGAAAGCTATAAGCTTCTTTTATTTTTTGTTCACCAAACAGCTCTAGTAGCTTATTGACCAAATCAATAAGCTAAAAACTACTAGATAAGCTATAAGCTTGTCATACCAAACACACTCAATAAAAGGAAAGATTAGAAGTCAAATTTGGCATGTTGAGCAAGTTTCTTAAGCTTCCACTGATCTTCTTTCCTTATTTGGTTTTTCATTTATTACTTTTTTTTTTCCTCTGTGGTTGGGATTGTAGACTTTTCCCCCTCCTTGGACGTGGTTGGAATATGGTTTTGCATTAGAGAATCCATCTTTCTACCTCTGTTTCCACATTTTATGATTTATAACTTGTTCAATCCCCAATTTTCTTGAAATTTCAATTTCTTCAACATCCTTGGTGGCAGGGAAACTTCTAATTGGTTTGGCTTACTCTGCTAGTATCATTTTGCACTTGCACACTCATGTATGAAGAGAACTGGACATTAGAATTTTTTATATGGAAAATGCTAACTTGGTAAGGAATTAAGCAATTATAAATAAAAGTTATTCGAAAGTGTGGTTTTTTTATGTTTTCGAGAGAGTGATGAATATGACTTTAGGATTTTTTCCATGTGTAGTAACCTTAACAAGTGCCCTAAGGACATTCGTCGGCAAAAGACCCTTTATAGTATTGATAAAAAAAATACATTTTTCACTTTTGACTAATCAATGTCAAAAGTGTAGTTGGAAGTGTTTTTTTTTTTTGGTATTTCTGAATTCGAAAATATTTAACGTCGAGGGTATTTTAATCTTTTTATGAAAAAAAGGGGTCAAAATTAAAAAAAAAAAATTACTTGCTTCATGGTGTTTTTTCTTTTGGCAACAAAAATATCATTTGATGGGCTTGGTAGCTGTTAAGAAATCAAAGCCCCAAGGAGAGACCAAAATCTATATCCAAAACAAAAAGTAGACCCAAAAATAGTATCCATAGTGGTGATTAAGGAAATAGTAAAATATTTCTTTCGATCCTACATGTAAGATCTTTTTTATAAAAAATTAGTTTTATTTGTAAAACCTCATCCCAAATTTTAATAATATTTAATTGCTTCTTTACAAAAAAAATTAAACACTCATATTAAGTCAACACTTTTTAAAATATCGATAACAATTATAAGGGTGGTTTTAAAAAATTATTAAATATTTGTATTTTTAATACCACTAACAACCTTAATCCACTTTTTTTTGACATAAATTTTCTCAAAAAAAATCTTATATATATAAGTCTGAAGAGAGTATTCATTTTTCAGGCACAATAAAGCGTGTAATACTTCCAGAAATCTTAAACTTAGCTTTTTTTTTTTATTTGTATTGACTTATTCACATAGTCTTCATTAACTAATATTTTTAAGACATTTGATAACCCAACACTTAAGTAAAATACAATAAACTCAAGGTTTAATTATATTTTTTATTATTTATGTTATTTTAAAATTTCATTTTGATCCTTTATTTTTTTATTTTCATTTTATTTTTTTCAAATAAAGGCATTTTATATTTTTTTTATCTCTATCATTTTAAAATTTTTCAATTTGTGCTTTATTTTCATTTAAAAAAAAAGAAGCTTATTTTGGCTATAAAATTTGTAATGTTTAGGATGAATTTCGGGTTAAAGAAGATCAAGATGATGAATTCCGGTAAAAAAACTCAAATTTTGATAAAATTGGCAAACATTGGCAATAAAACTTTCAAACTCTAGTGGTGTTGATGGAAGCACCAAATTGAAACTGTTTGTAAAAGTAATGTCCAAATAAATCTAAAAAATATAAGTGTATGTTTGAAGCGTGGAATTGGTTTTCAAGTTAGGAATTGTAATTCCAATTCGAATTTCTTCAGAATTGAAATTGAGTTGGAATCGTAATTTTATGTTTGAATTGTATAAAGAATTAGAATGTAGAATTGGAATTCCAAATTCAATTTTTAATTTCATTATTTGGGCATAAGATGTAGAATTTAAATAATTAAATTAATTATATTCCATTATTTGTGCATCATCATTTGTGTGTGCCGTTGCACCAACCTTTTGTGTATGTCACAACATCGCTTGTGTCATGGAGACATTGGCGTGGTTTGCTACCAAGAATCATATATTTTAAAGGTTATGGATAATGGAGGGGAGGGGTAAAGTGAGTCAAAAAGATAAGAAGATTTTTGGAGTAAAAAAGTGGGGAAGATGAAACATAGGGGTGGATTAAAGTTGTGAAAAAGCTCATCCAGATCGGACATATCCACACAAGTCCGATAAATAGGCGGGTTAAGACTCTTAAAATACGACCTAAATAGGTCTCAGGCTTTTTTGGCTCGCTTCAATAAAACCTGAATCAGACAAGCATCGAGGCGACCCACTAATATCACCTAAAAACTTTGGCCGATCTAATTAAAAAGATGGCCCTTTACCAGGTTTAATTAGACGATTTTAGTCCCAAATTTCATCCGGGTCTTTTTGGCCCGAGTTTGATCAAGGCCGGATCCCAAACCCGACAGGGTAGACCGAATTGTCACATTTAGGGTGGACTGGTGAATAGGTAGTATGTTTTGCTTTTAGACTCACGATACTAAAATTTATAAAATATGGAGTTGTAATTCCGAGGCTCGGGGTAGCACCTGAAAGAATTAGTCACCCTGTCCGTGTGGGTGGATACTTTGAAAAACCAAAAATGAAACACTTAAAATAATATAGACATTTTTAATAAAGACATGGACATTTTTAATAAAGACACGTCAGATTTTTTAATGTATACCTAAATCGAGAAAATGGACCGAACTAATAAACAAGAGTCCAATATATCTCAAATCGTTTTGGTTCGACAAGATAGAGATTAAATCAGTCAGACTCCAACCCAGTCCAATCGGATTTTTTACTTTTTTATTTTTTTTTAGAACTTCATCAATCAAAAGTGAGAAAAAGACCCTTTATCTGAAATACTCTTTTCGGCACAATAAGAAAAACCCAGTAATTTATTAATCTACTCTTCTTATTATAAAAAAAATATCTTTTAGAGCCAACACATACGTCGGTGAAGCATTGCTCACAGCAGATGAATGATAGGTAAAAAGTGGATTTCTAGTGTAACACACTTCTAGTAATTACCCTTAATTAATTTAGGACTTGAAAATTTTTCTTTTAAAAACCATCTTAATTTCTTTTTCATTACCTTTTACAGAGTGCCAGCCAAAATATATTAAATACATATAGCACTGAAGTGCGCCAACAACCGAGTTTGAAAACTTTCATTATACATAACCAAAATAATTAAAGCATTAGTGTATTATCATTCAAAAGACCGAGGACATAAAGCAGTGTCCGACTACTAAGACCTACTCTCCCTATGAGGGAGAGTGAACCTGCTCGGCCGGGGAATGTGCTTGCTCAGACTCGGTACCTGAAAAATGGTAAGGAGGTGAGCATTACACAAAACTTAGGAAGACAGTTTCTAATATGACATAACGACATACCAAGTCAAACACAGTTATTCAAATAAGCACATAATCACATTATCCAATCCAAAACATGCTTCATACACAGTTATCATCATTCACTCGGCCCATACCTATCCTTTTCATGTATCCTTTATCTTTCACTTTTATTTACCTATTTCCTTTCCCTTTTATTCTCACTTGTAACATTTTATCATGTCCCACATTCTCTTTATTCGGCCCTCTTTCCACTTTTTCCTTTTTATTCACCTTTTTCATGTCTCTTAGAGAAGCGTACACCCGTGTACGTCAAGCATGCACCTCGTGCACGTCTTACCCATTCATTGGAATTAGGGAGTGTCCATCATAGCGTACATCATCCCATGATGCACTGCTTATAACTGCACATGAACATATCGACTGTGCTTACGCGATCATTGCACAGGAACACATCACAAGGAGCACATCCTAACCGATTCCGTTAATAGGAATCTTGTGTGAGTCATTACTGTGTACATCATCCCATGATGCTCGGCTTACAGCTGCACAGGAACATATCACTGTGTCTTACGCGATCATTGCTCAGGAACACATCACTGTGTCTTACTTGACCCGTCTCACACAACCATCATTCTTTACTTATCCTTTTACTTTTATTCATTCCCTCTTGATCTCTCTCGTCTCACTTCCCTTTACCATTTCCCTCGCCTTCTTGTTATAGTTTCTGTTCTCCAGTTATTATTCCTCGTTTCATCTATTACCTAGTAGTTTACACCATTTCCCAATCTCGACCACCTATGGTCGGCACGCATATTATTCAAACAGTATCAAACATGCATAGAACAGTTATCACCTTTCACACATTTATTCATGCTTATCATAACATACACATATTTCACATTTAATTTAATAAGTTCTTCTTGTTTATTCATTTAATTCGCTAATAATAATCTATATCCACTACCCTATGGTTCAATAACCTAAACTAACACCCATTCTTAGCACTCACTATGAGAACAATAGAAACCCAAACCTAAGCTAAGGTAACACCCACTCCTTACCTCAAAACAGCGAGAGATAAGGAATCCTGTGATTTCTAGCCTTGTTTCTTGCGTTCGAACTCCTCAAACTGTGGTCCCTTGAATCTTCGGTGACGCCTTAACAAAGCCCTAGGAATGCCGAGGAAAAGCTCGAAGTTTATGAGAAAGCGGAAGGAACGATCTTTGACTCTTAGAAATGGTTGAGGCTTAATGAAGGTTGATGATGAGAGTAGAGTCTGTGAGTGTTTCAGATCTTTTTTATTGAAAAGATATAATTATCAAAAGATTACTGAGGGTTCGTAAACTTAATGAAGTTTGGCTCCTATAGAGTGGAAATGCGATATTATTTCTACAGCAAAAAGAATGGGGGAATGCGCCTTTGATTAGCCCGATTTTACGGGGACGCCCATTACAAGTGTGTGAATACTTCAGATAATATTGAATGAGTGGGCGCTGTCAGTATTGTTTTCTACTGTTGTACTGCGCGCTTTGGCTCTCGTCCCTTCTCTCGTTCGCTTTCTCACTGTTGTTTCTTCAGGTGTTCCTTCTCCTCATTTGGGGGAGTGGGATCAGCGTTTTCTCCGTGTTTGATACTCCATAGAGTTGATTAGATTGATCGCCTTCCTTCAGTTGATTCGGCTGCCTCAGATGGGCTTACGGAGGATGAAAGGCGTACGCTGCACTGCTCGCCTTCAGGGCTTCCTTGCTCTTTGGTATTCTTCTCTTTCTCTTGTGTTTCTCCTTCAAGTTGCTGAAGGGGGAAGCTTATGTTCACCTCAGGGATATCGTTGGTACTGAGACATTGGCTGGGAGGGGTGCGCTCTAGTGTATTCTCCTCACTTATGTTTCTCTCGAGTTTATTTCTGGGCTTTCGAGGGACTTTGTGTACTTCTGGCCGCTTTGTTATTTCTTGGAGTTGATCAGCCTCCTTTCGTGGCCTCTCTTCTCTCTTTTTATTCATCTCTCTCCATTCGTTGTTGTTGTTGTTGTTGTTGTTTTTTCCTCTCCCTTTTATAATGTGCCTTTTGTCTGCTGGTCACTGCTTCCTCTTGCTTTACCCTTTGGTTTTTGGCACTTTTCCCCTTTTGTAGCCGCAGATTCCTTCTTTATCAGGTCCCTTTTGTTTGTTTTCTCTTCTTGGCTTTGTCATTCAATGGCTGCAGAAGGAGAGTGGTGCAAGTCTTTCCATCTTGGGCTTTGCCTTGGGAAGGGCTGAACGAAGTAAGCAAAGATTCCTTCGGACAACTTGCCATCTTCGTCTGGATGCGTGTGCGCCTTGGGCTGAGTGCGCTTTTTCGGGTAACTTTGGTGCTTCCGACACCTTCTCCTTGCCACAGCTATTTTTCTTGAGTTTTGCGACTACTGTCAACGTTGCTAGTCTCTCTCTCTCTTTCCCTCCTGGCTATGCTAATGAGGTGTTTCATATTTCTTTGGGAAGGCGTATAGAGGAGGATGTCCTTGCCTTGCAGGTGCTCGTCACGTGCTCCTTCCAGCTCATTATTTGTTTGGTAACTTTTAGCCCCCTATGATGGATTTTGGACCTTGCACTTTGGGCCTTGTTAATGGACCACTTATTTTTTGGGTATCAACAATTGCCCCCTTTGCAGTGAAAAGAGAGACTCCTTTTTAGTGCAAATCTCCTTCTCAATTTCTCCTTTTGTCTCCCATTCTTCTACTGCACTCCACGTGTCCACATGGGGATGAGGTAACACCTTTCAGTTCTTTAGCAGTTGCACGCTTCCCCACGTTCCCTCCTTTCCACATATTTTCAAAACTTCCCAAAACCCTTCAGTTACTTCTAGCCAACCTCTTACCTCCACTTACTCTCTTTCTTCCTTTATCACCTAAAACTCCTCCTTCTTCGTTGCTTCTCTGTTCTCCGTCTCCTTCCTCTCTCACTCTTTGATTTTCGTTGTCTCTTGCCTTCTTTCACATTTGCTGCTATCATGTCAGGGTCTAAAGCTACTGCTCCCTCCGAAGTCGAAGATGCCTCTTCAAGTTCTGAAGAAGAGATTCAACTCCCCGACCCTATTTCTTATTGCTTCTTGCAGCGACTCCCTTGTCCCCGTTCTTACCCTCTCGAACCAGGTCACCGCCGTTGGGCAGCAGGGGTGAAGGCGGATTCGCCCTTTGGCTCTGATTCGGGTGATCTCCTTACTGGCCCTCCTACCAGAGCCACGGTGGTCTCCGAAGACGTTGCCGAACTCATTTCCCCGCATTCTTACCACAAGGATCACTGTGCATTGGGCCCTTCACTGCTCCGTTCTTGCCTTCACAGCTCAGAGTTTCCTTGGGTGGATCTAAACTTCAACGTTCGTGTTGGGGGTACTAGTGGCTGGCAAGAGTGGTTGATCATATGTTCCCTACTCATCCTGCGTTTGCGACTATTCTGGAGAGAGTAGGCGTTGCTGCTGCGATTAAGGCGTCCCCTCGACTTTGCGCCAATCGTAAACCTGACGATTTGTTGGTTTTGATGCAACGCTGGTGCTCCTCTACCCACACCTTCTTGACATCGTGGGGGGAGTTTACCCCGACCCTTGAAGATGTGGTTGTACTCCTTAAACTTCCGTCCTTCGGAGATAAAGGCTTTGACATCGAAGGTGTTGATGAGCGCCTTTCTGAACTGTCAGTGGAGTTGAAGGCCGCTTCGGCTCTCAACTCCAAGTATTTGCGCGATCTTTTCAAACGGAGGCGTGCTTCTTATACGAGTGGCTCTTCTTCTCAAAGAGTGCGGGGTACTGGGAACTTGGTTCCAAGAGGCCAGAGGGCGAGTTAGCGTTCCTCCCTTAAATACACTTTTGCTAGTTGGGTTAGATACTTCTTCGGCGACTTCCATGATAGTAAGTTTCAGGCTGGTCCTGTCAAGGATCAGCGCCTTATTCGTGCTGCTTTCGTTGCTTTCTGGCTCAGTAGATACGTATTCCCTGGTCCTCCGTGGGAATCGGTGAGTCCATGCGTTTTTCTCTTTGCTTGTTCTTTGGCGGAAGGCATCCGTCTTCCTCTTGCTTTGTTCTATCTGGGCGGTCTGTACGCTCGCCTCGACCAGGTGGCCGAACAGATGCGTATTTCCCATGGACGCTTTGCAATCAACTCCTACATTGATTTGACCTTCCTTCAGTATTTTCTGTTTGAACGCTTCCCTGACTATGGTCCTGTCAGACTTCCTCTTTCGGGTAATCCTGCTGATTTGGAGCCCCGCTCCTGGTGTTGGACAAAAGGTTTTCCGAGAGCACCGTTGATCTCTTTGATTGATTTGGAAGACAAGTTCGTATTTCGTCCTTGTTTAGGTAATATCATGGAGGGTGGTGACCCTTTGCATCCCCTGTATGATGAAGAAGAGTTTGCCACCAGGAATGATTCTGCTGCTCGTTTTGAAGGCATCCTTGACTTATGGAAACTGATTCTGACTGCTCGCTGTCTGCCTGGCTTTGTGCCACTGGACAGTAAGAGCGCCCACGATGGAGCTCTCTAGCCTTGCCTCTACCGTCCCGATCGGGTGGCTAGGCAATTTGGGCGTGATCAGGCTCCATGCATTCTCCATATCGAACATGCTCCCGTGGAAGATCTAGTCAAAGTGTTGCTTTTTGGTGCAACCCCTGATGTTTCTGAAATCCCTCGTATCCATGTTTCTCCCTTCCGCGTCGGGGGTGTTTTGCGCGATTGGATCACATCCCATGAAGATATTCTACAACATTTGCGTGACTTCGAGGCTTCTTCACAGCATTCGGCCCCTTCTCTGCTGCCCATAGTATATAATGACCCCTATTTCTGTACTTCAATGAGGAAAGTCAAAGGTAAATATCTCGGCCATTTTTCTTTTTCTTGTTGTCTCCTGTTTTCTGCTCCGTACTAACTCTTTTATTCTGTTTTGCTTTCAGACGAGGAAGACTCCCCTAAACGCAAGGCTGTTGCGTCTTCCCCTGTTGCATCCCAAAGGGGAAAAAGGAAAACCACTTCTCAAGGTCTCTCTATTTCAAAGTCTCATGCCAAGGGTGGTGGTGGCACCGCCTTACCCCGGAAGAAGAAAAAGACAACTGCAGCCGCACCCTCTCGCCGATCTAGTCGCTTGCGGGCTGCTGGTATCCACATTGCTCCTTCTTCTCCTGCTCATATAGATTTGGTTCAAGATGATGTTGATGAGATTAGCTCGGATGACTCTCTTTTAGCCTATTACGAGTCTGCTGAAAGTGGCGGTGTTGAGGAGGAGTGTCCCCCAGGTTTCATTTTTTGCCTTCTCTTTTCTTGCTCTCATTGTGGCCCTTCTTTTTTCTTTTTATTCCTTCCTTGGCTTCTTTATTTCCAATGCACTTTGCTTAGGCAGCTTCATGGCATTACTGATGCTTTTCTTTTGCTTGTGGATGTAGGCGGTTCCGGTGGTCATCTTTCGCCGCCTTCACCTCAAGTCTCTGGAGGTGGTCATGTTCCCATTAGTCCTTCGACACTTCCATCTGTTCTTGGCCGTGAAGACCCCATGGATTTCTGTCATGATCCTTCTGTTGATGAGGATACCACTCCTTCTGCCCCTTTTAATGCTGCTACGTGTAGGGATGCCGACTTTTTGTGCCCCCAGTTGATGTTTTCAAAAGCGTTTCCGTCACTTCCAAGGGCGCGCCTTCTGAGGCCCCTTCGAATGCTGCTGATATTATTGAAGAAGTTATTGCTGAGACTCAGAGGTTTGAAGATGCACTAGACGGGATGGATGTTGAGGTGGATGCCTCTGCTCCCGAGGAGAGCCAAGCTGCTATTCCTGCTGAGATTTTGATTGGGGAACCTTCCGTCCCCGCGGTTTTTATTCCTTCTGCTGCTAAGGGTCTAGCTTCGACGAGCACAGCTGAAATTCCTGAGAGTGCCCCTACCCCTCTTGATGGACGTTCTATGCATGAGGTTCCTCATTTCCAGACTCCTTCTGCAAGGGCGGGTCACATTTCTGCTTCTCCAGGGTCCTCTTCGATTTGTGAGTATCTCTCCGTGTGCTCGATCTAAGTGAGGCTCTTTACATTTCTTCACTTTGTTTGCTAGCCTCACTTTCTTTGTGCGTGCTGTTGTGTGCTTTTTGCAGCTGCACTTTCTGCTAGGTCCCGCAGTTCGCTGGATGTGGATGATCAATCCCTGGTTGATTCGTTTCTTCTTGCTCACCCTGCCTTGATACCGCCTCGTGCCTCACTTCCCCGCCTTTTCAGGGAGTCCGCTTCACGCACCTTATTGGAGATGTTGTTATTGGTCCGTTCGACTGATGTGGATGCCTTGCCATGGGAGGACAAAGCCGAGATTTTGGATTTCTTGTATTTTCTCAAGTTTCAGCATTATTCTGGTGCTTGGCTTGAGAACGCCATTACTGGTTTTGAGAGCTTGCGCCCCCCATTTGATGATGCTGATTTGGTTGAAGCTGAGCGTTCCTTGCAGGAACGCCGTGCTCCGTTGGTGTCCCGTATCAAAGAACTTTCCTCCCAGCTTGACCAAACAACTTCAGAGTTGGAGCGACTTGATGCGGAGATAAATGATTTCGCTGCCCGGAAGCACGCCTACGAGGAGGCTTGTAGAGATACCTCCTTGAATTCCCTCTTCCGCATGTAGGCGTCATTTTCACTGCATATGCTGCTTCTTTGTTATTCTACTATTTGGATTATAGTTCTGGTTACTGCTCTTGGCTTTGCGTTTTGTATGCTTCTGACTGGATTTGGCTTCGTCGCTTTACCGCTACTGGACTTTGCCACCGGGTCTTGACTCCTTGTATGAATTGACTTCTTCAACTTCTTGACATTTCTTGTCTTTCGTTAGCATTGGTGTTTTGGTACAGGTTGCATGGACTCTGATGCTTCTTTAGGTGCTTTACATACACACATCTTTGTCTGGTGCTTACAAAATGTTATCACTTTGTGCTTTCTCTTTTTTCTTTCATCGACATGTGCACATTTCTTCTTATCTCTCTTTTTTTTTAACAATGGCCCCTCATGTTATTGGTGCCAAAATTTTTCTTCAAGGTGCACGTTGGGCATGCTTTCTTTTTGAACAGTGGCCCCTCATGTCATTGGTGCCAAATTTTCTTTCAGGGTGCACGTTGGGCACGCCTTCTTTTTGAACAATGGCCCCTCATGTCATCGGTGCCAAATTTTCTTTCAGGGTGCACGTTGGGCACGCTTTCTTTTTGAAACAATGGCCCCTCATGTCATCGGTGCCAAATTTTCTTTCAGGGTGCACGTTGGGCACGCTTTCTTTTTGAACAATGGCCCCTCATGTCATCGGTGCCAAATTTTCTTTCACGGTGCACGTTGGGCACGCTTTCTTTTTGAACAATGGCCCCTCATGTCATCGGTGCCAAATTTTCTTTCAGGGTGCACGTTGGGCACGCCTTCTTTTTGAACAATGGCCCCTCATGTCATCGGTGCCAAATTTTTTCTCAGGGTGCACGTCGGGCACATTCTACAGGTTTTGCCGCTTTGGGCTTTTTTCTGATTTAAAAACTAACGGATCACTTTGGATCTTACGTCAGCCAACCTCTTTTTCTACAGATTTTTCCGCCCGCGTTTAAGACTAGCGCCCTTGTTTCCCGGGAACTTTTCTAGCCTCGCGATATGGCGTACTTCTCCCGCGTCTGATCCCGGAAATTTGTTTTCAAAGAGGTCTATCCGGGTACCGCGATAAGGCGTTTTGTGCCCGCGGTACGGTTCAACACTGTTCATTCTTTTTCTTTTCTTTTTCTTCTTCTCTTCCTTTTCCTTTTTCCCTTTTTTCTTTCTTCTTTCTCTTTTTTTTTTTGAAGTGTTGAACCTCGCGTTTTGGCATTACTGACCCTGTTTGAGGGTGTTTGCTACAACGATACCTCATGTCATCAGTATCATCTGTGCCCTTTCGGGTGGCATCTCACGTTATCAGTGCCGCTTTAGGCTTTGCTATTAGCACCTCTTGTCATAGGCACTGCCTTGCTTTTGATTGATTGCTTGATTGCTTATGCTTCGTAACACCTCTTGTCATTGGTGCTACTTTTCTTTCTGCTTCTCTTGATATTATCAATTTGTAAACATCTGGATTTCTTGATTGTACTGGCCTTTTGTGCTTATGCTCGCCTTTGCATAATATGCTTTGACGTATGAATGAGCTCTGGTGCGCCTTGCTTCAAGGGCTTGTTATTACTATAGACTTCTTCGTTTTACTTGTGTCAGGATGCTTTGGCTTGCTTGTGAGAGCGGACTGGGATGACTTATTGATTTTAACTTGGTTTAGATCATCAAGTAAACTAAGTTCGCCTTCGTTTCTGAACAGTTTCTGCCTCGCTCACGTGCACACTTTTTGGCCCGCCTTTGTCTGGCATCTTGATCTTGCATTGGATTTTATGCTTCAGTGTTTAAGTATGCCATTGAGTAACATACTTTTCCGGATCTTGTACTCGTACTGGTCATTACAAAGCTTGCGTTTGCCCTTTTGTTGCACGTACGTCTTTTAATGTACGCCTTTGCAATTGTACGCCTTGCAGTTGTACACCTTTGCAATTGTGATCCTAGTCGCTTTTAAGGCTCGCCTTTGGCTTCTGGCTGGCTGGTTTGCTTGGAAATATCTTCTGTTTTATCTGCACTTATACTTGGGTTCAGTTGTGTCAGCTTTTGCACACGTGCTTGCTCTTGCTCTTCAATTACCTCTCTTGCATGCTTTTGCTTTGAAGTCACCTTCATCTATCTTGGATTTCATCTTTCCAGTTTTGCTTCACATGAGGCTTTTTGATTCAACTTTTGCTTTTCCCGCCTTCGCTTGTCCTACCTTCGTCATTCTATGTAGCGTATCTTTTTCAATCAGTTCGTGCTAAATGCATGACTACTTATGCTTACAAGGTGAACATGCGCCGCCCTTCCACAATGACTCTGTGTTAGCCTTCTAGTTCTGGATTTCATGCGTCTTACTGTCAACCTCAGGGTTCGCCATCTGGTATGGATCTCATCCTTTATCTTTGCTTGATTTTGTTTGTTTGATTTTCACTGATCTTTTCTACTTGCGTTGTGTTGCTCTTTCTTGATACTTTGCTTTTGTTTCATCACTCGCTTTCTGATGCTTCACTTTTGATCGCCTGGCCTTCTCTTCTATTGGGTGAGACATGGAGCACTTTTCTGCTGAGAGCGTACTAAAGGACTTCTCAGATTTTAGAAAGTGGTTAATTCTTGTTCCTACATAAACAACTTTCATTTTTCGGATATTTTCATGCTACGCATGTCCGTTTTATTAGTTGTATCTAGTAAATCATGTATAAAATTAATTATGCATCATTATGTAACACTGCCAAGATCATGTTTTCGTATAACATTTTTTTAAAAAAAAGCACGCCTTTATGTATCTAAGTTGTTCAACTCATAACATGGATTACTAGATTTTGCGTGCTGGATTCATGCAAAAGTAGTTTACTTACATCATGTAATGGTTGAGCAAAGAACAGTTAACAAGGTTATGACATAAACGGCTAATATGCTATATTGACTCTAGTTCTACAACAAATATTCGAAGTTATCTAATTATTGCTTCTCTTAGTCGAATATTTGATACATATCAGAGTGACACCATTCATGATTGTGATCATACACATGCAATTCTCAGCCATGTCATACACGTATCATATCATGTCGTGTTAGAACAATGCTATTCAACGCCAAAGTAAATCATTATCATCAGGATAATCTTAGACATGAAACTAGCTACGCGGAGCATGATATCATGTGAAAGCGATACTACCGAAAGCATATTAGATGACTGGATACAATACATTTTCCATTTCATCAAGACTCATATCTATTATAATCAAGGGCTTACCAGCGTACGAATGATAAACTAGATTAAGTCAGGGATGGTGTGTACTTAGCTCATGGTGCGAATAACCTGAAGCATTCCCCCTTTTTTTTTCAATGCAAATCCTCCGGTTGCGCCTTTGCTCCTGAGTTTCTGCCTCCCGCAGCATGGCGCCTTTTCTTGGTAAAACGTGCTTTCGCCTTCTTTGGTCGCGTGAACGCTGGGCCGCTTTCTATAAGCATGCCTTCTGGGGTATTGCCCCCTGGGTAACAGTTCGCTTTCCCGAGAAGATCATTTTGAGCTGAGAGAGGGCTTCCCTACCGCAACGCCTCTTCAGCTAAGGACCATCGATGCCGATGGAGCGCCTTTAGGAGCTATCTCTTCGACGACGCTTCCAAAAACATTTCCCCTCATCCTTTGGAACCGTAACTTCCCCAGTGGAGTCGCCAAATTGTTTTGGATCTTTTTTATTGAAAAGATATAATTATCAAAAGATTACTGAGGGTTCGTAAACTTAATGAAGTTTGGCTCCCATAGAGTGGAAATGCGATATTATTTCTACAGCAAAAAGAAGGGGGGAATGCGCCTTTGATTAGCCCGATTTTACGGGGATGCCCATTACAAGTGTGTGAATACTTCAGATAATATTGAATGAGTGAGCGCTATCAGTATTGTTTTCTACTGCTGTACTGCGCGCTTTGGCTCTCGTCACTTCTCTTGTTCGCTTTCTCACTGTTGTTTCTTCAGGTGTTCCTTCTCCTCATTTGGGGGAGTGGGATCATCGTTTTCTCCGTGTTTGATACTCCATAGAGTTGATTAGATTGATCGCCTTCCTTCAGTTGATTCGGCTGCCTCAGATGGGCTTACGGAGGATGAAAGGCGTACGCTGCACTGCTCGCCTTCAGGGCTTCCTTGCTCTTTGGTATTCTTCTCTTTCTCTTGTGTTTCTCCTTCAAGTTGCTGAAGGGGGAAACTTATGTTCACCTCAGGGATATCGTTGGTACTGAGACATTGGCTGGGAGGGGTGCGCTCTAGTGTATTCTCCTCACTTATGTTTCTCTCGAGTTTATTTCTGGGCTTTCGAGGGACTTTGTGTACTTCTGGCCGCTTTGTTATTTCTTGGAGTTGATCAGCCTCCTTTCGTGGCCTCTCTTCTATCTTTTTATTCATCTCTCTCCGTTCGTTGTTGTTGTTGTTATTTTTTCCTCTCCCTTTTATAATGTGCCTTTTACCTGCTGGTCACTGCTTTCTCTTGCTTTACCCTTTGGTTCTTGGCACTTTTTCCCTTTTGTAGCCGTAGATTCCTTCTTTATCAGGTCCCTTTTGTTTGTTTTCTCTTCTTGGCTTTGTCATTCAATGGCTGCAGAAGGAGAGTGGTGCAAGTCTTTCCATCTTGGGCTTTGCCTTGGGAAGAGCTGAATGAAGTAAGCAAAGATTCCTTCGGACAGCTGGCCATCTTCGTCTGGATGCGTGTGCGCCTTGGGCTGAGTGCGCCTTTTCGGGTAACTTTGCTCCTTCCGACGCCTTCTCCTTGCCACAACTATTTTTCTTGAGTTTTGCGACTACTGTCAACGTTGCTAGTCTCTCTCTCTTTCCCTCCTGGCTATGTTAATGAGGTGTTTCATATTTCTTTGGGAAGGCGTACAGAGGAGGACACCCTTGCCTTGCAGGTGCTCGTCACGTGCTCCTTCCAGCTCATTATTTGTTTGGTAACTTTTAGCCCCCTATGATGGATTTTGGGCCTTGCACTTTGGGCCTTGTTAATGGACCACTTATTTTTTGGGTATCAACAGTGAGTAAGGCGATAAGAGTGGTGTTTATCACGAGTGCCCTAGCAGAGGAATGGAGAAGACGAAGAAAGTGTGTATTTTGTGTGTTAGAGTGTTGGTCTTTGTTCTTGTTTTTATTTCCCTTTGGAAATAAATATGTGGTCCTAGTGAGAAGCTTCCTTTGGAAGCTTTGGGAACATGTGGCTATAAATTATTGGCTTCTTGAGGAAGCCATAAACAGTGATTTGACAAGGACCGCAGTGATTTGACAAGGACCTTTGACGTACGTACGTTTGTCGCGGATAACGATACGCGAGTCTTTTGTTCGAGCGCAGTGCTTGGCTCTAGCTTGACGCGTTAAGATCTCGATGCTCGGGTTCTGGGGAGCACCCACTAGGAATAAGACAATAAAGTGAAATGCTCGGCGCGTGGAGGCCGAGATATCTTGGCGTCGATACGCGGTTGGCTTAGTCTCTCGCTAGTCGGTCGGTAGAAGGCCGAACTTATAGTCGTTTAATACAAGGTGACTTGCTGTGGTCGACTGTACATGGCTAAGACAGGTGCGTATAATCGTCCGTCGCGGATTGTCTCGATATGTTCGGCTATTCACTACCAAGGATTGTCAAACGGGACAAGGTCGTTTCTAACGAGCTCAATACTATCTATTCGGTTTGGAAGCATGTCTTCTACATAAGTCCTCCTAGTTCGGTACAATGATTCTAGCTTATCTCAAGTTTACGGATAACCTAACAGTCTAACGTTCTCTGCTCGGCTTACTTCGGTTAAGATGGGTCCGCGACCCTGCACGTCGATAGTTGGTCGGCTACGATGGAATTTGGTCGGAACGAGGTCTGATCAACTATACTCGAACTCTCTTACTCTTTGCTAAAGCTTCCTAACTCTGTCATGTTTTTCCCTTAATAAATCCCGACTTATTCCTATGATTTCCATTATTTTCAATCAGAATTATTCTAATTAAATTGGACATTAAATTCAGGACGTTACATGTTATGAGTTTATACATGATTGTGTTTCTTATAGTCCAATTTTTTAATATATTTAAAGTGCAGTATTTATTTGAACGATTTCAATTTAAACTCATTGAGTTGAAAAGGATTATCTATATATATATATATGTAAATTATGCTTATTCTTTTAGAAGCTAAATATATTTATTAAGGTTAAGCTTAATTTAAATTTAATATTTAATTCTTAAAAAAATATATATCATAAGTTTTAAATGAGAGCATTGCTTGTTTAGGTGTAGTGGAAAATAATATATATATATATATATATATATATATAGATAAATAGATAGATAGATAGATACCATCAAATAGAAAAAGGATCAGAAAATTTAATTTTGATTTCATTCTAATTAACCATAATATTATAATAATAGAGGTGATAATGGTATCCCAAAACATGCTAATTTATTCATCAACTAAAAAAGGAATGCACTAAGTTAATATTGATCTATACATAAATAAATATATTATTTAATATAAAAAATGCTTAAATATCAAATTGGTCCTTATAAATATGAACCTATTTGAAATTAATCCATACTATTTATTTTTTTTTGGATTTTGGTCCATGCTTTTTTGTTCCATTTTTGTTTTGGTCCTATCGTTAACTATGGTTTAAGATAATGCAAACATACTTTTGATTTTGGTCCCCATATTTTGATTTTCCGGAGGTTTTGGTCCCTACCTTTCTCTTTCGTTTAGGCATTGTATATTGTTTTGGTTTTGATCTATGTCCCATTAGACCACTTTAGTATTTTTATCTAAAGTTAATGTTGGAAACCAAAACCAAAACGAAACTAAAAAAACAAGGACAAATAAAAATATAAACTTTAATTTCAAAAATATCATTATTTATCATTTAAAAAAAATCATTATTTATAAAAAAAAGGTTACAGTGATTACCTTATGTATAAAATGCAACATCACTCAAAAATTTAATAAAGTTTACAATTTTGACATTAAGTGTCTTGAATTGAAGATTCATTTGTTTTGTTTTACTTTGCTATTGTTCACCTTTAATAACAATTCATAATTGTGTTGATATAAAGAAACAAATACCTGATCCTAGCATTGCACATACCAAATTACACAGAAAAATAGTTATTTTTGCAAATTCTATAAGAATATATAATGATATATCAATTGAGGTTGACTGCGATTTTGTCAAATTTGAGAATTTGTGAATGAAGTCAAAGATTAAGAAGTCTCAGGTTCGATTCCCGGCTAACACATCGTGCTGGAAAAGGCATAAGAACGCGACCTCGTACAGAATTAGTCTCAAGAGTTTCTTGGTATTAAAGGTGTTATTGATGACACATGTGATACTGGCCAAAGAGTATAGACAAATATATATATATTTTTTGGTGTTGACAAATATATATATATATATATATATATAATGTTATTAAAATTTTGGAAAATGCTAACAAGTGCTCAAGATACCAAAAGTAGTACATTGTGATAGAAAGATGTGATTTTTGAAGTTTTTGAGAGAGTGATTAATGCTAATTTATTATTGTTTTACCACTCTTGATAACCTTAGGGCACTTGTTAGCAAAACCCTAAAATGTTATTCCTTCAAAAATTTTTTTAAGAAATTTACATTTATTAATGAACAACAAAAAATACAAATAATCAAAATATTTAATAAAGGCAAAAAAATAAAAAAATAAATAATACATAAAAATATAAAATAACTTATATTTAAGATAAAAATATTTTCTAAAACGTGACATATAGTCGAGTATTTTTTTAGGTTGGTGCATGACATAAGCGTGTAATCAAAGTTAGCACCGGACGTCTATACTATACTTTGTAGTACCACTCCTTGACACTTGACAACAGCAGCATTACTAAGCCACAGAGAGAGATTCGTTCAGAATATTTCGCTGCGAGACTCGGTGAGCGAGCGAGTCAACTCAACTCCCGAGTCATGTTTCAACCACCACCACCACCCGGTGCCACCCCCAACCACCACTACCAGGTCCCTTCCTCTCTCCCTCTCCCTCTCTCTCAATTCATTTCTCACTAATCTCGTCCTCTCATCGCTTCCATTTTTTAACGGAATAACAAGGTTTACAAAATTCACCTATTTTAATTTTTAGGTCTTATTATTTGAAACAATTCACACTAATTAGAGCCCAATTAATCACACTAATTAACTGCATTTGTTTCCCCACTCACATTGGACTCTGTTTCGAAGAGAGGTAGGGAGTGGAGAGTGGGTCAAGGGGTACTTAGGTCATTTCGGTTTTCGAATGTGAAGTCCTCAGGCTTCTTCAACACTGGCCTTTGCATAATTTCCTTACTGGGTTAGAATCTTTGTACGTGCTCGTGATTGATTAGACATTGTTTCCGCCCTTAGATTCAGTTTTTATTATTAGTTTTTGACAAAATCAGTGATTTTTCGTCCCGGAAGTTATTTCTGGGTTTCAATTTTGTCCTAATTTTTTTTTTCCGATTCGGTCCAAGATTATGAATTCTGGTTGTGAATTAAGAGAGTTATAAAGGAAAAAAAACGCATTAGGACCAAATTGAAAAAGAAAGCTTTTAGGACGGAATTGAAATCTGAAAAATAACTTAGAGGACGGATCACTAGTTTTGCCTTATTTTTTGTCTGAGATTCTCGGTATCCTGGTGGCATTTGAGACACTGACTAATTTGAGTCTATCTAGAAGGCTCATTTAAGGGGGCGAAGCTATCTGAGCTCTTGTTTTTAACATTGCAAGATTTGAACATGAGACATTGCTTAAGGAGAACAGAGCTCTCTAAGGGACATTGGGCTTCCCACTCCAGATCATTCTGAAATGCTTTCATGTGTCATTACCATCATAGGTTCCCTGCTTTTAATGGAGGCGAATAATTAAAAAGAAAAAACGTGGTCATAATCCTTGGTAGATTGCCTTGTGCAATTTGGGTTAACCATCTTAAATTTACTTGAAATTCATTGGCACATATTGAACAACACTTGCATTGTTCTGTATTTGTATATATAATAAAGTGAGGAAGAGAGTTTATTATTATATTTTATGTACATCGACAGTTTAGTTATATGCTGTTAAACATTCCCTCCTTCAAATTAAATGTATGCTGTTAATGCTCATTCAATTAGGGTGGTCCATCAGCTTGGGCCATCTACCTACCGCAGCCGCAATGATTTTTCATGTATGAAAGCATTATGGTGTGTTCATTAATGTGAATAAGTTCTATTTGTGCAGCATTCTGTATATCCGACACCACTATCTGTACAAGGGTCTTCGGCATTGGTGCCAGTGAATTTGAATGCAAACAATGGTAATGCTCGGGATGGTGTGCCAAATGAAGGGTTTTCACAAGCACAGACCATCGTCCAACATTCCCAGGTTATATATAATATATATATATATATATATGTATGTATGTATTTTATATTGTTTTCCCATATACTGCTATTGCTTTTATTTGCTATACTAATGGATTTGAATGGGAGTGATGCTGGTTTACTCAAACTTACTCCTCACCTATGTAATACTACCAGAAAATGCAAGATGATCTACAAATGTTAGGGGTGAAAATTAAGCAGCATGAGGACAGCATAAATTGGTTGAACATTGAAAAAAGCAAATTGGACGATTCCATTATTCATTTTCAAGGTACATCTTTTCGGTAGGCATTTTTATTCTATCTTCCTTTCATCAGTGGATAAAAAGCAAGTTATTAAAATGTCCATGATCCAGTTGGTAAGGTGCATACCGGAATTAATGTTGTAAGCTTTCATGTCAATGTATGCAATTGCAAGTTACATATTCCAACGAAGACAGAGCAAAACATTAGCGATGTAATTGTCGGTCACCTGAGGATGCTTAAGCTTTCGTGTCACTGTTTTTTAAACATTTATATTTTTGTTGTAATATTTATATAGCACTGTTGATATTACAACTAACGATATGTATCTACTGAAAGTAGAAGTGCATGTATCAAGTATAATCATTTGTTTTGGATAAGGATGAAATAAACATTCAAATTGTTAAACATTTTTTTTCTGTGCAAAACTGCAAATACTCTTTTATTCCCTTTTCTGAATTAATTCTTCATTAATGAAGTGTAAGTATCACTTATGTATTTCTTTTCCTTTTCACAGCTACTATTGGGAAATTCGAGTCTTCAAGTACACCCGAGATTAGTAATGGGGACAATCCCCACCCTGTGGGTGAGGAGGAGGTAAATAAACAGATATTGCAACATGAAAAATCTGCTGCTGGTATCTTGTGCCTGCTGAAGACTCGTCATGGAACTCAGGCTTCTAATCTTCCATTGACAAAGGATGTTGTGGGTATTGTTGCTACACTGGGCAAAGTTCAGGATGACAATCTTAGCAGGTACACATAGAGACACACAACAACAACAACAACAACAACAACTAAGCCTTTGTCCCACTAGGTGGGGTCGGCTACATGGATCAAACGACGCCATAAAGGCCTATCATAAATCATGACTTTTGATAAGGCATTGATTGCCATATCCTTCTCAATTGTTTCGCCTATAGTTTTTCTAGGTCTTCCTCTTCCTCTAGCCCTTGTAGTACCCTCCATTTGGTCTACCCTCCTAACCGGGGCTTCCACCGGTCTCCTCCACACATGCCCAAACCACCTAAGACGAGATTCAACCATTTTTTCAACAATAGGAGCAACCCCAACTTTTTCTCGAATATACTCATTTCTAATCCGATCTTGTCTGGCTAATGAAATAGGAGACACACACACACATATTTATTTTTTGGCTAATGAAATCATGCACTTATATCTGCCATATAATTGCTTCTTATTTTTTCAGCCTCAATGGCATTATCATTAAATAACATGAAAAACAATTTATTTTTCTTTATTGCTAATTTCATGCAAATATCTATGTCTACGAGTATATAAGTATGTATGCATGGAGTATCACTGTTCTTATTTGGAATGCAGACTTTTGTCAGAGTTTCTTGGAGTGGAGACTATGCTAGCAATTGTTTGTAAAACTTATGAAGGGGTTAAAGCTCTTGAAATGTATGATAAAGAAGGTTTCATAAACAAGAGTTCTGGTCTTCACGGGCTAGGTGCTTCTATTGGAAGGGCTTTAGATGGTCGATTTCAAGTGATATGTCTTGAATCCCTGAGGCATGGCTGCAATATTCTTGTGTTTTTGTCTTTCATTTGTTTTCTGTGGCTGTGGATAAATTAGCTTTTTTTTTTTTTAAACTTTTTCCCGTTCTCCTTTTGTGTAGGCCTTATCCTGGTAAATATGTGGTTGATGACCGGCAGCGGAAGCTGAACATTTTAAACCCAAGATTACCCAATGGGGAGTCTCCCTCTGGATTTCTTGGCTATGCCGTGAATATGATTAGCGTTGACAGCTCAAACTTATTTTGTGTTACTCCTAGTGGTTATGGCCTCAGAGAAACTCTGTTTTACAATATCTTTTCTCGTGTGCAAGTATATAAGACAAGGGCAGAAATGCTACAAGCATTGCCCTGCATAAGTGATGGAGCTCTTTCTTTAGATGGAGGAATGGTTAGGAGTTGCGGTGTATTTTTCTTGGGCAATAGGTATGAGGTTGAACGGCAGATTTATTGTTATATGCATTATTATGTGTAATTTCTGTTTTGGTATCTTTCGAAAATTGTCAGGATGAAACCTTACATTATGCATCCTTGGAATTTTAATAACTTTGGTGTCCTCCATTTTAGAAATTAAGAAAAACATATTATATTGGTGGGAGAATAATCTTTCTTCAAATTATGTCCCATGAAAAATCTTCAATAAATTAAAATGTGGTTCAGCTGGATTGACTTTAGTTTACCAGAATAATGCTATCCATAATATGGTCCAACAATGTCAATCTTCTCAATCGTTTATTAGATTTTGTATAAAAGCTCTTATGGTGTGAGCGATGTAAGTCTTTGACATGTTACACAAAATGGAACCTCAAATGATAATCATTGAACCTTTGAGGTTTGTAGGTTCTTGCTTTGATACATTTCTGTGTTTACTTATGAAGAACTGTTTTCTCATTTTCAAATCAGTTTAAAAATCTTTTTTCTAGCATAAGCTTCATTTTGGAAACATCTGAGTGGTGTTTATAGTATTTTTTTCCAGGAGAGCGCAATCCTCAATTATGTGAATTTAAAAAATCTTATTGTTCTCTGCTCTGTAAAATCTAGTCGCCTGTTAACTGTAATTACTAATTTTGTTCCTTTTTCGGAATTTTCTCTTTTTTTTTGGTGTGTGTGCTGGATGCAGGGAAGACGTGCATGTGAGATTTCCTAAACCCGAAAAGTCAATGGGGCTTGATGACCAAATTGAAGCTGAGAGGCAAATGAATGATTTGAAAATGAAGAAGGATAAGATTCTGGAGGATTTAAAAAGGGAGAGGACTTTGTTGGACATGGCAAAGTTCAATTTCAATAAAATGAAGGGTGATTTTGTTAAGTTTTTGGCTCAAAGTTCTTCGTATGCAACTGAGGTAACTTCTCTGTCCGGAAATTTGAATTTTAATTCCAGGTGATTTGTAAAACTGTGAATGTTGCTTGAATGCATATGAAGATTCAATTCAGTCGTTTATTGTTTTAACTTTTAACCTTATCCAAGTCGTTTTGATTGTGTTAGAAGTTAGAACAGTTTCAATTACTTTAATATTTTAGGAAAATTTTCTATTATCAATGGCACCGTTCTTAAGTGCTCTGAGAGCGACCTGAGGATTGGTGCCTCCTACCAGTAAGGATCTTCAACTAGTGTATCTCCAAAGCCTCTATTCCCCAGACGTGTTCAAGAGGTTTAAAGTGAGGGTTAGAACTTAATCAATGTTGAGCACTTGAGTGCATTCCCTTCTCTTATAGCCTTTATGCGTTCCTGATAGTGATAAGGTTGTTAGAGACCTAGAGTGACAAGATTAAGATATTTGGCCAGTATCAAATAAGCGATAACTGATAAGTAAGGTAGGAGATAGAATCCTATCCAGAGTAGTTATGTTAACGAGTATTCTAGAATCATAAGCTTTCTCAGTGTTTAGAAATAGTCTTGATGAAGGAGTACTTGGCATAAGTGGGCCTGATGGACTGCTATAGGCTACAACTATGGGCCTGCTCTGGCCAGTTCCGAACAGACACTAAAGAGATCTTTCCTCTGAGTTTGTTTTGTGTTGTGGACAAGTTTATTCTGAAATACTTTAACTATTAACATAAACAAACCAACAAACGTGTTTCTTACTTATACATGTTTATATTATACTCTCTCCTCACACGCATATGCCAATATCTGGTTCACTTAGCTTTTTCTATGATAGGAGCTTTTGTCTAAGATAGCTTTAAATTGTAGTCTTGAATTGTGAATCTAACTCACCATTTTTATATATTTTTTTTTAATCTTATGGCACTCTCAGACTCAGACCACTACAAACACATACTTAACCAGATGATGAAGTTAAGCCTCACAGCAAGCTAAGAAGACAAGAGCCTTTGGCAGCAGCAACTTGTTTTTGTACTTGACCTTGTAGCTCATATCCATTTAGTAATCTGGCTTGGGATGAAGGAGAATATTCTCATTCTGATTTCTTAAACCGGAAAATCAATTTGGGATAGAAAAACTAGCTGTAGGGACCTCTCTTTAGTTACTGCTTGGTGTTTCTTCTCAAGTTCTGCTGTGAAGAAAAATCAGATTAGCCATGTAGTCATATTCACCCATGGGAGCTGCAATGCATGATTACCTTGTCAAGGCAAGGCTTTCAGGCAAGTGGAGCATCATTTTCTTTTCTTTGTTTCCTTGTGTATGAATTACTAGGTCATTAGACTCATCTGTACCAAGTGTGATTGAAGGCTTTGAATGTTGTACATCTGTTTTAGCATTTCTTTCGTATGTAGTTTTATAGTTTTTGGATTTAACCTTAGTTCTTGATAGAAAATTTGGTTCCTTTTCTGCTGTTTCTGGAAACCCCATTTAGAGTTTGTTCTCCTCTTATAAGTGGTTCTAAGGATCATATATTACATGAAAAGGTATATATGAAAACATGAGTAATAAAAAATATTTAATACTTTATTTAGTAATAAGAAGTATAATTTGTAGGAGGAAGTTGCAGGGGAATATGACATGTCTCGTTTAATTATGACTGAATTGGAAAATAAAAAAATCTGTTGTAGGTACTGAAAGTGAATAGCATTGATTGTTGTGATAAAAATAAATGATGAGTTTGACTTGGTTGGATGTATTTTGCCGTGGCTATTTTTGGTTCAGTTGTTGCACAAACATTAGCTATCAGACCAGAAAAAAGATGGTCATGTAATCAATCTGCAGTGAGGGTAGCGACAAATTAATTCCCCCTTCCAACATAGGAACAAAATATTGGAATGGAAATTGGTGGCACTGAACCTCTCAAAAGATAGATTCTTTTCGAGTTCTGCTATTAAATTAGTACAAAGCGAAAAGTTTGAAGAGATGAATGATGTGACCTCGGCGAAATTTGATGCAAGATAAAAATGTTATTGTTATATGCCCGCACCGCTCCAACAGTCATTACTGCATATAGTACGAAAATATAACTCGTAGTCGTACACTCATTCTTAATAGATTTTTATAAGGTGCCTACTACTATCTATCTTTTCTTCTGCACAACTTTTTTTAGGTGTGGATGAACATTAAAATAAAAAAGAGAACTATGAAGAAATTAAGGGAATGTGACCGGTGGTTGTGATGGGAAATGAATAGATATATTGAAAGAAAAACCTTTGCCTCGAAAGATGATTCATATGTTGTTTTTAAGAAACAATAAACTTAGATTGTTTTTGGTAATCACATGAAGTACAGTAAGATAGTCAACTAGTTTATTAGACCAAAAATAAGTTGCAAGTTAGTATTCGATAAATGAGCTCATTTCAATAAGTTACAAAGTTATAAATTCGTAATCGAAAGTTTTTATTTGATAAGCTACTTGAGATTGCTTATGGTTTATAAGACAAATGTTTATGTCATTTTTGCTAACTTATCATCAAACAATAAAAAGTAATTTTGATTCAATCAACTAATTTATCGATTTTTGACTCTCGATTGATAGCCTATAAATTTTCAACTTCTTTCCGCCGGTCATGCCTAATAGATCATTAGTTTCTCAATACATTGCTCTTATACTTTTCCTCTCTCGTGAAAAAAAAAATAAAGATCACATGAGTTTAGTTGGCGTGCATCAAGATCTAGCGTAATCGTTTTATACTATCAACATATTATTCACTTTTTTTATGTATGATTTTAGATTAAAAGTCAATTATTATTAATACAAGAACGGTAGAGTGATGCAATAAAAATCATGACATATAAGTACACAACATATGTTCTTTTCTTTGTCGAGATACCCACAACCCTTTAGATGAGGAGAAACTAATCTCATTCTAGCAATTGTTGATCCATGAATTAAAAACCTATATTTAGCATTACCCTAATCCTATTACTCCATTAATATAACAGTATTATATGTCCATTTTCGATATTTATCAAATTTTAGCTAATTTCATAATTGATTTTACCAAACAACTATTTTCTAATATAAACTTTTTATGGCTATAAACTTTTCGATAACTTCACAATTACAAGTTACAAATTCATGATTACAAGCTACTTTTTCTAAACAAATCCAAATTATCAATTTTGTCAATATATCCACAATCCTATGGATGAGGAAGGACGAATTCCATTCCAACAAGAAATTAAATTTTGAGCTTGTACGCTCTCTAATGGTCCAGCTAACACTACTCTTTATTAGTTCCACTTCTTTTTTTGGACTAGTGTAATATTTCTTTCATCCAACATCCAAGAATAATAAAATGAATTTTACTGAGTAAATAGTTAGATTAATCATTGGTTTTGTGAGTATTGTCAAATTAGTCTTTGAGATTAAAAAAATTCTCAATTAGTTTCCGTGATAGCAAAACATGAGTTACGTTATTCCTTATCATTAGTGGTTCACAAAGTTAGAGACTAATTTGATTGATAGTCAATAATCAGATTAAGAATGAGTGTATTCGAAAAAGAGTTAGGGTTGCACCTATTGTAAAAAAAAATGGTTAAATCTCGCCTTAGATAATTTGGACATGTATGGAGGAGACTATTAGAAGCGCCATTTAGAATAGTAGATCAAATGGATGGTACTTCAGGTGTCAGAGGAAGAGGAAGGCAAAAAAAATATAGGCGAAATATTTAATAAGGATATAAAAATTATGTTTTATCAAAAAACATGATAGATATTTATAGAGTCGTTTGATCCATGTAACCGACCTTATTTTTTTAGGTCCGTATTCCTTGCGGAACCACCGGTATCCCCAAGAGCACCCTTAATACCAGGGAGCTCTTGAGACTAATCCGGAGCGAGCTGCGTGGCTGGCTCTCCCAGCAGGATGTTTTTAGTGGGAATCGAACACGGGCTACTAGCACCCGTGTCCCATTCCCAAGATTTCAGTTGAGGCCTTACACCAACTGAACCAAGCCTCGTTGGTATGTAATCGACCTTATTTAAGGATAAAGGTCTAGTAGTAGTAGTAGGTGTTGTTGTCGTCATCATTGTTGTTGTTTTGGTTATTTCAATAATTCATGTTAAGGATCATTAACCGCCATTAACATCAATGACTATTGTGACCCACATTTTCTTTTTTTTAAGGAATAATTTAAAATTTCAAAAATCTTTAGATTGATCGTTCGAGTTGTATTACATTGATTTTCCTTTGTAGGCATTATTTTTTGCGATTAATGAATGATTATTGACGAAACTTTTTTACACTATCAGTTCATTATCAACCATTTATTTGCATTACTTATATCCATAAATCAACAACTATAATACACATATGAATAATGAGTAATATACTCATATATAAAAATTCTTTATACAATGTTAATGCATCCTCTATTTTCTCTTAAAAAAAATTTTCTTGGAAAATATTATAAGGTACACTGTTTGCACTTTGCACACTCAACTCTCTCACATTTATAGATATTCTTTCTCTCCTCTTTTCCATCATCATTGTCTTCTTCTTCCTCCTTCATCCATGACCATCTCTAATCTAATCTTTGAACAAACTTAAAAAACAAAAATCAAAACTTTTGCAATTCATTCCACAACCCACATAATCCAATCCAATCCATGGCTGCCGCTGCCGCTTTCCGATTCAACAAGCACAAAGAAACAGCAACCCTCACACTCCTCTCTCAGTTCAGATACTTCCTCTTCAACCACATGCACGCTTCTCGATTCTCCAATTCCCACTCTTTTTCCAAATGGGACGAACCCTTCACCCACAACACCACCCCTTTCCACTTCAAACCTCTTTCCCTTCGCGGCCCCTTCATCGACCAAGCTACCTCCGCCACCCCCCGACCTCGTATTTCTCACAAACACAACAACACCAACGTTGTTTCTGCTTCTGGTGGTGGTGGGGACCCGCCTGAGGTGTGGTCCGGCGGTGGGATTGTTGTCAGGATGGAAAAATCTAATTTTGATGGCACTGGCGGCGGCGGCGGTGGTGCGAATTCCGGTGATTCGAATTCGAAGGATGGTGGATGGGGTGGGTCTAATTTGGGGTCTAATTTTCCAACTCCTAAAGAGATTTGTAAGGGGCTTGACAAATTTGTAATTGGGCAGGACAGGGCTAAGAAGGTCATTTAAACATTTTTTTATTTTATTTTATTTTATTTTTGCAGCCCTTATGTTTCTATGATTTTTCATTGGTTTGTTATTACTTGAAAGATTATGGCATCGCCGGAATCGGTCCTTGAAAGTTTTTGTCACTGATTGAGTCCTTGGGAGATTTAAAATGGCCTTGGACTGTAAGGTTTTTTTGTCACTAATTATGGACTAATGTGGTGGCATTTTAAATTTTTAGTGACAAAAAACACTGTAGTATCCATTTCTTTTGGAATTGTGGGTTTACTTAATTTTTAGTATCACTTATTTGAGCTTTGAGAGAGATAGGATGTTGAGTTTTGCTTCATTGATTGCATTTGCAGGTGCTTTCTGTGGCAGTTTATAACCACTATAAGAGGATTTTTCATGAATCTTCTTCACCTAAGTGGTTAGTATACTACTTCAGCATGTTGCCGTTTCTTTGTTTTTTTGGTGCTTGCTATTGTAAATTTGTCATCTTTGTTTCTGTTGACTCTGTTAATTGTGTGTGGATACTGCTTTTTCATATTTTCTTACTATTTGGAATGTTAGGCCTGCAGGAGATTCAAGTAATGGTATTGCTGGTGCTCTTGATGATAATGATGATAGAGTTGAGCTAGAGAAAAGCAATATCCTTCTAATGGGGCCAACAGGGTCAGGTAAACCAGTTTATGCATTTTCCTTCTGTTCAAGTGTTCATATGCTTATAGTTCCGTGTTATCATCTTTTGTAATGTTATATACGATGTTAATGTACCATGCTTCTGTTTTTGTGATCACAAATTGTTCAAGTGAGTTAGGCAACTGTCAACAATCTAGTTTCATTTAGATGCTCTAATAGGATAACAATACAAGCCTTTTCCAGTAAGGTGAGGTCAGCTACGTGGATCAAATGATGCCTTTATGTTTCTTTTAATGGTTTTAGTTAAGATTTTTTTTGGGTCTCGCTCTACCTAAAAGACCTCACTCTACCTATTAGATGCACTAATACAACAACAATAAAAGCCTTTTCCCCAAGGTAAGGTCAGCGACATGGATTAAACGATGCCTTTATGTTCATCTTTAATGATTCTAGTTAGAGTTTTTCTTGGTGTCACTGTATGAGAAGGCCATAACTGTTGGGCTATCCTCTTTTAATTAATTCTTCTTACCGGGCCTTCTACTAGTGTTCTTTCACATGTCCAAACCACCTTAGGTGGGGTGCTATTATCATTTCATCAATAGGTGTTTTAAAGTCTGCCTATGTCTTGGCTTGGCTTCTGAAACTCATTACATAGCCGGTCCCAAGCCTGGATAAAAGAAGAGGTTTTGTTTGGTGTTGATAGCCAACGTAAAACTTTGCCAATTCTTTATGACCTAGATAAACTATATTTTGTTGCACTAATATATTAAAATTTTGCACCGGGCTGGTGAGCCCTGTTATGTTTATGTAAAATCTTTTTAACTAAATAAGCAGGGCAGGTGGACAAGTTTAGGACCTTTGCTTTTTTCATCTTCATTTCTTTAAAAATCATTAATACCTTGTTACTAGTCTAACTTGTTTTTCTTTGATGTGGTGGTTTCATTTCAAGGACAGGGAAGACATTACTTGCCAAAACCTTGGCACGATTTGTAAATGTTCCCTTTGTTATTGCAGATGCAACTACACTCACTCAGGCAAGTTAGTGGCTTTATTCTTGTTTACTGATTTATCATCAGCATTAAAAGAGTAAGAGGAGGGTTGGGCGAAAGAACTTTTTGTTTATGTTTTATAGTTTCATCTTTTGGAAGATGTTTAAAGCTCAATATGGGTTTAATAGCATATCCTCCCCCTTAAACTATCGGGCAGAGGGTCTGAAAGGTCGTAACTTATCGGCAAAAAATAAAATGCACATATTGATGCACATAGTGTCCCCACCTAGTGGGAATAAGGCTTGGTTGTTGTTGTTTGCAAGGAATGTAAGTTGTATTGCTAAAGAAAGCATATACAAAAGCAAACTAAGACTGAAACCAAATTACAAGAGTCGTCCTAAAATCTTATGTTCTAAAAAATTTATGCAAATGCTTAACACAAGGAAATTGAGAGATATATATCAGGATTCAGGAACATTATTCCTCTTATAAAATTCGAAAACTCTGAAGGTACATTGGGAATTGTTTCCTTTCCTGTTCTGCTATCAGAAGATACAATTTCATGGTAATTTTTGTTCTGTAGTAGCTACATGTTTACGTTACAGGTCTGACCTCAAGCCACCTTTGTGCAGGCCGGTTACGTTGGAGAAGATGTGGAGTCCATATTATACAAGCTCCTGGTGGTAAATTCTCTGACGAGTGACTACCATGTTATTTTCGCACACCATATTAATTTGAGGATTCTTTAGACAGATAGAACAAGATCGGCCCAATTTATTATATATTATTTTTAATATTTGAACAAAAATGTAAATCTAGAAAGAAAATTAGAATAATATATGTTAGCTTTTTAATGTTTTATATCTTTATCCCTGAGAAGTGGGTTTCAGATCTACTTTTATGTTGAAGAACTGGGTCTAAAGGGTTTAACCTATGATTCAACCTTGGAAACAGAATAGGACTTCAATTCTTATATTTTTTGTTATTTGAACATAGCTCAGAGTGCTGAATTGTTCTTATAGATACCATTGCAAAATTATCTTTATCACGGGAATATATTTTCTTCTGTCAAGTCCCTTCAGTTTTTAACCTATATGTAATTTTTTCTCAATATTTTGTTAATCATTTAAAGCTATTGATGTTTCTTTCATTAGTCACGGGACTAGCTGCTGTTTGATGGGACACAAATTAACAAACAGCATCACAAACTGTAGTTGGAATTAACATTGTATAAGTTTATTTTCAGGTTGCAGATTATAATGTGGCAGCTGCACAGCAAGGCATTGTTTACATTGATGAAGTTGACAAAATTACCAAAAAGGTTCTCCATTGTTTTCTGTTTTTCCTCCCCTTTAAGTTCTACAAGTATATTTTCCATTTTTTTAACATCTATTTACGTTGTAGGCGGAGAGCCTTAATATCAGTAGAGATGTCTCCGGTGAAGGTGTTCAGCAGGCATTATTGAAGATGCTCGAGGGAACGGTTAGTTCTTTGTGTAGTTTGAACAACACTTAATGCAAGTAAATTCATTGTTTTGTGGAACTACTAACACGATGTTGAAACTGCAAAGTCAAATACAGACTTACTTGCCTGGTTTTTTTTTTCCCACTTGTATACTTTTAGTAATTATTAGTATTTTGATCTGTAGTATTCTTTGATTTCTTTCCAATAGGTTGTCAATGTTCCTGAGAAGGGAGCTCGTAAACATCCTAGAGGTGACAATATTCAGGTATGTGTACATTAATCTTAGTGTCTTACAATTTCAGATGTTTATATGCTCTGGATTGTCTGAATTTTGTTTTTGGTTTCCTTCTATATTGCAAAGAGCCATCTGCAGTTTCCTGTTGATTTATAACTGCTTTGCCATCTGTGTCTCTTCACAGATTGACACAAAGAATATACTTTTCATTTGTGGAGGAGCCTTTGTTGACTTAGAGAAAACAATCTCAGAAAGGTTGCACAAATCCTGAAATTATAATGGTGATATTAATAATATGGAGTCGGCCGTTTCTGTAACTCTTCATTCTTTTGATTCCCTTTCAGACGTCAAGATTCTTCTATTGGATTTGGGGCACCTGTACGTTCAAACATGAGGACAGGTGGAGTCACAGATGCTGCTGTTGTATCATCATTATTAGGAACTGTAAGTTACACGTGATGTATCTTGCAAGGATACTGGCTTTTGTTAACCAACTAAAGTAGATTCAAGCTGGATATTTACAACATTGGAGGTTATTATTTTTTCAGGTAGAAAGTAGTGATCTTATTGCATATGGTTTAATACCGGAGTTTGTTGGGCGGTTTCCTATCCTTGTCAGTTTGTCGGCTTTAACTGAACACCAACTCATTCAGGTAGGCTAAATTTTAGTAACCATTCAACTTGGTCGCTTACCAAACTTGTACTTGTCATGTTTTTCTCATTTGGCTATATTCACGACTGAATGATGTAGTGGAGTAAGTATATGTTGATTGATCACAAATTTGAACTGAGAGACGTGAGAAAGTCAGAATGACTGGTGTTCTCACAACTAAAAGTTTTGAGTGATCTAGCACTGTTTTGAATTTATTCTTTTCCTTCTTAGTCATTTAAATTGTGTTATTTACTTAAATTATAACACTAAATGTTCTTTCTTTTTAAACTTTTCAAGTCATTTTTGGTGCCACCTGTAACTTTTATTTGCTATTCTTAATATGTTAACTAGGTCCTCACAGAGCCAAAGAATGCTCTAGGGAAGCAATACAAGAAAATGTTCCAAATGAATGGAGTAAGCTTTTACGAACCTCCTCTTATTCCTTTGTTTATTTTACAAATGAATAGTGGGCGCTTTCTTGGGCTGGAAATGGCTGTTTTGGTTAAAAATTGACATGTACTTTGTTTCTCAGGTAAAGCTGCATTTCACGGAAAACGCTCTTAGATCAATTGCCAAGAAAGCAATATCTAAAAATACTGGTGCTCGAGGCTTACGGTCAATATTAGAGAGTGTGTTGGTAGATTCCATGTATGAGGTATGCCAATTGTTTTCTGTAGATGAATTATTTGTTTCTAGCGTATGGCATGGAATGCATGTGTTGCTTATGGGATCAAAGAGGGTGTATACATTAAAGTACTTCTTAATGTCACTAGGCAACCTTTAACCCACTCATGTTCCTGTTAACCTCAAATTTATCTTTATTGAAAGACTGTAGAGAAACTATCTCTATATTATGCTTTGTTGCAAATTTTTACATAGTTTTTCCCAGTCTTAGAAAAAGAGGAGGGTTGTGTAAGGCAATCAACAGCCAGCTGCCAGCATAAGCTTTGTTGAATCTCTATGACATGGACAGATGATCTGATTGTGTTAATGCTAGGTCGTTGCTTGCTAGCAACACATTGTGTGGCTCTAGTTCAATGCCAAATTTGCAAGAGTTGCTGCATTGACACATGGGCGTAGTGAATAATAAGCAATAATTCCCACATTTTAGTGAATGAGGGTGGGTAAAGATTCTAGTTCATGAGGGTAGGATTTATATTGGAACTTGGGATATTTTACACACTTGCTGGTAAGTCTATGTAGCTCACGCCATGATTATGAGGAGGATTAATTTTATGTGCCTACAAAAAACTACTAACTAGTTTGGAGAAAAAAGGTAAATGAATTAAACACTTCGGCTTTTAAGCTTAGGTAGAAATAGGTTAGGCATAATAATAGATAAGAATTGGAAGAATGATATTGTGGATGTGACTTGTGAGGATGCTTCGAAATAGGATCATAGCACAAAAGTTTGTAGTGGAACAATATAGTTTTAATGTTATCAGTGCATACGCACTCCAAGCAGGGTTAGATAGCAACATAAGATAAAATTTGGGAGGATTTAGAAGGTTTAGTTCAGGGAATATCATTATAAAACAACAGTTAAGCTTTATTCCCACTAGGCAAGGTCGGTTACATGGATCAAACGACGCTATAATGTTTTGTCATAAGTCATGTCTATTGACAAAACGTTTATCTCTAAATCCCTCTTAATTATTTTGCCTATGGTTTTTCATGTCCTTCCTCTGCCTCTAGATATGGCATATCATTTTAAGAAAAATAAAATTCTACGATGGATCTAAACGGCCTTGTGGGGAGTAAATCTAAGGGGTATGAGGGTTTCCGTGTGGGGTATGGTCTAGGGGAAGCTAATGCAGATGGCAAAGCTATTCTATATTTTTCGGCAGCCTTCAATTGTATAATAGCTAAAACTTGTTTTAGAAAGCAGATAAACATCTTATCAATTGCAAAAATTGGGTTTCTTGCTCTCAAATTAATTTCTTTTCTAATAAGGAAATCGGATAGAATGCTTTGCATGGATTGCAAAGTCATAACCAGAGAGAGCTTTACTACCTAACATAGTGGTATGGATGTATGTTTCAAGACAAGATTAAGGAAAAATTGAAAATACAGCGTCTGGAGGATCAAGCAGTGGCAACTTACGGGAGGATATCAAATCGTTCAGAGGATAACACACACAACAAACGAACAACTAACTAATCATAACAGTTACTAGCTGTTGTGTACTGTAATTTCTGTTATTTTATTATGTATCATAATTTATTTCAGTACCTAACATATGGGTAAAAGGATTAAGAGGGAATCAAAACAGATGCATGGTAGTCAGTAAATCAAGAGGCTTTGGGACCTGTGGACAATGAATCTTGGTGGTGGGACGCAAGAGAAGGTTAAGATTAAAAGGGTGCTCCATGAAGTTTGACACTGGTATATAATTGAGAAAAACTGGGAAAAATATTTTATAATAAAGATATGGAGAAGACAGTGAGCATGGCGAAAAAAGGCAGCAAGAGCATAAGTTCAGTGTCACAGAGATGGGGATGTTCAATCGGATTAGTAAACATACAAGACAAAATAGGATTAGGAATAAATGCATGAGAAAAAGTTGGCATAGCAACCATTGTTGGAAAGCTGTTTGAATATTGCCTTACGTAATTTGGTCACGCAAGGAGAAAACTGCTAAAAGCCTCGGTAAGAATATGTTGGGTGGCGGATAGCCAAATATTTAGATATAGAAGGAGACCATGAAAAACAATAGGTGAAGCCAATAAAAATGACTGACATTTAAATGGCATTTCTTTCTTTCTTTTTTTGTTGAATTTAAATGACACTGATTTTAAATGGCATTTCTCAAGACTGGTTTATAATATAACCCAATGGCATTTTATTCCATGCAGCCAATCCCACCTACTTGGATTAGGCTTGCATTGCTGCCACTGTTGTTGTTAGAGAATAGAAAGCTTTTGGATCCTTAAATACCTACCTACTAACCTTGATATTTTAGGTGGGGTGTGATAGTGGTCTATCAAGATTAGGCTCTTCATTAAGTTCACCTGTGTAGCCAATATGTGAAGCAGTGCATTAAGTACAACGACCATTTTATTTTATTAATCAGGATTAAAAAAAGTGCCATGATGATCTTCAAACGATACTGGCCTAATTGCCTCTCTTTATTATGAATGTGGCAGATTGCACAGCGCCTTGAATTGTGTCAATTATATAGCTTAGTTTCTTTACGTGTTTATACAGATTCCTGATACCAGAACAGGCGATGATATTATAGATGCTGTTCTTGTTGATGAAGAGGCTGTTGGAGGTGAGAAGCCTGGGCAAGGGGCCAAAATCCTTTATGGTAAGGGCGCGTTAGATCGTTATCTTTCAGAACAAAAACATGTTTCACAGGTATGTGTCATCATTTGGCATGACATGATTGTCACTTTTTCCTTTCAAATCACTTTCTAATCATGTTTGTTTCTGCGCATAGACCACAGAGAGATCGGGTGGAGACCATGAGGCAGAGACAGAACTTCCTTCAATCGTTGCCAGCATGTAATCCATTGCTGGTATCTAATGTAGTTATCTTTGTACATAAATTTATAAATTTATTGAATGGTATAAAGGGTTTAGATTCTGATTGCCTCATGGTTTGGTTGAAAATCAATGTGTTATCAAGTAGCTCCAAATTCCAATGGTCACTCCCCCTGTGGTTAGTTTTGTTAACACAATCTCAGTGAGGTAAACTCAATGCTCCATACCCCTTTTTTAAGTGTATTATACCTGATTCACATATATGTAAGTTTTGGCAGCATTGATGGAACCAAAAATGTACATCACTTGAATAATTCAGGTTCGTTCCTGTTTTTGCCCCCAACCAATAAACTGATATCTCTGATTGGTCAAAAAATATTAAGATATGGGTAAAATTATTTCAAGATATTTTGTGACCTAGGGAATGTGTTAATCATCAATAGCGCATAGAATTTGGATTCTCTATTTCAGTTTTCATGTGACTCTTTCTAACAGTTTTTTCAACCATTGAATCTCTTTAAATCCCTCTAAATTCTCGAGTAAAATATTATTCGAGTTAGATATATACCGAGTTAGTGGTTATTAGTTGTAAGATCCAAATTTTAAAACATGATAGAAACAACCAAGGAATAAGCTATGGTAGGTGTCTTAGGGATGGCAGGATTTGAGCTCAGGGCTATTCCAGGTGTGTTGTAACTAGTTTCTTTTATGTTTAAAACAGTATAATTAAAAACTTTTGAATAAAAAGTAGAGCATATTCTTAAAAAAAACCTAATCAAATGGGCATTTAGTTTTTGAGTAAGGATTAGATTTAGAGTTTACAGTTAGACTGAGGAAAATTATTTTGTTACCCCATGATCTACTAATGCCACTCCAATATTATAATTTATTCCTTTTGTACCCTTTTAAAAAAAACTATTTTTACACGGGTTGTAGGGTTGCTCACAATCTGCGGTCGTAACACTCCCTTACGACCCATTCAAAAACTGAATTTTTGAAAGGGTCGTAACGAGGTGTTACGACCTGCAGGTCGTAGGGGTTGCTTACGACCCAATCAAAAATTGAGTTTTTGAATGAGTCGTAAGGGGGTGCTACGACCTGCAGGTCGTAAGCAACCCCTACGACCTGACAGCGACGGAAAATTGCGTATCCATTCGGTTGCTAATCTTTAGCAAACTACGGATTAACAACGGAACCGCTACAAACACGTGGGTAACTGTGGGCAATGGCTTTTGTTGCCATTTGTTGCACTTACCCCTTCATATTATTGATCACCAACACAATTCAACTCCAATCCGAATGCTCGTTTTACTCCCTAGCAATGCCCCGTAGTCGTAGACTAATCCAAGGTCTCATTTCATTTTCTGAACTTGTATTTTAACTTGCACCTATATTATATATATATCTACTTGCTTCAGTTTTTATATATATATATATATCTATATTATATATATACATTGGCATAAACTATTATAAATGAAAATTCATGCATTTTGTGCACTTCTTTTTTCATTTTGTTAAATATTTGTTTGCAGTTAATTCAATCTCATATTGAAAATAAAAAATCAACCCACAAGTTTGCTAGAGATCAGCAGCGGAATGGAGACACAATTTTTCGTAGTTGTCAGGTCGTAGGGGTTGCTTACAACCTGCAGGTCGTAACACATCCTTACAACCCGTTCAAAAATCAGTTTTTGAATTTGTCGTGAGGGGGTGTTGAGTTACGACCCGTGTAAAAGTATTTTTTTTTTAAAGGGCACAAAAGGAATAAATTGTAGTATTGGGATGACATTAATAGATCATGTGGTGGCAAAATAATTTTCCTGCACTGACAGGGGTGTGTTCTTAAACAGGCCTCAAAATGAGAAATGAGTATGATTTCAAAATTTGTTGAAAGGCACCATCAGGCTTAACAAAGCAGCATCAAACATGTTTAAATATTTAAAGATATGATAATTGTATGGGATAATTGTACATTGATGTGAGTGTTATAAAGTGTTATGTTATATACTACATCGTATTCAAGCAATGACACCTCCTTCGGCAAATGAAATGTGATTATTTTTTAGGTTTATTTATGATTTTTTTTTTGCCCTGGGTCATTCTTAAATTCGTTTCTATTCTCTTTTTTAGTTATTATTTTATGATTTGAATGATTTGAATTTTTTTTTTTATTTTATTTCATTCTGATTTTAGTACTCAACAATAAAGTTGATAACACTGATATGGCTTAACAAAGGCCATGTCATTAGTGACTTAAATTAAAAAATAAAATAAAATAAAATTAAGAAAAACCATCTCCAAGGCCAGAAATAATTTGTTCTCCACTTGCCATTGCTATCATCCCCTTCTTATGATTTGAATGTGAAAAATAAATCCGATCACAACCACTATGGTTAGATCTTGAATGCTATAGCGGTGCTCATCGTTGACTTTGCAACACTTTCGTGAGATGTATAATCGCACTATCACAAAATACTTTTGTGAAGATTGATGAAGGATTGGCGATGATAGTTTTTGCAAAGATGGATGAAAAGTTGACGATGATAATGGATCAGATCATAGTGGTAATAATGGAAGAATTCTAAAATTCTAGGTTTTTGGATGAGGAAAAATGATGTGGTTTTTTAAAATTATTTTTATAAAATGAGGATTTTGCTTTTAGTCGTTTTAAAATTTTAAGTTTTATTTAAAAAAATTTATTGCCTAATGCCACCCAATATGAGATTTTGGTGTCTCAACCTTATTTTACTGATTTTTTTTTTTTTAACTTATTACATGGGTTGACACGTGGCTTTTAATAGTTGATTAAGAGTGTCAAGTCAATGATGATATGATGGATTTTTAACATAGGAACTAAATGTGCACAGAAGCAAAGCTTGGGAGATAAAACCCGCTAAAAAAAATTAGGGGACCGTAATGACATATTTGAAAAAAAGTTAAGGATCATAACTGCATTTTAGCCTAGTAACCTATGTTGCACCAATGCGGGTACGGTATCAGATACAGGTACATTATCGGGTATGGGATACGCTATTTTCTAAAAAAACTAGGGTACGGGTATGACAATATAATTCTAATTTTATTCATAAATATATATAAAGAAAGTGAAAATAAACGATTTTGGCATTGAAATAGCATATGAGTATCGTAAAATTATAGGTTGATGCTCAAAATAAGTCAAGATATAAGTCCGAAAGATTGATTATAACATTAAAAAATATATTATAAGGCAAAAATTACATTATTGATAAGATCCACACCTAAAATATACCTTAGCATACTAGTTACAAGTACTTAGGAGTACGTTACAAGTACCCAGGAATACGGTACGTGTACCGGTACCCAAAGTGTACCGGGTACGGGTACATCACTAGGAGTACCCAT
This sequence comes from Crotalaria pallida, assembly GCA_037953625.1. NCBI lineage: Eukaryota > Viridiplantae > Streptophyta > Magnoliopsida > Fabales > Fabaceae > Crotalaria > Crotalaria pallida. The sequence goes on from CM075650.1 coordinate 150,138,844, forward strand.
ATTTGCAAAGCCACGCGTAACCAAATCCCCAAACCAAAACGGATTATAATACGGAGTATAATACCAAAGCCACGCGTAACCAAATCCCCAAACCAAAACTAATAACCTTTATCATTAGTGCCAAAGTCGCTTTCTCTGATCATTTTAATAATTGATCAGTACTGTTGGAATTGGTGAGAAGGCATAATAGATTGATGGCTAGCCATGATACAAAAAAACGAGAACTATGTCAATTTCTATACAGTGATTACTGAATTGGAGCTTCATCCTGTGATCATGGCCTTGCATCTATGAGAATATGATATTCCGTCTAGCTCTTCCATATTAAGATGCCTTGGTCGATTTCTTTCAGTTCAATTTTATTAACAAAACTAGTTCTATTCTTAATTAACAAGTAACTATAAATTAAGGAAAATTCCAAAACATCTTTATTAGGTGTCACTATAACATTTTTGTTTTGTTTTGTTTGATAACGTTATTTCAGAATCATACTTATATAAAAGTTTCCATGCTAAAAATTCTGAGCAGTAATTTCTTTTACCATTTGGAAAATGTTAAGGATATTGATTAATGATTTTAAAATAATTTCTCGTATTTAATATTGAAAACAGTTATGCTTACTCCTAGGAATTATGTTATTATGAGAAGAGCAATGATTGAGTAATCTACATAAAGAGACCTACTCATAAGCCTACACATTAGGATCTTGACATTTGTCATTTAAGTTCTTTTATTTAATTTTTTTAACTTGAAAATAACAAGTGTCATAATCTTATATGTAAGTTTGTAGGTCTCTAAATCATTTTCAGGTAAAGAATATTTACGAGAGCAAAAATAACATAAGCAATTAAAACAGTACTTATGTAATTTCTTTTTACTCCCTCCGTCCCAAAATATAGGACCCCTTTGAGGGATTTCACGTCCATTAAGAAAGTGAAATAATTTAGTTAATTGTATTGGAAATGTGAACTTTTGATATGTATTTTCAAAATTACCTCTATTAATATTATTGGGAATCTAAAAAGTGTTAAATAAATAGGGGTTTTTGTGGAAAAAAGTAATTAATGATCATTGAAAATTGGTAAAGGGTCTTATAAATAAGTACAAAATAAAAGTATCAAAAGGGTCTTATATTTAGGGACAGATGGAGTAGTAGTTCTTTTGTGAAAACAGTTATGCTTACTCCTAGGAATGAAATTACACTCCCAAGAATTTCATTCCTTGGAATGTTATTATCAAGGAATATTATAGTTGGGTATTTTAAAAATCATGTTTGATTAGTATTTAAAAATTCTTGAGAATAACTTGGAAGTTTGTTTGGTTGATGATGTATACTTCTGGGAACATATGTCATAATTACTAAAATATTCTTAATAATTGAAATACTATTTATTTATATTATTTTTTTATTGTAGCCAATTAAAGGAAAACAAATTTTAATATATAAAAGATAATACTTTTCATCATAAAAATATAAATATGTTATTAGCATTATTGTAATAAAACGCAAGTATATACCTAAATTTAATTTAAACCTAATAACTATAATAATTTTTTTGTATTTATCAAGAGTATTTGTTTCCATAATAGTTATATATTTGTATAGATTTCTTACATGTTCTTATGTGTTTTTATTGGAATAAATAAAAATTTGATATAAAATTTAAACTTGGGATGTGAGTGACGTGCCTATGTGGAGATAACGAAGGAGACTTAAAGTGAAGTCATTTTGGTAATTTCACCATGATATTAATATGGGAATAGAACATACTTATCCTTATAGTTGAGAATGAAAAGTGTTCAAAACATGAAAAAATTACTTTCCTAAAAATAATTCATTCTTGGGAATAGTATTTTTATGTTTGAAACAAATATATGAATATTTGATAACCAATTTTATATTTTCAGGAATAATTTAAAGGATATTCTTAATCTTGGCTTTAGAGACTAAAAGAAATGCATTTTTATAGAAAAACTAAATATTTAATGATTCAAGTGATAATTGACTTAGTTTTTCTAAGTTTATTTACTATTTTTAGCTTCTTATTGAGATTAAGCAAACCCTAATTTAAAATCTCTTGAAACAAACGTCCCGAGTAGGTTTAACTTTTTGAAATAAAAGGGTGTCTCATCCCCAATGTACGTAACTTATTGTTGTACATTTTTATTGCTAGTAACCACTTCCAGATAAATAGTACTCCAGCTTACAATATATAAAAAAAACAAAAAAAAAATATGTTTATTAAGAAATTAGTTGATTGTATTTAATTTTCTTAAATTTATAATAAAAATATAAGTATTTTAGGAAAATAGCATCGGAAATGAAAAAAAAATTGTAAATAAAATAACCACTTTTTAAGAAAGTAACATTTGAGAATGAAACAAATTTAAAATAATTAATTAACTTTTTCTTATATTTAAAAAAAAAATATCTTTTCTTATGATGCAACCCGTATGGAATACTATTTCAATTGAAACTAAATGTGTCTTCCCCACATAGTTATCTTAAAGTTAATTGAAATGGGTTTGAGTTCTATAAATTATATACTTAATATAACTTTAGCTATAAATAAATCATAAAATGTCTCCATTTATAATTTTTTTAATACCAGCCTGACCTGGAACATTATGATTATAGATTCATCCACTTACGAAGTTTTCATAAATTGCCCATATATAATCAGTGTAGGATTGCCAATACAACATATTTGGTTTGACAGTAAAAAATTCTATTAGGATTCAAAATTACGTTGAATGTGAAGCGATTATGAGTAGCTTTTACTTTCCAGAATCAATTCTAGAGAATCCAACATGCATTTAAAATTCTCAGCTCATTAAGACACGTAAAATATCTTTATTTTAGTTTTTTTTTTCTAGTTATTGGTAAAAAAATTTGTGTTTTTTTTATTTAAAAAACTTAACTATATGTAATATTAATGTTTAACTTTTAATCCTTAAAAAAAAATTTAACTTTTATTTATCAATACTGTTAAACGGGGAATTAGTCCCATTCAAATAGCCCCACATTATCATGATACCTCACAATCTCATAACAAAAAAGTGTACAAATTGAGTTTGTTTGATTCCAACGATACAATAACCTGACCATAACCAAAGCACGCTAGGATTCAAGAACGGATATAAAATAAAATACTTGGGGTCGTTTCATAAGTGTTTATAATGCTATAAAAAAAGTTAAAAAAAACTTTTATAAGGTTGTTTTATAAAAATTCTCATTAATAAAAATAAGATTTTCTTAATCTCAACTCTAAATATTGAAGTTAAGAATCCTAAAATTAAAGTTTTATGGTAGAAAAAGATAAATTTATGATTATGAGAACTATTGGTCTTAGTTTTTTTTTTTTTTTTAAGGGAGGTCTTAGTTATACAATATAAATTTATTACTATATTTTAAATTTTTTTTTCAACTTTAAAAATTAAGGTTAAGCAAATCCATAAAAGTATACACTATTGTCTCATAAGTTATGTAATTTTAGCCGTTTTATTTTGCCACATATGTTATATACTTTTTAGAAACCCAATACTCATTCATACTTAGGGAAGACGATGCGTCCAGATAACATATTACCCAGATAGACCCGTTAGTGTACATTTGGATCCGAATCCATCCCAGAACCGTTTTTGTACTCACTACGGATCTTACGCTTGGGTCTTGAGATACCCAACGGGTTTACGGGTACACGTTATGAGTGAATCTATGAATATTAGTGGTAGTTGGACAGAGGTAATGTATAAGATGAGAGAGGAACACTGAACCAAAGGAAGATAAAAGTGAACAACACTAAACAAAATGACAAAAAAACTAAAAAAAAAAAAGTAAGCGATACACCTTGTAATATAATATATGTAAAAAAACAAGACATTACCTTAAGTCGAGAACTCACTATATATATATATATATATATATATATAGAGAGAGAGAGAGAGAGAGAGAGAGACACACAAGTTATCCTTATAATTTAACTAGTGGGTCCGGGTACCAACAGGTCCGGGTACCAACGGTAATACTCCGATTTAATAACAAGTCTTAAAAAACCATTACTCACCCCCAACGGATCCAAATTTGCAGACCCAAACACGACCCGACCCGTTACGAGTATTACCCACGGGTTTGAGTATAATTGTCATCCTTATTCATACTTCTTTTCCGAGTATACCCTTATTTATTGAATTTTTTTTCACCATCCATTTTTTTTATCTCTCTTCAATATAATTTCATACATTTATAGGTTTTCTTAACCTTAAGCACCCCAAAGTGGTTATTATTACATGATAAAATAAAAATATAAGTGTTTTGATTTATTTGATGCATCATTTTCAAGAAATAATAACCACTTTGGGGTGTTTATCCTTAGTCCTAAGGACAAGACTGAGATTAAAAAAACCCTACATTTATTATTACTCTCTTACTTATTATTAAATAAGAATAATTTAGTTAAAATAATATACCAAATTCTTACATCATTTACACATTTCTTAATTTATTTGCAATGGCTAAAAACCATGGAAATCGAGGGAGTAATGTCTTGTTATCATTATCGAAGGATATCAAAAGCATCTATACCACGGTAGAATAACATAAAATATCTTCAATTACTATTTCAAATGATTATTATAAATCAATGAGTAATTCTTCGATATTATTTATAAAGTGATTTATAGAATAATTTTCTGATTCTATTTATAAGTTATTTTGTATTTTAGAGAAAATATTTATTACTTTCTTTTTTTATTTGTCATTTGTTCATTAATATGAAATAATATAGTTCTAAAATTTCAAATACAAGTTTTTTTGGGGTGAACCCATGGTATCCACCCGCGCAATTGAGTGACTAACCCGTTCATACATCGATTGAGCCCTTTCATGGATGGTGCTCTCATCAAGGCACTCTCCATTTGCATGAGTCAGGCATTAAACCCGTGAGCCTAACGGTTCGAATCAGCGAGGGAATTGAGAGTGAAGGCGATTGTGGGTCTTGTTCTGGACCTATTGCAAACTAAGGACACCTACCTTTATGATGATCTCTAGAAGACCTACTACGACTTATGAGAAGATCCTAAGACAAGAAACAAATCTTGAATGACCTAAGATGAAGGACTTAGAGTTCGGACTAGCTCGAAGGAGTTTAGATATGAACTTAACCTAAGGATAAGTCACGAGACTTATTCTCGAACATAATCTCTAGAAGATAAACAACTCAATTATTGAAGATTGTTGATAGACTACCAATGGATCGGATTATCAACAATTATAGAAGATCACAGTTTATCTCTTTAGAGACAAGATTAAATGAAGATTATTCTCAAAGATAGAAAATTTATCAAGGAAATACATTAGTCCAAGATGCCCATCCTAATCCTATAAATACCAGCCTCAAGCACGGGGCTGAACACAATGCAATTTGTAGCTGATACACTAGGCAGAAAGTATACAGAAACACTCCCCAGATAAAGATATTCAGTAGTGAGAGAATCAAACTCTTGTTGTCCCATACGGTGGTAGTTGCATCCAACCCCACCATAGAGATTCAATTCAACAACAACATGAAGACCACTTCCAAATAGTAATGAGAGCCCAAGCCTTGTAATCCGAAAACGGTGTGCCCAATTTATTCATTCAGGGAATACTACACCACAAACGACCTCCCTAAGAGTAGGGGGCATATCGTCAAATACTCTTAGAAACAACTTGAAACCGTCTTACTTCCCCTTTATACACTATTTCAACGTGCCAATAGAACTATGTGCTCTTGATCCCCAAAACCTTATTCGAATGGGTACGTAAGACCAAGAACCCACTCTTGATAGACTAAAAATTCTTAAAAAGGACCCTTGTTCTAACTGGACAGAACAGGCTGTAAATCCACATTGGGTGGTGCGAAGGAAGCAACGCGACTATTGTAACATCCCGATTTCTAATTCCAAGCTTAATTAGAATAAATCTAAGTGAGAATTAATGGGAATATCAATAGCAAATTGTGAGTAGGAGTTAAGAGGGATGTTCTAGAGTTAGAAATGCTTAATATATGAAAATTAAGCAAAGTAATCGATTACCTTGGGGAGATAATCAATTACCAGCTCTCTATGAGAAACCCTAAAACTGAATTAAAGAAGGTAATCAATTACTTTTGGGAAAGTAATCGATTACTGACTCTCTTGCGGAACAAATAAGTAAGAATTAAAGGTGATAATCGATTACTTCAGGAGGTAATCGATTACCACTTGTCAGAATGAGAAAAAAATAAGTGACTTGGAGGCCACACAAATGAGGCTTCTCCAAGAAGCCATTCACTCTCAACTGTTGGAAACCAACAAGCGGGCTTAGCAATTACTAGAGGGGGGGTGAATAGTAATCTGAATGCAACAGTGACTAATTTTTATAATGCAATTAAGTATAATTGATCACGTGCAGATTTTTCAGAAACAGAGCAAGAACACTCGAGTGTTTTAAAGAATACTCGAGTAAAATAACAAGAACACTCGAGTCTTTTTAATAATACTCGAGTAAATCGTGCAGTTAGCAGAAAAACAGTTTCTGGAAAATATGCACTTTAATCAATAACAATTAATACAGTCCAGAGCAGATTAATAATAGAGTAGAAAACAATTAAATAAAGTTATAACAACTTGAAAACAACTTAATTGCTGTGGAATTACTAATCTAATTAATAATCCCCTTTTGAGCAACTTAGGTTTGGTTTTGACTTGAAGTTAAAGAAAGCTATAAAAGATCAACACCACCGATTTTATACTGGTTCACTCTCTATTTAGAGAGCTAGTCCAGTCCCCCTAAGAATCTTAGGAGTGTCTACTAAAATCAAATTGTTAGAAATATTACAAAGGGTATTGAGATGCCTCACTCAACCTATCCCTTCCAAGAGTGTACCAAACTCTTGAATTTCTACCCCAATTTGATGTTGGTGATGAAGACTCCTTCTTCTTCAAGCTCCTTGAAACCTTCAAGAGCTCCACCAAAGCTAAGAACCTCTTAGCCCTTGCTTGAGAACCTCCCAAGTCTTGAATGAACCTAAGATCCACTTAGGTACACTTGGTTACTAACCAAGATTTTGAGAACAAGATGTGTATGTGTATGTGGAGTGATCCAACAAATGATATCCACAACAATTAAGCACAACTCTAACTCTTAGAACAAATAATAATGATGAATGAATATTGAGTTAGAGTAATTATCCACTTGAGAGAGAGAATGATCAAAATAAATGTTTTCCACCCTCAACTTTAATGCTCTTATTAGTTAGTTCAATGGCATTCATTTCTGATATATGGAAAATACAATGAATGAGTGAAATCAACTCTTTCATTCCATTTTTGCCCTTTTCCAACGGTTAAAATTTTGCTGTCAGAACCAAAATACTCGAGTACTTTTGACACTACTCGAGTGTTTTGCCCATCTTTCAATAAAAATGCCCAAGTATTGAACTAACGGTCAAATCTCTGTTTTGAGGCTGAAATACTCGAGTATTCTGGGAAGTACTCGAGTGTTTCGATACTCGAGTAACTTTCATATTACTCGAGTGTCTTTATACTCGAGTAGTTTTTGTGCTTACTCGAGTGTTTTGCCCAGAGATGATAAAAATCATGTTTTTCAACAATTTATTTCAATTCTCTCTTCAAGGAATAATTTTATGTAACCCCTAACCTTTTTCATGCAATTAAAATTATTTATCCTAAGGGTGAGATAACTTCCTAAGCTACCCACTCTCAATAAAATAAAATTACATTCAAAATAAAATTGAGAATGAATAGATACATAATGCACTTGATCTTCTTGACTTGATGAGCTTGAATTCTTGCTTTAACTCCATGATCTAATTATATTGTCATCATCAAAATAAATCCACCTAATTGGAGACTTGATTCTACAATCTCCCCCTTTTTGATGATGACAAAATAATTAAACCGTTCCTTCTCTTTTGAGAGCTCCCCCTCAATATAGGAACCTATTAACCTGTCAATCCAGAGAATACCAAGCACAGCATAATATCCATAATATCATAGTCAAGTGCACAAAATGTAACTGGTATCAGAGCGAGAGCAAAAAAAATAATATCAGAGTAAAAAAAAATGTGCTTGCTCTTCTCATGCGTCGTTTCTCCCCCTTTTTGTCATAATCAAAAAATATCATTTGGAAACGGAGGAGACAAGAAGGATACCAATAATGAAAACTCCCCCTTAAATAATATCAATATAAAACAAATATGACTATCAGAGAATACCAAACACGTGAAAAACAATAACCATGAGAAATCCAGTGAAATCACATCATAACATAGCATAAAACCACCAACCAAATCCAAGTCTGAACGGAAAAGAAAAAAAACATCATAAAACTGGATAAAGACCCACGCAGGGGTAACAAAAAGTAAACAAACTCCCAAAAGCATAGTGAAAAACTAAACATTCAACAAAAAACATGTAAAAACAGAGTGCAATGTCCACCGATCTCAGAACATATCCGGTGCAGGGGGATCCTGAGGAGGAAAGAAGCGGCCGAATGCAGACATCATATCATCGAACCTAGCATTCATCTGAGCGGAATGCTGGTCCCACCGAGCATTCATCTGAACTGACTGCTGGTCCAACTGCGAATATATCATGGCCGACTGCACACCCATCTGAGACTCAATCCTGCTGATACTATCCTGCTGCTCAGCCAATCGATGCTCAAAGCTATCCAAGCGGCTGTCAAACTGAGCAAAGCGAGCATCGAAATATGTCTGATAAGTCCCAAAAGCAGGATGTTCAAACTGAATGTCATCAACCGGATCACCACCACCAGCACCGCCACCATCAGCCTGATCATACTGAGCCTGCTCATCAGCCAACTGCTCAGCATCCAAACCTTGCTGAGCTGCAGCTTGCTCAGCGGCCTCCTGGGCCTCCATGGCTGCTACCTGATCCATCCAATACCACCTCCCACCGCGCTTCCTCATTCTCATTTGACGAAGCAGACCATCATGTAGCGCATGCAATTCTGCCGGAGGATCAAAGAACTCCTCATCCTGAAGAATAGGCACATTGAAGTGCTGGAGGAGTCTACACACATGCATAGGGTAAGGCAAATTTTGGGAGGCTTTGGAGCTCCCTGCCTTCACCATCCGAGCGAGAACAATGGCTGACCAATTTAGCAGATTATCATTGAGAATAGCATCCATAATGCGAAGCTCTAATTGGATGGGCTTTGAGTAATTTGGAGAGGTTTGGGGTACAAGTTGGTGGCTAACTATATGATGAAGGATGCGGTTTGATGAGGTCATATGCACAGCTTTCTTCTCGTTTCCGTCATAAACACGATCGGGACGAAGCAGGTTTCTAAAAATAGCATTAGTGTCAGTATTGAAATTGTTTTGCCCCGTTCGTGTTATGCCAAAAACGATCTCTAAATCCCTAGGCCTAATCTGAAAATGGGTTCCTGCAACACTGGTTTCATAAGTAGTCCTATTTATTTCCTTAATGTTGGCATAAAATTGTCGCACAAGCCTAAGATAAATGGGACCATGAAAAGATATAAACTGCATAAGGTTCTGATCTCTAAGCTTTTGAACAAATGTAAAACCATTACCCTCAAGAAAATCCTCTGTGGTCCAGCTTTGTACACCATAGCCATGAGTGATGAACAATGCCTCCCTCCTAGCACATGCACCAGCAGAAAAGAATTCCTCTTCATGCTCTGAAGATGATGAAGAAGGAGGAGTAGGCTCTCTTCTTTTCTTCCTTGGACGTAGGTTAGCTTGAGAGGTAGACATTTGCACACAAATTGAAGAAAAAAATGGACAATTTCGAGTTTAGGGGAGTTAGGGTTTCAAAAGGGAATTTCGGATTTGGGGGTGAAAAACAGTGATTTGAAGTAAAATAATTGAAGAAAAGTGATGTGGAGATGATTTAAAGTTAAAAGCTGTGAAAAATTGGAGTGAAAAACGTGTTTTGAGAGGTTGGGGTTGAGAGAACTCGAGTGGGGAGAAGAGGGGGTTCGTGAAAAGTGACTGCTGAAACGCTGCTGCTGTGCTTTAAAAAGTCGCATTACTCGAGTGTTTTAGAAAACACTCGAGTGTTCTAAACCTGATACTCGAGTATTTGTTAAAGTACTCGAGTAAAAAGCCCAGTCCAGAAAGTCTAGAGTTACTGGACCGAAAAATACGCGAGTAAAACAGGACACACTCGAGTAAAGAGTAAAATACTCGAGTAGAATTTGAAAACACTCGAGTGAAACAATCAAACCTGACCAAAAACTTTTTCAATTTTCAAACCATTTAATTTGGAATTAAAATACTCGAGTAAAAAAGATAATACTCGAGTAAATGTGACAGACAGACAGTTTTAACAGCAATTTGAACACATTTTCACTAAACCAACACAATTTAATCATAAACACAAATCAGACTCAAAATCACTCACAGTCAAAAACATATAATTCACAACATCTCAAGGTCCAATTGTTCTTCAAACACTAATGCACATGAAATGAGACATACTTGGTGAATTTTCACAAACACAAATCAATTAGCTAATGCTTGACTCATCTAAAATTCCAAGTTCTCCTCTTATATGATAAAAGGTATCTCTTGGCAATGGTTTTGTAAAAATATCCGCTAATTGGTTTGTGGTGCTTACAAATTCAATTGTGCAATCACCTTTTTGTACATGATCTCTTAGAAAATGATGTCTAATTTCAATATGTTTAGTCCTTGAATGATACACCGGATTCTTAGTTAAGTTGATTGCACTTGTGTTATCGCACTTAATAGGAATATTTTCAAGTTTCAAACCAAAATCCAATAATTGTTGTTTCATCCACAAGAGTTGAGCACAACAACTACCGGCGGCGATATATTCCGCTTCGGCGGTGGAAAGAGCAACACAAGCTTGCTTTTTAGAAAACCATGACACTAGTGAGCTTCCCAATAAATGGCAAGTACCACTAGTGCTTTTACGATCAAGCTTGCATCCCGCAAAGTCGGAATCCGAATAACCAACCAAGCTAAGACTAGTATCACTAGGATACCATAATCCGGTATTTATCGTTCCTTTAAGATATTTAAATATATGTTTGACCGCGGATAGGTGTGATTCTTTAGGATTAGCTTGAAAACGGGCACACATGCATACACTAAACATAATATCCGGTCTAGATGCGGTAAGATATAGAAGACTACCTATCATGCCTCTATATTTACTAACATCAACCGGTGTACCTTGTTCATCCTTGTCTAGGTAGCATGATGTGCTCATGGGAGTGTAGGCTTCTTTGCATTTGTCCATTCCGAATTTTCCAAGGAGCTCCTTGCAATATTTTCCTTGATGCACAAAAATCCCCTCCTTGACTTGCTTGATTTGAAGTCCTAGGAAGAACTTGAGCTCCCCCATCATGGACATCTCAAATTCCTTTTTCATCAAATTAGAGAACTTGCTACACAAGGACACGTTAGTGGCACCAAAGATAATATCATCTACATATATTTGCACTAACAAAATGTCCTTTTTGGTTTTATAGATGAATAGGGTATTATCAACCTTTCCTCTTTGAAATTCATTTTCTAATAAAAAGGTACTTAATCGATCATACCAAGCTCTAGGAGCTTGTTTTAATCCATAAAGAGCCTTTTTCAATTTATAAACATGGTTTGGAAATTCATGACTTTCAAAACCGGGTGGTTGCTTAACATACACTTCTTCATTTATGAAACCATTCAAGAAAGCACTCTTGACATCCATTTGATAAAGAGTAAATTTCATAATTGATGCAAAGGCAAGCAAGATTCGGATTGCCTCAAGGCGTGCAACCGGAGCAAAGGTCTCATCATAATCAACACCTTCCTCTTGGTTGTACCCTTGGGCAACAAGTCTCGCTTTGTTTCTTATAATCAAACCGGATTCATCAAGTTTATTTCTATAAATCCATTTTAAACCAATTATGGTATGATCATCGGGTATAGGCACTAATTCCCAAACATCATTTCTAACAAATTGATTTAGTTCTTCTTGCATGGCCATAACCCAATGTTCATCCAAAATTGCTTCCTTAATTGAATTTGGTTCGATTTGAGAAACAAAGGAAACAAAATGACAAATATTTTGAATTGTCCTACGAGTTAATACTCCCTTTGAAAGGTCTCCTATGACATTGTCAATAGGATGAGCTTTCACCGTTTTCCAAGCCGGATCAAGATCATTTTTAACTTCTCCTTCATCCTTTAAAATCTCCTTCCCTTTTTCCTCTTTTGAAAACTCAAAACCTTCATCACAACCATCATTTAAAACACCATCTTCTTTCGAAGACTCATTAAAAACCACATGAATAGATTCTTCAATAGTCATAGTTCTTTTATTAAAAATTCTATATGCTTTACTATGTGAAGAATAACCCAAAAATATTCCCTCATCGGATTTGGAGTCAAATTTTCCAAGATGATCTTTTCCATTATTTAGCACATAAACTTTGCATCCAAAAACATGAAAGTAGGATATATTTGGTTTTCTTCCTTTGTAAAGCTCATAGGGGGTTTTCTTGAGCATGGGCCTAATTAGAATTCTATTCATGACATAGCAAGCCGTATTAACGGCATCGGCCCAAAAATAATGAGGGACTTGAGAATCATTTAGCATGGTTCTTGCAAGTTCCTCTAACACCCTATTTTTCCGCTCTACCACTCCATTTTGTTCCGGAGTTCTTGGTGCGGAATATTGGTGTTCAATACCATGTTTATCACAAAACCTATCAAACTTGTAGTTTTCAAATTCACCACCATGATCGGTTCTAATAATAATTACTCGTTGGTTTACTTGGTTTTGCACAAGTTTAATATGGCGTTTGAAAGATTTGTAGGTCTCACTTTTTGCACTTAAGAATAAAGTCCATGTAAATCTAGAAAAGTCATCAACAATCACCAAACCATAGTAGTTGCCACCAAAGCTTTTTACTTGAGAAGGTCCAAACAAGTCCATATGAAGCATTTCTAATGGTCTTGTTGTGGACACTTCATTTTTAGAACCAAAATGGTTTTTGGTGTGTTTGCACTTCTTACAAGGAGTACAATCACCTTCAATTTTAAAATCAAGATTTGGTAAACCAACCACTAAGTCTTTTGATTGTATTTTCTTTAATTGATTTACATTAATGTGAGCAATCCTACGGTGCCACAACCAAGTGTCACTCTCTTTGCTTACTAGACAAGTAGAAACCAACGAGGTAATATTGTTTAATTCAACCAAGTATTATTAGACCTTTTGCCAACAAATTTGATAGATTCATCCTTGTCACTTTTTATGAGACATTGGGTGGAGGTAAATAGTACATGGTTACCAATATCACAAAGTTGACTAATGCTCAAAAGATTGTGTTCTAATCCTTGAACATAAAGTACATTATCAATAACCAAGTTGGAAGAATTACCGACTTTACCAATCCCAAGAATTTTTCCTTTGTTGTTGTCTCCATAAGTGACATATCCACCTTCTTGAGGAGTAAGCTCCATGAAGTTCCGCTTATCTCCCGTCATGTGCCTTGAACATCCACTATCAAGATACCACGGTTTCTTTTCGGTTCTAAGGCACACCTACAAAACAAGATCATTTGCTCATTTTGGGTACCCAAATTATGTTGGGTCCCTTTGGGTTAGCTTTTGGTGTTTCTTCCTTCTTAATCCAAACATAAGTGCCTTTTTGAATTTAAACATGTTTAATGTGGCACCTATTGTTTGTATGTCCAAACTTTCCGCAATAAAAGCAAGTTGGTTTCTTTGTATAATCAATTTTAGAAGATGAACCAACCCTTTTATTGTCCTTTTTCTTTTGGACATATCCTAAACCGGTTTTGTTTGAATAATTTCTTTGAGATTTAATTAACCGGTCTAGGTTTCTATCACTATTTGATATTGTGAGTTTGTGTTTCAAATCTTTTATTTCATTTTCAAAAATGTCACATTTCTCACAATAAACAATAGTTTTCTCATCACTTGCACAATCACAAACATGACTAGAATTAACAAGTTCTAAAGAAGCATTTTGGAGTTTCAATTCATTTATGTACTTTTCTAATTCATTAATCTCTTTTTGATACTCCAAAATTTTCTTTCCTTTTTCCTTGTTAATCTTAGCTAGTTTTTCAAATTGTGTTAACATTTCATTGTATTCATTGAGCAAATCATCATAAGGAATAGAGGAAGAGGAAAAACTAGAGCTTTGAGATGATACCTCATCCTCATTTTCACCATTTGCACTTGAGGCTTCATTGTTGGTTCTTGCCATGAGACATAGATTTGCAACTTCATCATCCGAGCTACTTGATGATGATTTTGCATCCTTTTCCGGTGCATCCCACACAATGTAAGCCCTCTTGCCCTTGCCCTCTTGGGTCTTCTTTTCATTCTTTCTCAAGTATGTAGGACATTCCATCCTTATGTGTCCAATGCCTCCACATTCATGACACTTCACTACATCACTTGAAGTCTTGTTCTTTGACTTGTGTTCCTTGGGTCTTCTTTCTCTTGATGATGAGCCACTCTTCTTACCCTTGAGGAATTTGTTGAATCTTTTTGCAAACAATCCAATTTCCTCCTCATTGAGTGCATGATCGGAGTTCTCACTAGTTGAGTCATCTTCAACCTCTTTTACAACTTTGGTTGAGGCCTTGAGAGAGATACTCTTCTTCTTTTTGTCCGACTCCTCATGTGAGCTAAGTCTTGATAAGTCAATCTCATGCTCCTTGAGCTTCCCAAACAAGGTTGCCAAGTCCATAGTATTTAAATCCTTGGACTCCTTGATAGCGGTGACCTTAGGTTGCCATTTTCTATCAAGACATCTCAAAATTTTGTGAGTAGTTTCACCATCACGAAATTGCTTTCCTAGTGAAATCAAGTGGCTAACAATATGTGAAAACCTCTTTTGTAAGTCATCAATGGATTCATTCGGGAACATGTGAAATAATTCATATTCATGTGTTAAAGAATTTAATCTAGCATTTCTTACTTCACTTGTTCCTTCATGTGTGACTTCCAAAGTGTCCCACATTTCCTTAGCCGACTTGCATTGAGAAATTCTATAAAATTCATCATGGGATAAAGCCGAAAAGATGATGTTTTTAGCTTTTAAATCAAATGATGCTTTCTTTTTATCATCATCATTCCAACTTTTCCTAGGAATTTCAATGACTTCCCCATTTACCATATGTCTAGGAATATAAGGACCATCCTCTATTGCATCCCAAATATCGGTGTCTATTGCTTCAATAAAAACTCTCATCCTAACCTTCCAATAAGCATACCCTTCACCATTAAAGAATGGAGGGCGGTTTATTGAAGAGGAACCTTCTTGATAATTGCTAGAGCCCATAGTTTCCAAAGGATCTTTTCGAAAAAGCTTTTACGCTCGATCTTTCGACCGAGCTCTGATACCACTTGTTGGAAACCAACAAGCGGGCTTAGCAATTACTAGAGGGGGGGTGAATAGTAATCTGAATGCAACAGTGACTAATTTTTATAATGCAATTAAGTATAATTGATCACGTGCAGATTTTTCAGAAACAGAGCAAGAACACTCGAGTGTTTTAAAGAATACTCGAGTAAAATAACAAGAACACTCGAGTCTTTTTAATAATACTCGAGTAAATCGTGCAGTTAGCAGAAAAACAGTTTCTGGAAAATATGCACTTTAATCAATAACAATTAATACAGTCCAGGGCAGATTAATAATAGAGTAGAAAACAATTAAATAAAGTTATAACAACTTGAAAACAACTTAATTGCTGTGAAATTACTAATCTAATTAATAATCCCCTTTTGAGCAACTTAGGTTTGGTTTTGACTTGAAGTTAAAGAAAGCTATAAAAGATCAACACCACCGATTTTATACTGGTTCACTCTCTATTTAGAGAGCTAGTCCAGTCCCCCTAAGAATCTTAGGAGTGTCTACTAAAATCAAATTGTTAGAAATATTACAAAGGGTATTGAGATGCCTCACTCAACCTATCCCTTCCAAGAGTGTACCAAACTCTTGAATTTCTACCCCAATTTGATGTTGGTGATGAAGACTCCTTCTTCTTCAAGCTCCTTGAAACCTTCAAGAGCTCCACCAAAGCTAAGAACCTCTTAGCCCTTGCTTGAGAACCTCCCAAGTCTTGAATGAACCTAAGATCCACTTAGGTACACTTGGTTACTAACCAAGATTTTGAGAACAAGATGTGTATGTGTATGTGGAGTGATCCAACAAATGATATCCACAACAATTAAGCACAACTCTAACTCTTAGAACAAATAATAATGATGAATGAATATTGAGTTAGAGTAATTATCCACTTGAGAGAGAGAATGATCAAAATAAATGTTTTCCACCCTCAACTTTAATGCTCTTATTAGTTAGTTCAATGGCATTCATTTCTGATATATGGAAAATACAATGAATGAGTGAAATCAACTCTTTCATTCCATTTTTGCCCTTTTCCAACGGTTAAAATTTTGCTGTCAGAACCAAAATACTCGAGTACTTTTGACACTACTCGAGTGTTTTGCCCATCTTTCAATAAAAATGCCCAAGTATTGAACTAACGGTCAAATCTCTGTTTTGAGGCTGAAATACTCGAGTATTCTGGGAAGTACTCGAGTGTTTCGATACTCGAGTAACTTTCATATTACTCGAGTGTCTTTATACTCGAGTAGTTTTTGTGCTTACTCGAGTGTTTTGCCCAGAGATGATAAAAATCATGTTTTTCAACAATTTATTTCAATTCTCTCTTCAAGGAATAATTTTATGTAACCCCTAACCTTTTTCATGCAATTAAAATTATTTATCCTAAGGGTGAGATAACTTCCTAAGCTACCCACTCTCAATAAAATAAAATTACATTCAAAATAAAATTGAGAATGAATAGATACATAATGCACTTGATCTTCTTGACTTGATGAGCTTGAATTCTTGCTTTAACTCCATGATCTAATTATATTGTCACCATCAAAATAAATCCACCTAATTGGAGACTTGATTCTACATCAACTACACAAAAGAAGCTTCTTGGGGAAGGCATTGCTTAAGAACCACTCATTTCCAACACAAGCAAATAACACTCTCTTCATAAAATACAACAACAAACACATTATTCATTCTTCTTCTTCATTTCTTCTTCATGAACCCACTCTCTCTCAAACCCTAAGAACTCAAGAGCACCCATTCATGATCATCAACTCCATTTCCATCTCCATAGCCAACACAAGAAGTAAGAACATCACCCCATCACCACCTACACCACACACATCATCATCTCCATCTTCTTCCTTGGAGTTTCTCTCTCTACAAGCTCCATAATAATGGAGAACCACTCTCTTTCATGCCTTCCTCTCAAGATCAAGTGAAAGAGAAGTCTATTCATCCATCTCACTCTCATCTAGACAAGATCCCAACACACCTCATAGTTGCTTTGTTGAGATTCCAAAGGAGATTCAAAGGGTTCAAGCTTAGAGGATTCTAGGGCACAAGGAGGAAAAGCTAGGGTTTGGTTGCTCTCTCTTCACACTTGAGGTAAGGAGGGGGTATTACCACTACTTAGGGCATGATTTCTAGATTGATTATAATGGTGGTTAAGGATAGATAAATAGTTATGATAATAAACAATAGGGTAGTTGATATAGATAATAAGTAGAGTATAAGAATGAATGAAATGAACCCACTATATGAATTGTGATTTTATGTGTAGATGAGGTGTTGATAATATGTTAAGTATGAAAACAAAGGAAATGAACCCTCTTATGTTTTATGAAACTATGTGTATATGTAATGTTTGAAAGATGATATTGGTGTTGATATGTATTAGTTGTTAAGGTTTATGAAATGAACATAATGTATTATAAGTCTAGCTAGATATTATAAAGTAAATGATGATTTGGAGATGTTTGTGTGTGTGTTGAAAATATGAGTAATTGATGATGAGAATAATACAAAAGAACTTTGTATGATAATATGAGACTAATGATAATTATACAAGGGAAAAGAAAAGAAGAAGAAAAGAAAGAGTGAAGGGACGTGAGGGCCTATAAAGTATGGCGTTGAATAATGATCCGATTGGGTGACACACCCCATTAGATGCCCTGTTTGGTGACAAAGGTCCCAGTAGATGCAAAGGTCCTGTTAGGTGCAAAGGTCCCATTAGGTGAAAAAGGTCCCGCTAGGTGTAGAATGTGTCACCACAGATCATTATGCGCAAATAAAATGAAATAAGTAAAATGATGTGAAAAATATATGAATGGATAAGAATGGTAAAATAATATGAAAGGTCCTAACGGGTATGAAACGTCCTAATGGGTGATTAAACGTCCTGATGGATGGAAACATCCTAACAGGTGAAAACGTCCTATTGGGTGTAAACGTCCTAACAGGAATAAACGTCCTAATGGGGAAACCAAAGTAAAAGGAATGTGAATAAAAAGGATAAGGAAAGAAAAGTAAATGAGTTAAGAAAGAAGTAAACGAGAATGAAAGTATGAAAATGATTATGATTGTTATGTTGTTAATAACAATGTTAGGCTTAGTTTATTACTATGACTCTTTAGAAATTATTTTCTAAGTATTGTGTAATGCTCACCTCCTTGATGTTTTTACACAGGTACCAAGACTGAGCATACACCTTTGCAGGCCGAGCAGGAGTACTCTCTCTGTCCCTTACAGGGAGAGTAAGTCGTAGTTTGTAGGACATGATGCATGTCCTGGGCCATATATTTTGAATATGATGTAGTACTTTATGTATAAAATGTAAATATTATTTTGGGTGCTAGAATGTAGCACTAGGTTGGCCTAGGACCACTCCATCTTTTGGGAAAGGGTTTATCTTTTGGAAATCAATTTAATCCAAGACTTGTGCATATTTGTGAAATGATGTGAATGTATGCATGCTAATGCAACGTGTCTTGTTGGCCTTCTGTTGGTAATTAGGTTTATGTCAAAACAGGTTTTACAGAAAAAGTAATATTTTGGAACGTCCATAAAACAAAGAAAACTCTGTCCGATGTTACGCAGATGTTACGGAGGATTTTTATAAGTTAAAGAGTTTTAAGAAGAAATTTTTAAGTTCCTAATTAACTAAGGGTAATATCAATGTAGGGTGTCACAATTTGGTATCAGAACAGTTTTTCCTCGGCCTTGGAGTGTGGACTCACAACTCCTTTGGTTCACTCACCAAGTGAGTAACCAATGTGTATAGTCAAGTGTCTAAGTTAGATGAATAGTATGTATATGTAGTTATTTAACTGTACAAGCATTAACTGGTTGTCTTCTCCATGACTAAACAGTATGGCTTGGAGACATGCTGATGCTGATAGGATGGCTGCTATCCTGGAAAATCTGGTTCAGTTGAACCAGAATCAAGCTGAAAACGTGGCAGCAGCTGCAGCTGCAACGACAGTGGCAGCAGTGAATCAGCAGCCACAGAATCAAGTTGAGGTGAACTGGCTGGCGGAGTTCCGAAAGAACGAGCCACCTAAGTTCGAAGGAGGATACAATTTCGATGGAGCACAACGATGGCTCCAGGAGATCGAGAAAATACTCCGCACCATGGCACTACCAGCTGAAAAAAATGTTTTGCTGGCACAGTATATGCTGACCGGTGTGGTGGAACACTGGTGGGAACGGATGCGAAGAGATTTGGAGGCGATCAATCAAGCGATCACTTAGGATTTGTTTAAGACCCAGTTTCTGGGACAGTATTTCCCAGAGGACGTGCATAGAGAGAAGGAGATCGCCTTTCTGCATCTAGTGCAATGGAATATAAGCATCGGAGAGTATGCTGCTAAGTTTGAAGATTTGATCTGATATGCAGGAAGCTACAAAGATGCCGACGAACGAGCCAAGTGCATCAAGTTCGAAGCAGGGCTTCATACTGAAATCAAGGTGGCTTTTGAGTATCAAAATATCGCCAACCTATCTCAACTAGTCAATATGACCAGTACTTATGAAAAGACCGGAAGCAGAAGGCGGCAAAGAAAAGGAACAGGAGTGTGCAGAAGGCTGGAGGTCCTATCAGAGGAAAGGGACCGGTTTAGGAATCAAGTCCCTATGCTAATTTCAATGCCACAATAACAGTTCCGAGGGAGGTCATTTAGACTGCGATTGTTCCAGGTGTCATTCCACAATGTCCACATTGCAGAAAACTTCATCGGGGTACATGTTGGAGTGTGGTTCATAACGGGAGAAAGGGCCTTTGCTTCCAGTGTGGACAACCCGGTCATTTTGCTGCAAGTTGCCCTAAGAATGATCTAAAGAAGGAAGTTAATGCAACGAGGGTGCAGCAAGCAGGTGGGAGCCAACCTGTTCAGAGGGGAAAAGTGTACACCCTAAATGGTGAAGAGGTCGAGCCGGCTGAGCTAACTAGAGGTATATCCCATTTAACAATACCCCATATGGTGTACTAATGGACTGTAGTGCCACATGTACTGTTCTTTTCCTTTTTAGATGCATGAAGAGATTAGGATGTTCTAGAATAGGAGTGCATAATAAGCTCTAAGCAGTTACCTTCACCAACCTTTTAGTGAGAACTTCATAAAGTGTACTCTACTTAGGAACGTAATCCCTAATCTTGTGAACAAAGGACTGTGCGACTAGAGAAACGCACAGATCCAATCTAGTCTTTGTAGAAATTGTGAAAAGCCTTAGAAGAAATCACTAAGTTGTAGAACCCTAATTGAAGGTAAATAAAGTTTCGCGGTGGTGTTGTTGTTTAATAGAATGTAAGGTTAGAGCAGATCACTCTGATTCTTATATCTGTTGAGTGATGATATCATCAGCAAGCCCGACAATGATGTTGCTATTGATAGATGTGAGATTGGGACTGATCACCTTGATCTTCGCACCTATTAATGGTCGATACCACTGTAACTTTCCAACTAAAAATGAAACCAAACGAGTTGAACCATAATCTGTGTTCTTCATTGAGTACAAGAGTTTAGTGGTGTGCGAGTACATTTGGTATGTAGATGCCAAGTGGGGGAGGACCTAATAGCCAAACTTAGATTCTATTCTGATAACACCGGAACGAGACATAGACGATCAGAGCCGACGGAAGTAAAGACTATGACCACAAGCGTTCTATCTAAGGGATAGTTCTTCATTTAAGGTACTGAACGGAATTTCGGGGACGGAATTCCAGTAAGTGAGGGAGAATTGTAACATCCTGATTTCTAATTCCAAGCTTAATTAGAATAAATATAAGTGAGAATTAATGGGAATATCAATAGCAAATTGTGAGTAGGAGTTAAGAGGGATGTTCTAGAGTTAGAAACGCTTAATATATGAAAATTGAGCAAAGTAATCGATTACCTTGGGGAGATAATCGATTACTAGCTCTTTGTGAGTAACCCTAAAACTAAATTAAAGAAGGTAATCGATTACTTTTGGGAAAGTAATCGATTACTGACTCTCTGTGAGGAACCAAATAAGTAAGAATTAAAGGTGATAATCGATAACTTTAGGAGGTAATCGATTACAACTTGTCAGAATGAGAAAAAAATAAGTGACTTGGAGGCCACGCAAAAGAGGCTTCTCCAAGAAGCCATTCACTCTCAACAACACAAAAGAAGCTTCTTGGGGAAGCCATTGCTTAAGAGCCACTCATTTCCAACACATGCAAATAACATTCTCTTCATAAAATACAACAACAAACACATTATTCATTCTTCTTCTTCATGAACCCATTCTCTCTCAAACCCTAAGAATTCAAGAGCACCCATTCAAGATCATCAACTCCATTTCCATCTCCATAGCCAACACAAGAAGAACATCACCCCATCACCACCTACACCACACGCATCATCATCTCCATCTTCTTCCTTGGAGTTTCTCTTTCTAAAAGCTCCATAACAATGGAGAACCACTCTCTCTCATGCCTTCCTCTCAAGATCAAGTGAAAGAGAAGTCTATTCCTCCATCTCACTCTCCTCTAGACAAGATCCCAAAACATATCATAGTTGCTTTGTTGAGATTCCAAAGGAGATTCAAAGGGTTCAAGCTTAGAGCATTCTAGGGCACAAGGAAGACAAGCTAGGGTTTGGATGCTTTCTCTTCACACTTGAGGTAAGGAGGGGGTATTACCACTACTTAGGGCATGATTTCTAGATTGATTATAGTGGTGGCTAAGGATAGATAAATAGTTATGATAATAAACAATAGGGTAGTTGATATTGATAATAAGTAGAGTATAAGAATGAATGAAATGAACCCACTATATGAATTGTGATTTTATGTTTAGATGAGGTGTTGATAATATGTTAAGTATGAAAACAAAGGAAATGAACCCTCTTATGCCTTATGAAACTATGTGTATATGTAATGTTGTTGTTGATATGTATTAGTTGTTAAGGTTTGAAATGAACATAAGGTATTATAAGTCTAGCTAGATATTATAAAGTAAATGATGATTTGGAGATGTGTGTGTGTTGAAAATATGAGTAATTGATGATGAGAATAATACAAAAGAACTTTGTATGATAATATGAGACTAATGATAGTGATACAAGGGAAAAGAAAAGAAGAAGAAAAGCTAATAATGAGAAAAGAAAGAGTGAAGGGCCATGAGGGCCTATAAAGTATGGCGCTGAATAATGATCTGATTGGGTGACACACCCCATTAGGTGTCCTATTTGGTGACAAAGGTCCCAGTAGGTGCAAACGTCCCATCAGGTGCAAACGTCCCATTAGGTGAAAAAGGTCGCGTTAGGTGTAGAATGTGTCACCATGGATCATTATGCACAAATAAAATGAAATTAAGTAAAATGATATGAAAAAGATATGAATGGCTAAGAATGGTAAAAGAATATGAAAGGTCCTAACGGTTATGAAACGTCCTACTGGGTGATTAAACGTCCCGATGGGTGAAAACGTCCTAACAGGTGAAAACGTACTATTGGGTGCAAACATCCTAACAGGAATAAACGTCCTAATGGGGAAACCAAAGTAAAAGGAATGTGAATAAAAAGGATAAGGAAAGAAAAGTAAATGAGTTAAGAAAGAAGTAAATGAGAATGAAAGTATGAAAATGATTATGATTGTTATGTTGTTAATAACAATGTTAAGCTTAGTTTATTACTATGACTCTTTAGAAATTATTTTCGAAGTATTGTGTAATTCTCACCTCCTTGTTGTTTTTACACAGATATCAAGACTGAGCATACACCTTTGCAGGACGAGCAGGAGTACTCTCCCTTACAGGGAGAGTAAGTCGTAGTTTGTAGGACATGATGCATGTCCTGGGCCAGATATTTTTGATATGATGTAGTACTTTATGTATAAAATGTAAATATTATTTTGGGTGTTAGAATGCAGCACTAGGTTGGCCCAGGACCACTCCATCTTTTGGGAAAGAGTTTATCTTTTGGAAATCAAAATAATCTAAGACTTGTGTATATTTCTGAAACGATGTAAATGTATGCATGCTAATGCAACGTGCCTTGCTGGCTTTCTATTGGTAATTAGGTGTAATAAACTCTTTAGAAATTATTTTCGAAGTATTGTGTAATTCTCACCTCCTTGTTGTTTTTACACAGATATCGAGACTGAGCATACACCTTTGCAGGACGAGCAGGAGTACTCTCCCTTACAGGGAGAGTAAGTCGTAGTTTGTAGGACATGATGCATGTCCTGGGCCAGATATTTTTGATATGATGTAGTACTTTATGTATAAAATGTAAATATTATTTTGGGTGTTAGAATGCAGCACTAGGTTGGCCCAGGACCACTCCATCTTTTGGGAAAGAGTTTATCTTTTGGAAATCAAAATAATCTAAGACTTGTGTATATTTCTGAAACGATGTGAATGTATGCATGCTAATGCAACGTGCCTTGCTGGCTTTCTATTGGTAATTAGGTTTATGTGAAACCAGGTTTTACAGGAAAAGTAGTATTTTGGAACGTCCATACAACAAAAAAAACTTTGTCCGATGTTACGGAGGATTTTTATAAGTTAAAGAGTTTTAAGAAGAAATTTTTAAGTTCCTAATTAACTAAGGCTAATATCAATGTACGGTGTCACAACTAAGGTAAAAGGGAATACAGAATTAGAAGAAGGTGGTGGCCCTTAAAGGTGAGGGCGATGTCATGATTTGTGGTCTGTTGGAGTTGAAAACTATGAGACATTTGGGATGAAGGTGGTGGTGGACCATGGAGGTGAGGATGATGTCATAATTTGCAATTTGTTGGAGTTGAAGACGATGGGACCTTGGGAATAAAGACGGTTGTGGTCTGCGGGGGTTGTAACCCATGAGCAGAAGATGAGCTATTGAGAACAGTATTATTTTAAAATTTTGTATGGACTTTATGTTCATTGATATGATATGGTTGCGTAAGAAGGAGATTTGCATATCTTGTTTTTCAGTTTTGATAATGGAAAGTTTTTCAATGTGGTAAAGACGATCGAGGGGTACGATGGTAGAAAAGCAAAGATAATAGTCACCAGAATTAAATTAATTGCTAAATAAAATTATTATTTCAATTAATTAAAAACGAGGGACCTTATTACATAAAACCCAACTTGTACAATTGTAAGTTGACAACCGTTGATTATTAGGTGTATTCTTGCACCACAAAATCTAACAAGGTCAAACTACTTGGAAGTTGGAACACAGGAAGCTCCAATTTTTTCATGGAGTTTCTAAGAATTTTTCTTTTTTTTTTTTTTAACATCAATCTTGAGCGGCAATTACTCCTATGAGTTTTGGTTTAACTTAAAACAAAAACAAAAAATACTGTCAAACTCACAAACTTAAAACAAATAACACTTCACAAAAAAAAGAAAAGAAAAAAAACAAAAAAACTTGAAACAATAGTAACAAAATTATACGGTTTTCATAGCAAACAAATAGTAGATGCAACAATCTAAATTTCAGAAATCTAACGGTTCTCCTTACCCTCTCTCTCTTCACAACATGAAACAACCTCGGTAGAGAGAGAGAAACAGAGATAGACAACGAAGAAGGTAAAGAACATCTCGTATTGTTCTTTCTCAGAAACGTGTTTGGCCTTGTCGGAATCTATCATACCCATTTCCATCGTTCATGTCCTCCATCCCCATTTTCCTTCTCCTTTTCTCTCCATTTTCCTTCTAAAAATTCCCCCCACAGAAAAAAAAAATATAAAATAAAATAGAGAGAGAATTGAGGAGCAAGAAGACATTTTGAAAAAAAAAGGGGAAATACCCAGGTAATTAATTCGGCGAAAAATTCGATTTTGATATCTTGGTGTTTCTCAAAAATCGATTTTGGAAACTGGGTATTTCTCGATTTTTTTTTTTTAAATTTTTTTCCTTAAGTGGTGGGGAAGGAAGGGTTTGGTGAATTGTGATGGACTTGGACAGCATTGAGTGTGTGTCATCCTCTGATGGGTTGGATGATGATGAGATCCATCTTCATCACCATCATCACTCTGAGTTTTCTTCCACAAAACCTCGCAATGGAGCCACCAATCACAACAATTCTATGGTTGCTACGGCCATTGCTCCTGCTACCAGCGTCCATGAATTGCTTGAGTGCCCTGTGTGTACCAATTCTATGTACCCTCCTATTCATCAGGTTAGTTCTTCCATCAATTTTCTTTTTTTTTTCCCCCTTAAATCGATTTTTCATCTCATTTACTACCTTGTATGTAACTTATTTTGATGAAATTGGCTGCTTGAGGGGAAAGGATTGAGTGGATTTGCTTAAGGGATTTCGAGTTTTTGTTGGTTTTCTATGAGCCCGGGGGTTGTTGGATTAACACACTTTGATTTGGTTTTGGAGCTTGGATATTTATTGCATGGGGAAAGCATTATGTCACTTTGCAATTGCATGTTTGGTTTTGTCTGGAATTGATTGTGGAATTATGATGATTGTGGAATTATGACAATATTTGAAATTATTTACTTTTTGTTTTCGAATTTTAATCCCACCTTTGTTTTATGTATATTTGGCAAGGGGAATGGTTTTTGGTGCACTTTAACACTTCCTTTCTTTTTACTAATTGCGAATTGATTATTTGTCTCAGTACTCAGTGTTTTCAGTTCCAGATATACTCGCGCATTTGAGGGATTGTTGATTTTAGGAATTAGGATTATTTACATATTTTGCTCTCATCCGTTGAGCCAGTGGCGGAGGATCTCAGGAGCAGGTGCCCCCTGAGATTTTTAAACTATATATAAAATATTTGCATTACATAACACATGTTGGCGGTTGGCGCAGTGGCAAGGGGCTTCAACTTAGAAGGGGGAGTTGCGACTTCGAGTGCCTGTTTCGGCATAGCTATTTTTATTTTTAACTTTACTTTATTTTTACATTGGTCTTGGATGTGCTTACGGAACATGTCCAAGAAACAGTGCCCAAATGCATGCTCTTTGCGGATGATATTGTGCTTATTGGGGATACTAGAGAGGAAATAAATGGGAAGATTGAAATGTGAAGACAAACTTTAGAAGGGTCTGGATTCTGGATAAGTCGAAGCAAGACAGAGTATATGGAGTGTAATTTTAGCAAGAGGCACGTGTGCCTTACTCGGGAGGTGAAGGTTGGAGAACATGTCTTAGCACAAGTCCCGAAGTTTAAGTATCTTGGTTCTATCTTACAGCAGGATGCAGAAATAGAAAGAGATGTAAATCATAGGATTCAAGCAGGGTGGATGAAATGGAGGAGTGCCTCGGGCGTGTTATGTGATAAGAAGGTACCACTTAAACTTAAAGGAAGGTTCTACCGCACTGCTGTAAGACCGGCGATGTTATATGGGACAGAGTGTTGGGCGGCAAAGGGCACACAAAAGAATAAACTTCATGTTGCAGAGATGAGGATGTTGCGGTGGATGAGTGGGCATACCAGACAAGATCGGATTAGAAATGAGTATATTCGAGAAAAAGTTGGGGTTGCTCCTATTGTTGAAAAAATGGTTGAATCTCGTCTTAGGTGGTTTGGGCATGTGTGGAGGAGACCGGTGGAAGCCCCGGTTAGGAGGGTAGACCAAATGGAGGGTACTACAAGGGCTAGAGGAAGAGGAAGACCTAGAAAAACTATAGGCGAAACAATTGAGAAGGATATGACAATCAATGCCTTATCAAAAGACATGATTTATGATAGGCCTTTATGGCGTTGTTTGATCCATGTAGCCGACCCCACCTAGTGGGACAAAGGCTTAGTTGTTGTTGTTGTTGAAAGTTTGGCAAAATAATAACCACACTGGGATTTCAATCGATTAGGCAATTGTTATAGTGTAACTCAAGCCATTTAGACATATCATCTCTATATGGCTATAAGCAAATTTTTAATTATAAATACTTAAAATTTAACTCTCCATAATTTTTGTTTCCTTAAAATACTATTTACTATTGCACCCCCTACATTTTTAGTCAAGATCCGCCACTGCGTTGAGCCATGTATTTGGGTTTTTTATGTGTTAATTAACAAGAGAGTTAACTCTCTTTAACATGTTCAGTTGTTTCTCATATGATCAAGTGCCAAAAACTGTGGAAAATCTTTGTTTAATACATATATCCTGATAAAAATTCTTCGTGTTGGGTATTTTTCACGGTTTCAGGATTCCTATAATACTGTAACATGTTTAGTATATATGCCATGCTACTCTCATGTCTAGATGCATTGTCTTGGTTGAAATTTACTGATAATGTTGAAAGTGATCAAAATTGTAGTTTTCATAGTAATTAGGCCTGACTATGAGACCCAACAAAGGCACATAAAATTCATCAGAACCTCCATAGGATAGGTAGAATGTTAGATTGTTAGTAGATGGAAGTTTTATACGTTTATTTAACAACCTGGTAAATAATGAGATCTATGTTGTGAAAAGTAGTAATGAATTTCTCCATTATGATGAGCAGAATGAATGGAACATTAATTTATACTTTTACCTTAGAGGTTGTAGTAAACTTGAGAAAATGTTATAAATCTATCACATAAGAAGTCTCCATTTAGAATATGTTTACTCCTGTTGCTTTAGTTGCTAAACAAGCTAAGTCTAGACTACTACATATAAGTTACCTAATCAACAATTAAAAAAATATTCTTTGCAATTAAAGTATATTTATTAAGAGAGAAAGGAAACAATAGCGAGGAGAATCAGGATCTAAAACTCAAGGAAACCAGCAAAATGAACAAAACAAAAGAAGCAAAGCATTAGCATAAAAGGGATCTCCTGTCCCTTTCAATTTCTAATTAAGAGGCCCTGAAACCCAGAGGCTAGAAAAGCAAGCCCATCCCAAAAAAGCTATGTGGGTAATAACATCTCCTTGTTACTCCAAAATTGATGAACAACCTCGATGCAAGAGATGACTGCTAGTATTGAAATTTCCTGTGGCACATAAATTACAAAAGAATCTTGACTATATTACTTCAAATTGGGCTAGTAATTACAAATTTACATTTCAGTATTTCACAATTTGTTTGCCTTTACCTACTAATGATCATGAATAAAAAATAAAGACTTTGCATTTTCTTCAATATTATATTCATGCATGATATATGAATGTTACGTGTTTACAGTTCACTCTACACCAGGATTTCATTTGGAGTTACCTTTCTTCAGCCACAAACTAGGTTAAGCTGAAGAGATCCTTGAAATTAAACAAATACAGCTGTGCGGCCCGTTTTAAAAATTGATCTGTTACTTGGGTCATTGGGATTTACTACACCTTTTGGTCTCTACTTTTCAAAGCTGAGAATATCTGTTAATTTACCGGATACAACTTGTTTTGTAACATGAATTAGTTACAACATGCAAATAGATTTGCTGAGGTGTATGTTCAGATATCTTGATCTTCTGTTACTAAGTATTTGTTTGTGCCAAAATTTCTTCCTATTTTTGAGGTGTGCAATGCTTATTCATTTGAGGTCTTCATGTTATGATTGAAGCTGCAAAAAGTGTATATTTTCCCGAAAAATAGGAGAAAATGTAACAATTAGCTTCTTTGCAGTGCCACAATGGCCACACGCTGTGCTCCACGTGTAAAACAAGGGTACACAACCGATGTCCAACTTGTAGGCAAGAGCTTGGAGATATTAGGTGTTTGGCACTAGAGAAAGTGGCTGAATCACTTGAGTTACCTTGCAAGTACTACTCCCTTGGATGTCCAGAAATCTTTCCTTACTACAGCAAGCTTAAGCATGAGACATTATGCAATTTTAGGCCGTACAGTTGTCCTTATGCTGGATCAGAGTGTTCTGTTGTTGGGGATATTCCCTTCCTTGTTGCGCATCTGAGGGACGATCACAAGGTGGACATGCATACAGGATGCACATTCAACCACCGTTATGTGAAGTCAAATCCCCGTGAAGTAGAGAATGCAACCTGGATGCTCACAGTAAGTGTATCACATCATTTTATCTTTGAATCTCAGAAGGGTGGGGGGGATGGAGGGAGATAGATAAAGTTTCCCTTTGTCTTATATTTGCTGTTAAAAATATTTATTTATGTGGGTCCAATTTCTGACATTCACTGATGCCATACCTATATATTGGTTGGCAATTGTGACAAGAGTATTTTTTGTCATTCCCTTATGTATCTGTTTTACATGGCTGAACTATATTTGTGTCCCGTTTGATTAGTTGAACATTCTGATTTTGATATTTCTGTTGAAAGATTGATGGTTACAGAGAACTTTATGTTGATTCGCCATATGGCTTCAACATGCCCTTTTATCTCAGTTGATACTCCTTGCTGCCTCCGATCTTCTGTTTGCTAACTTACTTTCTTTGGTAGGTATTTCATTGTTTTGGCCAATACTTCTGCCTTCATTTTGAAGCTTTTCAGCTTGGCATGGCCCCTGTTTATATGGCATTCCTCCGTTTCATGGGCGATGAGAATGAGGCTCGGAACTATAGCTATAGCCTAGAGGTTGGGGGCAATGGCAGGAAACTCACGTGGGAGGGTATGCCACGCAGTGTTCGGGATAGCCATCGCAAAGTCAGGGATAGCCATGATGGCCTCATTATTCAACGAAATATGGCCTTATTTTTCTCTGGCGGAGATAGGAAGGAGCTGAAACTCAGAGTTACTGGAAGAATATGGAAGGAACAACAGAATCCAGATGCTAGGGTGTGCATACCAAATCTTTGTAGCTGACATGTTATTTGAATTTCATTTTTATCGTCTGTGTGTTTGTGACACTCTTCTGAGCTGTTGTCAACTTTATGCATGTTGTGATAGATTAAGGCACAAAGTTGGCTTTGCACTTTGCAATTTTCGGTTTTCTTAAGCTGTGTAATAAACAAGATTTTCTTTTCTTTACAATTTGTTTGATCAGAAATTGACACTGGAAACTGGAATTTGTCTTTCTTGCTCTGAACTGAGTTGAGTTTGCTGCCCCACTTGCCATCAATTCAAACTGTAGGAGTAACACCAAGAGAACTATTTATTCGTTCCCTTGAATATAGATTACATTTTGGTAATTTGGTATCTTCTCAAGTTATAAAAGATGTTTAGAACTTAGAAGTGTGTGATGTGTGTGTGAAAGAGAGGAAAACGATTATCAGAAGTAGTAGTAGTAGTAGTAGTACCCTTAAGGCAGAAAATGC
This sequence comes from Crotalaria pallida, assembly GCA_037953625.1. Classification (NCBI taxonomy): domain Eukaryota; kingdom Viridiplantae; phylum Streptophyta; class Magnoliopsida; order Fabales; family Fabaceae; genus Crotalaria; species Crotalaria pallida. Next base: position 150,169,395 of record CM075650.1, read on the forward strand.
TTGGTACCCAACCTCACAAGTCACAACTCACAAGATGGTAGAATTAGAAGACGTGCAAAAAAGGAGGTGAAAGTAATCAGATTATAAAAATTGTGCAAATATCAAATTGTGTCTCCAAATGTACATAAACACCGGAGTGCAAGTAACTTAAATTACGTTGCTTCATCTTTCTTCCAACGAATCAAACCTGTTGTCTTACTTGTCTACACCAATGTTGCTTCACTTGCAATTCAAGGAAGACCATAATTTCTGGATCAACATAATTCGTTTTTAGCTATAAAACATGTCACAATAATCAATGGCTGATCCTAAAGCTTCAATAAGTTTTCGAACCTATACCACAGTGGTACGAAATTGTAAATTGCATAAACATTTCCAGCAATTTAATTACATGTAGAATAGTCGAAAAGATGGTAACATAAGTTAATGATCCAAACTATTTTGGTAAAGAAACAAAAACACTACACTTCCTCATCCAAGCATCATGAATTTGCAACTTCAGGCTGTGACCTGTTCACTTGCACCATCACTTTTAATCTCAACATCACCTGAAGCCACAGCTTCACTCACACCTCCAGTTACTTTCTCTGCCAACTCTGATTCAGTGCTTCCTTCTTTGAGAGCTTGGAATTCACCCTCTGGTGTAGACTCTGAATCCGTTTCCTTATTCACAATCGACGGAAGCAAAGAAGCCACTGCAGCTCTTGCACTTCTTTTCGCAGCTTCAGCCGCCTCGGCCTCTTTAGCCTTAGCTTCAGCTTTCAGCCTCTCCTTCTCCTCCATCAATTTGGCCAACTCATCTTCCCTCCCTTCTTTCCTCAACTCCACCTTAACAAACTCTTGGAACTCCTCATCGAAATCAACGCCATTGTCATCCAACAACGTATCAACGATCTGAAGGACCTCGTCCAACCTTCCCGCATCACTCAGCACCTTCATCATGAACTGGTAGCTAGCAACATCCATCTTGAGCTTTTTCACCATTAGCTCAAAGAACGACTTCGCCTCATCAATCTTGCTGACCTTAACCAAGCCATCAACCAACCTATTGTAAACAGCCAAGTTCGGCCTCAGTCCCGAATCCACCATCTTCCTAAAATATCCAGCTGCATCATCAGGCCTATTCTCCTTGAAGCAAGTATCCATCAATAATCCATAAGTGACCTCATCGGGATTCACCCCCTTCCCTTCCATTTCTCCATAAACTTCCTCAGCTTCCACAATCATCCCATTGTTACAAAGCTGCTCAATCAAATTATTAAACGACAATGTATCCGGCCTACACCTAAACTCCCCCATCTTCCTAAACACTTCAATCGCCTCCTTAAACCTCTCTTCACCACAATACCCATCCACCATCACATTAAAGCTCCCCAAATTCACCGCCAACGTCCTCGGCGGCGCGTGCTCCCTCATCATCCTATCGAACAACTTCAAAGCCTCGTCAAACTTCCCATTCTTGCTCAACGCATCAAGCACCGAATTATACCCCACAGCGCTCATCTTCACCTTCGAACCAACCCCAACGGCCTCCTCGTAACACTCCATAGCCTCCTTCTCCATCCCCCTCAAGAAATACCCTTTCATCAAGCTCCCATACACAACCCCATCCTCCAAAACCCCACCCCCCGATTTCCCCTTCAAATCCTCGAAGAGCTCAAAAACACGTTCCGGATCATTACCCCTCGCGCAACCAAGCATCAAATAATGATAAACGAGGGGATCAGGCACAAATCCCCTCGAATCCATCTCTTGCTTGATCTCCAAGGCACGTTCCAATCTACCATTATCGACCAAACCCTTGATCAAGATCCGATACGTGGTCGGATTCGGGTTCATTGGGGCATCATTAACAAACTGCTTATAATGCTCGAGCGCGGTGTCCGGCTTTCGGCAATCGAGATAAGTCTGGAAAATCAGATTATGAGTGACGATGTTGGGGACGACGCCGGCCTGCGTGACGAAGCGGTGGAGGGATAAGAGGTCGGAGTACTTGGACTGGCGAAGGAGCGCGTGGAGGACGGCGTTGATGGTGAAGATGGTGGGGCGGCAGTTGGAGTAGATGGAATGGCGCGTGTAGAGAGCGGCTTCGTCGAGGTCGTTGTCGCGGATGAGAGAGAGGATCTTGTTGTGGAGGTTGAGACGGTTACCGGTTAAAGCGGTCACGTGTTCGGGGAGCTTGGGGTTGTTGGGGTTGAGATAGTAAGGGGTTTGGGATTGTTTGGGGGTTTGTTGGGTTTGGGTGCGGTTGAGAGCGGAGAGAGGGGGTTCGATGCGGAGTTGGCGCTTGCGGCGGCGGCGTTCGGCGGCGGCTTCTTCGGGGGAGGAGAAGGAGAGGAAGCGGAGGGAGACGGGGGGAGGGAGGCGGTGGCGGGGATTGGCGGCGGAGCGGAGGTGGGAGAGGAAGGTGGCTTTGGAGAGAGCCATTTGGTTGGGAGAGAGAGTGGGGATTGGAAGTAGGGATAGGGCTCAGTTAGGGTTTTGAGTTAGTTCAATTTTGGAGGATGATGACGACGAAAGGAAGGGAGTGTTTGGGGTGAGATATTAGCTTAAACCTCATCTCGGAATAGAATAAACCTTCTTTCTTTTTTTCTTTTTTCTTTTTTAATTTTTTTTAAAGGAATATAATGAACACTTTTTACCAACATTTTATGGGTTGGAAATAGTCCTCAAAACCCCGTTTTTAGTCCCCAAACCCCAATTTTTTCCAATCGGGTTTTGTCAGAATATTTTCTTATACCCCCGAGTCGAAAAATACATTTTCTGATTTTAAAATGAATTTTTTTAATACTGCAAGAGAGTAACCGGAAAATTGCATTTTTCCGACTCGGGGGTATCAGAAAATATTCTGACAGAACCCCGTCGGAAAAAAATGGGGTTTAGGAACTAAAAACAGGGTTTGATGACTAATTCCCTTATGGGTTCATGAATAAAGGGGCCGAGGCCCAAAACAAAAGAATTGGGATTTCATCATAGGTATTTGGGGTTTTTATTTTGCCATCCCAAAGTCTATGGATGCCACCCCATAAGTATAAAATATACCTATTATGTCCTTTTTAAAAAAAACAACTTTTAATACGGGTCGTAAGAGGTACTTACGACCTGAAGGTCGTAGCACTCCCTTACGACATTTTAAAAAACTAAATTTTAAGACGAGTCGTAAACAAGTATTACGACCTAAGTTTTTTCACAAGTCGTAAACAAGTGTTACGACTATAAAGTCGTAATAGTCACATACGACTATATAGTCGTAATAGTGACATACGACTATTTCAGGAGAGTTCAAGATTTCATAATAAAAGACAGAGAAGTTCAAAGCCAAGCCCAGTCTGATGGGATGAGTGGGAGACAACTCTGCCTCTGCTGTACCCGAAGCTACCTGCAATTATTTTATTTACAAATTATCAGGTTTAAGAATGAAATGAGCTGTAAGTAAATGCTTTCGCAACTCAATAACCAACTTGGCATTCCTATTTAAACGGAAGTCACACCACCAAAACCAATCAACATACTTAGGACAAATATACAGTATGATGAATGGTCATGAGTGGAGTAAAGGCACCCTCTAGTGTGTACCTTCATCTTTTCCTCGTAAGTACAGTCTTCATTGATAACAAAAAATAGAACCAATCACTCTGTTAAAGGGTATATTACCAGTGATGAATTAAGTCTCCTAAATTATGCGGAAAAAAAACACAAGATACGATGTATATAGAACGTTTCAGAGAAGAATAGAAATCAGACTGCAAACATTCTAGCAATAAAGCAGATGAGTCGTATGTCACTATTACGACTATATAGTCGTATGTGACTATTACGACTTTATAGTCGTAACACTTGTTTACGACTTGTGAAAAAACTTAGGTCGTAACACTTGTTTACGACCCGTGTTAAAACTTAGTTTTTTAAAATGTCGTAAGGGAGTGTTACGACCTTCAGATCGTAAGTACCTCTTACGACCCGTATTAAAAGTTGTTTTTTTAAAAAGGACATAATAGGTATATTTTATACATATGGGGTGGCATCCATAGACCTTGGGGTGGCAAAATAAAAACCCAGGTATTAGTCCTCAGATTCCTTTTTATCGCGCAAAGCCCATTTTAAATGGGAAACGTCTATATTGCCCTTTATTATTCAAAACACAGAAAAAAAAAATCTCAAAAACACCCCAAAAACCAAAACCTCATACCCCAAACCCCAAATCCGATATCCAAAACCCCAAACCCCATCTTTCACCATCTCACAAACCCCTCTTTCTTCTTCTCATCTTCCACCATCAAACCTCATTTACTCCAAAAAAAAACTCCAAAAAGACAAGTTTTTTTTTCTCCTTCACGTTCAAAAGGAGTACAATGGACATTTCATACTTGCTGAAGGTAAAATTCACGTCTTTAATATTTTTTAACGCTACTGTGAAAATTCTGACAATCCAGTGTCGGAATTTTTTGATATTCCGACACGGTATGTCGGAAATTTTTAGGTAGTTTTTTTTAAGAGTTATTAGACATATATATATGTCGGAATTTTTTCTAACAAAAAAAATAAAACATTGCACATTTTCGATACCCCCGTGTTGGAAATTTAAAATTCAAACACTGGTTCTTCGGAATATTACAGCGCCGGAATTAAAGAAAAAAAACAAACACTAACAACGATGAGAAGACAAATGTGTCTGTTTAAAACATAACAAATGAACAAAAAGAACTACTTAAAAAATGAACATCTAACTTTAAATAACCTATTAATCATCTACATCAAATAACACAAAGCAAAAACGAAAAACCAAACCAAACCCTACATGAATAGGAAAGAGGAAGTTCATACCTGAAGGAGGGAGTCCCAGACACGGCGGTGCGGCGGTTGCGGCAGTGAGGAAGAAGAACTGTGGAAGTTGAGTGGGTTGAGGAAATTGGAAAGTTGGAAGTGTGGAGTTTGGGAAATGAAAATATGAAATGGAGGAAGTGTAACAGGGGGTTTAGAGGAGAGTAATTTTGGGATTATTCAAAAAAATAAGATTTTGGGGATAAAAAAGGGGTTTGTGGACTAATTGCCTTTCATCACCCTAGTCATGAACATTCGCATCCCACTCAACATTTCAATTCAAATAAAAAATACTCTTTCCTACCAAAAACTCTTCTCCACACCACATATTCTTCATTTTTATCATCAAAATTATACTTTTCTTTCAAACTCCAAACATTCATTAACCTCAAACACTTATACAAAGTACCTAGGTATGTGCATGATATTTTTCATGGCCATCCTTTTTTTTTTAAATGTCAAATTGTATTTGTGAACATGACTCATGATCTGCATAAAAGCTTGGATTATGAGACTAATTCACTACCTTAACTTTATTTTTTATTTTTAAAAAATAGCTTTTAGCATCATTTGTGATTTATATTTGGAATGAATGAATCATCATTTGTGATTTTTTTCTGTACATAATATTTTTCCATTTTTTTTATAGGAAACAAAAATTAGAAAGAACTAAAAACCAAAACACTAGGCACCAGGGAGCAACAGCTAACAACAAACATGCTTGAAATAATACTCATTGTGGTTAGCAGTTAGCACCATACTTGGCTTAGACATTTGCAAACAAACATGCTTGAAATAATGCTCATCGCGGTTAGTAGTTAGCACCATACCTGGCTTAGACATTTGCACGGGCCTTGACTGTGTTTGGTAAGACAAACTTATAGTTTATCTGGTAATTTTTAGCTTATTGATCCGGTTAATAAGCTACTAGAGTTGTTTGGTGAATAAAAAATAAAAAAAACTTATAACTTTCAAAAATGAAGCTTATAGCTTTTGAAAGCTAGCTTTTAGAAAGCTACATCAGGTAGCTTTGATAAAAAAACAAGAGCTTTCAATAAATCATATCTCAATTTTACTTTTTTTTTTACTAAATTATATTATTATTTACCCTTTTCAATTATTTAACATGTTTAAATTAGTTGTACAACTAGTTTGTCAAATAACTCTAGTTCAATAAGCTAACTATACAACAATAAGTTTTCAGCTATAATCCCACAGTTATAAGTTAAGTTCACAACCATAAGTTACAAACTCAAAACTCTCGTAACTATAATTTAGTTTTGTCAAACAAACTGTCGCTTGCGAGTGAAAATGATGCTCAAGTTGGTTGCTTCCTTATCCATCGTACATAGCAGAGTGGCATAATGGTAAAAAATTCAAGTTCCCTTCATCCACCAACCTAAGCCCATCCTGCGAGTCCGAGTAACAGATTAAAGATTACCTTCATTGCTTCCATGTCCTAAGCCAGACGTAACCCATGAGCGTATATCAATTATTTTTATTCTGATTTTTTTTTAATAATAAATAACAAGATATACTACGTGACAAATTTCAAATTGTTCCATTTCTTTCATTGAGAGTTTGAATTCTTAAGAAGCTCTGTCATACAAAAATTTGGACTCACAATTATAATAACAGAGTTGATAAAAAATTGTTGGAATTTTAAATTTCCAATTATAGAAATCATATAGAAAATTAAAAAAAATAATCTCAACTAAATATTAAAAAAAATATAGAACAATTTGATTTTTATGAATTCACGGAAATGAGTTTGGTAAAGCTATCTAGATGTACATATTCAATTTCAAAATTGGATTTGGATGTGAGTTAATCTCACTTTTTATTTTATGAATTTTTTAACTATTCATTCATACTAACAAATAGAAAAAGAATATGAAAAAATAGAAGGGAAGTAAACTTTTATTTTCTATTTTTTATTTTTCACTAAGTTTTTCTCGATAATACAAGTTATTATTAACGATTATACCACTTGACATATTTGGTTGAATTCCATTTTATCAATTTTTCAAGTGAGAGCTTTATTTGTCGATTGAAGATTTCTAGTGTAACTATTTGTTCTCAAAATATACGATACGTGTTGATAAAATGAACTTTTTTTTTTTATCATCCAAACAAAATAAATTATTTTAAAATTACCTTTTTAAGCAAATATACTCAATCAAAAGCGGATTATAATTTATTGTTAAAATTATTTAATTTTTGTAGTTGATGCAAAGACAAACTTAGAATTATTCAACAACAAAATGGTGCCCTTTTTATTTCACAATTCGGCCAAAATTCAGAAAATGAAATTACAGAGGAGTCCAAATAGTGTAGCTCAATTTATATTTGTAGCAGTAGTACACAATTGTCTCCCTCTTATTTAAAAATATTTGCATGGTTTAGGAACAATAGTCCCAATTTCATCTATATTCTTGATTTGAAATATTTTAAGAAAATTTACATAAAAAATATTTCAAATTAATGATCTTGATGAAATCAAAACCATTAATTATAGACCATGCAATAATCTCTCATTTTTTCTAATTAAAATAGACTATTGTACAGAGTATTAAACAACTCATTTATACACGATGAAAAATACAACGAAGAATAATGCATAAACATTTTAAGTTAAAAAATTCTAAACTCGTGCTATATAATGATAAAAGTGTTGGACAATTAAATACTAAAGAGACGGAAACTATCATATAATCAATTAGACACATTTATATCAAATCATTAAGAAGAAATAAAGCGGAAAGACATTTGAATTCTAAGTAATATTAAGATATATATCTAGCACTTAAGGATTTTTTATTTTCCAAGTCTTGTATATATACGCTTGAGGGTTCTTGATGGGTGATAATTCTTTTTTTTTTTTGGTCCATGACCGAAAAAAAAAATAAGTGTTACATATGACTTGAGGATCATACATACTCTATTTATAATGAGTTCATGGTCTTTCATGAAAAATTGTGGCTATTAAACTTTTTTTTTTAATTTTAGCTTATTAACAATATAGAAATAATATTTTTGATGTCTATATATTATAAAATTCATACTAATATGGGATGTTCCAAATCTCAATATATTATGCTTTAAAAGAACTAAATCTTTATGATAGCATATTAGCATATAATACATTAACAATGATATATGTAAACTATTACTATCATATTAGATAAATATATGAGAAAAAGACTTGCATTGCTTTATAACTTATTAAAAGTAGAATTTGTAAAATATGATGATATCCGTCGAGTTATAAGATGTTATATATGTGCAACTTGATCTTGCTTATCTTTCAATGAACTAAAATACAGAATGAATGGGACGTTTTGAGAAAGAGATGGATTGGACAAATGCATGGTTATTTCTGATTAAAGAAGTAGATTAGCTGATTTGAGAATCGCTAGAACTTATCAACTTACCAAAGTTAACGAAAGCAAAATATCAAAAACAAACATGCATATAACTTGTTTTTCCCTAACTCAATTATCATAATAATATAAATAGGTTGAAGTCAATTTGGACTGTAGAAAACATTTGAAAATCTCAACTTGAAGACTTTATTATATTTTTTTGCCAACTTATTGGCACCTTATAACCAGCTACTTAACGTGTACTCATTTGTATTATTCTTGTAACCACATATACCTGAGCTAGAGATTTTTATCCCTGTACAATGGTGTCACCAAAGACTTGCTAAAATAATAGTTTATTATAGGCCGTAATCGTGATTCTAAAGAAAATCAGAGGAAGGACGTCTTTGACACAACTCGTCTTTAGACTAATGGAGTCTGCTCAGTTGGTTTTATGAAATGAAGTGATATGATAGGAATGAAATTCGGTACTAATAAATTCGGGTTCAATTCTTAAAATTTGAAATATTTCCTTTCAAATATGTTTCATGTATCACAGTTTGACCAATTAAATTAAGTCCTTTTTTTTCCCCTAAATCACAAAATTTTTTCATTCATCAAATTCATATGGGTGGTAAAACTCTTTTTAACAAAGTTTAACGCTATTACATTTCCAAATTACTCGAACCTGAAACATCTAATTAATGTTAAACAACCTTCACCAGTTGTATGATTTCGACAAATTTATCGTGATTTTGACTTTTATTATTTGGCTGTGCCATTTTCTTTTCATAAGTATCATTTCAGAGCGAATTTGGATCAGATTTAAACTTTCAATCCCCATTTTTTTTATAAGCATCCAATATCAATCAATTTATAAGTATCCAATATCAATCAATTTTTAATTTGGTACAGTACTTACAAGTTATTCACGGATTAGGTACTCACGTTAACTAAGATTTAAATAATATGATATGATAATTCTAAAATTTGATACTTATTTGCTTTATTTTTATTAAAATTATTAATGAAATGAAATTACTATTATCCTGTATTTTTCATTTACTTAATTTTAATTAAAAATGAAATATGATGACATATTTTATTAGCTCAAAGATAATTATAAATTTTATTTGATTTTTTTAATTTCAACATATATATATATTATATTTTATTTTTGAAGGAGCATATGTGTCATTAGCAACTCGAAAGTAGTAGTAGTCAAGAAATTTAGAAATGTCAAATAATCATAATTATCTGTAAAGTTATTTTTCAACTACAATAAATTATTATTATTTTATTCCAAAAATGTCATATTTTTTTGTCTGTACTCTTTGGTCAGTCCTACATGTGTTTCTAAGAGCACCTTTAATAACAAGGAACCCTTGAGACTAATCCTACACGAAGTCGCGTTCTTATGTTTCTCCCAGCGGGGTGTGTTAACCGGGAATCAAACCCGACTTCTTAATTTAAGTCATAAGGCTTCATTCCCAAATTCTCAAGTTGGCACGATTGCACCACTTGAGTTAACCCCATATATTTTTACCTTTACATCATTTGTTATATCGCACTATCACCATCATGCTTAAAAAAAAAGTGTGAGTAACATTTTTTTTTGTCAATAACTCATTGAATTTAGATATTTTCAGGGGTTAATCATTATTAATGAGGGTCTTTATGATTAATTATGTGCGAGTTTTATAGCTGCTTCTCCCAACAAAGGATTATTAACAACACCGTATTTCATTCTTAAAATTTCAAAAGGAGGTCATGCATCAACTAAGCCAATTTTTTTATTTTTTTTAAAAAAACTCCTTTTAGGTAATCATGATAGCAATCCTCGACTGTTTGCAAGTCAAATTATTGCGAGCAAAGTCCTCACAATTAACCAGAAGCAATGGGTAGACTTCGCCTGCACTATAATTGCACTAATAATTTTGTGCTGCTTTATCATTTTGCCATCTCTAGGCCGCATGACAAGTTAAATCAAGAGATGACATATGTTTGGGGCTAAAAATAAAAGCTGATGGGGGCACAATTTATTTTTTTTTAAAGTTGTTTTAATTTCTCAGCTTTGCATATATGGGTAAAGGATGCTCCACTCATAAATAGACACCGTTCTTATAATCCTATCTATGGATATTTCACGTGAATCACGTCCAAAAAGGTCTTATATGAGTTGTGACCTATGCTGTTTTTTTTCTTTCGCACGTGGTGTCTAGGCTTTCGCACTTTGGCGGCCCAACTAAATCCACCCCGACCCTACGGAACTCCACTTTGTGGACAAGGGTTTCCCAACGCGTGCCTCTCCGTTCCCATGGATGTCGAACTCGAGACCTCATGGTTAAGGGACCTGATGAGTTACCACTAGACCAACAACACGTTGGTATTATGACCTATGCTTTAAACACGAATAGTCATTTTTCAAATTTTATTTATATGTTATATTTTGTAAAAAAAATTATTCAAATATTTATAATTTATTTTGCATTTTTTAAAAGATATTTATTGTTTTTTTAAATAATATATTTATAAAATTTTCAATACAAGTTAATAATGTGAAATTGTAATTTTAATATATATTTTTAAAGTTTCAAAAAATTTAACTATCCTACTTAATCTTTATAATTTAAGTAAATATATATAAATTATAATAAGGATCAAATTTTAATAATGTAACTAAATATCAACTATAACAAGAATATATGTCAATTATTGTTCAATTACACATCATCTAAATCAAACAAAGCAAGATCGATGACATCGGTATGATTAATACAGACAAGCAAATTTCTTTTGCTGTTTTCATGATCAGCTCTTTATACAAGCTTTAACTTGTCCCTAATAGTATTGATATGGTTCTCGAGGGGGCAAGATTTATTGTACAATTACTCATCAAAATGAGATAAAAAGGCATATACAAAAAGGAGGTTAAAAGATATGATACATAAAATTTTAAAAACAGAGAATTACAGAAATGCCATGCAGTAAAATATTTCTAGCTAGATGTATGTAGAATGTGCATGCTCTGCTTCACTGACGCTATGATAAACACAAGTTTCAGGAAAGTGTTGTAAGTTTTATATGTGGGCATTTTGTCACTTCCAAATCTTTTGGTTTTTTAGGCTTGACAACATATATAAAGAAATGTCGATTATTTGTCGGTTATTGTAAGGTTTATTTATGTTTGGTCTAAATGTTCATATTTAAACTTCGTTGACAATTGTAATAGTATTTAATTTTTATTAAGAAAGATGTCCATTAATTAATGTATAATGGTTTACGGATGAAAGAGAAGATAAAAATAGAATTAATGAGAAATAAGATAAATGATTGAATGAAGGGTTAAAATTAAAAAAAAAATATGTTTATACATTGAAATTGAAAATTGACGAAAGATATGAAATGAAAAAAAAAAAGCCTTAAAGACTAAAAGATTCAGAATTGAGGGAGTACATTACTTAGGAATAAGTAAGAGCTCGGGAATTTAAACCTTATAAATTATCCACAAATTCATCAATTTTTATTGTAAAATAATCAAAATACATATATTTTCAAATCCTATCTTCCGAATCACAACTTTCATCTTCATTCTCTAACCTTAAACTCCAAACTACCACCAAACCTCAAACCGCAAACATAATCACCATCATCACCAAACACCAAACCCCAAACCACCATCAAACCCTAAATCCACAAACCACCACCTCATTCCTCCCTCTCGGTTCTCTCTTGCCTCTTACCATTATTGAGTAACCCAACTCACTCCCTCTTACCCTCTCTCTCTCTCTCTCTCTCTCTCTCTCTCTCAAGCTCACTGAACTGTCGTCGTTCCTCTCATTAAGAATGGTGAGCCACCACTAACACCGAACTGTTTTGAACCAAGTCACACCACCACCACCAAACCTCACCACCATCATCTCAGATTCACTCCAATCCCTCTCGAAATCGCGACTCTACCCATTTCAATTCCCTTCGTTCCTTTCTACTTCTGGTTCAAACCAAACCATCGCCTCTATGTTGCTTGCCGTGAAATCGCGAGCCACCGCTGCCAACATGCATCATCTGTCCCACTTCTTCTTTTTCAACCTCGATTGCTCAATGTTAGATCTAAGAAGTCCACCATGGTGCACTCCCTTGGGTTGGTGGTATTGGTTGTGGTGGTGGTGGGTGAAATGAAGTTTGAAAAAAATTAGGAAAGAAAGAAACCAAAGAAAAACGGGTAAGAGTAATTTTGAAATAATATAAAATTTTGGATAAAAATGAGATTTGAGAATAATTTATATGGTTTGTATTCCTGAACTCAATAAGTAATTGAATGTAGACCATGAGCTTTAGCCCAAATTTTTATTGCCCTAATTTTGTTTTTCGTCTTATTTTATTTAATGTCTAAGGTCTCGTTCGGGGTGATTGTCAGTTTCTGGTTTTTGGTTTTGAAATTGTATTTTCAAAATAAAACCTATTCGGCAAAATTTGAGTTGAAATGGTTTCTTACTTATTTCCAGAACAATTTCACCTCTATTCTCAAAACAACAAATAATGGTTTTATAATTTCAGTTTTGAGTTGCAAACTTATACCACCTCACCTTTAATATCACTCAACCACCAGCAACATCATCATCACTCCTCTCACTACCACAACCGTTGCGGTCATTGCTACCACCAAACTAACGTCATTGTGACTGCCTAAATCCCAACCACTACCACAACCACCCTAACCACTACTGCCCTGATGATAACCGCCAACACGTCATAGCCACCCCAATCACCATCATATCCTCACCTGCTACCATTGCCCATCATTGTCCCACCATCATCACCACTCGAATCACCATCATCCAAGCACCACCATAGTGACCACCCTAACCACCGTTACCCTCGGATCACCACCATTGCGACCATCACTACCACCTCAATGACACCACCATAGACCATCCCACAACGAGCACCATCACCACCACAACCAGTAGTATAACAACGATTATCACCTCTAACTAATAATGATAATTAAAAGTTGAAGTATTAGAGTTCTATTTTTTTCGCTTTCTAGATTTGAAGATGAAAAATTTTCTGGAACCAATTTGGATTTTTTTTTGGTACTTCTTTGACTTTTGATTACTCCCTCCAGTCCTATTTATAAGACCTTTTTGGAGTTTTTCACTCTCACCAAGGAGAGTGGATAAATTTGCTAGTGACATTGGAAATGTGAAAATTTGATATACTTTTTCAAAACTACCCCTATAAATATTATTGGAACTCTAAAAAGTGTTAGACTTTATAGGGGTGTTAATAGAAAGAAGTAATTAAATGCTATTGAAAATTGAAAAGGGGTCTTATAAATAGGACCAAAATAAAAACCCCAAAATGGTCTTATAAATAGGACCGGATGGAGTAATTAGGAACGTAACACAATCCATTAATGTTGAATTCATTTGATCGAAAATAAATTTTATCACCAATTAGCGAATCATTTAACAAATTGTAAAGTCGCTACATCTGAGTTTAATTGGTCAGCAACTATGTATCAAATTGATTTAAAGACACCAAAATCGCTTGATACGAATCCCATTATTTTACTCTATCAAACTCTAGAACTTAAAGACTCTTTATCATGTTTTACCACAATATCACTCTCTACCACAATACCACACGTGGACAAATTTTGATCATTGATTTTGAGATATTAAAGTTTTCATGACTTTGACAAATGTGAGACACCGGATAAAAATTATACGACTCAGATTTCAAATTATATTTCAACTCTCACTTATTGAAAGTAAAATCTTAATACTCCCTCCGATCCTATATATAGGGCACATTATAGAAGGTTTTGTTGGTTTTAATTATAAGTCACTTTATATTTCCTATGCATCATTTATTGCGTTTTATCTTTTTTGCCCTTGTTAAATGTTTTGACTATCTATGTGTTTTTTGTTGTTCATTAATGAGTTTGAATTTTCCAAGAAAAGTTTAGGGATAAAATTGTAATGTTACAATATATTCTCATAGAATTCATAAAACCAACCACTTTCCTTTTAGTATGTATAATTCGGTTAAATATGCCCTATAATAAGGAGCGAGGGAGTAATGATTTTGATCTGATTGCTCAACTTGTTAATATCCCAAAGTCATATATAAGTGTCAAAGTCGCTGAATTTTATCACAAAAACGATTTCCACATAAATTCGTAGGTGAGTTACTTTCTACCTAAAAAAAAATTAAATTGATGGGTCAGGAGTGACGACGATATTGTGGAGTGGGGCTAGCTAGCTAGCTGGAATAAGAAAAGTTCAAATTTCACCGTCCCCTTCCCATCTGGTTTCTAATGGTTCATTAATTTGCTTATAAATAAATTCGCATCGCAAAATTAGGAAGAGAGTTATTTGGAACGAACACAACACAAAATTGGAAACTACTTCTACTTCCACTACATTAGCCCTATATCTTCCATTTTTGACACCCGAGGAAGCTAACAAGATTACCACACCCTCCTACTTGTTTTCTTCTTCTTTTTCTTTCTCACATCTCTCTACTCTCTATTATAGAGTTATATAACAATATTTATATAATCTCATTCAATTATAAGCTCAGCTTGTTGGGTGCTAAAGTCTAAGGATCATCATCAGGTCAGTCTCTATCTATCTTCCTCGATCTCTTTCTTTGTGTTACTTGTGTGTGTCAATAGTTTCGTTTGTTTAGTCATCCTCAAATAAAATGAACAAATAGTAAAAATGCAATTATTTTTATACCACTCTATCTAATCAAAGGCTGAATGCATGCACCTTTGCTTTCTTATTTCGGAGTGTTTTTTTTTTCTTCTCATCCTTCATAAACTCGTGATCTTTTCTTAGGTGTTTGTCAATGTTTCACTCCTCTTCGGAATAGAAAATAGAAAGATTTAAGATTATTCCATTTAATTTGGTTCACTTGGAAAGATATGAATGCTTTCATATCTTGATTCATTCATTTCAATATCTCTTTCTGATCTTCTCCTTTATCCTTATCCATATAGTGAAAATTTCAATCCCATTCCCTTTCATAAGAACGAAATGATTCAGATAAAATATGCATTTGAAGTTTTCTCAAGAAAAAAAACATGTTTTCTAATCTAATGATAATTCCCGAAAGAAATAGTACTCCCATCCGTCGGTTTTTAAGTACAAGACTTTGTAGGAATTTTTTTCTTTATTTACAAAATTTTATTTTAATTTTTAATAATATTTAATTATTTTATAATATAAATATTTTTACTTACTCAACATCTTTTAGATTTTTAATAATAATGATAATCATAAAAAATATATAATAATAATATTATTATAAAGTTAATTATGACAGGGAAAATAAATTACAATATCCTAACGATTAGTTTGGTTAGTTTAAATTTTCCCGAGCTTCCCTGTTTTAGGCTGAGTTGTCAATGAATCATAAATTCATAATCGATTTGAACAAGTCTTGGTGTGTGTTTGGAAACAATATTTAGGAGTTTATGAACTTCTCAACTGGTTTCTTCAACGACTCGAAAGTGTCTCACAAATTAAAAGAGACTCATTGCAATAAGTTAGTTTATAAGTTAATATTTAATACACTCTCTGTCACTGAATGTAAATTAAACATAAACTTAAGTTTTTGGAGTAAATTTGTACCATGACTTAGATAAGTTAGTTAATTATTAGTGATAATATTTGATATATTCTTTTAAAATTATTTTTATAATTGTAATTATTATTGTGACTCTAAAAAATTTTGAATGAATAAAAGTATTTGTGAAAAAAATAATTAATATTATTAAAAATTAGAAAAAAACACCGAGAGTAAGTAATTTGAGATAAATTATGAGTTTATAAATTTTAAGCTTATTTTATTTTAAACTTATTAATTACTCTCTTTTTTGAGATATACTCATATTAACTTTGTTCTATCTTTAATATACAAGTGAATTTTTATTTTGTCTTATTTATAAAATTATTTTTAATTTTTAATAACATTAATTACTTTTAAAAATACTGTAATTTAATAAAAAATAGAGTTTCAATAATAATTATAAAAAAATAATTTCAAAAACAAAAGTTATCACTTATCAATCCTAATATTACAAATAATATTTATCAATTTCATTAATTTTTGTGAATTTTTATTAAAGGAGTTTATATTAAAAGATTGTATGTAGGAAGTAGTTTATGAGTAAATTTTACCAAGCAATTATAATTAAAATGTCTAGTCCATTAGTTCTCGATTATTACTTTTTTTTTCCTGTTAGCTTAAACATTTTCAGCTAGTATATAGGCTGGATAAATTAAACAGAACCTTGATTTTACTTTAATGACGGATAAATTGCTGGCTTGTCTGTTCTTCAAACGAAAGCCACAGAATCGGTAATTAATTATTTGGTGTCCATGTCTATACTTTTCCTTTTACATAAAAAGTTGGGATATCTAAAGAAGTGCAGAATCTGAACTAGGCTTTGTCTACTTGTGAATAATGAAAAAGTATCATAATTTGTCCTCTCCACCTCGTGCATTGTGATTTTTTTAACAAGCTATGGGTGCCTCAGCCAGCTGCTGAGGATTATTGATTTATCCTTTCAAAGGGTAGAACTGAAGTTGTTGAAATAAGTTTAATTTTATCTCTCTCTCTTTTTTTTTTTTATTTTTATGAGCGTTTAATTTTATCTTTATCATGGTAATTAATAAAGTTTTTATTTTCATACATACGTGCGTTAAGGGATGCCTCTCACCATACGATCATCAACCTGTAAGTTGTAGTTTTAATTTATTCATTACAACTACAACAATAGGGATCTTGAAATTACATGATTTTCACGTGTTATAGAGATGATAAGAGAATATAATTACTAACCTCTATCCATTGCTATACTTGAGAGAGATCTCCAACGTCCTTTGACCAAAAGCCAGGAAACAAGGTTTCTATTCCTTTGCCTTCTCTACTATTCTTTCTGTATCGTTATGTGATGGTAGAAGAGAGAATACGTTATAGCCAGGAACAGGACCTGTTTCTCATAAATAGGTAAAACCCTTATCTCTTATCCATTGGCTTCCATCAAGCTAATGGGCCTTTAGAAACAATCCCCTTATTATCTAAATATGATTTAGCCCATTAAGATTTAATTAATTATTTACTAAACACAATTCAATACATGTCACATGCACATCACATGAGACATACTAAGATATAAAATCTTACATTCTCCCACTTGACTCATGTGACATAATTCAACATTATGGTTTAATAAACAAAATAATTAAACAAACAATTAATGCGCATTTATATAACTAAATCATTCTATAATTAGATACTCGATTAATCATAGTTAAAGATAGGAACTAATTCGGGTCATAGCGGTTGTATGTCATTTATTCGACATAGTTCCTTCCATGTACCACAAAGTAGTCTTTTCCATAACCTGATCTATAATTGGGAAATATATAATTGGTCCATAATGTCTTTGTTCAAGACAATACCTGTTTACATTACTCTAACACAATAATGCATGCTGTTCTAGAAAACAGGTAATCAGAAACATATATCATAAAATGAGCTCAGAGTGTCAATTACATGATAATAATAAAGGATGTTAACATCAAATTCAATAATCCTTAATAACAATAATGCCCATACTTTCAACATGTTCACTAAATGCCTTAGGCGGTAACCCTTTTGTTAATGGGTCAGCTACCATAAGATTTGTGCTAATATGTTCTATTGACACTCTTTGTTTCTGAACATCTTCTTTCACGCCAAAGTACTTCACTTCCATATGCTTAGCACCTTTGGAGTACTTGTCGTTCTTAGAAAAGAAGACTGCTGCAGAATTATCACAATAAATTTTCAGCGGCCTAGCAATGCTGTCGACTATTCTAAGCCCCGAAGTAAAATTCCGCAGCCAATTAGCGTGCACTGTAGCCTCAAAACAAGCTACAAATTCAGCTTCCATGGTAGACGTGGCAACAACTGATTCTTTCGCACTCTTCCATGAGACTGCTCCTCCGGCTAAAAGAAATACATAGCCGTGAGTGGATTTCCTTGTATCCACACATCCAGCAAAGTCTGAATCTGAATACCCAATCACCTCAAGGTGATCAGACCTTCTATACGTAAGCATGTGTTCTTTTGTTCCCTGCAGATATCTCAGACATAAGCTTTGCAGCTGGAATGCTAGGGAGATACCAAAGCTTATGTCTGGTCGAGTACAAGTCTGAGCATACATAATACTCCCAACTACAGATGCATACGGAATTGCTTCCATCTGTTTCCGTTCCAAATCACTTTTAGGACATTGCATGAGACTAAACTTATCTCCTTTCTGAATTGGAACGGGTGATGCTGAACATTTTTCCATGTGAAATCTTCCTAGTACTTTATTAATATATGCTTTCTGAGACAGTCCTAACAATCCTTGTGACCTGTTCCGGAATATTTCTATTCCTATCACATAGGATGCCTCACTCATATCTTTCATTTCAAAATTACTAGAAAGAAATTCCTTAGTCTCGTGTAAAAGACCAAGATCATTAGTTGCAAGCAAGATATCATCAACATATAAAACCAAAAAAATAAGCTTGCTCCCACTAACCTTCAGGTATATACACCGGTCAACGGTGTTTTCCTTAAAACCAAAAGAAACAACGGTATTATTGAACTTTAAATACCATTGGCGGGATGCTTGTTTAAGTCCATATATTGATTTCTTTAATTTGCACACCATGTGTTCCTTTCCTTCCACCAAGAATCCTTCTGGTTGGTCCATGTAAACATTTTCTTCTAAATCTCCATTAAGAAAGGCTGTTTTCACATCCATCTGGTGTAACTCCAAGTCATAATGGGCTACCAGTGCCATGATAATTCTGAATGAATCCTTTCGTGAGACTGGTGAAAAGGTCTCGTTATAGTCAATGCCATTTTTCTGAGTGTAACCCTTTGCAACAAGTCTGGCCTTGTAACGTTCAAGGTTGCCATGAGAGTCACGTTTGGTCTTATAGACCCACTTGCACCCAACTCTCTTGCAACCTTCAGGCAGTTCTACAAGGACCCATACGACATTATGTTCCATGGATTTCAACTCTTCTTTCATGGCATCTAACCACTTATCAGAATTATTACAACTAACGGCTTGTGAAAACGAAACTGGGTCATTATTTTCAATGCTCAAGTCAGATTCTAACTCTTGTAGATAAACCACAAAATCATTCGAAATAGCAGACTTTCTTGCTCTTTGAGATCTCCTTAATACTATTTCTTGTGGCTCCTCTACGATAGGTTCATTATGAATAGCAGGTTCATTTATTTGTTGCTCCTCCAAATTATTATCCGGTGCAACAATTAGAGGAACATTTATAATTGAGCTAGAGGGACGAGCTACAGGAACTTGTACTCTAACTTCCTTAATTTCCACATTTTGTGGACAAGACACACTTCCATCTTGTGGAAGCGTACTCCCACTAATTTCATCATTTTCAATGAACCTAGCATTTCCAGTTTCAACAATTCTCAAACTATGGTTAGGACAATAAAATCTATACCCTTTTGACTTTTCTGGATAACCAATAAAATAACCACTAATTGTTCTTGCATCCAATTTCTTTTCTTGTGGATTATAAACCCTTACTTCTGCCGGGCAACCCCAAACATGCAGGTGCCTTAAGCTAGGTTTTCTACCAGTCCACAGTTCAAAAGGTGTCTTTGGAACTGCCTTACTAGGAACCCTATTCAACAAATACATTGCAGTTTTCAAGGCATACATCCACAAAAATATAGGTAAAGACGAATGACTTATCATACTCCTAACCATATCCAATAATGTTCTATTACGCCTTTCTGATACACCATTCTGTTCTGGTGTACCTGGCATTGTGTATTGCGCACAAATACCACGTTTCTCTAGAAGTTTAGCAAAAGGACCTGGGTGTTGCCCAGTTTCATCATATCTTCCGTAATACTCACCACCTCTATCAGACCTAACAATTTTCACTTTTCTATCTAGTTGTCTTTCCACTTCATTTAAATAAATTTCTAATGCATTTACTGCTTGAGATTTTTCATATAACAAGTAAATATAACCATAACGTGAAAAATCGTCAATAAAGGTGATAAAATATTTTTCTTTTCCGAAAGAATTAACATCAAAAGGTCCACAAATATCGGTGTGCACAATTTCAAGAAGCTGGTTGCTTCTTGTGGCTCCTTTCTTTCTGTGTTTTGTTAATTTTCCTTTTATACAATCCACACAAATTCTTAGGTCAGTAAAATCCAAGTCTGGAAGGACTTCATTCTTTACAAGCCTTTCCATTCTTACCTTGGAGATGTGACCCAAACGCTTATGCCACAAGTTAGCAGAACGTTCATCTACTAAACTACGTTTAGTACCAATAGTGTGATGCAGGGTTAAAACACTTTCAGCATATAAATTATCCAATTTCAATTTATATAAACCATCACATAAAAAACCAGTACCAATGAGATGATTATGCTTAAATAAACTGAAACATCCAGAACCAAAATTAAAAGAATAACCAGTAGCATCAAGTCTAGATAATGAAATCAAATTTCTAGATAAACTAGGTACGTAAAGAGTCTCAAATAAATCTAGGTGATGCCCAGTGTCAAGGATTAAACGATAAGTCCCGACTGCTTCCACTGGTGCCTTCACTCTATTCCCCATGAACACGAACTTCTCATTTGGGTTTATGGTTTGGATTGAATGGAATCCCTGCATCGTGTTAGAAACATGAGTCGTACATCCAGAATCAATCCACCAAGTATTACGTGGAACTTCAGTTAAATTCGATTCATAACATACATAAGCATTTAGCTTACCCTTTTTCTCGAACCAATTCTTTCGTTTTGGGCAGTTCTTCTGGAAATGTCCAGATTTTCCACAGAAACGACATTTATCATCACGAGGTCCCTTCTTCTGGATTTTTGCAGATGCCTCATTAACCTTCAGTGGGCCCTTGCCTTTATCATGTTTCTTCACATAATTCTTTCCAGCTCCTTGATGTCCTTGGTTGCTTACATAATGAACAGAGTGACTTCCAAGGTTCTTAAGTCTCGTTTCCTCTTGAACCAACGTACTGTGCAATTCATGCACATTCCATTTGTCTTTCATGGTGTTGTAATTCATTTGGAATGGGCCATACTCAGACGGTAATGAGTTAAGCACAAATTGCACAAGGAAGTTCTCGTTCACAGCCATTCCCAAGATCTTAAGTCTTGCTGCAATATTTATCATGTCACTGACATGTTCATGCATAGTACGTGAACCATCAAACTTCATGGTGGTCAACGTACTCATTAATGTCCCAGCAAGAGACTTATCAGCAGTTTGGGAGCGCTCTCCCACAAAACCCATAAATTCTTTAGCACTTTCAGTTTTGGGGAGAGATGTCTTAATATTGTCTGCAACAGTCATTTTCATAAATATCAGGCTGAGCCTGTTAGATCTTTCCCATGCCTTTTGGTAGGCTATCTCTTCCTCGCTGCTAGCATCAGTAATAGCAGCGGGCTCCTCTGCTTGGATTGCCAAATCAAGATCCATGAAACCTAAATGGAATTGAATTTGATCACTCCATTCAGAGAAGTTAAGCCCATTAAAAACTGGTACAGACGTAACATTAGTTTGCATAAAATTTGGAACAGGTACTGCATAACAAAATTTTTATTAGTGTTTTGATACGTAAGTTACATGCTATACATATAATATATTCCATTATTTAATATATACTAATGTTTTTCCTTTGGGTATACATTAATATACAACGTTAAACATAATGATGCTAATACAATAATCAATAATGGGTAATGCAACATGCAAGAATTAAATATTTATTATCTTTGGAAATAAATATAACAGTGATGCACATGCATTACCTTCAATCATGTTTATTAATCATAAGAACAACTAATCTACCTTTGGGTGATCCATAAATGCCTTATAACAATAAACTCAATGACTCATAGAATGACAAATCATCATGTCATACATTTATAGCATCATCTATGAGTAATTGAAATTAACTATTATATGATTTAGAATTAATTTAATTTTCCAGGTTTGACCACT
This sequence comes from Crotalaria pallida, assembly GCA_037953625.1. Taxonomy (NCBI): domain Eukaryota; kingdom Viridiplantae; phylum Streptophyta; class Magnoliopsida; order Fabales; family Fabaceae; genus Crotalaria; species Crotalaria pallida. Next base: position 150,191,661 of record CM075650.1, read on the forward strand.
TTGGTGATTAACTAACCTATTATACATTAATTCAAATCAATCTGTGATATAATTTAATAATAAACCATTAAATTATCAATACATAATATCCAGAAAACTATTATTATATATATATATATATATAATTCCGTTAATACTCTTCGGAGCCCATAATCACGTTTATGCGTGAACAGTGTATATATATTGCAAAACCAGAAAACGAAATCAAATTCATACGGTTGACTTCATTAATAATTATTATATTAAGCTGTACTTTGAAATATGTTCCTTGAGAGATAATATCCATCACGATGTGGAAAAAATAATCAGGAATAAAAAAAAACCATATCAAATCCGAATTGTACAACTCATGGCACACACGAGATTTTCTTTTCATTTGATTTCCTGCGATGTACGCTATTATGGCCACGGTACCTAACAGTATGCGCTATTCTTGCGGAAACTATAATATTCCTAAATACAATAATTAGGATTCATACTAAATTAAATTCCTAAATACAATAATTAGGGTTCATACCACATTACAAATTTTAATTGGAAAATCATGAATTTCTCAACCTAATGCTCTGATACCACATGTAAGTTGTAGTTTTAATTTATTCATTACAACTACAACAATAGGGATCTTGAAATTACATGATTTTCACGTGTTATAGAGATGATAAGAGAATATAATTACTAACCTCTATCCATTGCTATACTTGAGAGAGATCTCCAACGTCCTTTGACCAAAAGCCAGGAAACAAGGTTTCTATTCCTTTGCCTTCTCTACTATTCTTTCTGTATCGTTATGTGATGGTAGAAGAGAGAATACGTTATAGCCAGGAACAGGACCTGTTTCTCATAAATAGGTAAAACCCTTATCTCTTATCCATTGGCTTCCATCAAGCTAATGGGCCTTTAGAAACAATCCCCTTATTATCTAAATATGATTTAGCCCATTAAGATTTAATTAATTATTTACTAAACACAATTCAATACATGTCACATGCACATCACATGAGACATACTAAGATATAAAATCTTACACAACCAACTGCTTAGAGCATTATTAGTTAAGTTCTTCAGCTATGGTGATTTTATTTCTATCATTTTCTGAAAAGAGATATTCTAATATGCTCTAAGGAGAAGAGTGAAAAGATTTTTCTAAAATTTTAGTTTATTTAAATTTTTAATCCCTGAAATTATGTGCTTTTTCGAAATTGGTTTTTGAAGTTTTGGGTTCTTTAATTTTGCTCAAATTTTTTAAAATGATCATTTCGTCATTTAAGTGATGATGATATGACTTACGACATGTTACGTCAATTTCGTAACATCGACGTGCTATATAGTGTAACATGACACCAATAAAAAAATCAATTTTTTTAAATTATTAAGAGATTTGATTTTAAAAAATGATTTTTAATTATTTTCAATAAATTTGTTTTTTTTTTAATTTAAAAAATCCACATGGTATTACGTGACATGTTATCTATCTACGTAACGAAGGTCACATGACTTATCGTTGATGATATTATCACTTAAGTAACGTAAAAATTTGAGCAAAGTTAATGAACCCAAAACATCGGAAAAAAAAATTTCAAGGATTAATTACAAAAGAACACCTAAGTTTAGGGACTAAAAACTTAAATAAGCCAAATTTTAATTAGATTTTAGACTTAAATTTGCTTTTAATTCCTCAAATTATATTATTTGTCGACATTAGCCCTTCCTTTTTTTTTTGGGCAAATTAAGACCCTAAATTATTAAATTTTAGCATTTTTAGTCCCACCGTTTCAATCCAAATAAATGATATTGACGACGATATACACGTTGTAATCACAACATCCACACCGAATAATTAAATAAATATAAATAATATAAAATAATAAAAGTCAAGAGTTTGCTAATAAGAACATTTATTAAGATTATTAGAAGTGAAAAATTAATCATAAACTTACAACCATGCTTCTCTCGAAAATTACATTTTCTAATAATTTTTGACTGTTTTTGTTTGCTTAATGAGCGATATTATCCCTTAGGACATTTGTTAACCTATACTGTACCTAAAAGTTATAAAATTTAAGCTTGTATAGGTTTTTTGAACAAGTTTGAAATAATTTTAATAATTTTAGTTTATTAATTGTTCATTGTGAATGTATTGGCTGCGACGCGTGTATTACCGCTAACCATGTCAATATAATTAGCTTTTATATGGACAAAATGACTGAAAATGTCAAAAATTGATAATTTAGGAATCAATTTAATTTAAAAAAAAAAAAGATAAAAAGTGCACTTAAACTTAAATGCTAAATAGCTTTTTTTTTTAATTTAATTATCATGTACGAATGTTGTGATTGTAAAAAGTGTATCATTGTTAGCCATATAAACACAGTTAAACTAGATTTCAAGGGAAAGACAAAAGGTTATGAAAGTTAATAATTCAAGAACTCATTTTGTCATAAAAAAAGGGATTAATATTGCTAAATTATATAGTTTCAAGGACAAAAATGCATTTTAATCGGATGATATCAGTGAAATGAATTTTACTACACTTTAAACACATTCAATAATAGTTGTTTGGACAAATTAATATTTATTGTCTCTATTTGTTACTCGGTACTCCCTCCGGTCCTATTTAAAGGTCACCTTCTAGAAGGATTTTTTGGTCCTATTTATAAGTCACTTTTGTATTTTCTAGGAGGCATTTGTTGTTATTTTCTCTTATTTTCCCTTTGACCATTAATGTGAAGTAATACATTGTGAAATTCTCAATACAAGTTAAATAGGGTATAATTGTAATGTTGAAGTATTTTTATAAAGTTTCAAGAAACTTAACTACCCTCCTTGGTCTGTGTGATATGGTTAAGTATGCCCTATAAATAGGACTAGAGGGAGTATTAATTTTTATTGAAATAAACGCTCCAATGTCAACTTTAACCAGAGGGAGTAATATATAGTACTCCTATCACTTTAACTTTTTTCCCATGTCTAAAAGACACTATCACTTAACGTGCCTTATTTTAGAAAAGAAAATATTAAAAATTAAGAATAGAATTAAAGTGAAAGTGTTGGAAGTAGCTGTGAAAATAAATAATCCAATAAACAATCATATGTATAATAATTTTTGTAATTATTTGTAATAAAATTAGTTTAAGATAAGTTGTTTCGTATTAAAATTACAAAATAAAATCCTATATATATACTCCTTGTAGAGCTGGAACATTAAAGGTGAATTCCGTGTTCCATTTTTGGGACTTGCGTTCTCGCCCCTCTGATCTCCATTAAAAAAAAAAAAAGAAAAACAATTTCCCTAAAATTTAAAAAAAAAAATTGAAAAGTTTATTTACTTGAAAACAAAATGGTATTTAGTGTTTTTGAAATCACACTTAGGAGAAAAAACTTTTGAAAAAAATGTTTCAACTTACAAACAAAATAAACTTTTCCCCATACTTTTTTCATTTTTTTAAAACATTTTTAAATTTATCTCCAAAATAAATTATTGATAAAAGTTGTTTTGCGATAAGTTATACCACAACCTTACACAGTAAAGAGGGGGGCAACCGGTGGAGGCTGGCACAAGCGGAAGGGGTTTGTGTCCCTTAAGCATGTGGTTGTGGGTTCGAGTCGTACCCGAGGCGCATGTGAATGGAGCAAGCCTTACTGAGAGCATCGCCTCCGAAAGGACCCGACCGTGGTGCGAGGGATTAGTCACCCAGTTGTGCGGGTGGACACCCTGGTTCATCCAAAAAAAAAAGAGGGGGGCAAAAGTGTTTCACAAAAACAATAAAGAGTGAAGAGATATAATTGATGTTTCACACTCTTTAGTTCTTTGATTTTGTGTATGTTTGGTTATGCCAGTAAGTTAATTCAGAATCAATTTTAGAATGTCAAACATATTTTTATTTATTATATCATATTTTTTCACCGCTCATTTCTCTATCTTTTTTCCATATAATATTCATACATTTACTATTACTCTCTCTCCTATTATTAAATGGGGATATTTTAGTGTAAAGATATCAAATTCTTACATTATTTGTTCCTTTCTTAATCTACGTGAAATATCTAAAAAACTACGAATCGTGAAATATCTAAAAAACTTAACTTATAGGACGGAGAGAGTATTTGTGTATTTGGACATTTTCAGCTGAGGAAATCTGACATGGCAAAATTTAGGAATGAGTAAATAGTTGGATTAATTTTGTGGGTATGATTAAATTTGTTATTAAGATTATCGAAATTTTAAATTAATTTTTGGGATAGCAAAATGCTAGTCATATTAGTAAGTATCTTTAGTGGCTCATAAAGTTAGTGATTAATTTAATCAATATCCACAATCTTAGGGACTAATTTGATCGATAATCAACGTTCTTTTTGGGTTTGTTTTTTTTTTTTTTGCCAAAATGACGTCGTTTCGGCCATACCGTTAATCACGTGAAGGGTCACTGACGACCGTCAACATAAGGACTAATATGATTCACGTTTTCTTCTCTCATAAATTAGTTTGAAATTTTGAAATATCAAGGATTAAATTGATTTATACCTATAAAATCAGGAACCAATACATATTACTCATTAAAAAACTAAAATAATAAGTATGAGTTTTCTATCCTAAACCCTTTAAGAAGCTTTAAAAGGATGTTTTGCATTGTAAAAACAAATACATATATATTTTCTTTTGGGTAAATCATACTTTGTTTCTTTGTGGTTTAACCCAAAACATTTTTGTCCCATGTGCGTTTAACTTTGACAGTGTAGACCCCTAAGCTTTGATTGTTATCACAATATCCCTTACTCATTTTTTTTATTTATTTTAATTCATATTTTACACACAAAATTTTAATATATTAATTTTAATTTCCTTTATGCATAATAAAAATCTAAGAAAAAAAATTCTTCTCATCTCATAATCAAATATAAATTGCCCCTACAAATTTTATAAAATAGAGCTGTTTGTTTTGGTATGAGTGTATTATCAAATTTTAGTATTTTTTTCTTAAAAAGTTGTTAGCTTCAAATTCTACCTTGTAAAACTTATTAGTGGTAATCTATAATATTATTATATAAATTCTAACTAACGTCAATGATTGTATTTGATCATGAGAAATTTTTTTTCCTGTAAAGTTTAATTTTATACAAAAGAAATAAAAAAAATGTAATTATCAGATCATATATGTGAAAAAATAACAAAATAATGAAGATAATAATGTGATAACAATGCAACACATGAGTGCAAAATGTTAAAAACAAAAACACATGGGACAAAATGTTTTTAGACTCACATTAGGCAAAGCGTATTTTACCCTATTTCTTATTTAACAACAATAATATTACAATCTCACTTTTGAGTTCATTTTTTCTTTTTAAACTCACTTTTGAGTTCATTAATCTCAACTTTAACAATGAAGATATCAAAACCAATTATAATAAGGTATGACTTTATTTGATTTGCAAAAGTGATTTCCTAGTCCGTCTTTTCATTAAAGATTTTATTAACAAGTATTTTAAGAACACTTTTTAAGCTTTCTAAAAATTCATAAATCAATGTTAATTTTTTTTAATATAATTTTCATAACATATACTCCCTCCAGTCCATATTATAAACACCCTTTTTGTGAGAGAGAAAGAGTGTTTATAATGTGGACCGGAGGGAGTACTACTTTTGATCTCTTAATGTTAGCATTTATCAATTATTAAATTTTATTGTATTTACTTTGGAAATAAAATATTTGTATAATAAATTTAGAAATTCGTTTCCATCGTAGACAGCTAGATGATGTCCTCGGAAAATTAGAAAATGTTTGATACCCTTTTATGAAGCAAGCAGGGAAGGCCAGATCTGCTCACCTAAGCTTTCTTAGTTTGTGTTTTATTAAACCTGTTATGGTGTACGATATTTTCTTACTAATATTAAAATAAATATTGACTAGGCCCTAAGGTGCTATACTTTATTCGGCACAATGATACTCTGCTGGTTGGTGACCATAGAAATCGTGGCCAAACAAACTATGAACATACATTAGCCGGTGTCGTTAGGCACTGAGATGGGTTCCTTGCTTATTTTGATTTGAAGGTCTCACAGTTTTTTAAAATATTTTGGTACAACTTCTTCCAACGACACAAGTGGTTACTGATTTTGTTATGTATAGGATTTTAATTTGAATATTTTTCATGTCCTTTTCAATTGGAAAACGATTTTGTAAAGAAATTGAGCCGTCAATTAAATTAGGTGAGTAAGTTGTGTGGAACCGGAAGTGTAAAAAAGAAAAAACGCATCAAGTTGGGTGAACATATTGTTAAATGGATTTTATTATTCATTATCCTTAATAATAGTTAAACAATTTAAAATGTAAAATCAATATTAAAAACTTGATTCTTAATCTATTAAATATATTCCACCCCTTTGTCTAAAAAAAAAATATATTCTTTTTTAATTAAACTAATAATTTTAATTTTTTAAATAATACCCTAAAGACATGAATATCAAAATCTATATTAAAATTATGTTTGTAGTCTCTATACATTATAATGTAGGGTTGTTTTGTTTTATTTTTTTTAATAAGGTTATAATGTTTTTATTCCTTAAAAAATAGTTTTTAGTATGTGTCATCTTGGGTGGTGCCATTTATCATCCACGTGTGATGTTGCGTCAACACTTAAGAAGCACTTAACAAATTTTAACTAATAGCAGAAACAAATATTAAAATAAACTAGAAATAAAACGAACCATCTTGGAAACTAGAAATAAAAGGAACGAACGTAGTCATGTAGTACTTGTTACTTTAAATAATATCGTAATTAATTTAAGCGCACTAATTTTTCCGTTTTACTGCTCCATCCGTTTCTTTATACTCTATTCGTTTTATATGCAGTGTAATGTAAAGTTATGTATGAATTTTAAGAAATGGTTAAATGATGTAAGAATTTAGTATATTTTGATTATAATACCCATATATAATCATTATTGAATAGAGAGAAATATATTGGAAGTGAAAAAGAGAGTGTAATAAATAAGGGTGTGTTTAGAGAAATAACATTAATTATGTATTAAGTTTTGTAAAAAATATTACATATAAAACATGAGACAAAAATTCTATAAACACTGTATATGAACCAAGGGAGTATAAGCACTGAAAAGTGATTGGGAGTCGATGAATTCAAGTATTGCATTATTCGGATCCGGCTTGTTAATATAAATTTGGACCTAGACTTATGCGGGTACTCATCACAAATATTACCCACGGATCTTGAGATATTCAACGGGTTTGTAGGTATCCAACATATCTTGTGCTGTGATAGAAGTAAAGTATAGGATGAAAGAGGGAAACTGAACAAAGCCAAATAAAAGTGAGTAACACTAAACAAAAAGATAAAAAAAATTAATGTAAACAAAAGTGAGCAATGGACCTCATATTGTATATAAAAAAACAAGACATTGCTTTAAGTTAGAACACATTATATACATACATATATATATATATATATAGAGAGCGCGCGCGCTCTTATCTTTATAATTTAATTAGAGGGTCCGAGTATCCATGGTTCTGGGTATCCTCTTACCCGGACCCGCCCCATTTTGATAACAGATCTTTAAAAATTCGTTCTCATCTCCAACGGGTCCAAATTTACAGACTCAGACCCGACTCGTTTCAGGTATTACCAGCGGATACCCGCATATCCAAGTATAATTGCCATATCGAGATAATGGAACTGTTGTGATCTTTTTTTAAGCATTTTATCCCATTTTTAATAACATTAATTACTTCTTTTCCACACGTATCCCTATTTAGTGAACACTTTAGAGTCCCGATGATATTTATAGGTGTAATATTTATAGGTGTAATTTAAAAAAATATATATAAAATGTAATCAATTCCAAAATCACTAACAATATTAACTAATTTTCTTAATCATGTCCAAGTCAACTTCAGGGCTTATATATATATATATATATATAGATAGATAGACAGAGAGAGAGAGAGAGAGAGACATTGTATAAACGGAGAGAGTATGTTTTTTCATATCATAGTGTTATTATTATGTTCTAACTTGTGATTAACTGAGCATATCAAGAAAGTTGGAAAGAAATTTAAGAAAAAACTGTGACCTTCCACAAAGCATGGGGCCATGTTATGCATTTAGGAGTATCAACAGCTTCACTTATGTTTCATCATCAAAATTGTACGTTTTTGCCTTTTGGTTTTTTCAAACTTACTTTCTTTTAATTGATCTGCGTTGACTTATTTGAAAACTTTGAAAAGTAAAATATTGTGCGACGTCTGGTCCAATAGATAAACATCAATTAGATACTGACTCATTATTAGAGATTTAGAGTGCATAATTACAGGCAGGCACTGCTGACTTTAAGCAAACGTGTGTTTAATTTTTTTATGTTGCTTTAACTTAGTTTCAAAGTGATTGATACATAGGGTGATGGCCAAACGACAACAGATTTTGGTAGTCCTAAAACTTTTTCACCCTTTCTTTAATTAAGAGTATAAAAATTTAGATGCAGGAATTAACATTTCTCTTAAGCAATTCTGTTAATTGTAGCTGTACAAGTTAGTTCATGCATCCATCTTGAAAAGATAAGGTTTATAAGTTACCCTTCATTAAATAATGAAACTAAAGGGATGAAATTATATTTGTCTGTTAATGATATTCAGATAATTTTTTTATCTCAATATAATTTGGCATTATGCCATTGTTTATTTATATTGGATAATTGTAAATTGAGATCATTCTAGTGTGCATTTTGCCAACTCTAACTTAAGTTGAACCTAGCAGCATAGTTTTGATTGATACTTTCCACTTTCTTTTTGCAGATATTCAAGTGTTCAAGTGGCTTCACTGGAATGAATCAGTTGATTTTGAAGAAATTTGGGAGTTAATTTTGCAATGGGTTGCTATCTCTCTACTTCAAAGAATGCCAGGACACCAGGTTATGAGGAACCCACTGTTCTTGCTTCTGTGACACCTTGTGAGTATCCACCATCATCAAGTGGTAAACTCTTGTAGCTGTTTCAATTTTACTTGGCTTTCAGTTAAGAAGCATTGAAGTCCTTTTGTTAACCTTCTTGTAAATATTTTTCGCCTAGTCCCATCATCTTATGGCATTCTTTCACCAGTTTCAATCTCTGAATTCAGTGAAGTGATGACTCAACATGGCTGTAAGCTTTTCTAATCTTTAAGATATTATACAGGATTAACCACAAAGTTAAGTCTTTAAATTCAAATTAACTAGTCCAGTCCTTTGTGTTACACTCAACTACTGATAGTTGATTTGATTTTTTTTGGCATTTGATAATGTAATAAACTCTGCTCAGAACATGGTTATGACTTGTGAAGAATCCAAACCTGATTCTTCTCTATTTTAAATTTTTAACATATGAAGACCAGCCTTTGCATTTTGCAAGGGATGCTTTCTTTTCTCGCTGTTTTAGTCTATGTTTTCTTCACTATATATGTTTGTAGAAACCTCCTAGTCCTAAGTCTGTGACTCAGTCATTCTCATGAGCTCAATATTAAGTTTGAACAACTGATTAAAAGAAAAAAAATTCCTTTCTTCTTTTTTTACAGTTACTGTGAGTGAAGTAGAGGCATTACATGAACTCTTTAAGAAGTTGAGCAATTCAATTATTGAAGATGGTCTTATTCACAGGGTGAGTTAAGGATTTTTTTTTTTTTTAGTTATGATTTCAGTTCAGACTTTAGATAAATGTCCTTAACTTTGGTACCTAATCTATATTAGATAATTTACTTCTTGATCATCTTTACATCCAGGAAGAATTCCAGCTGGCACTCTTCAGGAATAAAAACAAGAGAAATCTATTTGCAGACAGGGTTTGTAAATTTGACTCAAATTCTACAGTTTAAGATTCATTAATCTTCTTCTAGTTCTTTAGATTTGTAATTATATGACATAATATCTGAAGTTGTTGAGGATGCTTACTTTCGGTGAATTTCGTTTAACTGATTTCATCATCTTGTTATCCATTGAGAGTCATATTACTTCTTTTGGCATGTCTCCCATCAGTGATGAATCATCCTAATGCATATTGGCATTTGTTTTTTCTTATATAGATTTTTGATTTATTTGATCTCAAGCGCAACGGGGTCATCGAATTCGGGGAATTTGTTAGATCACTAGGTATTTTTCACCCAAATGCAGCTTCAGAAGACAAGATTGCATGTAAGATTTACTCTCCTAGTCTCCTGCATAAAAACTTATATGTTGATGTTTCTATAGTTTCCTGCAAGAATTGTATGCACTCTTTATTTATGTTGTAATAATTATTTTGCAGTTGCTTTTAGGTTGTATGATCTGAGACAGACAGGGTATATCGAAAGAGAAGAGGTATGGCTTTTCTTCTATTTCCTTTATCACATTACAATCAACTTGTGATTTTTCAATTTTTTGAAATCTGCTCAAGTGAATCTTCTTTTTGCTATATTAATATTCCTATCTATAGTATACTACTTGCATTGCTTAGAGTAATGGTTTGTCTGCAGCTTAACGAGATGGTATTGGCACTTCTGAACGAGTCGGATCTTGTGCTTTCAGATGATATGATTGAAGCCATTGTAGATAAGGTTCATAGAATTTTACCTTATCACTTATAACTTTTAAGAGCTTCTTCAAATTAAGATATTTCTTAAGTTGCATACCTTTTTCCACAGACTTTCAGCGACGCTGATACGAAAGGTGATGGAAGGATTGATCTAGATGAGTGGAAAGCATTTGTGTCTAAACATCCATCCTTGATAAAGAACATGACTCTGCCATATCTAAAGTTAGTATAATATGCTCTTCATGATTCATGAACCTTGTTCTTTTGGTAACTGGAATTTCAAAAAATATTGGTCATCTTGTGATATACATGCATATATATATATATATATATATTTTATGCATGTTTCCTCAATTTGCAGGGATATAACCTTAGCATTTCCGAGTTTTGTTGTAAGATCCGAAGTTGAAGACTCGGACGTATGAAGTTTTGGCCTTCACTGAGGATGCTATCTTTGGTTTCATCTCCTGAAATGGTTACAGTTAAATAGAAGACCTTTGCTGATGTGGGGCTGGAGACTTCGTTTCTGTGCTGCCAAAGTTAAAAGTGCGGTGTTACTTACGCTGATCTTGCTTTCAATGAGCGCATATGTTGGCGAAAATGCATCATCTATGGCCTTTTTGTAAGACCACAAATGAGAATTATATGTAAATATCATAATGCTGCATTACCTTTTGGTATACCAGAAAGTATACCTGTTGAAAATCCCCTCCCATTGTGTAACTTTCTCACAAGATGGAGCTTCAATATAAAATATCCTTTAATGTTCGATCTTATGCTTTGAAAGCATGTTATGTTGATATATAAACCAAACAAGTCCTACGTCAACTAAAATATGGTAAGTTGAACAATATATAAGTAGAAAGTCTCATAAATCCAATGTCTTAAGATTTTCGGTTAAGACATGGTGTCAAATCATTTATATTGTTGTTCACTTAACCTCATTAATAATAAAATTTGATTTAATTCATACTCCCCAATTATAATAAAGGATTTAAATTAAAAGACATAATACTAAATCTACAATAAATTGTAATATGTTATTTATTTGCCAAGGCAAGGTAAGGAGCTAGTTTGGGAAGATCAAGTGTGCATGTATATATAGCCAAATCTTAACAAGAGCATTTGTTAAACATCTTAAAATCTTTGAAAAATGTATTTTTTAAGATTTTGAAAAGATAAAGTGCAGGAGATTTATGATTAAATTTTTTTTAACAATCTTAATAAGTTAATTTAGGATAGTTGTTATATATATATATATATATAATGATGTATATTTTCACTTTCAATTAATTATTTTAAATTTGTTTTTATAACTTAATATTTTCTTACTAAAGAAAATAAGTGTAGCATGAAGTGACACAAATTCTAAGGGAGAAGGCTGACACAAGGAAACATGCGAGCTGGTTACGGTTATCAAATTTGTTTTGCTTTTAGTAATTGTTTGTCGATGGGACACCAAAAGAAAAATCTCTCTGGTTCTAAATAATTTGGATTTTCTTAACTACTACCGTAGTATTTTTGTTTAGTTGCATAAAAAAAAACAGTAAGAAAGAAATAAGAAAAAGAGACGTTGATGAGAGGAAAAAAAAAAGCAAAAAGATATGTAGGTTTGTTGGTTGTTTGATACAAGAGAAGATAAGAAAAAACTATGAGAGGAATAAAGTGTTTTTTCTCTTCTATATTCTCTTCTTAATTATGAGAAATTTTTTTTTTATAGGTTTCACAAATTTCTCTGTGTCTCATTTTTTTGGATTGCCCATCCTATACATTCAAATCTCATCCGAACTATGGTAATTTCATAATTTTTTTTATCAAACCAGTGTAAGAGTTTGAAAGATGATAAGTTTTATATTGAAAAAAATATTATATTGAAAAAATCAAAAAATTTATATTTATTTTTTCAATTAAAAATGACCACTTTCGATTTTTCTCTTAAGTTCTTATGATTGAAGTTAAACAAATTCATATAAATTTTTTTAATATTTTTTTAATACCATCTTGTTTAACAAATACTATTTTCTAAAGTCATTAGTTATAGAAAAAAAATCATAAATCCACCCTTTTTTCTTCTTTGGGGACAATAAAAACAATATTTTTCAAAATCTTATTACCACAGTCTACATGTATGCGATTCCTTAACAAATTAGCTCTAGTTAGTTTTCATCTTTTAAATATAAGCCTTATTTTAAATTATTAATGACTTTAATTATTTTTTTTCATAAATAGTATTTTTATTCATTCAAAATTTTTAAAATCTAACTATTAATTATAAAAATAGTTTTGAAAATTATATCAAATATTATTATTACTTTTCGGTTTCACAAATATCTACCGGCGCGATTACAATGGTTAAACTGAAAATCTTTACATTAGTAAGAGTTGGGGATTGAACCCTCTTAACTGAAATATTATTATTACTTTGATATTAATATTACTTTGATAATATTATTAGGACACTTGTTAAGATTACTAAACATAGAAAGAAAATCCTAAATCCACGTTTATCATTTTTTCGAAAACATAAAAAATCACATTTTTTTAATAATTTCTATTTATAATTAGCTCCCTTAACAAGTGTCGTTTGCCAAACTAAAAAAAAAAAATCGATTTTCTTGAAAAACATAAAATAATCTCTCAAAATGAGCTTAGATCTTGATCTGTGTTTGACTTATTTGAAAACTCTGAGAAGTACTAAAATATTGTGAATTGTGAGCTGTCTAGTCCCATTGGATATAGATCAATTTGATGCTGATTCATTATTTAAGCCCTCATTATTAAATGCATAACAGGCTCTGCTGAGTTTGAGCAGACGTGTGTGTCAAGCCTGCAATGTTGACTAACAGTAGAGTTTTATTTGAACTTTTTCATCTTCTCTTTTAGGTATGAGTCAAAAATTTAGGTTCCGGAGCAACATTTCTCTTAAACATTTCTGTTATTTGTAGTTGTTCAAGTTGATTCAAGCCCTCATCCTGTAAGCACAAGGTTTACTGTAAGTTAGACAACCCTTCATTAAATAAAACTTAATGGATGAAATTATGTATATTAATCAGAAATCAGTGATAATCAGTAATGTTATTCAGAAAATATTAGTTGATTTTTTTTTCTCTCAAAGTCTAGCAAGATATATGCCATTTATCTGTGACTGGTTGTTTGTTTACATTGGATAATTGTAGACTGAGATAATTCTAGTGTGCTCTTTTGCCAACTCTCACTGAAGATGAGCCATGCAACATAGTTTTGATTAAAAAATTTCACTTTCTGTTTTGAAGATATTCAAGTTCCAGGTTTGTTCTAGAGACTTCACTATCAGTTGATTGTCAAGAAATTTGGGAGAGAATTTTGCAATGGGCTGTTATCTCTCAACTTCAAAGAAAGACAGAACACCAGGTTATAAGGAGGAACTCACTGTTCTTGCTTCTGAGACACCTTGTGAGTATCCATCATCATCAAGTGGTAAACTCTTGCAGCTGTGCTCTGATCTTTAAATTATATTTTGCCTTCAGCTAAGATTAATTAAGGTCATTTTAAATGTTTCTTGTAATTCTATTTCACCAAGTCCCATCATCTTATTATAGCATTCCTTCACCAGTTTCAATTTATGAATTTAGTAAAGTGGTGATGACTTAATATATATGCTTGTTAGGTTTCCTAATCTTTAACTTAAGATGCTATACACAATTAACCACTTAGTTAAAACTTCAAATTGAAATTCACTAGCAAAGTCCATTATTTCAGTTACACCTAACTACTGATAGTTATTTTGATTTTTGACAAATGATAATTTAATGGACTCTAGTCAAAACTATAGCTTTGCTATTCAATATAGTATAGAACTCGGAATTGGGGTATTGAAGTATCCAAATCAGATTCTTCTCTATGCACACCGTTAATGTGCAATCACTAGAGAGAGCAGTCTTTGCATAAATAATAAGTTGCTTTCATTGCTTTCTGTATGTTTTAGGCAATGTTTTACTTCACTTTTTATTTTTCTGGAAACCTCCCAAGTCTGTGACCTGGTCATTCTCATGAGCTCAATATTAAGTTTGAACTTCTGATTAAAAGGAAAAAATATTCATTTCTTTCTTTTTTTTTTTCAGTTACTGTGAGTGAAATAGAGGCCTTACATGAACTCTATAAGAAGCTAAGCAATTCAATTTTTGAAGATGGTCTTATTCACAAGGTGAGTTAGGTACTCCTTTTTTTTTAGTTATGATTTTAGTTTAGATGAGATGTCCTTAAACTACAATATTAGATATCTTACATCTTGATCATCTTCACATCCAGGAAGAATTCCAGCTGGCGCTCTTCCAGAATAAAAACAAGAGAAATCTGTTTGCGGACAGGGTTTGTACATCTGACTCAAGTTCTATGGTTTAAGATTCACTAATCTTGTACGAATTCTTGGTTATTTTTTGTTATATGATATATATCTTATAATATCTGAAGTTATTGGGGATTTTTACTTTATTTGAATTCTTTTTAGCTGATTTATCACCTTGTTATACGTTGTTTGTAATATTACTTCTTTTCCATGTCTTGCACCTGTAATGACTCATTCTAATGCACATTCACATTTTTTTCCTTTATAGACTTTTGATTTATTTGATCTCAAGCAAAATGGGGTCATTGAGTTCGATGAATTTGTTCGATCGCTGGGTATTTTTCACCCTGATGCAGCTTTAGAAGAGAAGACCACGTGTAAGATTATCCGATGTTTGATGTTTCTTTAGTTTCCTCTATTAAGTTGTCTATCTGCAATAATAATTATATGCATTGATTATTTATATTGGATTGTACCATATACTCTCTATTAAGTTTGGGTTAATGATTTTGCAGTTGCTTTTCGGTTGTATGATCTGAGACAGACAGGGTATATTGAAAGAGAGGAGGTATGGTTTTTCTTCCATTCTCTTAATCACATTACAATAAACTTGTGATTTTCCAAGTTTTTGAAATATGCTCAAATGAATCTTCTTTGTGCTATATTAATATTATGCTTTGGTTCTTCCTATCTATACTACTTGCATTGCTTAGAGACTTAGACTAATGGTCTGTCTGCAGCTGAAGGAGATGGTATTGGCGCTTCTAAACGAGTCGGATCTTGTGATTTCAGAAGATATGACAGAAGCCATTGTTGATAAGGTTCATAAATTTTCACCTTATCATTTCTAAGACCTCCTTCAAATTAAAATGTTCCTTGACTTGTATAACCTTTTTCCAGACTTTTAGCGATGCTGATATGAAAGGCGATGGAAGGATTGATATAGATGAGTGGAAAGCATTTGTGTCTAAACATCCATCCTTGATAAAGAACATGACTCTGCCATATCTAAAGTTAGTATAATATGCTCTTCATAAACCTTACTCTTTTGGTAATTGAAATGTTGTGCACTTGTGATATTAATACATGCATATGTTTTTGACAACTGAGCTTCTTTTTATGCATGTCTCTTGACTTATTCTTATTTTGCAGGGATATAACCTTAGCATTTCCAAGTTTTATTTTAAGAACAGAAGTTGAAGACTTGTAACTTGTAAGGTTTTTGGCTTCTCCAATGATGCTACTATCTTTGATTTCATCTCTCCTGACGTGGTTACGGTTAAAGAGAATCCTTTGGCTGCTTCCAAAGGGTTAAAATCGCGGTGCTACTACACTGATTTTGCTTGCAATGAGCGCATATGTTGGCGCAAATGCATCATGGCCTTTTTGAAAGACCACAAATGAGAGTTATATGTAAATATCATATATGCTGTATTACCTTTTGGCTTTTGGTATAACAGAAAGTGTACCTGTTGAAAATCCACTCACATTGTCGTAACTTTCTCACCAGATGGAGCATCACAATATAGAATATCCTTTAATGTACCATCTAATGCTTTCAAAGCATGTTATCTATTTGGCATGGGTGGGATGCTTCATCCTAACGGTTTGTCCCTGCCTGTGACTAATATCTTTATTCTTTACTCTCTCATTCATATGCTCAGCTGTATGTGTTTTGTGTTGTTCTATTTGGGGGCTGTGTGTTTCCATTGCCGAATGAATATATACTTTCCCAGAGAAATGTTGAACGCAAGGCAAGGAACTAGTTTGGGATGATCAAGTATAATATTAGCTAATCAATAATCTTGTATTCCTTCCATTCTTATTTATCTCTTTTATATATATACGCACACCATTTCTTATGATTGTTTTGGTTTTCAATAAATTAATTATGTTTTTTCTGTCGTATTATTTCTTTCTCTTTGATCGTTACCTTTTATCCATTGCTTAAGTAGATTAATACTATGTTAAATATGGGTAAACATGACAAATAACATTTATTATACTCTTGAACTCTTAAATATGATAGATAAATAGAAATAAAAAATTTCTATAAAAAAAAATAAATAATATGAAACGGAGTAGGCTCAAGGGAAGGGAAAAATTCTAAAACCTACACCATCCAATCAAATTAAAATTAACTTAAATTGATTTACATGCGTATAAAGCGATCCCTTTTGTTAAAGGATTGAAATTGAGGATTGAAGCAACCCTTGAAATGAGAGAAAAAGAGATAGTAACAAGGAAATAAATTTATAAGGAGAGAGAAATCAGGGAAGGGAAAAATTCTAAAACCTAGACCATCAAATCAAATTTAAATTAATTTACATAGATGTAAACCAATTCCTCCTTTACCAATGAGGTTTGGTTCAGTTGGTGTAAGACCCTAACTGAAATCTTGGGAATGAGACACGGGTGCTAGTAGCCCCGGGTTCGATTCCTAATAAAAACATCTCGCTGAGAGAACCAGCCACGCAGCTCGCTCCAGATTAGTCTCAAGGACTCCCTGTGCTCTTGGAGATACCGGTGGTTCCGCAAGGAATACCGACAAAAAAAAACCAATCCCTCCTTTGGTGATTTTCACCCAATTACCCTTGCGAGAGATAACTTGCATTGAAAAAAACCATCCATTTAGCCACAAAGCACCAAGCCCTGTTATATTCACTATAAGCAACTCAACTTTGGTTTTGCATTTCATTTTTAGCATATCCTTTATTTTCGAGGCTTATCTTTTGGATTTATTATAGGTTGAGTAGCTTATTATATTATTATGTATTTCTTTTGTCTAAGAAAACAAAAACTAATTTCAAGGAAGATAACCACTACTCGCGTATGTGACTACCCATGCCTATCCCAAGTTATGAGGTGTCGAAATGATTCATTCATTTTTATGAAAAACCTGGAAAAATCATATCTTAAGTTTAAAAAAAAAAAACCAAAAAAAATCACCACTTTACTTTATTAAATAATTAAATAAACAAATTTTCAAGTTGTCGATTTTGAGTTTTACGATGCCTATATCAATTTATATAATATCTAATTTTGGAATGTTGACAATTTTTTTTTTGAAAAATTCAATAGTAATAACTATATTTAACTAAATTTTTTAATATATTAATTTAAAATAAATGAATTTTTATAATACATGTGACGCCCCGTTCGGGTCCGAGTTTGGGGATTTTTCTCCAACGGGGTGGGGATGGGGGGATTTTTCCCCAAAACAGATTTTGGGGCGGGGAATGGGATTGGTTCCCCCGTCCTCGCGGGTTCCCCGTCCCCGACAATTTTACTTATATGCCCTTAAATATTTAGGCTTTATATAGTTAAAAAATAGGTTTTTTAGTAACTTCACATATATTATTATTATATTATAATTATTATTATTAACGATTTTTTTTTAAATTGAATCTCTTGAATTTTAACGATTATTTTTCTGTAGTGTAAAAATGCTATTTGACGTTGTGAATTTTATAACAGGTCAAATTGAAGTTAGGTTCCCTGTGGGGACCCGTGGGGTGGTGGGGAATGGGGATGAGGGTTAATCAACCCCCGACATGGGGAATGAGGATGAGAATGGGGGGCAAATGAGACCCGAGGATGGGGAATGAAAAAGGTCTCCCCGAACGTTCCTCGCCCCGTTGCCATCCCTGAGTATATGATACATACATGCTCTAATAAATTATTTAGAAAATTGAAAAATAATGTGAAAACTTTTTACATCGTCAATATATATAAATGATGAATGATGTGCTGCCAATAAAAAAACTTTACAAAGTTAAAAAATAATTATTTATGTCCTTTTCATATGTATTAGTGTTTCGCTTTTTATTTTTATTTCAAGAATATTGTTGATCTGTAATCTCAAAATTTGTCAAATTTTTTTTTCCTAATTTTATCTTAATTCATTAATCATTGAAATTCTTCTCTCTTTTAACTGCATCATAATAAAAATATTTTAGTCAAAATATAATTAAGCTTTACTTACATCTTTAGTAATTTTTTAAGAGGTTATGTTAACAAATGTTTTTTTTTTGGTAACTCAGGTGGTATTTGGGCTTCACTTTTTGTGGTCCAACTAATTCACCCCGATCCCTCAGCACCTCAGCCACTTAACCACTAGGGTCAACCCTCTTGGGTATGTTAACAAATGTTTTAAGAACATTGTTTAAGTATTTCAAAATAAATAAGTCAACATTGAAAACTTTAATTCAACATTTTTCTATATATTAAGTGCATTTTTTCAAGATAAAAATATCTCTTTTACTTACTTAAATAAAAACACTTATTAACATTTTACTTTATGAATTTTTTATGCATCAATCTTTAATCAATCAAATTTTGTTCAACTAATAACAAATGGAAAGGGAGGAGTATCAAGCAATTTTTTTTAATAAACTGTCACTTTAATCCCTCACTTTGTAAGGAGCTTTCACTTTAACCCTTGATTTTTCAATAATTCCTCTTTAGTCCTTCACTTTGAAAAAACTACTCATGTTAGTCCCTGACAACTTTCTCCATTCATAGACCTTGACATCTAACACACGTTGCCGTTAAATAACCTATAAGACGTCAAGTTGTTGTGTTGCTACCACTGATTCATCATCTGTTGTATTTTCTGCAGCTGTCACAGTTTCAGCCGCTGTCTTATCTGCAGTTGCCTTAGTTTTTGCATCCGTCTCTTCAGCGGCTTTACTGCTTTAGCCTCTTCTTTATCCAATTTTTATCTTTTGAATTCAGTATCAGGTTTAACGACCACGTGTGTATATGTTATTTAACGGCTACGTACGTAAGACGTTTACGTCTACGAATAGAGAAAGTTGTCAGGGATTAATGTGAGTAGCTTTTTTCAAAGTGAAGGACTAAAGAAGAATTATTGAAAAGTGAGGGATTAAAGTAAAAAATCTTACAAAATGGACGACTAAAGTGACAGTTTAGTCAAATTTTTTTTAACATTTGTTTAGCTCTCTCTCTCTCTGTTCAATCAAGTTCAGAGTACAAGACCACCTTGGATTAGGTTGATGCTCTCTCTTTCTCTCTCTCTCTCTCTCTCTCTCTCTGACTCCTTCTCTTCCCTGTCTTAAAACTTTCACATAGTTTCCAATCATCAATCTATCTCTCTATAAATTCTTATTCCCTATCAAACCATCTTATTCTCAGGGTTCTGGAACATTCTAACTAACCATTTCTTCATTCTACATGGCAGATCCTTCCCACTTCTCACCCAGGTTAGATTCTTATTACCATCCTTAATATTGAATCTGGGTTTTCTTTTATTAACGCTAATCAATCCAAAAATCGTTTCTTTTTTGGCTTTCTTTTACGATCCGATCCAGTTGCAGTGAAATTGTTTCTCTAAGTGAAAATTGTTTACCTTATTTTATCATATTGTTTTAATTTTTTGGAAACCAAATGCCCAAAAAGACTCTTTTTTTTTTGATTGATTTGTTACTTGATTGATTCCGTTTCTATATTGCTTAGTGTCAAAGGCTTTTCTTGTTTATTTACTTGTGATGTATTAATTTGACATATACATATGAAGAATCTCAAACTTAAAAGTTGTTTTGATTGATATGTCCCAGTCTCTATCAAAGGGAACTTTTTGTCCCTTTTTTTCCTTTTTTTGTTATTGTTTTTGCTTTTTGTTCAAAGGTGAACTTAAACTTTTCAGGTTTCACTATATAGACCCATTTCTCTTATAAATTTAGTATGTACTTTCCCATGTTTTTTTTAAATGGAAAAAATTCTAGTAAGTTTTGCTCTTTTAAAACAAGTACAGATTCTAATTTGAATTATTCACAATCAATCACTGAAAATTGCTTTAAATTATTTTCTATTTATTTTATTTCCAATGGAATTGAACCTGGGTGCAAATGTTATTAATGTTCTTGGTGTTGTCTCTGCTTTAAATTTACATATTTGGTTACTTTATCCCTTGGGGAGTGCTCTCATACTTTATGCTGTCATGCAGTTCGATCGCATAAACTTTGATGTATTTGTAATGCTATGAGTTGATGAATGAGAAGAGGAATCCGAAGCGTCCAAGATCGCCGCCATTCAAAATGCCTGTGACAGAATCTAATAATGTTCAAGATTTAGATGATAGCATTCTTTTCCCTGTTGAAGAGATTGTACAATACCCATTGCCTGGATATGTATCACCAACTTCAATAAGTTTCAGTCCTGATGATAGTTCGGTTTCTTTTTTGTTCAGTCCCGATCAATCATTGAATAGGAAGATTTTTGGTTTTGATCTGAAGACCAACAAACAAGAATTGCTATTCAGTCCCCCTGATGGCGGACTCGATGAGAGTAACATTTCTCCAGAAGAAAAGTTGAGGAGGGAGAGGTTGAGGGAGCGTGGGTTGGGAGTGACACGATATGAATGGGTGAAAACAAGCTCAAAAGGAAAAGCAGTCATGGTGCCGCTGCCTGCCGGGGTTTGGTCCTCAAAAAAATTATAGCATGATTTTCACATACTTGTTTCTTATGAATTGATTTGATGTTGTCTTATGTTTTTATTCAGAATAGAAGAATAGGTTTTTAAAAATGGAAAATGCTTTAGGACACTTGTTAAGAAGTTAAATGGAGTAAAAGTTTATTGGAAAGTGTAGTTTTTTATTTTTTCGAGAGAAGAGGAATTGGGACTTGTGATGTTTTTTCCATTCTTAGAAACCTTAACAAGTGCCCTACTTGTTAGAAAGACCCTTTAAAAATATATGCTGCACTGTTGCACCTTAGTAGTTAGTACTTGAAGCCGGTAGTGATACTATGGAAGCACATACACAAATATTATTTCATTTATATTCACTAGTCTTATGGCACCCTGATACTAGTATAGTAGTATGGCAGTCTTGTTTATTTCATTATATCTGTGTTTCATTGAACTACATCTATTATGATGTGTTTTGTGTGGGTGTTTATCAAACTGTTTTATGCTTGTCCTTTGAATAATTTATAATAGTCAAGTTTTTTATGGTTATTGACTTGTTGTCTATTTCCACTCAACAGATATATATCCAGGATATTTCCAATTCAAAAGTAGAACTAAAGCTTCCAAGTATATCAGGCTCACCGATTATTGATCCACATCTGTCCCCGGATGGATCAATGCTTGCTTATGTAAGAGACTGTGAGTTGCATGTTCTGAATCTTTTGTCTAATGAATCAAAGCAGTTGACCCATGGTGCGAAGGAGAATGGTGTGGTAAGTTCAGTAATTGGTTGGTCATTACTGTATTAGAGTTACTAAATGCATTTTAATTATCCGAAAAGCAGTTAGTGAATCTGATATAGTCAGTCACTCGACTAACTAATGTAACCTTTCTTGCAAAAATCTCTTCAAAAATGTTTTTATCAATTTAAAGATTTGATGGTTTGTTAGATGTATCTGTTTCCTAAGGTCCACCTACTTCAAATCAGCAGCACATATCCTATTTTACCTCTGTCATAAGTGGTTGATTTCTATTGCAAAGCATCCAACCGCTGAATTTGGAAGCTTGGTCCTTTTATCTTTTTTTATCATTGACCTGGATAATGGAAGTTAAGTGCAGTGTTGATTCTCTAATAGGGTACAATCTCGAGTAGGATTCTGAGCTAAGCTTCTTCTTTTCTTATTTTTGATAATAAAGCTGCATTGGGTTTAGACATTTGGAATTCCAAAGAGTCAAATTGCTCATGACTACTATTCAAAAAGCTTTTGCTTGTCCCTCATAACCTAATATGATTGCATACTGTTTTTATTTTGGCTTCTGGAAGATGAAACAACATTTTTTTTTTTTGGCTTTAAATAGTCTCAGTATTTGAAAATTTGACACTGGTTTTGTGTGTTGCAGATTCATGGGCTTGCCGAATATATAGCTCAGGTGAGATTTCCTTTAAAATCATATCTTCTAGATGTACAAATTTAAAATAAACTGGGTGCATTTCTTTCCTTGAAAGAATTAGTCCTTCTGCTCATGCTTGACCTAGTTGGGTAGTAATTTGGTTCTGAAATGATGCATTATTTACTACATCATTGTTGGGTGGGTTAACTTTTTCCTCAAGTTTTATAGTGCCAAGAACCAACAACTTTAAAAGCTTAAGCTGTTAAATTGCAGACCCAGGAATGATCTATATATTTTGTAGTGACACCTAATTTTCTGATTACAGGAGGAGATGGACAGGAAAATTGGATATTGGTGGTCACTGGACAGTAAATATATTGCTTTCACTGAAGTTGATTTTTCTGAAATACCACTTTTCCGTATTATGCATCAAGGTAAGAGCTCGGTTGGTTCAGAGGCGCAAGAAGACCATCCTTATCCTTTTGCAGGAGCTTCCAATGTTAAAGTGCGCCTCGGGGTTGTTCCAGTAGCTGGAGGCTCTGTCACTTGGATGGATCTGCTCTGTGGGGGAACCAAACAGCAAAACAGTGAGGAGGAATATTTGGCAAGAGTCAATTGGATGCATGGAAATATTCTTACTGCTCAGACCTTGAACAGGCACCACACTAAACTAAAGATCGTTAAGTTTGATATTAGAACGGGCCAGAGGAAAAATATATTGGTGGAAGAAAACAGCACTTGGATCAGTCTACATGACTGTTTCACACCTCTTGATAAAGGAGTTGCTAAGTTTTCGGGTGGATTTATCTGGGCTAGTGAGAAAACAGGATTTAGACATCTTTATCTTCATGATGCAAGTGGCACTTGTTTGGGACCCATCACCGAAGGTGAATGGATGGTTGAGCAAATCGCTGGTGTGAATGAGGCTACAGGTCTAGTATATTTTACTGGGACCTTAGATGGTCCTCTAGAGTCCAACTTATATTGTGCTAAACTTTTTGTTGATGGAAGTCAACCATTGCAGGCCCCTGTCAGGCTTACACAAAGCAAGGGGAAGCATATTGTAGTCCTTGATCATCATATGCGAAGTTTTGTTGATATTCATGATTCGCTTGATTGTCCTCCTAGGGTGTTGCTTTGCTCGTTGGATGATGGAAGAATAATCACACCTTTGTATGAACAGTCATTACCCATTCCAAGATTCAAAAGGCTTCAACTTGAGCCTCCAGAGATTGTTGAAATACAGGCTAATGATGGCACTACACTGTATGGTGCTCTATATAAGCCTGATGCTTCTAGATTTGGACCTCCACCTTACAAAACTATGATCAATGTTTATGGTGGCCCGGGTGTACAACTTGTGTCTAACTCTTGGATTGGTACAGTTGACCTGAGAGCACAATATTTGAGAAACCAAGGCATCTTAGTTTGGAAGGTCAGTTTCCTTAATTTTACTTAATTACAGTCCATTTTTTTTTAATCCTTCCTTTTATTTTTTTTAAGTGTAAATAGCCTTTTGTCATTCAGCTACTTAAGGTTGGTGTGTGCTTAGACATGATTAAATTACGAGTACTAACTTTTTTTGGCTGAAGAGATTTTCATTTTTTGAAGACTCGCCTGAAGAGATTGATAGTAATATGATTGAGATGGGCAATCCACCAATTTATAAATGGAACATGTGACCAGAACTAAAAGTGACGGGGCCTGTTTTTAATTAAGAAAACATATTCACCTTTGAATTTGATATTTCCATTTGTATTCTCAGTAATTGTTGCTGTGTTCTGATGTCCCAAATTCACAGGTTCTTGTCCCTTGAGCTTTTAAATCAAGAAGGACATGATGTATATACCATAAAAAAATTATTTTTGCCTCTTTCCAATGACTTTTCTAGTTTAATCCGGCCTAGTTAATTATTGTTTTTTTGTTTGCAGTTGGACAATAGAGGAACTGCAAGACGGGGGTTGAAGTTTGAAAGCCACTTTAAGCACAAACTTGGTCAAGTTGATGCTGATGATCAGGTGACTGGAGGAGAGTGGCTTATCAAAAAGGGGCTCGCAAAAGCTGGGCACATTGGGTTGTACGGGTGGAGCTATGGTGGGTATCTCTCCGCTTTGGCCCTGTCAAGATATCCAGATTTCTTCAAGTGTGCTGTGGCCGGTGCCCCTGTTACATCCTGGGATGGGTATGACACATTTTACACCGAGAAGTACATGGGATTGCCATCTGAAAATCAATCAGGGTACGAAAGTGGTTCTGTTATGAACCATGTTCACAAGCTGAAAGGAAGGTTGTTGCTTGTGCATGGCATGATTGATGAGAATGTGCATTTTAGGCACACCGCAAGGCTTATCAACGGACTCGTGGCAGCTGGAAAACCATATGAGCTGATAATTTTCCCAGATGAGCGCCACATGCCACGACGCCATAGAGACCGGGTTTATATGGAAGAGAGGATATGGGATTTCATAGAGAGGAATCTGTAAGATAAGAGCCTTTTTTTTTTCCTGCATCTTTCATGGCTGTGTTCAGTTGAATAGGAAGAGTAGTTTCTGAAGTTCATTTACCCAAAAAATTGGTTTTTATATTTCTTCATGTCTGTTAACTGGTTAGCTACTTTGATTCTTGGGTAATTGGCCACTGGGCCCCATTTCATTTCATAATCCATAGCAAAAAAACAGTTCATGGCTATCATTTAAGCCTTTAAATAGCAAGTAGTCTAATGACATGTTTGATTAAATAGCTTAAATAAGTGCTCATTCAATAAGCTTTTTTGATTCAAGATGAAAATAATTATTTTCGTCAGCGTTTCTGATGATCTTATTGAAACAAAGTTAAAAGGAGCTTATAAGATGGGTTAAGTTTATTTTCATTAGCCCAAAAAGCTCTCTGTTCTTCCAAATCTCATTGGAATTAAAATTTTTTGGGTAGGGGTTACATGGTAAAATTTTAGAAAAAGGATTGATTTAACTTTTATGGGGGGTTTGCTTTCAAATTTAAGTAATCATTTTCACAGGGAATTGTTTAGCTTTGACGCTTTAGCTTTCACAAGCAACCGTACAACTGGTTTTAGGATATAGTTTACATCACCATTGATGGGTCATGTTTGTATGATTTTGTTCCTACTGTCTTAAGCCGTATAAAAAGAAATAGAAGACTATAAATATCATCACCATCACCGACTATTTACTACTATAATTGTATTATTTAGAATTGGGTCTTGTTAACAAGTGTTTTTTATGATTACTAAAAGTAGAAAAAGTACAATAAATTAACAATGTTTTCTCTTTTGAAAATTTTAAAAGCTACACTTTTCAATATTTATTTACATTTGGCTTTTCTATTAGCATTTACCTTTAAAATTTGGCTTTTCTATTAACATTTACCTTGGAAAATCATATTCCATAATTAATCAGATTCGATAATAATCAAGTCTTTGTAATGCAACTTAGTGTATGTTTGGTTCTGCGGTGAGTTAACCCAGAATCAATTATGGAATGTCAAAGCTAGTAATAGTTGGTTCTGTTCCAACGTGATTTTGGGGCCGGAATTGATTCCGCGACGCGGAACCAAACATGCCTTTAGTATTAGTTTTTTGGTCTAAAATGGTATCCTCCACCAATTGGAATTAATCCTGCTCAAGTCGGATAAGGCTACTGTGGCTCGAGCTCAATGCTGCTTATTAGGTGACAAATAATTAACCGATCCATATACTAATATTAAATGTACCCACTTGGGGACAAGTACTACTATTCATACACTATTGACATGGAGTGGAATGCATGGATCATGAATGAATTAGCGATCCGAGGTGAGGTTAGGCATATAAGTAGTGATCCAAGAATTAACCCTTTGCTGCTAATTGAGATTTCCTAGGAGGCTTATTTGACCCAATCTTTTTTAAACAGACATTATGCATGTAGCTTATGTTGGACAAGCTCGGAGCACTTTTGCACTTTAATGGGAACCTTTGTTCTGCTTTATAAGAGCAATGAAAAACAAAAAATCTTGTGAGAAATTATTTTCTCAAATAAGATTTTCATACTTTTTATCAAATGTAGATACACCCAAAAGTTGATGATCCAGTGGAAGTGAATAGTATCCCCAGGCAGACCTTTGCCTACGAAATTAAGATTTCAAAACTTAAGAGTTGCCATCTTGTGGGTGGGAGTTTTGCATAATCAACATCTAGAGAGAGAGAACTAAATTTACTTAAAAAGGGGAAGGTTGAGTTTGGCACATTTAGCTTGTTCAAGCTTGATTAATTTTCCTTGATCAAATTTTACTTTGTAATTTTTGGTTTTATGAATTTAATATTTAACTATAATTTTTATACTAATAGATGAAAATACTTGACGAAGGAAGTTTTTATCAGTTTGGCTCTTCACATAATTTTGAGGAGTTTAGGTTGTGTATGTATACCTTAGTGCTCCCTCCGTTTCAGAACATTAGGCCTTTTAGGCCTGGGCACACAGATTAAGAGAGTGTTAATTATTGTAAGTGTTATGTATAATTTGTCCAAAATGCCCCTATCAATCCTTATTGAAAATTGTAGTAGTATTTAATCATTTTATTAGTAAGTGTGTCCATTAATTAATGTATAGTGGTTTAGAGATGAGAGAGATGATAAAAGTAGAATTAATGAGGAGAGAATGAAATGATTGAATAAAGGTTAGAATTGGAAAGAAAAATATGTTTATGTATTGGAATTATAAAAGGCCTAATGTTATGAAACAAGAAAAAAAGGCTAAAAGGCCTAATGTTCTGAAACGGAGGGAGTATACAACAACAATAAATTGTCTCATTAAACAAGATAAGCTAAATGAATTAAAGGATGTCATAAATGTTCATTATAAGTCATATTCATCCATGCCATTTTTATCTCCATATCTTTATTAATTATTAATTGTTTCGTTTATGGTTTTTCTTGGCTTTCCTCTGCCTCTAGCACATGGAGTATCATCTGTTTGATCTACTCTTCAAACCAGGACTTTTATCGGTTTTCTCCGCATATGCCCAAATCACCTAATACGAGGTGCAACCATCTTTTTTACAATACGTGCTACCACAACCCTTTCTTGAATACACTAATTCCTAATCTGATCTTGTCTATCTGATGTATCTATTTATCTATCGCAACATCCTCATCCCTGCTACATAAAGTTCATTCTCTTAGTGGTGTTTTGTCATCCAACATTCATTTCCATGCACCGTATGTATACCTTAGTATAGGTGGGAAAATTTAACCGGAATCAAGTTGGTGTAGATTCATAATTCAAATTGTTCGATGATTTCATGCATTTTTGATTTCATGATGGAAAATTATATTGAGTTCCAAAATCATATTTGATGTGAAGCAATTATGATGAGTAATTTTTACTTCTCAGAATCAATTTTAAGAAAATACAATATACATCCACACATGTACTCTCTCGTGGATCAAATTGAGATGTCATGCAACCTACTATAATTTTTTTGTCAATGATCCCGTGACTTGTATACACTTTGAAATATATATACTCCCTCCGTTTCACAATGTTTGGCATTTTAGGTCTCGGCACACAGATTAAGAAAGTGTTAATTATTGTAAGTATTATGTATAGTTTGTCTAAAATGTCCTTATTTAATCCTTATTGAAAATTGTAATAGTATTTAATTTTTATTAGTAAGTGTGTCCATTAATTAATGTATAGTGGTTTAGAGATGAGAGAGATGATAAAAACAGAATTAATGAGAAGTAAGAGAAATGATTGAATGAAAGGTTAATATTTGAAGAAAAAAAACCATGTTTGTGTATTGAAAAAGTAAAAGGTCAAACATTGCGAAACAAGAAAAAAAGACTAAAAGACCAAACATTGTGAAACGGAGGGAATATTTTTTTTTTTAAATTTTTGTCTATCTTAATTTCAATACAATAGATGAAGGACCACTTAAAAATGGAGGGACCACTAAAAGTGAAAAGGGAAGAGTAGCTACATACATGTTGCTTTGATTGGTTCCTACTTCCTAGTATTGGGTTGCTGCCCATCGCATGAACAACGCCCGCTAGAATTGGCCTTCGGCTGCAGAACACACACAATTAAAGTGAGGAAAATAAAATCCTTTTTATTTTCTGAGGATCATGTCGGGGAAGGTTCCCGTGTATGGTTAATTAAACCATGCATCGATGCATGGTTTAATTTTTTTTTTGTTTTTCAAATTTTTTTTAATATAGATTTATTCAGAATATTTTTTAACACAAGTTTGTATATAGATTTATTAGAATCTGTAAATTTTGAATACAGTTTTACTCAATACAGTTTTTTAAGAATACAGAGTAAAAAAAATAAATCCAAATTATAAAAATCACTTCATATCCGTAAAAAAGAAAACACATAAAATATTTTTTAATTGATTAAATTTTAAAAAAATAAATAAAAAACCCAAAAATAAAGACATGCACTGAATGCATGCTATCTTTTTTATGCACCGGAGCCACTGCCGATCATGTCATTGGGACGACAATGACTACGTAAGGCTATCCTTTTTTTTTGTAAGGCTATCCTTATTTCTTAGTAACTCGTGAGTTTTTGGATTTGTTCTAATCTGATTTTACGCGACTTTAAAATGAAAGCCAACTTGCGTACGTGTAAAATAGTTTGCTACTAAAAAATATTGTTATTTATGCTAGATTAATTTGGAATCCTATGGATATGTTTAGTAATTGTATTAAGGAGAAGAAGCCATATGTGTATGGAGCAGACACGCTAATTTAGTACTACTACTTTGACAAACCAACTGAAGACAAATGAAATGGTCTTATATATAGTCCCTTCCCTTTCCGAGTATTGCTACATCGATTATACATCAATATATATTATAAAAGAGAGATAAATATCAGTTGTTAATCCATTATTAATAAGCAAAATTATATCATATTATTACGTATTATTACTTTGTGGCACATGTCACATTTTTTATTAGGCAAATTAATTTATAGTTTATTTAACTTTTTTTTTTTTACACCAAGGGTATCCCCCAACCGACAGCCGAAGACTAATCCCCTCCGAGGCGTAGAGATCACCGAAGTGGATTTTGCCTCTAGCAACAAAGTCTTTTCCATGCCCACGGCAGGGATCGAACCTCTGACATCATGCTTAAGGAACTCAGCTATCTACCAAATGTGTTGGGTTTTGCTAGTCTTTATTTATTTATTTATTTAACATTTTAGTCCTTGAACTTCGGTGCCTTTTTGGAATTGGTTCTTAAACTTTTTTTCTGATACTTTGGGTCCCTGAAATTTGTCTAATTTTTGGAAATGGTCTGTTCGTTAGTTAAGTGATGATATAGCTGATGACATGTCACGTCACTTTCACAATATCGACGAGTGACGTGTTACGTAGAGCAACGGAACAGTACATGATTTTTTATTAAAAAAATAATTTCTTTTAAAATTTATTAAAAGATTCGATCTTCTTTAAAAAAAATTAAAAATTATTTTTAATAAATTTGTAATTTTTTTAATTTAAAAAAAGTCACGTGGTATCATCTGGCATTTCACCTGTCGATGTGACGAATGTGACATGACATATCCTCGGTCATATCACTACTTAAGTGATGAAAGAACCTTTTCAAAAATTTGAGCAAAGTTTAGGGATTTAAAACATAAAAAAAAGTTTAAGGACCAATTACAAAAGAGCACCTAAGTTCGGGGACTAAAAACTTAAATAAGCCTTAATTTATTTGTAGCTTAATTTTATAAACTAAAATATCATTTGCGTCCCTTTCATCCTGTGATTAGGAATATACTCGTCACTTTCCATAAATTCATGACAAAGATCTTAATTTGAATGGACTAATCTAAACAGTTGTACGTTTCCTGATGTAAGTCAATACAAGAAAGAAATTATAAGATTATATAGTTAATGACGAATTTTCTTGACATGGCTAGCACCTATTGGTTTATTTATGTGTTATCGCCGTTAGCACAACCTTGTTGGCCAAGTTTATTTCAAATTAATACACACATTTTAAAAATCAAAGGCGAGCGGAAAAAACAACTTGAGCAACTTATCTCATAATTTTAATACTCGTACTTTTTAATATTTTATAAAATTAAAAATAAATAAAATTTAAATATGAAATAAAAGTGTAAACCAAAAAAAAAAAAATATGAAATAAAAGTAAACAAATAATTGCTTTATCAAGATCAATGCTTCTACCAACAAAGATTATTTTACTTATAGTCGTGGAGGATTAATTAAATTATTGATTTCATTTAAGGAACTATATGTCAATTACGAGTATGATTAATTTTGATTAGTGGAGATTGATATAGATGAATGAGGTTTGTGTTTTTTAAGCATGTGGTCACGAAGTTGATCCCTGACCCATGCGAATGAAGAGCGTGTCTTAATGAAAGTGCCACCCTCAAAAAGGTTCAATCAATTTGTGAACAGATTAGTCACCCAGTTATGCATTTATTAAAAAAAATATGAACCTTGTGAACAAGGAAAAGAATAAATTAATAATAACTTATTCTTCAAATTTTTTAAATCCGTTAGTTAAAAGATAATATTACAGTACTTAACAAGTAATCATTTACTCAACTTTTTTTACATTTTTTTATGAATATTTGTATTATACAACCAAAATTTGGAAGGTAGTATAATAATATGATAATAAACCATTAGCTATAGTCTATGTGACAAGTTATTCAACTTTGACCACTAAAAACTGATATGACGACGATATGACCTTGTTAAATAATTCGTCACTCAATAATTGATTTATTAATGGGTTATTATGCTTATATCCAAATTCTGGTGGCATATATATAATGCCCTTTTTTTTATTTGTTAAATGTTGTTTAGTGTATGCAGGGGTGTAACGGTACGGTCCGGTCCAGTTATTGATGGATATTAGGCATTAGATCAATTAAATTAACATGGCTCGGTCTAGTTCAATCCAGATTTTTTTATGTACAAAAATCGGACCGGACTGGACCATTCATAAAGGTTCGTTCATAAATGGTGCTTAGCAATCAGAAAAAATATTTAAAAAAATTTGCTTATAAAACCCCTATTATTGTTGATGCAGTGAAGAGATGAAAAGATAAAATTTGTTCTCATTACTACTTTACGTACAGTTACATATAATATACGATATATAAAGTGTAAGTCATTTGAGTATTACACGTGTAGATATGAAGATAATAAGCTCAAAATTAAATACAACAGAGTGTTATAATTAATAGAGAGAATAGTGCTGCAACAACAGAGTACATAGTGTTTTTTGTTTTTTAATTTTTAACTAATTGATCTAATACAGTCTTAACAATCTAAAAAATAATGAGATGATAGATCGGACCATAAAGTAATGGTCTAAAAATTTTGAAATCGGATTGAATTATAAAACCAGACCTAACTATATTTTTTTGTCTGATCCGATTAGATGGGAGCGGTGATATAGCTCACACCCCTAAGTGTATATATTTAGATGAGGAAGCCGGAGAGGTTCTAATACCAAGAAAATAAAGTACTGTACTTTTTTTTGTGTATACCAATCGGTACCTGGATCTGGTTTATGCAGAATCCGACTTATCCGGTCTGATCCAACTGAGCTCGCACTAAGCGGTAAGGGTCTTCCAGCTGGGATTGCTCCATACTCAAGACCCAAACTCGAGACCAGTTGATTAAGGGAGCTACCACTTGACCGACCCACATTGGTAATAAAGTACTGTACTAGTATGTTAATTTAACACGTTCTAGAAATTTCCTTCATTACTCCTAATAAAACTCAGAAACAGAAAGAAAGGTTAACAAAGTAATTTCCATTTTTCCTAAAAGGTTAACCAAGTAATTAAAGTCATTCAAATTCCAAACTGTGACCATAAAGTAATAAAGTAATAATAACGTGGTGAAGAGGTTAATCAAAATTCAATAATAATCATAATCAAATCTCTTACCAGTATTATTCCAAAACAAAAAAATTAAAAATAGCAATGAGTGTTTTAATAATGAAAAAAACTTGAATTTCAAAAAAATAAAAATAAAAATAAAACTCGAATTTCAAAAATAATAAAAAAAAAAAAACTTGAGTGACAAGACACAGAGTCCGCTACTATAAATAGAGAGAGCACCAACTCCCACAGTTCCATTCTCAAATTCGTATCCCTCACTTCGTCTTCTTTCTCAGAATCATCATCTCTCTCTCTCTCTCTCTCTCTCTCTCTCTTTAACTCAAACTCGACACAGTGTGACTCACCTGTGACTCGGTGAGTCAATTCTCTCCCGAAAATTCGGGAAGCTGAGAAAACAATTCTCCGATTCAGAGAAGAAGAAGAATGATTCATATCAATTCTCACAATGCCGATTGATTCATCGATTCTCTCTTTTCATCGCCACCCTACCTAACCTCCTCCTCCTCTTTCTTCTTCCATACTCTGTAAGCTTATTCTTCTTCTTCTTCTCTCTCTCTCTTTATATATCTGTGATTCGAAATTAGATTGGTTTTTGAATGTATTTTACTTTTTGATTCTGCGTACGTGTTTTGGACATTTGAAATTTCTGTGTTTGGCTCTTCATCAGATTTTACTATTATTTTGCTCTAATAATAATAACCTAAAAAATTAAATTAAAATTAAAAAAAAGAGACAATAAAATGAAAATTACTAATGTGTGATTCATTCAATCTATTACTTTAGTTTAATCTGATTCTTTTTTTTTTTTTTTCATGTGAAATCAAACCAGACATTTAAAATTTACTGATTATTATGTTTAAAATTATAATTATAAGTCACGATTTTCATGTTTATTATATAAGAGCGTAAGATTCAGTAGTCTTAAATCAGCTAAAAATTTGTATAGAATATAATTTTAGTTGATCTTATACTATATATCACAGAATAATCTAAATCTTTTAGCTCAATTTTTTATGAAATTTTGAACATTAAAAAAATTTAATCATGTAGTTATTTTTTAATATATTGACCTACGCCGGTGTCAAACAATCCCTCTCTATATGGATATTTATCTTTGATTGAATTACTTATAATGTGACTCGAGATTTTGTTTTCCTTTTTGTAGGGTATTGGAATCAGGATTTGCACGGCATCCCTTCTTCCTTTTTTGACCTGTTCATAGTTTTCGGTAAAATAGCTGAAATGTGATAAATATGAAAAAACCATATTATAAAGTGCGGGAGACGTCTGATCAGCTGATATTTGTTTCGACGAAGTTGCGTTTTCCGGAATCTTGGTTTGCCTCGGACCCGTGGTTTCTGCAACGAATAGTTTAGGCTTCTATTTCTTGTTTACTGCATTGGTCACGTGGGCTGCTTTTGCGGTAACAGTAGAAGCCCATCGATGTAAACGTTGTGGTTGCTCATTTTTGTGATTGCCTTTTATCTCTGATGGAAACATCTTAGGTTTACTGTTGGTTTTAAGGTTCATAGCTTGTTTATTTTTTTGAGCCAGCAAGATTTTGAACCTGTAAGTTGACAATGGCATGTGTGGTACTTCGTCCGGTGCATGAAGAATCTTTTAACCCCAACTTTTTCAGTCCTCGTATGAAGGACTCAATTTTGATTTACCTAACTGTTGGTGGATCTGTGATTCCCATGCATATTAAGGAGACGGATTCGATTGCTTCAGTGAAACTGAGAATTCAAACGTTCAAAGGCTTTTTTGTAAAGAAACAGAAACTGGTTTTCGAAGGGAAGGAGTTGGCTCGCAACAAATCTTGTATCCGCGATTATGGCGTGGCTGATGGGAATGTGTTGCACCTGGTGCTAAGGCTTTCTGATCTTCAAGCCATTACTGTTAGGACTATATGTGGAAAGGAGTTTGGGTTTTATGTTGAGAAGACTAGGAATGTGGGTTATGTGAAACAGAAGATTGCTAGTAAAGCGCAAGGGCTCTTGGATCTCAAGGATAAAGAATTGGTATGTGATGGTGAGGCACTTGAAGACCAGAGACTCATTGAGGATATTTGTAAAGACAACGATGCTGTAATTCATCTTTTGGTCAGGATCTCAGATGCCAAGGTAAGAACTAAACCGATTGAGAAGGATTTTGAATTATCAATTGAGGCATCGCACACACACAATGTGGTGGCAAATTCGGGTACAGACCAGACAGGGTCACTGTCCGTCACAGATAAGGCCCCAAAGAGGTGCCAATTGAAAAGAGATTTTCTTTTGGAACCGATTATTCTGAATTCCAAAATCAAAATTCCGCTCGTGATCCAGGAGCTAATTAAGACTACTTCTGAGGGGTTAGAAAAGGGAAGTAAACCAATTCAATCTTCGGAGGGATCAGGCGGAGCTTATCTCATGCAAGATTCATCGGGCTTAAAGTATGTTTCTGTTTTCAAGCCTATTGACGAGGAACCAATGGCAATTAATAACCCTCGAGGCTTACCTGTTTCTGTGGATGGTGAAGGGTTAAAGAAAGGCACACGAGTAGGGCAAGGCGCATTGAGAGAAGTTGCAGCTTACCTTTTGGATCATCCTAGGAAAGGACCTCGTTTATATCATGACAATGGTGAGCAGGGTTTTGCTGGAGTTCCTCATACAGTCATGGTCAAATGCTTGCATAAAGGATTCCATCATCCTGGTGGTTATAAGAATGCTTCTGGCAATGTTAAAATAGGATCACTTCAGATGTTTATGAGTAATATTGGAAGTTGTGAGGACATGGGACCTGGTGCATTTCCGGTGGAAGAGGTTCACAAGATCTCTGTGCTGGATATGAGGTTGGCAAATGCAGATAGGCATGCTGGGAACATTTTGGTTGCCAAGGACGGAGTCGATGGTCGAACTGTCCTTATTCCAATTGATCATGGCTATTGCTTGCCTGAGAGCGTAAGTCCTTTAACACAAAATGTATTTGTTCTGATTTTCAGTTGTAACTTGTATGTTGTCAGTATATTTTAAGCTGGCGATGTTACGACCAAGTGTGTTCTGTCTTTGTTAATTCTATTTACCATGCTTGTCAATTTCAGAATAACTGCAAAAAAGCTGTAAAATTCTAAGCTCTAGTTTCTGTGTTTTATTTGCCACTGTTCTCAATATTATTTAGTTATCAGATTTATGCATTATGCTTTATCCTTTACATATTCCATTGAACTGTACCCTGATGTTACTTCTTTTGCTCAGATTGCCATAGCTTACAATGCATAAAATGTAGAGTGTTGATTCTTCTGTTGACCCACTGCACTTGATTTTTATTATTGGTTGTTACTTTTAGATACTACACGGTGATTATATATGCAGATCACTGGCTCATTTACCTCTGTTGAACTTTTCTAATACTTTGCAGTATTTTCCAGCAATGTGATTTTTGCATCGTCCCTATTCCCGGTTCAGTTTTTTTTTTCTCGTCAATATCATTCAAACCCTTGCTATAAGTATGGCTATCTGCTTATGAATATGTTGTTGCCCTATCATACTTGAGCCTCTTTGCAGATGGTTTTTCAGTTTTCTCTAAAAGTTAGGATATGATTGATTCGAATGTTTCAAGTTTGGCTTCCCTCTTCCTTTTCTTCTGTTTCATGTTGGTTTTTTTGCTTTTGCAGTTTGAAGACTGCACTTTTGACTGGTTATACTGGCCGCAAGCTAAGGAGCCTTACTCCCTGGACACCATTGACTACATAAAATCACTGGATGCCGAAGAAGATATTAAGCTTTTGAAGTTTCATGGATGGGACCTTCCTCCTAAATGTGCCCGTATCCTCCGCATATCTACCATGCTTCTTAAGAAAGGTGCAGAGCGAGGACTCACTCCTTTCAGCATTGGAAGCATCATGTGCAGAGAAACGCTGAAGAAAAAATCCGTCATTGAGCAGATTATCGAGGAAGCAGAGGAAGCTTCACCTCATGGAACGAGCGAAGCTGCATTTCTTGATCTTGTTTCTGTGGTCATGGCTAATCACTTGGAAGTGTTATTCCCATGACCGATTATACATAGTTCAAAAACTAAGTAATAATACTACTACTGCTGTTAATAAGATAGCAATAAGTAATGGCGAGAATCGTCTCAATCTCAGAATTAACTCTCAGATTTCTCAATCCTAGAGTGAACTGCGATTAGAACTTCAATCTTACTTACCAATCGAGCATTGCATGCTTGTATTACAATATCGATTTCTGTGTTTTTTTTATATATCTGATAATATGGAAATATATTTGTATCTGGAGTTTATGGAGGTACTGTGTCTGTGCCATATCTTTTATGGAGATAGTGTGCAGTATCATCCCCTCTGTTGTGTGTTTCTCGAGTGAATAAAATTGTGCATATATTAAGTTGTAATTTGGCTCAAGAGTTCTTTATGCAGTGTTTACGTTGAATTTCTGCGAGGTTCTGTATGGAGCAGGGAAATGCAGCAACCTTCTTAATGAAGAAGGAATGAAACTAGAGGATTTCAATAAATGTTGGAAAATCGGAGCAAAACTTTGCAGGTAAAGTTTGCTATCATTTCCTTTCCTTTCCCCTATCAAGCTTTAGATGCCATTTCTAACAACAAAAAAAATAAGCGAGTGAACTTCAAACATACTCCTAAATCGTACACTATACGTAATGAATTATTAATAACAGCTAAGTTCCACAACGTTTTCCAGCAGTTTAAGATTGCTTAACGTTCTCACATTGTCTGTCTCTCTGCAGTTATTATCCGACAAGAATATATTGAACCGATCCCTTAAACATGATGTCTCTCTGCTTAAACCTAAACGTGGATGGGACTGGGGAACTATCAACAATAATAATAATCAAACAGCTTGATGAACACCCCATGTGTTATGTCCTTTCCCGTGTCCCCATTAATAAATGGCTTCTCATGCATTATCCACGGAAATTTTCACTTAATTTCTCCAAGGCCACAAAGAAAGGAGAACAAACAGTAGTATTACTATAGTAGTACTAGACTACTACTGATCATCCAAAAATATTAGTTTAATTTAATGTTGATTCTGTCATTAATTAATCTACAATCAAATTAAGTTTAGATCTAAGTTTATCCTGCATCAAACCCTTCTCATCGATCTCCGAAGAAAGCATCTTTATGTTTAGATCTAAGTTTGACTAAGGCCAACATAAAATAAGATCCACATATCTTATAGTAGAACACTGTTCACAGCTTATATTTTTCATTATTATCATTAGAGGCTAAAAAAAACAATACTATAACTTTAAAAAAAAATACTATATGTTTAGTACCATAAATTACAAATAAATAAATTATATATTATAAGAAGCCTATAACTAAGTACGGTTTGGGCTATGGACCAATATTGAAGCATATTTGTACTTGAAGTGGGAGAAGTGGAACAACTCAGGTTGACATTTCTTTTTGGCCCAGCAACTTCAGGTAGATAACCCAGCCAAAAATGAAACTCCAGTGGAGGGCAACCATGTAGAGCCCGTTATGAATTGGCCCACCGTAAATCTGCTTGCTTCAACGGTGGACGTGATTACCCGATACCCGGGCCATTTGACCCGTTGCCCAATTGCTGCACCCGGCCCATAATTCATGTACTCACCATAGTACAATGTGTCTAAGGCAAATGTTGCATTCCACTCCAACCATCCTAGTGGATGTATGTGATCACCCATGGATGACATCATGTACACAGTTCTTGAGTATAGTTTCCATGGACGGCCCAAATAGGTTGGGTAGCTACCCTTTGCTGCTTCCAATTCAGGGGTGGGCCGGATCTCGCAGTCGTGGATCGAAATACCCGTGTTTTGGTTTGGATCCTTTCTGTTTTGGGCCGTGATTGTGTTTTTTTGTCCAGGCATGGGCTTACGCGCATTGAAGCTACATTTTTGGAAAACCACCGCGGCATTGCCGAATATGAAGTCAACTGTGCCATAGATGTCACATTCGCGAAAGAATTGGCGGTTCGAATGAACGTAGCACGTGTCCTGGAAGCCGATGATGTTGCATCGGTAGATAACCGAGTGGTCGGATCCAACACGAAGGGCCACCGCTTGGTGCTTCTCTGGCCCGGCGTAGTTTTCAAATGTCATGTCTCTAGCAATGAAGCCAGCACCACTAGCAGCTGCAGGACATGATTAGTATAAGTACAAGCTAAAAAAAATATGTGAAATAGTGTTAATAATGTTTAGGAAAATTTTGTCAATGCTCAACAAGAATGAACTATTGTTGATCAAGTAGGCAAGTATTACATGGCCCACTAACAATAATTTAAGTTTGCAACTTTAATTCGGAGCCCTACAAATAGATGTAAGGTTTCCTACTCAATTCTAGAGATAAGGTGAATGTTTATGAATTCGTTAACAAATGGAACATGTCATTTTTTTAATGTAAATTTATTTGTGTTATTTTTTTAGTCTTATTATCTTATATATGATTGCTCTTATGAATATTGTAACGGTATGATGATAATTATAGGTCAACTAAGTGTGGATCGATAGTTTGCTATGGTAGCAGAGAATGATTAAAAATGCTGCAGTGGTAGTTATAACACATATAACTAATCATCAAAAAAAAAAAAAAAAACATATAACTATGTTGAGGCATCATGTTACTTTAAGCTACAATTAATTATCCCATACTTATCGGATCATTAGGAGTTCAAAAATAGAAAGCTTCTGAAGTTAATTAATGCAATGGCTTGAACTTTAACTAACTTATCGGTTCACTTGATTAGAAAAGTGCTTTATATACTTTCGAGATTTAGAAAGATAGGAAACTTTATACGTATGCAAAACGCATTAATGCATTATTAATGCAATATGTAATGTACGGCAAGTTTGGTTTAAATTTAGAAAATTAATTATGGTCCCAAAATCACGTCCAATTGATTATGGACTACCTCACCGTAGAACCAAACCTGCATGTAGTATGCACTAATGACATGATGATCCTATCAATATGTTATTTTTTTCTCAAAAAATTTAAATAAAAAAAGAGAGATAGAGTTATCAGTTATGTAATTTTCTATTATGCGATAATAGAAGTGGCAAAGTGGCAGAGTAATATTGCCCAAATTAACAACTCTATGCTTGAAATGGACAAGGGACTAGACAGTCTTATAATATGACAACCTGGAATCAGACCATGTGCTGATGTGCACCTTGTACCAGTGTACCTCGTGTCATGCATGGTTTTGGACCTCTCCTTTCGTGGTCTTTACTTCTTTTTTTTTTTTTTTAATAAATTTATAATATAAATTAAATAAAAAGGCCACATCAATTTTTTTTTATTTTTTTATTTTTTGAAATGATTAGATGGAAAGCACAATAATAAGCAATAAGCATGAAAGGTTAAATGAGTTTTACCAAAGGATGCTGTGCGAAATGTGGTGGTTCCATTCAGAAAGTTTTTGCCGCCTGTGATGACCGTCTTGCCCTTCCCATCCCCTATGAACATTACATTAGTTTTCTTCCTTCCCAACTTTAAATTGCTCTCTTCATACCTGAATTTGAAAATTGCATCATCAAAATGTTAGCATGATGGCAAACCTTATGTTAGCATGCTACATTTATATACATTCGATGTTAAAGCAATTGTATCACGAGCAATAAGCAAGTTAATTTAATTACAACAAATAAGCCAAGTTTGTTTATAAAGAAAAAGAATTGTTTATAGAGCTAGATGGATGGATGAAGATAAAGTTTTTTAATGTCAAAATCAATCAATGAGGATGGGGGAAATTTCATTGTCATCACAACATGTTAGTCACATGATTACTGTTACTAAAAGTGCATGCATGACTATTAATCCCAAACTAGTCAAAGAAGCCATTATTACTCCGCAGTTCTCTCATTCACAAATTGAACATGAGAACACACACAAAAAGGAGGGCACTCCTGTCCTTTTCTTTCCTTCTTACTGCAGTCCTTTTTTTTTTATTGGAACTATTAAAATCTAAACTCCTTTTTTATTATTAAAAAAATCACAAAAAATAACTGTAACATGGAAAAACAAAAAAATACTACACATTTCAATGTCATTTTAATTTTTCTGTAATTACATATATGAAAATAACATTAATTATCATTTTATATACATACACTCTCATACGAAATTATAAACTTGGTTAAAAATAGTGCTAATAATTACATATTATAAAAAAAAAAAGTAGAGATAATTATGCATAAAATAGACAAACAAGGTGTACTTACATTATTAGTATTTTTTTTTTCAATGGGTTTATAATTTATAATAATGCAAGTGTAAGATGAATGAATTTACCTTCCAGCCCTTACGTAGATAATAAACCTCCGGCTACTATACTCCGGCACTTTCTTAATGGCCTCAGTGATTGTCTTCACCGTTCCATTTCCATCACCGGAAACTATAACATCAGCCTGTATCTCAGATACCGGCAAGCTCAGCAATCTCCTATCTCTCCGATTCAACCATCTCGGGAATTTATCTTCTCCCATTGACATCAACCTTCTCCTCCTGTTCTGTATCGGCACTCCGGCGAAATCATCACCGGCACCGACAGACGAAAATATCGCCAGACAGTTACTCACTAACTCCGACAGGTCTTTCAGGTTATTCGTCATCTGATCCTTGACACCACCACTAGTGTCGGCGAATCCCTCCGCACACGTGTCCTGATGTTACAAAACATGTTGAAGATCATAAAAAAAAATTAAAATAAAAGAAAAATATTTTATCATTTTGTTAAATTAATCTAAATTCTTAGTCATACGTATACGTGACATGTCACTTATGAACCAAATCAATCATGACACATACACTATGTCATGTTACATGGCTTTTGAAACATAGAAATCTGCTTTCAAATATAAAAATCATCGAAATGAGTTTTATCTATACGCACTGATGTGTGACTTCCAATATATGAAAAACATTTGTAACTACCATTTA
Organism: Crotalaria pallida; assembly: GCA_037953625.1. Taxonomy (NCBI): domain Eukaryota; kingdom Viridiplantae; phylum Streptophyta; class Magnoliopsida; order Fabales; family Fabaceae; genus Crotalaria; species Crotalaria pallida. The sequence goes on from CM075650.1 coordinate 150,233,205, forward strand.
GATGTTGTAACGAACTATGATACCTGGTTGGTGAGTGCAGCGCTCAGCCACGTGAGCACGTCATTGGAGGAGGCCAGAGCCCTGACGGTGCCGGAGGCGGCTGCGGAGGAAGGCGGTGCAACGGAGGTGAGAGAGCGAGAGAGAGCATCGATGGAGTCATCAAGAAGCTCGAGGCAGTCGTCGTAGGCGGCGCGGACGCGGGGGCTGACGGAAGAGATGGATGAGGAAATGACGGCGGAGGAGTAGAGAGCCTTGGCGAAATGCTGCAAAGTGACGTTGAAGGAAATGTGGATCAGGTCCTTCTCCGACGCCGTTTTGGAGGCAGGGAAATCCAGCAATGAGTTAATGCAGAGTGTGGGGAATTGAGTCTTGCTGCAGGTTTTGGAGATGGCTTGGGTGGGCTTGCCGCGGAGGGTGGGGGCATTTTGGCCATTGGCGGAAGCTCGGGTGCGGGCGGTGAAGATGAGAGCGGCGGAGACTGCGGAGGCGAGGATGAGGACGACGGCGAGGAGTGAGAGCAGGATGACTTTTTTGTTGTTGGTGGTGGTGGTGGTGGTGGGTGGTCTTGGATGAATTTCGGAGTAAGAAGAAGAGGAACCACATGGGTCTGAGATTTTTGTTTTGAATTTCATTCTTATTAATTAGGTATGAAGAAGAATGAAGAAAGAAGAATGAAGAATGAAGAGGAAGAGAGGTAGTAGTAGCTTTGCAGTGTGCAGTGAAGAGTGAGTAGTGATGATGCAAATGAAAGGTACAACTTATATAAATAATGGAATCATTTTATTTTCCAATATTTAATTAGTAATTAATTATACATATGAACCCATAGATATAACTAATAACTGCGAGAGTGCATGGTAATTTTTGTATTCTCTCTGACTTTATGTGTAAGATTTTTTTATTTCTATTAAAAAGATAGTTAAATTTATTAGTAAGATTGAAAATAAAAAGATAGTTAAATTTATTAGTAAGATTGAAAATAAAATGTGAAAATTTGATAAACTTTTATAAAATTATCATTATAATTATTATTGAAACTTAAAAAATATTGAGTAAATATGAATTTGAAAATAAATAATTAATTGCTATTATTGAAAATTAAAATAATATCTAATAAATAAGATCAAAATAAAAGTGGTATAACAATTTTATATATAAAACCAAAACAAATACATATTTTTCCCCCTTTAACCGTAAGTAATGTTATAGGTTCGATTATCTGCACATATTAATCTATTTAAAAATAGTAACTTGGCTTTTCTTAATACATTCTATTTCTAAAACTCAAACGTTTTTCTAAAAATATGGAAAGTCACCATCAAACTCACACCATGTTTGTTATATGCAAGTTTTTTTAAACATTAATGTGAATACATATCTTATTTATGACATTTTTTTTATAAGAAATGAGTGATACATAGATTAATATACATTGTATAATACTGTAGCAGATATTTCATTTTCCTTGATATACTGCACTTCAAAATAATTGACGGAATAAATGTGAGTATATATAGTAAATGACTGTGTGTTTGGATAGTTTAAGGGAGAGATCAGAGAGAGGTCCATGTGCTTTTACATACAAGTATATTGCGGTTTCACTATTTGTATTTAGTAGAGATGCATTTACATATGAGGGAAGTTGGTTGGTGTGAAGTCAGTGTCTCAAGAATTAGCTGGATGCTACTTTAGCCACTGCCCACTGGATAGGTGCTGGAATGTATGTGGAAATGGAAGGAGGGTTTTACAGTGATCGGTAGTTTCTATTCCTTTCTATTATTGCTTTGACCATTATCAGGACAAGGAATAATATGATTCAATAAATTATGAACAAATTTGTCTTAGGATAAAACTTTACTGCATAGAAGAGGCCGGACGTTTATACTTCATGACAAAAAATAATTTGTTTGTAATAATGACTAAAAAAGAAGATTATTTTCGTTAGTTAATTGTTTTTTATTCAGTGGATAAATTTTTTTTTTTATATGGGAGGTCTGGGACTAAAACCCATGACCTGGGAGAAATCCTAAGTGTCCCTGCAGCCACCAACTGGGCTGTCTTACGCGGACTGGATAAATCTTTCTTGGTTATGAGTTTTTTTTTAAAAGAAAACTATAAATACTCCTTTGTTCCTTTATTATAAGGTATCATTTGGGTAGATTTTTTGTCCATTTTTATAAGTCGTTTTGAAATATCTATGTAGCATTAAAGAGTTTATTCCAAATACACTCTTCATAATTACATAGAGGGTGATAGAGTAATAATTACAATAGATAGAGAAATGAATAAAATTGTAAAGTTTTAAATAGGGATAACTTTGGAATGACAATATATTCTTTGATAAATTTGAAAGTAATAATTATTTTTATTAATATGTGTGAATTATGTAAAAGTGACTTATATCAAGGGAGGAATGAGAGTAAAACATTAAAAAAAGCTCTTTTTCTAAATAATGTCTCATGATAACGATACGAGGTAGTATATATAAAACAGGTAGGGGCTGAAAAACGCGTGAGAATGGATGACGATGGGGCTTACAGAGAATCCACTAATCAAAGGGCTGTGTAAGCATTTTAATAAATTTTATTTATAGAGAAGGCATTTTAATTATATTATTATTATTACAAAATGTTTTCCAACATGTTATTATTACAGCCATTTGGAAAACATTTTGATTAAAATTTTTATAGAGAACCCAATAATTAAAATTTCAGGCATTATTAAAATCATGTGCTTACAGGCATTTTAATTTTTTCAACAATAATAATAAATGGCGAAAACAGCCTTAATGCTTTCTCCTGTCGGTGCGGTACTGCATGCTGTTAGAACTTTGAACAGAGTAGAGAGAGTGACATTATTACACTTATTTAGTTATTTACATTACATATTTTTCAGTTAAAAAACTTTAGATTATGTCTTGTCTGGTAGACATTTTTGTACTCTCTTCTAGTTTAGTACTAGTGTCTTTCCTTTCAAAAAAAAAAAAAGTACTAGTGTCTTCTGCTTATGTAATAGGGATATTAAGGATTTTTTTTACTCAATTTCTCTATCAACGAGAATAAACCGCGTCTATTTACTGGAAAAAAATAGGTATATTCAATTGTTTTATTTAATAAATTGTATCATAGTTTTATCTTATTGAATGATTTGAATATATATGAATGTAAGGAGAGAAAATAGGAAGAGAGGAAATGAGAAAAAAGAAATATAGAAGAAGGATTATGAAGAGAAAATGAGTAGATTTTATGGTTGTTTGGTATGAGAGATAATGTGAAGAAATTGGAAAGAGAGAAAAATTGAGTTTTTTTTTCCTTTTGTTTGGTTGGAGAGAAAAGTGGGAAGAGAAAAAAATAATAAATTTGTCAAAAAACAATTACACCATTGTTTTCAAAAATGTAAATAATTTTTTTTTATTTTTTATATATATCTATATTTCATATGGTCAAAGATTTTTTTTACTTCAATTCTTTATTACATAATAAAACTTTCGAATCCAACATATTATAAAAATAGTTTTTTTATTAAAATAAAAATGTTTTATTTTTTTACATTAAAAAATTAAAATAATAAAGATGAAGTAAAATGAACAAGTGAAGAACAGATGAGTAATATTTTACATGCCAATCATAGTTTTCTCTCCAACTTCGTTTGGGGAGAGAAAACTTTTTTTTGGGTCCCATGTGTTTTTTTGTCTTCTCTTCATTTTCTCTCCTAAACCAAACAGGGAAAAATGAAATTTTCTCTGCAAATCTCTCCTCACATTTTCTCTTGAAACAAACAAGGGCTATATATATATATATATATATATATATAAATTAAATTGGTTGTATTTGGATGGACTAGGATGATTACATACACCCCCTAAGACGGATGCACATGCAGGCATGCAGCTAGCTACCAATTCAATCCATCTTTATATATAGTGTCCTGGTTTTGTTGGATCCATAATCATCCTTACAAAAATTAATCCTCCATTCATCAATTAGCCCTGCCCTGAGCTATATATGACAAATTAAACCATGAATTTAAATATATATATATATATATATTATATATATATATATTAACAAACAATAGTTTAAATAAGATTACCAATTGAGGTTGACATAATTGATATGAGGTTGTGTTATTTAAGTACGTAGTTGGGGTTCGATCTCCCAACTCTTGTAAATGTAAAGAATTTCAATTGGGATGATCACTCCCGAAAGAGCCGAACTATACGATTAGTCACCATGCTCATTGGATATCTGGAAAACCAAAAATAAGATTAAATAGCTTTAACTTACTAATAATGGCAAAACTGCTTCTTTAGTCCCCTTAGTTATTTATTTATTCCAAAGTGATTCCTCAAAAAAAAATTCAAAAGTGGCCCCTCAAATTTGTTTATGTTAACCTTGTCGATCCTTTTGTTATTTTTCAATTAAATTTATTAAAATACTAATTTTTTTTTCTTTCCCGATCTACCCATCCATCTTCTCCAACGAAGTTTGAGCCAAAATATCAATTTTTTTCTGATGACAAGGTTTTTTTTTTTTGGCTTTTTCTTCTTCTACCTCTTCTTTCTTTCTTAATAATTGTCTTTTGTTATGACATCATTTCATCTTTATTTCTCTTTATTTCTGGTAGTATTTTCTTCTTTTTCTTCTTTTTTTCTCCACTTTTTTCTTCTTCATTTTTCCCACCACCACCATTAACCATCAACACTCACTTTAATCAATATCTATATAAAAAGACATATTAATCATTTTTCCAAATCTGCATACATGTTTAATTTGTCCTCGGACAATTCCAAATGAAAAAGCCTTTTTGAAACCCTAAAAATTCGTTGAAGAATAAGATTAGGAGAGTGATGAAATTGATGAAAATTTGATGGAAGGACATACAATTCGTGCTAACGAAAATAAACTTAGGAATCACTAAAGAAACTTGAAAATTACTTTTTTTTTTTTTAAAAAAAAAAAAAACCCAAGAAACCAAAGAAGCAATGTTACCATTGATTAACGATCATGCAATAATATATGTTACTGGCAATCCAAAGGATAGATATGATCAGTACGATGTCCATCAACCACTTGTCAAATTAAAAGGATTCATTCTAAAACAGGGCCCCCAAATGAGAGCCATGCACTAATGGCTAATCGAACATAAGAATGTGTAATCATGTGCCCAGTTCCACTGTGGTTGGAGACACAGCACCACTCTTCATCCCAAATCACACATGATTTGTTGCATAATTATGTATTTATAACCATTTCCTTTTCTTGTGCACGTTCCTTATTTAGCAATGATCAAATCCCAATGATTCTGGAAAAAGGGTCTTAACTCGTAATGCCATTGCGTTTCATCCTAATTTCATTTTGGTCATTTTATATATTGTCCAAACTGCGTGACTCTATAGATTGTTGAAAAAGATAGGACCACATCTCATCTAGCTATAGCCTTATTCATGAAACATTTTCCATTCTAACATAATGGTCTAAGTACTAAAATCAAAGATTTTGATAAACGAAGCATGATAGGATCAAAAGGACAATCCTAGCAATATTGAGAATTGTACGATTAAAACCAAATTCATATTTCTTCATTGGTTGACAAATAATAAAGGTTGAAGAAGGTACAACACAATGAAATAACTCTATTTCATTGTTAAGATAAATCCTACAAGTAATGTTATTGAAACTATATTGGTGGTCGGATCGGTAAAGGTACTAATACACTAATTTAATGATTTAACCGGTGGAGTAGTAATTAAACCGACGGCCAAAAATATGATATTTCTTAATTAATTTAAATATTAAATGCCATATGTTTAAAATCAAATTTGTATTATAATAAATATATTAATTTGAGCCATTACATACTTCAATTGCAGTGTTCCAATGATCATACATGCTGCATTTAGGCTTGGAAATATGGGTTCGAAACCCACCTTAAAATTTTAAGAATTTTCATTTTGTTTGCGCTTTTTTTTTGTCTGTACTCTTTGGCCAGTACCACAGGTGTCCCCAAGAGCACCCTTAATACCAGGGAACCCTTGAGACTAATCCTGCACAAGGTCGCGTTCTCATGCCTCTCCCAGCGGAGTGTGTTAACCGAGAATCGAATCTGTGACTTCTTAGTCTCAGACCCCATTCTCAAGTTCTCAAGTTGGCAGGATCGCACCACTTGAGCCAATCCCGTTGATATTGTTTGCTCCTTTTGTTCAACTGGAATGGATGAATGGAAGTGAGTTGTGATTTGTGAGTGGGAAAGAAAAAGGATGAATGAGTGCAAGTAAAAATTAAATGATTATGGATAATAAAAATGAGATGGATGTATGTAAAGTAAAAATGGTTTGAGTGTATATAATCAATAGTATTTTCAGTAATTTATGCCAAAGTTTTTAATTGTATTAGGTGCTAATAGCATTTTCTCAGTGCAATTAGAATTTTCCCATACTAAATTGATAACAAAATGTAACATCCTGATTAACGCTATAAACTAATTGATATTGATATTTGCAATTATATTATTGTTCGCTGCCTAAATCATATTCAGAACAATTTAGCCAGCCTCAATTAAAATGAACGTTCTACTAATAGTCGTTCCTTTTTTTTTTTTTTCCTGAAATCATAAAACTGATTTATTAATAATGATAGAATATACTAGCTAATAGACATTCTCGATCTATGTAGATGTGGCTTTAGAACATGAAAGTAAGCTGTAGCCAACTATTATGTTTTTGCTCCCAAAGTCATATCCTATCAAATTCAGTTGGTGGTTGAATATGTGGGTGTGTATGCTAGCAGTTTGCAAGTTTTCATAGTGATAATTGATGATTATCCTCTAAAGGGTCTTGTTAAGATACAAACTGTGCAATAGTTTGTATTAGTTCAAACTGAAAATTTAACGGTTGTTATTGTTGAAATTAAAAAAAATTTATCGCCATGATCTTTAGACTTTTCAAACTTCACCCATAAAATGAATTGCATCATAGTAGTGCCACATCTGACATCACAACGAACCAACAAGCAACGGTCAACACATTCTCAACTATTTTATTCCGTTTTTCATCATAAGAAAAAAAAATCCTTTCAAAATTCTTAAATATAAGACTTTTTTGAAATTTTTATTTTGTTCATATTTATAAAATTTTATACCAATTTTTAATAACAATTAATTACTTCTTTCCACAAACACCTATATATTTTTTTTATAAGCAAATAAAATAAAAAGACCTATATTATTTACTTAACACTGTTTATTTTCAAAAATATTAATAGGATTGTTTTAAAAATGCATATCAAATATTCACATTTCCAATATCATTAACTAAATTAATTAACTTTGTTAATGAACCTAAACTCTATTATAGGGAGTGTATTTTATTAGGGATCTCAAATATAAAAAAAATAATTAATTATTTATTATTAAATACAATTATTCATAAAATATCCACTTAAAATAATTGTCCTAATTAATTTTTGTTTCATTCTCAATTCAACTTTTTTAATGTACCATTATTTTATTTTATTTTTATGAATTTGAGAAATTGAATGCTATCAACTAACATTCTTAATAAATGTAAACTTGATTTTTTTTTTTTTTTATAATTGAGACCGGAGTGAGTAAATCTTTTAGTACTCCCTCTAATTCTATATGTAAGTCCATTTGACCAAAAAAACACACTCTTTAAGTTGGTTAGTTAGTCCTATTAGTGATATTGGAAATATAAATATTTGGTATATTTTTTTTCAAAATTATCCCTATAATTATTATTGAAACTCTAAAAAATATATTGAGTAAGTTATTTGTGAAAAAAATAATTAATAATATTGAAAATTGAAAACATAGCTTACGTTAAGGGGAAAAATGTTTTCAAAAAGAACTTATATATAGGACAAGAGAAAATACAATTTTAACATTTTTTTCGAGGGATAAAAAATGTAATCACAGAGTATTGATTAAATTTTGCAGCTATTTTTTTCCTCGATTTTATTCAATTTTGTCCGAGTTCAATCTCAGTTATCAAGCTTTTTACTTTTCCATTAATTAGTAACAAGTGTATAAGTTGTACTAAATGATTTACTTTGTCCTTCTCAATTATTAAAAAAAAAATTGAATTCATATTTATTAAGAATATTAGTTGATTGCATTTATGTATTTCAAATTCATAAAAAAAATAAGGAAAATGTTAATAAGTACTCTAAGAGCATTGTTTAAGCAAGCGAAAGAGATATTTTTACTTTAAAAAATTATGCATTTAATATATAAAAGAGTGATGAATTTAAGTTTTCAATGTTGACCTACTTATTTTAAAATGCTTAATTAAGCTCTTAGGGCAGTTGTTAACATAACATAATAAATAATAATTATTGTAGTTTAAAATGTAACTTTATGAATGAAACAAAAATTAATTTAAACAATCACTTTATTAAAATATTTTAGAAATGATTGTATTTAATAATAAATAAATAATTAATTTTTTTATATATTTAAAATTATTAATAAGATTTTTTTTCATTCTTATAATCGATGCCGAAAATAATAGTTGAGAATGTTTTTATTCCTAAGGTTACTTTTGCTGCTTGTTGGAATGTGACACTACTAAGGTGTAATGCATTTTATGGGTGAAGTTTGGATAATATAAGGATCATGGCCACCAATTTTTTTCAACAATAACAGTCGTTTAGATCATCAGTTTGCACTGGTACAAAGATACACGTTCCTCCTCTAAAACTCGAATAGAAAATGTCAAGGAAAAAGACCCTCAAAATTTGGACAAATTGGCGTCACTATTAGTAACATTTTCATCTCCACTGTCTTATATACCCTGTATTTCTGTGTACTAATAATGCTCAATTTCCCGGTTGTCTCCAATCACCATATAAGTAATATGACTTCCACTTTATCCTGCTACCTACATGATTGTTTAGGAGTACGTGTGAATTGGAAGGGTAATAACTTCATCCAAATTCATTTATTGATTTTGTAACATTGAAAATATGGACAAGACGCTAAATCTCACACGTATAAGGTCATAAGAAAATTGAAAATAGAAATTAAGTTTACATTTTTCTAATACAACTATCAATGATTTTCAGCTAAAAGTAAAGATAAGGTTTAATATTAATTTCTATATGTTAGAGAGACTTAATTAACCCCAAAAAAAAATATGTATCTACTTAAATATATATATATATATATATATATATATAGATTATATAATTTTTTTTATATATAATTATATTCTATTATTGGACATCTTTATCCTTTTCTAAAACAATAATAACTCAATCGGAATCCCATGTTAGAGAAGGAAAATGACAGTGACACGGAACAGTTTTTTAAAAGAACTTTGATCCTCCAAAGCTCTTGGTTTAGTGGATTATGTTAGGTGACATGGTTTGTGTCTAATCCTATCGTAATCCGTTATCGTATACGGAAAGTTCTCAAAAAGAAAATACAAAAGGGAGAAGAAAGAGATGGGATCAAAAGCAGTTCAAAAATTCTAAGATGATTCAGCATTATATTATGTGCATGACAAAAGTCTTGAAAACAACCTCTCGTCACAGTTCACTGAGAAAAAGGGCACCTATAATAATTAATAACAGGATCTTATGTTTGACAAATTAAATCACAATTAGTTATGCTATTATATATGCCTTTAATACCAAGCCAGTTGCCATGTGAAGTCCTTCTTCCCACGCGACTTCTTTTGAAAAAAAATTAAAACAAAATTAATAAGCTCTCTATTTCCTTAATGTTTTTATATTTTATTTTACTTTTCATCATACATAGTATCTTTATATTAGTATAAGCTTATGACACATTATCACCCTAAACAAGTGAAAAGTATAACTCTGTGTGTCTGTTTTTTTTTCTTTCCATCTTATTAACCGTTTGCTATATATGTTGTGTATGTTTGTTTAAAAGATTACATTAGTAGAACATGTCATATGCTTGTCATGTATAGATACCTATTGTTAAAATTCATAGAGAACATAGATTTATTCATTAATGCAGGAGAATTTAGTGTCACACAATAAATTGTGCATCATGAGAAGTAATTAAAAATAGATACAATTTATTTAATACATTTTGTAATTTACACTTAATTTTGAGCATCGAAAAGTGGATTTTTCTCATTACAAAAATGATAAATAGACTTACCAGATCAATTTATGGATAAACTTACACCTAAAAAAATGACATATGTCACAAAATAATATTTATTATGGTAACAAATGTCATGTCACTATTTTATAAGGGCTTTACTTCGGTACCCTCTGAAAATAGAAGGTTTATGTACCCTTTTAACGTGGCTCAATAGAAATTAGCCACGTGTTTTTTTTTTGCCTCGTCATCGGGGCATATTTTTAATTTATAACTTTTATAATTAGGTCCCTAAAATATTTATTTAAAAATATTATTTTTATCCTTAATGTAATTTACCCAAAATACCATTATTCTAATATTATTTTTCATCTACCTAAAATACCATTATTTTAATATTATTTTTCATCTACCCAAATTTTAATTTTATATTTCATCTACCCAAAATACCCTCATTTTAATATTATTTGTATTTATCCAAAAAAAAACCCTTAAAAATTTATAATTTCTCATTTCACTACTCACTCACGTTATTCTTCTCCATCAATCTATCATACCCTTCTTCTTCTATCACTGCCAAGTACCAACATCATCACCTTATTCTTTTTTATTCATAAATTCTTCATTGGAAAACTCAGAAGCAAACCCAGGAACATACCTTCTTCATCGTCACATTTTTTTTATTCTTCACTCTCCAACCCGTTTTCATTTTCAAACCCAATCCAAATTTCGTTGCCACCACCACCATAGATAGGTTCTCTTTCGTCCTCTTTTAGGGATTTCATTGCCTTAATATTTAATTAAATCAATTTCATTCATTTTGATTTTGGTGGCTTCTAGTTATTAAGAGTTCAGGATATACGATGAGACTCACATTGTTTGATATGCTTATGTTTTCTACTTTTTCTATCCCATTATCTTGGTAAAAAAAATGTAGTTTTTTTTGTCCCAAATTAAAATAAAAATAATTAATGAAAAATCTTGAAGATTGTATATTATATTAAAAATCTTAAAAATAATTAATGAAAAATCTTAAAGATCGTAAAAATAATATGAAAATTTGTGTGATAGAAATTTGTAATTGATGAATGAATCATACATTATATTTTATTTTGAAAATAGAATCATGCATTGAATCAAAAATATATTCTCTCATTTTTATTTACTATTTTGACTTTTACCAAGATAATTAGATCGAGGGAGTGTCTCAAATTTTTTTTTCCTTATCTCCTACTCTATTAGAGGAGCGAAGTTTCTCTTATCTTATTTTATATTCATATCATCTCATTTAATTCTCAATTTTTTTTACCTTATCTCCTACTTTATATTAGAGAGGTGAAGTATATCATATTTTATGCTCATATCATCTCATTTAATTGTCTCTCATATACTCCATTTGTCCCATTATCTTGGTAAAAAAATGAAAATTTTTTGTCACAAATCAAAGTAAAAATAATTAATGAAAAATCTTAAAGATTGTATATTATCTTAAAAATTGTATATTACATTAAATTTTTTTTTAAAATAATTAATGAAAAATCTTAAAGATTGTAAAAATGATATGAAAATTTGTGTGATAGAAATTTGTAATTAATGAATGAATCATACGTTATATTTTATTTTGAAAATAGAATCATGAATTATATCAAAAAGATATTTTCTTATTTTTGTTTACTACTTTGACTTTTATCAAGAAAACGAGATCGAAGGAGTATCTCAAATTTTCTTTCCTTATCTTTTGCTTCATTAGAGGAGCGAAATTTCTCTTATCTTATTTTATGTTCATATTATCTCATTTAATTCTCAATTTTTTCTTACCCTATCTCATACTCTATATGAGAGAAGTGAAATTTATCTTATTTTGCGTTCATATCATCTCAATTTATTGTCTCTCATATACTCCCTCCGTTCCACTATTTTGGTAAAAAATGAAGTTTTTTTTTGTCCCAATTCAAAGTAAAAAAATTAATGAAAAATCAATCTTAAAGATTGTATTTTATCTTAAAAGTTGTATATTACAATAAAATTCTTTAAAACAATTATTGAAAAATCTTAAAAATTGTAAAAATAATATGAAAATTTGTGTGATAGAAATTTGTAATTAATAAAGGAATCAAGCATTATATTTTATTTGAAAGCAAAATCAAGCATTATATCAAAAAGATATTCTCTTCTTTTTTGTTGACTACTTTGACTTTTTCCAAGATAATGGGACACGTTGCTTCTCACCACCACTCAACTGTATTAAAAAAACATTATTGCTAAAAATTGAGTTTTTTTTTAATGAACAATTTAAGACTTTTGTCAATGAAAATGTGAAAACTTTTATTTTCTTCATTATTACATTTGGGGAATAAAAAAAATAATCACGTGTTATGAGTTTACACAGAATTGTGGTTCCCTGGGTAGAGAGCAACAATCAACCATAAAACATCAACGTATACTGCTGACAGCAACCCACAGAAATAAATCTAAAGGATATGAACATCCCTAAAAGAGGAAGAAAGAGAACCTATCTATGGTGTGGTGGTGCTGGAATTGGGATTGAGTTTGGAAATGAAAACGGGTTTGAAAATCAGAGGGAATAATATAAAAGAAGGTGATGATGAAGAAGGTATGCTCCTACGTTTGATGTTGGGTTTTTTTTACGAAGAACGAAGGTATGAATAAAGAAAAAGAAGGTGATGATGTTGGTACTTGACAGTGATAGAAGAAGAAAGGTATGATAGATTGATTGAGAAGAATAACGTGGGAGGATAGTGAAATGAGAAATTATAAATTATTAAGAGTATTTTGGATAGATACAAATGGTATTAAAATGAGGGTACTTAGGGTAAATGAAATATAAAATTAAAATTAGGGTATTTTGGGTAGATGAAAAATAATATTAAAATGATGGTATTTTGGGTAAATTACATTAAGGATAAAAAAAATATTTTTAAATAAATATTTTAGGGATCTAATTATAAAACTTATAAATAAAAAATATACCCCGCTGACATGGCAAAGAACAACACATGACAAATATCTATTGGTCCATGTCAAAAGGGTACCAAAACCCTCTCATCTCATAGGGTTCCCAAGCAAAGCTCATTTTATAATGTAAAGTTATTTATAGATTGATTTGTAACCTTATATATCTTTTTTTTTGTTTTTGATAAACTTGTTAATTACCTCTCCTTCATGGGATTTGGATAAGGCATATTATATATCATAATTTAACTGTTTTTCATGTCAAAGAAAATGTTTTCAAGAAATCAACAAAATAATCAAATTTCATATATGTGACGACAGAATTTATACCAGCTCATATATACTATAGTCTATAATTCTATATAGTTAAAAATAATTTGATGATTGAGACTCATCAACGTTTTTTACAAAAGTTTTTATACTCTCTGTCTCAAAACATATATTAAAGACATTTAAGTAAGTAAACTCTTATAAATAAAAAAAATTAAAAATTAAAAACATTGCATTGTAGGGTACTATATAAACAATCCAATTTTTTCATGAAAGTTTAATTTTTTAGTTCTCTTAAGATATATCATATGACATACATTCGAAATTAAAAGCACTTTTTATAATTTATATATATATATGGAATTTGCTATTTGTCTTAAGGATAGTATTTAAGAAGCTTTACTGTAGGAAATAATACGTTTACAATTTTACAAGTTAGCTTATGTAAGTTTCTTAAAAACTATAGAGCATTCATAATGGTGGACAATTTTTTTCCTTAAATGGACCTTACGAATTATTTTATTATTCTTCACCTTTTCTTATACTTTAAGAACAACTTTTTTATTTTTCTCCATTTATGAACCAATTTTTGTTTTGAAAATCGATTCCACACACTACCATACACTTTAAACTTCCGGTCACAAGCAGGAGTTTAGGCACGTGGTGCCCTGTGGGCGAAGATTTTTTTTTTATTAAATTAAAAAACTAAAAAAAAACTTAATATTTTTATATTTTTAGTTAAACAAATTAAAAAAAGAAAATAAAGGATTGAAGAGAGAGGTCGTTTTCACCCAAGTGACATCACGCGGCACCACATGATCAACATCCTGCGTCTGACCAGGATTCCGATTTTACATGTTAGCAAAATTGATCAGAATTGATAGTAAGGGTATATGACAAACCCATAAGTAACTTCGGGGAGTCAAACATTAAAAAAATAAGAATAAGAGTATCTGGTAAAAATACCCCAAACTTTATGGACTTACGACATAATTAAACCTTTCTTTTTCCTTCCTCTCCATCTTTAGCAATTAAAAAGTTGTTCTCTTCAAACTATTGATTGTCCCAAATCAGGGACATGTTGGAAACCAACAAGCGGGCTTAGCAATTACTAGAGGGGGGTGAATAGTAATCTGAATGCAACAGTGACTAATTTTCGAAAGCAATTAAGTATAATTGATCACGTGCAGATTTTTCAGAAACAGAGCTAGAACACTCGAGTGTTTTTAAGACTACTCGAGTAAAATCACAAGAATACTCGAGTCTTCTTAAGAATACTCGAGTAAATCGTGCAGTTAGCAGAAAAACAGTTTCTGAATTATATGCACTTTAATCAATATGAATTAATCCAGTCCAGGGCAGATTAATAATAGAGTAGCAAGCAATTAATTAAAGCTATAACAACTTAGAAACAACTTAATTGCTGCGGAATCACTACTCAAAATTAAAAAACCCTTTTGAGTGAAACTTGGCAATAAAAGTAAAGAAAGCAATAAAAAGAGATAACACCACCAATTTATCCTGGTTCACTCTCACCTAGAGAGCTAGTCCAGTCCCCCTAAGAACCACTTAGGAGTTTCTACTAATCAAATTGTAAGAAATATTACAAGGATTGTTTGAGATAACCTCACTCAAACCTAACCCTTCCAAGAGTGTACCAAACTCTTGAATTTCTACCCCCAATTTGATTTGGTGATGAAGAACCTCTTCTTAAGCTCCTTGAAACCTTCAAGAGCCCCACCAAGCTAAGAACTTCTTAGTCTTTGTGCTTGAGAACCTCCCAAGACTTGAATTGAACCTAAGAGCCACTTAGGTACACTTGGTTACCAACCAAGATTTTGGAACAAGAAGTGTATGTGTATGTGGAGAAATCCAACAAATGATTTCCACAACAATTAAGCACAATCTCTAACTCTTTGAACAAATAATAATGATGAATGACTAGATTGAGTTAGAGAATTTTCACTTGAGAGAGAGAATTAGCAAAATGAATGTCTTTCCCAATAGACTTTAATGTTCTTGTTTTTGTTGTTCATGGCATTCAATTCTGATATAAGGGAAATACAATGAGAGAGTGAAATCAACTCTTTCATTCCATTTTTGCCCTTTTCCAACGGTTAAAATTTTGCTGTCAGAACCAAAATACTCGAGTACTTTTGACACTACTCGAGTGTTTTGCCCATCTTTCAATAGAAACGCCCATGTATTGAACTAACGGTCAAATCTCTGAATTGAGGCTGAAATACTCGAGTCTTTTGGAAACTACTCGAGTCTTTTGATACTCGAGTAACTTTAAGATTACTCGAGTGTTTTTATACTCGAGTGATTTTCAGACTACTCGAGTCTTTTGCCCAGAGATGATAAAAATTAAGTTTTTCAAAGATTAATTTCAATTCTCTTCTCAAGGAATAATTTTATGTAACCCCAACCTTTTTCATGCATTTAAAATTATTTATCCTAAGGATGAGATTACTTCCTAAGCTACCCACTCTCAATAAAATAAATAAAATTACATTTAAAGTAAAATTGAGAATGACTAGCTAAGTGATGCACTTGATCTTCTTGACTTGATGAGCTTGAATTCTTCCTTTAAATCCATGATCTAATTATATTGTCATCATCAAAATAAATCCACCTCATTGGAGACTTGATTCTACAATCTCCCCCTTTTTGATGATGACAAAATAATTAAACTGTTGCTTCACTTTTGAGAGCTCCCCCTCAATATAGGAACCTATAAACCTGTCAATCCAGAGAATTCCAAGCACAGCATAATATCATAGTAATCATAGTCAAGTGCACAATATGCAATTGGTATCAGAGCGAGAGCAAAAATAATATCAGAGTAAAAAAAAATGTGCTTGCTCTTCTCATGCCTCTTTTCTCCCCCTTTTTGTCATAATCAAAAAGATATCATTTGGAAACGGAGGAGACAAGAAGGATACCAATAACGAAAACTCCCCCTAAAGATAAGCAATAAACAAAATCATGACTATCGGAGAACATAAAGCATGTGTAAATCAAGAGAAATCAGAGCATAAAAGAGATCATAACATAAAATGGCATAAAAACGAAATCAGAGTCATGACAAGGTTAACATCATAAAAGCGGATAGAGACCCACGCAGGGGTTACCGAAATCAAACTAACTCCCAAGGAAAATGAAAACTAGAAATCCCGGAAATACATGACATAAAACAGAAAAGATCGAAACCAGTGTTTTTGATGATGGGAGTTGAGAGAACTCGAGTGAGAGAGAAGGGGTTCGTGAAAAGTGAGGTGCTGAAACGCTGCTGCTGGCTTTAAACTTGTCGCAATACTCGAGTGTTTTTAAAAACACTCGAGTGTTCTAAGCCTGATACTCGAGTATTGTTGAAAGTACTCGAGTAAAAAGCCCAGTCCAGAAAGTTGGAAGTTACTGGACTGAAATTCACACGAGTAAAATTTGAAAGACTCGAGTAAAAACGAAATTACTCGAGTAAAATTTAAAACACTCGAGTGAAAGCATCAGACATGGCCAAAAACTTTTTCAATTTTCAAATGATTTAATTTTGGAATTAAAATACTCGAGTAAAAAGAAAAATACTCGAGTAAATTTGACAGACAGACAGTTTTAACAGCATTTTGAACACAATTTCACAAATCCAACATATTTAACATCAACACAGATTTTGAATTAAAATCACTCACAATCAAAATCATATATTTCACAGTATCTCAAGGTCCAATTGTTCATCAAATACCAATACACATGAAATGAGACATACTTGGTGATTTTTCACAAACACAAATCAATTAGCTAATGCTTGAGTCATCTAAAATTCCAAGTTCTCCTCTTATATGATAAAAGGTATCTCTTGGCAATGGTTTTGTAAAAATGTCCGCTAATTGGTTTGTTGTACTTACAAATTCAATAGAGCAATCACCCTTTTGTACATGATCCCTTAGGAAATGATGTCTAATTTCAATGTGTTTAGTCCTTGAGTGATACACCGGATTCTTAGTTAAGTTGATTGCACTCGTGTTATCGCATTTAATAGGAATATTTTCAAGTTTCAAACCAAAATCCAATAATTGTTGTTTCATCCACAAGAGTTGAGCACAACAACTACCGGCGGCGATATATTCCGCTTCGGCGGTGGAAAGAGCAACACAAGCTTGCTTTTTAGAAAACCATGACACTAGTGAACTTCCCAATAAATGGCAAGTACCACTAGTGCTTTTGCGATCAAGCTTGCATCCCGCAAAGTCGGAATCCGAATAACCAACCAAACTAAGACTAGTATCACTAGGGTACCATAATCCGGTGTTAATTGTTCCTTTAAGATATTTAAAAATATGTTTGACCGCGGATAGGTGTGATTCCTTAGGATTAGCTTGAAAACGGGCACACATGCATACACTAAACATAATGTTCGGTCTAGATGCGGTAAGATATAGAAGACTACCTATCATGCCTCTATATTTATTAACATCAACCGGTGTACCTTGTTCATCCTTGTCTAGGTAGCATGATGTGCTCATGGGAGTGTAAGCTTCTTTGCATTTGTCCATTCCGAATTTTCCAAGGAGCTCCTTGCAATATTTTCCTTGATGCACAAAAAATCCCTCCTTGACTTGCTTGATTTGAAGTCCTAGGAAGAACTTGAGCTCCCCCATCATGGACATTTCAAATTCCTTTTTCATCAAATTAGAGAGCTTGCTACACAAGGACACGTTAGTGGCACCAAAGATAATATCATCTACATATATTTGCACTAACAAAATGTCCTTTTTGGTTTTATAGATGAATAGGGTATTATCAACCTTTCCTCTTTGAAAGTCATTTTCTAATAAAAAGGTACTTAATCGATCATACCAAGCTCTAGGAGCTTGTTTTAATCCATAAAGAGCCTTTTTCAATTTATAAACATGGTTTAGAAATTCATGACTTTCAAAACCGGGTGGTTGCTTAACATACACTTCTTCATTTATGAAACCATTCAAGAAAGCACTCTTGACATCCATTTGATAAAGAGTAAATTTCATAATTGATGCAAAGGCAAGCAAGATTCGGATTGCCTCAAGGCGTGCAACCGAAGCAAAGGTCTCATCATAATCAACACCTTCCTCTTGGTTGTACCCTTGGGCAACAAGTCTAGCTTTGTTTCTTATAATCAAACCCGATTCATCAAGTTTATTTCTATAAAACCATTTTAAACCAATTATGGTATGATCATCGGGTATAGGCACTAATTCCCAAACATCATTTCTAACAAATTGATTTAGTTCTTCTTGCATGGCCATAACCCAATGTTCATCCAAAATTGCTTCCTTAATTGAATTTGGTTCGATTTAAGAAACAAAGGAAACAAAATGACAAATATTTTGAATTGTCCTACGAGTTAATACTCCCTTTGAAAGGTCTCCTATGACATTGTCAATAGGGTGAGCTTTCACCGTTTTCCAAGCCGGATCAAGGTCAT
Source organism: Crotalaria pallida (assembly GCA_037953625.1). Taxonomy (NCBI): domain Eukaryota; kingdom Viridiplantae; phylum Streptophyta; class Magnoliopsida; order Fabales; family Fabaceae; genus Crotalaria; species Crotalaria pallida. Next base: position 150,252,007 of record CM075650.1, read on the forward strand.
TTTTGACTTCTCCTTCATCCTTTAAAATCTCCTTCCCTTTTTCCTCTTTTGAAAACTCAAAACCTTCATCACAACCATCACTTAAAACACCATCTTCTTTCGAAGACTCATTAAAAACCGCATGAATAGATTCTTCAATAGTCATAATTCTTTTATTAAAAATTCTATATGCTTTACTATGCAAAGAATAACCCAAAAATATTCCCTCATCGGATTTGGAGTCAAATTTTCCAAGATGATCTTTTCCATTGTTTAGCACATAAACTTTGCATCCAAAAACATGAAAGTAGGATATATTCGGTTTTCTTCCTTTGTAAAGCTCATAGGGGGTTTTCTTGAGCATGGGCCTAATTAGAATTCTATTCATGACATAGCAAGTCGTATTAACGGCATCGGCCCAAAAATAATGAGGTACTTGAGAATCATTTAGCATGGTTCTTGCAAGTTCCTCTAACACCCTATTTTTTCGCTCTACCACTCCATTTTGTTCCGGAGTTCTTGGTGCGGAATATTGGTGTTCAATACCATTTTTATCACAAAATCTATCAAACTTGTAGTTTTCAAATTCACCACCATGGTCGGTTCTAATAGTAATTACTTTTTGGTTTACTTGATTTTGCACAAGTTTAACATGACGTTTAAAAGATTTGTAGGTCTCACTCTTTGCACTTAAGAATAGAGTCTATGTAAATCTAGAAAAGTCATCAACAATCACCAAGCCATAGTAGTTCCCACCAAAGCTTTTTACTTGAGAAGGTCCAAACAAGTCCATATGAAGCATTTCTAATGGTCTTGTTGTGGACACATCATTTTTAGAACCAAAATGATTTTTGGTGTGTTTGCACTTCTTACAAGGAGTGCAATCACCTTCAATTTTAAAATCTAGCTTTGGTAATCCAACTACTAAGTCTTTTGATTGTAGTTTCTTTAATTGATTTACATTAATGTGAGCGGTCCTACGGTGCCATAACCAAGTGTCACTCTCTTTGCTAACTAGACAAGTAGAAACCAAAGAGGTGATATTGTTCAATTCAACCAAGTAAGTATTATTAGACCTTTTGCCAACAAATTTGATAGATTCATCTTTGTCACTTTTTATGAGACATTTGGTAGAGGTAAATAATACATGGTTACCAATATCACATAGTTGACTAATGCTCAAAAGATTGTGTTCTAATCCTTGAACATAAAGTACATTATCAATAACCAAGTTGGAAGAATTACCGACTTTACCAATCCCAAGAATTTTGCCTTTGTTGTTGTCTCCATAAGTGACATATCCACCTTCTTGAGGAGTAAGCTCTATGAAATTCCACTTATCTCCCGTCATGTGCCTTGAACATCCACTATCAAGATACCAAAGTTTCTTTCCGGTTCTAAGGCACACCTACAAAACACCATTAATTGCTCATTTTGGGTACCCAAATTATGTTGGGTCCCTTTGGGTTAGCTTTTGGTGCTTCTTCCTTTTTAATCCAAACATAAGTGCCCTTTTGAATTTCAAAATGTTTTATGTGGCACTTATTGTTTGTATGTCCAAACTTTCCACAATAAAAGCAAGTTGGTTTCTTTGTATAATCAATTTTAGAAAATGAACCAACCTTTTTATTGTCCTTTTTCTTATGGACATATCCTAAACCGGTTTTGTTTGAATAATTTCTTTGAGAATTAATTATCCGGTCTAGGTTTCTATCACTATTTGATATTGTGAGTTTGTGTTTCAAATCTTTTATTTCATTTTCAAGAATGTCACATTTCTCACAATATAAAATAGTTTCCTCATGATTTGCACATTCACAAACATGACTAGAGTTAACAAGTTCTAAGGAAGCATTTTGGAGTTTCAATTCATTTATGTATTTTTCCAATTCATTAATCTCCTTTTGATACTCCAAAATTTTCTTTCCTTTTTCCTTGTTGACTTTAGCAAGTTTTTCAAATTGAGTCAACATTACATTATATTCATTTAGCAAATCATCATAAGGAATAGTAAAAGAGGAAGAGTTAGAATATTGAGATGATACCTCTTCTTCACTTTCACTACAATCATTTGAGGCTTCATTGTTGGTCCTAGCCATAAGGCAAAGATTAGCAACTTCTTCATCCGAGCTACTTGATGAAGAGCTTGCATCCTTTTCCGGTGCATCCCAAACAATGTAAGCTCTCTTGCCTTTGCCCTCTTGGGTCTTCTCTTCACTCTTTCTCAAGTATGTAGGACATTCCATTTTGATATGTCCAATGCCTCCACATTCATGGCATTTTACACTTTCACTTGAATACTTGTTCTTTGATTTATACTCTTTGGGTTTCTTATCTCTTGATGATGAGAAGCCACTCTTTTTACCTTTGAGGAATTTGTTGAATCTCCTTGCAAATAGCCCAATTTCTTCCTCATTGAGTGCATGATCGGAGTTCTCACTTGTAGAGTCATCTTCAACCTCTTTTAAAACTTTGGTTGAGGCCTTGAGAGAGATGCTCTTCTTCTTTTTGTCCAACTCCTCATGTGAGCTAAGTCTTGATAGATCAATCTCATGTTCCTTGAGCTTCCCAAACAAGGTTGTCAAGTCCATAGTGTTCAAATCATTGGACTCCTTGATGGCGGTGACCTTTGGTTGCCACTTTCTATCAAGACATCTCAAAATTTTGTGAGTAGTTTCACCATCACGAAATTGCTTTCCTAGAGAAATCAAATGACTAATGATATGTGAAAACCTCTTTTATAAGTCATCAATAGATTCATTAAGGAACATGTGAAATAATTCATATTCATGTGTTAAAGAATTTAATCTAGCATTTCTTACTTCACTTGTTCCTTCATGTGTGACTTCCAAAGTTTCCCACATTTCCTTAGCCGATTTGCATTGAGAAACTCGATAAAATTCATCATGGGATAAAGCAGAGAAGATGATGTTTTTAGCTTTTAAATCAAAGGATACTTTCTTTTTATCATCATCACTCCAACTTTTCCTAGGAATTTCAACGACTTCCCCATTTATCATATGTCTAGGAATATATGGACCATCCTCTATTGCATCCCAAATATCGGTTCTATTGCTTCAATAAAAACTCTCATCCGAACCTTCCAATAAGCATACCCTTCACCATTAAAGAATGGAGGGCGGTTTATTGAAGATGATCCTTCTTGATAATTGCTAGAGCCCATAGTTTCCAAAGGATCTTTTCGAAAAAGCTTTTACGCTCGATCTTTCGACCGAGCTCTGATACCACTTGTTGGAAACCAACAAGCGGGCTTAGCAATTACTAGAGGAGGGGTGAATAGTAATCTGAATGCAACAGTGACTAATTTTCGAATGCAATTAAGTATAATTGATCACGTGCAGATTTTTCAGAAACAGAGCTAGAACACTCGAGTGTTTTTAAGACTACTCGAGTAAAATCACAAGAACACTCGAGTCTTCTTAAGAATACTCGAGTAAATCGTGCAGTTAGCAGAAAAACAGTTTCTGAATTATATGCACTTTAATCAATATGAATCAATCCAGTCCAGGGCAGATTAATAATAGAGTAACAAGCAATTAATTAAAGCTATAACAACTTAGAAACAACTTAATTGCTGCGGAATCACTACTCAAAATTAAAAACCCCTTTTGAGTGAAACTTGGCAATAAAAGTAAAGAAAGCAATAAAAAGAGATAACACCACCAATTTATCCTGGTTCACTCTCACCTAGAGAGCTAGTCCAGTCCCCCTAAGAACCACTTAGGAGTTTCTACTAATCAAATTGTAAGAAATATTACAAGGATTGTTTGAGATAACCTCACTCAAACCTAACCCTTCCAAGAGTGTACCAAACTCTTGAATTTCTACCCCCAATTTGATTTGGTGATGAAGAACCTCTTCTTAAGCTCCTTGAAACCTTCAAGAGCCCCACCAAGCTAAGAACTTCTTAGTCTTTGTGCTTGAGAACCTCCCAAGACTTGAATTGAACCTAAGAGCCACTTAGGTACACTTGGTTACCAACCAAGATTTTGGAACAAGAAGTGTATGTGTATGTGGAGAAATCCAACAAATGATTTCCACAACAATTAAGCACAATCTCTAACTCTTTGAACAAATAATAATGATGAATGACTAGATTGAGTTAGAGAATTTTCACTTGAGAGAGAGAATTAGCAAAATGAATGTCTTTCCCAATAGACTTTAATGTTCTTGTTTTTGTTGTTCATGGCATTCAATTCTGATATAAGGGAAATACAATGAGAGAGTGAAATCAACTCTTTCATTCCATTTTTGCCCTTTTCCAACGGTTAAAATTTTGCTGTCAGAACCAAAATACTCGAGTACTTTTGACACTACTCGAGTGTTTTGCCCATCTTTCAATAGAAATGCCCATGTATTGAACTAACGGTCAAATCTCTGAATTGAGGCTGAAATACTCGAGTCTTTTGGAAACTACTCGAGTTTTTTGATACTCGAGTAACTTTAAGATTACTCGAGTGTTTTTATACTCGAGTGATTTTCAGACTACTCGAGTCTTTTGCCCAGAGATGATAAAAATTAAGTTTTTCAAAGATTAATTTCAATTCTCTTCTCAAGGAATAATTTTATGTAACCCCAACCTTTTTCATGCATTTAAAATTATTTATCCTAAGGATGAGATTACTTCCTAAGCTACCCACTCTCAATAAAATAAATAAAATTACATTTAAAGTAAAATTGAGAATGACTAGCTAAGTGATGCACTTGATCTTCTTGACTTGATGAGCTTGAATTCTTCCTTTAAATCCATGATCTAATTATATTGTCATCATCAAAATAAATCCACCTCATTGGAGACTTGATTCTACAGGACAATCCCAAAATAAAGACATAAGCTATTTCTCCCACGCTAGCACTTTTTTTTTTTTATGGATGTCCATAATTTTGTAAGCTAAGGATAGCTGGTGTGTATGCTCTAAGAACATACACATTGGTGGACAAATTTTTTGTTCCTGAATGGACTTCACCCATTATTTTATTATTTTTCACACGTTTCTATACTTTAAGGACAATTTTCATATTTTTTCTACACCCTGAGTAACTTCTTATCATCAAAATGCTTCTCTTTCTAAACTAAAAAATGTCCTTAGCTTATTTAAGACAATCATAGGGACAAAAGTTTTGTCATTCACACTCATAAAGGATAAACTTTGATTAGAGAAGGACAAAATATTCACCCGGCGTAGATGCTCTAAAGGCAATGTATAGCAAAATCACACACATATATATATATATATAAACATAAGTGGTGCTGGAAATGATGTGCGCGAGGTTAATAGGTGGCATGCTGTGTGCTGCTCATGGAATGTTAGGTACATTATTTTGAATAATTTTATTTTGGATTTCCTTAATTTCATCAATTTTAGGTGGCAAGGATAAAAAGGTAAATCAAATAGTTTTCCATTGAAAAATAAGATATTTAGTAATTTGAGAATGATGAATTTAGTTTTTTAAGTTGTTTTTCCTATTATTTGATCGCTTATCTTTAACTTAAAAAATTGAAATTAAACAAGTTTTTTTTATATGTTATTGACAAATGTTCACATGAGCCGAATCCCAAACTTATCGAAGGAAAATGCTTCACAGTTTAAAGAGCACTTACCACTTAAAATAAAATAATCGACTAAGAAAATCTTCTTAGATGGATTCTAAACTCACATCCTTCTGGAATTATTAATTAGATACGTAGCCAATCGTTTACCCACTAATTTTCCTTATTGCCCTAGGCATGACTTGCAGAATAAAGGGAATGAGAAAGGAAAACTATGTGGGACAAATAGGAGTACGACCCACAACATTAGTGGTGGTTCATGTACCTTGCTCCTACATGATAAAGGACCACAGACCTTTTTTTTGGAAGAGTTAAGACTTGAAAGGGAGCTAGGCACACCAATACACCATAGTGAGGCATATATATAATATATATGATTATATGACTCACCTTTTGGCTTAAGTGACAAGCTCACAAAGTCCATTATCAGGTACTATTTTAAATTTTTTATGTCCCAAATGTCATGGGTGTGACAAAAACTCTTTTTTGGTGTATATGTATGAGATGGGCCACATAAAGTAGTTAAAGCAAGCGTCCTGCTTCACGAGTTATGGATATAAAGCCTGTGGACACCAATTTGTTTACACTTGAGTATGTGGTTGCTACTTCCTAATACCCCTTAATTCACTAAGAACTTCTGTCATGCCAGAAAATTGTTATAACTTATGAGTAGAGTGTACCACCCTTCTACCTAGTACTGCAAAACAGCTTGTTTTGCACTATTTTAGGCTTATTAAATAAGTTAGTTGATTGTATTTAATTTTCTTAAATTTATAAAAGAACAGAGATATTTTAGAAAAGTTAATTAGGAATGAAACAAAAATTAAATAAGATAACAATTTTTTAAGGATGTTTGTGGAAAATGACATTGGGAATGAAATAAAATTTAAGAAAATTAGTTAATTTTGCTTATATTTTAAACCAAGAAAGGTATGTTTTTTGTTGCTTATATTTCAAGCCGGAAGGAGTACATTTTAGTGGAAAATGATATATCCTGGCCTTCACACTATTGTACTGGATGTGTATTAAGCAATTAACGTAACCATGTTTTGTTATGGCAAAGTTTTGACAAGATCGTGGCTATCTATATTCCTTCTTAATTCTATTAACTGAAGGTAAATATTTCGATACCCTTTAGTTTATGAAGGTTTGATATCCTCTCTATGTGGATCACTTAGATGATGACAAATACATATGGGTGATGGGTCAAACTTATTAAGTCTTTAAGGATCCAAATACAAAAATACAAAGTTATTGAATGAAAAAAGTGCAGAACGTGAAACTTTATCGTTTTGCAACCCTGTTCTTCTTTTTTTACTACAGTATATTATTTAGATTTCATGTTTGTAAATCCTAATTTCAACACTCATCTAATAGATTTTTAATTTTGCAACCATGTTCATTTTTTTTACTACTGTTTCTTTCCTTTTCCTTATTTATTTTTTTAAATTCAAGTATCAACATGATGAATTATTGAAGTAATTCAAATGATGCTAACTAGTAACTGCATGAATCGGCATATAGTCATTGGTTCTGATGAATTGGTTTCAATTTGGTATCAATAAGAACTACTTTTAAATTATTCACACATAGAAGATACCAAACTCTTCATAAACTAAAAAGTACTGAAGTATAAACTGAATTACTTATTGAAAACAATGGACTCGAGTTTGTTTCATATCAGCTGAACATTTTTCCTCTTTTCCATGATTGTCCAAAAAATGCTAGAAAATAATTGTGATACTCGCTCCTTCCATTTGGTGTCCAAGGGGGGCTCTTCTAGACGTGGCATTCAAAAATACTTATTCTATTCCTAAATAATTGATATTTTATCAAAATAAATTTGTTCTTAAATACTCCCTCCGGTTTTTATATAAGACGTTTTTGAGAAATTTTACGTCTATTAAGGATACAATAAAATTAATAGATTTTGGTATATTGTTTTTAAAATAACCTTTTGATAATCATTAGATATAATTATTTCTCTTATTTGATTGGTTTACCTTTTAAACTATTTGTCTCTTACACTTCTCATTGTATAGAAAAACAAAAAAAAAAATAGATGTGAAGTTCTCTTTTTAATAAAAATCATATTCGCATAATGAGACAATTTTGAAAAAAGTGGAAAAAGGTCTTATATTTTAGGACCAAATTTTTTATTCCAAAAGAGTCTTATAATTAAGATAGGAAGGAGTAATTGTTAGTTTAGAAATTCAATGTAACACTAATTATTACTTTTACAACTTTACATTCGTCTAATTAATACTAAAAGAGATAATAAATGGAGAAAAAAAGACTAATTATTATAAAGAGATAAATGACGAAAGTTATAAAATAAACATTAATTTTATTAAAAATATACATTAAATATACTTCTTAATCCATTTGTTATAAACTTAAGTGTGAATTATTTTGGAACTGAGGTAATACTCGCTTAGTCTCAATTGATATGTTGTTTTAACATATTTAACTTGTTTGCAATAAGGCTGGGTTGGGTTGGGTTGAATTTTGAAGGAAATATTTTTGAAAGTGATCAAATTGTAAAGTCTTATGCTCAATTTTATTATCTTTTGCTATCCACTTAAGTTCTTGGCAACTTTCAAAGTCAAAATGCATGCAAATTGAGATCTTAAAAGACTTGTAAACTCTAAGCACTTAAAATCAAATCATGAATTAAGATGTAGTTTATTGAAGACTAGTTAGTATCCACAAAACCACACTAGGCAAGTCCTTACTTGCCCACCATTCCACCAAGACTGGGTTGTAGACTTGTGGAGACGGGTGGTTACTGGTTAAGGGCTTTGTTACTCTTCACTGAGGTCCTAAAAGTTATGGGACTTCGTTATCCCAAATTTATAGTAAGATGTTTACATCAAGGGCTGAACTTGTAGATTATGAACCCCTGCATATTGTAAGAAAGGTGATATCAATGAGAGTAGCTAAACTTGTAGTTTAGCAATGGAATGAAGAAAACAAAAGAAAAATACTCGAGAGAATAAGAGAGATTGAATTGATGTAAAAGATTGAATGTAATTGCATTAATTGATGAAAATGTTACACTGTACAATTTATATACAAACTATAGAAGTCAAAGGAAGCTTCTATAAATGCCAACTAACTTAACTGAAATAACTAACTTCCAGCTATGATGATCAACTAACTCTTAACCGTTTTCTGTTTACAAGTTAATAGCCCCCCGCAAGCTGGGGCACATAGGTTAATGAGACCCAGCTTGAGATGAATATCCCTGTAGTACATAGGACTGAGAGGTTTGGTCAATGCATCAGCTAGTTGAAGAGCAGAAGAAACAGGTAAAAGTTTGATTGTTCCTTTGTTGGATTGTTCCCGAACTATGTGACAATCTACCTCAATGTGTTTTGTGCGTTCGTGAAATACAGGATTTGAGGCAATGTGGATAGCTGAACGGTTGTCACAGTATAGTAAGGCAGGAGACTTAAAAGGAACAAACAAGTCTCGTAGAAGATAAGTTATCCATTGAATCTCACCAGAAGCTTTGGCCAAGGCCCTGTATTCTGCTTCACAAGAGCTTCTAGAGACAGTTTTCTGTTTCTTAGTTTTCCAGGAAATTAAAGAGTTTCCTAGATAGATGCAGAAACCAGTAGTGGATCTCCTAGTATCTGGACAAGAGGCCCAATCACTGTCACTGTAAGCTTTGAGTTGCATCTCAGAGTTTGCCGGAAAGAATAGACCCATAGCAGGAGAACCTTTCAAGTATCTGAGAACCTTAATAACAGCTGAATAATGAACTTGTGTAGGTTTGGCCATGAACTGAGCTAATTGTTGAACTGCAAAACATATATCAGGTCTGGTGTTGGTTAAGTAAATTAATTTCCCAACAAGCCTTCTGTATGCTGCAGGATCAGAATAAAATGAACTATCATCCTGAAAGAGATGAGAATTAGGTTCCATAGGTGTAGATGATGGTTTGCAACCCAAGTAACCAGCATCTTCTAGGATGTCAAGTGTATATTTTCTCTGATTTAGTGAGATTCCAGTTTTGTTTCTTGCCACTTCTAATCCAAGGAAAAATTTCATATCACCTAAATCCTTGATTGTGAAGGCAGCATGAAGAGCAGCTTTAATATGATCAATTTCTGCCAAATCATTGCCTGAGAGGATGATGTCATCTACATAGATGAGCAAGGCTGTGAAAGAGATAGGCATGTTTTTGACAAAGAGAGAATGATCACTGTTGGATTGAACATAACCATGTTGCTTCAGAAAAGAGGTCAGCTTGACATTCCACTGTCTGCTGGCCTGTTTCAATCCATATAGAGACTTCTGTAATTTGCAAACTTGTCCTGGGAATTCAGGTTCCAATCCAGGAGGTAAGACCATGTAGACTTCTTCATCTAGATCTCCATGTAGAAATGCTGTATTGACATCTAGTTGTTTAAGGTGCCAATTATTTATTGCTGCTAAGGCAAGTAGAAGTCTGACAGTAGTTAATTTGGCTACAGGGGAAAATGTCTCAGTGTAATCAATTCCTTCAACCTGTGTATAGCCTTTCCCTACTAATCTGGCTTTAGGTCTCTCAACACTTCCATCTGACTTATATTTTATCTTGAATACCCATTTATTGTCAATGGGTTCTTTTCCTTCAGGTAATTCAGTGAGAGTCCATGTCTTGGTTGCAGCCAATGCATCCAATTCAGCCTTAATGGCTTGTTTCCAGCAGTCATGTTTAATTGCCTGAGAGTAAGTTTTAGGCTCAATCTGACTAGTCATAGAGAGAATGGTTGATTTGTAATGGTTAGTGAGATGGTCATAGGTCATATATGATGAGATAGGATAAGGAGTTGTGTTTGGTTGGGGAAGTGAGTTGGTGACCAGGTTAAGGTGAGTTGGTATGGTAGGGGTGATAAAATCTTTTAGGTGTGTAGGTGGTTTATGATGTCTGGTGCTTCTTCTAAGATGATTATCAGGTTGTGGTTGATCAGGTTGAGGGTTATCAGGGTGAGGAACAATCTCTGCTGCATGATTTTGTTGAGGTAACATAGGTTGTAAAGGATCTAGGTCTGGTATAGGTTCTGTGGGATGAGATTGAGGAGGTGATGTCTGAGTTTTGTAAGGAAAAATAGATTCATGGAATATAACATTCCTGGTTATGAGTAACTCTCTAGTAGTCAGATTTAGGACAATGAAGCCCTTTACTCCATCCTTATAACCAAGGAAAACGCATTTGCTAGCTCTTGGATCAAACTTGCTTCTGTTGACAGGTAAAGTGCTAGCAAAGCAAAGGCAACCAAAAACTTTCAGATGCATGATGTCTGGTGAAGTATCATACAACATCTGAGAAGGAGACTTGTTATTCAGTAATGGTGATGAGAGAATATTCACTATATGTACTGCATGTCTGACTGCATAAGACCAGTACAATTTTGGCAATGCACTTTGAAACATGAGACCTCTTGCTACATTCATGATATGTTGGTGCTTCCTCTCCACTAAACCATTCTGCTGTGGAGTGTATGCACATGATGTTTGATGTACAATGCCTCTGCTGGAATAAAACTGAGGCATGATAAACTCTAAGCCATTGTCACTTCTAACTGTTTTCACTTTCACTGAAAATTGAGTGTCAACAAATATGATAAAATCCTGCAAGGCTTTGACAGTTTCTGCTTTAGATTTCATTAAAAATATCCAAGTAAATCTAGTAAAGTCATCAACAATTGTCAAAAAATATTTGTGACCATGGATTGAAGGAGTGGAAAAAGGACCCCAGATATCAACATGTATAAGATCAAAAACATGAGTAGTATGAGAATGACTAATAGGAAAACTCAATTTCTTCTGTTTGGCTAAATGACATACATCACAAATGTGATTTTTATTGAATTTGATAAAAGGAAAATGACATCTCATTGCATCTAAACAATTATTGGATGCATGAGCTAATCTGAAATGCCAAATTGAATCACTAGGTACATGATTATCATGAATTACAGAAATAGAGTTGCAAATTGAGACTGAGGAATGATGATGTCTTCTTGGTGTCTTCAACACATACAAGCCATCATCAAGCCTAGCTGTACCAATCGTCTGCAAAGATCTCTTGTCCTGAATTTTACAGCAAATATCATTGAAAGTCAAGACACATGATGAAATTGCTGTTAGTCTTGGAATTGAAATCAGATTATAGGAAAAGGATGGCAAATATAGGACATTATAAAGAATCAGGTTTTGATCTAAAGTAATTGTACCAGTGACTTCAGAATGTAATTCAACACCATTAGGAAGGCTAACTCTAATAGGTTTAATTATGTGATAAGATGAAAATAAGGCTAAATCAAAGCAAATATGATCTGTGGCTCCACTATCTAGAATCCATGTAATGAATTGACAATTGTGAATACCTTTACCAAGATTTCCTGAGATTGAAATCTGATCTGGATTCTGAGTCGTAGCAGCCATCACAGCACTTCTTTGTGCATTCTGATTTCCTTGCAAATTTGACTGTTGAAGGAGATTGATCAGTCCTTGATATTGCTCCTGACTTAATCCAAATACTCCATTGCTTTTACTATCATTCTGATTCTCAACAGGTTGAATCTGTTCTGCCTCTTCAGATTCATCAGCAGTAACAACATTAATAGTTCTATTATTTGTGAATTTGAAGTCTGAAGGGAAACCATGGATTCTGTAACAAGTATCAACAGTGTGTCCATTCTTGCCACAATGATCACACACTTTTCCATTTCCCTGTGTTCTCCCATTTCCATTCTTTTTGAAATTTGGATTGTAATTTGAGCCTTTGTAATTTGTATTCCCTGTGTTCTTGAAATTATTACTGTTTCTGTTATAAGAACCATTAACAGCCATGATTTTGCTTTCTGTTTCACGACCAAACATCTGCCTTTCTTGCTGGATCACCAGTCACCTTGCTTGAAATTGGCTATGGATTCTTGCAAGTCTGCAATTCTGAACAAGTTTCCTTGAGAAAATCTTTCTGCCAACTCATTCCAGATGTCTTCAGCTTTATCAATCCAGAGAATACTTTGTGCAATCGAAGGTGCAACTGAACGCATGATCCAAGAGATCACAATATTGTTGGCTCTTTCCCAAGCAGGGAAAAGAGGATCTGTCTTTGCAGGCATCTCAATTGAACCATCAACGAAACCCAACTTCTGCTTTGAAATGAGACTCATCTTCATGGATCTGATCCATTGATTGTAGTTATCTCCATTCAGTGGTGAAGAAACCAATGCTGTTGCAGGATTCTCATTCGGATGAACGTAGTATGGTGACGCTGGATTCTGCTAATTGGTGGCAAGGGTTCAATCAACATGATTTGAGACCTCACAACACTATATGCATCATTCAAGCCTTTGAGAAATCTAATTACCCTATCATCTGATCTGTATTTCTTTACTTCAGTGAGGGCTTTGCAAGAACATGGGATTTCACATGTGCATTTCGGAATTGGCCTAAAGTTATCTAGCTCATCCCATAAAATTTTCAACTCAGTAAAGTAATTGGTGACAGTCATCTCTGATACCATGTAAGAAAGGTGATATCAATGAGAGTAGCTAAACTTGTAGTTTAGCAATGGAATGAAGAAAACAAAAGAAAAATACTCGAGAGAATAAGAGAGATTGAATTGATGTAAAAGATTGAATGTAATTGCATTAATTGATGAAAATGTTACACTGTACAATTTATATACAAACTATAGAAGTCAAAGGAAGCTTCTATAAATGCCAACTAACTTAACTGAAATAACTAACTTCCAGCTATGATGATCAACTAACTCTTAACCGTTTTCTGTTTACAAGTTAATACATATCATGCAGCAAATAGCGGTTGTTAAGAATTATAGTATCAAGTTACCCATGCAGTCAACACAACAAACCGATTATTTAGTTGATGACTAGTGAGATGATGAACTTTCAAGGCAGCAGATAATCAAACTTTCATAACACTACTAGCAACTTGTATTCCTTTCTTAATTTTCTGATGATTATCCCTTCATTATGGAGCAGACATGAGTGGAGAATTGAACAGGTACAAACGTTGGAACTTGGATGAGTATAGGCCAACAGCCTAACACACACATATGAAGGAATTTTTTTTGTGTAAATATGATTTCACTTGTTTGATTGATAATTTGAATGCATCATACAAGAGACAAGCTTTTTATAGGCTACAATTTCAATCAAATGAACTTTGTGACCTGTTAAATTTGCTAGGGACAAGCATAGGCGGTGAGCAGTGTTGCAATTTTTCAACAATTGAAGCTTGTATATTACTGAAGTACATTCAGAAAACTGGTATATTCTCATACAACACTTTCCCTATATCAGTTATGTAACACCAAATCTGTGAATATTATTAGTCTATGACTCAACAAACAACATCAGCCATATTTATATATTTAAATTTGGGTAGTTCCCATTGAAATTTCTTCCAAGGACTAGACCATAATTGATATCAGTTTTGAGCATTAATGCGAATATGGTCCAAACCACCTTTACCAGAAAGTCGTGACTTCTGCTGAAGTTCGAAGTAGTCCTGGTACTTGATGCTTTTGAACAATGACTTTTCTTTCTCTAGAAGCTTTGGTGCAGGTGCAACCTCCTTATCAATTGCAGGTCCATTAGCCAACACGACACTGATCCTAGTTTCTCTGTTGTTGAGAATCGCACGATGCAAGACGCTCCTGTACCTCCCGTTACTCACAACCTAATATCCAAAAAAAAGAGAGAGGAAAAACAGTGTAGAGCATTGAGCATACGTCTGAGATTGTCAATTATTTTGCCACCTTACCAGCCCATTGTTCTTGTGACTTGTGACTTTGCTTATTACTGTAAGACCTTTAGATATGGTTGAGACTTTTGTCTCTCACATTTGTAATGCACATTCTGGTTTTAAATGTAAGCTTGCATTGGGAAGTGCTAATTATAACTTGCAACTAATGTACATCATTGAGTCCAATAATTTAATGTAGGTGCTTTGTGTTGTGGTGTGCATGATCCTAGCCATGACTTCAAAAAGCTCTATGCCAGAGCAAAATGACCTTACCAAATTCTACATAAGCTTGGACATGACTATGTATCGTGACATGATTTACCTATTGATATAACTGTTAGTCCCATTTTCACAATGCAAGTTTTGCTTTTTTGTCACGGTTAAAGCTCAAACAATTTAAGAAGAGCAAGAGTGAAAGTGAGTAACCTCAAGTTGATCTCCGATGTTGACAATGAGGGACTTAGGAAGAGGATTAACATTAACCCATTTGCCATCATGCTTAACCTGAAGCCCTCCAATTCCATTCTGAGTGAGTAGTGTAAAGAATCCATGATCTGAATGTGGAGGCATCCCTAGAGCAAGTTCTGGCTGTGGACATGGTGGGTAGAGGTTCACAACAAATATTTGCAAGCCAGAGTCAAAACCAGTGGAGTCAATTATGCTATTGGATTCTAATCCCAAGCTCTCTGATATTCCTTGAAGCAAATTACTAGCCACACCTTTGATTTTTCTGCTATACTCAAATGCAACCTCCCTGCAGGAACAAAAGTAAAATTAAAAACTAAAAATTCAGCAAGGCTAAGTAAGAAGAAAAATATCGAAATGCTATTTACACATCTCTTAGCTATGTTTAAAGCATTGACAAAACATAATGAACTTATGTTCTCTTTGGTTCTACAGTTTTTAATAGAATCAAATTGTTCTACTCAAATTAAGTTATCTGTATAAAATACACCAAATACAAGACGGAACCGATATATTTGGTCATGTTTTGACATGTCTATCAAACACTACTTACTAAATATTACTTCACAAATGAGGATACTACAGAATCAAAATGCATTTGAATGAATACAGATGAAATAGAAACTTTTTAAATGTGAGATGATGTCTATATAAGTAGTTGTGCTCAAAGAGGAGAGAAAACAGTGACTATAGTGTTAAACATACTTGTAACCTGGTGGTTTGTGAGGGAAACTGAATTCAGGAAATGTTATGACCTTGAGATAATCCCTCCAATAATGAACCTCCTCTGCCTGAGGAAAGAAGCTGGTACCGTGCCTGATGGGTGTGAAAGGCCCCTTGTCACCAAACTCTTCCTTTTCCTCCAACGGCATGCCATGAAATTCATGAGACTTTTTCATCACATCAGCCATCAGATTCTCAGAAATTTCATGATTTGTGAGCTGTCGTCCATTGACACAACCAAAATTTAGTTGCAGAAGTTCATGAATCAACACCAAAGTTACATTGTCTTAGCAATAGTAAAAGTTGCATACTATTTCCATGTACTAGTATCGGATTCATCACTTCTTATTGTGCAATTGCAAGTGCAAGGTTCATGGCTTGCATACTAGATCAGAATTTGATCGTAGCACTTGACAATCTTTGTCTTTATGTCTCACTTTCTTTTTATCTTGTCTGTATACACGCATTTTCAAAATACATTAAAAAAATAAAAAGCAATGAACATCGATATATACATGAAACATTTTCCTTTTTTTATAAACAGCAAAGTACCATGACCGGTTAACATAGCATGGAAGAACTAGCAATAATGTTATTTGTACAACCCACAACGACAACTTCGGGACTACTTTTGGCTTTATAACGTAAAGTAAATCTACTGTTGGGTTTTAGTGGAAGATAGAAATGATAGTTGAATAGATGGATATGGGAGGAGATATATTAGCACATGGAATATAACATACATGCATTAGATTGAATAATAGTTGAAGGAGTAATTTGGTGGATTGGAGGGTGATACAAAGTATTTTTAGTTGGTCACCCTCCATTAGACCGGGGGAGGCTCCGGTGCATGTAAACAGATAACATGCACCCGTGCATGTGAAATTTCTTTTTTTGCTTTTTAAATTTTTTTAATAGAGATTTATTCAGAATAGTTTTTAACACAAGTTCGTATACAAATTTATTAGAATATGTAAATTTTGAATACAGTTTTACTCAGTACAGTTTTTTAAGAACACAGAGTGAAAAAAAATCCAAATTATAAAAATCACTTCATATCGATAAAAAAGAAAATGCATAGAATATTTTTTAATTGATTAAATTTTAAAAAAATAAATAAAAAAACCCCAAAAGAAAGGCATGCACCGGTGCATGGTGGATGTTATCTGTTTACATGCACCGGAGCCTCTCTCCATTAGACCACACACTACAATGGCTTCCTAAATGCCTATCTATAAGAGTGGTTGAGGTCAGGAAACTTCTACAAGTTTCCATCAATATGTATTTTACTATATTATTCTACATATTTCATTTGCACTCATAGCAGTCATAGTGCTAGAAACTTCTATCTTAGCTTAGATGTTCTACATGTTTCTAGTTGGTGTTTATTTGTTGCTATTACAAGATTTTACTACATCTGTCTGGAAGCTACTAGAAATTAGTTGACTCTAACTGTTGCACCTTGTGGAATCATCTAGAAATTTGCAGCATATTCCAACAGTTATAAACTGGAGGTTGTTGTACTTGTACATATAAACTATCTAGAAGATGAAAGAAAGGGTTTAGAATCTTACCATGAAGAAACCCCATTCAGCACACGCCTTGCCGAGTTCATGCACAGCTTTGGAGTGGATTTGAGGGTCACCTGAGGTGAGTAAAGAGAAGTCAATGACTGGGATGGATGCTGCAAGCTCGTCGACAACATCATCACGAGGTTCTGTGATAGAATAGTAATTGGAAGGGATGAGAGAGTCTTTGTTTAATTCTGCAAAGTCTTTGATGCTTGAAATGTCTGAGGCATGAAGTTTTTTTGGTTCTGAAGAGAGAGTGGTAGCAGCAGAAGCCATAGGATAATTAGAGTGTCTGTATAATTCAAGAGTGGATTATGGATCTTTCTTAATTATTATGCTAACTTAAACCACATGGTATAGTTACGTCTAAAGTTTTGATAGGATGTTGGATCAAGTAAGGTAACATGGATTATTTGGTTCTATGGAAAAAAGGATAGGATAATTATAATTAAATAATTAAGTAGATAAATCATTTATTAAATATTTATAATAATTCTAGAATGTTGCAATCTTTGGGATTGTGCCACTTCTATGGCTCTGGTTACATTTAGGATTTACTTTTCATTGTAAAAGCTTGTGGCTATTATTCACGGGTAGGGATGGCAATTGGACTCGGATCCGCGAGTAATACTCGCAACGGGTCCGAGTCTGGGTTCAAAAAAGAGACCCGTGGATTTCAAAGAATGGACCCGTATAGGTACCCGCTTTGAACGGTGCCCGAACCCATCTATATTTACATATATGCATTATATATATATATATATATATAAATTTAGTATGTTTGTGTTTAACGAGAGAATTTCTTTGATGTTTGCGAGTGTTTAATGGTGGTAGGAATTAATATTAAGTAGAGTGTGTAATGATATATCAAGAATCCCTCGATCTATAAAAAAAACATAGAAACTAATTTAAAAAATAATTTTTTCTTTAAAAAAATTGCTAATGGGTACCCGCAAAACCCGTCTGGGTACCCGAAAAAGTGTTGACTTAATAGAGATGTTTGTGGAAATAAGTAATTAAATGCTATTGAAAATTGAAAAGGGATCTTATAAATAGGACAAAAATAAAAACTTCAAAAGAGTCTTATAAATAGGATCGGAGGGAGTACTTCTCTTGGTTTAAAATATAAACAAAATTAACTAACTTTATTAAATTTTGTTTCATTCACAATGCTACTTTCCTAAAACATCTCTAGAAAATTGTTATTCTATTTAATTTTTGTTTCATTCCTAATACTATTTTCTTAAAATACCTCTGTTTTTTATAAATTTAAGAAAATTAAATACAATCAACTAATATCCTTAATAAGTATAAAAAGCGGTTAAAATTGCTTACAATTTGAGTAGGAGGAAGTAAGTTGCAGATTATGGATAACATATTGGAACGTTAAAACAAAAAAAGGTATGCTTATCAAGCCTTCAACTTCAATTATGGATATAGTCTTTATGATATAATATTTAATTTAAACACGGGTTTGAATAATACAAAGAGATAAGGCTGTGTTTTACTTGCGTATGTTTTTGTACTAGTGCAGTACCCGCGCAATCTGCGAGAATTAATTCAAATTCATTTGGATTTATATAAGTTAATCCAGGAAAATAACAATTTTATCATTCATTAGTTCGAATTAAACTGTGTAAATAATGTATCGGTTGAATAATTATAAAATCAAATTAATACTCTATTCATCCTTATATATATGGCCCATTTGGAAAAGTTCACATCTATTAAGAAAGTGAAATAATTTAGTCAATTGTATTGAAAATGTTTGATATGTATTTTCAAAATTACCCCAATTAATATTATTGAGAATTTAAAAAATGTTAAATAAATATGAATATTTGTTTCTTGATAAAAAATGTTAAATAAATAGAGATACTTGTGAAAATGGAAAATGTTACCGAAATTTGGAAATATTATGGGCCACCACCCAATAAGGGTATGAACAGTGGTATCGCTTCGCAGATGATGAAGGAAATTGACTCGGGATATGGATAGATAGAAATGACTATGCAAAAAAGATTTGAACCAACGTGACATTAGAAATTTATCGAGATAGAGTCGTACAAATATATGTTCAGCTTTATCAATAAAAGGCATTAAGGTGATTGACATGGAAACAGGGCTGGGCACGGCACCAACCGGTGCATGGAGGAGGATACTCCCGACAACGGCCGTACAACCACCATTGTGGAGATTGACAGTGTGATGAAGCAGTTCCGCCTCTGAATTTTCCAATTTGAGAATGCTGCCTTGCGATTCAACTGAGAAGTCATAAACTTCCTGACAGCTTAAGATTAACTCTAAGAAGAGATTTACTCTTCCTTGAATTCTATGTTCTATGACAGTAAACCAAGTTCAAAATATGTAAATATCATCACACATGAATCAAACAACCAAATCTTTTTAATATAAAAAAATTACGTATTTAAATTTAAAAAAAAAAAAAAAAAAAAAACAACCATGAAACTAACTTCCTCCGCACAACTTTATCACTTGGACCTCACCTTCATAGAACCTGAATACTATAGTGGATGATAATAAAATATTAAAAGAATTTATTACTCCGTCTCATTATCTTGGTAAAAAAATGTAAATTTTTTTGTCTTATATTAAAGTAGAAAAATAAATGAAAAATCTTAAACATTGTATATTGTATCAATAATTGATAAATAAATTAGGAAAATACATCTAAAGATTTTTTTTTGAAGCAATATTGCAATATGTATTAATTGTAATGATATGAAAATTTGTGTAATATCAATTTGTAATTAATGAATGAATCATGATTTATATTAAATAAATACTCTTTTATTTTAATTAACTTGTTTGACTTTTACCAAGATAATAGGACGAAGGGAGTACCAAACAAAAAAAAAAAGATTAAACTGGTTATATTTTAGGGACAAAAGAATTCCTTCAAATGATCAAATTACATCCCCCCATCCCTATTCAAAACCTATATTATAATTTCACAAATAAATTGTTGAGAAGTCAAACTCGAAAGCTAATACTAATAAAAGTCAGAAAAATATTATCTTGTCAATAAATTCAGTTTTAGATATATTTAAAAAACCACATTAAACAATCTACTACGACTTTATGATACAAAAAGATAAAAAATTAAAGGCTTATTTAAGTTTTTGGTCCCCGAAAGTTGACTGTGTTTTGGTTTTAGTCCCTATCTTTTTATTTGACTGATCCTAGTCCTTAAAAGTTCAAAAAAAATTGATTTTGGTCCCTTAAAAAAAATAATAAAATAAATAATTAAACTTATAAAAAAAAATTAAAAAATTAACCCCACCCCACCCCCCCCAAAAAAAAACGCGTACCAACCCAACCCCACCCCACCCACTCTCCCCTTTTCCTCTCTCTCTCTCCCCCATGAAACCCCCCACCACCACCCATCCCCTCCCCTCTTCCTCTCTCTCTACCGCCAATCTGCCGCCACCGCCTATATTATTATTTGCTATCAGAATACATCGTTCTCCACCGTCAATTCCATAAATTTAAATTAAGAATACAAATCAATAATGAAAAGGAAATGATAAAATCCCAAAAAAAAATCAATTCCAAATCGGAGATACACCATGGAGATTCACCGTTCTCCGCCGTCAATTCCAGAAATATATCATATAATCCCAAATCGGAGATGCAGAAGCTTGCATGTGCCGATCGGAGCTTTATAAGGGCGTGATTTGTGAGGGAAGAGACATCACTTTGTGAGCTTGCATGTGTCGATTCGAGATGAAGGAAGAGACCTTGATGAGGGAAGAAGAGAGGGAAGATGCAAGAAGAGGGAAAACGTGAGTGAGAGAGATAAGGCTGTGAGACCTTGGTGAGGGGTAAGAGAGACGCGATTTTGCCTTGAGAGAGAGAAGAGCAGTGGCATGAGGAAGGGAGAGAGACGCGATTTGTGTTCTTGAGAGAGGGAAGAGCGGTGACATAATGGAGGGCGCGAGGGAGGGAGAGAGCCAAGTGATTGAGGGACAGAGAGAGAGAGAGAAAGAGGGGAGGGTGGGTGGGGTGGGGTGGGGTTGGGTACGGGTTTTTTATTTTTTTATAAATTTAATTTTATTTTTTTTAAATTATGTTTGCCACGTTAGCATGAACGGCAAAATTTAACGGCAGAGACCAAAACCAAATTTTTTTGAACTTTTAAGGACTAGGACCGATCAAATAAAAAGATGGGGACTAAAACCAAAACATGGTCAACTTTCGGGAACCAAAAACTTAAATAATTTTTTTAATTTTTTTTTATAAATTTAATTATTTTTTTATTATTTTTTTTTAAATTCTGTTTGTCACATCAGCATTAACGGCAAAATTTAAAGACAATGACCAAAACCAAATTTTTTTGAACTTTTAAAGACTATGACCGGTCAAATAAAAAGATAGGGACTAAAACCAAAACACGGTCAACTTTCGGGGACTATAAACTTAACTAAGCCAAAATTAAAATAGGAACCACTAAACCACCACTGCCATTAATCACAAAGAAAAAAAAAATTATTCCAAAGAAAACATATCAATTGAACTCCCTTTCTGTTCTCACCCCCCTAAACCACCACTGCCATTAATCTCAACTCACAATAATTGTCTCTCTCTCTCTTAATCTGAATCTCTCACTAAAACCAGAAACCAACGAGCAACAATGCATGACTAATTAACACTAATTAAAACAACCCATAAGCCAAAAACCAGATTGTTAAGTACACCAATGCATCCAATGCTTCAACACTAATTCAAAGTTTCTTGCTTATAAATAAATAAAATAAAAAAAAAAAAAACACTTAAGTCAAAGTTTCTTGAATATATTGTAGTGGCAATTGCGCAGAAGGCAGTATATTATTATGGCAATTGCATCATTGGATGAAAGAGCAAGCTATGATGACAGTTCAGTTCTGTTATTTTAATACAAAGTCATCATCATTTCTTTCTATTTTTATCATATGCCTAAAATTTTGCGGTCTAAGCTAAGCAGCACTTGTTTCCAAACTAAAAGACCTATGGGGAATATGCCAAAGACTTCTACCAGTGAAATCTTTATAAACTCCACACAAGAAAAAAAAAACATTCCAGCCCCATCAAGCCATCAATTTAGGCAGCAGTTTCCAGCCAATGGGTATAGAAAATATTTTCAAGCATGAAAATGGCTAAAGTAATTACACTGTGTTTGTGTAATTTTTTTGAAATAAGCTAAACAGAGCACACTTACATAAGCTTCTTAGGTAAACTTATCGGAAAAATAAGCTAAAAAGAGGTAATAAGAAGGACATAAACTAATTTGGCTTAATTATATCACAAGTCCCTAAAGTTTGAGGTACTTTTGTCAGATGCCCTTATTCTTTATTTTTCAACGTCTGACACCCCGAAGTTACTTCTGGGTTTGTCATATACCCCTACTACTAATTTTGACCAATTTTGGTGACATTTAACATCGGAATCCTAGTCAGACACATGAGGTTGGCCATGTGGTGCTACGTGATGTCACATGTCAGCAAAACTGGCCAGAATTGGTAGTAGAGATACATGATAAACTCAGAAGTAACTTCGGGAAGTCAGACATTGGAAAATAAAGAATAGGAGTATCTAGCAAAAATACCTCAAACTTCAGGGACTTTGACATAATTAAGCCAACTAATTTTATAAGCCCAAATAAAGTTGTTCCAACCACTCAGCGATTTATTTTTTACGAAGCCTTCCTTCTGCTCTTTCCCTTTTTCCGCGAAACATGATTAGAAGTTGAAGGTTATATCCCAGATCTATTGAACTTTAAAACAGAATTATTTACTTATGGTCATCATCATTTTCACATAACTAATTGTATATATGAGTTGCGTAAGGTTTTAGCTATTAGCATTATGTGTCTAATATCCAACGAGTTTTTTGAATCCATACTATATCAGCACATTAATAAAAAATAAGGTTTTAAGTTTTCACGTAGTTCAATCTCAAATAAAGTTTTCCCCTAATTCTAGATCTAAATGAATGGTAGTTTTAGTATTTCTTTTGTTCAAGAGACGTTATTCCTTTCATCTTTATTTTCTCTTTATACCACTTTCTTCTGCATGATACTTTGTTGTAGTTTCAGCATTATTCACTCCAACTCCATAATATCTAGGATTTTGAACCATTACCATTTTACTTTCCTTAGAATATGTTATTTTTTTCTATGCAAAAAATTATCCAGGCCAGGGGATCCCATCTTAGGTGTTTGGTTCCATTCTTCTACGTCAACACATCCTGCAGTTAGAAATAGTTCAGTTTTGTAGTTAAACATAGTATAAGGGTAGTATTTGAGTAAAGATATAGATGTTTTACCAATGATCCAGATACTAAAATGTAGAAATCCGTTGGCAACTGATTTTGCATGATAATATCAACCTTTGGTGGGGAGTATTCTGCTTTCATTTCATACACCTGTTTGATTAAATGTCATGATGTCATCACCTATTAGTTTCTGTTAAGATGTTTAGACTCTATTCTAACCTAAAAAAGAAGAAAAGAAATCTTTTATCAGCTGGGTGATAATGACAAGTTTAAAGTTGATTTAAACTAAAAGAATCAACAATGATGGCAATCCAAACATAAGACAGACAACAATAGAACTGCTAGGAAGCCTAATAAAAAGAGGAACGCAAACAAAGTATAGGTAAAATACCCTTTTCCACTATGGATCCATACTCATTGATGTGTTGATAAATTTCATCTCTGGACAAATATTTCATCTGAACCTTCTCCAGAAAGAACCATTTTCACTTCCAAGGATTTGATTTTCCTTGACATCTGAAACAGTAGAGTACTTGCTCCTTGACATATGATTCAATGTGGTAAATGACCTCTTCAAGAGCACCACCTAGAACCAAAGCATCCAACAACAATTCAGTTTGTAACTTTATATCAACAGCATCCAAACCATAATCTAGCATGTAAACTCTAGTACCAACGATGACAAAAAATCGTTAGACATCAATAAAAATCAAGACTAAGGACCGGAAAGAAGATTGTTGCAGGTGACAAACACGAATCAGAAAACAGATCCAAAGCATTATAAGAACTTTGGGGTAGTTTCTGAAGAAAAAAAAAAATCAATGAAGACATAAGCACAGATCAGAAAACAGATAGCCTTTAATTAAATAAAAGCATTATTAAATCTTAAAAAGAAGGAAGGATGAGCTATTCAAAGGCAAGTAAGAGAAACTCCAAAGAAAAATTTGAAGAGAAAACCATTAGACTGAAATGTACGACAGCAAATTAAACAACCTTAGCTTACAGATACAGACAATTTGAAACCTATTATGGTAAAACCAAGCCTGCGGGATAAAGAATAACTTAACAACTAACCGTACATGTCAACCCTAATGAAAAAAGGGCTAATGTGAGAAATCCAAAATTAATTAACGGATTAGAGTAGGCTAGTAAATGATGAGGTCAGCATGTATGGGAATTTCGACGGCTCGCGTTGCAAAGCAAGCTCATTAATGCACCCCCATCAAATGATAAAGAACCAGAGTAGGAAAAACTAACAGCAAATAAAATTCAGGAAAGATAAAACAATATGCATACAGGAAGACGAAGAACTTTACAAAGCTTTGCTATCTCCGGCTTCAGTAAAAGATGTAAGCTTTTCGGTCGTTTCCTTACTTCATCGTTGCTTTGAGGTCTCTCTGCATTTAATCAAACAAAAAAAAGAGTAAGGAATACATTTGATAAAAAATAGGAAAGCAGACCAGAAAACCATGTGCAATTTCTCAAAGCATGGAGAGGCTAAAGAAACTAAAATTAAAGTAAAAACAGAAAGCTTTTTAACAACTAAGATTGTCGAAGTTTCTAACTAATGTGGTTGAATCAATCAATCGGTCTACTGTTTGCTCCATTCCACCTCTTCTATATCTAAAAATAAAATCAGATAGGGAATTGAAGGAAGCACCTTCTGAAATTTGAAGGAAAAACGAGAGGATATGATAATCACTTGAGGGAAAATACATTGCAAGAGGTGATAAATATTCATACCTTCTGTATTGTTGAATTTCAAACAACAAATGTCGTCCACCCTTGTGTATCTTTCACACATCATGACTAAGGCTATCCCTTTTATATACCATGACATTGTAACATTTTTTAATGACCTAAAACATCATTGGATTGTGCTTACTCAAAGGCTAGAGCGCATTGTTTGAAGATGCATATAATATTTAAAAAACAGAAAGAAGAAAAATAATCATCTAGAGCTAATTTATTTGTGGTGTTAAATTAAAAAAAGAAAAAAAGGTTTGCATAATGGTAAGTAATATCAAATGACAGGTTTTAACCTGCAAGTACATGATAAATATTTATCATTGACCGTTTCCATTCTAACCGAAGAATTAAATCAAAAGAGTGCATATGAATTTCCAGCAAAACGATAATTGCATGGTCTGCATTTAACCAAGATAGTGAGGCATACACATCTGTTTTCTCAAATTCCCATCCCATTTAGCATGAGTAACAATAATTTCATGATAAACTGAGAAACAGAACCCAAGTGTATGCAACTTTTGTTAATTCCATTACTATCTATGCTTAAAGCAAGCAAGCTATTAATAGGCCATTCATGTTATATGTTTCTCTCCAATTCTACATCAAAATAGCATTGGGGTCACACCATGCAATCTGTCTTCTAAAGAGTTTACCTCCTGAAAAGAGAAAGACAAGTTTGAGTGTGAAAAAATTCAGACCCGGGTTAATTTTTGTCTCTAATTTTTTAGTACAATGTCATACTAACTAGCAAATTAAATTTTTTAAAAAAACATTAAAGATTGTTGAACAGGTACAATGAATAACTAAGTCATGTTAAAAAATGGTGAATCCAAGACAATTTAGTAGCAGGGATGTAAATTATATCCGGTCACTACACTCAGCAAATAAAATATATCTGCCTGCTAAATCAAATATGTCCTCACAAGAATGACCTAGAAGGAATTTCTAGCATCCCGATCAAGCATCACAAAAGTCCAAGTACATGTTGATTCCTGGACCAGAAGCTTAAATTTCAAGCTAATAAAGGAAAAGATAATTAATCAGTCACGACATACTTCAAGGGAGAAATGATATAGCTAGTAAATAAGTCAAAACAAAATACAAACCGCTGTACAAAGTTCAGAACATACTTATCGCATGTCTCACAAAAAGTGACCAAACATTGCCTAATAGTGATCCTTTACATAAACATTCACTAAAAAACCATTGTGACTCATTAAACTATTGAATATTCAATAAGGCATTTTCACAAACATGAGGCATGCAACGGTTAAAAATATGTGCAAATGGTAAAACAATGCATTTCTCTTCCTACTTCTTTCTCAAAGAAAGAACAACACTAAAAAAGAGAGATTGAAGGCAATTGATGAGAATGAAATGACAATGACCAATTTTTAGAGGAGAGGAAGATGAATTAGAATTTACCTTTTAGGAGGGACAACAACAAAACGGCTTATATGATCTGGGCGGAGGAAAACTGATCACCGGGGATGATCTTCGGGTTTGTTTTAGGGGTGTGCAGGACCCGGACCGACCCGGTGACCCGGACCGGACCCAGTTGGTTCGGGTCGGGTTGGACCCGGTCTCATATGTGAAAAGGAGACGGGTTCGGTCCAAATAAAACTACCTGCAATCGGGTACGGGTCGGGTTCGGGTTTGCCTCAAGGTCACCCAACCCAACCCGATATATGTAAACATTTTTTTTATATATATTAATGGTGTAAACATGTTTTTATTTTATTTTTATATTATATATTTATACAATACATCATATATTAAATGACGTCATTTCTAACTTAGCAATTTAATTACTTTTTATTTATTTATTAAGTGACACTGTATTACTTGATTTTACTACCAAAAGTCCAATTTTCTTATCTTTGTTGTACGATATTATATAAATGGCATTTTATAAACAATATTTCCCTAGTTCAATTATTTTTTGTAGCCATAAGTGAAATCTTGAATCTAAATTTAGCATAGTTTTTTTTGTTTACATCGAAACTTAGTATCTAGCAATGATTTGCTTTACTTTGATCCCACTTTTAGGCTTGTGATTTTGTCCCGGGTCAACCCGAACCCGTCCTCATCTTGACCCGTCCTACTTAGATCCACATATATTCGGGTTTTTTTGGGTTTAGGGACGGGTACGGGTTTAAAAATTGACCCTGCTAATATTTTCGGGTCGGGTGACGGCCACACCAAACCCGTCCCAACCCGTCCCACGCTCACCCCTAGTTTGTTTTGCGGCCCGTGGCATCCCACGGCCAACGTTAGTATCCACGACAGTGAAGAAGAGCGCAATGGGAGATAGGGGTTGTGATGGAGGTTGGGACTCGATTCTTGTCTCCCTTGGTTGTGTATGAGGTGAGAAAGTGAGAATATGAGAAAAAGAGATAGAGTCTGAAATAGAGAGTGAATGAGAGAAAGAGGAAGGTGAATGAGAGAGGTTAAAGGGGCTTATTCTCTCAACTAGGGAGGCTTTAACCGAAGAGGTTTCTTCCACGGTAAGCTTCACTCATAGGCAGCAGCTTCAACAGATAACTTCTATGCACAGACCTATATGTAGGGTAACCTAGCTCACAAAGCAGAAATCGGTAGTAGCAATGATGTAAAGAAAAAAAAAATAGTGAACTGATATACTAAGAAGAGGCGAGAAATGACCAAAGCAGGCATGAGAGGGCAACAAAGTAATGTATGGCTGACGTGGAAATGAACAGTGCCGAAACAGTGGGATTCACTACCTTGCATTTGTAGTATAGGATATGGGTGTAAGTGGTTCGGTCTCGGACCGCGAGACCGGTCCGACCGAACCGAAAAATATGGTCCGGACGAATCTCGTGGTCCGATCCGGTCTTAAAGTTGTTGGACCGTTCTACCGTGGTTCGTTCCATGGTCTCACAATTTTTTAGACTGCGAAGACCGAACCGGACCAGTAGTTGAAATATTTAAAAAAAATTAAATAAATAAAACATGGAGTAAGGCACAAAGCCTTTAAGCCTTCAGCAACCCTTCGTAGTTCATACGTTCACAGCCACACATGAGTTGATCTCCTAAACCTAGATCTCCTTCAACATGCTCTTCACTTTACTGCGACCCTAAGCCTCTCTCCTTCACAGAACCATAAGTCGTCGCCGTCTTTCCACCGCAACCTTCCTCCGCCTTCCCTCTTTCTTCCCTCCGTTCTCGACCTCTCTCTCCCTATCACCATAGCCACTCGCGTTTCCCTTCTCCAGTCGCGCATCACGACTCTCTTTCTCCCTCCGTCGATGGTTTCGTTGTGTCGCCATTGTTCCTTGCGTTGTTCCTTTCTCCCTTCGTCGCTGGTTTTGCTGTGCCGCCGATGGTTTCGCTGCTCCGGTTATCTCTCTCCCTCACTCATCGGTTCTCTCTCTCTCCTTCCATTCTCTCTCACCGATCTTCGTCCCTACCGTTCTCTCTCACCGGCTTCCGCTGCCGCCGCTTTAGCAGGAAGCAGCTGCTGCTGCTTGGAGAAGGAGAGGGAACCTTAGGGTTCCCAAGTGAAATACGGGCCTGAAGGCCCGGTTTCAAAAAAAAAAAGCTTGAACAATTATGGTCTACATAGACCGGATCATAACGGTCTGGTCTGGTCTTTGCATATGAAAAACATCGGGACCGAATCGGACCGGACCACATTAATTTATTCGGTCCGGTCCCTAAAGTCCATTAAAAACCGGACCGTTACAACCCTAGTATAGGATATAAGTTTCAAGGTTGTGTCTATGCTGCTCCGGGCTTATAATGCACAGGGGCAGCTTTTTTTTTTTTTAAAGTAAATTTTATCATGCAAATTTACTTAGAATATTTTTTTATGCAGATTTCCTAATGCAGATTTATTAAAATGATAAATTTTTTATATGTGTCAGACAGCAAATAATAAAAAAATTCAAATCCAAATAATAAAAAAAACAAAACATATTTTTAATGAGTAATATGTCAGATTAATTCCTGATTTTATAAGTATCGGTCAAGTTAGTCCCTGACTTTATCGAAATAGCAATTTAGTCCCTGAGATTTCATTTTAATTCACATACGTCCCTATCTTTATCCCATTTTAAAGCAAATACATCCCTGCGATAGTGACGACAGGAACTAACTTGATCGACGTTCTCCTATCTCAGAGACTAAATTGCTATTTCGATAAAGTCAAGTACTAACTTGACCTACGCTTACAAAATCAGAGGCTAATCTGACATATTACTCTATTTTTAATTAACTGGATTTTTAAAATAAAAAATAAAAAATATTTGGCCGGAATATTGAAACTCGGAGCATAGTAGCACGCATCACCAAGTTTCAAAGGTCCCCCCTGCAGAAAAACCAACTAACCAATCCATGTGTTGTTTCAATAATGGAAACGGGGGTATCAAAAAAGGGTTTGTCTAACATATGCATAGTATGCATCTATGCATAGGATAAACAACCATAAAAGGTAAACTTATTTGAAAACTAAAACATTATTTTTGAATTTATCAAATACATCATTTTCCCATAAAATCTTATCTTTTCAAGTTTAATTAAGCTATGCATGTGGTGCATAGAATAGAAAAACCCATAAAAAAATATTTTAAAAAAATACAATGGAAATATAAGCTCTAATGTTTCCTTCCATTGGCTTTACAATATGGAAAATGCTAACAAGTGCCCTTAGGGCATTTGTTAAGCAACCAAGTATAGTAAATAAGTATTAGAAAATGTAGCTTTTGGGATTTTCGAGAGAGAAGATGATATTAACTTAATGCATTTTTTCTACCTTTAGAAACATTAACAAGTGCCCTTAGGACACTTATTAGCAAAACCCTTACAATATAAACAGTAAAACAAATGCAAGTAGAGCACCAACTTATCTTTTCAATATAATGAATGCAATTTAATTCTCATAAATAATCCAATAACATTTAATGTTTAAAATGGCGTTTACTTTGAATTTTCTTGTAATCATTTTTTATTTTTTTTTGGATATTATTCTTTTTCTATTAAGGTTTGATTTTTTTATGTGTTTTTTACATTTTTCTTCTACTATTACACCGGAAATGATCGTTTTTTTTAAACGTTTTTCTTATACTATTACACTGGAAATGATACCTTAAAAAAGAAAATACCATGAATGCGTGTGATTTTCCTTTTCAGCTAAAAATATAGATTCAATTTGTAAACTACTTCCTTCGGTCCCTATTATAAGAAAATATAACCGAAATCACACTTATTAAGAAAATTAGTTTTAATGTATTTAATTTTATCAAAATCATAAAAAATATGACTACTTTTGAAAAGTTATATTGGGAATAAAACAAAAATTAAATGAGATCACTATTTTCTAGAAACATTTTGGGAATAATTGTATTGAGAATAGAAAGTTGGTTAATTTTTTCTTATATTTGAGACCAAAATATGTATGTACCATTTTTCTTATAATAGGGACCTGAGGGAGTATATCATAAATTCAATATAATGAATTCAATTTAATTCTCATAAATCCAATAACAATTAATGGTTAAAATGACGTCTACTTTGAATTTTCTTGTAATCATTTTTCATCCTTTTTTATTAAGGTTTGATTTTTTTTTTATGTTTTTTTTAACGTTTTTCTTCTACTATTACACTGGAAATGATACCTTAAAAAAGAAAACACCATGAATGCGTATTTTTATTTTCTTTTCTGCTAAAAATATAGATTCAACTTGTAACATACTACCTCCGTCCCTAATTATAAAGTTCTCTTGGGAAATTTCACATCCATTAAGAAAGTGAAATACTCTCTCCGGTCCAAAATATAAGCACCCTTTTTGTGAGAGAGAAAGCGTACTTATAATATGGATCGGATGGAGTAATTTAGTTAATTGCATTGAAAATGTGAACTTTTTATATGTATTTTCAAAATTACCCCTATTACTATTATTGAGAATCTAAAAAGTGTTAAATAAATAGGGGTGTTTGTGGAAAAAAATAATTAATGCTCATTGAAAATTGATAAAGGGCCTTATAAATAGGAACAAAATAAAAGTGTTAAGAGGGCCTTATAATTAGGGACGAAGGGAGTATATCATAAATTCAAAATAATGAATGCAATTTAATTCTCATAAATCCAATAACATTTAATGCTTTAAATGGCCTCTGCTTTGAATTTTCTTGTAATCATTTTTCATTTTTTTTTTTGGGATATTATTCTTTTTTTTATTAAGGTTTAATCTTTTTTCATGTGTTTTTTTATGTTTTTCTTCTACTATTGCACTGGAAATGATACCTTAAAAAAGAAAATACCATAAATCCATGTTTTTTTTTTCTTTTCAGCTAAAAATATAGATTCAACTTGTAACATATATATCATAAATCCAATAACATTTAATGCTTAAAATGGCTTCTGCTTTGATTCTTATTGTAATCATTTTTCATTTTTTTTATTAAGGTTTGATCTTTTTTTATGTGTTTTTTACGTTTTTCTTCTACTGTTACACTGAAATGATCGTTTTTTTTTAACGTTTTCTGCTACTATTACACTAGAAATGATACTTTAAAAAAGAAAATACCATGAATGCATTTTTTTTTTGGTAATGAATGCATTTTTTTTTATTTTCTGCTAAAAATATAGATTCAACTAGGGAGTATATCATAAATTCAATATAATAAATGCAATTTAATTCTCATAAACCCAATAACATTTAATGCTTAAAATGCAGTATACTTTTTTTGGTTTGCACCCTGGTATCTGGCCTACTGGGCCGACTAATCCAGTTCGAGGGGGGTCCCGGGGTTAAGGTTTTATTCATCTCCCAACGTTGTTGCGGGGGATCGAACTGTGGTTCGCCCTACCAAGTGCAGCCCCTGGCACCACTGCACCAACAGCTCATTGGTAAATGCAGTATACTTTATAAATATATATAAATTACTGTAAATAGATAGATATAGATACATTGATAATTTCTTGAAAAATTATATAAAAGTATGTATTTTTTTAGACTTCTTTTTTATTTATATCTTTCTTTCATTTTGCTATCATGTAGTCTCTTTACTCACATATATAGATATATATTGATATAAATATAAAATAATTATTGTGCTTAAGTGAATTTTTTAATTAAAAAAATTTTATTTTAGAAAATGTCCAACTTGTGTATTACAATTTCTTTTATACTTTATATGGTCTTTGGTAATAATTATTTTTTTTTCTTTACTAATAATTATATTTTATACAATGCCTAAAAAAATTAAAAAGGAATGACATAAATAAAATATCACTAAAACATCAAAAGCAAGTATTATTTTATATTTTTTCTTTGGATATGGATATTTTATATTATAAACCTCTCGGGAGCTTTTTAAAAATTCTCCCAAAACAAGTGTATTTTTGATTCAAGTGGTACATAGTCGTTTTTCCTCAAGCAAGACACAGGTTTCAATCTTCCATGTGGATAAAACTTGCATTCGCAGAGTTAGCCCCCTTATATTTAATCTTGGCTAGATAAAAAATGTTACTTTTGGAAGATACCCGTCGTAACTAGACCAATAAAATATTCTCACGTACATTTGGCTTAATTATGTCATAAGTCTCTGAAGTTTTGGGTATTTTTGTCAGATACTCTTATTCTTTTTTTCGATGTCTGACTCCCCGAAGTTACTTCTGGGTTTGTCATATACCCTTACTACCAATTCTGGTCAATTTTGCTGACATGTAGCATCGGAATCCTGGTCAGAGGGGCAGAAGGTTAGGCACATGGTGTCTTGTGGGCGAAGATCATTTTCTTTTAAATTAAAAAACTAAAAAACTTAATATTTTTAGTCAAATAAAAAAAAGAAAAGAAAGGATTGAAGAGAGAGGTCGTCTTCGTCCATGTGACATTTCACGCAGCACCACATTACCAACCTCCTGCGTCTGACTAGGATTATGATGTTACATGTCAACAAAATTGGCCAGAATTGGTAATAAGGGTATATGACAAAGTCGAAAGTAACTTCAGGGAGTCAGACATTGAAAAAAAAAATAAGGATATCTGACAAAAGTACCTCATACTTCAGGGACTTGTGACATAATTAAATTTGTCATATCCCACCAACTAAAAATTATTTCTATTTTAAAATAAATCTTTGACTATTTAGAGAAGCACATTTATTATTGAATAAATGAGATGGCTAGATTTAATTGGTTGAAAATATAAACTATGGCTCTGTTCGGCAAGGGTAGCTAAGAGCTTTTTAGCTAGCAAGGAGCTTTAGATTCAGTCAATATGCTACTAGCCTTGTTCGGTGAACACAAATTAGAAGGAGCTTATAGCTTTTAAAAAATGAGCTTGTAGCTTTTAAAAGCTAGCTTTTAGAAAGCTACTTCAACTAGCTTTCAATAATTCATTTACCAATTATACCCTCAAACAAAATTTAAAATTATTTTACTACCCTTTAATTAATTATTAATTATAATTTAATAATTTTGTTATCATTAACTAATTAATTAACTACATAATTAATAAATTAAGAAAAAAAATAAATTTAATTAATTATAATTTAATATTTTTTATATTTTATTAATTAATTAATTAATTAACTATCTATTTCATAAATAAAGAAAAATATTTGAAAAATTTAAAATAATAAAATGTTGCATGTCCTTTTTGGTCATTTAATAACTTTTAGCTACTTTAAAAGCTAGTTTTGCCGAACAACACTATTTCAAATAGTTAGCTAAACAGTTATAAGTTCACAACTACAAGCTAGAAGCCCATAGCTATAAGTTACAAGTTCACAATTGCAAGCTAATTTTGTCGAACAGAGCCTATGTTGACACATATTCATCTTTTGTTTCTATCTTAAAATTCATTTTTCATTATTTAGAACAAGAAAAATATCTTTGAATAAAGAGATGACAAATTTTAATATATTAAGAAAGTAAAATATCAATTAACAAAGTAGCTCGTCTCACCCCACTAATATATAAAGGGGGCTACGAAGAACAGAGACATCTATTCAAGAGTAGTGAATAGTTAATTGATCAAGTGTGAGTGGTTGAGTGTGAGGATGTCTATTATTAAATTGGCTTTCATATTGGTTTTCATCATGACATCAGGTTCGAAATACTTTTTACTTTCAATATCCGATCCACTGTGTTTTTTATCCTTGTTTATGAATCATGTTCTTGTTTCTTACCTTTTTTTTTTACTCCATTTTTTTTATTATACCTTCAAATTTTACTTGCATTATATTCCATATGATTTATTGTTTTTGTGTTCATGGATTATTTGTATGTACGCAGATGTGTGCAAAGCATCAGATACCTATGATCCCATTCTGGCATTTACTTGTGAAGGAAACTCGATGTGTCAAATAGCATTTGGCCCCAAGTGCCTTTGTATTAAGGGAGTGTGTTGTCCATCGTTACTGTTAGACAAAATACATAGCAAACCATTGCAAGATTGAGCACTATGATCACCTTGTAATGCAATCAAAAAATGTGCTTTAGAATAATAAAAGATTAATAATAAAGGTTTGCATCTTATTATGTTACATCCGAATATAGCTTATGAAAATGTTAAATAAAACTTAACATTTACCTATCTTTTAATAATAAAATCTTCTATATTAAAAAAAAACTTTCAACATATTCCATAATCTTCCTGGTTAGATTTTTTTGCATTTCTATTTTTATTTAATAAATAAAAAATTGATCACAAAGTTATATAACACGTTTTGACTTTCATTAAAAAATGGTAATTTTGAAAGTCAATAAAAAGCTAATTCCCTATGGTCCCAACAATTTAACATCTACAACATCTTAGTGAGAGAGAAAAGAGAGTGTGAAAATGTCTTTTTTTTTTACAAAATTAGTGATCATAATTTTAGTTATTTTTTAATTTTAATTTTGTTCTAAAATGTTTTTTTAATCTCTGGTTTTTTTAAAAAAAAATTAAATAAATCCTTAAATCTAATTTTTATGTTATAATTTTAAAAAAGTGATATATGCATTTTTTTTAAATATTTTGACCTTAAATTTAATGATATCTATTAACACCCCAATTTAAATAATGATATTCAAATGCAATTTCTTGAAAATATATAGCAACGAAAAGAAGTAATGAGCGGAAATAAAATTATCATAAAAATGTTTGCTTTCGGGGTTACATCTGGACAGATTACAGAAAGGGCATTACTTCCATGCAACCAAATTTTGGATGGTTGTAAAACAATCCCTTAGTAGCCCAATGGTTGTTTGACAAATCAGCTAATCTGAGCTGTCAGAGCTGACATGACAATGATTTAAAATTGATTTGGCAATGACATAAATTCATTAGCTGAGGTGTCAAACAACCATTGGTCAATTTAGCGGATTGTTGTGCAACCATCCAAAATTTGGTTGCATAATAGAAATATTCTTACAAAAAAAGTAAAGTACAGATTTTTCCTTCCTTCTTCCACTGGAGTATGTACTTGCTTCATCATGAAGCTGAACTCATTATGTTTATCACCTTTAGACTCTAAACAAACAAGTATGGACGGGGAGTAAGTCATTGACATATCATTATTAATTAGTGAATAGCAATTTACATAGTTAAAAGTAAACAATCACAATCAACATGTATTTTATGCACATGATGCATGTCAATCAAGGTGTTTTTAACAAGCATTATTATTATCTTGTTATTCCGTATGCAATGTGTGCGTGTCTCCCAAAAAAATTTAAAATTCAATTCATATGTACGTCATCTCAAGCTAAATATTTTTGTTTGCAACCATTGTACAACTTTCCCCCGGGCATCACATCTAGGCCCCCACGCATCACACCCAGGCTGCGTGCATGCCATACTCATGTTACCTCAGACTGGCCTCTTGGCATAACGCCCAGACTTATTTGTAAATTTCAGATTTTTATTCCAGAATTACGATCATATCATATGATTTTCCTTTCTTTTCACATCTAAATGCAATGTTATGCACAATTTCGTTATTTTTTATTTCAGTGAATATTGGACTTTAAACGGGTTTTTATTCATTTATTATCACGTTCAATACCACATATTGTTTTATTGAACCCTTAATTGTCCAATTTTACTATAAAATATCCTTTCATCTTCGGGAATGATTATTAATCACTAATACAAGTTATATTAACACTTTGTAGTCAACATATATTAAAATAGGTGAAGTTGAGGGGTATTTTTTACTTTTCCTCGATGATAGCTTTTCTCTCCAAATTTGTTTCTAATCCTAGCCATCCATTGCAAATAAATCACATCCGTTCATATCCCTCCTAAATTTCATTCTAATCCTAGCCATCCATTGCAAGTAAATCACATCCGTCCATATATTTTTAATCTTTTCATTTTCCTTTCATTTTATGACTGCTTACAATTGAAACAGTTAGTATTTTTCATTATTTCCTTTCAATGTGCGATGCAACAAATGCTATTCTGACCGCTTACAATTGATAGTCATGGAAAGCTTGAAAAGTGACAAGGTTACATTAAGCATATGAACAATTAGTATTTTTTTTAATTGGTAGAAAGCCTTCCTTTCAATTAGTATTTTTTCCATTTTTTTTTGGTATTTTTAAGTGTTTGAATTTTGCTCAAATATTTCCTAATACAGAGAATTGAGACTTGATGGTGCACAAAAGAAATCAAAGAATGTGAAGAAGTAAGTGAAATTCTTTTCAATATTGCGTTGATCTTTAACACAATATTTCTTCTCAATATTTCTTTTTTTATAATAGGTTGATCATGAAAGTCTTCCTTTCAATTTATCATTTAAATTTTTGTTTAAACATATTACCTTGATGATTTCAATGAAATTCACTTCTTTGGTGACCAAACTTACAAGGTAGTCCATCAGATTATTATGCAAATTTTTTATTTTATCAAAGTTACTATGTGCACCATCGTACATTTCCTGCCCTTCTAGGCCTCTACAATCTGCATATATATATATAAATGCTTGGTCAAATATTTTTCTATTTAAAGCTTATTTGTTACCGGCCTTTCGTCTTTCAATGGGAATGTTTTTTTAAATTTTTGGTATCAAAATGCCACTTGCAAAAAAAAAACGTATAAAGAAGGAAACCTTGGTTGTTTGAGCATATGAACAGTTAGTATTTTTTTAATTTTTAATTTTTTAAATTGGTGGAAAACCTTCATTTCAACTGAAATTATTTCCTTATTAAGTATATTTTATTTCCTTATTTGTCATAAACATTAAGCATATGAACAGTTAGTATTATTTTTTTTAATTGGTAGCTAGAAAGCTTTTTCATTTTTTTTGGTATTTTAAGTGTTTGAATTTTGCTCAAACATTTCTTAATACAAGGACTTAAGACTTGATGGTGCACAAAAGAAGATCAAAGAATGTGAAGAAGTAAGTTAAATTCTTTTCAATATTGCGTTGATCTTTAACACAATATTTCTTCTCACTATTTATTTTTTTATAATATGTTGATCATGAAAGCTTTCCTTTCAATTTATCATTTAAATTTTTTATTAAACATATTACCTTGATGATTTCAATTATTATTATTATTTTTTTTGGTATCAAAATGCTTCAAGTTGTCTCACAAAAGTTGTTGTACGTAAGTTGTAACGTGCAAGCTGTTGGCATTTTTACCCAATTCTGGATGCTGACACGAATCATCTTTCTTGCTTTAAATTATTCCTTTAATGTCCAAATAACTGTAAACGTGTGTGTATAATAATATTTCTTTTCAATATTTTGTTGATCTTTAACACAATATTTCTTCTCAATATTTCTTTTTTTATAATATGTTGATCATGAAAGTCTTCCTTTCAATATATCATTTCAATTTATTCAATCACATGTAAATAAAATTAATGTTTAATGTTTGAATAAATGGAAAGCCCTTAAAAAAAAGGGAAGGATAGCAAAATTTAAGATCCGTGCATCGCACGTGTAATTTTCCTAGTAAGACAAAATAGAGTATACAGAGGAGTAAAAAAAAATGAACATCATATTGGTGCAAAGTTATTATTCCAAGGTTACTATTTGAATATACAGTAACTTACTATTCGAAAGTTACTATTTGAACCATAACCTCAATAATTCATCGAATGAATTATTCGTTACATAGTATTATTCATTGCATAGTACTTGAGAATTTGGGCGCATGCTCACGGGCCCGCCCGCCCGCCTGCAAATTTTTATGGGTAGGGCGTTGATTTTATGTCCAATTTCAAATTTATGTCGTCCGTCTTGCCCATTTTTTTTTGGGCATTATCGGGCGGGATATTTTTTTTAAAATATATGTACTTATGTTGGTTATTTGTTATTTGAAAATATTGTTATTTATTATGTACTTATGTTGGTTAGTGCCTTAGTGGTTACAACCTTACATGTTACTTATTGATGAAAGTTACTGGCTTTTTGATAATTGCTGGCGTTTTGATAATATTATTTTTTGTTGGTTAGTCACTTTGTCGTTACAACCTTATAGCCTTACAAGGAATGTGTTAATTGTTGTTGCTGGCCTTTTGAAATTGAATAAGAGTCATGTGCTCATGCAGTTATATATAAAAGTTAAAACAGAGAAATATTGATAAGAATTTGGTAATAAAAGTGAAATATTATTGTGAGTTTGTAATAAAAAATTGTAATATGATATTTTTAAAAAAATTTAATTTAAAGCGGGCCGCCCACAAGCCCGCACTATGGGCGGAGCCTAGATTTTTCGCCCAAAAAATTTTTAATGGGCGGGCGGGCATGGACCAAGCCTGCCCGCCCGCTCAAATTGCCAATGGTAATAGTACTATTTGATATTATAAATCCCAGTATATAATACTTTAAATTGTGTTTGACCATCTCTA
Organism: Crotalaria pallida; assembly: GCA_037953625.1. NCBI lineage: Eukaryota > Viridiplantae > Streptophyta > Magnoliopsida > Fabales > Fabaceae > Crotalaria > Crotalaria pallida. Next base: position 150,290,925 of record CM075650.1, read on the forward strand.
CTCAACAATTTAAATTTCCAATTTCTCTTAAACTTGGTCAACAATATGTAACACATACATAAAAGTCATATATATATATATGGAGCTGACACGTCAGCAGTTTTTGAATTGCAGGTGTTGTGGGGTGTTATCCCACATGTACCGGCAAGTCGGTTTGTTGATATACGACGATGATAACGGATTCTCGGTTAAAAAATTCTGCCATCAAGTTTGGATATTTTGGGGTGATGTGTGTGCCGTGTGAACTGAGAGATGAGAGAGTCCGGTCATACCTTGACCACTAACTGTATTTATAGGGCGATTGGAAGGAGACACTGTAATGATGAGCCATGATGGACATTAAGGCCGAAGAGTAACGACTCCATGAATGTCATCATTAGCAGCATAATGACGAACCGTTATGTCGGTTACGTATTGATTGACTATTGATGCCGAATTGCCGGTATGCCAAATTGATGCTTGTTGGTCCGTGATACCGGTTATTATTTGTCCGTGGTACCGGTCCTTAACAGCAGGTATCCTCTTTTTATAATATATAATTCATATCATATAAAAAATCGACTCTCTATGCAATAGCTAAGATCCACCAAGACATTTCACCGCTAAATCAACTCTCTAAGTATTGAAAAAATTATTTAATGCAAAATAAAATATTAAAAAGGAATAAATGCAGAACCAAACATGCTCTTAGACTCCCTTTAAGAATCGAGTTTGAGTGTTGCTTAAAATTTTCACTCTATTATTAGGATAAATTATTAATTAATTAGGTGCAGTCAAATTTGCTTTTCCAACCTTAGTTGTTCTTTAAAGTCTAATGTGTTTCTATCATTATGTTAATACTTTTGTTGGTTACCGAGTATAATCTCAAAAATAAATAAATAAATACATATAAAGAAAGATTATTTTTTTTTAAAATCATATAAGAAAGAATTGATTTATACAAATGTAGGCTAATTTTAACTATTTAGTTATATTGAAGACTGAAGTTGTTATATCTGTCTAAAATCATTCAAGGTAGAAAATTTGAAGAGTAGTATATATTATATTTTTTATTGAAAGCCTAATTGGTGCTTTTTTGTTTGTGATGGTATGGTCTATCAAATCAAGTTTATGCTTAATGATTTGAGGTTCAAATAAAGGATATGTAAATCCCAATTTAAGCGGATTCTACATCGGTGTAGGCCTTACTTCTATTACTATTTTTCATAGCATTGAAACTTATTTGCATAAGAGCTTTCATAAAATCTCAAATAAAATTTTAGACCCTGAAATGATTCATGCATGATAATAATGGTAATAGAATCATAAATGAAACCAACTTAGTTAGTTTCCTGCAGTCGATTTGCCTCTAAAAAATAAAAAAATATATGAGTTTGATGAGTGTTAAAGAAAATGACTGTATTGATTTGCTTTTATGGGTTATGCTACACTTTTATTGGATTTTTCACTGTGATTTTGGTAGGAATTGCAAATTAGTCTTAGATCTTGGTTGATCTTAGACTTTTTAAATTTTGTACACTCTTAGTTGCTAATTCAAAGATTAGTTTCAATACCATTTTGGAATGCGAGAATATGGCTAAAAACCGTATCTAATAATCCTTATATACATCAATAAACAATGTTTATCTGGGATAGTAGAACATAACATAACAATTTCTTGGAAGAGTAAAATCGGTAATATGTTGACTATAGTATTTTTATAAATTTTGCTTAAGTAGTTTGTTACACAAACACATACCAACTTGCAATCCTAACAAATGAAATTTAATTGTCATCTTAATACACATTCATGATGTGACAAATGTTAATGGGATCCAATCTATTGTCTAAATGAAAATTGATTGTTAAAAAAAGTACCTCCTAAAAAACTAAATAATTTATGCAATAACTACATTTTTTTTAAGACTTATAACTAACTTTTTTGTCCATGAGTAGAAAGCCATGCATATAGTATAATGCCTTATGATTACTCAAATTCAAAAAATAGTATTTAACATGAGTTTTATTAAGCTATCCAATATAACTTTAGTCTTTTTTTATTGTTAAAAAAAATTTCAAAAAATATGAATGTAGGATGATACATTTTAGATACGCAAATCCATATCATAAAAAATGATAATTAGGAATGTACCTAAAAATAGTTCAATTTATGCAAATACTTTCATTTTGAGTATAAGAATGTGAATCATCAAATATATCATTTACCTAACTTTACCTTTTAGAAATGCTTTTACTTTTTAATGGTTCATATAGTTATTGCAAACGTTTTTTTTTTGTTTTTTTTTGTTTCAATGAAAAGAGATTCTCACAAGAAAGGGACATCAATTGAATGCAAAGTGAATAATATATATATATATATATATATATATATATATATAAAGTTATTTTGTTAGTATGTTTTCACAAACTTGATCATTTGAATTTTATCAAATAATTTTATGTTGACAAATTAGTTGATACTAATTCAATTCAAAAACATAAAATTATTTACAAGGTTTAATTAAGTTTTTGGTCCCTGAACTTATGGGGTGTTTTGGAATTAGTCCCTATTCTTTTTTTTGTTGGTTTAGGTCCTTGAACAGTAACTCCATTTGAAATGCATCCCTCCGTCTAGTTCCGTCAGTCCCACCTCCGTTAACCCCCAATGGCAACACACCACACCCACAAGTTTTATGACACGTGGCAATTTTTTTAAAAATTAATTTATTTTAAAAGAAAATAATTAATAATTAATAATAAATAATAAATAATTAATCAATGTTTGTGTGATGGGCTCCTCTGAATTCAATTATTTGCAAAATAGTTTTGTCAAAGTCAGGAATCTTACTGTAGTCTCAATCCCAAATAAATGTATTTGTTTTGCGCCATAATATGATGTATTGCTTCAATAGTTCCCCACCCTTCCCCCAGGAAAAACTTGTATACTACACAGTTTTGCTCACATGTGCTCTGTTTCTGATATCCAGATTCAATCATTTGTTTTTGTCATGGCCAAGGGAGAGAATCATTACATTGCCTATCTGGAGGATATGTATGAAGACAAGAGGGGCCTAAAACAGAAAACTGTTACCAAAACATTACAAATTTCCAAACCAATCTACTATCTGATATCCAGATTCAATTCATCTTCCCATTCAAAATACTTGCATGTGCTTTCTTTATCCTGCAAACAGATCCAGAAAACACAAATTAAAATTGACCAATTGCATAAATACCCTATAATTCGAAAAATCCCCAAATCCAGGAACCCTAGTTTTCAAAAGATGACATTTTTGAGTTGAACCCCAATTTCAGGTACTGCAATAATGAAATACCCAACTTCAACAATCCTAAGATTAACAAAATGTCTACATAGCTGGGGAATAAGAGGAAATAAGCTTACCCTCCACTTAGGACACCTCCAAAACCTTCTTCCTGGATTCTCTACGGTATGAGATGTGTACAATTTCAAAGGACCACAATCACATGTGAAACCTTCGGTCGAGACGTCCTTCGCAGTGAAATAGGAGGGACTGCTCGAGTGGGTGCTTGTCGTGGCTGCCATTTTTGAGATCACAGAGAGTAGGGGAGATGGAACGAAGACTAAAGGACGAAGGAGAGAGACACGAAAAGGATGGAAAGAGAGGGAGAGAGAGGGACGGAAAGAAGAACAACCTTGAAGAAAGGGAGAGAGAAGACCGAAGGATCAGAGAAGGAGAGGGAGACTGAGAGTGTTGAGTCTTGAGAGTGAGATTGAAGAGAAAAAGAACGTGAGAATGAAAGAGAGTGAAAGAGGAAACAACCTAAACCCACATAAAAAATTATTTTTTTTTTTTAAAAATTAATTTATTTATTTTAAATTCATTTGATTAATTTTTTAAAAAAATTTTGCCACGTGTCATAAAACTTGTGGGTGTGGTGTGCTGCCATTGGGGGTTAACGGAGGTGGGACTGACGGAACTAGACGGAGGGATGCATTTCAAATGGAGTTACTGTTCAAGGACCTAAACCAACAAAAAAAAAAGAATAGGGACTAATTCCAAAACACCCTATAAGTTCAGGGACCAAAAACTTGGGAGGTTCTACAATGCTCATTAATGAGTTTCTATTTGGTAACATGTAGTAACAATACACAATAAAAAGTTAAAAGTGAGACAGTAAAAAAAAAATTACCTGTCCATTACCTTGCAAATAGGTCCCTCCAATATTCTTCAACCGGTTAAATCCCGATTGGAATAAAAGAAAAAAAAATCCCACCTCTTGAGATCTGGATCAGACCTTCAGTTCTTGCTTCTTCCTTCGTTTCCTTCCTCGTGCTTCATGGTTCCTGCTCTGTTTAAGGGCGTTGTTGCTGGTTCTTGCTTCCTCGTGTGCTACCTGGTTCTTGCTTCCTGCTTCGTGAACCACCAGAATGACGAACCACAAGAATCATGAGCCACCACCACAGATAGGCCAAGGTCTCCACCTCATCTCGGACCCCATCGTTCTCTTGACATAGTTTTCAGGTATATGAACTTCACCTTCATTTTTCATAGATATTGTTTGCTATTTATGCATTAGGTTTAGTGTTTTCAATTTGTTGTTCCCAAATCTCTAAAGTTCACACCCAAATCCCTAAAGTTCACACCCAAAACATCTATTGTCTCCAGATTAGTTGTTGGTTGCTGGTTGCTCTGGTGTTAGATGTTGGTTGTTGGTTCTTCAGTTGGAGGTGTTGGTGAGTGAGCAATGGATTTGGAGGATAATAATGAAGAATATGAGAGCAAGTCTTCAGCACTATTTTTCTCTTTAAGTCTCAGCACAATCTCTCTTTTAAGAATAACAAATAGTGCTGGTGTTTTCTCTTTCCCATTAAAGATCCTAGCATTCCTTTCAGTCCATAAGAAATAAATTGCTGCAGCAAAAATAGCAAACAAGGCCAACTGCTTACCCTTCTTATACTTCCATGCATATCTTATTTGTTGCGTCCATATTCTATATTCCAACTGTATGCTTCTTAATCCTAGCCAATCACAGCATAGTTTAAGCACTTCTGCAGAGTATGTATGGACACTTAAAGAACAAGTGCTCAATGTCTTCATTAGCTATATGACAGAAACTGCACTTAGTATTATCAATTGTAATGCTCACACCGGCCTTTTCATACATATAATAGTTGCAAAAGCTGATTCATACATATATAATTAGATGAGGAGTAGTTTGGTAGTAGTCACTTCGCTGCTGCGTTACTAGTTCACAACTGGTGGATCTATTTGCCTAATTTGTTTTGACAGACTTAAAACACTGTTTTGCCTTATTCAGAGTGTATTTGAATAGTACCGAGTATAGCTAAGTTAAACCTTACGCGAGGATAGTGTATTTTTCCATTATGCTTCTCTTGGTGTCTCACGATTTCCTCTTATTATCACATTGGTTTAACAACTTAATGATGTTCTGTTTTGCAGGAAAATGCAATATTTATGCATCTTCTATGCTTTAGTTAATATAAAGAGATCCTATATGTAAATTTGGTCTATTTTTTCTGTCTTTTATATCTGATTAGCTAATTCTCTGAAATTATGTTGGTCTATGTTTTCATTTGATAGTGTCATTGATGTTATTTTCAATAGAGAAATGTGAAGCTTTTCTTCTTTAACTTCCTTCTAGACTGTCTTTTTCTGTAATGAGTTTAAACCAAAAAAAGAAAGAATAAGTGTTACCTTTTAAAATTGCTAAAGCATGTTGTTGGGTAGATGTATAAGCCACAAATGAAATTTTGGTATAGCTCTGGTTCATATAAATGAGGTCATGGACCATGTATATAGGCTACAAATCTAATTTAGTTTTAAGTTTTAATGCTTACAGTTGTGCTTGTGCCTTCACACTTATCAGTCTGCATAAATATATTAGGGGTGTCTTTTTTTTTCTGCACTTCTAAATATAGGCTACAAATCCAATTTAGTTTTTAAGTTTTAATGCTTACTGTTGTTGTGCTTGTGCCTTCTAAATATCCTCTAATGAAGGTATTTATATCTAGTGGTTGTTCAAAAAAATGTGTAGACAGATGTTAAACATTGTTTATTGAACTTAAAGTCATATAATCCTTAATATATGAGAAATACTTACATTTTTCTTGATTTGTAGGTTCTTCTAATGACCATACAGAATGCTCCTCCTGGACTTGATTATGACCGTGATAAAAAGTTCACAAAGGTATCAATGTTCTTTTTGGTAGAGAATATTTACGGATTCTAATCAACTTTTTAGAAGTAAGATTCTTGTCTTGACATCCATCTCTATCTTATTCTTTACTATGCTTAGAAAGTTAGAATTTTGATAGATTCATTAACTAACTCTTTTCTGGGATGAAATAATTGCAGGATACTCAACATTGTAACCATGGTCAACAATAATGAAAAAAGTTGTTGGAACTGTAAACTATTGTATTTTTAACATGCTTTTATAGCAGACTATTGTATTATATCTATATAATAGAATTTTGTATACCGAACAAAAATATCTAGAATACTCTTTCTTGACTTCATATAATTGGATTTTTAGTATATCACTTGGCTTCAGCGTCCAACAATGAGTATGACATGTTATAAAATTTGGGTTTGACGAAGAAAATATAGCCACAGCCCACAGCTTGAGCTGTGCATATTTTTCTTTTTTGAAAAAAAAAAAATTATAGGTTGGCCACGGTTAAAAGTGTGGCTAGATATTTTTTTAAAAAAAATATCTTCTTATTTAGTCACGATTATAACTGTGGCTAACTAATAAACCCAGATAATTCTTTTAATCCATAATTTCTCTAATTAACTTCTTTATAATTAATTAATGCATTTTAATATATTATTATTTCTCTTAACGACTCGTTCCCTTTAAACTCAGTAAGGTCACACGTGAAATCGACTAACTAACTATCGCCTCGTTCCCCTCAATCTCACGAAGGTAACACGTGAACCGAAGGAACTAACTCTCAACTCGTTCGCCTCAACTCATTCAAACAAAAATTAAGAATTGAGAATAAAAAAAATTAAATAAGATAACAATTTTCTAACTGGGGATGTTTTAGGAAAATAGCATTATTAGAAATGAAACAAAATTTAAGAAAGTTAGTTAGTTTTGCTTATATTTTAAACCAAGAGAAGAAGTATGTTCTTTTTGCTTATATTTCAAATAAGATGGAGTAAAACTTAACAAAATTGGTTAATTTAGTTAATGGTACTGAAAACGTGAACATTTTGTATGTATTTTCAAAATTACACCTATTATTATTATTCGAAATCTAAAAAATGTTGAGTAAATAAGGGTGTGTGATGTCCTAGGGCGAGAAGAGCCTCTAAGGAAGGGGAATCCACCTTAGAGGAGACTCTGCCTAGGGTTTATGTGTGATGTTTGCTGGGAGTCCTCTAGTGGCCAAAAGGGGAAGCCAAAGAGATACCCTAATCACTGGTGTGTGAGGGTGGCGATTAGGGTAAGAGGACGTACCTTTGCCCCATGTAGTACTGAGCTACTTATAGGGGGGAGCTGGTTTCCCTAATGGGCCAACTTGGGGCCCAAGTAGGGCCAGCCTGTAATGAGCTAGGAGCGGTGCGCTGTCCTTGCGGATAAGGATGGGGTGAGCTGTCCTTGCGGATAAGGCTGGGGGACGTCATCATGTCCTTGGTGTCAGAATATTTGGGGTGATGTCGGACCTGGGAAGACGTACGGAGATCGGACCTGATCAGAGGCATGAGGTCGGCCCGTATCTGGCGCTTGTTCGGCCGTTGAGCCCTAAGCTCGGCTAAGCGTTCAGTGGGTCCCTTGCTAGGTCCTTGAGCTTTTAGCGGGGTTTATGGGGAGTTCGGCCTAGCCAGGTCCACCACATAAGCCCCCCAGCTCGGTCAAGGCTCTTTGAGGCTTGCTCCGAGGTCGTGGTTCGGGTATTCTTCCCGAGGTCCATCACTTTATGGCCGAGTTTACCACATAAGCCCCCCAGCCCGGTCAAGGCTATTTAAGGCTTGCTCCGAGGTCGTGATGTTCCGCCTCTGGTTGGCGCGTGTGAGCCGCAACCTTCTGGTTTGGCAGTGACGGTGACATGAGCTTTGACAGCTGTCTAATTACTTAGACTTGGAATGACATTTACTTTTCTCAGGCGTATGTCAGACATTCTCGGTCTATGGAGCGTCATCATCATTGTGACGTTAATCGAGGTCCACGCTTTTGGCTGTTGCGCGCCACGTGTGTTGGTTCTTATGGCTCCTCACTGGGTTGGGCCTTCTGGGCCAAGCCCATTATTCAAAAAGAGAGGGAGGACGGTTACTCTTCCCTGTACTTTGACTAGCAAACTGTCTCTGTTGCATTTCCTATTGAACGGTTGGTTTATCTTCTCACTATACCCACGTTTCTTATTTCCTGCGAATACGTTTCCAAGGCAAGGTTTGGTTTCAACGAGACTTCCGTGACTTGTTCTTCCCTTCCTTCGACATACTCATTTCTTTTCTGCGATATACACAAGGTATTCTTCTTACTTCTTCTTTCCTCATTCCTGGGTTTTGGTTTCTGCATTTGCGTGATTATTTGGGTGGGTTTTTTGTGGGTTTATCTGCGTAGCAATGGGTTAGTCATGCTTTTAAGGGGACGGTCTTTCTTGTGGGCACACTGAATTTTCTGGGGAATCTTTGGTTTAAAAGGTATTTGGGGTATGGTGGGTAGTGCTAGGGGCGTTTGAGTAAGCGCTTGTTGGGGTGCGAGCCAGAGGAGTATTTTCGTTGTTCTCCTATAGTAGCAAGGAAGAGGACGGCCCTTCTGGTATCGGATCCCTTTTTTTTTTTTTTTTTTGGGGAACCAGGGGCAGTTCCTATTGAGGCTGTTCGGGGAGGAGCGCGGGGTACCTGTGGATGGGGGTTTTTTTGTGGGGTTATTCTTCATGACCCATAGAACTGACATTCGAGCTTCCCTGTTCTTCCACAGGTACGATGCCTCCTCGGAAATGTGCCAGTCGTCCCGACTTGTACCCAGCTCCTACTGACGCCTCCCACTATCACTGGGTGGATGTTGAACCGAAGGGGATCCGGTCTCAACTGGATTGCGATGACTTACTCGTCAACGTGAAGGGGGCGATATTGCCCTGTTCCCAAGATCCTAGCGGGACTTCTTATGAAGTTTTGCCCTGTTCGGCCGACGACCGAATCTGCTCTCGAACCGACCCCGACTCTTTCTTCTTCTACGCCGACCTAGTACATAAGCTTGGCATAACTCTTCCGTTTACGGAGTTTGAGATGGGCGTTCTGAACGAGCTAGGGGTGGCCCCTTCACAACTGCATCCGAACACTTGGTCCTTCCTTAGGGCCTTTCAGAGGTACTGCGGGGCAAAGGGGCTGACATGCACCATTAAGCTCTTCCTTTGGATATACAACCCCTTCGTTGGAAACAAAGAGGGGGTGACTGGTCGGTTGTGGGTGTCCACCAAGGCTCGAGCTCACTATGGGCTTTTCGGATTATTCGCCGAGTCATGGAAACATTTTAAACACAGGTTCTTCAAATATAAATATGTCGGTAACGGGCGACCTTGGTTCCGAGATGAAGCGGGGCCAAAATTTCCTTTGCAGTGGACCCAAGAGTTTTTTAATCGATATCGAGACACACCCCAACAATGGTCGGGAGTGACTCTTGATGCAGCCGAGGCGGAGGCGGCTTTGCATTTTCGTACTGAATACCTTAGTCGAAAATCCCAGCTCGACGTTGGGGTATTCATGACTTGTGCGGATGACGTGGTTTTAACTGAGATCGGTAATATTTCTTGATGTCTTGTCTCTGTCAAGTCCTTTCCATTTATTTAATGTGCTTCTATTTCTTTTCGCAGAGAAACATTGGTCCACCATGTCGACAAGGGCTTTGAAAGCGTCCCTGGAGGCCCGCAAGCGGAAGAGGGGAGAAAATGTTTCCCGAGCAGCTACGGAACCTGTTGCTCGGCCGACACTGCCCGACTCTACTCATCCGACCTTCAGTTTCCTCGCCCAATCGCCGGCGACGAGCGCGGAGGTCGATAGTGCCGCTGATGCTCCACCCCGGCCGCCTGTTGTCAAGAGGTCGGTCAAAGAAGCTGTTGTTAATCTTTCGGGGTATGAGCTGAAGATGATGACCGAGGGGTTAGCATTTCATCTGAAGAGGGCTACCAATCTCTTTAGCGTTCTATCCGAGTATGGAGATGAAGTAGCTGCAGGGATATCGGCCGATCAAAAAAGGAGTCATGCCGAAATCCAAACTGAGGTGGTCGAGCTAAGGACCAGTACCAGGGCCGCTGAGCAAAAGTTGGCCGATCTGGAGGAAAAACACCGTCAACAGGTGGAGGAGCTTCTCAAGGATCACGAAGCCCGGTTTGCGCAAGCAAGGGTTGAGGTGAAAGAAGCTGGTCGAAAGGAAGGCTTGGCCGAGATGGGACAAGTGGAGGCGAAGCTTGAGAAAAGGGTTGCTCAAGCTCTGAAGCATAAGGTAGCGGCGCATGAAGCTGATTTTAGTTTTGAGAAATTTGGTAACAAGATTTTTGCCGGAGCTGTGGAGCAACTTTTGCATTTAAATCCGGGCTTGAGGATCCGAGTTATTGGTGCCTCCGCTGGGTTCGGGGTTGAAGATGGGAAGCTGGTCGACTATGACAAGGACGGTGTGGAAGTCGATCTGAACCAACCCGAGGCGGATTTGCCGAACCCGTTGGAAGAGAAAACTGACGAGGAGTTTGATCCGAGTTCAGTTATACTGTCCGATGTTGAGGATGAGTTAGCGTAAGCCCCTTATGCTGGGCGGCTAATATTTTGTGCGAGTACTATGTTTTGTGTACAACAGCTTTTCATAGTGTAAACTTTGTTTGGATCATGCTTGTAGCACATTATAAATTTCAATGCAAGTTTTGTTTTTAACTTGTTGCATGCTTTATTTATTTTAAGCCTAAGGTTTAACTTGAAACCCTGTAAGGTACTATGAAATTTTGAAAATGTAAGTTGAATGTGAATTAAGAAGGAGTGAGTTTTAACTTGAATATCTCAGTAAGTGCAGTAGGCTTATAAGTGTCCTCTGAAAAGAGGCACTGTATATAAGGGAATACGGTGGGGAACTCGGATTACCCGTCTTGGCCGAGGTGGGTATCCTCAGCCCCGATGTAGAAGAGGTTGCTGAGTGAAGAGATGTGAAAACATTTCACTGCAAGCTGTACATCATCGGGTATCCCTTGTACATTGTGCATACAAGCCGGTCTCTTTTAAGAGATGTAAGCTGTTCGTAGCGCCATGCAACGTTTAGGTGGCTAATGCTAAATGAGAAGCTAGTACGTACGTATGTAAGACTGTGGCACTTGAGAGAAAAAAAAAAGTTCTTTTCATTACTTAAAGGATCAGTACATCATTCCTTGCAAACAATGGCAATATACCGAGGTGAGACTAACTGTAATATATCTTATGTTTCGCGACGTTCCACGAGTTCTTAAGTTCGGAGCCTTCAAGAGTTTCTAGTCGGTACGCCCCAGAGTTTGTTTTTGAGATTACTCTGTAGGGGCCCTCCCAGTTTTGGGCGAACTTCCCGTCTCTTCGGTTCTTGAGGCCAATATCGGCCCTTCGGAGTACCAGATCTCCTACCTCGAACGACCTGGGCCGAACTTCTTTGTTGTGTTGCCTGGCTTGCCTTTCTTTTGCTTTCTTTTCTCGAACCGATGCCGCTTCTCAGACTTCTTCGGCCAGGATTAGATTTTCTTTGATCAAATTTTCGTTTTGCCCTGTGGGTCTCTCCCTCATCCTGAAGGTATGGATTCTTCGTTCAATGGGGATGACCGCGTCACAGCCATAGGTTAATCTGAACGGGGTTTCACCTGTAGAGGTCTGGACCGTGGTTCTGATTGACCAAAGGACCTCCGGTAAGAGCTCGGCCCATAATCCCTTAGCTTCCAAAATCCTCCTTTTTAGTCCGTCCACGATAACTCTGTTGGCGGCTTCAGTTTGTCCGTTGGTTTGGGGATGTTCAACTGAGGAAAAATGGTGGGAAATACCGAGGTTTTCTGCCAATATCTGGAAATTGTTGGCTGCAAACTGACTGCCATTATCGGTGATTAATGTTAGCGGGAGCCTGAAGCGAGAAACGACTTGCTTCATGAAGAATTTTTGGATTCTTGCCGATGTGATGGTGGCTAGTGGCTCAGCCTCGATCCACTTGGTAAAGTAGTCCACGGCTACCACTATGAACTTTAGTTGACCTGGTGCTGTTGGGAATGGTCCCACGATGTCCATTCCCCACATGCTGAAGGGCCAAGGTGATGCCAGGGAATGCAGCTCCTCAGACGGTTTCTGATGAATGTCACTGAAGAATTGGCATTTGGGACATCGGCGAACGTGGTCAATAGAATCCGCCACTAAGGTCGGCCAAAAATATCCAGCCCTTAGTATTTTTCGTGCCAAGGATTTGCCTCCGACGTGGTGGCTCCCAAACCCCCCATGAACTTCGTCCAATGCCTCCTGGGCTTCGTCAAGAGTGAGACACCGCAGAAGAGGAGATGACATTCCTCTTCTGTAGAGGATCTCATCTATAATGACATACTCTGCCGCCTTCCGTCTTAAGGCTCTTGCTTCTTTCTGATCAGCCGGGACGATATTGTGTTCCAAAAACGACCTTATTGGGTCCATCCAGGTTGCTGAGATCGAGATGGTCATCACCACGCTCGGGTTTGAAATTTGCTCCTGAATTAGGCTTTTGTTGTTCCCTCCGCCCTTGGTGCTTGCCAACTTGGAAAGAACGTCGGCACGGGAATTGGAGCTTCGGGGGATATGGTTAATGGAGAATTTTTCAAATTCTAGAACCAGGGTTTTGACTTTATCTAAGTACTTTTGCAGAATAGGTTCTTTTGCCTGGTAGTCTCCGGTGATCTGGGACACCACCAATTGGGAATCGCTCAAAATTTGGACTTCGGATGCGCCGAGCTCCTTGGCCATGCGAAGACCAGCGAGGACGGCTTCGTACTCTGCTTGGTTATTCGAGGCGAGGAACTTGAATTTTAGAGAATATTCAATGCTGATTCCCTTTGCATTTTCCAGAATTACTCCTGCGCCCGCTCCTTTCTGGTTGCTTGATCCGTCGATGTATATAACCCAAGTATCCGAGTTAGGGCTTGGATGGGGCTCTGTGAACTCGGACACAAAGTCTGCGAGCACTTGAGACTTAACCGCCTTTCTTGGTTCATAGGAAATATCAAACTCGGACAATTCTATCGCCCAAGCCATCATTCTCCCTGCGAGGTCCGGCTTCTGAAGGACTTGTTTTATAGGCTGGGTCGTTCTTACGACAATAGGATGGCTTTGAAAGTATTGCCGAAGACGCCGTGCAGCCAGGATAAGGCAAAACGCGAATTTTTCCACTTTAGTATAGCGGAGCTCGGGGCCTTGCAAAGCTCGGCTTATAAAGTAGATTGACAACTCATTCTTACCCTCTTCTCGGATCAGCACCGAGCTAAGTGCCGAACTTCCTGCTGACAGGTAAATGAAGAGGGTTTCTCCTTGGGCGGGACTGGAGAGGATTGGGGGGGATGAAATATACTCTTTAAGTGCCAAGAAGGAGGCTTCGCACTCCTGGTCCCAATTAAAAGCTGCTCCTTTCTTTAGTAGCTGGTACCAAGGTAAGGCTTTTTTGGCAGCTTGGGGGAGGAATCTTGAAAGCGCGGCCATCCTTCCTGCTAGTTGTTGCACTCCTCTGAGGTCGGTGGGGCTTTTCATTTCCAAGATAGCTCGGCATTTATCGGGGTTGGCCTCAATCCCCCTTTCTGATAACATAAAGCCGAGGAAGGCGCCTGCTGGAACGCCAAAAGTGCACTTTTCTGGGTTCAATCTCATATTGTGTGCTCTAACACGCTCTAGTACAGCAGCCAAGTCTTTGACATGGTCTTCTTTTTTTCTGCTCTTGGTAATCATATCGTCAATATACACCTTCATAATATCACATTCGATGTCGTTGAAGACTTTGTTCATCATCCTTTGGTAGGTTGCTCCAGCATTCTTCAGTCCAAAGGGCATGACAGTGTAGCAGTAGGTCGCCTTTCCGGTTGTAAAAGTAGTTTTGTCCTGGTCTGAGGGGTACATGGGGATTTGGTTGTAACCTGAGTAAGCGTCCATGAAAGATAACAGTTGGTAGCCCGCCGAGTTGTCGACGAGCTGATCGATGATCGGCAGTGGGTATTGGTCTTTTGGGCATGCCTTGTTGAGGTCGGTATAATCTACGCACATTCTCCAGCTGCCGTTTGCTTTCTTCACCAGGACGGTGTTTGCTACCCACTCAGCGTATGGGATTTCTTTGATGAACCCTGCCTGCAATAGGTCGGAAACTTTCTCCTGGATGACTTTCGCCTTCTCCGTCCCTACTCGCCTCATTTTCTGAGCTACTGGTTTGGCTTTCGGGTCTACACTCAGCTTGTGGCAGATGAAATTCGGGTCAATTCTTGGCATGTCAACTGAGGTCCAAGCAAATAAGTCCGAGTTGGTTCGCAGTAGGTCTATTATTGCTTCTCGGATTTCTGGGGAGAGGTCGGATCCCACCTTGAGGGTTTTACTAGGGTCGGAAGGGTTGATCTGGATAGCCGACCAATTTCCTTGTGGGGAGAGTCTCAAGTCGTCTTGCTCTGCCCGGACGTCCAGGTCGGCTAACAAGATTCTTCCTTTAGCCAACATCGGTCCGACGAGCTCCTCATTCTCTTTCTCCTTTACTTTTCCCCGTAGACTTGCATTGTAACAAAGTCGGGCTCTGACCTGATCTGCTCTGATCGCGACGAGTGCGTCGTCTGAGACGATGAATTTTAACGCTAGATGAACTGTTGAAACTACTGCTCCGAAGGCCTGCAAACAGGTTCTTCCCAAGATAGCGTTGTAGGGGGAATCACAATTGACTACCAGGAATCTGACAATCTCCGTTCGGGCCGAAGGTTGTTCGCCTAGGGTTACCGGGAGGTGGATTGCTCCTACAGGACGGATCGCCTCGTTCACGAATCCAAACAGCTTTCCTTCGAAGTTTCGGAGATCAGAGGTTTTCAACTTTAGCGCCCGGAAGGTCTGCATAAAGAGGATATCGGCTGAGCTGCCCTGGTCTACCAGGACCCGGGCGACCTTAAAGTTGGCGATCATGGCCGCAACCACCATTGGATCGTTGTGGTTAGGGACTATGCCTTCCAGGTCGTGATTAGAGAAACTAATGGGTACCCTTTGAGGTGGTCTCTTGTAGATCTGCTTGTGGCGAACGGCCAAGACTTGGTTGATGTACTTTTTCCTTTCCGCCTTGGTCTCACCACCACCGGCGAAACCTCCCGAGATATTACAAACTGGGAAGCTTGCGGTTGAATTAGGTGGGGGAGGTAAGGAGGGGGAATCTGGTGTCCTGTTGTCAGCAAACTGTAGAGGCTGAGCGGGGCTACGTTCCTCGCGGAACTCTTTTTTCTTTTTCTGGGTTAAGGTGTGTTTAGTCATGGTAGGTACTGGTGGGAGTGATTTTATCTGTTCCCCACAGACGGCGCCAATGTGATGTCCTAGGGCGAGAAGAGCCTCTAAGGAAGGGGAATCCACCTTAGAGGAGACTCTGCCTAGGGTTTATGTGTGATGTTTGCTGGGAGTCCTCTAGTGGCCAAAAGGGGAAGCCAAAGAGATACCCTAATCACTGGTGTGTGAGGGTGGCGATTAGGGTAAGAGGACGTACCTTTGCCCCATGTAGTACTGAGCTACTTATAGGGGGAGCTGGTTGCCCTAATGGGCCAACTTGGGGCCCAAGTAGGGCCAGCCTGTAATGAGCTAGGAGCGGTGCGCTGTCCTTGCGGATAAGGATGGGGTGAGCTGTCCTTGCGGATAAGGCTGGGGGACGTCATCATGTCCTTGGTCTCGGAATCTTTGGGGTGATGTCGGACCTGGGAAGACGTACGGAGATCGGACCTGATCAGAGGCATGAGGTCGGCCCGTATCTGGCGCTTGTTCGGCCGTTGAGCCCTGAGCTCGGCCAAGCGTTCAGTGGGTCCCTTGCTAGGTCCTTGAGCTTTTAGCGGGGTTTATGGGGAGTTCGACCTAGCCAGGTCCACCACAGGGTGTTTGTGAAAAAAAGTAATTTTAATTGTCATTAAAAATTGATATATAATCCAATAAATAGAGACAAAATAAAAATCTCAAAATACTCATGTACTCTCTCTGGACCCTATTATAAGAAAAAGGATGTATCCACAATTTGGGAACAAAATTTAATAATTCGGATGGGAGCAAATTTATTTTTTATTTTATCAACTCATAGAATTATGCATGTTAGTTGGTTCAGCAGATGCCTTTAATTAATTACTCTCTCAGGCTCAAATTATAGCAAAAGTAAATAATTTTACGCTTATTAAGGAGATTAGTTCATTGTATTTAATTTTCTTAATTTTATAAAAGAATGAATAAAGTTATTTTAGAAAAGTTGCATTGGGAATGAAATAAAAATTAAATAGGATAACAATTAGCTAGAGATGTTTTAGGAAAATAGCATTGACAATGAAATAAAATTTAAGCAAGTTAGTTAGTTTTACTTATATTTTAAACCAATAAAATGATTTTTTTTCCTTATATTTCAAGATAAAGGGAGTATGCATGTGACAGCCTCCAACCACCTTGTCACCAATACTCTAGGTAGCAGGTCTCAATTTCTAACCGTCCATGTCTATATATTATAATTTCTACCTCCACGATTTATGTAGACACTAACAACACTATGCTGACCCACCCAAAAAAGCCATCATGCGCATGAAACGCAAATCTGTCAATGCGCATTCTAGAACTTTTCCAAAAACTTAATTAAACCTATTTACAGTTACCCTAATTTCACCGACCTCTTTTTCTTCTTCTTTCTGTTTCCATAAATCCCAAAATCCTAATTGACTGCAAAAAACTTTGAGACCAATCCAAAGTCCAAAGATGAGTAGCAACGACGACAACAATTTAAAGACGTGGGTTTCCGATAAACTTATGTCGGTGCTGGGTTACTCTCAACCCACGGTGATTCAATACGTGATCGGCCTGTCCAAACGTTCCGCTTCTCCTTCCGATCTAGTTTCCCAACTCGAAGGTGTCGGGTTCTCATCGTCGTCGGCTGAGACCCGCGCTTTCGCTTCAGAGATCTTCTCCATGGTTTCGCGCAAACCCTCTGGCGGCTTAAGCGAGTATCAGAAACAAGAGAGAGAAGCGGCATTGCTGGTCAAGAAGCAAAAGACTTACAAGTTATTAGAGGATGACGACGAGGAGGAGGAAGATGTTCGCGGCGAAGAAAGTAAGATTTCTAAATCAAAGAAGGGTGATAGTAAGAAGAGGAAGTTTAGGAAGAAGAGCGAAGTTAATGATGACGATGATGATGACGTGGAGGAGGATAAGGGGGTTTTGAGAAAGGAAAGGGAGAGACGAGGTAGGAAACGAACCAAGCGCAGTGATGATGATTATGATTCGGAGTCGGAAGAAGAAAGGCTGAGGGATCAGAGAGAGAAGGAGGAGTTAGAGAAACATATTAGAGCTCGAGACGAGGCTGGGACGCGCAAATTGACTGAACACAAGTTGACACAGAAAGAGAAGGAAGAGGAGATTCGAAGAAATAAGGCTTTGGAGAAGGACGATATTCGTGCATTGAGGAAAGTTTCGAGGCAGGAGTATTTGAAGAAAAGAGAAGAGAAGAAGTTGGAAGAGCTGAGAGATGACATAGAAGATGAACAGTATCTGTTTGATGGTGTAAAGCTTACGGAAGCTGAAAAGCGAGATCTTAGATACAAGAAAGAGATCTACAATCTTGTGAAGGAACGGATGGAGGAAGCTGATAATGTTAATGAGTACAGAATGCCCGAAGCTTATGATCGGGACGGTGGTGTTAATCAGGAGAGAAGGTTTTCCGTGGCAGTGCAACGCTACAGAGATACAGCTGCAGAAGAAAAGATGAATCCTTTTGCTGAACAAGAGGCATGGGAGGAGCATCAGATTGGTAAGGCAACGCTGAAGTATGGTTCGAAGAATAAGAAACAAGCTTCTGATGATTATCAGTTTGTTTTCGAAGACCAAATCGATTTTATAAAGGCATCTGTTATGGATGGTGACAATGTTGATTATGATGAAGAGATGGCTGATTCATTTGAAAAGTCAAAAGCAAAGTCGGCATTAGAGGCACTTTTAGATGAGAGGAAAAAGCTGCCCATTTATCCATATCGCGATGAATTGCTCAAAGCAGTTGAAGAACATCAGGTACTTGTAATTGTTGGTGAAACTGGTTCCGGAAAGACTACGCAGATTCCCCAATATCTGCACGAAGCTGGCTACACGAAGCGTGGTATGATTGCTTGTACTCAGCCACGACGTGTCGCTGCTATGAGTGTCGCTGCTCGAGTTTCTCAAGAAATGGGTGTTAAATTAGGACATGAGGTTGGCTACTCGATTCGTTTTGAGGACTGTACATCAGAGAAGACTATGCTTAAATACATGACGGATGGAATGTTATTGAGGGAATTCCTTGGTGAGCCCGATCTTGCAAGTTATAGTGTTGTGATGGTGGATGAGGCTCATGAAAGAACACTGTCAACAGATATTTTGTTTGGTTTAGTGAAGGATATTTCTCGTTTCCGCCCTGATCTTAAGTTGCTGATTTCTAGTGCTACACTTGATGCAGAGAAGTTTAGTGATTACTTTGACTCTGCTCCAATATTCAAAATTCCAGGGAGACGGTATCCTGTTGAAATCAACTTTACCAAAGCACCAGAAGCCGATTACTTAGATGCAGCCATCGTGACGGCTCTTCAAATCCATGTCACTCAACCTCCCGGAGATATCTTGGTCTTCCTTACTGGCCAAGAAGAAATTGAAACTGCTGAAGAAATCTTAAAACATCGAACGAGAGGTTTGGGGACCAAAATTGCCGAGTTAATGATATGCCCCATCTATGCCAATTTGCCTACAGAGCTGCAATCTAAAATTTTTGAACCCACTCCCGAAGGGGCACGGAAGGTTGTCCTTGCTACAAATATTGCTGAAACATCGTTGACAATTGATGGGATCAAGTATGTCATTGATCCAGGATTCTGCAAGATGAAAAGTTATAATCCAAGAACAGGAATGGAGTCCTTGTTAGTAACGCCCATCTCGAAAGCTTCAGCAATGCAGAGAGCTGGTCGTTCCGGAAGAACAGGTCCAGGAAAGTGTTTCAGATTATATACTGCATATAATTATCACAATGATTTAGATGATAACACTGTTCCAGAAATACAGCGGACCAACCTTGCTAATGTGGTTTTGACTTTAAAAAGTCTTGGAATTCATGACTTGCTGCACTTTGATTTTATGGATCCTCCACCCGCTGAGGCTTTATTGAAAGCCCTGGAGCTTTTATTTGCATTAAGTGCATTGAATAAGCTTGGGGAGTTAACTAAGGTAGGTAGGCGGATGGCAGAGTTCCCACTTGATCCTATGTTGTCAAAAATGATAGTAGCTTCAGAGAAGTATAAGTGTTCAGAAGACATTATTGCCATTGCTGCTATGCTTTCTGTTGGCAACTCAATCTTTTACCGTCCAAAGGATAAGCAAGTACATGCAGACAATGCAAGGATGAATTTTCATACTGGAAATGTGGGAGACCATGTTGCATTGATGAAGGTCTACAATTCATGGAAGGAGAGCAATTATTCAACACAGTGGTGTTATGAAAATTATATCCAGGTAAGGAGTATGAAGCGTGCTAGGGATATTCGTGATCAACTTGCAGGTCTGTTAGAAAGGGTTGAAATTGAGCTAACTTCAAATTCCAGTGATTTAGATGCCATTAAGAAGTCCATAACATCTGGATTTTTTCCGCACTCTGCTCGATTGCAGAAGAATGGATCTTATCGTACTGTCAAACATCCTCAAACTGTTCACATACATCCTAGTTCAGGATTGTCACAGGTTCTTCCAAGATGGGTTGTATACCATGAACTAGTGCTTACTACAAAAGAATATATGAGGCAGGTCACAGAGTTGAAGCCGGAATGGTTGGTGGAGATAGCCCCTCACTATTATCAACTTAAGGATGTTGAAGACCCGATTTCCAAGAAAATGCCTCGAGGAGAAGGACGTGCACAGTCAGACAGATAGGTTGCATATCTTCGTGGATGCCTTGGAAGGAGGGAGTGAAGCAGCGAGGCAGCTTTGTTGGAGATGAGAGAAGAGGAACTTTATTTGTTTTCATTGTTATTAGAATTAGGAGAGATTTCCTCTTGTTGTGTTGGTGGGTGTGCTTACTAGGATTTGCTATACTCTTTTTCCCTTGTTTAGAATTTTTCCCATTGGGTTTTTTTTTTTTTCTATCAAGGTTTTTAAGGAGGTAGGGATCCTAGTAATGCCTTGGTAGGTAGTGTTGGGGTATTAGTATTTTGTTGCCTTAACTACTGTTTCACATTCTCGAATTAAGAGATGATTGATGTAATTGCATTAGTGTTTGACACCGAGCATCTTGTACTTATACATTACCAGATTGATATAGAAATGAATTTATCCTTGGACTAATTCCGGTGCGTAATTTGGTAGAGCTAATTCTAATGTCTAATATAATAATCGACTCAGGTCAGCTAGTTACATATGAATTATATTACACATGTGCTAATTCTAACAATAATCTTTTTTTAAAGTTATTCTAACATTAGTTAATTTAAGGATATGTGACATATTAGAAATATGACAGATATATAAAAGATTTGTGTTAGATTTGATTTTAGTAAGAAACTTCCTGATTTAATGAATAACATATAACTGAATACTGATTTTAATGTTCCAGTTGAAGTTTACTAGTTTCTCTGTATGATTGTCTGCATCTGAGTATTGCTCTACTTCGTGTCTTTTATCTTTTGAGTTGATTTGTTCCTGTGGTTGAAGCTCAGGTCTAAGTGGGATAAGGAATTTATGATAGGTGCCCAGCTCTTTTTCTATTTGGCCGATGAAGGTGGTAATGCTCTTGATGTAAACTTGAATGCTCATAAGGGTTCTTTGCTTGCATCTGGCTCCCGATCAGACATTGGAGATTGGCAGCTACATTTAAAATCGATGGTAATGCCGTAATGCTAGGAACTGATATTATGGTTGAATGTTCAAGGTGTTGTTACAAGACCAATCCTACTTTCTCTGTTATTCTGAATGCAATGAACTGTATTGGATCAGATTCAACAAATGTATGAGTGTGAAAGAATTGCAAATTGAATGAATGAATTAACTAACTGATTAATGAGATGTGCACCGTAGGTTATACAGTTGACTACATTGTGCTTGGTAAGTAACTTTTACAAACTTATCTCATATCTAACTAATTCGATCCCTCTACACCGACGACCGGTGTGATGATGACCTTTTAAAGTAGCACAGAGACCAACTTTGATAACACTACAAGCAATGTGGATTCCTTTCTAAATTTTCTCATGATTCACCCTTTCTACTGGAGCTGATATAACTGAAACTTTGAACTGTAGTTCTTAGTTCTATTAATTTTATCCATTTGTTGCTTGTAAAATCCAGAGAACAGATTTGGTATTCCCTTACTCATTATACATGCACAAATTGGAACATTCTCACACAACACATACCCTGTATGAGTTATCTCAAACCAAATATGAGTCTCCGACACAACAAATACAACAGCATTATTAAACATATACATACATTGGAATTTTGGGTAATTTCCATTCCATGCTGATCAAAGGACCAGACCGGATTAAATATCAGCTATAAGCATCAAGGCGAATACAGTCTAAAGCACTTTTATTGACAAATCCTGACGACTGTTGCTGAACTTTGAGGTAGTCCTGGTACTGGATGCTTTTGAACAAGGGCTTTTCTTTCTCCAGAAGCTTAGGGGCTGGTCCAAACTCCTTATCAAGTGCAGGTCCATTCCCCACCACAACACTGATCCTAGCTTCTTTGTTGTTCAGAACTGCACGGTGCAAGACGCTCCTGTACCTCCCGTTACTCACAGCCTGATATCGAAAGAAAAAACATGTAAAAAGATCTAGAATATTGAGAAACAACAATCTCATGGTTGAGAAATTCTTATATAAACTTGATAATAAACCAATCACACTATTAATTTATTCGTTAATTGCAATTTATTGATTAACTATCTTAATCACATATAGTAACAACCTGAGTAGCAAGGAACTCATCTTCAAGCAATGTGTTGTGTTCAAATCTGCTTGATTAAAAAAAAATGCTCTAAAAGTTTTTCCCCTTTAAACAAGTCTTTGATTCAGATTAGTCGGGGTTTAATGACACTTTAGCTTATTTTAGGACGCATTTATATATTAGTTTCACAATAATGATATTTTGATGTCACTTTTTTCCACAGTCATTCTTACATTTACTTTAAAATTAGGAAAATGTTAATTAGTGTCCTTAAGACATTGGTTAAGGAACAAAAAGAACGGAAAGACTTTTACTTTGAAAACACTAAGGCAAAATTGTGTATTTGGTTTTATTGCCTTTTTTATGATCGACTGTTATAAAGTAAAAGATATGTGAGATCATCCTATTTTCCTCAGTTTATGCTACTTTGATATGTTATTTTCTGATAGGAACCAGATAATTCACTAAGAAAATGGAGACTAGCTCCTTACAAAGAGGTAGAACAGACCTGCAAACTTAGAGGGTTTGCTTCCTCCCTAGCCAAATGGCCCCTACCCTTAACCAAATAATTGCCTACCTATTCCCCTCACCCTCCTTTATATTCTCAGCCAAACCAACTTGCCACATGGGTTAGATACAAAATTACATTCCTACCCCTTTCCCATTTCCCCATCTAACATATTGGGTATAACATTTTCCAAATAGTTATAAATACCCCCTCTGTAACCGCAAAAGGAGAATGGTTTGATCATTGATTCAGTATGATATATATTGTTGTTTCTTTGAGGCCAAGTCATTAAGGAGAACTCTTTGATCATTAATTAAGTATCAAGCTTTGATGCACCATGTTTATTGTAGACTTTTTTTTCCAGGGTTAAAAAAACAGAATAGCAAGAGTGAGAGCGAGTGACCTCAAGTTGATCTCCAGTGTTGACAATGAGGCACTTGGTACGGGGATTAACATTAACCCATTTGCCATCATGCTTAACCTGAAGCCCTCCAATACCATTCTGAGTGAGGAATGTCAAGAAGCCATGATCTGAATGTGGAGGCAGACCTAGAGCAAACTCTGGCTGTGGACATGGTGGGTACAAGTTCACAACAAAGAGCTGGTGGCTAGAATCAAAACATGTGGACTCAATTATGCTATTGGATTCCAATCCCAAGCTTTCTGATATTCCTTCGAGCAAATTCATCGCGATAGTTCTTATTTTTCGGCTATACTCAAACGCAAGTTCCCTGCAGAATCAAAACATTATTAAAATTCACCAAGGCGAAGGGAAAATGTTAGTTGCGCATCTCCTAGGCCCTAGCTAGAATAGGATAGACTTATGTTCTCTTTGGCTTTACCGTTATTTCACAACAATCAAATTGTTATACTTTTTAGTTTGTTGTCCTATTAAGTTATCTTTGTAGATATGTTTTGACATGTCTATCAAACACTACTTGCTAAACACGTTAATTCATAAATGAGATATGCGGCATAACCAAAATATAGGATAATGAAACCAATTGCAATGGAAACTGTTCAAATGTGAGATGATGTCTATATAAGCAGTTGCGCTAAAGAGGAGAGAGAATGGTGAAAATAGTGTTAAACATACTTGAAACCTAGTGGTTTGTGAGGAAAATTGAATTCTGGAGATGTAATGACCCTGAGATAATCTCTCCAATAATGAACTTTCTCTGAATCAGGAAAGACGCTGGTGCCATGCCTGATTGGTGTGAAAGGGCCCTTGTCAGCAAACTCTTCCCTTTCCTCCAATGGCATGTCATGGAATTCGTGAGACTTCTTTATCACATCCTCGATTAGATTGTCAGGAATTCCATGATTTGTGAGCTGATCCGTGACACAATAAAAACATACTTGAACAAGAAGTTCATGTCATGAATAAAATAGTTACTACTGGATTTTCTAAGTATTCATGCAAATAGTAGTTCCTTTGAGACATGTACCAATTCCCTATACTTAGCAAAACATAAAATATATAATAAGAAGTGATGAACTGTACTACTACCACATAGTTTATTGGCTTAATTATGTCACAAATCCCTGAAGTTTGAGGTACTTTTGCCATATATCCTTATTCTTTTTTTTTTCAATGTTTATGCCCTCAAACTTATCTCCGGTTTGCTATTTGCCCCTGTGACGAATTCCAGCCTAGTTTATACTTCAGGGACTTATGACATAATTAAGCATAGTTTATACTTCCTTCATATGAAAGAATACTCTAAACTATACTTACACTATCACACAAACACGACAATCCTAAAATTTTCTGTATATGACACCATACAAACATGATTCAAAATATATAAAATTATTAGAAAGTTAACATTAAAACTAGTTTTGAATATTTTTTCTTGAAAATGAAGTGAGTTTTGATTTGAGTCATTATGCTTTTTTTTTTTTCTTTTTGATTTGTATATTTCAAAATTTTTATTTTTAATTTCAACAATGACGTAACACAAACATGTGACACTTGTTATATTAATCGCTGACATGGACTTTATGGTTTAGAATCTTACCATGAAGAAACCCCAATCTGCGCAGGCCTTGCTGAGTTCATGCACAGTTTTGGTGTGGATTAGAGGATCATCTGAGGTGAGGAGAGAGAAGTCAATGACAGGGATTGATGCTGCAAGCTCATCTGCAACATCATCACGGGCTTCATCTGTTATAGAGTAGTATGTGGAAGGGATGGGAGAGTCTCTGTTTGATTCTGTAAAGTCTTTGATGCTTGAAATGTCTGAGGCGTTGACTTTTGGTGGTGCTGATGAGGAGATTGTAGTAGCAGAAGCCATGATTGAATGAGGTAGTGAATATAATCAGTGGCCAGTAGTAAATAGAAAATGGTTGATAAGATAAACAAAGATTGTCTGTAACAAATATTCTAAAAATACTTCTTAGCAATCACCATTAAATAAAGCCATCTTCAAGATGAAAATGCGTAGACAAGCTCTAAAAAATAAATAAAAGTAACAATATGGGTTGGGACGAGTGGTAAGCGGCTCGGTCTCGCTTAAGCAAGGTTTCGGGTTAGATTCTTTGTGGACGTAGAAAATTCATGTTGGGAAAGTTACCTGTCATAGGCAAACATACGACCGGGATTAGTGTACCTAAATAGTGATTGGAGAATATGATGGAAAAAAAATATAAAATAAATAAAAGCAGTACCAAATATACCAATTTGGCTTTGGCAAGCAATAAGAAATTCTATTAGGTAAAGGAACGGATGTAAGTGGATAGACTTGGCTAATATTTTAGACTTTTTCTTTTTGAACTCCACTTTTTACTCATTGGTATCCATTGTCTAAAATAAGTAGGATAAACTTTTAGGCCTCCACCCATTACTAACGATTTGCATAAGGCGAAAAAATTACTGACTATTTAAAAGCGGAAATATTTCCGATTTTTAAGAAGCGAAACAAATAAAGGATTGAAATTCTAGAAATGTCCCTCCGTAAATTCTCAACCTCCCTTCTTTTTATTGTTTTGTACTTGAATGAATGGAGGGGCAATTTCGGTATTATGACAAATTTTTAATGTTTCCGCTTGATGAGAGACGAAATACTTTATTTTATTTACGACTTTGGAAAGACGGAAGATAATACGACTTGCATAAGGCGAAAAATGTTTTATTTTGTTTCCGCCTTGTTTCAAGCTGAAAAAATCTTCCAATTTGTTTCAGACGGTGGGGACCAATGAATAAAGGGTGGGGTTCAAAAAGAAAATGTCATATTTTAAGGCTTTAGCAAAGAAACTTGCATAGCTACACGATATTAGTAACCGACCTCGCTAATATCTTAATGTTTTGCTCAATAAACTAGCATAGCTACAAAATGATAGGCTAAACTACTCATTTGATTCCTTACCTTATTTTTTTATTTTAATTTGGTCCCTTACCTTTATTTGGTGTCAATTTGGTCCCTTGTGTTTCAAATCATTAACACTGTTAGTCCCAACCGTTAGTATTCTTTGTTAATTTGAAATCCTTTTCCTTTTACTTGATACTAGTGAATAGCTAAGCTCTAACTCACGTTTTTGTCTCTTCATTTTGTGCCCTACCAGAGCAAACGTTTCACTCCAAAAGGTTGTGAACGAGTTTCTGAAACACTCTCCCTTGAGAAGAAGGTGTAGGCTCCAAAACGACAACGTTTTGGGCCACAAATTATGTGGACGCAAAGAGGGACACGTATTCACAGCCACGTGTATAATTAATGACCACGTAGGATTAAAATTGACAACGTTAATAGCAACTGACGGTTGGTAGCGGTATTAACAATTTGAAACGTAAGGGACCAAATTGACACCAAATAAAGGTAAGGAACCAAATTGAAATAAAAAAAATAAGGTACGAGACCAAATGAGCAATTTAGCCCAAAATGATATTTCCTCCGTTTCAGAAAGTTTGGCCTTTTAGGTTTTTTTTTTTTATTTCACAAAGTTTGGCTTGTTACATTTTCAATACACAAACATTTTTTTTTTCTTCCAATTTTAACATTTCATTCAATCATTTCTCTTACTCCTCATTAATTCTACTTTTATCATCTCACTCATCTCTAAAGCATTATACATTAATTAATGAACACACTTACTAATAAAAATTAAATACTACTACAATTTTCAATAAAGATTAAATAGGGGTATTTTGGACATATTATACATAATACCTACAATATTTAACACTTTCTTAATCTATGTGTCCAATCCTAAAAGACCAAACTTTCTGAAAAGGAGGAAGTAGTACATGAACAAAAAGTAAAAACTAGTGATTTTGTTTAGTAAGTCACTTTTTTCGATCTTATATTTTTTTTATAAAATAGAAATTCACCATTCATAAAAAAAATAAAAAGTAAATTGATGTTATTAGTGATATTTGAAATGCAAATATTTAATAGATTTTTTTAAAACTATTCTTATACTCCCTTCGACCCATAAATTAAGTCTTTTTAGAGATTTCACGTGGAGTAAGAAATGAGTAAATGATGTAAGAGTTTGATATGTTTAGACTAAAATACTCTCATTTAATAGTAGTAGAGAGAGTAATAATAAATGTATAAAGATTATAATGAAGAGAGATTGAGAGATGAATGGTGAAAAAGATGATATAATAAATAGGGGCATGCTTAGAAAAAAAATATAAATGAGTATTGAGTTTCTAAAAAACATAACTTATAGGACAAAATGAAAAACCTATATGAATATGACTAATGGGACGGAAGGAATAATTGTTGTATAAGATTTTAAAAAATGTTGAGTCAGTAGGAATGTTTTTGAAAAGAAATAAAGGTTTGTTTAATCTTAGCTCTTAGGGGTGATAATAAGAATCCAAAAATGGTTAAGTTTCATAAGAAATAATGTGTTCTTATCATCAACCCTTAAGAAAATTCCTAAATTTTATTAAAAATTATAATAGAGTCTTACTGATCCAATCCTATTATTTACACCCATAATAGTAAATGAAAATTTTTTTAACACCATATTTTTGTTATACACACCATATAGTTTATAATTTTTGTATTACACTTCCAAAATTATCCTTATTTTCAAAAATTCTTTTTTCTCATCCTCTCTTCAACCTTTATACACACCCATTCAAAATTTTCAACCCATTCTCCATCTTCTATGCATCCTTCAACCTATCAGTTCCTTTGCATCATCTTCGTCTGATAAGGACTAACTACTAAGTGTCTAATATGCAGGGTTCATAAACAGGTGAGGTATGATGTGATGATGAACTTTCAATGCAGCAGAGAATCCAATTTTCATAAAACTACTAGTAATGTGTATTTCTTCTTTAATTTTCGGATGATTAACCCTTTCTAATGGATCTGATATGAGTAGAGAATTGAACAGGTAAGTTGGAAGAGTGTAACCAATCTTAGCCATGTTCTTTTCTTATTACTATCCACTTGTTAGTTCTATAATCCACCTACTAATCTAATCCGGTACTCTCTCCCTCCGGTCCCTGATATAAGTACCATTTGACCAATTTCACTCTTTTAAAAAAGTTGGTTAATATTGTTAGTGACATTGAAAATGTAAATATTTGGTATACTTTTTCAAAAGTATCCCTATAATTATTATTGGAAACCTAAAAAGTGTTGAGTAAATAAGGGTATCTGTAGAAAAGAAGTAATTAATGTTATTGGAAATTGGAAATGAGGCTTAAGGACCAAAACAAAGTCTTCAAAAGGTGTTTATACATAGGAACAGAGGGAGTATAACCCAATTCATCATTGATGTTAAAGACAATTTTCTTCCCCACACTCTACTCAAGCAAGAAGGATTTTGGCTCAATATATATGATTTAACTTAGATTGATTGATAATTTGAATGCATCATATAAGAGACAAGCTTTTTATAGGCTACAATTTCAATCAAATAATAAAAAGCTTATTGAATGACCCGACCACAATCCCATTACATGCAACAAACTGGAACATTCTTGCATAACACAACACATACACTGCATCATTGATCTCAAACCAAATATACGAACATTATGAGTCTATGACACAACATGCATATACAACAGCTTTAACCATATTTATTTAAAATAAGTATTTATATATCTTGAATTTTGGGTAATTTTCATTCCATGCTGTTTAAAGGACCAGACCAGAATTAGTATCAGCTTTAAGCATCAAGGCGAATATCGACAAGTCCTGACGACTGATGCTTAATTTTGAGGTAGTCCTGGTACTTGATGCTTTTGAACAAGGGCTTTTCTTTCACCAGAAGCTTAGGGGCTGGTCCGACCTCCGTATCAAGTGCAGGTCCATTATTCACCACAACACTGATCCTAGTTTCTCTGTTGTTCAAAACTGCACGGTGGAAGACACTCTTGTACCTCCCGTTACTCACAACCTGATATAGGAAGAAAAAACATGTAAAAAGATCTAGAACATTGAGAAACAACTATTTCTTGGTTGAGAAATTCTTATATAAACTTGATAACAGACCAATCACACTATCAATTTATTTTAAATCAAATTTATTGATTAACTATCTTAATCAGATATAGTAACAGCTAGAGAGTAAAGGAGCTCATTTCCCTTCAAGCGATGTGTTGTGTTCAAGTCCTCTTGATTCAAAAGGAAAAATGCTCTAAAAGTTCTTCCCCTTTAAATAGGTCTATGCATTTGCTCCCTCTGTTCGTTCCTATTTATCTGTCCTATTTCAAATAAAACACATCTTTTAAGAAATTCAATCATTACTTAGATTTTAAATACATTAATTATGTTTTTTTTCCACTATACACTTTCTCTTTCTATAATCATTAATTTTTCTCCACTACTTACGTAATCTAAGACTTATTGAATTGGGACAAACATGGAAAATAACATTTATTACACTATTGAAATTCTCAA
The DNA here is from genome assembly GCA_037953625.1 of Crotalaria pallida. Taxonomy (NCBI): domain Eukaryota; kingdom Viridiplantae; phylum Streptophyta; class Magnoliopsida; order Fabales; family Fabaceae; genus Crotalaria; species Crotalaria pallida. Next base: position 150,320,387 of record CM075650.1, read on the forward strand.
TAGGACAGATAAAAAGAAACAAAAAATCTCTCCAAAAACGGACAGATAATAAGGAACGAAGGGAGTACATATTTACTCTCTCTGTTCCTATTTATCTGTCTTATTTTAAACAAAACACACCATTTAAGAAATGTAATCATTAATTAGATTTCCAATACATTTATTATGTTTTTTCTCACTATACCATTTTTCTCTTTATAATCATTAATTTTTCTCCACTACTTACGTAAACCAAAACCTATTAAATAGGGGCGAACATGGAAAATGACATTTATTGCACTCTTGAAATCCTCAAAAGAACAGATAAAAAAATAAAAAATATCTTTAAAAAATGACAGGTAATAAGGAATAGAGGAAGTACTTGTTAGTTTCACCATAATGTTAATTTTGACATCACTTTTTCCATAACCATTCTTACATTTACTTTATACAGTAATTAGGAAAATGCTAACTATTGACCTTAAGAGATTGGTTAAGGAACTAAAAGAATGATAAGACTTTCGCTTTGAGAACAATAAGGCAAAACTGAGTAATTGGTTTTATTGTTTTTTTAGGCAAAACTACTAGATTGATCTTGTAAGTTATTTTTTGGTTGTGATTTGGTACCTTAACTTTTTTTCGTTTCAAATAAATCCGAAAGTTTGTAATTTGTTTCAAATAAATCTTTTCGTCTAATTCTATCTTAGCACCGTTAATGGGAGCCTCCTACGTGGCAACCAATGGTCTTACAAGACTAAAACTCAATGTTACACCCCAAAACGATGTCGTATGAGGCCAAAATAGAAGCTTATTGGACTATCCCTAACTGTTTTCGTTTTCTCTTTTGGCCTCATATGACATCATTTTGGGGGAGTAATGTTGAGTTTTAGCCACGTAAGACCAATGGTTGTCACATAGGAGGCTCCCATTAACGGTGTTAAGACAAAATTGGATGGCAATATTTAGTTGAAACAAGTTACAAACTTCCGAATTTATTTGAAACGAAAAAAAGTTAAGGACGAAATCGCAACCAACAAATAACTTATAGAACCAATCTAGTAGTTTTGCCTTTTTTTTTTTTTTATGATCGACAGTAATGAAGTGAAAGATATAAGTGAGATCATCCTATTTTCCTTAGTTTATGCTATTTGATTTGTTATTTTCCTAAGAGAGTTATAAATACCCCTCCCTCCAATAAGCGCAATAAGGAGAATCGTTTGATCATTGGTTCAGTATGATATATATTGTTCAGTACCAAGCTTTGATGCACAATGTTTATAGTAGATTTTTTTTCCAGGGTTTAAAACAAAATAGAAGAGCAAGAGTGGAAGTGAGTGACCTCAAGTTGATCTCCAATGTTGACAATGAGGGAGTTGGGAAGGGGATTAGCATTAACCCATTTGCCATCATGCTTAACTTGAAGCCCTCCAATACCATTCTGAGTGAGAAATGTCAAGTAGCCATGATCTGAATGTGGAGGCATCCCTAGAACAAGCTCTGGCTGCGGACATGATGGGTACAAGTTCACAGCAAAGAGCTGGAAGCCAGAATCAAAACAAGTGGACTCAATTATGTTGTTGGATTCTAATCCCAAGCTTTCTGATATTCCTTCGAGCACTTTCCTCGCAACAGTTCTTATTTTTCGGGTATACTCGAATGCAAGCTCTCTGTCAGAATCAAAACATTAAAATTCACTGAGGCCAAGAAATCGAAGGAACAATGTTGGTTGGGCATCTCCTAGCTAGTTTGGTCCATGCACAGAATAGGGATGGACTTATGTTCTCTTTGGCTTTACTGTTATTTCAGTATAATCAAATTGTAATACTTTTTTGGTTTGTTATCCTATTAAGTTATCTTTGTAGAATACGCCAACCACAAGATGGTACCAATATGTTTTAACACTTCTATCAAACATTACTTGCTAAACACGTTATTTCGGAAATGAGGTACCCAGCATAATCGAAATACATGATAATGAATGAAACCAGTTGCAGTGGAAATTGTTCAAATGTGAGATAGATGATGTCTATATAAGCAGTTGTGCTAAAGAGGAGAGAAAATTAAATGGTGAAAGCAGTGTTAGATAGACATACTTGAAACCTGGTGGTTTGTGAGGGAAATTGAATTCTGGAGATGTAATGACCCTAAGATAATCTCTCCAATAATGAACTTTCTCTGCATTAGGAAAGACGTTAGTTCCATACTTGATTGGTGAGAAAGGGCCCTTGTCAGCAAACTCTTCCCTCTCCTCCAACGGCATGTCGTGGAATTCGTGAGACTTATTCATCACATCTTCGATTACATTCTCAGGAATTCCATGATTTGTGAGCTGGCCAGTGATACAACCAAAACTTACTTGAACAAGAAATAGTTACTACTCCTAGATTTTCTAAGAAATCATGCAAATACTAGTTCCTTTGAGACATGTACCAATTCCCTATGCTCAGCAAAACATAAAACCACTGCCGGCCTCTTCACATTATTTTTTTTGGTTTACATGGGAGATCTAGGACTAGAACTCATGACCTGAGGGAGGGGAAAATCCTAAGTATCTTTGCAGCCATCATCTGAGCTGTCTTACGCGGACCCGACCTCTTCACATTAAGTTATATGGTTTTAATCCTTTTGCATTGTCTCATTTATTGCATAGTTTTAGAAATCCAATATATGTCCTATTTATAAGATCTTTTTGGGGTTTTTCACTCCCACCAAGAAAAGTGAATAAATTTGTTAGTGACATTGAAAATGTAAAAAATTAAGGCTTATTTATGTCAGGTGCCCCTGTAGTTTGCACCCATTTTGTCAGACGCCCTTTAACTTTATTTTTCAACAAATATACCCCTACAGTTTGCTCCGGTGAGCCATATACCCCTGCATGCCATTTCTGGCCACCGGTGCTGACGTGGACTGTCGGAGTCAGCAAGTGGTAAAAATAGGAGCCTTTGTAGTTTGAGTCTTTTTTGTCAGATACCCCTATATATAACTTCAAAAATTTATATCTTTTAAATCGTAAGTCCAAAAATTACATTTTTTATGTCAAAACGATCGTATTGAAATATAGAATTTTAATATGTAATTATTTTACTTTTATGGATAGTTTTGTAAAAAATTGTTTTTTGGGCAATTTTTCTATACGAATTTTGAATTTATGAATTATTAAAAATAATTTTTGAATTGGATTGAACTAGTTTTTATTATAGTTTTTATGAATTACTTGTCAGTCTCCGATGATTTTAAATTTAGTTTTTTTTATACCCTTTTTTTTTATAGTTTTTTACAATTTATTTTTAAAAGCCAAAACTCATGATTTTTATGATCCTCAAACTATAATAAAAACTAGTGCAATCCAATTCATAAATTCAAAATTCGTATAGAAAATTGCCCAAAAAAATAATTTTTTACAAAACTATCCATAAAAATTAAATAATTACATTTTAAAATTCTATATTTCAATACGATCGTTTTGACATAAAATTTGTAATTTTTGGACTTACGGTTTAAAAGATATGACTTTTGAAGTTATATATAGGGGTATCTGACGAAAAAGACTCAAACTACAAGGGCTCCTATTTTTACCACTTGCTGACTCTGGCGGTCCACGTCAGCACCGGTGGTCAGAAATGACATGCAAGGGTATATGGCTCACCTACCGGAGCAAACTGTAGAGATATATTTGTTGAAAAATAAAGTTAAAGGGCGTCTGACAAAATAGGTGCAAACTACAGGGGCACCTGACATAAATAAGCCAAAAATTAATATACTTTTTCAAAACTACCCCTATAATTATTATGGAAACTCTAAAAAGTGTTAACTACATGAGGGTGTTTGTGGAAAGAAGTAATTAAATGTTATTGAAAATTGAAAAAGTGTCTTATAAATAGAACCAAAATAAAAACCTCAAAAATGTCTTATAAATAGGACCGAAGGGAGTATATTTTTTTTGCAAACATACTCTTATTTATCACATTCTCTATTTTTCACCACTCGTTTTTTTCATATCTCTTCTATATAGTTTTTATACATTTATTATTAATGTCTTTCTAATTATTAAATGGGAATACTTTAGTCAAAACGTATTAAATTCTTACATCATTTAATGATTATTTTTTAATCTGTATGCATAATCTTAAACTACTTAACTTATGGAATGGAAAGAGTATATAATAAGAAGTGTACTACTACCACATAGTTTATACCAGTGTTATGAAACCCGGACCGGATCGGACGGTTCGACCGATCCAACCGTCGACCGGTCATTAATCGGTCTGTTTCAATGGCTTAAACCGTTATAGAATTTGAGCCGAAAAAAACCAGTGATTAACCTTGAAAACCGGGTTGAACCGGAAAAAACCGGTGATTAACCTTGAAAATCGATAAAACCGTTATCGGTTCAACCCATTAAATAAAAAAAAAAGGAACAAACAGATCTGGATCAGTTTGAAAAAAAAAACAGATCTGGATTAGGGAGATGATGATGATGGGCCACAGATCTGGGCAAAGGAGAGCGACGGGGGCAGAGATAGATGATGATTTGTAAAAGATTTACTCTAGAACAGTATAGTGGAGGGCATGGTGGTAGGAGGTGTTTGAGGTTGATGATGAGGAGCTGGTTACTAATATTATGATGGTGGAGTATTGGAGTTGACGATGTATGAGGGTAGAGGAGGGTGTCTTCTAAAACATTTGATCTCAACCAAAGAAGAAGGAAGGAGGAAAGAAGCACAAGGGATATCAAATTCTCAATGAAGCTAAGCTACCCACTGCACCTAAGGCATCTACCCAGAGTTAGGACATGGGTTGGCTACCTAAGACCCACATAATGCCAAAAAGCTAAACTAGGTAATTAAGAGGATCATAATAATAATTGCAATTTTTATTTTTTTAATATACATATATATATATATATATATATATAAATTATGAATACCGATTCAACCTTTCGGTTTAACCGGTTAAAACGGTTGAACCCTATACGGAATCTTTTTCAGTTTGATGTCCGGTCCGTATTTCATAACATTGGTTTATACTCATATGAAAGAATGCTCTAAACTAGGCTTACACTTTACACAAATATGACAATCCAAAAATAATTAGATACCACACTACAAAACCATATCCAAAATATAAAATTATTAGAAAGTTAAGATAAAAACTAGTTTTAAATATTTTTTTTCGTGAAATTGCAGTTAGTTTTTATTTGAGTCATTAGTTATTTTATTTTATTTTTTATTTCTATATTTTGAAATTTTGATTTTAATTTCAATGATAACATGCATGGCTAACAGCGGCAGGCATGCATGTGACACATCTCATGTTAATTGCTCTATGGAATTTTACCATGAAGAAACCCCATTCTGCGCAGGCCTTGCCGAGTTCATGCACAGTTTTGGTGTGGATTAGAGGGTCATCTGAGGTGAGCAGGGAGAAGTCAATGACAGGGATGGATGCTGCAAGCTTATCTGAAACATCATCACGGGCTTCATCTGTTAGAGAGTTGTATGTGGAAGGGATGGGAGAGTCTCTGTTTGGTTCTGATGAGGAGAATGTATTAGCAGAAGCCATGGCTGAATGAGTGAGTGAATATAATAGAAAATGGTTGACATATATACATATATATACATATACATATATATATATATATATAGTGACGGATCCAGAAATTTTTAGATGTGGGGGCGACACGTATATAAATATAAAAGATTACAGTTATATTTCATCCGTTCTTACATTAGGTCACACTATATTTTTTAGGAGGTATTTAATTTTTTTTCCACTAAATTATTCGTATTAAATGAGTGTTCTGATTAACTAAGTTCAATTTATCATAAAAAAAAGCAATGCAAGTAAAATAAGTAAAAGTGATAAATAAAAAAAATAAATAAAAAATAAGTAAAAATGCAAAATTGATAGATATCTTTTTGTTAAAAAAACGAGTGAATTGTTTATCTTAATTCGTGTGTTTTGGTTAAGTGTGACTTATAAATATTAACGAAGAGAGTAATATATGCTTATAAAACAATATAAGATATAATTAAAAAAAACATATTAATTTCTAGTGTCATCAAAGAGATACTCAACCTTTACAAAAATGTAAGTCATATATTATATATTAATAATAATGATAGTAGCATTGTGCCACAACAATACAATTTCAAAATAGAAAAATATTCAATCCAAAACTAGTTTTATAATTATTATTCTAGTAATAATATATGCATTTATTTATTTATATATATAAATTTAATAATAATTATATTAAAAAATTTTGTGGGGGCACGATGTCCCCACTTGTCAATATGTGGCTCCATCCCTGTATACAGTGTGTGTCTATATATATATATACAGAGAGAGAGGTCAGAACAAGTAAAGGGTGGATAGAGAAAACGTTTAGACAACCTCGATCTCCAGATAAATAAGAGCACCACCAATTCAGCTTTGGCAAAACTATTATTGTTGGAAATTTTGAATGATGTGATAAAGAAATTCAATTTCGTGAGAAGCAACGTATATAATAAGTGGACAGAAACTTGGCTAATATTTTTAAGTTTCATTAATGTTACGTGTACATGTACATGTATGTTTGTCTCATGTAAAAATAAGCAAAGATACATTCAAACGTGGAATCGCTAAAATGCATGGAAATATGAAACATGCATCGGTGTATGTGGAAATTTTATTTTTGCATTTTAAATTCTTTTAATATAGATTTATTCAGAATATTTTTTAACACAAGTTCGTATACAGATTTATCAGAATATGTAAATTTTGAATATAGTTTTACTCAGTACAGTTTTTTAAGAACACAGAGTAAAGAAAAAAATAAATCCAAATTATAAAAATTACTTCATATCGATAAAAAAGAAAACACATAGAATATTTTTTAATTGATTAAATTTTAAAAAAATAAATAAAAAAACCAAAAAAGAAGGCATGTACCGGTGCACCGGAGCCTCCGTCTTCAAATATCAATGTCATTGTATGGATTTACATATAACATACATCACTTTTTAAGACTTTGGTGAAGAAACTTGCATAGCTAATATATTAATATTTAATTAAAAATTGGAATAAATTCTTACCAATAGAACCAATTTTTTTAAAAGAGTTTTATATATAAGATGAAAGCGAGTATTTTTGGATTTTAATTTTATTCTAAAAATCTTTTATTTTTTAAGTTGGTTCTATTGCATTTTTTTTCTCCAAACTTTTTTAATTTTCAACCAAAATTCATAATCTTAGGATCATTAATTTTTATTAAAATAAAAATATTTTAAAAAATGCATATATCACATTTTCTAATTTATAACATAAAAATTAAATTTTAGGATTCATTTAAAATAAAAAAATACTTTTAAAACCATATTAAAAAAAAAATTTAGAACAAAATTAAAATTCAAAAATTACCAAGATTATAATCACTAATTTTGTCAAAGAAAAATGACATTTTTACACTCTCTTTACTCTCACTAAGATACGGTAGATGTAAAAATGGTAGGACCAAAAGAGAGGGAATTACTCAGTCAAAAAGATAAGTCGGTGCTCCACTTGCATCTGTTTTACACTTATCCTGTTTACATTGTAAAGCCAGTGGACACATCGGAGCTTCGTTCTAGCTGTTTCCTCCTCACTTGTTTTTACATTTGATTTGAGGCACGTTCTAAGATGCGCAGTTTACTTTTCCAATTGCCATGCGCAGTAGCATTTATGAGATGGAATAACATGGTGCTCCTATTGTACAGTTGTCCAAGCCCCTCCATGCCGTTTAAAATAAAGTTTCTTGACATCTATGGCTATAAAAGGAGAAGTGGTACCTAGAGTATCGGTTGCCCAGTGATTTATTTTGCATTTATTGTTTGGGTGTTTGTAATTTATTCAAAAACACTACGTCCGTTTTCGTTTCTAAATACTCCCTCCGGTTCTTATTATAGGTTACATTCTAAAAAGTTTTTTTTGGTCCTAATTATAAGTCACTTTATATTTCCAATGTATCACTTATTGTTTTTTCTCTTTTTTGCCCTTATTAAATGCTTTGACTATCTATGTGTTTTTGTTGTTCATTAATGAGTGTGAATTTTCCAAGAAAAGTTTAGAAGGTAAAATTGTAATGTTTCAATATATTCTCATAAAATTTATAAAACTAACTACTTTCCTTGGTATGTGTAATTCGGTTAAGTATGCCCTATAATAAGGACCGAAGGGAGTATAAGACCTTTTTAACAATTTTATTTTACCCCTATTTATAAAATTCTTTACCAATTTTCAATTTTCAATGATCATTAATTACTTATTTCCAAATAATATTAATAGGAGTAATTTATTTAACACCTTTTTGACTTCAAATAATATTAATAGGAGTAATTTTGAAAATACATATCAAATATTTACATTTTCAATACCATTAACTAAATTAGTGAACTTTCTTAATGGACGTAAAATCTCCCAAAGGGGTCTTATATATAGGAATGGAGGGAGTAATTCATATGGATACAAAATTAACTTACGAATAGACCTACAAAATTAATATACAAATAAAGTATAGAAAAAAATTACGTTGGAATTCTCAATAGTGTTTAGTTAATATGTGTAGGTTTGGAAAAAAAATAATTAAATGCTATTATAAATTAAAAAATTGTGTCTTAATAGAAACAAAATAAAAATGTTAAAAGGTTCTTGTAAATAAGAGCAAAGGGAGTATTGAATTTGTAATTTAACGGGGGAAAATGAAAAATATTTTAAAATGGTCTAGTAAACAAAAAGAATCGTACATGTACCATGCAATCGTATACCCGGTTGATAGTTATAAGCATGAAATCATTTAGTGTAATATAAGAATAATAGAACAATAAGAATAACGAGTGTTCGGATATATTAAGTGATATTCCCACCGTCTCCAAAAATAATACCCTTTTGACCGTTTTGTTTTTTTTTCATATTTATAAGACCATATACCAAATTTAAATGGTCATAATTACTTATATTGAAAAATACCTTTTTTTATTTAACACTTTTTAGATTTGTAATAATATATTAATAAAAGTTATTTTGTAAATATATATCCAAAATTTATATTATGAATAACATTAACTAAATTAATATACTTTTTTAATGAACGTAAAATCCTTGAAATAGGTCTTATATACATTGACATAATTGATTGGAATTTTAATGTGTACCTCATTTTTTTGGTACATTGGAAATAACAAAAAAAAAACCAAGAAAGCAAGGTTGCTATCCAGGAGTAACAAGGCAAAAAGATCATGGGGAGGTTCGGCTAATCTTGAGAAAAGCACATAATCTTGGAATTTTTTTGTGGACCTCTGAGTGAGAGAAATTGTTTTCCTTTCCTAATTTGCAACAAAAAAGAACATGAAAAATATGAAAAAATGCGCGTGAAAGTGGAAACTGTACCATGCGGTGGCACATGGTCAGAGACACGCCGAGGAAACATAGCATTTGGAATCATGCCACAGACCAAATTTAAAGAAAGACTGATTTAAACTGCATAAAAGAAGAAAAAGAGCAAATGGTAGTTCAGTCAAGTGAAAAAGAACTAAGAAGCGACATGAAGAAGAACAGAGAAGCACACGAAGAGAAAATGAAAGAGGAATAAATGAAGAAAAAGAAGAAGAGAACCACGAAGAACAGATCTAGACATGTGGAGAAGAAGAAAAAAAATAAAAAACTGAAGAAAAAGGTGACAAAATCAAAAGGATCTATATGCAACTCTTTGGTAGTGTAGCGATTATTCTAGTACAAGAAGTCACCAATTTTTTTACCGTGCCATTTTTACTTTTTTACCTTAAAATTTCACTGTAACATCTACAAACTCAAACTCAAAAAACTCAAAAAGGTGCATTGTAAAACTCATTAGTGAGTATGGTAGACACTGCCTTGATTTGATTAATAGTAATGAGTTTTCTTCTGCCCTTACTTGAGGAAGAATTTTAATGCGTGCATCCGTAGTAAACATTATTATAAATTTTGTAATGAAATTATTGGGTGTTCCCTCCATTTTCTCTATTAATAGTGGTATCTGATCCACTGTGTCGACTAATCTAGTTCGAGGAGGATTCCTGGGTTAAGGTTTTATTCATCTTCCAACGTTGTTGCGGGGGATCGAACCGTGGTTCGTCCTGTAAGAACTACAATCGGTGGATGAATTAACTAAGCAACACTAGGAGAACACCTAGAAGGGGGTTGAATAGGTGCTAAAGAAACCTTGAAAGATTTTCGAACGAATCAAATTGAAACAATTAAAACGAATGATTTTTACAAAATCTGCAGCCCTTAATCGATTAAGCAATAGGTTAATCGATTAATGCCTAACAGCAAAACTTGGTTAATCGATTAACACCCTCAGTTAATCGATTAATCACTGTTAAAACTGAAAAATCACTTTTCAATCGAAAACGAAAAATCAATCAATTAACACATAAGATCAGAGATAAAGCAGAATTGATTAACACCAATATTCTTACTTATTACCTAGATTATGAAAATGATTTTCCCCAATTCAATTTACACAATTAAACACTAATTTATTCAATTATGGAAAATCAAACTTTTCTAGGTTTTCAATCAAGAACAATATGAAATGACAAAATCTAAAGAGTTAAGGGAATAGAGATACTGCACAGTGATTTTATCCTGGTTCACTCACAACCACCGTGAGCTACATCTAGTCCCCTCTTCAACAAAGAGAGATTTCACTAAAGGAATTAGAATTCTCAAATTACAAGTAATCCGCCTCTCAAGACTCCCTTCTTGATAGCCTCCATGAGATACCTCACTCTTGTCTTGCAATCCTGTTAAACTTCTAATCTAACCTTCTTCTCTTGCTTGTTGATAACCCCACAACAAGTCTTCCTCTTGCTTGTTGATACCTCACAACAAGACTTTCACTTTGCTTGATGACACACCAAGACTTCTTCTTCTTCAATTTGCTTGATGAACAAAACACCTAGACTTTTCCTTTGTTGTAGATAGCTTGCCTCTTGCAAAGATTAACACTCAATAGAAAACACAATAACAATCCTATGAATCTCTTTCAAGAACTATGAAAATATCAACACGTGAGATTCAAAGATTCTTGATCAAATAATGTGAAAATGAAAGCTTTGATCTTTGAGAAAGTGAGAGAGAATAGTGTGGCTTTGATCTTTCTAAAAATGATATGAAAATGATGTTAGTTTGTTCTAATGATTCACAAAGATTGGTAAAAGGTTTATATAGAATACCCAAAAGTTAGGAAACTTAAAAATTGATTTTGAGAAGTGAAAAACATATTTTAAAAACCAGTTCAGCAGTTGTTAATCGATTAGCTACTCAGGTTAATTGATTAACCCTTGTTAAATTTATGTTAATCCATTAAGCCATCATGTTAATCGATTAAGACCTGATGCAAAAGCTGTTAATCGATTAGCCAGTCCTGTTAATCGATTAAGCACTGTAAAAACACTTCTAAAAACTTGTTTTCTCAAATCTAAACCTTTTCTTTCAAACCTTTAAGCTATCTATTGATTTTAGGTTAGTGAAATAATCAAATCATAATATGATCATGCACTTGATAGAGATTCACTACCCTCTAATAAACTCTACCCAAACTCATCAAACTCTAAGACTCAAAATAAAGATATTACAAACAATACATAACTTGAATCTTCATGAGCTTGCTCTCTCTTCATCATTGTTGTTTGTTGATCTTGTTGAACTTTGGTGAGATTCTCCATAACTTGAACTTGATCAAAACATTTGTCATTATCAAAACCATCAAAACCATGCACTTGCATAATGGATCTCACAATCTTCACATGCACATGCCTTCTAGATCTAACACGCCCTACCAAGTGCACAACACGTGGGTTGGAGTGGGGGTTGTAATGAAAAAGGGTCCCCCACTTTCATTTTTAATTTGTTTCTCTCTCTCATTGTTTTGCTTTCTTTTTCTCTCGCTATCTTAAAATTTCTTCTCTCTTCTTTGTTATGACTCTAGGGTTTTTCTCCCTTTGTAATTTTTATGAGCTAAAAAGCTTCAACCGAAGCTTCATCTTGCGATAAACATCACCTTGAACATGTCTGTTCACTTCATGTTGGCAGCGTTTCTCAATTTTGCTCTCGGATGAAGTAAAAATGTAATTGGTTTTGGGGTTAAACGCATCCTAGCAACAGTATTTATTTGGAGGATTTGAACTTTGATCTTCTTATCTATGATTCAACTTATGAGTGCACAGGTTTTGGATTTGCGTATCTGTATGGTTATTGTTGAATCTAGGTTTCGATCTTTGTTTCTGTCCTTCAATTTTTTAATAAACATTTGTTTGCTTAGGATACTGATACCGTGAAGATGGTGGTGTTTATGCAATGGAGTGTCAAAGATTGAAACTATGGTTTTCATTGTATGTCTTTTCATAGAACATGCATGTTTTTTTTTATATAATAAACGGGGCACATCGCCCAAAACAAAAAGATCAACGAACCATTATAGGGAAGGCAATACCATATTACCATAAGCCTCCTCACTAATAATACCATGCAAGCAAGCAGAGGCATAATCATAAAAGATACAACCTATACTCCCTAAATGGCCCAAGCTTGCTAAACAATCAAGAAGTTCCGCACCTCAAATTAACCAAACTCACCGCAGTAAGGGAATCCATCTCAACTTGAAGTTGATTAATATTTATCATTCGAGCCATCCTCAACCCAATCAACAACCCTCACAGTTCAGCTTTCACTGTTGTGGAAACACCAATGCAGCAAGAAAAGCCACAAACAAATTTACCCATACTATCTCTTATAAGCCCCTCACCAACAGCAAAGTTATTAGGTTGGCGAAGAGAGCCATCAACATTCAACTTCCAGTAACCCGATGAAGGCGGCTTCCAAATAACTAGTGTTTCCCTTTTTAGCCTCATCTCCGGAATAGAGGAAGAGATAGATTGATATGAAATTTGTATATTATTTTTTGTATATTAATTTTTTATGTTAATTTCTGAATTTATGGAGGTGAATTTGTTATGTGAATCTCATTCTTGAATTTTTGATATCTATATAATATGAGTTGTAAGTGGTTTTGAAATGGACTAACAGAATGGCAAAAATGATTTTGTTTTGAAAAAAAAACATAGACCGTGACTATTGTAAATTAGTCTATGATTGTAGATAGATAACCATCAAATTAGTCTCTGACTTTGTGGATCACTAATGACAGAGGCTTACGTGACTCACGTTTTACTATATAGGGGATTAATTTAAAATTTCAATAATTTTCACGAACTAATTTGATTGATGCTTATAAAGTTAAAGGCTAATTTGACATACTAGGAAAATTGCCCGTGCGATGCACGGGTCTTAAATTTTGCTATCCTTCCCTTTTTTTTGAAGGGCTTTCCATTTGTTCAAACAATAAACATTAATTTTATTTACATGTGATTGAATAAATTGAAATGATAAATTGAAAGGAAGACTTTCATGATCAACATATTATAAAAAAGGAATATTGAGAAGAATTATTGTGTTAAAGATCAACACAATATTGAAAAGAAATATTATTATACACACACGTTTACACTTATTTGGGCATTAAAGGAATAATTTAAAGCAAGAAAGATGATTCGTGTCAGCATCCAGAATTGGGTAAAAATGCCAACAGCTTGCATGTTACAACTTACAACAACTTTTGTGAGGCAACTTGAAGCATTTTGATACCCAAAAAAATAATAATAATTGAAATCATCAAGGTAATATGTTTAATCAAAAATTTAAATGATATATTGGAAGGAAGACTTTCATGATCAACATATTATAAAAAAATAAATATTGAGAAGAAATATTGTGTTAAAGATCAACGCAATATTGAAAAAAATTTAACTTACTTCTTCACATTCTTTGATCTTCTTTTGTGCACCATCAAGTCTTAAGTCTCTGTATTAAGAAATGTTTGAGCAAAATTCAAACACTTAAAAATACCAAAAAAAAATGAAAAAGCTTTCTAGCTACCAATTAAAAAAAAATAATACTAACTGTTCATATGCTTAATGTTTATGACAAATAAGGAAATAAAATATACTTAATAAGGAAATAATTTCAGTTGAAATGAAGGTTTTCCACCAATTTAAAAAATAAAAAATAAAAAAATACTAACTATTCATATGCTCAAACAACCAAGGTTTCCTTCTTTATACGTTTTTTTTTTTGCAAGTGGCATTTTGATACCAAAAATAAAAAAAAAATTCTCATTGAAAGACGAAAGGCCAGTAACAAATAAGCTTTAAATAGAAAACAAAATGACCAAGCATTTATATATATATGCAGATTGTAGAGGCCTAGAGGGGCAGGAAATGTACGATGGTGCACATAGTAGCTTTGATAAAATAAAAAATTTGCATAATAATCTGATGGACTACCTTGTAAGTTTGGTCACCAAAGAAGTGAATTTCATTGAAATCATCAAGGTAATATGTTTAAACAAAAATTTAAATGATAAATTGAAATGAAGGCTTTCATGATCAACATATTATAAAAAAAGAAATATTGAGAAGAAATATTGTGTTAAAGATCAACGCAATATTAAAAAGAATTTCACTTACTTCTTCACATTCTTTGATCTTCTTTTGTGCACCATCAAGTCTCAAGTCTCTGTATTAAGAAATGTTTGAGCAAAATTCAAACACTTAAAAATACCAAAAAAAAAAAGGAAAAAATACTAACTGAAAGGAAGGTTTTCTACCAATTAAAAAAATTTACTAACTGTTCATATGCTTAATGTAACCTTGTCACTTTTCAAGCTTTCCATGACTATCAATTGTAAGCGGTCAGAATAGCATTTGTTGCATCGCACATTGAAAGGAAATAATGAAAAATACTAACTGTTTCAAATTGTAAGCAGTCATAAAATGAAAGGAAAATGAAAAGATTAAAAATATATGGACGGATGTGATTTACTTGCAATGGATGGCTAGGATTAGAATGAAATTTAGGAGGGATATGAACGGATGTGATTTATTTGCAATGAATGGCTAGGATTAAAAACATTTTTGGAGGGAAAAACTATCATGGAGGGAAAGTAAAAAATACCCCTCAACTTCACATATTTTAATATATGTTGGTTAGTATATTACTCTATTAAAAACTATATCAATTCATCCCTTAATTAATAACTATATCATTTTGACCATTTGTCTCAAATTTGTAAACACTCAAACATCAAATGAATATATATATAACCAAATAGCTTCATTTTTCATTACTTTAAAAATATAAATTATGTTAATTTTGACATATATAAATAAAGTACTAAACAAGTTTAAATTTTTGTGAAATTTTATATAGAAGATCTACACGATAGGACATTTCAATCCAACAATTAGTTCGATTATATACATATATTACATAAAAAAATATAGGCTTAATTATGGTTTTGGTCCGTATAAGTTGAGGTCGTTTTGAAAATAGTCCTTAAATCTTTTTTTGACCTTGATTGGTCCTTAAAAGTTTCATAAATTTGGTTTTGGTCCTTCTGTTAGTCTTCCTCTGTTAGATGCTGACGTGGCAAACGGCAGGGCCACGTCAGCCCACACCTGGCTTCCAACGCAGCACCTTAATTATGGTTTTGGTCCCTATAAGTTGAGGTCGTTTTGACAATAGTCCTTAAATCTTTTTTTGACCTTGATTGGTCCTTAAAAGTTTCATAAATTTGGTTTTGGTCCTTCTGTTAGTCTTCCTTTGTTAGATGCTGACGTGACAAACGACAAGGCCACGTCAACCCACACCTGGCTTCCAACGCAGCACCTGATGTGGCTGCTCCCCATCTGCCTCCCACGTGACCTCCTTTATATGTAGGGTTGAGCACACCCATCTTCTTATACCCTAGATCGCCGCCGAGTGAGTGAGTGAAAGGAATAGAAAGCTTGCTGCAACAATGGCGTCGAAACCAAGCACCACGAAGGGAGGTAAGTCTGATAGCGTGAGAAGCTGCAAGTCTCGTGCATCCGGATCTGTGACAACATCGAGGAAGACAGTGTGTGGCTGTGGTGCAATGGCTATTTTGATGACCTCTCATAACTCTTAGAATCCAGATAGGAAGTTCTGGAGATGCCCAAATTGGAAGGTTTGAAGTCTAACTCTTCACCACGTGATAATATTCAACAAGCATTTACATATCCAATAATCCAACCACACAGGGTTCAAAAAATAATAAGCCAAAATAAACAAGTTCTATTCAATTCAAAACATAAGTGCTATGTCTTCAATCTTTTTTTCTTTGACTTGTCATTTTCACCTTGTTGACTCTTTGATTCTCCTTTTTTGAGTGCATTTATCCTCTCCTTTTCTCCAGCCCTTGCAATTTGGGCATCTCCAGAACTTCCTATCTGGATTCTGAGAGTTATGAGAGATCATCAAAATAGCCATTGCACCACAGCCACACACTGTCTTCCTCGATGTTGTCACGGATCCGGATGCACGAGACTTGCAGCTTCTCACGCTATCAGACTTACCTCCCTTGGTGGTGCTTGGTTTTGACGCCATTGTTGCAGCAAGCTTTCTATTCCTTCCACTCACTCACTCGGCGGCGATCTAGGGTAGAAGAAGATGAGTGTGCTCAACCCTACATATAAAGGAGGTCACGTGGGAGGCACATGGGGAGCAGCGGGCCACGTCAGCATCTAACAGAGGAAGACTAACAGAAGGACCAAAACCAAATTTATGAAACTTTTAAGGACCAATCAAGGTCAAAAAAAGATTTAAGGACTATTTTCAAAACGGCCTCAACTTATAGGGACCAAAACCATAATTAAGGTGCTGCGTTGGAAGCCAGGTGTGGGCTGACGTGGCCCTGTCGTTTGCCACGTCAGCATCTAACAGAGGAAGACTAACAGAAGGACCAAAACCAAATTTATGAAACTTTTAAGGACCAATCAAGGTCAGAAAAAGATTTAAGGACTATTTTCAAAACGACCTCAACTTATAGGGACCAAAACCATAATTAAGCCAAAAATATATATGTATAATGTAAAAGTAGATGTACATTAATTTAGTGTAAATGTATCCCATATTTTTTTAAAATACCAACCAGAATATAATTGTGATCGTGCTACTACTATTGGTACGTAAATTCAAGCCCAGCTAGTGTCCATGGTGTACTTTTCTAGCCGTGGGTGTTCATGATATATCTTATCAAAATGTTCCTTTCCTTGAACAAGTTTATCAGTGTCACGCATGAATTACATATCCCTGTCCCTATGGTAATGATGGATTTCCCTCCAAACCAGAATTTCTATCAGTTGAAAAAGGCCAGAATTAAGGGTGCATTTAGGTAAACCTTATTGAAAGTTTTTTCTAGGATTTATTTGCTTGATTAGCTTTGTCTAATAAACAACCATTAAGAATATATATATATATATATATATATATATATATATATATATATAGAGGAATGTCATAAACTTATCGTTATAAGTTGTTCTCATAAGTCATAAGTACTCTATAAAGTTTCCTAAATGCCCCAAAATTTTATCTCAGTCGTGTTTAGTCTAAGTTGCATTGATTTTGAAGGATATTTTTTTTGAAAGTGATCAAATTGTAAAGTTTTTACCATTTTATAATCTTTTGCAATCCAGCTAAGCTCTTCACAACTTTTAGTTTACATACTAAACTAAAAAGTCAAAATGCATCCAAATTGAGATCTTAAAAAACTTGTAATAAGTTCTAAACCACAAGTACTTAACGGAATCAAATGAATTAAGGTGCAGTTTATTGAAGACAAGTATCCACAAGACTATGGTATTACATAAATCCTTAAGAATTACAAGAGTTTTGTAAATTTGATACTGTAATTTCAAAGAATGTATTTCTAATTGCCCGCATTATTATCTGCAGGGTTCTTAAGCGGGTAGTGAAGCACACATGCATTATTTCTAACTTTTTGACGATTGCATACCACTTTTTAAAGCTTGTTTATTTCTAACCGAAATACATGCAACAATTGGAACATTCTCACGCAGAACTTACCCCATATCAGTGATGTCACACCAAATATGTGAACATTATTCAACAACATTAACCATACTTATATAGTTTAATTTGGGTAATTTCCATTCCAAGTTGTTCCAAGGAGCAGACCACAGTTGATATCAGTTTTGAGCATTAAGGCGGATATCATCCAAATTACCTTGACTGAGAACTCGTGACGTCCTCTACAAGCGCGGGTCCACTTATCAGCACAACACTGAGCCTAGTTTCTCTGTTGTTGACAATTACACCGTGCAAGACACTCCTGTACGTAGAATTTTAATGTCCACCTTTTTTTTTCAGGTGGATGTGTCCACTTGTTTTTTGAACGGTCATAAGTTGCTTACAGGCATCAACGGTTCATATTAATTACCGGCAACCAGTTGAATATGTTTTATTGGTGAACATGTTCCCGTGCTTTTAGTAGTATGTTTAATTTATATGCCACCAATGATCACTTGGGTTGCATCAAAGTAAAATAAGTGGTGTTGATGGGCAATTTTTTATGGGCCATGCTTCAAATGAAGTGAACTGGGCCGTGTATCCTTCATTTGGAAAGCTATTATTTTAAATTTTAAATTATTTAAATTTTTGTTCCTAAGTTGTTTCTTATTGATATTAAGACATACAAATTAGAGTCTTAATTTAAGACTCATCAGACTCTAACATATTAGCATTATATCATCATTTTGCTATTAAACTTAATTTAAGACTTTTCATATCTTTCTCCACAACTGAGTCTTTAACACCAGACTCACCAAACATGCATCAGTAATACATCATCATATACTTTTAAACACAATTTTATTTCAATAATACTTTTATAATACAACTTCAATAATATTAATTACGTACAATTTATAAAAATAATCCCAAATAATATTTAAATATTAAAATTAAATAATATTTAACATTCCAATAATTAATGATACCTACTAAAAATTAAAATTAGACTTTAATGAAGTTAGGGTATTGTACCCAACACTTTAATCAAGTGAACCCCGCAGCTTAATGAACTTAATCGAGTGCACCCTACACTTTAATGAAGTTAGGGACGTGTACCCCACACTTTAATGAAGTTAGTGAAGTGTACCCCAACCTTTAATCAAGTTAGTGAAGTGTACACCAAACCTTAATGAAGTGAACCTCACTACTTAATGAACTTAATCGTGTGAACCGCACATTTTAATCAAGTTAATCAAGTGTACCCCAAACTTTAATGTAGCGAACCCCACTGCTTAATGAACTTAATCAAGTGAACCTCATTGCTTAATGAACTTAATCAAGTGTACCCCGCACTCTAATCAATTAGTGAAGTGTACCTCGGACTTTAATGAAGTGAACTCACTGCTTAATGAATTTAATCAAGTGAATCCCACACTTTAATTTAAAAAAAAAATAATACAAAAATATAAAATAAAAAAAAAATAAAATTAAAAGATAATTTAAAAATACTAAAAATACATTAAAAAATATAAATAATATTAATAATTCATCAAAATATTACTACATAATATATTAAAAAACAGTACTCCTTCAACGGTTAGGTTATTATTATTATTATTTTTTTATTGTTATTATTATTATTATTATTATTATATTTTTATAATTAAATATAATAATTACTACTCTCTACCACTAAAATAAAATTACTCCTCCCTCAACGGTGGTTATTATTATTATTATTATTATTATTATTATTATTATTATTATTATTATTTTGGTATATAAAGATTGGTAACGAATATGTGAGTCTAATTTATTTAATTTTAGTTTTGAATAAATAAACGTTTAATTTTTTTTATGAAAATAAAAATAAGGTAAATGCTAACAAGTGTCCCTGTGCACTTGTTAATAAGGTAAATGTAGTAAATAACCATTGAAAAATACATTTTTTTAGATTCTCGAAACACGGAGTAATGTGCATTGATAATTGTTTTTCTAAGTATAGGAACTTTAACAAGTGCCCTTTAGACACTTGTTAGCCAGACCCTAAAAATAAATACAATATGTTAGGAAAAAAAATCTGAATCTACGAATCAATTATTAAGCTTTGGTTAGATTTAAGAGTTGAAGCACTATTTTCGGTTTAGTGCTTGGTGCAACAGTTACTTTTTACATTAGGACAAAAAAGTGAAAAACTGAAACACAGTGGGTAAAGGAGATTATTTACACAGTGGGTAAAGGAGATTATAAATAATGCACCTCCAAGTTAGTGATATTTACTAAATTACCAGGTACCAAAACTTTCTACAATGGGTAAATAAACAAGTGGATAGGTCCACCGGAAAAAAAAACCGGTGGACATTAAAATCGTTCCTCCTGTACCTCCCATTACTAACAACCTAATAAAGAAAAACAGGAAAAAAGGGTCTAGAAAGTTATGTACCACATCTTTCAACCTTTCATAGGTAAATTATTGGTCATCTAATTTGATGGCATTATGATCTTTAGTTGAGGATAGGCTTTATTTTCTTTCTTTGAAACATTATGTTACTCGAGTAGTTTTCCGAAGTCATACATGTCAAATTGCTAAAGCAAGAAAAGAAAACACTGATTTGTTAACCCTGCTACCAATTCCTCAAGACATGAACCATGAAAATATGTATGGACTTTTTACCTTTGCTCTGTTTGAGCACATGATTTTTGTTGTATTGCCGTCAAACTTTCTTAAACGTCTCATTTTCAACTATGCAAGTATGCAACAAAACTATTGATGCTTCACACATTTCTAAGTTGTTTAGGAGATTCCGGGATGACATGGATTTCCTTCTTCTATAGTTTCTAACAAAGATACATTAGTTACTAGTTATTTTAGGAAAACCTTGTGAAAATTATTTGGCACTAACTTGAAATCTGGTTCTGCTATTCACTCATAGACAAATCGTAAGACAAGTACTCTTTCCGGCTCGAATTATAAGCAAATTCAATCATTTTTACGCTTATTAAGAATGTTAGTTGATTGTATTTAATTTTCTCAAATTTATAAAAAAATAGAGGTATTTTAGGAAAGTAGTATTGAGAATGAAACAAAATTTAATTAAGATTGCAATTTTCTAGAGATGTTTTAGGAAAATGACATTGAGTAGAATGAAACAAAATTTAATAAAGTTAGTTAATTTTGCTTATATTTTAAACCAAGATAAGTATGTTTTTTGTTGCTTATAATTTGAGTTGGAGAGAGTAGTTAAATCGTAATTAAAGATACATTAGTTACTAAAAATTGTTGACTTTATAAGGTGGTAGTGGAAAGAAGTAATTAAATGTTATACTAACAAATTAACCATTTAACTATTTCCAATGTTACTAACAAATTTATCAACTCTCCTTAATGAGAATGAAAAACCCCAAAAAAATCTTATAAATAGGACCGAGGAGTAAAAAAGTAAGAGTGGGAGTAAGTAACCTCAAGTTGATCTCCAATGTTGACAATGAGGGACTTGGGAAGGGGATTCACATTAACCCATTTTCCATCATGCTTGACGTTTAACTTTGATGTGGTGCCATAAAATACCTCTCCATTGGTGGTGCCAAGTGTTTTGACCATTGATTTTACATAAAACAATGATCAATGGTTGTGAGTGTATTATCTAATAATGTACCAACCAATTAATTGTATTAATTGATATTTGCAAAGGTTTTGTTTATTCAAAATTGATGATTTGGTTTACATGGGAGGTCTAGGACTAGAACCCATGACCTGGGGGA
This sequence comes from Crotalaria pallida, assembly GCA_037953625.1. Classification (NCBI taxonomy): domain Eukaryota; kingdom Viridiplantae; phylum Streptophyta; class Magnoliopsida; order Fabales; family Fabaceae; genus Crotalaria; species Crotalaria pallida. The sequence continues at coordinate 150,342,083 of CM075650.1, forward strand.
GGGGAAAATCCTAAGTGTCCCTGCAGCCACCAACTGGGCTGTCTTACGCGGACAAATAGATATTTTCTTAATTTTTTTTCAAAAAAAAAATAAAAATTGATGATTTGTTTTCTCAAAATAGATATTTTCTTAATTTTTTTTGTTTTAATTATTTTGAAAGTGTAAGCTTGCTGCACCTTTTTTACTTATAGAGTAATTTTTTATTTAAATTTCTAATGAGGCATTAATTATTTTTTTCACCAATATTTTTATTTGCATAATTTAAATAAAATTAGATAAAATGTTACTACCTCATTTTCTATTTATTTGTTCTATTTCAAATAAAATACACTCGCTAAGAAATATAGTTATTACTTAGATTTCTAATATATTAATTATGTCTTTTCCTACTATATCCTTTCTTTCTCTATAATTATTAATTCTTTCATTACTTACGTATTTCAAAACCTATTTAATAAGGGTAAATAAAGAAAATAACATTTATTTATATTTTTAAAATACTCAATGTGACACATAAAAAAAACAATTTTTTTTTAAAAAAAACACAAACAATAAAGAACAGATGGAATATGTTTGGCTTAATTGCACTTTTGGTCCCCCAATTTTAACAGTTTGGCGATTTTGATCCCTCTATTTTTAATTTGACCAATTTAATCCCTCAATTTTCAATTTGTGACCATTTTGGTCCCTCCGTTTATACTGATGTTAACGATGCTGACTTGTCTCGTGAAAGGAAACCTGTCGGCATCTTTTTTTCGACGTGGATTCTTTATTTAATTAATAACTTAAAAAAAAGGTAAATAACAGATGTTCTTTTACTATTTTTAACAAGAAAAGATGTCAAATCAGAGTGTTGTTATTTTGTTTGATCATTGGTTCAGTATGATATATATTGTTGTTTCTTTGAGGCCAAGTCATTAAGAAGAACCTTTGACCATTATTTCAGTACCAAGCTTGGTAGGTTTTTTCTTTCTCAGGGTTAATAAACAAAAATGTTATTGGGATATCTGTATTTGATATCAGATGTAGACACCTGTCTTTTTTGGTAAAAAATGGTGGGTTATATAAAAAAGAGAAACTGCAGGGTCCACCAATTTTAACCTGGTTAAAAAAAATAGAAGAGCGTTGTAGTAAAGAGTGACCTCAAGGTGATCTCCAATGTTGACAATGAGGGAGATGGAAGGGAATTAACATTAACCCATTTGCCATCATGCTTAACCTGAAGCCCTCCAATTCCATTCTGTGTGAGGAGTGTCAATAAGCCATGATGCTCAGCCCTACAACAAGGTCTGGCTGTGGACATGGTGGGTACAACTACAAGTTCACAATAAAGAGCTGGAAGTCAGAATCAAAACATGTGGACTCAATTATGCTATTTGTTGAGTATGGCTCATAGGTGCTGCAAAAGGGCAAAGGGTTCTTGGGCCACGAACGGTACGGGTTATGGGTCTTAATGTAATCTGTTTTCTACTATATATGCTTGTACTCTGTAACCCTAATTAGCATAAGAAATAATACGGAACTATATATAGCTGCTCTATGGTCGCAGACGTAGGCACAATTGGCCGAACTGCGTGACCAATTCTGTGTATTCTCTCTCTTATGAATGGGATGGGGGGGAGTACTTACTTATTTGGCTTAATCATGTCACAAGTCCCTGAAATTTGGGTATTTTTGTCAAATACTCTTATTCTTTATTTGTCAATGTCTCACTCCCCGATGTTAGTTCTGGGTTTTGTCATATACCCCTACTACCAATTCTGACCAATTTTGCTGACATGTAACATCTGATAGATTGACCACGTGGTGCCGCGTGATTTCACACGGGCGAAGACGACTTATCTCTTTAATAATTTTTTTAAAAAAATTTTTTAACTAAAAATATAAAAATATTAAGTTTTTAGTTTTTAATTAAAACAATAAAAGATTTTCGCCCCACGTGGAACTTCAGGAAATCAAACATTGAAAAAAAATAATGATATCTAGCAAATTAAAAGTACCTCTAACTAACTTATTTTTTTTATTATTATTATTGCATTTCTTTGTGGAGTGTCCTCAGTCAAATTTAGCAAAATCAGAACATGTGACTTGGAAGCACCTATGAACACTTTTTCCTAGACCATGACTTAAATAGAACAAGCAAAAGCTGAAAGCATGAGGTCAAAAGGAGCTAAACGGAAAAGGAAGAAGATAAATGAAAATAAAAACTATGGAGCTGCAGGGAATCGAACCCTGTACCTCTCGCATGCAAAGCGAGCGCTCTACCATATGAGCTACAACCCCAGTTAGTATTTCTTTCTTAAGTACTAATTTAAACTATCGTATTTAGCTATAAGAGGGTAGTAGATGCATGGTACCAAAGGAATTGTTAGTTAATCTTAAACCAATGTAATCTGAGACTCATCTCAATCATTCAAAATTATTTTTTTAGTTAAAAATTATATCAAATGGTATTAAATAATAGTAATTTATCTAGAACAAATAATGTCAGATCACGTACTAATTTCTCTATGGTGCCTCGATTCACGTGATGCATGCTTATTTTTCTTTAGATTTTATACCTAACTAATTTTTACTAGCAATTAGTTGCTGTGGACATATGGTTGATCAAGGCTTTTGTCAATTGAGATTAATTGGGGGTATTTAGACTTTATGATTACATTTCATTTAAGAATTAAGAGCGGAACTATTACGCATACCAATTAATCTATGAAAATAAAATAATTCAAATTGATTCTTTAAAATTTCGAATGTTTCTTAAAATAATTCATGATAAAGATTAAAGTTTCTCAAAAATTTGTCCAGTTTTTTCACCTTAGAGATACAAGGAACATATTTAAAAATGATGTTATTTTATATAATATATATTAAAATAAATAATTTCATATGTAGAATAATAAAATTTGTTTTACCTATTATTGATTTGATATATAGTTACCGAGAATTAGCAAAATGGATTAAGTTATAGCACAAAAAAGTGAGAGTATAAGATTCAAACTTTGAGAACCGCAAAAAGAAAATATAAGTTGAAATATATAAGTTTTTTTTAATAGAAATATACAAGTTGACGTCTCCCAAAAAATAGAAATATAAAAGTTGACAGGAATAAAATAAATTTAGAAAATTATCATTGATTTTTCTAATTTATACATCTCATGCATAGGATAATAGAACATAAAAATTAACTTTTATTTTTTTTTGGGTCCGTATTTCTTGCGGAACCACCAGTATCCCCAAGAGCACCCTTAAAACCAAGGAGCCCTTGAGACTAATCCGGAGCGAGCTGCGTGGGGCTACTAGCACTCGTGTCCCATTCCCAAGATTTCAGTTGGGGTCTTACACCAACTGAACCAAGCCTTGTTGGTATTAACTTTTATTGAATAACAAAATAATTATATTTTAATTAAATAAATGTATCTTTTCCTAGCAAAAACTTATTATTTTTTTAAATTTGATTATCCTATCCACCAAATGCATAGGATAAAAAGATCCAATTATCATTAGGGGCTGAAAATTTTAAAATAAATTATTGAAAAGAAGATAAATTATTAATATGAGAGATCAACTACAGAGTGTACAAATAGAGCTACAAATTACAAAGTTAAATTTCAATTTACAAAGTCAACAAATAAGGCCTTTTAAATATAATATACCAACTATGATATAGGGTTATGTGTGGATTTTTTATTTATATGTATATTTTTTTAAATATATATTAGGAATTTATATTTTTTTTTGCTTGTATATTATTAAAATATCAAAATACCTTTAATTAAAAAAAAAACTTATATTTTCTTCTTTCTCTCTCATCCCTCTCACTTAACTCTCTCCCTTTTCTCGTTTGCACATACCCCACTCACATAATCAGAGAAGAAAAGCACTATTTACTCCCTCCTTCTAACCATATCTTCACACACTCCCTCCATCTTAACAACATTCCTCTCCCTATCACATGCTTCATTACTCCCTCTTCTTCTTTTCCAAAACTTCTTCAATACTCCCTCATTCTTCTTCTCTACAACTCCTTCTTCTTCTTTACCCCAAGGTTTGTCTTATCTTATTCCATTCTTCTTTTTCATCATCTTTATAATGGGTTCATCTTAATGCTTCACTTGCCAAAAGATTGTTAAGAGTGGGTAGCATTCGATCTTAATGCTTATATTTTGTTCTTTTATTCTTTACTCCCTGTATAACCTTTGCTTTGGATGTTTGTACGAGGCACCATGAACCATTTATGACATTCGTTCGTGAGGTTGTGACCTAAATTGATTTTTTTTTGGGCCGTGAGGTTGTACCTGACCTAATTTTGAATTTTTGAGGGTCATGATACCTCATGAACGAGACAGAAAATATTGTGATACCTCATTATGACCCTGACCTAATTTTAGAGTCGTGAAGGATCACGACGAGTCAACCTTTCATGTGTTACATCTTTACGACTTATTTTCTTTGCTTCTTTGGTGTTAATCTTATCTTTTGGGGCACCATTGAGCTTGTTTCTAGATATACAAATTCATGAAACAACATGTACCTCCTTATTGCATATGGGTTGAGCACATCTAGTTGATGCCTTATTTCATCAAAATAAGGCTCTGGATCTACATTTTCTGGTGGAATAGAAGTCAGAACCTCCGGTGTGTAAAAGGAAAGTTGTTGCTAGTGATAATTGTTGGCTCACCAGCAAGTATAACGGGTCACACAAGTAATATAGTGATAAATATAGTATCGTTCCCACGAGGATTAGTGTTATGGCAAATATCACCTTAATATGGTTAAACTAATGAAAATGAATTAAAAAGATTTATTTGAAAAGAGGAAAATAAAAAGTTGGAGAATTAAAATAACTATGAAAAGGTTAAAAAGGCTAGGAACATGGTTTCCGAGATAGGATTGCAACACTACATTTATGAATTCCATTCCCTTTTAGTCAACAACGATTCCCATATTTTAGTGAAAGCTTGATCCCTCAATGAATCCATGTTTCTTATAACTTCTAAAAGTCCCCAATTCCTTAGCCTAATTTAGATTTTATAATCATTCTTTTGATAAAATCTGCCGAAACCTTATAACGTTATATGATCACAAAGGTATTCCTTAGCCTAATTTAGATTTTATAATCATTCTTTTGATAAAAACTGCCGAAACCTTATAACATTATATGATTCGCAAAGGTATTCCTACTCTCTTCTTTCTAAATTATAAAGTTTGATTGCATGGTCAATTCAATACCCAAATTTCCACTTGTTGCATTGAGTCCCAAAACATAGATTACTACTTCTTTGCATTCAATAAAACACAATCAAACAATTGACTAAAAAGAGAACTTCATTCATACAACATAAATATTATTCAAAATCCATACCCATCCACCATATTCCTATGAGAAAATTAGTGATCCATTACAAAAGAAGAAGAAGAAGAAGAAGAAGAAGAAGAAGAAGAAGAAGAAGAAGAAACTCCATAATCATGGATTAGAAGTTACCCAAACGCAGAAGAGATAAACTCCATAATCATGGATTAGAAGTTACCCAAACGCAATCCCTCCAAGAATGTCACATTCTCTTTGGTATTGTTGATCTTTGCTACACTTTTTAAGTTCTGGATCTCTATATGTATCTATTTTCTTATTTTCTATTCAATATTTATGTCTCTTTATTCCATAATTTGAGTTCTATATATAATCGAGGGGAAGATCAATCCTAAATCTATAAGTTTTATCTTTTAAATCCATAAGGAATTATCAGAATTATCTTTACATATATAATATTGGAAAAGAGATCAGCCCTAAACTAAGAAGGAATCTTCAAATTTAATCTTTTATCTCTAATTGGAGAAGAAATCAATTCTAAATCAGAAAGAGTTCTGAAGTTTTAATCTTTTATTTTTTTTCTGATCATGCCACGTGCTTGGGCACATGGCTCTCACGCTTGGGCGTGAATTACACGTGCGCTTGGGCGCACAATGCTCCCGCTTGGGTGCCCCTACTGATGAAGTTTTTCTATTTTTTCTAATTTACGCGCTCATTTTCACATGCCTGGGTGCATGGACCTCACGCTCGGGCATGTCTGAATACTGAATTTTCCTTTTTCTTCATCTTCTTAATTCTTCATGGCTTTTCTTCACTTCCTTTGCTCTTTGATCACCAGAATTCATCATTTATTCACCTAAAAACATGTGGAAAACACCTAAACTAATGATGAGTAATGGTATTGAAACAAAACATGAAAACAACCTAAAAATTACTAACTTGCTAGGGAAAACAAGCAAAAACTAAGCTAAAAGGGTATAAAATCCATTGGAAAATATCATATATTAGACTACAATCAATAATGGATTGTGGTCAATAGTATATGTATATTCATGTTTTTTGTACTTCTCAAGCTCACACTCGTATGGTAGACTGTGTGTCTGCCTAACTTTGCAATCATATCTCACACTCAAGCCACCTATTTTACAAAGGATTTCCATCTTCTCTCAAATACGTATTAATGCACTTCGTGCAACAAAATAACGTAGGTCCTTGTAGACATCATTATTCACATGATGATCTACCTGTTGGAAACCAACAAGCGGGCTTAGCAATTACTAGAGGGGGGTGAATAGTAATATGGAAGCAACAGTGACTAATTTTCGGTGCAATTAAAAGATAATTGATCAGAAGCTTGCTTTTATGAAACTGGGCAATTTACTCGAGTGAATTTAAAAACACTCGCGTGTTTTTCAGAAAACCTGAAAAACACTCGCGTGAAAATGAAGAACACTCGAGTGAAATGCTACGAAATACTCGAGTGAATTGAAAACACTCGAGTGTTTTATGCAGAACAGAAAGGAGCAGTTTCAGAGAAATTTAGCAAAATGATTCAATTTCTTAAAGACTAATCCAGGGTAGATATAAATCAAAGTAGAGTGCAATTAAACTAAGTTAAAACAAGTTGAAAACAAGTTAATTGCAACCAATTGCTACTAGAATTATAAAAGCCCCTTTCTAGAGAACTTAGGGTTTGGTTTTACTTGAAAACTAAGAAAGCTATAAAAGAGAGAGACAACACCAATTTTATCCTGGTTCACACTCAATCTAGAGTGCTAATCCAGTCCTCCTAATCAACTTAGGAGTTTCTACTAGTGATCAAATTGTTAGAAATTACAAGGATAAATTGAGATTCCTCACTCAATCCTAACCCTTTTCAAGAGTGTACCAAACTCTTGAAATTTCTACCCCAACTTGATTTGGTGATGAAGAGTCCCTTCTTCTTAAGCTCCTTGGAACCTCCAAGAGCCCACCAAGCTAAGAATCCTCTTAGTCTTTGTGCTTGAGAACCTCTCAAGGCTTGAGAAACTTGGATACCTCACCAAGTACTTGGATACCTCACCAAGATTTTCTAAACAAGCTAATGTGTTTGAGTGTTTGAGAATTTTACAACAAATAATTCTCTTACAAATGAAGCACACTCTCTTAACTCACTAAGACAAATAATAAAGATGAATGCTTGGTTGAGTTTAGAGAGAGAAATGATTTTTTAACACTTAAGAGAGAATGAAATCAATGAAGGATTGTAAGCTTGTTCTTTTAAATGAGGTCAACTCTTCAGAATATAAGTAAGGGGACAAAAGGGGAGGAAAAACAAAGTTATTCTCCCTTTTTGTCCTCTTCTAACGTTTAGAAAAATTGCTGTCAGACCTAAAATACTCGAGTCTTTTTGAAAACACTCGAGTGTTTTGGTCAACTCTGATATTTTTACTTTATCCAACGGCTATATTACTGAAAATTCATAAATCACTCGAGTGAATTGAGAATCACTCGAGTGAATTGCTCAATGTTGGAAAAATTAAGTTTTTCTAACATTGTTTTCAATTCTCTTCTCAGGTTTAATTGGTTTTAATCTCAACCTTTCATGCATAGTTATTGTTTGACCTTATGTGAGAATAAAAACCTAAACTACCCACTCTCATAAATAAAATAAAATACATCAAAATTAAATGAGAATGAATAAATAACTAAGCACTTGATATTCTTTAATGTTGGGCTTGCATTCTTCACTTTAAGTCCATAATTTAATTACATTGTCATCATCAAAATTAATCCGCCTTAATCGGAGACTTGATTTTACAATCTCCCCCTTTTTGATGATGACAAAATAATTAAACCTCTAGCACTTGAGAGCTCCCCCTCAATCTAGGAACCTTTTTAACCTGTACAATCCAGAAAATGCCAAGCACAACGTAATACAATAATAAACATAATCATGTGCTCATTGGTATCATAGCAAGAGCATATATCATCAGAGTGTAAGCAAGAAAGCGGAAAAAAAATGCTCTTTCTCTTTAATCTCCTTTCTCCCCCTTTTTGTCATGATCAAAAAGATAACATTTAATAAAAAAAATGCAAAATTAGGATTTCCTCTCTTCTCTCTCCGGTGAACATCGAATCCCTAGGGTTTTTGTGTCCACCGCACGATCGTAATGGCCAAGAAGAAGGGGAGGCCTCCCAAATCTCCTCAGACTCCTGCTTCTTCGCACCAGGTGGGAAAGCATTCTCAAGTTTTCGATCTTTCTCAGCTTGATGAGGAAGACTTGGACACCATTGATGCCTTGACCCCCACGCAACTGCAATCTTTGATGCATGGTATTGAACTGATCCGCAACAGAGCAAACAAGAAAGACAACCCTGCACAAGAAAAAGAGGGTGATCAAATGCAAGATAAGGATGAATCAGTGAACCCTAATATTCAACCAGCTCCAAGAAGAATTGAAAGTAACAACACTCAATCATCAATCACGAATGTTTGGGAGAATTTTGATATCACAAAATTACGAAATGCTGGGGGCAAACTAAAATTTCACCAGCCAGAATTAAAGGAGGGAATTGCTATAGGGAAGATAGATCCTAGTGATGTTGAGGATGAAATCAGATATTGGCAGAATTCCTTAGTCTGCTATGTATTGGGTGCTAACCCCCCATACCCTGTTTTAAGTGGCTTTATTAAGAAAGCATGGGGACAATTTGGAGTGGATAAAATCTTGATGAATGCAGATGGAACAATTCTTGTGAGGTTTAATGATGAAGAAGGCAGAAATAAGGTTCTTGATGTGGGAATCTTTCACTTTGATAGAAAACCACTTACCATAGCTCCTTGGACAGGGAAACCAGTGACGAAGAATTTTCTAGACAGGGTCCCTGTTTGGGTACAACTGCCTAATTTAAACTTGAAATTCTGGGGTGCTTCTGCCTTAGGAAAAATCTCAAGTTTAGTAGGGACCCCTATCATGGCTGACAAGGTAACAGAGGAGAAGAACAGAATAAGCTATGCACGAGTACTTATTGAGGTTAATCCTGCAACTCTCCCTGAAGAAGTGCATTTTGAAGATGATAAAGGTAGTTTGCTTTCTCAAAAAGTTGTTTATGAATGGAAACCTACCTTATGCTCTAAATGCTCATGCTATGGTCATGATTCCAAAATGTGTAAAAAAGGGGTTAAGCAACAATGGGTGGTGAAAAACAAGTCATCACAAGAGGATATAAACAAGATTGATGGGGCTCTGAAACTAAAAGATAATGTGGAAAGAGGCATTGTCCCTGAAGAGAATGTTGAGGCAAGCTTAGCACATGTTGACAAGGTTATCAATAACCTCACAACAAATAATCAGGTTGAGATTAGGGGCAAGGGTAAAGATATTGTTGAAGAAGGCTGGACTACTGTAGTCACAAGGAGTAAAGTCAAAAATAGGGATCAGTTAGGGGAATCTTCAACTCATCCCCCTAATGGATAGTATTGGTGCTTGGAATATTCGAGGGTTGAACCACCCTCGAAAACAAAAACAGGTTCAGGAGCTATTTAGGATGAATAAGGTAGGTTTATTTGCAATTCTTGAAAATAAGCTGAGAGATAATTCTCTTCAGCAGGTTCATAATAATATTGTTAATGGGTGGAGTTCTATTCATAACTTAGATACTTGTCCTGTTGGGAGAATTTGGGTTCTATGGAGAAGGGATTGCTATGATGTACAATTGGTGGCTAGATCTCACCAATATATTCATTGTTTGGTCACTATGGTCCAAACTCAGCAAGCTTTTCATGTTTCTTTTGTGTATGCTGATAATGACTATCAAGAGAGGAAGGAATTATGGCAGGTGCTCTCTGGGATTCAACAATTTATTAAAGATCCATGGATTGTCATTGGTGATTTTAATACTTGCTTATCTGAGCAAGAGAAGTTGGGTGGGAATTCTCTGGACTTAAACAGTGTTAGAGACTTTCAATCTTGTATTGACTCTTGTGGGTTGTTGGATATGAGGCAAGCAGGGTGTTATTTTACCTGGTCCAATAGGCAAATGGGGGCTGATAGAATTGTGTCTAAGCTAGACAGGGCGTTGGTGAACCTGGAATGGTGCAGGGTCTGGCCTAATGCTTATGCAAATTTTACTACACCTGGTTTATCAGATCATTCTGCAATCATTGTTGATTGGGGTATAACAACAGGCAACATCAAACACTCTTTCAAATATTTTAATATGTGGTCAAAGCATCAAGAGTTCAAGAGTATTGTTGATCAGGTGTGGCTGAGGAAGTATTCAGGTAGTAAGATGTTTGTTCTATGCAAGAAGCTAAGAGATCTTAAGAAGCCCCTTTCCATCCTGAACAAGAAGTATTTTTCTAATATTGATGAGAGAGAAACTGCTCTAAGATTCAAATTGGAGGCTATCCAGACTGAGCTATCTAAAGATCCTCTGAATCCTAAATTAGTAGCTGATGAAAAAGAGGTTAGTAATCAGTATTGCAGGATCCAGACTGAGGCCTTATTGTTTCTAAAGCAAAAGGCTAAAGTAACATGGCTGAGGGAAGGGGATAGCAATACTAAGCTATTCCATGAGGCGATAAGGAAGAGGAATTACCAGAACAGGATTCTCAGGATCATGAATGATAGAGAGGAGCCTGTAGTTGAGCAGGAAGACATTCAAGGCCTTTTTCAGAATTTCTATCAGGACCTTTTCCAGAGTAAAAGCAGGGGAGTGATGATTGACCAGGATGTTATTGATCAGGGGAATTGCCTGGATTTGGGTCAGCAGATAGCTCTTATTCAGCCTATTACTGATGAGGAGATCAAGATTGCTCTTTTTTCTATTAATAAAAATAAAGCCCCAGGGCCTGATGGCTTTGGGTCAGGATTCTTTCAAGATGCTTGGAAGTCTATTGGTTTAGATTTTTGTGATGCTATAAAAGAATTTTTCTCTTCAGGGTTTTTGCTCAGAGAATTGAATCATACTAATCTAGTTTTGATTCCTAAAACTGATGCTCCTACTAAGGTAACTCAGTTTAGACCTATTGCATGCTGCTCAACTATTTACAAGTGCATCTCTAAGATTTTGAGCTCTAGACTTGCTGCTGTGCTACCTAATATTGTTCATGACAATCAAAACGCCTTCATTAAGGATAGAAGTATTTTGGATAATGTTCTCTTATCACAGGAGTTGCTTAGAATGTATGGCAGAAGGAGGGTGTCCCCAAGGTGTATGATGAAGCTGGACATAAAGAAGGCCTATGATACTCTTGAATGGGATTTTATTGAGGCTATGCTACTGGCTTTCAAATTCCCATCAAAATTTATTAGTTGGGTTATGGCTTGTATCAAATCTGTTTCTTTCTCTCTGGTCATTAATGGGCAGCAGGGTGAAAAATTCTGGAGCACTAGGGGCATTCGCCAAGGGGATCCTATGTCCCCTTTGGTGTTTGTTCTAGCTATGGAAATCTGTACTAGATGCTTATCCCTAGATTCTAATGCAAGGAGATTTAGGTTTCACCCAGCTTGTAAGGATATCAGATTGGTCAGTCTTGCTTTTGCTGACGATCTAATGATTTTTTGTAAGGCTCATAAGGATAGTGTGGAGATTGTGAGGAATTCATTGATTAAATTCTCAGTTTGGTTAGGATTAGAGATCAGCCCAGAAAAGTCTAGCATTTACATGGCAGGAGTTTCTCAGGATGTGCAGGAGCAGTTAATGTCTATTACTGGATTTCAGAGAGGTTGTTTTCCTTGCAAATATTTGGGAATTCCCCTTTCATCTAGGAAGTGGAATGCTTACACTTGCCAAGGTTTGGTGGATAAGGTTATGAAGAGTATTAATTTCTGGAAAACAAGAAATCTATCCTATCAAGCCAGAGTTTGTTTAATTAACTCTGTGCTCATGAGCTTTCAAATCTATTGGGCTTCCACTTTTATTATCCCTATGGCAGTGTTTAAGGAGATTGAAAGGCTGTGTAGAGGGTTCCTTTGGAATAAATCTGATGATTCTCACTATCAAGCCAAGGTGTCCTGGTCATCAGTTTGTATGGAGAAGAGGAATGGGGGATTGGGAATTCATGATTGCAGATTGTGGAACGTGACTGCCCTGGGCAAACAGATTTGATGTATTGCTATGAAGAAGGACTGTATTTGGGTTCGCTGGATTCACTCTTATTACATCAAAGATCGATCCTTTTGGGACTGCTCTTGGGTTCAAGGTCAGAGTTGGCATTGGAAACAACTCTTAAAGGTCAGAGACAGATTAAAATTGGGGTATCAAAATGATATCTGGATTGGGAGCACAAATGGAGTTTATACTATTAAAGAAGGGTATCGATTTCTAAAAGGAAATTTACCCCCTTTTCCTATGGCAAAATTTGTGTGGAATAGAGTTAATGTTCCTAAACATTCGTTCATATGCTGGCTATTGATACATGGCAGATTAATTACAAGAGATAGAATGGTGTGGAGTTACATACCGAATTGTTGTTCTTTGTGCCTTGCGAATGCTGAATCGATGCCTCATTTATTCTTCGAATGCTCCTGGAGTGCAGCTTTGCTCAAATTATGTGTTGATTGGCTTGGTCTCTGGAACTTTCCATTGAAGCTCTGCAGATGGAAGCGCTGGGTGATGCATGCCATTCGTGGAAAGAAGATGAAGCAGCTGAGCTGGGCCATGTGTGTGGCTGTGATTTATTACATTTGGAAGGAAAGAAACACTAGATCCTTTGCAGATAGATCTAATTCTCCCCATCAGTTATTTTTACATATTAAAAAAGAATTTTCTATTAGAGTAGTCCACTGTATTAGGAATTTTAAGTTATGGCCTGATAGAGTTTTGGTCCAAAAAATATGTAATGAACTTCATTAGTTTGTGGATTATGGGAACCCTTCATAGAAGGTGGCCTTTAATCTGTGAACTATTCTGCCTTTTAGGTTAATTTCTGAACCCTTCTTAGAAGGTGGCAGGAATACCTAAAAGTGTGGTTGATGTTTTTTATGGTTTGTGGTAATAGAATTTTTTTCTTCTACCAAAAAAAAAAAGATAACATTTTGGAAACAAGGTGGACAATGAAGGATACCAATAAGAAAACTTTTGCTTTAAGAGTAAATAAGAAGCAAAATATGACTATGAAGCGATAAAAAAAAACTTTAAAGAACATGAAAACCATGAAGAAAACATGATTAATGCACAAACATCATTAATCCACCATACACAAACCATAAAACATGAGTTTGAAAATAGGTACATCCAACTCCCAACAAAATTAACAAAAGTCTCAAAATAACTAAATAAAGTCATAAAGCATAAAATCTAGTGAAAACTAGAAGAAATTTTGAGAAATTGGGGTTTTTGGGGAGTTAGGGTTTTGGAAAGGGAATGATGAATTTGATGCTCAAAAACTTGAATTTGATGTGAAATAGGAGTAGAAATGAGTTTAGAAGATGAAATAGAGTTGAAATATGACTGATAACTGAGTTTAGAAAATCGCAGCAGCATCAGAAACTGATGAATTCACTCGAGTGAATTTTAAATCACTCGAGTGTTTTTCAGAAATTCTGAAGAACACTCGCGTGAAATCGAATTCACTCGCGTGTTGGCCGAAAGAGGGATTTTCAGAAACTTTTAATTCACTCGAGTGAAATGGGATTCACTCGAGTGTTGGCCCAAAAGACTCGAGTCTTTTCAAAAAGACTCGCGTATTTTCCATCAGACATGCTCAAAAACTTTTTCAATTAAAACTGATTTAATTTTGAATTAAAATCACTCGAGTGATTTACGAAACACTCGAGTGTTTTTATCAGATATGCAGAAAAACTCAGTTTTGAAACACAAAAGCACAAAATCAAACACAGTTAATGAAACCAATAGATAGGAGACATGATCACACACAATTAAAGACATAAATTTATAACATCTCAAGGCATTTTCAAACAAGTATCACCACACACTAAATTTAGACACATTTGGTGATTTTCAAATGGCACAAATCAATTAGTTTATACTTGACTCATCTAAAATACCAAGTTCCCCTCTTATATGATAGAAGGTATACCTTGGTAAGGGTTTTGTAAAAATGTCCGCTAATTGATTTGTGGTACTTACAAATTCAATTGTGCAATCACCCTTTTGAACATGATCCCTTAGGAAATGATGTCTAATTTCAATGTGTTTAGTCCTTGAGTGATATACCGGATTCTTAGTTAGATTAATGGCACTCGTGTTATCGCATTTTATGGGAACACTTTCTAATTTTAAACCAAAATCCGATAATTGTTGTTTCATCCACAAGAGTTGAGCACAACAACTACCGGCGGTGATATATTCCGCTTCGGCGGTGGAAAGAGCAACACAATCTTGCTTTTTAGAAAACCACGACACTAGTGAACTTCCCAATAAATGGCAAGTACCACTAGTGCTTTTGCGATCAAGCTTGCATCCCGCGAAGTCGGAATCCGAATAATCAACTAAACTAAGACTAGCATCACTAGGATACCATAATCCGGTGTTAATTGTTCCTTTAAGATATTTAAAAATGTGTTTAACCGCGGATATGTGTGATTCTTTAGGATTTGCTTGAAAACGGGCACACATGCATACACTAAACATAATATCCGGTCTAGATGCGGTAAGATATAGAAGACTACCTATCATGCCTCTATATTTACTAACATCAACCGGGTTACCTTTGTCATCCTTGTCTAGGTAGCATGATGTGCTCATGGGAGTATATGCTTCTTTGCATTTGTCCATTCCGAATTTTCCAAGGAGCTCCTTGCAAAATTTTCCTTGATGCACAAAAATCCCCTCCTTGACTTGCTTGATTTGAAGTCCTAGGAAGAACTTGAGCTCCCCCATCATGGACATTTCAAATTCCTTTTTCATCAAGTTAGAGAACTTTCTACACAAGGACACGTTAGTGGCACCAAAGATAATATCATCTACATATATTTGCACTAACAAAATGTCCTCTTTGGTTTTATAGATGAATAGGGTATTATCAACCTTTCCCCTTTGAAAGTCATTTTCTAATAAAAAGGTGCTTAATCGATCATACCAAGCTCTAGGAGCTTGTTTTAATCCATAAAGTGCCTTTTTCAATTTATAAACATGGTTTGGAAATTCATGACTTTCAAAACCGGGAGGTTGCTTAACATACATTTCTTCATTTATGAAACCATTCAAGAAAGCACTCTTGACATCCATTTGATAAAGAGTGAATTTCATTATTGATGCAAAGGCAAGCAAAATTCGGATTTCCTCAAGGCGTGCAACCGGAGCAAAGGTCTCATCATAATCAACACCTTCCTCTTGGTTGTACCCTTGGGCAACAAGTCTCGCTTTGTTTCTTATAATCAAACCGGATTCATCAAGCTTATTTCTATAAATCCATTTTACACCAATTATGGTATGATCATTGGGTGTAGGCACTAGTTCCCAAACATCATTTCTAATAAATTGATTTAGTTCTTCTTGCATGGCCATAACCCAATGTTCATCCTTAATTGCATCTTTAATTGAATTTGGTTCGATTTGAGAAACAAAGGAAACAAAATGACAAATATTTTGAATTGACCTACGAGTTAACACTCCCTTTGAAAGGTCTACTATGACATTGTCAATAGGGTGAGCTTTCACCGTTTTCCAAGCCGGATCAAGTTTATCTTTGACTTCTCCTTCATCCTTTGATTTTTCCATCTCTTTGTCAACATTTGAAATCTCAAGTCCATCATCACTATCATCACATAAAACACTATCTTCTTTCGAAGACTCATTAAAAACAACATGTATAGATTCTTCAATAGTCATAGTTCTTTTATTATAAACTCTAAAGGCTTTACTATGAGAAGAGTAACCCAAAAATATTCCCTCATCCGATTTAGAATCAAATTTTCCAAGTTGATCTTTTCCATTGTTTAAAATGTATACTTTGCATCCAAAAACATGGAAATGAGATATATTGGGTTTTCTACCTTTGTAAAGCTCATAGGGGTTTTTCTTTATCATGGGCCTAATAAAGATTCTATTCATTACATAACAAGTCGTATTAACGGCATCGGCCCAAAAATAGTAAGGTACTTGAGAATCATTTAACATGGTTCTAGCAAGTTCCTCTAGCACCCTATTTTTCCTCTCAACGACTCCATTTTGTTCCTGAGTTCTAGGTGCCGAATATTGGTGCTCAATTCCATGCTTATCACAAAATCTATCAAATTTATAGTTTTCAAATTCACCTCCATGGTCGGTTCGGATAATAATCACTTTTTGGTTTACTTGGTTTTGGGCAAGTTTAATATGGCGTTTAAAAGACTTGTAGGCCTCACTCTTAGCACTTAAAAATAATGTCCATGTAAATCTTGAAAAATCATCAACAATCACCAAGGCATAGTAGTTGCCACCAAAGCTTTTTACTTGAGAAGGTCCAAACAAGTCCATATGAAGCATTTCCAATGGTCTTGTTGTGGACACATCATTTTTGGAACCAAAATGATTTTTAGTTTGTTTGCACTTCTTGCAAGGAGTGCAATCACCTTTGATATGAAAACTTAGCTTTGGTAAGCCAACTACTAAATCTTTGGATTGAAGTTTCTTAAGTTGATTTACATTTATGTGAGCGGTCCTACGATGCCATAACCAAGTGTCACTTTCTTTGCTAATTAAACATTTTGAAACTAAAGAAGTGATATTATTCAATTCAACCATGTAAGTGTTATTTGACCTTTTTCCAACAAATTTGATAGATTCATCTTTGTCACTTTTTATGAGACAATGAGTAGAGGTAAATAATACATGGTTACCAATATCACATAATTGACTAATGCTCAAAAGATTATGCTCTAATCCTTGAACATAAAGTACATTATCAATAACCAAGTTGGAAGAATTACTAATTTTACCTATATCAAGTATTTTGCCTTTGTTGTTGTCTCCATAAGTGACATATCCTTTTTCCAGAGGAGTAAGCTCAATGAAGTGTCGCTTATCTCCCGTCATGTGCCTAGAACATCCACTATCAAGTATCCAAAGTTGCTTTCCGGTTCTAAGGCACACCTACAAGACATAATCACTTACTCATTTTGGGTACCCAAATTATGTTGGGTCCCTTTTTGTTAGTCTTGGATGATTCTTCCTTCTTAATCCAAACATAAGTACCATTTTGAATTCCAAAATTTTTGATATGGCACTTATTGTTTGTATGTCCAAATTTTCCACAATAAAAGCAAGTTGGTTTCTTTGTAAAATCAATTTTTGAGAATGAACCAACCACTTTATTTTTCTTTTTCTTGTGGACATATCCTAGACCGGTTTTGTTTGAATTGTGTCTAAGAGAACCAATTAACCGATCTAGGTTTCTATCACTTTTGTTAAAAGTGTTGAGTTTGATTTTCAAATCATTAACTTCATTTTCAAGCACACAACACTTTTCACAATGAGTGATGGTATATGATTGATTTGCATTCTCACAAACATGACTAGAGTTAACAAGTTCCAAGGATTCATTTTGGAGTTTCAAATCATTAATAGATTTTTCTAATTCATTGATTTCCTTTTGATACTCCAAAAGCTTCTTTCCTTTTTCTTTGTTAACTTTAGCAAGTCTTTCAAATTGAGTGAGCATTTCATTATATTCATTTAGCAAATCATCATAAGAAATAGTATGAGAGGAGGTGTAAGAATAGTTAGATGATACCTCATCCTCACTCTCATTGTCTTTTCTTTCACTACTTGAGGAGGCTTCATTGTCATTCTTGGCCATGAGGCATAGCTTGGCTTCCTCATCATCCGAACTACTTGAGGATGACTTGGAATCCTTTTCCGGTTCATCCCAAACAATGTAAGCTCTTTTCCCCTTGCCATCTTGAGTCTTCCTCTCATTCTTTCTCAAGTAGGTGGGACATCCATTTTTATGTGTCCTATCCCACCACACTCATGACATTTGACACTTTCGCTTGAGCTCTTGGTTCTTGGCTTGCTATCCTTGAATCTTTTGTCTTGAGGTCTCTTGTCCTTAGAGAATGATGAACTAACCTTTTTGCCTTTGAGGAATTTGTTGAACCTCTTGGCAAATAAACCAATCTCTTCCTCATTTAGAGCACGATCGGAGCTTTCACTTGAAGATTCATCTTCATCCTCTTTTAACATTTTAGTTGAGGCTTTTAGAGAGATGCTCTTCTTTTTCTTGTCCGAATCTTCATTTAAGTGAAGTCTTGATAGTTCCATCTCATGTTCTTGGAGCTTTCCAAACAAGGTGGTCAAGTCCATAGATTTTACATCCTTAGCTTCCTTGATGGCGGTCACTTTTGGTTGCCATCTCCTATCAAGACATCTCAAGACTTTGTTAGTAGTTTCACCATTTCTAAATTCTTTTCCTAGGCCAATCAATTGGTTAACGATATGTGTGAACCTTGTTTGCATATCATTGATAGACTCATTAGGGAACATATGAAAGAGCTCATATTCATGAGTTAAAGCATTTAATCTTGAGTCTCTAACTTCACTAGTTCCCTCATGAGTAATTTGTAAGGTATCCCACATTTCTTTAGCCGATTGGCATTGTGATATCCTATGAAATTCATTTTTGGACAAGGCGGAGAAGATGATATTTTTAGCTTTTAAATCATATGAAACTTTCTTTTTATCATCTTCATTCCAACTTGTCCTAGGAATAACAATGGCTTCACCATTAATCACTCTTCTAGGAATATAAGGACCTTTTTCAATTGCATCCCAAATATCGGTGTCTATTGCTTCTACAAACACTCTCATCCTAACCTTCCAATAAGAATAATCTTCACCATTGAAGAATGGAGGTCGGTTAAGAGACATAGACCCTTCTTGTTGATTGCTAGAGCCCATTTGTTTCCAAAAGGATCTTTTTCGAAAAAGCTTTTACGCTCGATCTTTCGACCGAGCACTGATACCACTTGTTGGAAACCAACAAGCGGGCTTAGCAATTACTAGAGGGGGGTGAATAGTAATATGGAAGCAACAGTGACTAATTTTCGGTGCAATTAAAAGATAATTGATCAGAAGCTTGCTTTTCTGAAACTGGGCAATTTACTCGAGTGAATTTAAAAACACTCGCGTGTTTTTCAGAAAACCTGAAAAACACTCGCGTGAAAATGAAGAACACTCGAGTGAAATGCTACGAAATACTCGAGTGAATTGAAAAACACTCGAGTGTTTTATGCAGAACAGAAAGGAGCAGTTTCAGAGAAATTTAGAAAAATGATTCAATTTCTTAAAGACTAATCCAGGGCAGATATAAATCAAAGTAGAGTGCAATTAAACTAAGTTAAAACAAGTTGAAAACAAGTTAATTGCAACCAATTGCTACTAGAATTATAAAAGCCCCTTTCTAGAGAACTTAGGGTTTGGTTTTACTTGAAAACTAAGAAAGCTATAAAAGAGAGAGACAACACCAATTTTATCCTGGTTCACACTCAATCTAGATTGCTAATCCAGTCCTCCTAATCAACTTAGGAGTTTCTACTAGTGATCAAATTGTTAGAAATTACAAGGATAAATTGAGATTCCTCACTCAATCCTAACCCTTTTCAAGAGTGTACCAAACTCTTGAAATTTCTACCCCAACTTGATTTGGTGATGAAGAGTCCCTTCTTCTTAAGCTCCTTGGAACCTCCAAGAGCCCACCAAGCTAAGAATCCTCTTACTCTTTGTGCTTGAGAACCTCTCAAGGCTTGAGAAACTTGGATACCTCACCAAGTACTTGGATACCTCACCAAGATTTTCTAAACAAGCTAATGTGTTTGAGTGTTTGAGAATTTTACAACAAATAATTCTCTTACAAATGAAGCACACTCTCTTAACTCACTAAGACAAATAATAAAGATGAATGCTTGGTTGAGTTTAGAGAGAGAAATGATTTTTTAACACTTAAGAGAGAATGAAATCAATGAAGGATTGTAAGCTTGTTCTTCTAAATGAGGTCAACTCTTCAGAATATAAGTAAGGGGACAAAAGGGGAGGAAAAACAAAGTTATTCTCCCTTTTTGTCCTCTTCTAACGTTTAGAAAAATTGCTGTCAGACCTAAAATACTCGAGTCTTTTTGAAAACACTCGAGTGTTTTGGTCAACTCTGATATTTTTACTTTATCCAACGGCTATATTACTGAAAATTCATAAATCACTCGAGTGAATTGAGAATCACTCGAGTGAATTGCTCAATGTTGGAAAAATTAAGTTTTTCTAACATTGTTTTCAATTCTCTTCTCAGGTTTAATTGGTTTTAATCTCAACCTTTCATGCATAGTTATTGTTTGACCTTATGTGAGAATAAAAACCTAAACTACCCACTCTCATAAATAAAATAAAATACATCAAAATTAAATGAGAATGAATAAATAACTAAGCACTTGATCTTCTTTAATGTTGGGCTTGCATTCTTCACTTTAAGTCCATAATTTAATTACATTGTCATCATCAAAATTAATCCCTTAATCGGAGACTTGATTTTACACTACCATACCCACACTAAACTAAAATGAGTCCTTGATGTCAGACTATTAGTATGTAGACAATCTTCTCTAGAACTATGCATGTGCGCTATCAACCTAGTTATAGGAATTAGTAACAGTACATTACAAACTAATGTAAAGAAGATAAAATAAAAATTTAATATGCACCTGTTAGGAAGAGATCATCATTACCTGCTAGAAGTCGTGTTACCAAGATACATATGTTTATTAATCCATGCGCTCACAAATTTATGCTTGTTGGGTTCTAAATAAACTCTGTTGAAATACTCAAAATGATCATCCCACATTCCTTTTGGAATTCCTATAGGTACTCCTTGTATTCTTCTTTATCTTTACAGTTCACTTTTTCACTCCATAAGTTCATAATTGAGGTGACCTTCTTCATTTCTTCTGTAGTCAAAGACTTTTTTAGTTTGTCCTTCACATTCTTGTATATGTGAAATCGATAAAGCAAATGAGCTGATGTTGGGAAAACACTCTCAACTGCATTCACAATCGTCGTTTCCCTATCATTGGCAATAACCCGTGGAATGGCTTCATCTGTTTTAATGAGTGCTCTTAGCTTGCTCAATGCCCAGACAATGTTGGTCTCTTTTTCATCATCCATAAAACAAAAGGCAACGCTACAGGTTTCTTCGTCTGCCCAACAATCTCCAACAAAGGGTACCTGTATCTATTAGTCTTGTAAGTACTGTCCATGACAAGAACAATACTAAATGAATGGAACAATTTTATACCACTCGGATGGGCCCATAAAATCGCCTTCAATTCATTGGTAGAATCATTTTTTAGATAGTCAAAATCATAACCATGAGCAATCAATAACTTAAGTAGTTGTTGCATTTGAGTCCTTGGATGCCTAATACTTCTTATATACATGTAGCAAATATTCTTCACCTGCTTCAAGGTAGTATAGTTATTCAGGTTTTCTTCTTTCAATGTGATCAATATCTATAAAGGCTTCACACCAGTTTTCATTATCCTTAAAATTGATCATATTTATCCTTTTTCGGCCTACCCGCAAAAGGATTACCCTCCAAGATCTCATATTTCTTGTGATTGTGCGATCCACATTTAACACTAAGTTTCCATTCTTGACCATGACCCATATCCTTCTCATATAGCCTGAATGGGCATTCACACTTCCTTGTGTCAAAGATATAATTAAGTTCATCACTTTTGTTCTTATTTCTGTACACTCTACTCCTTTCACAAGCGAGGGTAATCCTTTCTCTTGTCTTACAGATCCACAACCCTTATCGAAATTGAAAGTAAAAAATAATAAATTTTTGTGAGCGTCCAACTCCTTTAACCTAATCAATTACTTCCTGCATATTTTGAAACAACTCATCATGCATAAAAGCAATAATATAATCTGTAATTTTAATCATACCTATTAAGAATAAAATGATATATCAGTGGATGGTCGTGATGTATGCCTCATGATAGTGCAAAAATTTCAGGTCGTAACGTATATATCATGACAGCAAAAAATATCTTGGTCGTGACTGTAGCTCACGACCATGACAACACATTTGGGTAGTGATCTACAACTCACGACCTGAAAAAAAAAAAATATACCTCACGACCCTGAAAAAAGTTTGGGTCGTGACTTATCTCACGACCCAAGCTTTTTTTGAGGATCGTGAGTTATGCCTCACGACAATAACGTGACGGTAAAAAAAAAGGACCAACAACAACATGCACGTACCTTGTTCCTTATCCATTATTCGACGAGAATATGTTCACAAAACAGTTTGATATTTTTTTTCCAAACAATTTAGAGTGAATGGTTATGTAACTTTTAAGATGGTAAGGTAAGGAGGAGAATGCACGTGATGGGTTGGGTTTGGAGAGGGTTTTAGAGAATTAGGATTGTGAACGTTTTTATTTTTTTAGTCATAATTTTTACTAAGGGTAAAGTTGAAAATAAATAAATATGCGAGGTGTGTAAAGTCATGAGCAATGTGGCAAAAGCCCCACTCCAAATTAATTGAAGAGTCTTTAACTGTATTGGGCACGAGAGTGTCTTTAAGGATTTTAGCAAGGCCCAAAGTGTACTACTATGTTTAAACGGGCTTCAAGATTATTAGCCGGAGTAATAGATTACACCAAATTCTTAAATGCATCAAACACAAAATTAAGGCATGTATGTAATTTTAATCTCATCCATTGATTTGTATATTTTATATAATATTTTATTTAAATTAATGGTTGAGATTGGAATTGTATTAGTGACTTAATTTGAGTTTGATACATTTAACAACTTATCCTACAGTACTAGCTCCTAAATTCTGTAACTTTCTACAATGTTCGTGTCGGTCTTTCTACCCCACTACATAAACAAACACCACCTTCATCCAATCACTTTAAAAAAGCTTTATTAAACCCTACTATCTCTCTCTATCTCATTCTCTCACTCATCCACCCATGGCGATCATCTCCGATTACGATGAACCAGAGCAGAAGAATAACAACACCCCCTCCTCATTGCAACCACAGCCACAAACCACCCTATTTTCGTTCACCGCGAGCTTCGATCCGTCGAATCCACTCGCCTTCGTGGAGAGGGCTTTCGAGTTCATCTCCCGAGAGAGCGATTATCTCTCGAGCGAGAACGCGGAGAAGGAGATAACAGCGTTGGTGAGCGCCGCGAGGGAGAATAAGATGAAGAAGAAGAGGGAGGAAGAGCAGGCAAAGGCGACGGAGGAGAGAGAAAAAGCTGAGAAGCGATTGAAGGAGGAGGAAAAGAAAGGCGAGAGTAGTGCCAGAAGTAAGGGATTACTAAATTATTTGAATCAATTTATAATGTGAATTTATTTGTGGTTTTGACCTAATTTTATATGTTATTTAAATAACTATTTTCCTGATCTTGACGATGTAGAAGATGATGCTATAGAAGAAATTGTTGATTCTTGAATGTTTGTTGGTTAAGGTGATAGATGTGTGAGCTTTGTGATACATTTTTTTTTTGCGCTCTTATGCTCTTATGATGACTGATGAGTGATCACTGATTATTTTTGTGCCGATATGATGAAGGGTGATTCATCGCTAGCGTAGGGTTTTGATTTATTTTTATTGGATGTTATGTGCTTGACAATGAATGTAATGCATCCTACTGGTACACATATTCTTCTGTCATTATTTGCCTGTGTGATAATTGAATCTCGATTTGGTTGATTCTTCAATGATTTTGAATATGGATGTGCTTTGTGAATGTTTCAACTCAGATCAATGTGGGGGTAACAACGGTGTTCCAAGGTACAATGCGGAACAATAATTCCATCTTAATCATTAAAGGGACTGATTTTATTATTTAGCCAATCCTTAGTTTTAGGGAAATTATCTTAAACATTAAAGGGACTGATTTTATTATTTAACCAATTCTTAGTTTCAGGGAAATTATATAATTATGTAGTGTTATGTGCTTTTTCATGACCTGTATTTCGCTTTTGTCATTCTCACAAACACCCTTGTTATGGAGTAAGCACTCAGTGCCCTCAACCATGTTTCTTGTAAATGTTTTAAGGTAATTTCTCTATTGCTATACTAATGGCTTTAACCAGGTGTTCTTGTTCTCCGACATGCTTGATTGTATGATCTGTTTTTATTTTCAATTGTTGATTATCCTTATTACTATTGGATATCATGATATTAGTACCATACTCTATTATGATATATCATATTTTTGAAAATTCCATGAGAGTCATGGCTATAAATGTTGCAAGTGTTTTAATGTTGGTTCATTTAAATTGATGTGAGTTACAGTTATCAAGATAGGATATTACTCTACATAAATTATTGGCTTAAGTCACTCTTTTTTAATGTGTTGGGATACCTTTTATATAATGTTAATGAACCAAAAGGAATATCCTCTAGCATTTGTTTAATTTTTGATGACCTATGTGTTCTTTTTTTTTTTGGGATACATGCATTTTTGAGACTTCTTTAATTTATTTCTTTTTGTGTTCTGTTTCATTACCCGAACAGTTCCAAACAAAGGTAATGGCCTGGATCTGGAGAATTATTCCTGGACTCAGTCTTTACAGGAGGTCAATGTTAATGTTCCAATTCTAGAGGGAACCAAATCAAGGTTTGTCACATGTGAGATAAAGATGAACTATCTTAAAGTTGGACTCAAAGGCCAACCTCCAATTATCGAGGTGAGTTTGCCCTTCAAAACAGTCACTATCAAGGGATCTTTCTTATAACAGTTGTTAATTTTCTGGTTGGTGATGATGTGTCGCGATTGATGTTTTTTATTTTAATGTTAATTTGCAATAATGGTTGCTTATACGTGATCTGAAATTTTTTGCAGGGGGACTTGTTTAAGCCAGTCAAGCCTGATGACTGCTATTGGACCATAGGTATAGGACTACTTGCCTCTGTACATTTTAAGCGACAAAAATCCATTACCATATTTATGAATTTGTATTTTCATGAGAGTATATGAAAATCCTTGAGTTTGCATTATTTCGAGTCAGCACATGCATTATGTGTGTGCTTGAGATAATATTGAGGGTGTGGTGGATATGGATTGTTTTGTTTGTTGGTGTTGAATCATGATCTTTTCATCTTCATATCTTTACCATTTTGTTACACCTTTTTTTTTTTGTAGAGGATCACAAGTCAATTTCTATTCTTTTGACAAAACAAGATCAAATGAAGTGGTGGAAATCTCTGGTAAAAGGTGATCCTGAAATCGATACACAAAAAGCTGAACCTGAGAATAGCAAACTCTCTGATATGGATCCAGAGACTCGATCAACTGTTGAAAAAATGATGGTAACCAAATAACGATGTTTACTTTAAATGGTTTATTAGAGTTAAACTTAGATCGTTAAAAAGTACTATGTCATATTAGTTAACATGTTTGTTTTAAGATTTTATCTTACAATCCAAGCAAGATTTGTTAGTTTATTAAATTTCTGCAACTTAAATTTGAAAAGTCTCATATCACAAGATTGAAAGGAGCATTTTTAAAAATTCATATGATATTTACATATGTTGGCTTTGGGTTAGGATTGAGAATGTTTATTTGGTAGTTGATTTATAATTCTCAAGTACCACTTGTACAGTTTGATCAGAGGCAGAAGTCTATGGGCCTTCCTACTAGTAATGAACTCCAGAAGCAAGAACTTTTGAATAAATTTATGGCTGAGGTATGCACTTGACATTCTCTCTTCCTTGCTCTTTGACTTATATTTGTTACTCAATTGATCAGCAAAATCATTTTATGTTTATTTTCCATATTTTGCAGTATCCAGAGATGGACTTTTCGAAGGCAAAAAAAGCATAAATGTTGCGGTGTTCATAGTTGGGACTGATGGTTGTTGTTGAGTATCTCATTTGGGTTGTGAACCGTACAACAAACATTGTTGATAATGGTTGATAGTAGTTGATTTTATTGTTGCATTTCAAAAATTATTTCTTTCAAATATGAAGATTATTTGTTTTCGATTTATGTTCCAAAGGTTTTTGCTTACATTTTCAATGACCAAGTGTGGGGAATTATTTGTGTCTTTCTATCTACTAGTATGAACAAGTAGGAGGAATTATTTTGGTGTTTCAAATTAAAACAAAAATGGTAAGAAGAGATTTGCCTGCATTAAGAAGTTAAGGGAACTTGTATACAAGTCCAAACGAAGATCCCAAAGGGAGCTTGTTTACAAATCTTGTTTGATATTAAGGAGGTGGATGTTTCATGTAAGCCAATTTGAGTAAATTTGTATGTGCTCCATCAAATTTGGAAGCTCACCACACCTTCTAGACTTTATCCGATAAAAGTAACATTTCACTAAAGGTAAGTGCAACACTTTCTCCACTTCTAGATTCTTTCATACCATAAGTAGGGTCGTCGAGTTAGCTCAACATTATGCCAATATTCAATTTTTGCAACCACAACTTCTCGAATTTCCTCAAGTTTTTTTGTCACCCTTCATTTTCGAAGACCAAAGCTATGCATTGATGTAATTTACCATACATCTATTGGTTCATTACTTTTCTCTTTTTCCGCCTTATTTGCTCATCACGTAGGCACCTCTATCCAACTATTAGTCTCGTTCTTCGTTAACACTCTCTTTGGTTAAGCAAAGAAAATAGGAAGAGAAGGGAGAGAAAAGTAGGGGAGAGAGATTATGGTGAGAAAATGTGTAGATTTTATGGTTGTTTAGTACTCCCTTTGGTGCTTATTATAGGTTACCTTCTAAAGGATTTTCTTGGCCCTAATTATAAGTTACTTTATATTTCCTATGCCTCATTTATTGTTTTTTCTCTTTTTTCTCCTTATTAAATGCTTTGATTATCTGTGTATTTTTTGTTGTTCATTAATGAGTGTGAATTTTTCAAGCAAAGTTGAAAGATTAAAATTGTAATGTTACAATATATTATCATAGAATTCACAAAATAACTACTTTTTTTTGTGTGTGTAATTCGGCTAAGTATGCCTTATGATAAAGACCGGAAGTATAAGAGAAAATGTGATACAATAGGAGAGAGAAGTTGAGTTTTCTTTTCTTTTGATTGATTGAAAAGAAAAGTGAGTAGAGAGAAAACAATATATGTGATAGAAAATACATACATGAGAGAAGTGAGAAGAGAGAGGGCATAATTGTATTTTTTTTCTATTATTATTGTAATTTCTCTCAATTCTCTCTTTTAATTAGGGGGAAAATATTTCTTGGTATGTCTCTCCAATTTTTCTCCCTCCCTTCATTTTCTCTTCTAAACCAACCAAGAGAAACTCTTCCCTCAAAATCTCTTTCCCTAGTACTTTTTATGTGTTATTGGAAGATTATCTACAAATACTAATTCTGATGTTCAACCATCATGGTATTTGGATTCCTCCCAATTTGAATACAACTATTTTTTTTAATCGTATTGCCTTTTTTTTGCCTGCGAATGTCAAGATGCTCTTGAGAGAAGTAATGCATGTTCTTAGAAATTGTAAAACCAGTTATGGAGTTTTGGAATAATTTTGTTTGTGAGGAGTAGTGGAATTCCTTGTTTAGTTTGGTATCTACGACTTTCTTTACGTCCTGACGTCACGATTGTGATCTACACGAAGCTGGTTACTTGTCTCAATAACCCTTCGTGGCAAGGGGATGGTGGGCATGTTGAGTCCTCGGTCCAGTAGCCTTCCCCTCCAATAATTTTCACAAAATTAAATGTGGATGGTTCACTCCATGGCTCTGCTTCTTTCATAGCGGCTTGTGGGTGTCTCTTAAGGCGGGAAGAAGGGTCCTTTTGGCAAGGCTAAACCTGTGCCATTGTTCAATCCTCTTTGAAGAACTCTGTGGCTTGTTGCATGGTCTTGAAATACCAATATCTCTTGAACATCAAATATCTTATCGAAGGTGTTTTACTATTGAGAATAGTGTATCTTCATCCCATCACTGTTCCTTTTTGATTAAACGTTTAGAATCTATCTTTTTCGTGATTGGATTTTTTCCTAGAGGCATGTTTACTGAGAGCCAATCGCTGCACGAATCACTTAGCTAACCTAAGCCACCAAAAGCTTTCATGGTTGTTCCATTTATTTGTGATGGGTGGGGTGGTGTTTTTGAGCGGTGGAAGTCGAACCCAACTTTTAATTCTTGAATTCCGTTTAAAGTGTGAAAATCTTAAAATATCTTTTATTCATTTTTTTTCCGATTCTTGGTGTCGAAATTTTTTTTCGATGCCCCTAAGAACAAATCCTTAAGAAAAGGCAACTTCGCGTACCCATCTCAATAGAGCTTCACACTTAGGAAAAACTCTATCTGTCTCAAATGTACTAGTAAAATCCGGATATTCTTTATATAACAATTTGACATTTTGAATATTAAGAAACAAACCAAATTCAACCACTTCATCATCCGCCAATATATTATGATTCCCCTCACTATCGTTGGCTCGCATGTTTAACATGTGTATACAAACACAATAAAGTCAGAAAAAAAATATTGATACACTACTGGGTGAGCGTAACGTTTTTCTTGTTAGTACATTGTACCCCCAACATTTTTACTATATTTAAGAGATACGTTGAACCCTCAATGTACTGGACAAATCTTATTGCAAATATTAGGGTTAAGCATATTAAGCGTATTAGGCTAATTTTATTGTAAAGTTTTGGGATATGCATATTGGGCAAATTTAACTTATACGCTTTATTCAGAGTAAGCGTACAGGTTATTTTTTTGCCCAATACGCTTATCCCTAAGCCTACGACCCTATGACCATAAAAGAATAGAAACTTGGAAAATATGATAATGACATACCATGATGAACACGTTACATTGGTACGTTGATGGGGTGACGAATGCTAATCATCAACTAAAAAACATTAGTTGAATGGAGAGTGAGAAAGGTCTATGCGGTTTAAAGGTTGATGGAAAAAGAGAATAGGAATGGTTTATGGGGTTTTAGAGGTTGATGGAGAGTTAGAATGTGAAGGGTTTATGGGGTTTAGAGGTAGGTTGATGGACAATGGAAAGAATTAGGAGTGTGAGGGGTATTTTGGGATTTAACATTTTATATGGAGGTCAAGTATTTTTAGCTAATCGATTAAAATAATAATTTTTTCTAACATAGTGTTTTGCTTTGTGACCAGTTTAGCGAAATATTCTAACAAAATATTATAAAAACTACGTTAAGGACTAAATTGAGAAAAACGATTCAATTAATGATCCTATTTGATAGAGTAAAAGACAAGAAATAGACAAATAAATAATCTAATAGATTAAATAAATAGTTGTACCTATTATCAATATATTTTATCATATCTCGAATATAAAAAAAACTCATGTATAATGATCTAATATATAAACAAATCTTATATATTTTCACCTTATTAAATGTTGACGTCCCACAAATATCCTTCATTTAATTTTTTTTTTAATGTATTCAACATATGACTTATATCGTTCTTAAAACAAATTTTTTTATATTTTTCATCTTTAATTCTCAACATCACAAAAGATGATTTAAATAATAAAAATTTAAAATTTAATACATCTAACTAATTTTCCTAATAGATTCTTCCTTCGGTGTCTATTATATGAAAAAGTTGCCGAAATCATATTTATTAAGAAAATTAGTTAAGTGTATTTAATTTTCTCAAATTCATAAAAAGAATAGTTACTTTAGGAAATTGCATTGGTAATGAAAAAAATTAAACAAAATCACTACTTTCTAAGAACATTTTAGGAATAATTGTATTGAAAATAAAAAATTAATTAATTTTTTCTTATATTTGAGACCAAAATAAGTATGTTTTATTTTTCTTATATTAAAAAAATTAGAGGGAGTATGGTTTTTTTTTAACTCTTTTATTATTTTTGAAATCAGAACAGAGAAGGAGTGAGAGTTTTAAGTTTAGAGATGACAAAATTTGAAGAATCTTTAACTGTGTTAGGCACGAGTGTCTTTAAGGATTTTGGTTAATTGTTACTTCGGTATGAAAGTTACATTAGTCATTAGTTTAGTTTCTAATTTTTTT
Source organism: Crotalaria pallida (assembly GCA_037953625.1). NCBI lineage: Eukaryota > Viridiplantae > Streptophyta > Magnoliopsida > Fabales > Fabaceae > Crotalaria > Crotalaria pallida. The sequence continues at coordinate 150,372,345 of CM075650.1, forward strand.
TATTTATCACTTTAGTTTTATAAAGACTAATCTGTCATATATTGATTTTTTAAAAATTTATTTGATAACTATATGAATTTTTTGGCACCAAAATTTACGCTTCGTAATGCTAAGTTGATTTTCAAGGAATTAAAATAATGTAAAAAAAACAAAATTTTGGAATTAAATTGATAGTAATCAAATTAACTTTCCAAAATCAAATTAAGGGTTCTAGTTTATTAACACCCCCTCCCCCCCCCCCCCCCCACTTAATAACTGACCCCCTATTTGCGTGAAAATCCAAAAACACCTTTAATAAAAAATTGACTTATCTAAATTACCCTTTTGCAATTCCTACTTCCTCCTTCCTTATTCTCAATCTCAAACCCTATTCCCATTTCAGATTTCAAACTCACTCTCCTTCTTCCTTCACTTTCCTTCCACGTCTTTTCATCCCCAACTCACAACAAGGTTCGTTTTTCTTTCCATTTGTCATCCTTTTCGTTTTCCTCTTTTTCCTTTTCAGTTTTTTTATTCTTTTTCTTCTTTTCCGTTTTCCTCTGTTTTTTTTTGTCTTTTCCCTCTGTGCATGGTTAATCTCGTTGGGGGAAAGAGATTTTGGGGTGAGGTTTAGATTTAGAGGTTAATAGATGTAAGGTTTTTGTTATTACATGTTTTTATGTGTTTTATCCATATTTTTTCTCTGATGTGCAAATCGTGTATTTTTTTCTGGTTTTAGGGTTCAGTCACTTAGGTGTCAGTGACCTGGTTATTTTGTAAAATGCCCAAGACGCTGACCTTGGAGCTTACGTTGTAAAATTTTTCAAAAAAACAACATACGCTCCTTGGTAAGCGTACGTATTAATGAATGCCTAAAGCTGAAGTGTCAATGAGCTACGCATTTTTATGTTGATTTAGTTGATTATATATATATATAACCATATATTTACATATATTGTAGTCATGCCAAGGACCAAAAACTCAAGAGAGTTTATGACGGGGTCCACAAGGAGGAGACGAGCAGAGGAGCGGGGTGAACCGTCACAGCCCGTTAGCTCTTCGTCGTCTAATAGCTCTTCGTCTGATGAAGAGCAAGAGGAGGTGTTGCTCGTTGATGACCCTCAAGACAAGTCTTTGCTGAAGAGCTACGATGAACATCAAGCAAAAGAAATATGGCAAGGACGTGTAAGTATTGATCACATTTTCAATTTATTTTTTACTTATATGTTTGACTTACTTTTTAAATGATAGTCGGATCAGACTTATTTGATAATTTGCAAGACCGCTTGTTTAACCGGTGCCACAACCATGTCTTTGATATGCCTCTGCTATACAGTGATGGTGTACCACCTTAAGTGCGCAAAATTGTTGAGGCATCGGGGTTGGCACCACTTATATCATCTGCATATGGATTAGTTGATAGGCATTTGCTTGGAGCCTTCGTAGATCACTGGTACGAAGACACTGATACTTTTCATCTCCCTTGCGGGGAGATGACGGTTACATTTAACGATGTCTCGTGCATTCTTCACATCCTAGTGAGGGGTGTTCTAATACCATGGGATAAGCCCAATCAACCCGAGGCAGTTGAACTTATGCATCGTTTGCTAGGGATGGATAACTCTGAGGCAGTGTAAGAGGCCCTAGACAATCGAAGTGGAGCCATCAAGTTCAGTACACTAAAGTAGTTATTTGAGCGGGTCGTTCAAAGACGGCGTTACGAGATCACGGATAGGTGTTATCTGATATACTTGGTGGGGACCACCTTGTTCACAGAAAAGACTAATAATTCAATTGGTTGCCAATTCTTGATGGTCTTTGATGATATGACTGTTGTTGATCAGTACACATGGGGTGCTAGTGCCCTTGCGTATTTATATGATCACTTATCTTTCATAAGCAAGGCAAATAAGTTGTCTTTGGCCGGTTACATATCTTTGTTGCAGGTAATCATGTATTAATTGATGATGCTTGTTATTTATTCACAAAAATAATACTTTAATAGATTCTAATTTCACTGTTATTTGTATTTGTAAGGATGGATACTCGATCATTTTTCATCGATCGAGCCGTGTGCTATGTTGCGTGATGGTTATGAAGAGGGAATATTGTTCTTCAAGTGGATGCCTCAACAATCAGTGTCGAACTCTAAGTATCACTACCACATGTTTCTGGAGAGGCTGACGGCTGAGCAAGTGATATGGCAGCCATATGACCCTGAGCACCAAGATGCGCGCCCATTCGAGGAAGCCTCGCTCTACTACAGCTATCTGCGATGTGGTAGCATGAGAAGGGTTTATCTTCCTAAGAGAGTGTTGCGGCAATTTGGATACATCAAGAGTATTCCTGCAAATCCACCAATCGGGTTACCCTTGCCCTCAGCCATTGATGAAAGCTTTGGAGAATGGCACCTCTATGTTCTCGATGATGCCATTAGAGGAGATCCAGTGACCTATAGTGGCGAATGTGTAACTGGATATCTTGATTGTGCGCACAAGGTTTCACATCCATTTCTCTTACCTACATCGGTGCAAGTTGATCGTCCCGAAACTACGTTACTTGTAAGTACTGTTGATTGCAATTTTTTTATCAGTTAACTATCGATTAAGTATTTGGCTATAGTTATTCACGTTTTATTATATTTGTAGGCTCACGATCTTCGAAGATTGCATCGCATTGATTGCATTGATGAGTATGTGGAACCATTGATGTCGATGGCCGATAACCCTTATTTGGATACTCTAAATGGTGTACGTCAGTTGACATTGACACCAATTACTGAAGAGTTGCCAAAGCGAGCAGAGAGAAGAAGGAGTGCGACTGGTTGGGGTAGTAGAGCTAGGGGTGGGAGTAGGCATAGGCAAAGACGGCAGTAGTTTCAGGACCATGTGTTAGACAATGTTTTTATGTTATGTTCTTCAGACAAATTGTTTTTATGTTATGTTACTGGTTATTAAAATGTGTTTTTATGTTATGTTTTGTTATTGAATCTAAATTGTTTTATATTGTGTTAAATTTTACAATGTGTTTAGGGTTATACCAATGTGTTATAGGGTTGAATATGAATGTTATATCAGGTTATATTGTGTTATACAATGCTGTTATATTGGCTAGGTGTTATATCATGTTATAATAAGCGTGTATTAAAAATTTTGCCCAAATCACTTGGGGGTCAACGAGTTTTACAAATTTACAAACACGTTGAGCTAGGACCGAGCTACACTTTAATAACAATTGGGTTTTAGTTTATTAAACCCCCCCCCCCCCCCAATTTAATCACTTGATCCCTTTTTTGCCAAAACCCAAAATTGCCTTTTTTTTTCTGGGTTTATAACACACTCGTTGGGGCCTAAGTGAGAATTCAAAAAATGAAAAAAAAATATAGCTCGCTGAGGGGTAAGCGAGCTATGTAAATTTACACACTCGCTGACCCTGAAGCGAGCTAAGTGATTTATGCCATTAGAATAGCTCGCTTAGGGATCACCGAGTGTGTAAATTTACATAGCTCGCTTACCTCTCAGCGAGCTATATTTTTTTCTTTTTTCGACTTCTCGTTGAGGCCCTAACGAGAGTTTAAATTTGTGTAGCTCGCTGGCACCTCAGCGAGCTTCATTTTTTTTCTTTTTTCGCCTTCTCGCTGAGGCCCAGGCGAGAGTGTGCAATTATGCACACGTTGCAGATACTGTTCCTGCATAAAATATAGCATCAGTGGAAATCGGAAGCACACTCTTTTTAACTATCTCGTTCTTCAATTTTATTTTATAAGGACTTGATTGTTGCTCTTCTCAAGCACAGCAAATCAATTACGAGCCAAAAAGACTGTTGATCCTCTAGGACCAATTTTTGAATCTTGTGCATCACCCCTACCATAGCTGTCATTCGACACACAATGCAACTCATAAGATCCACCATCAACATCTGAACACAGAAGAAATGCATTTTCAGTTGGGCTATGGGAAAGAGTCCTGGACTTTGATTCAAACTTAAAGAGCCTGGTCATCGAAATGGAATTATTTGTGTATCTCTCTATGTTGACAAGCACAAGAAGCGGTCTTTTGTGTAGAACAAAGAATCACCACTAACCACAAAAGCAGGTCTCTCTCTTTCCAGCTTAAAAACAATCATGCCACTGTCATGATCAGCTGCCAGCAGATTCATCTTGGGATGCTCTTTGTTGGAAGGTATCTGCAACGTGTGCACAATTGCACACTCTCGCTTGGGTCTGAGCGATAAGGCGAAAAAATAAAAAAATGAAAAAAAAAACTCGTTGAGGTGCCAGCGAGCTACACAAATTTAAACTCTCGCTGAGGCCTCAGTGAGAAGTCGAAAAAAGAAAAAACTCGTTGAGTGGTCAGTGAGCGATGTAAATTTACACACTCGCTGACCCCTCAGCGAGTTATATATCTTTTTTTCATTTTTTGAATTCTTGCTTAGGTCCCAGCGAGTGTGTTATAAACAAAAAAAAGGGCAATTCTGAATTTTGACAAAAAAAAGAGGGCGAGTGATTAAATTGGGAGTTAATAAACCAAAACCCATGACAATTTACTCTAAGAGCATCCTCAACGGGCATTCTTCAGCCCGCGCTTGCAATGGGATGAATGTTCGTGAGGTAGTTCAGGATTGTGAACGTGTTTATACAAGCCAAGCACTTTGCGTGCTTGTGGAAGCGGGCGTTCGGAAGAAGTAAAGTGAGACCTCTCTTGTACTTGTGTACAGAAAAGCATAGGAGAGAGAAGGGCTTGAATTTATTTTACAAGAAATAAAAAAAAACACTTCATCTTCCTCACCACAATATCATTAAACTAGGGAAGAAGACCAAGTTCCATATTTAGTGTTCCAATGTGATACAATAGAAAAAATTTAATTTAATTTTTTAAAGTATTAAGTATTAAATTATATTAATTTAATTATATTAATATTTGTACGTTAACTTTTTTTTTAAAGTATTATACTACTGTAACAATTGGTGGTATATATATATATATATATATATATATTAAAATGTAAGAGTGTAGGGGTAGGCTGTGAAACTCATTTAAGAATGAAAGTTAAGTTTAAGCATGGAGTGAAAAGTAGGTATGATATTTAACCATTGGGTATACGTAAAAAATAATAAAATATGCGTGGAACCTACTTTAGAATCCAAAAGTGGGTTTAGGAATGTGAATGCTCCGAGGATATCATCAAGGCAAACGGTGTACTAATATTTAAACAGGGAAAATGTTAGAAAAACATATGTATTTGACATCGGTAGATGACATCTGCCTTTTTGGGTAAAAAGTGATGGATTCATTAAGAAGGAGAAACTGCAGGATTCACCAGATTTTGGAAAAAAAAAAAAAAAAAAAACTGGTGTCTCTTACAGGTAAAATACAGATGTTTATATAATAAAGTTGTTCGAACAGGGTTCAAGATTGGTCAGTAGCAGTAGTAGCTCCTAATTTCTGGAACTTTCTACCGTGTTCTTGTCTGTCTCTCTACCAAGAAATTATATAAGTATACGAACACCATTTTCTTCGATCACTTTCCGAAACTCTGCTCTCTCGCATTCTCTCAGTCATCCACCCATGGCGATCATCTCCGATTACGACGAACCCGAGCAGAGGCCATCGCAACCACAGCCACAAACCACTCCGTCTTCGTTCACCGCGAGCTTCGATCCATCGAAACCACTCGCTTTCGTGGAGAGGGTTTTCGAGTTCGTCTCGCGAGAGACCGATTATCTCGCGAGCGAGAACGCGGAGAAGGAGATAACCGCGTTGGTGCGTGCTGCGAGGGAGAAGAAGCTGAAGAAGAAGAAGAGAGAGGAAGAGCAGGCGAAGGCGAAGGCGAAAGAGGAGAGAGAGAAGGCTGAGAAGCGATTGAAGGAGGAAGAGAAGAAGAAGAAGAAGGAACCGAAAGTTGATGAAAAGAAGGATGAGAGTAATGCCAGAGGTAAGGCCGTAAGGGATTAAATTATTTGAATCAATTTATATTGTGAATTTATTTATGGTTTTGCCCTAATTTTTTTTTTTGGAATTTATTTTTATTTGATGTTATGTGCTTTTCAATGAATGAATGTAATGCGTGCTATTGGTACTAATGTTCTTCATGAATTTCCTGAAATACTTGGTTCTTCAACGATTTTGAATATTGATTTGCTTTGTCAATGTTTCAACTCAGCATCAATGTAGAGGGATAACATCTATCATCGATGTCCCAAGGGTACAGGGACTAAAAATTAATGTCCATCCTTAGCCAATCTTTAGTTTTAGGGATATTAATTATTATATAATGATATGTGCTTTTTCATGACTTATATTTAGCTTTTGTCATTCTCACAAACTCCCTTATTATGGAGTAAGCACACTGTGCCCTCAATCATGTTTCTTGTTAATGTTTTGAGGCAATTCCTCTGCTGCTATAACAATGGCTCTAAGCTGGTGTTCATGTTCTTCAGCATGCTTAATTATATGATCTATTTTTATTTTTATTTTCAATTGTTGATTATCCTTATTATTGCTGGATATCATGATATCAGTACCATATCCTTTCATGATATCATGTTTTTGAATATTCTTTGAGTCATGGTTATAAATGTTGCATGTGTGTTAATGCTGGTTCCTATAAATTGATGTGAGTTACATTTATCAAGATAGGATGTTCCTCTACATAAATTTTTGGCTTAAGTCATTCTTTTTTAATGTGTGTTGGGATACCTTTTTTATAATGTTAATGAACCAAAACTAATATCCTCTAGTATTTGTTTAATTGCTGATGATCTATGTGTTCTTTTATTTTTTTGATACATGAAGTTTTGAGTTTTCTTTAATGTGTTCTTTTCGTGTCCTGTTTCTTTATCCAAACAGTTCCAAACAAAGGTAATGGCCTGGATCTGGAGAATTATTCTTGGACTCAGTCTCTACAGGAGGTCAATGTTAATGTTCCAATTCCAGAGGGAACCAAATCAAGGTTTGTCATGTGTGAGATAAAGAAGAACCATCTTAAAGTTGGACTCAAAGGCCAACCTCCAATTATCGAGGTGAGTTTGCCCTGTCCTGTAACAGTTGTTAATTTTCTGGTTGATGATGATGTGTCTCAATTGATGTTTTTCATCTTAATGCTAATTTGCAATAATGGCTGCTTATACATGATCTGAAATTTTTGCAGGGGGACTTGTATAAGCCAGTCAAGCCCGATGACTGCTATTGGAGCATAGGTATAGGACAGCTTGCCTCTACATTTTAAGTGACAAAAATCCGTTAGCATATTTATGAATTTGATTTTTCATGGCAGTATATGAAAGTCCTTGAGTTTGCATCATTCCGAGTCAGCACATGCATTGTGTGTGTGCATTAGTTAATGTAGAGGGTGTGGTGGATATGGATTTTTTTGTTTGTTGGTGTGGAATCATGACCTTTTCATCTTCATATCTTTACCATTTCATCAAACCTTTTTTTTTTAAAAATTTGCAGAGGATCAAAAGTCAATTTCTATTCTCTTGACAAAACATGATCAAATGGAGTGGTGGAAATCTCTGGTAAAAGGTGATCCTGAAATTGATACACAGAAAGTTGAACCTGAGAACAGCAACCTCTCTGATCTGGATCCAGAGACTCGATCAACTGTTGAAAAAATGATGGTAACCAAACAACCACGTATACTTTAAGTGGTTTATTGGAGTTAAACTTAGACCAGTTAAAATGTACTATGTCATATTAGTTAACATGTTTGTTTTAAGATTTTGTCTCGTATTCCAATAAAGTTATGTTAGTCTATTGAATTTCTGCAACTTGAATTTGATAAGTCTCATCACAAGGATGAAAGGATCCCTTCTTTAATAATCAGAAGATATTTATGTCTGCTGTATTTGGATTAGGATTGAGGATGTTTCTTTATTTGTTGATTTACCATTCTCATGTATTGTTTGTACAGTTTGATCAGAGACAGAAGTCTATGGGCCTACCTACCAGTAATGAGCTTCAGAAGCAGGAACTTCTGAAGAAATTTATGGCTGAGGTATGCACTTGACTTTCTCTCTTCCTTGCTCTCTGACTTATATTGGTTACTTGGCTGATTAGCAAAATCATCTTGTGCTTATTTTCCATGTTTTGCAGCATCCGGAGATGGACTTTTCGAGGGCAAAAATAGCATAAATGTTGCGTTGTTCATGACTGGGACTGATGGTTGCTGTTAAGTATCTCTTTTTAGGTTTGAACCCAACAGTGAACATTGTTGATAATAGTTGATAGTAGTTGATTTTATCGATATTGAGATTCACATTTCAAAAATTATTTCTTCCAAATATCAGTACTTGTTTTCGATTTATGGTCTAAAGATTTTTGCCTACTTTTTCAATGACCAAGTATCTATCTACTAGTATGAACAAGTAGGGGGAATTATTTTGGTCTTTCGAATTAAAACAACACTGGTAAGAAGTGATTTCCTTGCATTAGGAAGTTAGGAACCCAAAGGGAACTTGTATACAAGTCCAAACAAAGATCCCAAAGGGAAACTTGTTTACAAGTGTTGTTTAGAGTTGAGGAGGTGGATGTCTTGTGTAAGCCAATTTGGTTAAAGCTATATGTGCTCCATCAAATTTGGAATCCCCCTACCTTCCAGAGTTGATATGATAAAAATAACATTTCACTAAGGGCAAGTGCAACACTTTCTCCATTTCCAGTTTCTTTCATACCATACGTAAGGTCGCCAAGCTAGCTACAGTCTGCCAATATTCAATTTTTGCAACCAGAATTTCACGAATTTTTCAAAGTTTTCTTGTCACCCATCATTTCAGAAGACCAAAGCTATGCACTAAAGTAATTTACCATACATCTGCTGGTTCATCACTTTGCTCTTTTTCCACTTCATTTACTCATCATGTAGGTACCTCTATCCAACTATTAGTCTCGTTCTTTTTTAAGTACTTTTGATGTGTTATTGGAAGATTAACCATAAATACTAATTCTGATGTTCACCAACCATGGTATTTGGATTCCTCCCAATTTGATTACAGCTATTTTTTTTTTCCTATTGCTTTTTTTTTCCCTGAATGTCAAGATGCTCTTGAGCAAGGTTGTCAAACTCGCGAGTTTACGTAAACTCGTGAGGCCGAGGTAAACTCGACTCGTGAACTCGACTCGTAAATTCGTACGAGTTTACCTCGAGTCCACTTATTTTAAAATTAACCTGTAGATAACTTTCATAGCTTCCATTTCATAGTTTTTACTCTAAAAATTAAACATAAATATTTAAATGTTGCTATAGCATATAAGAACCCAATAAATAATATTATCAAACCAACTTAACAACAACCAAATATGATGGTTTTATGATTTAAGTGGTTAGTTAAGTAAAAATAGTGGTTATAGTGTTATTTTAGTGAAAATATTGTTCAAAGATCGATCAGTATCTTCTTTGTTAACCGTTGGATTGTGCTCAAATTTTTATATACGCTTCCTAACTCATTTATCTCGACATCCGACGGTGGAAATTTTGTTTTGAGAAGTAAAAGCTCAAGAAAATTCAAATATTCGTAAGGCCACTGCTGTTTACCTGAGTTTGCATGAGTTTACCCGAGTTTGCACGAGTTTACCCGAGTTTAGTGGGAAGCGAGTTTGCATGCGAGTTGACTCGATTCTATGGGTAGGATCGTAAACTCGTACGTTTAAGTTAACTCGCGAGTTTGACAACTTTGCTCTTGAGATAAGTAATACATGTTCTCTTAGAGATTGTAAAACCAGTTATGGAGTTTTGGAATACTTTTGTTTGTGAGGAGTGGAATTCCTTGTTTAGTTCGGTATCTATGACTTTCTTTACGTCCTAACGTCCCAATTGCGAGCTACACAAAGCTGGTTACTTGTCTTATTAACCCTTCGTGGAAAGGGGATGGTGGGCATGTTGAGTCCTTGGTTCGGTGGCTTTCCCCTCCAATGAGTTTCACCAAATAAAATGTGGATGGTTCATTCCATGGCTCTGATTCTTTCATAGCGGCTTGTGGGGGTCTCTTAATAAGGCGGGAAGAAGGGTCCTTTTGGTGAGGCTTAACTTGTGCCATTGCTCAATCCTCTTTGCAGAAATCCGTGGCTTGTTGCATGATCTTGAAATAGCAATATCTCTTGACCATTAGGTATCTTATAGAAGTTGGCTGTTTCTATAGTTGAGTGGTGTATCCTCATCCCATCACTCTTCCTCTCTGATTAGGCGTATTGAATCTATCTTTCCCATGATTGGATTTTTTTCCTGGAGACATGTTTATCGAGAGTCAATCGCTGCATGGATCACTTATGCTTTGTTTGGTTGCACGAAAGAAAATGAGAAGAGAGAAATAGGAAAGAGAGAAATAGGGAGGAGAGATTATGGTGAGAAAATGAATAGATTTTGTGATTGTTTGGTATGAGAGAAAATGTGAAAAAATGGGGAAGAGAGAAAAGTTGAGTTTTATTTCCTTTTCTTTGGTTGGAAAGAAAAGTGAGAAGAGAGAAAATGATAAATTTGTCAAAAGACAACTATACCCTTATTTTACATAATAGAAATAAATATATTTTTCTTTTTCATATGTATGCATGTTTAGCATAGTCAAATTTTTTTCTTTACTTCAATTCTTTATTACATAATAAAAATTTCGAATCCAAAATATAGAGAAACCAATTTTTTTATTAAATAAAAAAATATTTATTTTCAATTAAAAAAATTAAAAAAATGGAGCAAAGTGAATAAGTGAAGGACAGTTGGGTAATTTCGCATGTCAAGCGAAGTTTTCTTCTTTCTTCACTTTGGGGGAGAAAACTTTTTTGGGTATTTCTATCATGGGATGGTTGCTATGCAACCTTTTCTTAAACCAATAAGAAGTTGACACCTATGCCATGTCATTATTTAAAGTAGTTAAAATTAGTTTTTTGCAATTTAGTCCAACATAAAAAGTAAATTAAAAATTTAGTCCTTTATAGCTATAGACAAATTATAACTTTTAATTTTAAATTTAGTCACTTGCATTAAGCCTTTTTACACAAGTGACTAATTTTAACTACTTTTAATTTTTTTTTAAATTAAAAGTTATAATTTGTCTGTAGGTACAAAGGACTAAATTTTTAATTTACTTTTTATGTTGGACTAAATTGCAAAAACCTAATTTTAACTAGATTTAAGAAAATGTTGCATAGCAACCATCCAATTTTGGATTGCATGATAGTAACTCCCAACTTTTTTTATGGGACCCACCAAGTTTTCTCTCCCCCTCTATTTTCTTTGATAAACCAAACAAGAGAAAGTTTTCTCTTTGTTTTCTCTTCCCACAAAATCTCCTCCCCAAAATCCCTAGAAACAAACATAGTGTTAGCTAACCTAAGCCACCAAAAGCTTTCATGGATGTTCGATTTATTTGTGATGGGTTGGGTGTTGTTTTTGAGTGGTGGAAGTTGAACCCTACTTTTAATTCTTGAATTCCATTTTAAGTGTGAAAATCTTAAAATATCTTTTATTCATTTTTTTTTCCGATTTTGGTGTTGGAAATTTTTTTCCGATATCCCTTGTATGAAAAAGGAAATATAGCAGACAAGTGTATTTTTTTTGGCTCACTCTAGTGAAAAATTTTCAACAAGAATGTGTAAAAAAAAATGTGTTTCTATTCGGGTTATTTAGCGAAGTTGAAACCAGATCATTACTGCAAAAGCAGTCTATTGAGTTTGGGAGAAAGGAAAAGAATCGGTTTCAATTTGGTTCTTTGGTTTCTGTCTCTGTTGAACCAAGTAAGTGAGTAACCTATTGTAAAAAATAGAGAAGTACCTTTTATGGTTTGTAAAAGAATGATTTCTATCAAATTTGCTGTTCATGCAAATTGAAAGGGCGGGAGGAATCTCCAAACTTGTAGGAGTATCACAAGTTGAAATTTTGAGTTATGCCTATAAATGTAGGCATTGTTTCTCAATTTCTTTTGATTCTGTTTTTCTTAGAATATTATAGAGTCTTCTTGTATACTTCCCTTGTATTTAGAGAGATTGTAATATTCTATACTTAGTAAAAAATTAAAAATGTCTGTCAATCTTGTGAGTTAATTGTAATTTCTCTTTGCCTTAACTCTATCGTATCTGTATTTATACGGCTCCTATAACTTTGGTACATAACGGTGGTATTAGAGCTACTGGTGTCAGTACGGTTAGTTGGTGCTAAAATCGGCAGAAAAGTTTGAGATTGAGAAATTTAACGGGAGTAGTTTCTCTCCATGGAAATTGAAAATAAAAGCAGTATTGAAGAAGACGACAAAGGCAATTTGAATTGGGATGTCCTCACTACATTATACGAGATCAAAACTCTTCACAATAGAATATTTTTAAAAAGGAGACTTTATACTCTTCGAATATCGGTGTCAGACCACATCAACAGTGTTAATACACTATTTTCTCTACTTAAATACTAAATTTCACAATAGCAAAGAATGAACATGCAAGCTTCTATCTCAAAGTTTACTTTATTTGTATGATCAACTTATCATCATTGTAACTAACAATAATATTGCAGAGACTCTATCTTTTGTTAATGTTGTTGCAAGAGCCACATTTACATTTGGATTTCCTTTGCTGTTTTCTTGTTCACTCGATTTCCTTTGTCTTTCTCGTCCGTTTTTTCTGGTCAATAAAGAAAATAAAACCGAATGGAGCAACAATGGTAGCTTCTCAAAAAAGACTAATCTAGTTGGTGATTACTGATGGGAGAGGCCAGGGGAACTATTCATTAGCATGCTTCTCGTTGGCAGTATATTGGGTATTTCTTATAATAACATCAGTGCAAAAAAAATCTCAAACACAATGTATAAACTAACGTATGGAGTCCCATGGATAAGATTGCAACCAACACAAATAAAATAAGAGCTTAGATGAGATGAGTAAGGGATAAAGTGAATGGATTTAAGGAAGGAATTGGAGGATGAAGGTAAAACACAGATGACGATTATGATTTTAGGGTTCGTGGACTGATTTTAGGTTTTTTCGAAATCTTAGGATTAGGATTAGAAATGAATCTTTTATTATTATTATTATTATTATTATTATGATCCTGGTCAATCTTATGTAGATGAGTAATTTGTTAAATTTTATAAAACAATCGTTATGTAGTATGAAATAAATATGAAAAAGTTGAGAGGTTAAATAAAGATAGATAACATGACATTATGTGACAAGTGTAAGCAGACTGTGTTCGTTTCTCATACGTGTTGTAATATAATTTATGGTAAATTCTTTGATACTCTCTTGTTAAACGATATTTATGCATCTTTTTTATTTTTGTTTATGAAAAATCTTTTTTATTAGGATTGCTTTTAACTTCAAAGTTTAACCATTTTTACCCTACTACAAATAGTCCAACACCACTCACCTTACTTTATCATTGTTGTCGTCATATCCAGTCATATTCAGGTTCACCTAAAACAAAGTGACAACATTATTGACCTTAACAATCTTCCAAAAAATGATAGTAGATGTCGTCATTTCCTATTTATCTTAAGGTCAATGTTAATATTTATTATTATTTTAATTTTTAGTTTCAATCATCAAAGTTTTTAATTATTAAATCAATGATATTATGAAAATGGAGCATTGAAACAAAACTAAAAGGGGAGCATCAAAGAATCACTCATCATTTATTTAATAAAAGTGGCATTAATTGATACCTTCAACTACTAAATAACACCTGAGATTTCACCAAAAAAAAAAAATTTGATATAGGTATGGATAATTGAGTTATTATAGGTAACATGAATCGTGTATTTAAAAAAAGGCAAGAACCATTTTCATAATCGGATTAGTATAAGGCTCAACACAATCATCATGGCCTACAGAAACTCCTTAATTATATTGGAGAATATGCTAAATTTCTTAATTATTTGACATTGACAAGTTGAAAGTAGAAACCTGAAAGTGACTTCCATCGAGCATTAGGATACAAAAATGACATGACTTATGTTTAGTATTAGCTTCTAATATAGGAGGACATTATTTCGATCTAGTGCATATATGTTTTGTACCAGGAAAATATTATCTGTACCAATAAAAGGCTCGAGCATATTTTGATACATGATCGGTGATTTTACTTGTCCTCCTAGCTTAAGATTACCCTACCTTAATTTTTTCAATTATTTTAGAAAGTAAATAGTTAAAATGATCCCTAACTTTATAATCGTTTACCAATTTAGTCATTAACTTTAATATAATATCAAATTCATGAATAATTTTGTTTATAATTGTTCACATTAATCCCTATATGTGTTGAGGTCGGAGATTAACGTAAATGACAATCAACAAAATCAAGAACGAATTTGTTATTGTGTTAAAGTTAAGGGTTAAACTTGATTGATGTTACAAAATAAGTTACCAATCTTATTATTTATACATATTTTAAAAGAAATCTCTTTTCCTCCATTTTCTTTTCCTTCTTCTCCAATCTTTTTTCTCTTCACCACACTCCATTTTCTCTTCTTTTCACTCATTTATACCCTCTATTTTATCTCTTCTTATTGCATTTTGATCCTCACTATTTTAAGTAATTTTAAATTACTTTAATCAATTTGAATCAAATAAAATATTACCTTTTTAATTTTAAAAATAAAAAAAAATAGAATTTATCCCTTCATTCCCTCATTATCATCACGGTCCCTTTCTCTTCTCACCCAAATCTCGATATCCAAAATCTTCATAATCATTCTTCCCCACCCCCTTCTAGACTCTGCATTGACAAGAGAAAATTGTACTTGCAGTATCAAAATAAACTTCCTTTTTACGATTAGGATTGGAATACTTTCTCAGCTTGTAAACCACCCTTTCTCCATTTACTATTTGCTCTTCAATTATTAACGCACTTGCCTTTTGAATCTGTTTCTTAACCTCTTTGAAAATCTCCATTTCTCAACTTGTAAACCACCCTCTCTCCATTTACTATTTGCTCTTCAATTATTAAATCTTTGAATCTTGAGGAATTTCATGTTCCCATATTGCTTATGGTGAAGTAATTTGCGAATCCTATCGGCCGGGGGGGGGGGGGGGAGGAGCGATGATGATAAGAGAATAAAGGGAGAAATCCTATTTTTTCTATAGTTCATTTGATTTAAATTTATTAAAGTAATTTAGAGTTACTTAAAATAGTAAGGACCAAAATACAAAGGTGATACATTTTTATTGGCATGTTATTCTATGGTATCAAGACTCACATTTTTACGATGGTACTGGAAAAATCCTCTTGATCAATTGGGTTCAATCATGCTAAAGTCGTGAATTAATTTTACGATTGAAAAAAAAAACCTTAATTATGTCACAAATCCTTGAAGTTTGAGGTACTTCCCTTAAGATATACGTGAATATAATATATGTACATGTTGTTTTTGAATTCGATCATGTCATGGTCATAAATTGTTATTATTTTACATTTTTACCCCGTGATCAGATTTGAGTACTTTATAGGCTTGCTGGTCATGCATGAACCAAACAGTGTCATTCTATATACTCATTTAAAAAGAATGCTACGGAGTTCGCGTAAGACAGCCCAGTTGATGGTTGCAGGGACACTTAGGATTTTTCCCTTTTCCAAGTTATGGGTTCTAATCCCAAACCTCCCATATAAAAAAAAAAAAAAAAAAAAAGAATGCTACGGAAATCATACTCCCTTAGCAAAACCATTATTATTATAGTCGCAATCAAATTTGTGTGATAGGTTTTCCAAACTAAAGAGATATATCTCTTGCTTATTATTAAGGTTGTTATTTATTATTGGTGTGATTTTACGAAAATCCTTCATTAATCAAAAGTTATGTTAGTTCATGAAACTGTAACTTTTACGTCAATCACTTACCTCTTCTTCTTCTATCATTCAAAAAGCCATTCCCAGCAACAATTTGGGTACCATATTATATAGAAAAAAAATACAGAAATGTATCACTTTCTTGAGCACCATAATCAAATTATGTGAAATAGTTGTATTTCTTCCCTTCTTTAACTTTTAATTTGTCTTTTAAATATAGAGTTTTACTTTTCAAACCCCATCTATTGCTCCTTGGCCCCCATTTGAGTTTCGGTTGACAAAGCTACCCCTTATCTCCCGTCTGTTAAGAGGCGGGAATCACTTCCGTTTTATGAAAGGCGGAATCAATTACATATACTTCCCGCGTAGATGAAAGCGGAACATATCCGCTTGCAGCAAAGCGGAATTTAATGAGGTATTTCCGCTTTATACTAAGCGGAAACGTTTATAATTTTGTAATATGACAATATTACCCCTCCGTGCCTCACAACTCCCCCATTTGAATAACAAACGTTTCACTCTCCCTCTCCCTCACAAACCGTTCCCCTCTCTCTCACAAACCCACCCTTTCCCCTCTCTCTCACAAACCCTTTCCCACTCTCAAACTCACAAACCATTTCTCACTCTCAAACTCACAAACCCTTTCACCATCTCTCTTCACTGTGTTCTCTTCACTGGTTCCCCTCTCCATCGTGTACATTGAAAGCAACCAACGAAGTGAAGGTGTTCTCTCCATCGTGGTGTTCTCTCTCCATCGTGCCTTCTCCATTTTTCCATCATTGTGATCATGTAAGTGTATACTTAAAGGCTCATTACTTGTTGTTGTTGTTGTTGTTGTTGTTGTTGTTTTTGTTGTTGCTGTTCATGTTGTTCATGTTCATGTGGTACACAAACAACCATTCAAACCATCCTCTTTCACATACTCTTTTTCAAACATATAGGGTTTTTTAGATGAACATACCTTTTGTAAAGGGAGGTCTTGGGTCTTGATCATACAAGAGTGTGGAGTATGTTGCTTCAATGACTTCTTTGTCTTTGATCACTCTTCATTCTTCAAAAACTTCTTCATTCTTCAACATACCTTTCTTTCCTTTTCTTTTGAGCTCTTCTTTTTGTTTGTGTTAATATGAGAAGACTGTGTTTGTTACTGACTTATATGAGAAGCAACATTTCTCCCTTCAATTGAACGGATGGGCATTTTTGGTATTGCACAATTTTTATAATCTCCCGCCTCAAACTAGGCGGAATCCTTCCGCCTTTATCAAAACGTTTAGTATCTGCTTTACTATGAGCGGAATGTTCACTCTTTTTTACCCGCCCTGTAAAAGGCGGAAAGGTCATCCGCCTTATATGAGGCGGAACACAAGAGACAGCTTTGTCAACCCAAACTCAAATGGGGGCCAAGGAGCAATCGATGGGGTTTAAAAAATAAAACTCTTAAATATATTGTACATATATTTAGAATGTATGTGTATTGATTATTGTAAATTTTATATGTATTTTATCCAAAATATATATATTTAATCCTTATTAAAAATTGTAGTAGTATTTAACTTTTATTAAGAAATGTGTTTATTAATTAGTATATGGTAAGCTCATAAAAAAAATTAGTATATGGTAATTTAAGGATGTAATGGAGAATAAAAGTAGAATTAATGAAGAGTATGTAAAAGAAATGATTGAATAAAATGTTAAAATTTAAAAAAAAATGATAATACCTTAAAATTATAAAAAGGACAAAAATTATGGAAAAAAATGCTTAAAAAAATTTAAATAAAGGAGGGAGTATATAATCCTATGGAATAAGGAGCTTCATTATTTGTGCTACCATATTTGATACAAAATGTTATGTGAACATCTAGATGCATGTCAAATATTTGATTTGTCTTTACCAGATATTTAATGTAGATGTCAAATCTAAATATTCATATAACACTATTGTATTTGATATATAGGACAATATTTTGTTTATATCCACATATAAGATAATTTTTTTAGAAAAATACTAACAAATATTTTTGTTAAAATGTTAAATGAAGTAAAAATTTATTGAAAAATGTATTTTTTATTTTTTGAGATAAGAAGAATTAAGATATGTGATGTTTTTTCCATTATTAAAAAATTTTAACAAGTGTCATGTGCTGATGAGTATACTTGTTAGCAAAACACTATATTTTATCATTATTTTCCATTTTTTTATAAGAAAATACTTTCCCGTTTATTTACAATTTTACATTTAAAAAAAAAATTGTATGTATATATTGTTGTTGGAAGTTATTAACCTAAGAGGAGACTGGAGAGTAGGACAAAAGGAGTGGAGATTCCATTATGTTGCCATCTACACCTTTATCTGGAATGCGACAAGTGGCAAATGTCTGCATGCGGTTACTGTGTATGTGAATTACATGAAGTTAAACAGTGCTCCCTCATGTTCTCGTTATAGGTCATATTCTAGAAGGTTTTCTTGATCCTAATTATAAGTCATTTTATATTTTCAATGTATCATTTATTGTTTTTTCTCTTTTTTGCCCTTATTAAATGCCTTGACTATATATGTGTTTTTGTTGTTCATTAATGAGTGTGAATTTTCCAAGAAAAGTTTAGAGTGTAAAATTGTAATGTTACAATATATTCTCATAAAATTTATAAAACTAACTACTTTCTTTGGTATGTGTAATTCGGTTAAGTATGTCCTATAATAAGGACATGAGGGAGTATAAGAGTGTGCTTTGTGCGTTCATTTCAAGTTCCAAATTTGTCCACGGTTACGTTGATCAACTCAATAATTCCATTATCTTATTATTGAATTTTTAAGCACCCCACAATTTTACAATTATGCTGGGTGATGGGTCCAGGGTACCTATGAACCCTCCACTCTCATGCAGAAATAAATTGGTAATTCATAAGCGCTATTTTTTTATTTATTTTTTTTAATAATCATTCATAAGCGCCAATTGCAGTTTTATGCCGCTAGATTTGATAAGTTTTCATTATCATTTAAATAAAACGGACTATCAATCGAAGTACAGTAGTTGTTTAATTACTGGGTATATTTTACTGCATCGCGATTTGGTGAATAATAAGCAAGTGATGTGAAAGCTGTCAAAAATCAACTTAGTTGGTAGTGTTTTCGAACATTAAACATTAAAACCAAGATCAAATCTTAATATTTTTTTTCTCCGGTCCAATATGATACCATTAAATATTTTTATATATATATATATATATATATATATATATATATTAAAAAAAAAAAAAAGCATGTGGTGGGAGACTTATTTTCGATATCCTCTTCACTGTAGTCGGCTAAACCAAGTGATGAAATTTTCTCGCCATGCATGATGTGAAACCAGGCCACGTGAAGATAGGCTTTAGCTTTAATAAAATTGAGCAGGGCTCTTATCACCTAATTTATGGTCGGACACATCTAACTCAATTATTTTTAATTTTATTTTTAAAAAAATCAATTCCTCTTTTTCCCTCTTTCTTTCCCTTTTTCTTTTTTCTTTCCCTCAACTCCACTCCACCCTCGTTCGAACTCAAAAACCTCATATTCCACCATTTCCATTATCCTTTGTCACAACCCCAACTTCTCCAAAGACCAAAAAGATTGCGGTTTTTTCTTTTTTTTTACGTCGGTATCTTTTTTCCTTTTTTAGGTTATGTCGGGGTCGGAAAGTACCTCATTAATCATTATTTGGAAAAAAAGTTTGGGTCGTGAGGCATACCTCATTACCGAAAATATTTTTTACATAGTGAAATATACCTCACGAACCAAACATTAAATTTAAAAAAAAATGAACAAATTTGAGTACAAGAACTAAAAGACAATGAAAACAATTCCAAATATAATCTAGACTAATATTAACTCATAATATGATCATGATTTGCGGTAAAAGTGTTTTTTTAGAAATATTAATGTCCGGATCGTGAGGTATATAGTATACCTCAAGATTTGAAAAAAGTTTCATTATGAGATATACCTCAAGATCCAGACATTAAAATTTCTAAAAAAATATGTTTCCTTCATAAATCATGACTAGCTACCATATGAGTTAATATTAGTTTATATTATATTTGGAGTTGTTTCACATTGTCTTTTGGTGTTTGTACCCAAGTTTGCTCATTTTTTTTTTATGAATTTAATGTTTGGGTCGTGAGGTATGCTTCACTATCGAAACATACCTCACTATTAAAACTTTGTCAGGTAGTAAGGTATATCTCACGACCTCGACATAAAGTTTAAAAAAAAAAAGAAACCGAAATTCTTTGGGGAGGGTTCGGTTTCGATTGGAGGAAATGAGGAGGGTAGGGTGTGACGTTTTTGGATTTGAATGAGGGTTGGTGAGGTTGAGGGAGAAGTTGGACGGTTGAGGAAGAGATAAGAAGGAGAAGGAGAGGGAGAGGAAAAGAAGACGTTTTTTTTTAGGATACAATTCGAAATAAAAAAATGAGTGAGGTGGCAAAAGCTCCATTCGTAAAATTTAAAGCGAACTCAATATCTTACAATTAAGGAAAGTCCAACGAATGTACAAGCCTAAAACAAATTGGGCTTAAATATCAAACTGATCTCTATAAATATTGAAGTTTTGAAATTAATTCCTACATTTTTTTGAAGGTTTTGATCCATAATTTTCCGTTTTGTTTTGGTGTTGATCTCTACCATTAACCGTGGATGAAGATTATTAACACATCATGCATGCAAAAGATTAAAAATAAATGATATTATATAATAAAACAATTACTCAATGAAGTACCAAGCAAAAAGGACAACCGTTAATAACACATCATGCATATGCAAGATCAATAGTCTAAAACATCACATGCACCATATTGCAAGTTTGATTTTTTGAGAATTATAGCCTTTCCCATATTAATTAAACTAGATAAATCCTCATGTATGTGACCAAAAAAGTTATCTAATATAATACTTAGCATATCTTTGAAAATTCGTTCCAAGCGTATCTTAGAGGGGGCTACGTACTTCTCAATATAATAGACTTAATCTTGGATTGTGATGGTGAAATCTATTTGGCTGAAGACAAATAATAATATTTTGTTTAATGGGAATTAAGTCTTATAGTTATGTATAAACCGACACTTTAATTTTTAGTTTAAGTCCAACACCCCTTCACTAATTTAATTTTAGGATGTTACTACCATGCAATTAAAAACCTTAACCCCGGACCCCCCTCGAACTGGATTAGTCGGCCTAGTGGGCCGGATACCAGGGTGCAAACCAAAAAAATTGAATGGTTGCTATGCAACCCATTGTTAAATCAATAAAATCTTGTCACCTAAGACATGTATGTCACATCATTACTTAAATTAGTTAAAATTAAGTTTTGCAATTTAGTCCAACATAAAAACTAGATTATTGTAATTTAGCCGTTTTGTACTTTTAGACAAATTATAAATTTTAATTTTTTTTATATAAAAAAAATTCCTAAACTCATAACTCATCTTCACTTCTCAAAACCCACCGCCACCACCGCCACCGCCACTCGCCACCACCGCCGCCTGCGAAGGAAGCAGGGAAGGAAAGGGAATGGCGGCTGGTGGTGGTTGGTTTTGAGAAATGAAGATGAATTCTGGGTTTAAGAATTTTTTTTATATAAAAAAATTAAAATTTATAATTTGTCTAAAAGTACGTACAAAAGGACTAATTACAATAATCTAGTTTTTATGTTGGACTAAATTGCAAAACTTAATTTTGACTAATTTAAGTAATGACGTGACATACATGTGTTAGGTGACAAGGTTTTATTGGTTTAAGAATGGATTGCATAGCAACCATTCAATTTTTGATTGCATTTTAGAAATTTCCTTAATTTTAATACATTTCTTTCGAATGTAAAAAATTTATGCGAACTGAACCGCATCTGTAGCTCTCTATATGCATCCAAAAATTAAAATTGCAGAAAAGGAAGCATGTCCCTTTAAGGGTGGTCACATTGGGTTTCAATAATTTCGATTCACGTGTCTTCTTATGCAAGCATATACGACAACGTGTCATAATAAAGTTTGCTGGCAATTTCTATTTCAGTTTTGGCAAATTGTTCCATTTTAACTCATGCATAGACATGACACATACATATACTATGTACTTGCACAATGTTTATATTCATGAACAAGCCATTGGACAAGTATTATTTTCACTTGTTTCATTCAAACAATTGAGTAAGATAATAATTACACTCAAATACGTATAGACTTTTGCTCTTTTATCTAATCAAACACATCTATAGGCCAAAAATCAACTCACATTCTAAATTTATAATTATTTAAGAGATAATAATGTTACGGAGTATTACTCATGAACAAGCCATTGGACAAGTATTATTTTCACTTCTTCCTCCAATTTTTGTCTTTTGAATTCAACATGTAAGATGTTAACAGCCACGTGCGTGCGTACATGTTATTTAACGGCTACGTGTGTAAGACTTTAACATCTATGAATAATAGATAAAGTTGTCAGAGACTAATGTGAGTAACTTTTTCAAAGTGAGGGACTAAAGAGAAATTATTGAAAAGTCAGGGACTAAAGTAAAAAATCTTACAAAGTGAAGGACTAAAGTGATAGTTTAGTCATTAATTAACCAATTAAACTCATAAAAAAATTAATTAAGCAATGGGGTCTCAGATCAGTTTATGGGCATAGCGATTTGATGTGGCGCGTGCTGCTTGTCTGAAATCATAGGCAACTTCAATTCAAAGCACATTTTTTGGACTCAAGTGGCTTAAGAACGCAAATAATCCAGGACTGAGTTATCACTTGTGTCATTTTCTATATCTCCTTGCCTTCCATGATTAGAGCTAAGACAATCTGCGCTACCAATGAGAAAAAGAATTATTATTATTTTCGTTAAAAGAGAAGAGGGATGATAAAACAAGGGTTGACTAGGTGGATTCATGTAACTGGTTAGCTAATTGTTATATAATATTTTATGATATGATGCAAGTGGCTTGAGGGGAAACAAAATTAAATGCTATGATTTGAAATTGGACTGAAAAATAAGCAAGTTGTTTATGATTGCTTAGCCTAAGATGTATTGGAATTTTTATTTATAAGAAAATGTTAAAGAGTGTACTTAGAATATTGATTAAGAGAATAAAAGAAATAATTTTATCTTGAAAAATATTAAATTTAAAATAACATAAACTAGTGAACTTAAATTTTTAATATAAATTTTTTAATATATTCCTCAACTAAGCTTTTAGAGCACTAGTTAACAAAACTCTTATTTTTATTATTCTTTCACTGATCATGGTATTGGTCCTTTCTTAATGAATAAGTGTTCCACGCTGAGTGGAGTTTAGAGAATATTGTCTCTAGTAAGCTAACTGCTCAAGTAAATGGATCTGTTAGTTTTTTGTTTGCGCCTTAATTAAGGGAAGGTGGGAACACCTGATAATGCTGAACTTACGCATAAGCACAGCAAGCAAATTTAAGAAGACGAACAAAAGTTTTAACCATTAAATGAAGTACATACTCCATTACCTATGTTCTTCATTGTGAAATACCACTCTCCACTAGTCTGGTTATTATATTTTTATTATTCAAAAACTTTTTCCTACCTCTTGTTATATATCTAGTCCAAAAATGATCATTCTTGTTGGCAAAAGCAAAATAAAATAAAATAAAAATGTTGGAATAGAACACTGCACCAACAAACAATGATTTTTATTTCAGTAAGAACTTAGAAGTTGTGCATGTTTTAATTTGTTATCACGTATTTGTAGCAATTTTATAGGAGATAGATCGAAATCGTTTTTTTTTAATATTACACTCAGACAGTTTAAAATCGTTTTTCGACAGTAAAATGGTATTTTATAGTTGTAACCAAATGCAAAATAATTTCTAATTTACCTAAAAAATATTTTTGCCAAAAACAATTCTAAATAATCCTTTATTTTCGTAGCTTAAACAAATAGGCACATAACAAGAGTACATGGGTTCAATCCGAGAAATTCACTCTCTCTCCTCGTGAAAGGGTTGTTGGAATATTTTGGTTTTGGCTATTGATTAATGTATTTTGTTTTAAGGAATTTATTAGCCTTAACCTTTGGGATTGAGGATAAAAAATTCAAAATGAATAAGTTTTTTTTTTTAAAAAATAAAAACTAAAGATATAAACTTTTAATTTCTTCAATGCATCAACTCCCAAGAAAAATCATTAGGGTTGAGGTTGAGAGAACCTTTTTTTTTTTGCGCATTAAAGGGTATTTTACTGTTGATAATCTTTTTCGAGACATTGAAATCAACAAAGTGAGTTTTGCCTTTACAAACAAATTAAAGCATTTTTCATGCCCATAACAAGGATCAAACCACTAACATTATACTTAAAAAACTCAATCATCTATTAACTGCATGAGTCTTGTTGATATCAGTTGGTATTTGGGAGGAGTTCAAGTGAAAGATTTTATTTTTCACATATGCACACCTAACACTTATATACGCTTCAGTAGATAAGTAATAATATTCTACGATGATTTTTTTTAAATGAATATTCTACAATGATTATATATTAATCACACTATTGTTGTTATTTTTACTGTCCTAAAGTCTAGTATAGATCTTATTAAAATTTATCACAAGGTTGATTTAAGTGATATACATCATACGATTATTTAATTTTCCTTTTAACAAAAATTTAAGTTATGAGTCTTATTACACACATATATATATATATATATATATATATATATATAAAGAGTTAGGATTCGTTGACATTATGTGTAAAACTTGGTCACTTACATCTTCACATAACTTTTTATATATTATGAAATTTGTCAATCCAACCGTTGAATTATATGTTATTATTATGACGATCATATATACCAAATTTTAGATCATTCAGAGATTCATAGGTATGTAATCTAATAATGCATATTTACTTATATTTTAAATAATGTATTATCCGTTAAAATAGAATAATCGGATGAAGTATCAAATAATTTTTATATTCTATGAAATTTTATAGACTTGATCTACTTGATAATAACATGTAATTTAACGGTTGAATTGACAAATTTCACAATATATAAAAAGTTATGTGAATGTGTAAGTGACCAAATTTTACACCTGATATCAACGGATCTTAACTCATATATAAAATCACTATTAAAAATATTAATTATATTATATCGGAGATATTCCTCAATTAAGTATTATTGCTTTCCGTAAAGAATACACAGGTCTAGTAAAAGAAAATTGTCAAGGTCTTGAATTTGAGTTAAAAATTATGAAGTGCATGTCTAGTTATGCAGTGAGTTAGTCCAGAATCAATTCTAGATGATATTTATGGAGGAAATCTTGTACTCCATCCGTCTCATTATTTTGGTAAAAGTGAAAGTAGTCAGTAAAAATAAGAAAATATTTTTTTCATACCGTGCATGATTTCATTCTCAAAATAAAATATAATATATATATATATATATATATATATGATTCACTCATTAACTATAAGTTTCTATCACACAAATTTACATATTATTTTTACAATCTTTAAGATTTTTCATTAATTATTTTTAAGATTTTTCATCAATTATTTTTACTTTGATTTGGGATTAAAAAAACTACATTCTTTTTACCAATATAATGGAACGGAAGTAGCACCCTTTGGTTAATAATAAAAAATTGAAAAAATAAAAAAATTAACAAGATATATATTTAATAAATTATTTAATATATTAATTAATTATTAAATAAATAATTTAATACATTTTTCTCTGATTAATTTATTATAATTTAGATTTTACGAATTTTTTAAATTTTTTATTAATTATTTAATTTTATTTTAGAGAAACAAATTTTATCATTTTTTATTGTCTTCAGGGAATATTTTCCTTCAACAATGATTGAACTAGTTCTGAAGCAGGCCAGGTGGTAGTTCCTGAAGAAAGGTGCTAATCCACGTGGCACCTTGAAAGGTGCCTAAAATGGATTGAAACTTCTAGGTTTATAACATGATCACGAGACCCAGTCTAGCAGAAGACGTGAAAAGAGCTAATTGGACAAAACTGATTAGACATGAGAATTTTTTAAAAAGAAATTGTATAAAAAAAATACTAATACTTTTTATATAGAAATATTGAACTTAATTTTTTTTAATATTAAATTTGTTTGTTTGTATTATTTGAAGAGTACTTTAAAACAAATGTTAACACAATCTTTTAAAAATTGGTTTAAAAGATTTCTTGGAAATTACTGTATTAAAAAATGTATTTAGTTTTTTGATAAAAAATATTTATTTTCACATTCTAAAAAAATTTCCATATAGAAAATTACCTTAGATTTAAGAATATAATTGTTTATTAACACCGTTTCTATTACTCCATCGGTTCTCAAAATCCCAACACGCCACAGGAAAACATTTTTTGGGGTGCTTTTGAACTTGGAATTTAAATGTAATACACATGAATAAAAATTGATATTACATTATTTTGAAATGTAGGAAGGAAAAAGATAAAAAATAAATTAGGGATGTGATTGATAATATGATATGAAAGCAAAATAGATTATGTGTGAATGAAATTGGAAAAAAATTTGAAAATTATATGGATTGTCTATACCAGATCAAATTTCACAAAAATTCAAAATATGTAGTACTTTATTCATATATACATATATGTATATATAAATATATAGTAAAATTAATGAAATATATATATTTTAAAAATATGTGAAAATGGATATATTTGAATATATATTTAATAGTATTAAATTTTGTCAAATTTAATACAAATGATCTAGATAATATATAATTATTATTTTTATTAGCAAAAGTGAAATTTCATTAAAAGTACTAGATGTACTAAAAAAACAAATTAACATTGTTTAATACATAATATTGGATTCAATTTTCAATCATTAAAAGAAAATAAGACTCCTCCTATTTTTGCTTTGATTACATACTAAGAGCTTAATTTTATTTTTTCCAGTAACTCCTCTTTACTGAATGTGGAATTGTTGAATACTATGTCATTTCCTTCTATCCAAATTCCAAATGTACCAAATAATCATAAACCAAATGAGTGATCAAATAATTTTTTTTATCTTCTTTATTATAAGTCATTCTTACTTAATTCATGTAGATTAAAAAAAGTAATTATTATTCTCAAATTTACCAAAAGATATGTTATTATTATTCCAAAGTTAATCATGTTTAAAACTTTACAACTTTATTTATCTTTGATCTATTGTAATTACATAATCTCCCCTGTGAATCATGAGGGATGTATTTGGAATAAACTCTTTAATGCTACTTACATATTTTAAAACGACTTACGGAAAAGGACAAAAAAACCTATCAAAATGATACCTTATAATATGAGAGGGAGGGAGTATATTGTTATTAATCAACGAGTGAATTAGTAAAATTCAAATTATATAAAAAATTATAAATAATGTACTCCTCTGATTTTATTTATAAATTTTTTTTTGGGGTTTTTTACTCACATCAAAGAAAGTGATTAAATTTATTAGTAGAACCGAAAATGTAAAAATTTGATATATTTTTTCAAAACTACCTCTATAATTATTATTGGAATTCTAACAAGTGTTGACTTAATAGAGGTGTTTGTGGAAAGAAGTAATTAAATGCTATTAAAAATTGAAATGTAATCTTATAAATAGGACCAAAATAAAAACCCAAAATAGCCTTATAAATAGAACCGGATGAAATAATAATTAATGCTATTTAACTTAATATATAAACTGATCCTTCCTCATGGTTAATATATAGTATTACATAAGGGTGGTGGTTGTTTCATAAAAAAAAAAATAATAATAATAAGGCGAGGGTTGGAATTGAAATAGAAAGGAAGTTCAGGAATCCATCAATTGATTTAAAAAGACTTTTTTTAAAGATGAAGAAGACTTTATTCATGTTGGGGAACAAGATTAAAAATATATGATTATAGTGCGGAGAATACATCCATCATATGAAATACTATTATTAGTACCACAAATAGTGAGAAAAGTGCAAATTAAGTGGCGCCGCAAAATCACTCTTCTCACTTGATGGCTTTTTTTTAATAAAAAAGAAAAAGAAGATAGTTCACTTATTGGGATATGACTTGAGGTCACTATCATATCATTGTTCTTAAATTTTTTTTTTAATCAAGAAAATGCATGCTAAAAATTAGAAGAAAAGTATTTGTTGCATGCCATTTTTATTTCAAATTTTTCATCAATCGAAAAAGAATTCAGTGCTTATTGCAACATGGGTACTTTGATTTCATATTACATTAAATCAGTATGAATCAGCAGAATTACACAAGTATTTGAACGTTTTAGTCAAATTAATTGTAATCACATACTCCCTCTGTTCCTATTTAACTGTCCGTTTTTGGAGAAGTTTTTTGTTTCTTTTTATTTGTCCTTTTGATTATTTTAAGGTATAATAAATGCTATTTTTCATGTCTACCCCTATTTAATAGGGTATTTGTTTTCGTAAGTAGTGGAAGATAAGTAATGATTATAGAAAGAGAAAGGGTATTGTGGGTAAAAACATATTTAATGTATTGGAAATCTAGATAATGATTGCATTTCTTAAAGGATGTGTTTTATTTAAAATAGGACAGATAAATAAAAACGGATGGAGTAATTAATTTGTATTTATTATATAAAAAACAATAATACCCTCGAAAGATGGAATATTGAAGTGGTGTTACCGGATTTTTTTACAAATTTTTTAGTTTTAAAAAATTAATTTACTTAGATAATTATTAGAATCATTTGGCGAATTCAAGGACTCAAGATTCAAATGACTTATTAATATAATTACTTTTTAAATATATGGTTAGATATTTCTAGAGGATAATTCGGATGAGATTAATGGGTGTATACTAGTAGTATAAAGTTTTTTACATCAATCCATCATTTCATTCGTATTACTTTTATCTAAAAGTCAACGATTATAAACACATAGATTTCATGACGAAAGATGACTGATGGTGTAAAAAACTTTTACACAATTAATAAATCATCTATTTTCTCAATTAGGATTGAGTCAATTAATAAATTTATTGGATAATTTCAAATTAATAAGCTGATTGGATAATTTCAATTGGCTCCCATGGTCATGAATAGTAAGGAATAAAACTGAGCAGAATAAAACATACAAAAAAAAAATTCTCTTGAATAGAAATTAAATAAAAAATAAAAATAAAAATAAAAAAACTAGAAAGAAATAACTTTAGTTTATGACTAAAATTTAAGGAAACATAAAATAATGATAATGTTATTATTTTCATAATTAAAAAATTAATCATGAAAATGAAATTAATATCACGATCCCATAATTATTATGATAAGATAAATATAATTTATTTACAAATATAGCACCTTATCTTACATAAAAAAAATATAAACTATTGTTTAAATTAAATAATACTCCCTCCAGTCCTGTTTATAAGACGTTTTTGAGGTTTTAACTTTGAGTAATATGTCAGATTGGTCCTTGACTTTGTGGGCAGCGGTCAAATTAGTCTCTGAGATTATCGAAATTCCAAATTAGTCCCTGATATAGGAACACGTCAGTCATATTAGTCCCTGACTCTGATGTTAGTGTTCCATAAAGTCAAAGATTAATTTGACCAGTTTCGACAACCTCGAGGACTAATTTGACCGATAGACAACGATCTTTATTTTTTTTTTTTTGCCAAAACGATAGTTTTGGTCATTCTGTTAGACCATGTTAAGGACCACTGACTGTCATTAACGTCAGAGACTAATATGACTGATGTGTTTCAATCTCATCAGGGACCAATTTGAAATTTCGAAAATCTCAGGGACTAAATTGATCGGTGCTTACAAAGTCAGAGATCAATATGACATATTACTCTTTTTATTTTGGTCATATTCATACGACCCCATTTCAATGTTCAATAACATTTAATTATTTCTTTCCACAAACACCCATATTAAGTCAACACTTTTCAGAGTTCTAATAATAATCATAGGGGTAGTTTTGAGAAAGTATATCAAATTTTCACATTTTTAATTTCACTAACAAATTTAATCACTTTTCTTTGTTAGAGTGAAAAACCTCAAAAAAGTCTTATTATATATATAGAATCGGAAAGAGTACAATTTAATTTATGGTTAAGAAGGTATTAATTAATTGAATAATCAATAGAAAATCTAATCAAAAATTTATTTTGAAACGAAAAAATTATGAAATAGCGCATGAGTCATGTAAGCTGATGAATCCAATGCTAAAAAGTAAATTATGTCGATCTCTATATTCAGAGTTTAATAATTTACTTTTCAATTCATACTACTTTTTTATACTGATATGATTTATTTTTCATTATCCCGTGCCTTGCACGGGTTTTAATCTATTAAAACTTTATAGAAAGATAAATGTGAATGAGTAGTATTAATTTATAATATTTTACTTTTTTTTAAGCTAATATTATTATAATTTTTTTGCACCTAGAATATCCTCCACTGATGGACAAAGACTAATTCCCTCTGAGACGTAGAGATCATCGAAGTGGATTTTAAGCTAATATTTTACGTCTTAAACCTTAGTAATAATTATATATTTTCACTTATTTTGTAATATAGTACGTAATAAACTTATTGATCGATAATTGTGCATTTTCACTTCTTCTATAATAAGTTTATAGATAATCACCTTTTTATGTAAGGTTAGTTAATTTTCTAAAAAAAAATTATATGATTAAACACATTATGTAAGATGTAAGAATTTATTTATTCATTTTTTAAGTTTCCTTTATAACTTAAAAACATATTTTTCCTTAACAAATACATGAAAAGAATCACAAAGTAGTTAATTGGATATGTAACATATCAAAGAACAAGGAGACCTTTCATTAAAAAAAATTACAAGAATGAATACCACTAAATAAAATCATAAAATAAACTGCCATATTCAAGTTGTCATGATGGGCAAGACGAGAGGGGCACTCAACTTTAGAGTTTTAGGTCAGTTTCGACCAGTTGTCCAGTTGAACACCATTATCAGAGCCATCCTTTTTGGTTTCTATCATTATTTATTACTACATGCAAAAGAATCTAAAAACCAGAAAGTGACTTTGAGTTTGGGCTATATAAGAAGTTATGAAGAAGGAGCCCATTTACCAAAATAATTCCAATGACAATCCTCTATAAGGACAAAAGCACTATGACATGGTCCCCCTCCAGCTGCTTTAATTTCCCCATCTAGCTCACACGCACAAAACACTTTTGTTCTTTTAATTTCTTCCCTAATTTCCAATGGAGAATACTAATTAATTACTACTATTTTAATCAATTCAAGAAAAAAGGAATTTTCGACAAGAAAAATGTAATTATATACTTCCTCCCATCATATTTATAAGTCATATATAATCATATCACATAAAGTAAGGAGAATGGTTGCATTTTTTTGAACTTTAGAAATATACTTTAACATTATAATTTTACTATCTTAAATTACCTTAAAAATATCAACGTGAGATTGGTTAAGTAGTAGCTCACTTGGTCCCTTAACCAACTGGCGGTCTCGAGTTCGAGCCTTGTGTATGTATTGAGCAACTCTCGCTGGGAGATACCTACTGCTTAGTGCGAGCTCAGTTGGGTCGGACCGGATGAGTCGGATTATGGGTGAACCAGATTCGGGTACCGGTTGATGTACACAAAAAAATTACATTAAAAATTTCACAAATATACTGTTTTATCTTAATGAACAAA
This sequence comes from Crotalaria pallida, assembly GCA_037953625.1. Lineage (NCBI taxonomy): Eukaryota > Viridiplantae > Streptophyta > Magnoliopsida > Fabales > Fabaceae > Crotalaria > Crotalaria pallida. The sequence continues at coordinate 150,403,792 of CM075650.1, forward strand.
TGACAAATAAAAAAAAATAAATATTTTCTAGAAACTACAAAATAACTTTAGGACATAAGAATTTTTCCAAAAAAGTGACTTATAAATAAAATCGGAAATAATATATATATAACTACATACAAATAAATCAATAATTATTTACAAACTATGCTCCTTGCCGAAGTAATGAAAATTTTGAAGAAATAAAAACCAACATAAACACTACAAATACATTATTTAAAACATATTTTTAACTATTATTAGGTGAATTTCACGTGACACCTAATCACCTATATTAAATATAGAGAGTAATTAACCATGTGATTTGGTTGGTTTCATATAAATTCATCAATAATAGAAACAGTGATATAGAGTGTGTTGCCTAAAAAAAACACTTATTATTACATTCACTTATATATATATATATATATATATATATATATATATATATATAAACAAAATTGCCTAATTTAAGCAAGTGAAATGTTCATATATAGATCAGTGTGTTTATGGCTGATGCAACATTATAGTTGGACCAGTGATTTTCACAAATCATAGTAGTTTTAGCTAAGCATGAACTGACATGATAAGTGGGGTGCTGCAATAAGCGTGTTACTTTTTATGCAAGTAAAGGAATGGAATGGTGACATATATATAAGATGCTTGAATTTAGCACATACAAACAAAAGAAGAAATAATAAGACCAAATTCATTTCATTAGGTTTCCTCTAATCTAATCATCTTTTTCTTAAGTCAACTGGATCCGGTAAAAATTTTGCTGCCAACTAATTTAGTTGGCAACCAATCACTTACCTTGATTCTTCTAAACTATATAATTTCAATTTCATTATTATTCCGATTCCATAAAATTCAGTATTTTTTTGTTTAAAAAAATGCACAAACCATATGATTCACATATTCCACACCGTGCAACACTAGCCAAAGGAATTTAACACGTTTCCGACCCACAAAGGTGGTGACCGCAAAGTGAACATCAATTTTTTGCACCAAAAGTTTGTACAACCGGAGAGACATGATGTTCTTTCTTTGTCTACTCAAATAATAATTCTCAAAGCCACAAATATCACTCAATACAGCTGCATGCCAAATGGTGCTGCCTAGAAGCCCCCACGTGTAATGAATCCATTAGATCAAAATGTTGGACATGAAATTGACATCTAAAACTAGCTTTAATTTGTTGTGTTGTACTACTAGTATGATACTATAGCATAGCATGGCATAGCATCAAGTAAGTTAAAAGGCCTTTTCTTTTAGGTAGGTTCCTAGAGAGTTCCTATTTTTCTCAAATTTCCTTTTTCCTAATTGGGGACATATTAAGGTAGTAGTACTAGTACCATCCTGTTTTGAACCATCTTCAGATGAACATATATCGATGCCTACTCAATCCTCATTGCTCAAAAAAAGAGGAAAAGAGAGGCATATGCATCTCTCTGAGTTCCTTTTAAAAGAGAGTGAATGAAATTCCTTGCACACTTTTTGTTCCGTTTACTTTACAGCCCAACTTCATATTCCTCTTATCCAAGGCCTCTGTTTAAGTTTTTCTTGATCTGATAATTTGATCTAGATGGCCTTACTAAATAAGTGGAGAAGCTGTTTAATTTATATTATTTCTCAATTTGAACCCGAGATGTCCGAGCTATAAGATAAATTTTACCACTGCCTTAAGATTTACTCTCTTCGCAATAAGTAATATATTGTATAAATTAAGTAATTAACCATTAAACTATTAATCATAGGCCATGGCTAATTGGTTATCAAATCTAAGAAATTAACATTTGCACCAAAGAAATGACATATTTAATGAATGAATTTAATAGATGTGCACTAACGCTATTGAATGGATGATGTACTATTTGTATAAATATCTTTTATAATGTCATGCACTTACCATTTTCTCTTATTAAAGAATTTAATAAATGTATTGATAATTTAAATTTTTTTTCTGTCGATATATTATTCATTATTCATATATTTGACTTTAAGATAAGATGACCAACGCACGTCACATGAATGGTTGATGTATGTAGTATGTACCATTCATGTGTTTTTATAAGACAAAGTTTGAGACCTTAAAAAAAAAAACAAAGTTTGAGACCTTAAAAAAAACAAAGTTTGAGTTATTACTTATTAGTCATTTCGATTCCCGAATGTATTAACATTAGTCATTTTCTTTCCTCATAAATCATAAATACATGTTTAGTCTCTAAGAGTGTCTCATGTCAATTACTTTAGTCCTCGTTGATTGGGGTTAAGTAACGGAGTTAATTTTGTTGATGTGTCGCGTTAAGTGTAATCGATATTTTTAAAATAATTCATTTTGGTCCCTGAAACATGTTCAACTTGATCCTTTGTAAATTGCCGATTAATTCAATTTTGTCCTTCATTTTTTTTCTCCAGAAAATAAACAACCCAACATTATGAGGCATAACACTAAAACTTGTAAGTATGTAGTATTTGAGGCAAGTTGATGAAATTTTTCCACAAATAAAATGCATAAAATCTATGATGAATTCCAGGCATCACCTACTAGCAGTAATACTAATAAATCACATGTTAATTTGATTACTGGCAGCAGAAATATTGAATTAATTTTTATAAACATAACTGAAGTAAATTATTCCCTTTTGTTTCATTTCAATGTTACTTTTTTAGAATCTTATAAAGTGATTGTCTTTTTTAATTTTTATTTTATTTTCAATGCTACTTTATTAAAATATTTCTATTTTGTTCATAATTTACTTAAATTAAATACATACAACTAATCTCTTTAAAAAGTGTAAAGTTATTTTTTTCTTATAATTGAGTGTAAAATCAAGTCTCCGATTAAGGTGGATTAATTTTGATGATGACAATGTAATTAAATTATGGACTTAATTTGAAGAATGCAAGCCCAACAATAAAGAAGACCAAGTGCTTAGTTTAATTATTCATTCTCATTTATTCTTATTGTATTTTATTTTATTTATGAGAGTGGGTAGTTTAGGTTTTTATTCTCACATAAGGTCAAATGATATTCATGCATGAAAGGTTGAGATTAAAACCAATTAGACTTGAGAAGAGAATTGAAAACAATGTTAGAAAACTTAATTTTTCCAACATTGACCAATTCACTCGAGTGATTCTATATTCACTCGAGTGATTTATGAATTTTCAGTAATATAGCCGTTGGATAAAGTAAAAAGGCAACACTATCAAAGTTGACTAAAACACTCGAGTGTTTTCAAAAAGACTCGAGTGATTTAGGTCTGTCAGTAAATTTTTTAAACGTTAGAAGAGGACAAAAAGGAAGAATAACTTGGTTTTTCCTTCCTTTTTGTCCCCTCACATATATTCTGAATAGTGGCCATTATCAATTGTGAACAAGCTTACACTCTTTCATTGATTCTCTCTCTCTCAAGTGTTAAAATCATTTTCTCTCTCTAAACTCAACCAAGCATTCATCTTTATTATTTGTCTTAGTGAGTTAAGAGAGTGTGCTTCATTTGTAAGAGAATTATTTGTTGTAAAATTCTCAAACACTCAAACACTTTAGCTTGTTTAGAAAATCTTGGTGAGGTATCCAAGTACTTGGTGAGGTATCCAAGTTCTCAAGCCTTGGGAGGTTCTCAAGCACAAAGACTAAGAGGATTCTTAGCTTGGTGGGCTCTTGGAGGTTCCAAGGAGCTTAAGAAGAAGGGACTCTTCATCACCAAATCAAGTTGGGGTAGAAATTTCAAGAGTTTGGTACACTCTTGAAAAGGGTTAGGATTGAGTGAGGAATCTCAATTTATCCTTGTAATTTCTAACAATTTGATTACTAGTAGAAACTCCTAAGTTGATTAGGGGGACTGGATTAGCACTCTATATTGAGTGTGAACCAGGATAAAATTGGTGTTGTCTCTCTCTTTTATAGCTTTCTTAGTTTTCAAGTAAAACCAAACCCTAAGTTCTCTAGAAAGGGGCTTTTATAATTCTAGTAGCAATTGGTTGCAATTAACTTGTTTTCAACTTGTTTTAATTTAGTTTAATTTCCCTCTACTTTGATTTATATCTGCCCTGGATTAGTCTTTAAGAAATTGAATCATTTTGCTAAATTTCTCTGAAACTGCTCCTTTCTGTTCTGCATAAAACACTCGAGTGTTTTACAATTCACTCGAGTATTTCGTAGCATTTCACTCGAGTGTTCTTCATTTTCACGCGAGTGTTTTTCAGGTTTTCTGAAAAACACGCGAGTGTTTTTAAATTCACTCGAGTAAATTGCCCAGTTTCAGAAAAACAAGCTTTTGATCAATTATCTTTTAATTGCACCGAAAATTAGTCACTATTGCTTCCATATTACTATTCACCCCCTCTAGTAATTGCTAAGCCCGCTTGTTGGTTTCCAACAAGTGGTATCAGAGCTCGGTCGAAAGATCGAGCGTAAAAGCTTTTTCGAAAAAGATCCTTTTGGAAACAATGGGCTCTAGCAATCAACAAGAAGGGTCTATGTCTCTTAACCGACCTCCATTCTTCAATGGTGAAGATTATACTTATTGGAAGGTTAGGATGAGAGTCTTTGTAGAAGCAATAGACACCGATATTTGGGATGCAATTGAAAAAGGTCCTTATATTCCTAGAAGAGTGGTTAATGGTGAAGCCATTGTTATTCCTAGGACAAGTTGGAATGAAGATGATAAAAAGAAAGTTTCATATGATTTAAAAGCTAAAAATATCATCTTCTCCGCTTTGTCCAAAAATGAATTTCATAGGATTTCACAATGTCAATCGGCTAAAGAAATGTGGGATACCTTGCAAATAACTCATGAGGGAACTAGTGAAGTTAGAGACTCAAGATTAAATGCTTTAACTCATGAATATGAGCTCTTTCATATGTTCCCTAATGAGTCTATCAATGATATGCAAACAAGGTTCACACATATCGTTAACCAATTGATTGGCTTAGGAAAGGAATTTAGAGATGGTGAAACTACTAACAAAGTCTTGAGATGTCTTGATAGGAGATGGCAACCTAAGGTGACCGCCATCAAGGAAGCTAAGGATGTAAAATCTATGGACTTGACCACCTTGTTTGGAAAGCTCCAAGAACATGAGATGGAACTATCAAGACTTCACCTAAATGAAGATTCGGACAAGAAAAAGAAGAGCATCTCTTTAAAAGCCTCAACCAAAATGTCAAAAGAGGATGAAGATGAATCTTCAAGTGAAGGCTCTGATCGTGCTCTAAATGAGGAAGACATTAGCTTATTTGCCAAGAGGTTCAACAAATTCTTCAAAGGCAAAAAGGGTAGTTCATCATTCTCTAAGGACAAGAGACCTCAAGACAAAAGATCCAAGGATAACAAGCAAAGAAACAAGAGCTCAAGTGAGAGCGTGAAATGTCATGAGTGTGGTGGGGTAGGACACATAAAAATGGAATGTCCCACCCACTTGAGAAAGAATGAGAAGAAGGCCCATGATGGGAAGGGGAAGAGAGCTTACATTGTTTGGGATGAACCGGAAAAGGATTCCAAGTCATCCTTAAGTAGTTCGGATGATGAGGAAGCCAAGCTATGCCTCATGGCCAAGAATGACAATGAAGCCTCCTCAAGTAGTGAAAGAAATGACAATGAGAGTGAGGACGAGGTATCATCTAACTATTCTTACACCTCCTCTCATACTATTTCTTATGATGATTTGCTAAATGAATATAATGAAATGCTCACTCAATTTGAAAGACTTGCTAAAGTTAACAAAGAAAAGGGAAAGAAGCTTTTGGAGTATCAAAAGGAAATCAATGAATTAGAAAAATCTATTAATAATTTGAAACTCCAAAATGCATCCTTGGAACTTGCTAAATCTAGTCATGTTTGTGAGAATGCAAATCAATCATATACCATCACTCATTGTGAAAAGTGTTGTGTGCTTGAAAATGAAGTTAATGATTTGAAAATCAAACTCAACACTTTTAACAAAAGTGATAGAAACCTAGATCGGTTAATTGGTTCTCTTAGACACAATTCAAACAAAACCGGTCTAGGATATGTCCACAAGAAAAAGAAAAATAAAGAGGTTGGTTCATTCTCAAAAATTGATTTTACAAAGAAACCAACTTGCTTTTATTGTGGAAAATTTGGACATACAAACAATAAGTGCCATATCAAAAATTTTGGAATTCAAAATGGTACTTATGTTTGGATTAAGAAGGAAGAATCATCTAAGACTAACAAAAAGGGACCCAACATAATTTGGGTACCCAAAATGAGCAAGTGATTGTGTTTTGTAGGTGTGCCTAAGAACCGGAAAGCAACTTTGGATGCTTGATAGTGGATGTTCTAGGCACATGACGGGAGATAAGCGACATTTCATTGAGCTTACTCCTAAAGAAAAAGGATATGTCACATATGGAGACAACAACAAAGGCAAAATACTTGGTATAGGTAAAATTGGTAATTCTTCCAACTTGGTTATTGATAATGTACTTTATGTTCAAGGATTAGAACATAATCTTTTGAGCATTAGTCAATTATGTGATATTGGTAACCATGTATTATTTACCTCTACTCATTGTCTCATAAAAAGTGACAAAGATGAATCTATCAAATTTGTTGGAAAAAGGTCAAATAACACTTACATGGTTGAATTGAATAATATCACTTCTTTAATTTCAAAATGTTTAATTAGAAAAGAAAGTGATACTTGGTTATGGCATCGTAGGACCGCTCACATTAATGTAAATCAACTTAAGAAACTTCAATCCAAAGACTTAGTAGTTGGTTTACCAAAGCTCAATTTTCAAATTAAAGGTGATTGCACTCCTTGCAAGAAGTGCAAACAAACTAAAAATCATTTTGGTTCCAAAAATGATGTGTCCACAACAAGACCATTGGAAATGCTTCATATGGACTTGTTTGGACCTTCTCAAGTAAAAAGCTTTGGTGGCAGCTACTATGCCTTGGTGATTGTTGATTATTTTTCAAGATTTACATGGACATTTTTTTTAAGTGCTAAGAGTGAGGCCTACAAGTCTTTTAAACATCATATTAAGCTTGCACAAAACCAAGTAAACCAAAAAGTGATTATAATTCGAACCGACCATGGAGGTGAATTTGAAAACTATAAATTTGATAGATTTTGTGATAAGCATGGAATTGAGCACCAATATTCGGCACCTAGAACTCCACAACAAAATGGAGTTGTTGAGAGGAAAAATAGGGTGCTAGAGGAACTTGCTAGAACCATGTTAAATGATTCTCAAGTACCTCAATACTTTTGGGCCGATGCCGTTAATACGGCTTGTTATGTAATGAATAGAATTTTAATTAGGCCCATGATAAAGAAAACCCCCTATGAGCTTTACAAAGGTAGAAAACCCAATATATCTCATTTCCATGTTTTTGGATGAAAAGTCTACATTTTAAACAATGGAAAAGATCAACTTGGAAAATTTGACTCTAAATCGGATGTGGGAATATTTTTGGGTTACTCTTCTCATAGTAAAGCTTTTAGAGTTTATAATAAACGAACTATGACTATTGAAGAATCAATTCATGTTGTTTTTAATGAGTCTTCAAAAGAAGATAGTGTTTTATGTGAGGGTAGTGATGATGGACTTGAGATTTCAAATGTTGACAAAGAGATGGAAAAATCAAAGGATGAAGGAGAAGTCAAAGATGAACTTGATCCGGCTTGGAAAACGGTGAAAGCTCACCCTATTGACAATGTCATAGGAGATCTTTCAAAGGGAGTATTAACTCGTAGGTCAATTCAAAACATTTGTCATTTTGTTTCCTTTGTTTCTCAAATCGAACCAAATTCAATTAAGGAAGCAATTATGGATGAACATTGGGTTATGGCCATGCAAGAAGAGTTAAATCAATTTGTTAGAAATGATGTTTGGGAATTAGTGCCTATACCCGATGATCATACCATAATTGGTTTAAAATGGATTCATAGAAATAAACTTGATGAATCCGGTTTGATTATAAGAAACAAAGCGAGACTTGTTGCCCAAGGGTACAACCAAGAGGAAGGTGTTGATTATGATGAGACCTTTGCTCCGGTTGCACGTCTTGAGGCAATCCGAATCTTGCTTGCCTTTGCATCATTTACTCTTTATCAAATGGATGTCAAGAGTGCTTTCTTGAATGGTTTCATAAATGAAGAAGTGTATGTTAAGCAACCACCCGGTTTTGAAAGTCATGAGTTTCCAAACCATGTTTACAAGTTGAAAAAGGCACTTTATGGATTAAAACAAGCTCTTAGAGCTTAGTATGACCGATTAAGTACCTTTCTATTAGAAAATGACTTTCAAAGCGGAAAGGTTGATAATACACTATTCATCTACAAAACCAAAGAGGACATTTTGTTAGTGCAAATATATGTAGATGATATTATCTTTGGTGCCACTAACATGTCCTTGTGTAGAAAGTTCTCTAATTTGATGAAAAAGGAATTTGAAATGTCCATGATGGGGGAGCTCAAGTTCTTCCTAGGACTTCAAATCAAAGAAGTCAATGAGGGGATTTTTGTGCATCAAGGAAAATATTGCAAGGAGCTCCTTGGAAAATTCGGAATGGACAAATGCAAAGAAGCATACACTCCCATGAGCACAACATGCTACCTAGACAAGGATGACATAGGTAAACCGGTTGATGTTAGTAAATATAGGGGCATGATAGGTAGTCTTCTATATCTTACCGCATCTAGACCGGATATTATGTTTAGTGCATGCATGTGTGCCCGTTTTCAAGCAAATCCTAAAGAATCACACCTATCCGCAGTTAAACATATTTTTAAATATCTTAAAGAAACAATTAACACCGGATTATGGTATCCTAGGGATGCTAGTCTTAGTTTAGTTGGCTATTCGGATTCCGACTTTGCGGGATGCAAGCTTGATCGCAAAAGCACTAGTGGTACTTGCCATTTATTGGGAAGTTCATTAGTGTCATGGTTTTCTAAAAAACAAGCTTGTGTTGCTCTTTCCACCACCGAAGCGGAATATATCGCCGCCGGTAGTTGTTGTGCTCAACTCTTGTGGATGAAACAACAATTATCGGATTTTGGTTTAAAATTAGAAAGTGTTCCATTAAAATGCGATAACACGAGTGCCATCAATCTAACTAAGAATCCGGTATATCACTCAAGGACTAAACACATTGAAATTAGACATCATTTCCTAAGGGATCATGTTCAAAAGGGTGATTGCACAATTGAATTTGTAAGTACCACAAATCAATTAGCGGACATTTTTACAAAACCATTGCCAAGGGATACCTTCTATCATATAAGAAGGGAACTTGGTATTTTAGAGGAGTCAAGTATAAACTAATTGATTTGTGCCATTTGAAAATCACCAAGTATGTCTAAATTTAGTGTGTGATGATACTTGTTTGAAATTACCTTGAGATGTTATGAATTTATGTCTTTAATTGTGTGTGATTATGTTTCATATCTGTTGTTTTCATTTCATGTGTTTAATTTTGTGTTTTTGTGTTTCAAAACTGTGTTTTTCTGCATATCTGATAAAAACACTCGAGTGTTTCGTAAATCACTCGAGTGATTTTAATTCAAAATTAAATCAGTTTTAATTGGAAAAGTTTTTGAGCAGGTCTGATGCAAAACACGCGAGTCTTTTATAAAAGACTCGAGTCTTTTGGGCCAACACTCGAGTGAATCCCATTTCACTCGAGTGAACTACAGATTTCTGAAAATCCATCTTTCGGCCAACACGCGAGTGAATTCATTTTCACGCGAGTGTTTTTCAGGTTTTCTGAAAAACACGCTAGTGTTTTAAAATTCACCCGAGTGAATTCATCAGTTATAGTCTGATGCTGCTGCGATTTTCTAAACTCAGTTATCAGTCATATTTCAACTCTATTTCGTCTTCTAAACTCATTTCTACTCCTATTTCACATCAAATTCAAGTTTTTGAGCATCAAATTCATCATTCCCTTTCCAAAAACCCTAACTCCCCCAAAACCCCAATTTCTCAAAATTTCTTCTAGTTTTTCACTAGATTTTTTGCTTTATGACTTTATTTAGTTATTTTGAGACTTTTGTTAATTTTGTTGGGAGTTGGATGTACCTATTTTCAAACTCATGTTTTATGGTTTGTGTATGATGGATTAATGATGTTTGTGCATTAATCATGTTTTCTTCATGGTTTTCATGTTCTTTAAAGTTTTTTATCGCTTCATAGTCATATTTTGATTCTTATTTACTCTTAAGGGAAAGTTTTCTTATTGGTATCCTTCATTCTCCACCTTTGTTTCCAAAATGTTATATTTTTGATCATGACAAAAAGGGGGAGAAAGGAGATTAAAGAGCAAAGAGCATATTTTTTTTCCGCTTTCTTGTTTACACTCTGATGATATATGCTCTTACTCTGATACCAATGAGCACTTGATTATGATTATTATTGTATTACGTTGTGCTTGGCATTTTCTGGATTGTACAGGTTAAAAATGTTCCTAGATTGAGGGGGAGCTCTCAAGTGCTAGATGTTTAATTATTTTGTCATCATCAAAAAGGGGGAGATTGTAAAATCAAGTCTCCGATTAAGGTGGATTAATTTTGATGATGACAATGTAATTAAATTATGGACTTAATTTGAAGAATGCAAGCCCAACAATAAAGAAGACCAAGTGCTTAGTTTAATTATTCATTCTCATTTATTCTTATTGTATTTTATTTTATTTATGAGAGTGGGTAGTTTAGGTTTTTATTCTCACATAAGGTCAAATGATATTCATGCATGAAAGGTTGAGATTAAAACCAATTAGACTTGAGAAGAGAATTGAAAACAATGTTAGAAAACTTAATTTTTCCAACATTGACCAATTCACTCGAGTGATTCTCAATTCACTCGAGTGATTTATGAATTTTCAGTAATATAGCCGTTGGATAAAGTAAAAAGGCAACACTATCAAAGTTGACTAAAACACTCGAGTGTTTTCAAAAAGACTCGAGTGATTTAGGTCTGTCAGTAAATTTTTTAAACGTTAGAAGAGGACAAAAAGGAAGAATAACTTGGTTTTTCCTTCCTTTTTGTCCCCTCACATATATTCTGAATAGTGGCCATTATCAATTGTGAACAAGCTTACACTCTTTCATTGATTCTCTCTCTCTCAAGTGTTAAAATCATTTTCTCTCTCTAAACTCAACCAAGCATTCATCTTTATTATTTGTCTTAGTGAGTTAAGAGAGTGTGCTTCATTTGTAAGAGAATTATTTGTTGTAAAATTCTCAAACACTCAAACACTTTAGCTTGTTTAGAAAATCTTGGTGAGGTATCCAAGTACTTGGTGAGGTATCCAAGTTCTCAAGCCTTGGGAGGTTCTCAAGCACAAAGACTAAGAGGATTCTTAGTTTGGTGGGCTCTTGGAGGTTCCAAGGAGCTTAAGAAGAAGAGACTCTTCATCACCAAATCAAGTTGGGGTAGAAATTTCAAGAGTTTGGTACACTCTTGAAAAGGGTTAGGATTGAGTGAGGAATCTCAATTTATCCTTGTAATTTCTAACAATTTGATTACTAGTAGAAACTCCTAAGTTGATTAGGGGGACTGGATTAGCACTCTATATTGAGTGTGAACCAGGATAAAATTGGTGTTGTCTCTCTCTTTTATAGCTTTCTTAGTTTTCAAGTAAAACCAAACCCTAAGTTCTCTAGAAAGGGGCTTTTATAATTCTAGTAGCAATTGGTTGCAATTAACTTGTTTTCAACTTGTTTTAATTTAGTTTAATTGCCCTCTACTTTGATTTATATCTGCCCTGGATTAGTCTTTAAGAAATTGAATCATTTTGCTAAATTTCTCTGAAACTGCTCCTTTCTGTTCTGCATAAAACACTCGAGTGTTTTACAATTCACTCGAGTATTTCGTAGCATTTCACTCGAGTATTTCGTAGCATTTCACTCGAGTGTTCTTCATTTTCACGCGAGTGTTTTTCAGGTTTTCTGAAAAACACGCGAGTGTTTTTAAATTCACTCGAGTAAATTGCCCAGTTTCAGAAAAACAAGCTTTTGATCAATTATCTTTTAATTGCACCGAAAATTAGTCACTGTTGCTTCCATATTACTATTCACCCCCCCTAGTAATTGCTAAGCCCGCTTGTTGGTTTCCAACATTGAGATCGGAGGAAGTAATCTTTATTACTCCATCTGTTTTTTAATGTAAGTTATATTTAACTATATTACGAAGATCAAGAATGGTAATCACATTTTTTAGTACTTTAAAAAAGTATTTTAACATTATAATTTTATTTTCTTAATTTGCATTAAAAATTTCTCAATTATATTATCTTACATTAACTAATAAAGGACAAATAAGCACTACTACAGAATTGCTAAAAATCAACAGTGATCATATATGCTATTGATCCGGTTCCTTGTTTTTTATTGATCACAGTTCTGTATTATCTAAAACAACTGGGATCATAAGAATCAGACTTGTTATACCAGAGGATACAATCCCGGTTCGAAACCGGGATCAATAGGCATGCGGAACCGGGATCATTTAGCTATTCTGTTGTAGTAGTGAAGAGAAATAACTAATAAATGAAACACGTTGAGGAGTTGCGTCTTTAATAAACAATTACTTTATTATCAACATGGGTTGGGATGAGTGCTAAGCGACTCGGTCTCGTTTAAGGAAGGTCTCGGATTCGATTCCTTATGGATGCAGAAAATTCATGTTAAGAGACTCGCCTGCCATAGTCAGGCACACGACCCGGGTCGAATCTGGATGTACCTAGGTAATATTTGGGGAACCGGATGGAAAAAAAATAAACAACTTTATTTTTATTATAAACGTGGTTGACATTATTCTTCCATTTCAGCACAGCACAAATTCTCCCCTTTTTTTTATTTTTATTATTACTAAACACACTTTTTTTTGTTAGTTGTAAAATGTTTGAATCGAACACTAGTGTAACCTTCTATTTCGGATAGAAAAATAAGTTTTACTTTGACATTTTTTTTTAAAACTATTATTCTCAATTGCCGTAAGTAAGACTCATTCTTTCCTTTATGCTTGCATTTTGAGAAACGGACAAAAATTAGGTTCACCCTTTCTTAAATTAATGTTTTCTTAAACTCAATTTGCCATTGTGGAGGAACAGTGCATGCCACATCCAAGAGAATTTGAATAATCTGATGATAGATTCTGATCAAATTGGGAAACAGGGTGTATCTTCTTTTTATTATTTTTTTATCTAGCTATGTTACTTATTAAATTCTTTTTTACCTCTAGTAAAGTTATTATTTTATATAAATAATAACAAGATGAAAATTTGACTAGTAAGATAACTAGCTAAATTACAAATTGGAGGATGCATGTTGCTTTGTTTGATCTTGTATGTTGAAAGCTACATGAAGAGGTTGAAGGGTCCCTCATTCAAGTCTTGGGTTAGCATTAGAGTTTTTTAATTTTAACTAAGTAACTAGGAAACCATTTTATCTAAAATCAGGTGATTACCTGCTTTTAATTAGAAACCAACAGTAATTAATTAGGCATATGAAAATGACTCCATGCAACTATCAAGCGGCAAGCTATGACTTATTAGGCACTGCAGCTTCATTATTATTGATGTTCAGTTGTCGTGACCTTTCTTTCTTCTCTCTTTGTTCTTTTTCTCTACTAAATTTCTCTACTGCAGTTAGCTCAGGCACTATTAAAAGTCAAATTCCACTTAATTTAGGTCTATTTGTTTCATTATTGTATCAATGTAACACATTAAGTCATTTTTTTTTTTGGTTCATCTTAAGGAAAAATCTTCACTTGGGATGCTTCTGACAATAATTTTGGACTTTTTTAAAATTACTTTACCACCTTTTTTTTTAGGATTTAATTGGAATAACACACACATATATATAGACACATACATGTAGTGTAAGAAAATTTGAAAACTAATCTTATATATAAAAAGATTTATCATTTTAACCAAGTTTTACTCTTTTCTAATAATAATGGTCGCAACTAGAATACTAATATTATATAGTTCCTCGCTTAATACACTATCATATGCTTAAATTAAAATGAGACCTGTCCTAGCTATTTTTTCAACATACATAAATTTCATGATGCATTTTAGTGTAACATACTAATGCATTGCTTTGATTGGCAAAAAAGTAAAGGGTTTGGTTCTTCTCCAATGCGATCTCAGATTTCAGTAAGATCTCATCAGATTCTACTGTTTTGATTTTTAATGAAAATACTACTTCCGGTTCTTATTATAAGTCACATTTTAGAAGATTTTTTTGTCATAATTATAATTCACTTTATATTTTTTTATGTATCATTTATTGTTTTTTCTTCTTTTTGCCCTTATTAAATGCTTTGACTATCTATATTTTTTTATTGTTCATTAATAAATGTGAATTTTCAAGAAAGTTGAAAGAGTAAAATTGTAATATTATAATATATTCTTATAGAATTTATAAAATTAATTATTTTTCTTTACATGTGTAATTCGATTAAGTATGAGCCCGAGATGGAGTAATAATTAGTGCCTTGCGAGAGTTTACTCCATTGAAATGCCTCGTCATAATTAAAGTTCAAAAAAAGTAATGTCCGCATAACACCTTAAAAAAAATTTGAAAAAATAACCTATAAAATCAACTTACAAATAAACTTACACTCAAAAAAAGTAATATATGTCACTTGTTAATCAATCAATAATAAGCAAGTGTCATATGTTACTTCCTTTGTAATACTCCCTCCGGTCCATATTATAAGCACCATTTTTGTGAGAGAGAAAGGATGCTTATAATATGATGGACCGGAGGGAGTATAATGTAGGCATATTTACCAATGAGTTGTTGATGCAGTGATGACAGGGGCTGCACTTGGTATGACGAATCACGGTTCGATCCCCTGCAACAAAACGTTGGGAGAATAATAAAATCTTAACCCAGGACTCCCCTCAAACTGGGTTAGTGGGCCGAATACCAAGATGTAACCAAAAAAAATGTAGACATATTTGTAAATTTATCAATCACTTTTGTAAAAAAAATAAAAAATAAAATACTAATTAGCGCATACCATTAGCCGTTTAGCCTTAAACAACAACAACAATAATAATAAATCATATATAGAGTATTTAATAATTAATATAGTCAAATCCCTTCTTCTATTTCAAATGCATAAAATAGTGTAAAAAAATTATTGCATGGTCAGAATCATGCAATAATTTTTATTTTTTCCATTAATGATATGAATCCTCGACATCCACCCTCAAAATATTTTTCTAATTTGTTTAAATTTTTTTATGAATCTTATCTTTAAATTTGGTTTTAGTAAAAGGCAAATGCTAACAAATGTCATTAATGCACTTGTTAAGAAGTCAAATGAAATAAGTAACCATTAAAAAATATATTTTTTTAGACTCTCGAAATACATAATAATGTGCACTCATGATTATTTTTTCAAATTTACAAACCTCCTTAGCAAGATCCTTAGTAAAATTATACTTTGGCTCCTTTTTCTAGAACTAAAGGCCGAATTCTCCTCTAATGATTGTTGTATTGATGTAGATTGCTTCCTATAATGGATGTTTCGGTTTGGAGATTCGAACCTTTGGTACATAATACATTTACTTTTGCATTATGTTTTTATCCAACAAAACTTAATGGGATTTGATTTTAATTTCTAATTTTATTTTTTTTGTTTGAATTTATATAAGTTTCAAAATTTTGATTTTAGTTTCAATAGATGGTGTGTTAATATTACAATTAGTTACATCAACAACTATTATTACATATGTCATATGGGGAAGTCATTTACATCATTACTCAGGATCAAAATTTTGGACCATTTATTTTTTCGGTAAAAGAAATAATTCATTATCACGTGTAAAGTTCATAAACAATAAAAAAGGTCCTAAGCAATAGCCTTGCCACCTTCTAGGAAGGGTTCAAGACTAGTGCAAACGCCTGAAACCCAAAGCTATTTTGCCACATTCTAGGAAGGGTTCAAAACAGTCAAAGGTCTAAAGAATAATACATAAATATACTAGAGTTCCTGTCTAATTCTATCAACTAAATCCCTATTCCTCCAATCTACAAAATTAGGAAAATAATAACTAATCCTATGAGCAATCTCCCTCCTAATAGTACTGAAAATAAGCTGCTCACTCCTCTTCTGGTTCCTAAACGTGCGATTGTTCCTTTCGTCCCATATGTGATAAATCAATGATGCAAACATAGCGAAAATACACTTGCGACAGATCTTATCCTTGAAAGCATGGCAAATCCACCTTGTCCAGTTGTGATACTTGTATGGACACCTGTCAATTCCTATCGAGAGACAACAGTAATCAAGGAGATTACAGCTCCAATTGCATTCAAAAAATAAATGATCCCTAGACTCAGTAGATGAAAGACATAAACAACAATGATTAGGGATAGTCATAAAACATAATCTGTCCAAAGTTTGAAGCTTCCCAAGAGTGGCAAGCCAAACAATAAAACAATGTTTTTGTACATTCACACTGTTCCAAACCATTCTATGCAACGGAAAAATCCCTTGCTGGTCTTTGAGCATCAAGTAACCACTCTTGACCGTGTAAATGTCATCCTGAGTCATACTTCAAGTATCATTACTGAAGCTTGGCTTTAGTTTATCTCTGACCCCAGTGCCATCCAGATCCCGGAGTTGAGTTGCATTGCCAGAAATCTTGCTCCTTTATATAAACCGAATGCATCCATCTCACCCAGAGTGTATCCTTCTTCATAGCCAAATCCCAAACCTGTTTGCCAATTGTTGCAAGGTTCCAAATGCAACTGTCCTTGATGTTTAACCCACCATGCTTCCTAGATTTATAAACAGAATCCCAAGCGGCATTAGCTGAATAATGACTTGTTTCCTGCTTCCCCCAAAGAAAGCATATGCAAATCTTATCAATATCACGCAACACGGTTTTTGGGATAATAAAAACAGTGACCCAATAAGAATGCAAACTCATAAGGACTAAGTTTATAAGACAACACCTGCCCTGATACGATAGATTCCTGGTTTTCCATGAATTAATCCTCTTGGTTACCTTATCTACTAGAAGACGACATATAGAAACAGACCATTTCTTAGCAGATAGAGGCAAACCAAGATATCTGAAAGGGAAACCCCCTTTTGAAAACCAGTAATCTCAATAAGCTCCTCTTGCCTTTTGTGAGGGATACCAGCCATAAATAGAGAAGATTTCTCATTGCTAACATGCAGACCAAACATATTAGAAAAATTCACAAAAGCCTGCATCAGAATGTCAACACTAGCAGGGTGACCTTTACAAAAAATCATTAAATCATCTGCAAAAGCTAGGTTAACAAGCTTCAAATCTTTACATAAAGGATGAAATCTGAAATTCCTATGATAAGTAGCATGCTGCAACATTCTAGTCAAAATTTCCATTGACAAAACAAAAATAAGGGGGGAAACAAGATCACCCTGTCTGATTCCTCTAGACCCTGTAAATAAGCAGGATTGCTGGCCATTCAACACAACAGAGTATGTCACAATTGATATACAAGCCATAATCCATCGAATAAACTTCTCAGGAAACCTATAAGCAGCAAGCATCTGCTCAATAAAACTCCAGCTTAACGTTTCATAGGCATTCCTGATATCAATCTTCATTAAACATCTAGGAGATGTCATGCGCCTCCCATACAGCCTAAGTAGATCCTATATAATAAGAATATTATGCACAATGTTTCTGTCTTTAACAAAAGTTGTCTGATTCTCCTGTACAATGCTAGGCAAAACACAGTTTAGTCTATTACATAGAATCTTAGTAATGCATTTATAAATTTTGGACCATTTAAGAATCAAAATCTATAAAAAAAAAATTAAAAAAATAAAATTCTGGGAACTAAACGAAAAATAATGAAGTTTTTAGGGATCATATTCATTCTAAGGGTTTTACTTTGTATCTAATTATTTTTATTTTATAAAGCTCCAAAATTCTTCACTTTAATCATGCAACTTTTAATAGAAAAATTTAATTAATTTTGATTTTTTTAAAAGAAAAATCATATCGTGGTGTGGCGGTCCACAGAAATGGAATTTTTGGAATCATGTTTTTTATGTTTGGTTGTGCAAATAATTAAAGAGTTAGAATCCTTTAACATCAAGTATAAAACTTGGTCACTTACACCTTCACATAACTTTTTATATATTATAAAATTTGTCAATCCAACCGTCAAATTATATGTTATTATCATGACGATCATACATATCAGATTTCAGATCATTCTGAGATTCATAGGTATGTAATCTAGTAATGCATATTTACTTATATTTTAAATAACGTATTATCCATTAAAATTGAATAGTTGGATGAAGTATCAAATAATTTTTATATTTTATGAAATTTGTAGACTTGATCTACTTGTTAATAACATGTAATTCAACGGTTGGATTAACAAATTTCATAATATATAAAAAATCATGTGAAGGTGTAAGTGATCAAGTTTTACACCTAGTGTCAATGAATCCTAACTCGTAATTAAAATGCAAAATTTCAATTATAAATTCAATTATTCAAAGTTAGTGATAGTAGTGGTCACAAGAGCAATTATTAGGTGATCCGGGATCACATGGTCCAGGATAGTCACCATCATTTGTTACATATTTTTAAAAAAATTTTAACTAAAAAATAATAATATGTGAATGGTTAAGATGAGTTCTGTACCACATGATCTAAGACTAACTAATAATTTTCGTGGTGACAATGGTGGTGGGGGTGATGGCTAAGGCAATGATAATGGTATGGTTGCAATGATGATATAATGGTAGCAGTGGTGGTGATAGTGGTATTGGCATCGACAATGATGAGGAGGTGTGGATATTGACGACAACAATGGTGAGGTTGTGCGGGTGGCAATGAAGATAGGAGGTAATGGTGATGGCAATGGCAAGGTGGTGTGGGGGAGCAACTCTAACGACAATGGTCTTGATGATGACATGATGATGATAACTACAAAAATTGCATGTTGGTGATGGGAATAACGGTGGTAGTAGCAACAATAATGGAGTAATGCTAGGGTGGTGGGTGGTGGGGGGAGGTGGTGGGTGATGAAGTAGCACCGACGTTGGTGGTGGTGGTCGTCATGGTGATGATGGATAAGTGATGGTCACAACTAAGAAGGTGCGAGGTTGGTGGAGGCAATGGTGGCGGTGATGGATGGTGGCAATAATGGTATCGTTGGTAGAGGGTGGTGGTGATGATGACGACGACGAAAGTAGTGGAAGGGCGATATTGTGATGGCTACAACAATTGAGATGATGATGGTAGCGGTGACAGTAATTATGATAATTGTCACTTAAACTACATCATAGGTATTATAGAATTTACAATTCTTAAGGCTAAGAATTAAAAAGGCTTAATTATGTCACATGTCCTGAAGTTTGGGGTACTTTTGCCAGATACCCTTATATTTTTTTCAATGTCTGACTCTTCGAAGTTACTTCTAGATTTGTCGTATATCCCTATTACCAATTCTGGCCAATTTCGATGACATGTAACATCAGAATCCTAATCTGATGCAGGAGGTTGGTAATCTAGTGCCGCGTGATGTCACATGGGCGAAGACGACATCTCTCTTCAATTTTTTTTTATTTTTTTATTTAACTAAAAATATAAAAATATTAAGTTTTTTAGTTTTTAAATTTTTTTTTTTAAAAAAGGATCTTCGCCCACGGGGCACCAGGTGCTTAACCTCCTGCGTCTGATCAGGATTCCGATGTTACATATCAGCAAAATTGGCCAGCATTTGTAGTAGGGGTATATGACAAACCCAGAAGTAACTTCGGGGAGTCAAACATTGAAAAAAAATAAAGGTATCTGGCAAAAATACCCCAAACTTCAGGGACCTGAGACATAATTAAGGCAATTAAAAATATCCCCACTTAGTTATATTTTTTTTTGTTTACATGAGAGGTCTGGGACTAGAACCCATGACCTGGGGGAGGGGGAAATCCTAAGTGTCCCTGCAGCCACCAACTGGGTTGTCTTACGCGAACCCCGCTTAGTTATATTTTAATTTTATAGAATTGAACCATATAATCATGATTACAATACCAAGTGGACTTCCATCAAAATTTTAAGATTCAATTCTATTTCTATCTTCAATTTTATATCCAATTTTGTGGGTCAAATAGTCACTATATATACCTTTTTTACAATCAAACTCACTATACTTTTCATCTCTACTCAATCATATGTTGGAATAACCGGAAGAACCCAACTTATTGATTTGTCTGTTGAACTGTCTATTGGTTCGTTTGCTAAATTGTGTGATGGAGGTATTGTTCAATTGGAACCGGCACAAAGGAAAATCCGATATGAGGCATGTAGGAGACGTTGTTCTTAAGGATATATTCTAGTGGTGCAATGATCTCCCAGAATTCAGTTGACCCTTTTAACAGTAAATCAGGAGTAGAACTAGTAAAAATAATATTTTTGTAAGGTAAACCAGGCAACAACTATATATTCAACTATAACACAAATGGGCCAACAAGGTGCTCTCTTATATGACTAAAAATATCAATGTTGGGCATCAATATTAGGATGGTGGCACAATTAACAATTGTTTGATTGTGCTAAGAATTAGAATGATAGTGCAAAGGATGAGATTGATGGTGCAAATAAAGAATAAGGTTTAGGAAAGTGATATCACTAAATGCAAATGGTGATAAAAACAAAGTTGAAAGGTGCAAATAAAACATGTGAGACGTACTTAGTAAAAGTGAGACTACTAGGCTTTCGAAATATCAAAAAATTATAACAACCCCCTATATATTTCAAACGTTTAGAAAACAAATGGTTTGTAAAATGCTTTCATCACCTTTAGAGTATAATGCATCAATTTTGGTGTCTTTTAGACTGTGAACTAGACCTTAGATTGATAAACTTAACACACAAGTGAGTCAATGGCGCAAGCCAATCACTATCCCCCCCCCCCCCCCCACAATTCTCACTTATTGATCCCATTTTGCGCGAATAGGCTATTTGCATGCATAGTATTTCATGAGTGCTCTAGAATTGTCACAATTTTATAGGAGTGACCCCACTCTAAATTCATATGGGTGATTTTCATCAAGTGTATATTTTAATTTATACACCATCCATAAGGGCTATAAAAAAAACATTAAGGTCTCATTTGGTTAATAGTATATGAGAGACAATGTAGGACAGTCTGTCATATCATGTTTCAATCTAGAGTTTGATGCGCCAACTGGATGGGATAAGGCTATTTTGTTTCATCTTGTTCATCAAGTGTATTTTTTATCCTACAGGGAGAGTTGTGTTAGAAATGAACACGATAGGATAATATAATTCTATCCCTTATAACCATCCTCACACACTAACACCATTGCCATCACCATAACCAGCATCACATCGATGCTATTGTTATTTGGTGTGCACCAAATACTGGACAGAATAAGAGTTATATGCTCATATCTTATCATGCTCTTTATCCTATCATATTATCATCCTATCATGACCACCAAATGAGCCCTACAAGCTTAAAGTTTATCCTTCTCAATAAATGCATTATAGCACCTCTACACAATAGGAAGGGACAAATAAATAGGGCTAGATAGCAAAACCAATCCAATGACATGATATTACCTATATGAATCTTATTTATAGGGTCTCCAATCACAAAGGTTGTGTTATCATCACTATTACTTTCGAATTGACTCAAGTCTCATCCCCCTCAATGTTTTGTTATTAACCTCTTTTTAAAGGTTTGTTAAAGTATCAGCTAAAATCACTTCTAACTTCACATAATCAATATACATTATCTTTTCTTTTAGTAACAACTTATACCCTAATCGGATATCTCAATGATTTTTCATCGAAAGTCTCATCCTTAGCTATGATTATTACCTCTTAACAATCTAATAAATGTAAGGAGAGTGATTTTGCCAAGTTTCTCAACCACTTAGCCTAATTATTAGCCAACTATAAAGAAATTGACTTTAACACCAGATATGTTTTATTTGACTATGAATAATTAAAATGTTTGAAGCATAAAGTGTGAAATGTCGACATGTGCTCTTTAATTAGTTAAATAGCAAAATGCAATAATTTTGAAATTATAGTTCAAACAACAAGAGATTTTTAATAGACTCGAAGTTATAATTCTAGCAAACATAAAATACATTATATGTTTATAGCCATTATTATGGTTCACTTAATTTCACCACCAACAAGAGTGTTAACATATGACCACTCACATTTAGTCTCATATAAATCTTAAATTTCACCAACCACTATATACAATATCATTGTTCATCTCTAGTATTGGCAAAACGGGTGGGCGGGCATGGCCCGGGCCCGCACTCGGCCTGCCCGTTAAAATTTTTAGGGCCTAATTTTCAGGCCCTGCCCGCATTAAAAATAATAAATTAAATTAATTTTTTTCTTTATTTTTAGCATAAATTTAAAAAAAAAAGTGGGGGCGGCCAGCAAAATGCTCGCAAATATTTAAATATTCAATGAATCTTTTAATTTTTTTTAAAATATTCAACCCCGCGGGCTGCCTGCAGCCCGCCCGCAAAAAATAATGGGCGGGCATGCCCGCCCGCATTTAATTTTTTTTTACAAAACTTGTGCCCTGCCCGCAAAAAATTGCGGTATTGCGGGCGGGCGGGGCGCACGGGTCGTGGCTCGTTTTGCCAATACTATTCATCCCCTTTTGAAGCTAAGAGGCAAAGATAGTTCATTAACTACCAAAGTTAAGAGGCAACATTATTTCATATACCCAAATATACTCTGTAGCCTAAGACTATTACCAGTTGACACATGTTTAGTCATGATAAAAGTCTGAGAGACCACAAATATTATATTATCTCTTTAGACCAAATTTTCCTTTAGGCTGGCAGGGTTGTCCATCCTTTTTATACATATGCATGAAAATGCATTAATGCATGATCACATATATCCTACTTGCAATCCCCAAATTTCAAGATATTTATGCCTTTAAAATGGTTGCCAATGCAAATTGATCATTTTGTTTCCCACATATTTTTTTCAAAGTCATTTTATTTGCTTTTTTCGTAAAGTTGACACACGTCCCCATTTTCCAATAGCAACATCATCATCATAAAAAATAAAGAGACACAAAAATGTTTGTATGCATAAAATATGAACAATAAAACCAGTTCTATTGTTTGTTTCTCATTGGCCACAATATAATACTATAAGGAATGACTTTGCGTATTGTATTCTCATAAATTCATGCTCATTATAATCGCAATCAAACTAATTCCGTACAATTTATTTATGCCTTTTTTATGAATCATAAGACCAAAAAACTCATTTATAATTTTCGTCATAAACACCATATGATTAATCCATATCATTTAAATTTATGACCAAAGATAAATTTATATTTAAGAACCACAACATGACATGTTTATCAGTTCAAAAACTCGACATCTTGCTTCTATCAACTCTTTTTCATGGGGTCAAGAAACCTTATCTAGATATTCACACACTTTCAAAATTTGACATAAATAATAAAACACCCTTTGTTTTCAGTACAAGTATCATAAAAAAATCAAGATCTATAAACCATATTAAAAAGCAAATTATCAATTTTCTTCTTTAAAATTTATCATATTCAAACAACAATGTTTATATTAATAGAAGTGTTGATAAGTTACTCATTTTGGTATCAAGTAGGACCACATATATGTCAAAATGTCAATTTTCATTTTTAGGAGCCACCTTGAGCCTGATGTCAAATTACCATGTATATCTTGGCGAGTTAATAGTCACATAGGTCCCCGAAAGATACCAATGGAATCAGTTAGGTCCCTGAAAGATTTGTGGAATCTCTTAACCCCTCAAAGATCATTTTGGCGTCACATTAGTCCCCTCATTCAATTTCGTCAGGAGGACCTGACGTAATTCTACGGTGGCACGTTAAATGTTTTGTCGACCCCAATGCGATGTTGGAATGTTAAAAAGGTGCCACGTTTGGGCCAACAAAGCATTTAATGTGTCACATAGGATTCCGTTAAGTCCCTTATGAGGAGACTAATGTGATGACAAATTGATCTTTGGGGGTTTAAGAGATTCCACAAATCTTTCAAGGACCTAACTGATTCCAAAATGATCTTTGGGGGTTTAAGAGATTCCACTGATCTTTCAGGGACCTAACTGATTCCAGAGGTATCTTTCAGGGACCTATGTGACTATTAACTCTATCTTGGCTTAACAAATTACCAACTAATGTCAAATTAAGTTGCATTATGATCTTCATCGTTTCCAAACCCATGGTTGGTTCCAAATAGTACTAATTTGTTGATTAGTTTTTGTCTCATGGAAATATAATAATTGGTCTTATATTATAAAATTAAGATGGGTAGATGATGGGAACACTTTATGATACGATGAGAAATAAAAATCAAATTAATAAATTGTGGCAGTGTAATAATGGATTCTTGTATATATATCCTTAATATTGTTAGAATAAATAGGAGAACACACATTATTGATTTGTTTGTCGAATTGTTCATTGGTTCACCTATTGATCTATTTGTCTAAAATATTATTCAATTGGAACATGTTCAAGGGAAAATCCAACCTAAAACACGTAGAAGATGTTGTCTTTAAGAATCTAATTGTTTGGTGCGATGATACTCCAGAATTAAATAAGCCTTTTAGATAGTAAAATAATAATAGAACTAGTGAAAAATAATAATTTTGTAAGGTAATTTAGGCAAGATCCATATGTTCAAGTATGGTCACCATGTTAATTTTTTTATATGGCTAAAAATATGAATGTTGTAGATTAATTATTTGGATGGTGGTACAATCAAACTATATCAAACTATAGTTTGATTGTAGTGAAAATGATGGTGCAAATAATAATTCTTAAACAGATGGTATCACTTAATAGTATATATTATGATAAAAATAAAGTTAGATGATACAAATAAATCATGGTAGAAAATAGAAATACTTGATAAAAGTAAGATTACTGAACATGAAATATCTCAAAATTACAACATCTTACAACACTGGTGTATAATAAAGGCCATATGCAACATCTATACAAAACTGTGTCTGTGTGCAACTTGACTACTCCTATATTCTTCAAAAAAAAACCAGAAATAAGAAATATAAATGCAGGCCAATCATCTAATTTTAAGAGATTAAATGAATTTACCTATTGGATCCGGCTCCTTTTTGTCTTGTCTCTAAGCATACGGATGTGATGTGAGCCAATGGTTACACTGCCCCTTCTTCTGTTGCACTCACACTCATATCATATGAGTGAGTGATCATCACTGTTCATCTTCAGCCCACCACCATCATCACCACCATCACCTCCATTATATAAATTTGTCCACTGATTTTCTTTGGCCTGGTTCAATTGATTTTGATTTCCCTTCTCCAATTTGCAATAGTATATAATATAAATGGTACAAAATTATTTAATAATGTTCCATAGAAAACAAAATCCTTTTTTCTTTCTTTATAAAGTGTATGACAAGAGACATGGGGACACTGCCATTATAAAATGGTGCTGTCTTTTTCCTTCCTTTGTCTTTATTTTTAATATTATACTTTCTTACATCATATTCCCAAACTCCTACAACTGTGTGTGCAACTCAATTTCACTTCCCTATTTACTACTCCATTCTACTATGTGGCCCCCTTTTATATTAATATAAATTCATTCACTTTCCTCCTTCCTCTTAAATCATCTCATTCTACCTCAAACAAAAAAAACACCTTCAAACCCCTCTAGCAACTATTTGGTCTAGCTCTTTAACTCAAGCTTAAGATTTTTTCTTTTTCTTTTTTTTTTTCGAAGAGTGTTTCTTTTGTTTTGGAGAAAATGTATGCAGAGACTGGTCTTTTCTTCCCTTACTTGCAGAACTTCTCTCAGGAGCTTCATCAACTTGAGGAGTACTGCAAAACCCAGAAATCAAATGCTTCAATGGTACTTTAAAATTTCTCTCTTTCTCTCTTACTTTCTCTGCTTATTCCTCTGTTTTTGCTCTGTTACTCTGCATTTGTTTGATGGTTTTTTTCTTCTTAAATCCATAAATTTTGAAACTTTCTTTTCTTTGGAGTAAATGGGGCAATAGAAAATGGGTTGGTTTGTATTTTAGAATTAAGCTAAGTTTTGATGTGCTTCTGTCGATATTTGCTCTTAAAAATTTGATTTTTAAGTTTTTTTTGTTTGGTAATTTTCAGTTCTTTGCATGATTGAATTGATAGTATCAAGCTGAAGAAGCAAAATTGATAACCAAATTGTTGCATATGTGATTTTTTT
This sequence comes from Crotalaria pallida, assembly GCA_037953625.1. NCBI lineage: Eukaryota > Viridiplantae > Streptophyta > Magnoliopsida > Fabales > Fabaceae > Crotalaria > Crotalaria pallida. The sequence continues at coordinate 150,430,048 of CM075650.1, forward strand.
TTATTCATTTATTTATTATTTTTGCACTTTATTTATTTGATATTTTTGTTATTGTTCTTTCCCTTGTTTGTGAATGTTTTGTATAGTGATATCACAAGTGGAAACAACTGGAGTTGGATTCATATGCTGGATCTGGAAAAGGTGTGAGAAAAAAACAGTATAAATAGAAAAAAAAAGATAGTTGCTTTGTGATGATAGTTCCGTGTTCTATAATCTTTCTTCCATCTATTTAATAAGTTCCTTGTGTGAACTCTCAGTGGGGTTTGTCTTTTTGTGCCGCACTGAGGGGAGATTCAAGAGAAAAAGGGCTTTTATTCTCACTTTATAGTAAGGGAAAAAGGTTAAAGAATGAGGGTATGTTAATGCTCAACTCATTTTTCTTCATGTTATTGTCTGGCACTAAATACAGTTTTGGAAAGGTGCTTCAGTTTATACTCCTGTTATATATAAGATAAAAATAGGTTGTTTCCAATATGGTGTGGTTTCATGTTTTTAGGTCATGAAAATTGTCTCAATGTTTTTCAAACAAGGGCTTTTGTGCCTTTGTAATCAGGGAAGGTGGTTTAAGATCTTTTTATTCTTTTTTTATTATTATTATTTATTTTTTTTTGGTATTGCGGCAAGTTGGTGTTCGAGCCAATTTGCACCCAATTTGACTAATCCACTTGCTTTGTCCAATCAAAGGCAGGTCACTTATGCTGCCAGGACTAAGTAGCGTTTGGTACGCGGACATGACAGGATGGAACAGGGTAAAACAATATGTTATCTATGGTTCCATGACCTTTTGGTGGAACCAAAATATTCTATTTTTTAGTGTTTCGCTCTGTTATGTTCAGTTTATGTAATAAACCAAACACATACGAAAACCCGTGTTATGTTCCATCCTGTTCTGACATGTCTACCAAACACTATTCAGGAGAATATTCCTGATAGCGCAGCTTCAATTAATTTGCATAGTTAGGATCCAAACTTGTGTGGTTTAAGAAACTTTGTTATGCATATATTTCTTCTTCTAATAACCTGAATCTAATCACCCCTTCCAATTCATGTCAAGGTTCACCAGAATATGTATTGCCACCTTTCATTTACAAGGCTTCTGTTTTGCAGTATGAATATGATTTTTTGCTGTTGTATGTGGTATTTGATTTCTACTGAAAGTCTGAAATGAAAAGGCAGAAAATCTTTATCTTCTTTATCTTGTATCATTTAACCTACAAGTTTTTTTTTTTTGCCTATTTCTTATGTTGTGCTTGAAACTTTTAAGCTCTTGCTCAAGTATCTAACTGCCGTATACCTTTTTCTGTCACCTCACTATTTCAAATAGATTCTCTCTTTCTTTTTTTTGTTCATTCCCCCTTTTTCTCTTTCTGAAAAAGTTGAGGAACAGCCTCTATTTGGTATAAATCACATCTATAAACCGTGTTTTGGTTTGCAAGTGGAATCTTTTTGCCCATTCTAAGAAATTCATAACCACTTTACTTTATGGAATCATGCAATTATTATCATGAAAACTTTTGGCATCATTCATATCAGGAAATCCCATCTTAGAGAAAGTTCTCAACATTAGTAAGCTTAGGTCTAAACACATAGCTACTAGGAAAGCGGTAGGGGTACAAAGTTCATTTGCATACGTGGTTCATCATTTCTTACAATATTATTATAAGATTTTCTTTAAGGTGACTTTGGTTTGCTGTTTGCAGAATGTTGAATTTGGTACACAGCGCACAACGTTAATGAGCGAACTTAGTAACTGTGGCTAAACAATAAACATGATGATAGAACTCGTGATTAAGGTCAAAGATATTAGTATTGGACATAGACTTAACATTCACAGTGCTGCTGACACACTTCTTCTAGGGGTGATGAGGAGGAAGTGGGAAGTCTTAATCATTGTATTCCCCTATGCATCTGGAGTTAACCAAGTCATATATCCATTACTTTAGTTGTTGTTGTTATTATAGTTATTGTTTTTGCTACAATCCTAACATTTGTCAACAAAAAAATAAAATTATTTATCCTATCATAATTAGTCTATTGCTGAGCAATTATTCACTGTCTTGTCTGTTTTTATTCATTATATCCTGGTTCTCTTTTCTTTATTTTTCTCTTTGTTGGGTTCTTTTATAGTAATTAAAGTTAATTTTGTTTCTACAACCGAATTACTGATGTTAATTACTTTTTTGCTCATTTCTCTTTGTCTTTAATGCAGAGTGACCTTGTTCAGTCTTCTGCCATGTCAGAGTATGATTTTGCAGCAGAAGGTGACCTATTCAAAGCACCTGAACCAATTATTGAAGAGCCATTCATGGACCTGGATCCCATGACAGCAGCAATCTCAATGATGTCTTGTGGGGAAGATGTCTCAACACAGGGACTGCAGTCCGCAGATATCGATGTTCTTGAAAAAGAACAGCTTCTAAGTGACATGTTATTTGAGTGCGAAAAGGATCTCTTAGAAAAGGCTGCAATAGAATCACCACTCTCCGAGATTCTGGAAATCAAGGTTCCTGCTCTGAACACGGATGAGTACTCAATTCAAGAAGACAAACCATTTCCTGACACACCATTACTAAAGAGCGATAGTTCAGTAAGTTTGAACTCAATGGACTGGATGCATGGTGCTGCAATGAAGCCAGCTTTCCTTGATTTCCCAGCAATAGATTTCAATTCAGTTTACGGCATGCGAAGATCATTTAGTGAAGGAGATATAAAGGTCTGACATAACCGATTCATATTGTGGCTTATGCATTTCATAAATTTAATTAAACCTATTAAACAACATTAATTTCACTCATAAAATATCATAAAAAAGGTTAGAAGAAAGACATGCCTTCTTTTTGGGGGTGGGGGACAGCACTTACAAGTAAAATTAATATAGATTAAGTTTAATTGCTATGTGATATTTACCTTATCAAGGAATGATGCTTAAAATATATCTCGGACTCCTGTCTGAATCTTCTTCCACCTAAATATAGAGACTTGGCTACCTTTTAAAGTCAGACAAGAAGGAAAAGTTCATTTGTATCAACTATCTCTTGTCAAGTGTCATGATTTGCAAGAAAAACAATGTAATGATGACATGACTTGAATCTGATTGTTAAATTAGAAGTAACAAAGTTGGCATTTTTTTTTTTCTTATAATAGGTCATATCATTCGAAGATTGGTTTTAGTTTTGTCAAAATCTACTAGTTTGAATGTCTCAAAATATAAAAAACCTGCTTATGTGATCAGGAAATCAAAAGGCTGTCACTAAAATGCACCAAACTCTTTTATTAGAATGATTATTTTGTCATTCTTATATTAATGTGACATGTTCTCTATAGGATTATTATTATTTTCTTGATTTGAGCTTTTTTCGGGTTAATGTGACATGTTCTCTATAGGATTATTATTATTTTCTTGATTCGAGCTTTTTTCGGGTGAAAATTCTCGATTAGAACTTTAGTACACTAGAAATGATGCTCCTTTATGAACCTGTTGTGTTTGGCCCAAATTCCATTGAAGGTTGTTATCCTTAGTTTTTCTATTATATTTATTGTGTTGATGATATTTATGAAGTTATGATAGATGTGTAACAAATATGCGTGAGATTTGAGGAGATAAGTGATAGATATGTGAGACTTGTTTTAAATAAGAAACCAGGAAAGCTATGAAGAGGCTCGGAGATCAAGTAAGATTACATGGAGAGCAAGTTGGTTTGCTTTGTAAGTAAGAGTGGTGTGGTATAAGTTGTATTTATAACAGTATGGTTATGGGAATCAGAATGAGGTTGTGAGAGAGATCGTTTTGTAAGTTGGCAGGCTAGATTTACAATGATAGGAGATTTGACTCTCCTTAACCATGGATGGTATGTTGTGCTGAACCAAGTTAAACCTTTTTGCAACTTGTTTTTTAAGGGACCCCAATCAGTTATATTTATATGCATGTTCATGTAGAAGGGGATGCGGTATTCTGTATTCCCTAAAAGATTGATAAAGGGGATGTGGTGGTATTCCCAAGATTGTAGGACTGAATGATCTCCCACAATAAGTGATATAAGAGGCATCAGTTCGAGGATTTAGGCAATAGTATGGTCCCTTTAGGCCCTTGTATCAAAACTCTTCCTTACAATGGTGGTCAGTGGTGTGTCTGTTATGTTAGTTTTATGAAATAATCGCAACTGTTGGAATGTATCGGTAGTAGGGTGATCCTGGCCATACGTTGAACATCAGTTGTAGCTAACTGACAGCTTTCTGCTGTTGGTTGTTAGCTGGCTTGAAAATTGAGTATGAATGAACCAGTTACCAGTAAATTAGCGAGGATGTAGGACCATCGTGATGATTTATTGTGATGCTTATCTCGTTGTGTGATTGTAATTCATGCGAGTTCCATTAGGGTTCACTACCGATCATTAATCAATTCCAGCTTTAACAATTTGTTATGAATAGCAAATGGAGTGTCGAAAGTCTTCTTCCCATGGAGGTCAAGCGGCATGTTCCATTAATTAATAATGACTAGTTTGAAGATTTGAAAGATGTGAATTGAATATTTGTATTTGTTTTTATGCTTATCCAATTACTTATGCATGTGTGAAAAGATGGGGATGTGGTATTACCTGCAGTGTGATTAAATATCTGATACTCAATTTACGTTGGGGGAATCACAAACATTTTCTTCACTAAAATTTTCTGTTATTTATTCCTCACTTGGGTAAAGGAAGCACCACTTAACTGGATGATGAAATTTGTATGCACCTGAAAATCTTTAAATTTCTTCCACAGGATGGGGCTGCATAATTGATACTGTTTTTTATTTATTTTTTATGACAGACTCTTGCTAATGGTAATTTGAACATCGTCCAATCTCCCCGTGAAAGGCCATTTCATGTCAGCAACTGCATCAGCGAGGAACGCCAAGAAAAGCTTTCCAGATACAGGAATAAGAAGACAAAAAGGAATTTTGGGAGGAAAATCAAGGTAGTTAACAATAACTTCATCCCTGTGCTACTTAAGAATTTCACATGAGTAGAAATTCTACAGAATGCATTACATTGCATATCTCTTGAAAATTTTTGCACTGCTATATAATGAATGGGATGCAAACTGCAAAGGGTGATGAATGAATATTATTGGTTGGTGCATCCTGCTTAGAACAGGATGTTATTGAATGTATTTTCATCCATGCCTTTGGTGAGTTTATTGTCATGCATTACTAGTGCGTTTTGTGAACGTCTTTTAAGATCGGTGCAGTAAGAAGCAGATGCAGTAACCATGCCTAGTCGCTTGTACTAATAAGCTTTGAAGTTATTTTATTATTTTATATGCATTAACCCTCGGTTTCTTATGCATCCAAGCTTCACTTTGTGCTATCATCGGCCTATGAACAGATTCGGAAAACTCTAACTAACGATGTGCTTCTGTTTCAGTATGCTTGCAGGAAGGCTCTTGCTGACAGTCAACCAAGAATCCGCGGAAGATTTGCAAAGACCGAAGAATCCGATGCTAAGAGGCAATAACTTTTTAACTGATCCAGAAGGAAGAAAGTAGGAATCAAGCAGCTATATCTGATCAGCTAAATTGAAGAACCTAGCAGCAATATGTGCTTGGAAATTATATACTTGATGGAGTGAGTTCTATAAGTTGAACAGATATTGCCAAATAAACCAGACCTTCAAGTCCTTAGGGTAGTTCATCTCTTATCTGCTGTAATAATCTTCTCTGTTGACCTTTTCTAGATATGTAAGTAGGTTTGATAAATAAATGAAGGAAAAAAGAAAAAGCTGTACCATGTTCATATATATATATATATATATGATGAAATGGCTGTGTCTAGTTTCATTAGTTGTTTTTCTGAAATGTATTCCAATAGTTTGCATTATTTTTTGTCTCACTTCAGCAATGTCTAGTTTGAAGCTTGAAATTAAGAGAAGGGTAAATATCCAGTAAATTTTCTGATTTTTTTTAAAAATACTTAAACTTTGGCTTAAACATGTTCTTGTCCTTTGATTGAGTTTTTGTTTTAGTTTCTAAATTTATTTTGATTGGTTTTGACCCTTTTTTTTTATAAAAAACTTTGGTTTTAGTCTGGTGTGATTCATTCCTCATGTGACATCTTTCCTTTTACTCTTTTAGGACTAAAAGTGATAATTTTTTTTTTAAAGATTAAAATTAAAATTTGATCAACTAGACTAAAACATAATTAAGCTATTAAAAATTGATTCAGTCAACTCGAACGGATATAAAATGATGCAAGGTTAGAAAATTTATATCATTTGATTATTTAGTTGAATTCTGGAAGGAAAAAATAAATAAATTAGATGTGCCATGATGTGGATAGATGGATCATTGATTTAAGGTTAGAACATTTACATCAATTGATTATTTAGTTGAATTCTCAAAAAATAAAAATAAGATGTACCATGACGTGGATAGGTGGATCGTTGATTTAACATCTTTATCCCATGTCACTATCACCAAATACAAAAATGATACATAGATAAAAAAATTAACATATATGTTACTTACTTGTTATTGATTAATTAACAAGTATCATATGTTACAGTGTAAACATATAGTTCACCAAAAAAAAAACATACTTGTAAATTAATTTTGTAGATCTATATATTATTACCCCATCAAACCTTAACATATACTAATGCTTAACTTCCGCATTAAAATCAGATAGGTAGGATTTTTAATTTTTTTATTAGTCATTCTCACTTTAACACTTTTCACATATTCTATATTATTTCTCATTTTAGGATTACAAGAGTGCTTAATTAATTTTTTTACTCATTCATTGCCTTTTAAATTTTCAAATATTTATTCATCAAAAAAATTTCAAATATTTGAAATGTATTATTTTAAAAAAAATGAAATGTATTATCTATAATATAGTGTAAAGATAATAATATAAGAGTTGTAAAATTATGTTATAGTACTGTTGCTGAGCAGTTTTTGGATATCAAACGGACCTCTCCCGAAGGTGATTTTAATGTGGCCGATTTCCCCTCTTTTGTCTCTTCAAATTTAAAGCATTTAATAATTTTGTTAATCTATTTGCATTATTTAAACTATAGATTAAAGTATCAACGTGGGGTTGGTTAAGTGGTAGCTCACTTGGTCCCTTAACCAACTGGTCTCGAGTTCGAGCCTTGGGTATGGAGCGACCCCTATCGCTTAGTGCGAGCTCAGTTGGCTCAGATCGGATGAGTTGGATTCTGGGTAAACCAGATCCGAGTACCGGTTGGTGCATACCAAAATATATTTGTGAATAGAAAAATACATAGGATATTTTTTTAATTAACAACATTTGTGAATTGAAAAATACATAGGATTATGTGTTTTCTATTAGCGTTTTTCTCTCTCCTACCTTCTTATTTTTACTATTAAAAAATTGGACAAAACACGTATGAACTCGTAGTGAAATAGATAGCGTTCGTTGAGGGAGGGATGAACGTGAATTTCCCCACCGGTACAAATGAAGAAGAATGTTCGCTGGTCAACGAACGAGCGGCTATGAACAACCGCTGGTGATGCTCTAAGGATGCTCAAAAGTTTAAATCCTAATTTCTAATAGTGCTAGAAGCCATGTAAATATGAAATGGTTTGCGGATAGCACATGATTTTTTTTTTAACAAAGGGGCTAAAAAGCCCAGACACAAAACAAGAAAACTAGCTAACAGGAAAATCTCTAGGCAAAGCATTTCCCCTATAGTCTTGAGCGAGGAGCCTAGAAAGCTCAAGATCAGGATCAGTTATAAAATGAGAACCAGAGTTTAAGAGAAGGCTTTTATTAGCCAAATAATCGGCACAATTATTTCTTTCACGCAAAGTGTGCAAGAAGATAATATTCCAATTCTTCTTCCTCATGAGCAGGATGCGCCTAATTAGCCCAATATAGTTGCAACGGCCTTCAGCAGACTCTTTGTTCAACATATTTAAAATGGATAGAGAGTCACTTTCCACCATGAGATTTCTAATTCCTTTGATCCAAGCATATTGCAATCTAATAAGAATCCCCCAAAGCTCAGCTACAAAAGAAGAAGTTGAACCAAGCTTTCGTGTGAATCCTCCCATGAAGCGCCCCACAGAGTCCCTTATCAGGTCCCCACAACCAGCATGACCAGGATTCCCTTTCGAAGCTCCATCCGTATTAAGCTTGCACCAGCTTTCCGGAGGTTTGCTCCAACTCACTTAGCGAGTATCCAAGCTTCTAGTCTCATGATGCTCATAATTATTGATAACATGCATGACTTCTTTAACTTGTAACATAATGAAACAAGCCATATTATGAGGAAACATAAAGCTAGGATCAAAAGAAAAATTATTACGCCAATTCCACAGATAGTAAATACAACAAAGGAAAATACTTCCCCAATAGTCGCGAGAGAAGCCTCCCCATCCTTTGCTGAGATTGAGGTGAAACCAATGTTGTAGGTCCGAATTAAAGAAGAGATTTCTCTCTTCGGGCTTGAGAAGCTCACACCAGAGTTTATTAGCCTTAGTACAGTCCCTCATAGCATGAAGAGTAGATTCAATTTGATTTGAGAAAACAGGACATAACGGTTGACCAAGCCCCCAACTTCTCTTCTTCTCATTAGTCATGAGGCGGTTATGACCCACCTTCCAGCCTTGAACTTTCCATCGATCAAGACATTTGAATTGCCACAAAAGGTGCCACGGGATAGCTTCCACAGTAGGAGTTTCATTGGCTAGCAGAGAATAGGCACTCTTGACCGTAAAATTTCCATGCTTCGTTGGGCCCCAAACAATAGAGTCGTGGTCCATATCATCCAAAGGAGGAGTTACTGACCTAAAACGTTCAAGAATATGAGGTTGAATAATATTGCTCAAAGCAGGAAAGTTCCAATCACCATTGCCGCTAATCATATCCCTTACTAGGACCATGTCATTCTCTTCATCAATCTGAACCAAAGAGAAATCTTTTAGCACTAAGTTAACACCAAGCCATTTATCCCGCCAGAACCACGTTCCTCTACCATTGCCAATACTATATTGAAGATTAGAAGTAACCGTAGGCCAATGATTCACCATCCTTTTCCATAGAGGAGAGTCAGAATTAGCACTAGAGGCTCGTTGTAACAAGTCATTGCCCCTAGCATATTTACCTTTGAGAACACGAACCCAAAGCAACTCAGGTTTCGTTATCACACCTCAGCACAGCTTCAGGATAAAGGCATCATTGAAGGTGAAAATTCTTCTAAAGCCTAAACCACCTTGGCTTTTAGGGAGACAGAAATTATTCCAACTTAGGAAGTGGGCTTTACGATGATCCCTCGAACTTCCCCAAATAAAATTTCTTTGAGTTTTTTTTTTATTTCAAAACAGATGTTGGATAGCACATGATTTTAATATCTTACTTTGTTTGATATTTTAGAAAATGAACATGATGATCAATACGAAGAAACAGAAAAATGATCAACACATCCAAACAAGATACAATATTTTTTTTATTTTAATTTGAAAATTAATTCTTTTAGGATAATTATGGCTGAGGTAAAATTTTTTTAAAATGTCATCAAAGCAAAACCCTTTTTCAATCTTTACTCTCTTCTACTAATTAAATAAATTTTATAAATGAGTACTATTCAAGATGTTGATTACACAATGAAATAAAATCATCAACAAAGATAAATTCATGCATGGGCAACAACAAGAATTAGACAAAAATATATACGAGTAAGTTTTATGAAATTTAAACGATTCTTCTTTTTTTTTTTAACGAAAAAAGTTAGCAAGAATTAAAATAGTCACTTCCTCTTTTGTGTCATCCATATGAAGAGGAGTTTAATATTTGTACACAAACAATTTAAAGTTTTTTACACTGTTGGTGTATCATCCACCATTAATATGCATTATTTTTACATATAAGTCAATCATAGCTAACAAATCAACGGTGGATAATATATTGACAGTGTAAAAAATCTTTACTCTATCAATGCATACATTATTTTCTCTATGAAGAAACTACTCATATCAAACTCGATTTTAAAAAATCAAATATAAATTAGTAACTCAAAATAATCAATTTTTTTAATTAAACACATAAATATTTAAAAAAATATAAATCATATTAATAATATTAAAACTCATACATGTTACTAGGGGTGTTTAAATTCAAACTGATTCAATAGATAACCAAAAACATGTAAAAAAATCGAAATAAAAAAAAAACAGATTACAAATGAATTTGTTTGGATGAGAAAAGTGAAACGAATCGGATCGAATTAGTTTTCGGATTTACTTTTCAAACCAAAACCGAAACGAATCGATATTTTATTACTAACTTGAAAGCAATAAGCTTAGGTCAAAACGGCACATACTATACACTTTTGGAGATTTCTAACATGCAACCTAAAATTAGATGGTTGTTATGCAACCATATATTAAACAAATAAGAAGTTGACACATAACTTATTAAAACAAACGAATCGATATTTTATTACTAACTTGAAAGCAAGAAGCTTAGGTCAAAACGGCACATACTATACACTTTTGGAGATTTCTAACATGCAACCTAAAATTAGATGGTTGCATAGCAACCATATATTAAACAAATAAGAAGTTGACACATAACTTATTAAAACAAACGAATCGATATTTTATTACTAACTTGAAAGCAAGAAGCTTAGGTCAAAACGGCACATACTATACACTTTTGGAGATTTCTAACATGCAACCTAAAATTAGATGGTTGTTATGCAACCATATATTAAACAAATAAGAAGTTGACACATAAGACATGTGTGCCATGTTATTTCTTGAAGCAGTCAAATATAATTTTTACAATTTAGTCCAACATAAAAAGTAAATTAATTTAATTTAGTCCATTGTACCTATTGGCAAATTATAATTTTTAATTTTAAAAAACATTATTAAAAAAATAAAAGTTGCTAAGAAGTACTAAAAAGAAGTGGCAGTACTTCTTAGCAACTTTTATTTTTTTTAATAAAAAAACTTCATATGGTTATAATTAACACATAAAGTAAAAATGTTGATTTATTGGTAGATTTAATTTTTTTTTCAAAAAAACCTTTTATCTATAAAAAAAATAGTATTATTTTGGACCATGCAATAATATACCATCGAGGCGGCAAGACTTTGGAAAGCAGGGGAACCGATGCCACCTCAGAGTCACACGCAAAAACTTTCTGCTACCATTCCCTGTAGCTGAATGAATGCATGCTGTAAATCATTTGCAAAATACAACGCGGATTGTACTGTTGCACTATCTTATTGTTCATATGACATTTCTCAGGCTCATTAATTTGATCTTCCTACTATTATTATCATCAAAAGGAAAAGAAACAAAGTTATTATGTATACTCCTTTCATCTCTGGTTTCAGAGCCACTGGTCTTCCTAGGAAGATGAATAACATAAATAAACTAACTCTCACCCAAAAAGTTAAATAATCTTACTATATCTTATTGGCATGTACTATCAACTTTATAGGCCAACCAAGCAAATGATATGAAGAGGGGAAATTGAATCAGAAGATTTCTCTTAGCTACAAAAGCAGATCAGCACGTGATCACTGTATGCTTGCTAGTTACAACCTTGAGCAATTTGTTTATTATTTGGATTTGGATTCAAAATCATATCATATCATGTTATATATTATGCATACAGTTGAAATTAGAAATCAATTTTATTTAACCCGAACCAATGGTTCAGCGATAAGGATTGATCCACGCTTAAACAAGGTCAGGTATTCGAATCCTACCATGTGCATGCCGTAGCGTTAAATCTTGGGGTCAGTTGTCCCATTCATTAGAGATGCCTACAAGCCAATCAGGAGATTAATCACTGCGGTCGGTGATGGACACTCCGGTCGTGGAAAAGAAAAATCAATTTTATGTGATATTTAGGCCCTGGCCTTAAACTATTCCCCCACATGGTTAACAGAACATCATCGTCTTTTGCTTCCTTGCACTGTACAAATCTTTCTCTTTCACATGTTGACTTTTTTTTTCCTCCTTTAACTAAATAAATAAAAATTATCTATTTAAACAAAATTTTCAGCTTTTTCTTTGAACCACCTTCCCATAGAGTCCCCCGGCAAGTTAAAAGCAACCCCCCATCTTAGCTTGGTCTTTTTTGGATAAAAACATAAAAAATAATGAATCATGTTATCCGTTAGCAAGAAATTAGATATCCATACAAAGTTACATATGTGATTTTTTGTTACTTTGTATGGCTAGAAATGGAATAACATAGCACAACAAATAATAACAATATTGAAAGGTGAACCAAGTCAACAAATAAACTTCCATGGCTTCGCAGCGGAAGACGGGAGGTTCTGTTTTCAATCCATAAATTGAAATGAAACATATAAAGATCCATCAATCAAATTTTGTTAACAACTAAATTAAATTATTTCTTCAAATTTCTAGATCTTTAATTTGTATCGATAATAATAATAATAATCCATGATACATCATACACGATTGATAGTTGAATGACCCAGGACCAAGAGGTTCCGTCTTCAAATAAAAAAGCATTTCCTTTAATATATACTTTTCATAATAATAATAAAAATGAAAAACAAGACATAGTGGAGTCAGTGGTGCGTAGAAACAAATAACAAGAGCTCGGTTTTGAGAGAGATTCTCACACTCACCAACCACAAAAAAGCACCAAATTCACACTCACATAATGGTAGGGGTTGGGGAAGCCAAGCTCTGACCTCTTCTATGCGAATGATGAAGAACCTTAGGCTATGCATCAAATTAAATCAAAATCCAAAAAAAGAAAAAAAGAAAAAGAAACCAAATAGAAAAAAAATTTCTTTAAATCACAACTGCAATCGCTAAATAAATGCTTTTCACTATTAAGGACTGGTCATGATGCTCAGCAGCATATGTGCACTGTTGCACGTCGTCCTCCTCCCACAGAGAACACAGCTGAAAATTTTTTTAACCAAAAATAAAATCAAATTTGTAACCTAAAATAAAAGTTCACAAGTCACAACATCTTTGGAACCAATCATATATAATGAGACATTTTTAAATATAATCAATCCTCTGCTCCTAAGTCCAACCACGAAGAAATTTAATTTCTAAGAACACGAAGTGCAACTCACAACCCATCTAGGAAATATTCCAACATCCACCCCCTAAAATATCTTCCAACATTCCCCCACCGGAGAATTCAAAACTTGCTATAAATATCAAATTCCAAAGAACCAAAATTCTAAGTGCACTGAAAATCTCAATCCCAAACCATGGTGGACTAGAAAAAGAAACACTACAACATCATCAACAATATCAAATCATAGTACAAAGAAAAAAAACAAGGACAAGAACGTCAACAACCATTACACATGACACATGAAAGCCATAGCCATTGCATTTGCACAAATATAATTTGCACACTACAACAACAACAATATATAATTTGCATACATTATGACTCCAAATTTCTTGGAACAAATATTTTCAAGTCCTTCTTAGCTCTTGAAACTTTAGCCATAGCCATAGCCATTGCATTTGAACTAAAAAGCTTTAGAGTGAACGAATAACGTGACACATGAAACCCGGCCCAAGATGATGCTGAGAACCAGAATGCCATCATCATCACCCACACCAAAGGAAGAAGAATTTGCGCTAGCAACACGCAATGCGCAAGTTAGCCTAAGCATCTGGCCCCATTACAATCCAAACTATAAACTCTCTTTCTCACTCAAGATAACGCCTCTCTCACATTCTCTCTCTACCCTCCTACTCTTCTGTCACCCCTTTCTCTCTCCTAAAAAAAACAATAACCCCATTTTTCTTCTCCATTTTTTTTTTCAGCTCCATAAAATACAAATTTTACATTACATTTTTATTTTCTATATAGAATTTCATGTTTTTTTAGTTTTCTCTTCTAAGTTTTTTTTTCTCTGTCTTCTGTGGCAGTTGGTGAGAAAGAGAGCTTAACCCAAAAACAAAAAAACAAAACAATAACAAAAACAAAAACAGATCCCTCTTTTTTTTTTATTTTCACACTCTCTTCTTCTGCTTATTCCATCTTCTTCTTCTCGATCAAAAATTTCGTTTCATTTCTCAGCTCAATTCCGTAACTTTCTGCGACCCTTTTGCATCGTATCTCAATTTCTCTGCTCAAAATCTCGTCTTGCGTGATATTCGCCGCGGTTGCTCTGTTTCTTGGAATTCCAATTCGAGATTAGGGTTTTATTTCGTATGCTCTGTTTCATCAGTTTTTATTGAAAATTCGCTTCGTGGGGTTGTCGAAGTTACGATTTTGACCCCGACCCCGTGTCTTCAATTTGAATGCAAGAATGATTATTAAGCGCAACCTGAAATCCCAAATGCCGAGTTTGAAACGGTGCAAACTCAGTGACCCGGTTGGTGATAGAGACGAGTGTTCCTATGCTCGTAATAAGAAGAGGAAGAAGAAGAAGACGAGTAACGATTACTACCCTTTGAACCTTCTCGGCGACGTAGCCGCCGGCATAATTCCGGTCAGCTTTCACGGCTTGCTCACAGAGAAAGGATTCTCTGCTTCGTGGTGCACGGAAGTGTCGTGCTCCGCCCCCTGCGAAGTTGAATCGAATTCGAATCCGAATCCGAATCCGAATCGCAGTGGTAGTGGTGGTGGTGGTGGTGGTAGTAGTGCTAAGATGAACCGTGGTGGTGGTAGCGAGGTTCAGCGGCCGCCGTTGGTTAGGACCTCCAGAGGGAGGGTTCAGGTGCTGCCGTCGCGGTTCAATGATTCGGTGCTTGATAATTGGAGGAAAGATGGTAAGAGCAGCGTGCGTGATGGTGAATTTGATGATGAATTTGAGCCCAAGAAAGGGAAATTCGGTTTCAAAGCACCGAAAGTTTGCAATCAGAATGCGGCGAAAAAGGGGCGAAAGGATGAGAAACTCGGTTACAAGCCTCAAAAGTATGCAGCATTGTGTGAGGAGAAGGGTAGGAAGAGTTTTGATGCCAGAAAGAGTTCAACTTTGGTTGAAAATGGGAATGGGAGGTTGGTGGAGATGGAAGAAGTTGAGTTCATAGGAAATGAGAAGGTTTTGAAGGAGAATGTGGAGAGGAGGAAAGATGGGTTGTTTGGGCCAGAAGATTTTTATGCAGGCGATATAGTGTGGGCCAAAGCAAGGAAAAGGGAGCCTTTTTGGCCAGCCATTGTGATTGATCCTATGACTCAGGCTCCTGAGCTGGTTCTCAGGTCTTGTGTACCCGATGCAGCTTGTGTCATGTTTCTTGGGTTTTCGGGGAGTCGAAATCAAAGGGTATGATTGTGAAGTACATTTTCTATATAGAGCTTCTTTGCTATTTAAGAAATTGTCTATTTATTGTGTTTTTTGATGGATTTTGAGCAGGATTATGGATGGGTGAAGGATGGGATGATTTTTCCATTTATGGATTTTGTAGATAGGTGTGTAGTTCTTTGCTATTAACTATTTGCTTTTGTTGTTTAAAATTCTTATTTTTGTATTTTTGCTTACTAGGTTTGACATTCCTTGGTTTAGGTTTCAGGGTCAGTCTGAATTGAGTTACTATAATTCCTCTAATTTCCAAGTGGCAATAGAGGAGGCTTTTTTGGCAGACCAGGGCCACACAGAGAAGTTGATAGCAGATATAAATACAGCAGCTGCTAACACTGATATTGATAATACTGTTTTGAAGGTCCTCCAGGAGGACACTGGACCAAACCAGTATGCAAGATATCACTTTCTGAACCAGGTATGTTAGCTAATGCCTAAAAGGCTTTTTTTGTCCATGTTTGGGATACTGCATGGCTGTTCAGTGGCTGTTATAGTGCTTGTGCATCATATTTGGGAGACAGTTTAGGAAAGCTGATAATTTGAACTTAGTTAGCTGCTAGAAAAGTCCTTTTTCTGATGTGTAGGCCCTGGACTGAGTTGTAGATTTGACATTCTGATTTGTTTGGCTTTCATTACGTAATTATTGTCACCCTTTCCTCCACATATTTCACAAAAGTGCAGCACTAATGAATGCTGCCAAAATATGGTCGTTATCAGTTTATCGATTTGAATTCCCAATGCAGGACTTATATGATAAGAAGAACACACAACCATGTGAAGCCTGTGGGTTGGCCCTTCCTTTCAAAATGCCCAAGAAAACAAAGGATTCAACTCCTGGTGGCCAATTCCTATGTAAAACGTGTGCCAGGGTTTGTATCTATTGCCTTTTTCTTCTAATAATCTATATTTAAGTCTGCAATGAAAATGTTACAATTGTAGTTCTGTATTTTAGTTTTTGAAAATTGCAATATTTTGACGTCTTTGAAATAACTTTTTGGCAGTTAACGAAATCAAATCATTATTGTGGCATATGCAAGAAAGTTTGGAATCACTCGGATAGCGGCAGCTGGGTGAGTTAGTTTGTTTCTGTTGGCTAATTATGGTTACTGTTTTTTATGCTCAAAGACTATTGGCTTGTTTGTACGTTGTAGCATTAATTGCTTTCCCTTTCCGTATGTCCCTCATCCTTCCAAAATAGGTGCGCTGTGATGGATGTAAAGTATGGGTGCACGCAGAATGTGGCAAAATTTCCCGCAGCATTTTCAAGGTTTGTCCGTTACTTGATATTTGAATATTGACTCTTAGCATTTGAAGCTCAAAAGTGTGATGATTAGTATATTCTGTTTTCTGAAGAACCTTGAAGGCACTGATTATTTCTGCCCTACTTGCAAAGCCAAGTTTGATTTTGAGTTATCTGATTCAGAAAAGCTACAGCCAAAGGCCAAGTAAGTGTTTTTTGTTTTTTTTTGGGGTCTCCTTTAGACTCTGTTTTTGCGGCTTAATCTAATGATTACTAGTAAAGTTCCAAGAAACTTGCGTCATCTGTTAGCAATCAAGCTCATCTTCCGATGTAGAATATTTGTGTTAGGTGTTAAAAATAACGTCATTTACTCATTTTACTTTTACACTTTGTATTTCTCCTAACTATAGTGGAGGCTTTGGTACAGGTGTAACAAAAACAATGGTCAGCTTGTGCTACCAAATAAGGTCACTGTTCTTTGCAATGGTGTAGAAGGCATATATTTTCCAAGCCTTCACTTGTAAGCACAAACTCTTTCAGAAGTCTTTTTATGATTTTTTTTCTCTGTCCTCTGTTGTTATAATCCTTAGTGTGTTTTTTTAAACTATAGTTACTTGTTACTCATAATTAATTAATTAGTTAGTTGTGAAAGGTGTCATAAGTAGTAATATATTAATGCCTTTTTCTAGATTGGCAATTAATACCTGTCTGATATGTTCTGATTTTGTGCTCTTGAACTGTGGGAGAAAGGAAAAAAAACTGTGGTTGGAATTTTACTGATTTCCTGCTTGTAGTTCATCATATATTCATAGTCCTATAAAATGTATGTTCAAAGAATATTTTATCAATTTTTATATTGTCAAATCTCCACCGAATCCATGCCAGACAATATTTGATAAACCTTGTTTTAGACTTACTCTTGATGCTAGCTCTGATTTTCTAATATCTATGATAGCTTGTGATTCAAGTATCACATTATCATGTTTCAAATTGATTGATGCTAATTTTGAATGTGCTGTTGTTATTACCTCTATATTGAAAAATGATTCATCTTCTTCTCCCGCAGAGTTGTTTGCAAGTGTGACTATTGTGGGACAGAAAAGCAAGCGCTTAGCGAATGGGAAAAACACACAGGTTCCAAATTAAGGAATTGGAAGACAAGTATTAGGGTGAAAGACTCCATGCTACCACTAGAACAATGGGTTTGTCTCTGTCATTTAGTTTTGGTGCCCATGTCTTTGAGATGAAAATATATTACTTATGTGTAATGTATTGGTTACTTTAGCACATTATAATAATTTTTGTCTATGCATTCTCTTTTCAGACTAATTCAATATAATACAATTAATGTACTTATGGGCTTGCAATATATGAGTAGAGCATTACCACTTAATATTATGAATTAAAGTTTTTTCCATTTATGGTTTAGGTCTTAAATTTGGTAATATCTCTATTTGTCAATAATTTATATCAATATTTGTTTTTTAATTTTGTGGTCTTTAGTATTAAAATATCAATGACACCAACCTATTGAGAAACAGAGGTACATGCGACTAATGCAAGGCTATTTGACTTGTCAGATGCTGCAATTGGCAGAATTTCATGCTAGGGCTGCAGTTCCTGTCAAACCTAAAAAACCTTCTCTAAAAGAAAGGAAGCAGAAGTTGCTTACCTTCTTGCGAGGTACCCTTTTTGACTCCTTTTTGTGTTCAACTTTACAGTATGATGAGTTTACATGGCAAAGTTCTCAGAGTGATAATGTTACTAAAACAAACTATTTCCTCTGACAGAGAAATATGAACCTGTTTATGCTAAATGGACCACCGAACGTTGTGCTGTATGTAGATGGGTTGAAGACTGGGACTACAACAAAATTATCATTTGCAACAGGTAATATAACATCTTTTCTTTATTATTGTTGCACTTGTTATCAATATTCAACTCATAAATATATTGTAGACAACAAGTTGCCAAATGTGCCTACCTTTGTACTAATAAATATATATATATATAGTGATTAACATGTATTTAGTTTGTTGTTTCTGTAGTCCCACTATATATGATGAATTGTGTTACAATTAATACAGTAATGCGTTATATATATTTTATTCTACAGATGTCAAATAGCTGTTCATCAAGAATGCTATGGAGCAAGAGATGTCAAGGACTTTACCTCTTGGGTTTGTAAGGCTTGTGAAACACCTCACGTCAAGCGCGAGTGTTGTCTTTGTCCTGTAAAAGGTACGTGACATGTCTTGCACAATATTTGACTCATGGTATATAATTTCATCATCTTTTTATTACTCACCTCGTTGTGAATTCTTTTGAGTTTGATAGGTGTGCACTGGCGGTGTAATTTTTTCACACTGCATGCACATCATCCATCATTCATGTATAATGTGTATAACTTCTACTTAAATGTCAATGATGTTTAACACATGAACAATGAATGGTATGTTGCAAGTATAAAAATCCTTTACATTGAGCACAATCCCTTCTCCTTTTATTTATTTGTTCAGCTTGATTTTTTCAATCCTATATATGCACATAATTCAGTTTTACTGTTGTTTTTTACTGAGTTTAATTTGATCCAGCAAATTTTTTACACTATATCATCCACTCATGTGACTTTTTCTTTTTGGTTTAACCTTATATATGATATGCCTATAAATTCAATCTTACTCATCATGGCTTAGGATTTTTTCCACTTTGACCAAGTTTTATTTTGATACACCTGTAAAACTTTTTAATAATACTATCCAATTATATTCTGCCACATAATAAACGAGTTTGAGTATTACATGAATGATCAAGTTATTAACTATTTTTGATCCCTAGGTGGTGCACTAAAGCCAACCGATGTTGACACATTATGGGTTCATATCACCTGCGCTTGGTTCCGACCTGAAGTCTCTTTTGCTAATGATGAAACGATGGAGCCTGCTTTGGGTATTCTCAGTATTCCTTCTAATTCTTTTGTGAAGGTGAGGCCTGCTAAACACTTACCACTTTTTATGGCTATTTGGAAAAAAAAAAAAAAAACAAATCAAAGGGGAAAAAGGTATTTTATAAATATCACAGTGGGCGCAGTGGTTATTACTGCTAGGCACCACCAAGCAAATGCTCATTAATCTTCAAAGTAACAATTTGAAAAAAATTACGTGGTCCCTACCATAATTATTTTAAAGTTATCTTGCCCATGCAAAGAATCACCCAGAAAAAGTTTGTCCTCGGTTATGGGAAGACTATTATAGGTTCGTGAAATCATACTGTAGTAATAGCATAAGTTGACCAATAAATTTTCCCCCTGCAAAGTAATGTTAGTCACCAATCGAAGTGTTGTTATTCGTTGCATATTTCACACTAAAGTCTGCATTACTTGAATTTCAGATTTGTGTAATCTGCAAGCAAATCCATGGTTCGTGTACACAATGTTGCAAGTGCTCAACTTATTTTCATACCATGTGTGCATCAAGGGCTGGTTATCGGATGGAGGTGAGGATTCACTTAGATAGACTTGGCTTGATTGATATATTATGATTTGACAATTTTCATTTTATTTCCCTATTCTAAGCATTTATGATTGTAGCTTTAATCGTACACTTTCATTACTGATTACACTTACTCGCTTGTCACCTTCATAAAACATGCATTTCTAATATGAGCTTCTAATACGAATAAAAAGCTTCATTTCCATGCGACAAGTCTAACAAGGATCATATCATTGATAAGGTCCTATGACATCATTTAATTCATGAAGCAAACCCCAATTAGTATGAAGGCACTTGATTTTTACTGTATTCTTCAATGTTTTCATTGTGGGAAATATTTTGTTAAATTTTCTTCCCTTTAAATGCAGTTGCATTGTTCGGAGAAAAGTGGTAAGCAGACGACAAGATGGGTTTCTTATTGTGCTTACCACAGGTATTCAATCTTCAATTACAACAAGGAAAGAGATCACATCTTTTCTTTTTCCCTATCTACCCTTTCCTTTACAGGGTTTCCTATTTGCCCAACACTTTATAATCTTTCTGTCATTGACCGAATTCACCTTGATCACTTATTTTCTCTCTTTTTTCTTAATCATGTGTATTGATTTCTTGTAGGGCTCCCAATCCAGACAATGTCTTGATTATGCAAACCCCTAATGGGGTCATTGCAACCAAAAACCTTCAAAAAACTAAGAAAAAAGGTGGATCAAGGTTGATTTCAGCAAACAAAATAAAGCAAGATGACACTCCTCCCGTCGATAATGCTGAGCATGACCCATTGTCTGCTGCTAGGTGTCGTATTTTTCGAAGAACAAATAGTACGAAAAAGGTAGCTTGGAGAAATTTTTTTCGATTTTGGTGAAAGTTTGTAAGGTAGATATCAATATAGCATTGTCTCTAACAATTCAGTACTTTTGGGTTTAAACATTAAAGTTGTGTTAGTACTTTATCCATGTCACCAATATGTTATGTATTTTGCTAACAACTATTCACTTTACCAAAATGTTTGTGCTGGTACTTGCACAGATGCAAACTTGTATGTGGGATGTAATCATGAAATATAATGGTTACTGCTTTTCTTGCTTTGATTCCTTTGCTTTCTATGTTCATCTTGTAGACCTTGTTATATACACTGTTTTCTCTAATAATTAATATGCTCCTGGCATCTTTAAAATGCTTACACTTTTTTCATTTCCATTTCTTCTACTTCTTAGAGAGCAGCAGATGAAGCCATTTTTCATCAAGTGAGGGGTCCCCACCATCATTCTTTAGATGCAATACAAAAGCTAAACAAATACAGAGTAAACCTTTTATCTTCTACAAATTATATTGGATTTTCTTGTTCGTTCTTTGAAGTTGAATTTTTTCTAATCTCTTCCCCTGAAACAGCATGTGGCAGAGGAACCTAAGACGTTTTCTTCTTTCAGAGAGAGGCTTCGTCACTTACAGGTGAATCTTCTCTTTCTAAAGTGGATTATTGGCTTTGGTGATCAAACTTCTTACTCTTAGTATGGTACACTTGTATGATTTCAGAAAACCGAAAATGAACGTGTTTGCTTTGGTAGATCTGGCATACATGGATGGGGCCTCTTTGCACGTAGAAATATTCAAGAAGGAGATATGGTATGATTGTTATGCAAAAGTATATATGATAATATTACAAAGACCTTCAACCTCCTCCTTTTTGTTGATCAATCATCAGTGATAGATAATCTTTTATCAGTATTTTGAAGATCCTTGAGGTTTTGTACTAGAGCTTTTGAAAAGCCTAGCACGAGTGACCTATTCGATTATGTTTTGCATAAAATTGAGTGGCACATAAAAGGGAACCCTCCCAAACAACCATCATAACCAACACCTGCAAGGGAACACCCATATCTAAACCTATGTTCTCTCGAAGCTTCGTTGACTTGTGTTGGCATATATTAATAATACAGTGTAACCATTCATTTAAATTGAATATATCCTAACAACCCTTGTATTCTATGTAATTTCTCATAGTAAAACATAGAAAGCATGTTTTGTGTCATATTATTTGTTAGCATGGATTTGAAAACAAGCACCCAGGTTGATGAAGTAGTTTGTAAAATTTTATCCTTCTTCACTTCCAATTATGATTTGAATTGCGATTCCAACATTAGCAGAGGCATAAATCATTGTCCTTTCACCTTTTTTTTTAAGCTTTCCATGTGAATCAGAATATATATATATATATATATATATATATATATATATATTATATATATTAGCAATAACGAGCATGGTTTAATACTAAGCAGGTTCTTGAATATCGTGGTGAACAAGTGAGGGGGACCATTGCAGATCTGAGGGAGGCGCGATATAGATTGGAAGGCAAAGACTGCTACGTGAGTTATATCTCGTCATACATGTTATCCACGTGCATCCTTCCCTCTCTCTTGTTTTTGTTCTCCAATGCATGCCTGGTGTTAAGATTTTGTGGTCAGAATTATTAACATGTGTTTTTTTTTGCGTCACACTAATTGCAGCTGTTTAAGATAAGTGATGAAGTGGTGGTAGATGCCACTGATAAAGGAAATATAGCACGGCTGATTAATCATTCTGTGAGTAAAACCTAAATCAATCATTTTTCGTAGATCTTTGTTCACTTGTACCCTCATAGTTGGTCATCTTACCAGTTATTTGGTTTATGTTAATACAGTGTGCACCAAATTGCTATGCAAGGATCATGAGTGTGGGCAACGACGAGAGCCGGATTGTACTAATTGCCAAGACCAATGTATCTGCTGGCGATGAGTTAACGTATGTCTCTCTTTCTCTATAATTCTCTGTATGTCTGTTGCTGATTTGTCTAATGCTAGTAAGTGCAGATATACTGTGAATATGAGATATTGATACGACACATGGGGATAATTGAAATTTCAAAAATTACAAGACATGGATATGATGCGTATGTAAAACTAATCTAAGGTTAACCGAAAGAACATATATTAAATCGAAATAGAGGAATAGAATTTTAAAAGTCAACATGAACCATAGACCATAGTGGATATAAATAAAATGCTAATATTGTTCTAATGACTGGGGCATTTTCATTTATAATCTAAAATTGTATAATAATTCAGAAAGTGTAAAAATCGTAGAATATATTTAAAAGGGTCCAAAGGCGTCCGTGAAATGTGTGACATAAATGTGTCTAACACGGATACGATAACTATTTTGAAATGTCTGTGCTTCATAAGTGTTTTGTGTGTCCGTGCATTTTGGTGATTTTGATTTATCATGCATTTTATTCAAAGTGATGTTGGTTTGTTATTGGGCAGGTATGACTACTTGTTTGATCCTGATGAGCCAGATGAATTCAAAGTGCCTTGTCTATGTAAAGCTCCAAACTGCAGGAAATTCATGAATTAGGAAGGAAGGGAGGATTTGATTTGATTTGATTATACAAATGAAAGAAAATGAAGATCAGATGACAGACCAACTATTGTTTCTTCTCCATAAGGAGCACTAACCCCATCCTTCCCCTCTTCTTCTACAAGGAAATCACACAGTTACACCAAAGCTGTAATTTTTATCAAATCAAAAGAACAAAAAAAAAATGTAGGCAGAAAAACAAGCAAACAAAAAAGCATAGTTTTGTGTTTTCCTTTTACCCTTTTTTGGATTCCTTTGGTCTTTGGGCATTCATCAACATCTAATAAAAGGCTATAGATTGAGCAACTTTTGGGCTCTTGGCGTTTCTGTAAATGTATAACCAGATATTGTTACTTTTAATTTTTTTAGTTAAAATGTTAACCAATTCCTTCCCTCAATGTTCTGCCACCAATTTGATTGTCCTGAATATTAGAAATAAGTACAATAGAAGTGTGGATGCATATATTGCACCTAGACGATATAAAATCAACTTTTTTTGGGGGGTAAACAATATAAAGTCAATTTTTAGCTAAGAGGAGGATAGCTTAATTGACACTACGGTTTATCTATGTACATTTTATTTTACTTAATCCTGGAAAAAATGTAGAACATGAGATTAAATTATAAATAGACAATTCACAATATCTATCCACATTGTTTTATTAATTTATCATTATTTTTAGGTGTTTATATTTTATAAAATTATCAATGACTAATAAGAAGTCGAAAGTATAAATAGACAATTGACATCAATAGCCTTATCCAATTATTGGATGATAAAAAACAGGAATAGAAATTTAAGAGTAAATTATGATCAAAAAAAAATTTAAGAGTAAATTTAATTTAATTATGTCCTTAGATCTATTGAAATTTTGAAACTACTTAAGGCACAACCCCCCCACAGGAGGGGCAGTGAATATAGATAAATTAAATTAAATATATAACATGGATGTAATTTGCTCATAATTTAATGATTAGATATTTGGTAGTGTTAGTCCAAAACCTATTGCCTTGTCACAATCATCCCCTATCCGATAGGAACCCATCGTGGCTGTGATTTTATTGTAGTCACCAAAAAAATATAGTCTAAAGTTATTTGATTTTGCTGTTAAATGTTTAAGGATTCTAAAAAATAATTGTAAAGTTTATCTTTAAAATATTAAAAATTTTGTTCACCAAAAAAAATTTAAAAAATTTGATTCTTAATACATTAAATATTATATTTTTTAAAAGTTAAGTTAGTAAGTTTATATTTTAGAATGCTTAATCGTTACTTTAAGGACCAACGGTTGAAGCACCATTTTTGCTTTAAAAAAAATCGTTACTTTAAGGGCAATGAATAGTAAGATCGCCCTAATAATACAAGAATGAGAAGAAAGTACAAGTGAAGAGATAAATTGTAACGGAAGTGTAAAAAAAAAGAAAGGAAAACCTAAGTTAGGAGTAGTATTTTGTCGTAGAAAGATATGATTTTTGAGATTTTCAAGACAGTGATTGATGCCCACATAAGATTGTTTTACTACTTCTGGCAACCTCAACAAGTGCCCGCAAGACCAAAAAAGAATTGACTGTAACCACAAAAAAAAATTGTACCGGAAGTCAATGAACTACTCCTCCACTACTTTATTTTGTTTTTAACTTTCAAGGGGAAACCGGTGTTGGAGAACCCTGTTTTTATTTTTCCTCTCTTTCTTTTGATTGTGGAAGCAACATGGCATAATTAAGATCAATAAAGAAAACAAATATATATTTGCTTGGTTTTATTTCATTTTTCCATAAGGTTTATTGTTATGCATAATCCTTTAAATCAATCATCAATTGATGGAGCAAATCTTTGAATTATTTAAACTTATGATGAATGATGAACAAGGAATTATTTATGTACAAGAATCAAAAAAATAAAATCCTAGGGAAACAGTTAACAAGTGTAGCAAGAAGAAATAGATGGAAAGAGTGTTTACCTGTTGATCCCACAACTGGTTATGTGGTTTATTTTTTTTCTTCATCTGCCAACATGGGATGTTGTTGGAGAAAAGGTGCAAAGTATGGAGATCTGTTATGTTCCAATATTTACTACAGTACTTACTACCACATTTATAATCATTCCCCTCACACAATTCATTCCCCCTCTGCTCTCAACCCCACGGTTTCTCGTCGTTGTTTTCTTGTCAATTTGGTATTACATCTCAAATAAATATGCCTCAAAATAAAGTGTAGAAGGCATAGGAAGGATAAATACAAGTAAAATAGAATGTTTTTTTTTAGTGAAAAGTTTTTTTTTTTTGTCTCTGATCCTATTTATAAGTCATTTTTTAAAATAATTCTCGGATCCTGTAATTATAAGTTATTTTGCATTTGTCAGGAAGCAATTATTGTTTTTTTACTTATTTGTCATTTGTTCATTTATGTAAAATAATATATTTGTGAAATTTTAAATGCAAATTAATAAAGTAAAATTATAATATTAAAGTATTTTTTTAAAGTTTTAACAAATATAACTATCCTTTTTAATTTGTATGATATGATTAAGTATGACCTATAAATAAAATAAGATGAGAGAGAATAATTGATTATATGATGTAAAAAGTTTTAAAAAATATATAAGTTGAAAATGAAAAAGTAAGATAAAAAATTGTAAGAACTAAGAACTGGTGATATTTATTTCTCTAAGATTCCACCGGCAACGAGGATCTTTAAAAAGTTTGCCTGTTCGCAGTAAAATGAAACACACTTTTTTTTTAAATAGATATTTTAATATACACTTCACACCTTTTCCTGAGAAAATAGATGGCGCATCGACATTGTAAATATTTGTTACACAATCAGTGCATCATTCACCATTCATCTGATTATGGTTATTGGCTTTCAAATAAAAGTAATACAAATGAATGCTGGATGATTGACTGATGATGTAAAAAATTCAAAAAAAATAAGGAACATGCTTTTAATGCATTGTCTCCCAAAATTAACCAATTACCAATGCAAATATTTAATGCATATTTCCTTAATTAACCAATCATAGAATATACAATGCAATTTCAATTTTTTTTATTCACTATTTTAACTTTAATTTGGGACAAAATTTTTTTTTATATTTTTTACTAACTTTATGGGACCGAAGGAGTGTGTCTATATATATATATATATATATATATAGAGAGAGAGAGAGAGAGAGAGAAAGAGAAAGAGAAAGAGAGACACACATACACTTCAAAAAACCAACAAAAGAAAAGCTAAACTTGTGCATGGCCTTTTGGGAACATTTTTTAACATATGTCGCTTAGATGGTGATTTAAATTTTTGTATTATTATTATTACTTGATTTTGCTTGGAATTTTTTCAGAATTAATTTAATATGTTTTAGTTAAAACCAACATTTTTTATTCCAAAAAAAAAAAACCCAACATTTTTCTTTTGAGTAAACTGTCACTTTGATCTCTGAATTTACACAAAACTTTCATTTTAGTCCCTGAAATTAGCAAAAATGCTTTTAGATTCCTGACTTTGTAAAAAGTCATTCACATTAGTCTCTGCCCCTAACCCCTGTCAACAGACGTTAACGGAGTGATAACGTGACTGACTGAGGGCCTTAAACGATGTTTTTGCGTCCCCGTGCACTTACAACAGAGCAAACTCCCATTAGCTGCACCACTGTCATGTTCAGCAGTTGCACCAGTCGCATATTCAACTGCATCAGTGTCATGTTTTGAAGTGTGCATATTTTGAAGTGTTCAGCTTCAAAACATGGGACTGGTGCAGCTGAACATGACATTGATGCAGCCGATAGAACTAACATGATAGTTTAATCCGTTATAAGTACCACGAGGATGCAAAAACGACGTCATTTAAGGCCCACAGTCAGCCACGTCATCACTCCGTTAACGTCCGTTAATAGGGGTTAGGGGCAAGGACTAACATGAATGACTTTTTACAAAGTCAAGGACCTAAGAACATTTTTGTTAATTTCAGGGATTAAAGTGAAGTGTTGTGTAAATTCAGAGACCAAAGTGACAATTTACACTTTTTCTTTTTCTACTTTTTTTTAATACTCTATGAACTGGCAATAATGTATGGCTATGATGGGAATCGTTTTCTCTGTGCTTATAGCAAGAACCTCTGCCCCTGAAAAAATCCTTGGATGATAGGGAACAGCACACAAAAGTGGAGGAAATCAAAATCTCTTTATAGAGACAAGGTCTTCATAAGCCAAAAACCTCCTCAGAAAAACATGATCCGGTTGCTTAGAAGTTGATGAGTGCAGAGATTAAGGATGAGAATCACCTTCTACCATGCATTAGAGTCAAGGAGATTCACTGGACTCGTGTTTAGAGAACCAAATGTGACAGCACCCCTTGATGTAATCATGAGAATTTTCGATGTCGTTCCTTCTGTTCGTAGCTTGCCATTATTATATGAAGCGGCGGATACTTTCTTTAGTCGTGATTTGCAGTTTCTTACTCCCTCTGGTTCTATTTATAGGGCATACTTAACCGTATCACATGGACGAAGGAGGGTAGTTAGATTTCTTGAAACTTTAAAAAATTACTTTAACATTACAATCTTACCCTCTTAACTTGCATTGAAAATTTCACATTGTATTACTTCACATTAATGAGCAAAGGGCAAATAAGAGAAAATAGCAATAAATGTCTCCTAGAAAATACAAAGTGACTTATAAATAGGACCAAAAAATCCTTCTAAAATGTAACTTATAAATAGGACTGGAGGGAGTATTTAGTTTTAGGCTTTAGCCCCGTTTATTCATTTCAAGGAGCCCATGTTTCAAGAACTTGACACCCACTTCCTGGTGCATAAGAGGGAACATTCATTTCAAGATTGCAATCATATTACAAATTTACAATGGACTGAAGCTATAAAATGGAAAATGAAAATATTTACACACAAACAATAATTTTTCAATCTGCTAGGAAACAATCAACTAGAAGTGTTTCTATCCACAAAAGACCTTGAAAATAGGAGAGCTGATCCATTAACCCCTCTAAGGACAAGCAACCTGGAGTCCACATAAGTTCCACAAACAAGCTTTGACAAATCAAATATTTCTGGGGGAACTTGTGTTCTTAGTTCTTGAAGTACATTTCTTGCCATATCAATGCTTCCATTTAACGGATCCTCGAGATTCATTGTGACATCAATATCACTTGATGCAAGCTTTGGTGCAGGAAGACTTGATGGAAACTCCTTGAAAGGGATTATTTTTCTCCATTTCTTGCCACTAAATTTCTGAGCTAAAGCCTCCTCGCTGCTTGAAGGGCCAATGTAGAACTTCTGCTCTGTGGTCTGGTCTTGCTTCAGATATAACCGTCTTCCGGCTGTTAGAGTGAAAGAAGAATTCACCTGCAGTTTCCCACTTTTACCAGCTTTGTTATGAGGCCAGTCCTGACCGATCATGACAGAGAATCCAATGTCAGAGATGAATGAAAGATTGGCCTTCAACTTTGATCCTCTTTTCACAGTTAAATGCACATCACCGATGAGTACACGAGCAGGAGGTTGGCGAAGGGTCAGCCCTACATGCCTCCCAGTGCAGTACAATAGACGCCATTTGCCTGGAAGCAGCTCCATCCAGTTCTATTATTGAAGAAAAGTGACATAAATTAACATAACCTTTAGCATTAAAATTGTCTTCTATTATTGAAGAAAATCATAGTATGTTTTACTATTTTAGGATCATCTTTTGATTCCTCCAATTAATAAGTCTTGGTACTAGTAATACCAAATGATTAAGGTTACTGCCATAAAGAGTTTTATTTATTTTTTTGTTTATTTATTTTTGTTATAGAGGAGGTGTAAGCAAATGTGCAGGAAAGTGGCCAAGCATTTTTTAGCATTAATGATGAAAGCAATGGAACTATTTTAAAGAAAACAGCTGTAACAACAATAAGAGGAAAAAAGATTCAAGTGTTTAATAACTAATTACCTTCGGCTTTGGATGAGGATTCAACATCTCCATTAAGTCAATGAAGTGTGCGAGCCTACTACGCTAAAACATGGAACACACAAGTTATTCGAACTTTGTACAATGCGCCTTCAGCATTTAAATAATACATTTAGCTGAAGTGAATATTCAAATGAAACTTTTAGTAAGGAAAACTTGAGGACATCAGACACCAAAAATTATGAAAGCTCTAATACAAGGATCAAGGTACTAAGAAAGTAGTAACAAAGGAACAGATTGCATATATGGTGCCATCCTTGGACGAGTACCTGAGACTGACGATAAATGTATTCCTCACTGATACGTATTGCAGTAGAACCTAGACCCCATCTGATAATATCCATTGATGGGACAACCCGCCATCTTGGCCCACAAAGAAATGGGTGTCTAAGAGCATCCAAACAACTGAATCACAGTTCACATGGTTAACACCAATCAGATACTCGGGCAAGTCAAACTACCATCTCTAATTAAATGCTATTTATGTTTTCACAATTGTCTGAGAAGCTAACTAAATGGCCCCAACAACTAAAGAAACTTAAAGTTCTTTTCTACAACCTCTTTTAATATTATGTGTCAAATTAATAATTGATCAATTTTTTTTCACAAAATACCTTATCCTTTCCGAAGGTTTTGTTGCAAGCAACGAAGATAAAAGGTGCCAACCAGCACCCCAGTTCCTATCAAGTATCTGAAGAAGAAAAAATTAGGAAGTCATCAAACGACTCAAAAACAAGAATGGAACTCACCATATTACAATTTCACTGAAGAAGCATACACTTACTTGTAAGCCAGCATATCCATATGGGGAGCTTCTACCAAGGATTTCCAACATAAACTCTCTCAAACATGAAGGATCATACCCCTGAAGTTGCACATAGTTGGAATTATCATAAGAAATTCAAATCATTGAATGATACTTTCTTCATTTATTTTACTATAATTTGTATATTTCTGTTCTCAGAGAATATGCAACGTAGAAACATTTGAAGCACTCATCAATTTGAACAGTGAAGAGGCTAAAATTAAATAAAATTTTTAAATTCTCATACCTTTGAGAGGAATGATTTGAACTTTGCAAAGATCAAAGGATCCATAAGTTCACGTATTACCATTTTTGCCATTATGAAACCCACACATCTTTGCAACACAAATAATGAGGTGTCAGAAAGATTATATAGCTGCACATCATACTTCATTGAAAATATCCCAGGCCATACCTCATGTCAAACGCAATCATCATCTGTCGCCTGTCCATGCTGTCCACGAAGCTGCTATTTGAACCATCCTCATAAAAGTCAGCAGCATTTCCCAGTATACCTACCTGGTGTGCAAACACTGAAGGTTAAACCAAGCATGAGAGGAGATATTAAACAGATAATATGTCAACAAATACCAGTTATTAGTTTCTAGTAACTCAGATTGCATACATCTCACACATTCAGAGCCAAGAATTATCAGCTCTCTGGAAATCACAATACTGCAACACTATATTGTATATCCTATCTGTTATTCTTCCTTTCCTAAGTTCGATTGCATTTTCCAATCTATATGATATTTCCTTTCATTTGGAATTACAATAAATTTGAAACTAGCTACAAAAACAAAAAACTAGGTTTGTCTTTGTGACATTCTGTGAATTTACATCATAAGTACAAATCCTTCTCTGGGATCAGGCAAACAGCAGACGTAATCCACACATAAAAGACAGAAAATGGATGATGAGTGAAAAAAGAAGGCATAACTCTAATTTTTTAAGAGAATGACCATTCTTACTTTGATATGTCTGTCTACTGGGCTTATATGCACATTTTCCAGCCTCAACTCTGTATGCGCAAGACCATGGCTGTGCAGGTAATTTACCTAAATCAATGAACAATAGAAGAGAATATCATTCCACTTACTGCTATGCAAAATATACAAACCACTAATAAGTAAATATCCTTCCATAAAGAAAATATTAAGAGAAATTTAAAACATAGAGAATACCCCAATCAGAAGATCCCTCATCAATATTCGAGTAAGTCGCAACTGCCTAGAAACTGCAGGACCTCCGGTTGTGTCTTCTCCTACCTTCCTAACAGACTCTTCATCCAGTGCAAGAGTAGCTTCTAAGGTTGGAAGCCAATCTGATTGTTGCAGCCAGTGTCTCAAAGAAAAACTACCATGGTACTGCAAACAAAAGTTTTCAAACCAGAAAGAAAAACTGAGTTTTTTTCCTGGTTACAAATTCACAAAACTCAAATTGACAAACATTCTAAAAAGAAAGAGATTAACAAGTATACAACTATATAAACGAAATTAAAAGAAAAAATCACACACAGATGAAGACCTACCCCGTGGACTAGGATAAATGAACCACTACCACCACTTGCAGGCAAAGAAATATAGCCATGAACTTGCATTGAGTAAGAATGATACAAAAGTTTACGACGAACCAGCTTCTTCAATACCTTCAAGGCAGC
This sequence comes from Crotalaria pallida, assembly GCA_037953625.1. NCBI lineage: Eukaryota > Viridiplantae > Streptophyta > Magnoliopsida > Fabales > Fabaceae > Crotalaria > Crotalaria pallida. Next base: position 150,461,878 of record CM075650.1, read on the forward strand.
AAGAAAATAATTATGGTGGGATATAAATGATTTAAATTCTGACATTACATGATCTGCATACCTCTATTGCTCGTTTCCCTCGACGCTGAGCTTGGACACTTGAAAGCTGTCGAAGTACAACTACTGTGTTATACAAGGGGCTGCAAAAGAAAATGAATAGACACAAACATTATGGTCAAACTCAAAACTAATCATGTGACCTGAAGCAAACAAAGAATAAACTTACCTACCACGATCCTTCACCTTCGCTTCGAAAAGTACCTCATCCGCCTATTATAGAAAAACTCAAATAAATTAGACCAGAATAAAGATGTAATCCAGTCATAACATTGTAGACTTATTTTAGATTTCATACCCGTCCACCAAGGCCAATGCTAACAGAACCTAAAATCTTAAAGTCTGACATTTTGAATCGTTCAACATGATCGAGTTCCTCCTCCAAGCAAACCGAAGAAGCACTTGGAGCATCTTCCTGCGACTCCATAGAAGATGCAGATGCAGCATTCCTTATTGACGAGCAGCATACTCCCTTGTGCCTTTTCCTGTCTAAACTAGAGAACTGTCCGGTAAAAGTAAAATGCAGGTGAACAGGTACAGTAAGTCTTGTCGACAAATTTCGAGCTGAATAAGCTAAGCTAGTACTATCCAGAATTGGGTTTAGCCCAGTTATACAAAGTGCCATTGATCAAACCTTTGACTGCACAAAATAAGACTGCACTTATCAGCAAATCTTCAAAGAGGGTCCATCAATGGTGCAAAATCAAATGCAACAGACATAAAAGAAACAAACTCTACAAGTCTAAATCTCATTTGAGAGTTAAAAATAGGAACAAAGATTACATTAGCCAGCTCAATGGTACATACAAAAAGCAACCAGCAAACATTTCAGCATGACCAAATAATGCTCAATTTTGTAACAACAAAAGTTAATCCTAAACATGACCAAGGTTTCAAGTGCCTATTTTGTTTTTCTCTCCATGTGCACCATAGGTGTTTGTTCCCCTGGCTGACAGTCAAAAACTCAACCCCGAATTGAGTACAACCTCTCAAAATAAAGCTCGCCTTTTCTATACACATAACACGGATCAAACATGTTCAAGGAACCCAATTATCTACCAAGTGTTATTTCCCACGTCTCAGGAGCAAGTTAAGTAAGCATTTGTAGTTTTATCCAACACTAAAAGAACAAAAATTAAGCTGACTTGGCTCAACCACAAGGAAATAAAATAAAATAAGGTAACAACGGATGGAGAAAATTGGAAGGGTGAAATTGAAATAAAATAGTCCAAATCCAAATAGCAGAATCAAGAGATGATGATCATAAATAAACAAACATAAGAAGCAAGCAAGCATTTAGCTACAACTACTACTACTACTACTACTACAATTAAAAAAAGGGATAAATAAATGAATAATACGAGTAAGAAAGAAAAGGGAGAATTTTGAAAATGAATTACCAGAATCGAGTGGAGCTTAACAAGGTAGAGGAGACATTTAGCTACTTGAGTAGTACATATTAATATTACTAATATTAATTCATTTATTCATCACTCATCGATTGAGACGTAACATATAATCATATATAGAGAGAGAGGAAGCGTGTGAGAGTTGCGTGCGACGGACTGGTCGAAACGTTTTGGCACGAGTTTCTCCCACGTACGTCTGCCTCTGCCCCTCTCTCCAAATATCTACTCTCGGGTTGACGTTTACTTGTCATATTTTAAACAAAATATACGTTTTAAGAAATATACGCTTTAAAAAATGTAATTATTACTTAGATTTTTATTACTGTTCTGGTCCTTATTATAAGATATACTTAACCGAATTACACATACCAAGAAAAATAGTTAGTTTTATAAATTTTATGAGAATATATTGTAACATTACAATTTTACCCTCTAAACTTTTCTTGGAAAATTCACACAACAACAAAAACACATAGATAATCAAAGTATTTAATAAGAGCAAAAAAGAGAAAAAGCAATAAATGATACATTGGAAATATAAAGTGACTTATAATTAGGACCAAGAAAACCTTACAGAATGTGACCTATAATAAGGACCGAAGGGAGTACATTATTATGTTTTTTCCTATTATACTATTTCTCTCTCTGTAATTATCACTTTTTTCCATTACCTACGAAAACCAATACTTAATTAAATATGAATAATTATGAAAAATAGCATTTATTACACTCTTGAAATCATTAAAAAAAGCAGATAAAAAACAAAAAAAGGACAATTAAATAGGAACGGATGGAGTAATTAAATTGTTTCTTTTTCACCCTCAAGGTTGAATATAGTACTGTACTCTAGTAAAATGATTGAAATTCACCCGAGAAATATGTTGCATACTTCATATTATATACTTCCTCCGCTCATATTTATTTGTCATATTTCAAACAAAACACACATTTTAAAAAATGCACTTATTATTTAGATTTCCTGTACATTAATTATGTTTTTTCCCACTGTACATTTTCTCTCTTCGTAATCATTACTTTTTTTTTTCACCACTTACAAAAATTGATACCTTATTAAATAGGGGTAAATATGGAAATAAAATTCATTACACTCTTAAAATCATCAAATGAACAGATAAAAAAGAAAAAAAAATTCTCCAAAATGACAATTAAATAAAAAACGAAATGAGTAATTATCTACTCGGTATAAGTAAGTAGGCATATCTTTCAGTTTAAAAAAAAAAAAAGTAGGCATATCTCGGACCAGGATTTTTTTACTTCGGATTTGATGCAATCACTTGTGTAGTCATCAATCCAAGGGTTAAAACTTTATACATAACTTTTTCTTCAAAATTTAAATGTAAAAAAAATAAAAAATTCAAGAGGTAGGATTTCATACAATCATTGAAGTGAGCGCAGAGAATCCATTTGAAAGGCCAACCCAATCATTAGTCACTATGCGAGATACTTGGGAAACCAAAAAAAATTAAAAGCATTTACAGAAATCTAAAAACAAAATTTTTTACATCCATAATATGATTTGTACTGACAATTTTGTACACTTCTCCCTCTTATTGTAAGATTTTTTTTTAATTTTTTATTTTTCCATTAAGAAAAATAGTCGTAAATTTTGTTATTGGAAATATGAAAAATTGATATATTTTTTAAAATTTGCTATTGTTAAATACAGTAATGACTAATAAACTAAGTTGTGCTTTCTTTTTGAATTTTTTTTAAATAAGTATCTTAGGTTTAGTTAAGTTGAATAAGCTCAATTTTTTTTAATCCAATAACTATATTGAGCATGTTCAAATTTGTCTTGAAAACTTAAGTACAATCAGTTAAACTTATATCATAATCATCATTAAAAGGTAAATTAGATAATAAGATGTTCGCTATTATTTAAGTAAGTGGTTGGGAGTTTGACTCCCACCTCTTGAGAATATAAGAAGCCTGACAAAGAGACTATTTTAGAAAGATCCTACAATATCAACAAGATTAATCAATCAACTGCGTGGATTGATATTTTGAAAAAAAAAAAAAAAAAAAAAAAAAAAAAAAAAAAACTATACCATAACCATTAATATGTTTTGGATCGGATCATTGGTTGATTTGGATCCGTTTCCTGTTATTATTTGAAAAGTCCATCAGCTAGTTTTCGTCTTGTGCACATGAGCATATCACTTAATATTTTATACTCCGTATTTGTTTAAAGTGACAAATTTTAGCCTTTTTTTAAGGTAAATTTTTTGAAAAAAACAAGAAAGGGAAAATTGAGTATTCAATAATTCATCAGATAATGTTTTTAAAGACTGAATTCAAAACCCTTAACTTTCAAACTTTAAAGATTTGATAAACAAATTTCAATTATATAACAACAATTATATGAATGTGAAACAACATGTAGATAAATAATATTATTCTTTCGTTTTTTTTTTAAATGGATAATATTATTCTTTCGTTATTATCCATCATCATACCAAATAATAGATATGTCTTTTTATATTTAACCTAGGTATCAATCATTTAGTAATATCGTTGGCATATCTATGTCACAGTTCATCAAGGAGAACGATAATTCCAAACTTTTTTTTCGCTCTCTCTTGTATTCAGTTTTCCAATTTTTTGTTTAGAAAAATGGTAGTCATCTATGTTGCACCAATACGGGTACGGTACCGGATATGGGTACGGGGTACGGCATTTTCTAAAAAACTAGGGTACGGGTACGACAATATAAATTCAAATTTTATAAATAAATATATATAAACAAGGTGCAAATAAACGATTTTTGCATTGAATTAGAGGTTGATACTTAAAATAAGTCAAGGTATAAGGTCGAAAGATTAATTATAACATTAAAATATAAATTTTAAGACAAAAATTACATTATCGGGACGATCCACACCTAAAATATACTTTAACATACCAGTTACAAGTATCCTGAGTATGGTACGTGTACCGGTACCCAAAATGTACCGGGTACGGATACGTCACTAGTTTAGGAGTACTCATGTTTCATAGATAGCCATAAACCACAGTCCCACGTGAACAAGCAATGCAATTTACAAATATTAAACAAGAGTTTGTCTCATTTCATGGACCATGGAGTGTTGTAATTATATGGAACGGTTTTCTCGTGGTCCCGTATGTAACAAATTATAAAAGACCCAATTGACTCTAAATGACTTTAATAAGGTTAACCATCATCACATTGAACCTTCTTTAATAAGAATCAATTCTTTAAATTACATAACAGTTGGGCGAAAGGGTGCAACTGTTCAGAATACTGATATATATCAGTAACTGATCAAGGAATAAAAGGCCAGTTAAGTGGTTAAGCAAGAGAACAGAGAAAGAATTCTCCAATCATCAGGGAAAAACAAGAAAAGAGAAGGAACAGAGGAGAGAAAACCAAAAGGTGATCAAGAACACAAGGGCAAACAATCAAGGAACTTCAAGCAATGGATCCGGGTAAGTTTCCATTCATTGCAATCTCTAATTATAGCCAACAAAGACATTATGTGAGAATCGTGAATTCAAGATCTTATTTTGCATACAATTGGTACATACGGGACCACCGGTGATATCTACCATTGACCTGCTATAATCGGTTTGAACAGTCCAAATAGCAATGGAAAAATCCCTCGCAAATCCATCTTAAAACCCAGCAGCACAACATTCCACGGCGAAAGGAAGATGGAGCTAGCTCCAAGGTGGTGGCGGCGTCCTCCATGGCAGCTGCGGCGGCAGCGGTTCGTTCTTGGCTAGGATGGAGTCGCGACCGGATCCGTGACGGGAGGGAGGCGATTCGCGACTCCCATGGCAGCGGCGGCGCAAGGCGACTTCGGGAGAGAGAAAAGAGAGCGGATCCGTGACCGGAGAGAGGCGATTCGCGACTCCCTTGGCAGCGGCGGCACGACGAGACTTCCGGGAGAAGAGAGAGAGACGAGCTTCGACGCGACTTCCGGGAGGAGAGAGAGAGAAAAAGGATTTGTAAGGGAAGCCATGGAAAGAGAGAATCCATGGTACTTGAAGAAGGAGAAAAATTTGTGAAGATAGACCATGGTGGAGGTTAGGGCCGGCGGGTAGGAGAAGGAAGGAGAAGGAAAGTCACAAATCTGTGGCTAATTCGGTTTTCATAACTCTATTGACAAATCCGTCACAAATCCATCGCAAATCCGTCCCAAATTCAAAATACGGTGACCTTTAATTTAGGTTACCAGGTAATCATTGAAAACCGTTGGATTACACTTCTTGTTGAGATCTACGGCTCTCAAACAAAAGGACCACCAGTGAAGAATACCACTTGGGACCACCTGAAACGTTTACAATTATATGGGTCATTTATCAATTCATAGCCTACTCGCCTGGCTCCGCTCTCAAAAGAATGAAGACAAAAAGGGGGGAATAAAATGAATCTTCCACGTATGTGATCCTAAGTTCATTCCTTATATTGTAACCAGCTCTTTTCATTGCGCGGATGGTTAATATTTGACTTAAATACTGTTTTGGTTATTTATCTTATATTTAGGTTTTAATTTGGTCCTTTAACTATTAAAAGAGTCAATTTAGTCTTCTATTTTTATGAAGTTTGTCAATGTTGCCCTTCCGTCATAACACCGTTAGAATTAATCAAAATATTCCAGATTCTCACTAGAGATTCCTTCAAACAGTGTTTGCGTTGGCGACGGATTTTGCTACGAATTAGTGGCGGATTTTTTTAAAATATAATTAAAAAAAGAAAAATAATAAAAATCATATTTAAAAAAAAACTATAAATATTTTTTAAAAAATTCTGCAATTTATTTTTTAATATTTTTAATATTTTTAAAAAATAATAAAAATTTTCAGAAAAATTTTAAATAATTAGTAAAATATTTTTTTTAGTTGAATTTTTACATTTTTTTTATTTTATGGATAAAATTTTTTTACAGATAGCCTGACGTTTTCTTGGATGCAACTCTTAAATTGCAAAACTTTTTTAAAAATATTTTACAGTTTTTCTTAAGAAAAATATATATGAATTTTTTATTATTTTTTGAATTTTTTTATTATTTAAAAAAAAATCCGTCGGTAATCCATAGTAAAATCCGTCGCCAACACATGCACTATTCGAAGGAATCTCCGGTAAAAATCTGGAATATTCCGATTAACTCTAACGGTGTTATGACGGAAGGGCAACATTGACAAACTTCATAAAAATAGAGGACTAAATTGACTCTTTTAATAGTTAGAGGACCAAATTGAAATCTAGATATAAGATAAAGGACAAAAACAATATTTAAGCCTTAATATTTTAAAGTAAAACAGGGACAACAATTATATCCGGATAAGTGGGATCCGCAAGTAATATTCGCAACGGATTTGGGTCTGAATCTACAAATTTGAATTCATTGGGGATGAGAACAGGTATTTAAGTATTTTAATAACCTGTGTATATACATAGTGTGTTATGGACTTAAAGAATGTCTTGTTTTATTTATTTTTATTTTTTCTATACTCTTTGGTCAGTACCACATGTGTCTCGAAGAGCACATTTAATACCAAGGAACTCTTGAGGCTAATCTTGCACGAGGTCGTGTTTCTATGTCTCTCCTAGCGAGGTGTGTTAACCGGGAATGTCTTGTTTTATATATATATATATATATATATATATATATATATATATATATATATATATATATATATATGGAATGTATCAAGTGAGAAAGGTAATTTTATATAAGAGTGAGAGGAACAATTATGAATCTTTGGATTGAAATAGATGATTGAGATTAAAATCCTAATTTAAACACTCACGTGATTTCTCTCCTGCAAAGATCCAAACTCCATTATAACAACTGGAACAACCAGTGACGGATCTAGAAATCTTCCTCTTTAGTATAAAAAGACTCCCCAATGGAGGCTCCACAATACTCCTTTTTGAATTCTTGCTTCTTGAGTAAAAGTTGAGAAATTCTCAACAGTTAAGGTATCCATGTGGCAGTGGTGAAAACATCCATGTGTCCTCTTTTCAATTTCAATTTTAAAATTTAAAAATCTATTTTACAGTACCAAATTACAATGCCAGTTACAACAGTTACATTTACAAGTGGCTATTTATTTTTTATGTGCACCAGAGAGAACTTCTCAAATTTCTAGATGGAAGCAAATTTTGAAAGTAAAGGAGAAAGAAAGTAGAGAAGAGCATCCATGCCCTTGGAGAAGAGAAGTGGAGAAGCGGAGTTATAGATTTCATTCATTTCTTTCATTTTTCTTTCCACTCTTAGGATTTGGTTCCACCATGGCTCTCTATACTAATCTCTTCCCTCTTCATTTTATTTTTCATTATTTTATAATGATTTCCATTACATTACTTTGTTTATTTTTGTTTGCAGACAATCTATGAAGATGGGGATTGATTTCTGTAGTTATGAGGCTCGCGACACTCACGGTATCAAAGGGTAATTGATTACAGCCAAGGTTTTCAAATTGTCCAACAAACTTTAATGTTGCAGATTTCGATGTGCATACATTAAAATATTAGATTATCTTCAATTGATACAGTGAGATTCTCACTCTTACTTTTGCAAATCTCATTCTAAGCATTCTGATCATACTTTAATGTGACTTTCTATCTAAAACGTATTGATAGGCAAAACAAGAAAACTAACCCATTAGACGACATAAAAAATTAGGGCCACGATTGTTTATTGCACTGTCCAATTTTTCTTTTTTAAATAAAGTCATGATAGGAGTGCAATTTATTTATGCAAAGAATGATGTGTCGTTTGGTTATTAATGATTTTGTTCTTCCATTCCATTGTTACATTCTTTATCAGTTTTGTTTTTCTCTTACCTTTGTTCAAAGTTTCAAATTTTTTATTTTCAAATGAGAATTGTTTAAAGATCAGATAAATTTCATGTTGGTCATGTAAATGATTCAAGAGAAAATGGCCTAAATTTAGTTCCAAGTTGCTTGAGGCATGTGGTTATGTTTAGATTCAAATTTTTTATGGTATAATTATTAATAATTATGTTTAAATTCAAATTGTTTATATTTTGATTATAAGTTATTTGTTATGCTATGAGATGATGATTGCATTTGTTTAGGAGTGGTTTTGAGGCAAGTGGTGGCTGGTGTCCTCATTGTTACCATATTCATCATGCTTGCTCTCTTTTGTAATGTATAAACAAATATTGTACAAAATGTGACTCAAGTTGAAAGACTTAAAACTATCTTCCTTGTATGATCAGATAAGTTAGGGGGAAATTGCTCTTAGATTTTTATGACTGGATGGGTGATAAGTCATTGTTATAATGCATAGTAAGCATTGTTATGATCTTCTCATGTATAGCCTTAATTTGTTATGATCTTCTCATGTATAGCCTTAATTTGTTCTAGACTACTGTACTTTTAAGTGCTACTTCTCAATGTTGAATCCTCACGGTTTTAGTAACTATGTATGCCTCAGTTACTAAACAAATATATATTTTTTCAGGCAATAGTTATTATATTTTTAATAGTTGTTTGACAAAGCTTTGTTCGCAATTGTTTTCAACATTTTTTATGTGCTATATTATATATCTCATTTAAGTTACTTCTTTCAATTCATTTTACTTGAAGTGTCATTTTAGGTATAATGTTCCCATTAAAAAATGTAATTAATGTATCATTTTGGATTAACTTTATATGTTTGTTACTTAATTTGTCATTTTTCTCCCTTATAATTATATTTATTATATTTTTTTTTCAATTATTACCTCTCTTCTTAATAAAGTGAGGGTAAAATTATTAAATATGTGTATATAATTAATGTTGTATCATTTTCTAAAAAGACACTTATATATTTAGGAATTAATTATTTATGCTAAAAAAACACTTAGAAACAAATGAGTTTTCAGAGCGTTAATTTTCAATTAGAAACAAAAGACAGTTTGTTTCGTCAATTTATATGCTCTGAGCAAGACCTATTTGATGAAAAAAAAGTTTAAGATCTGTTTAGTTTGCGAAAACTAAGACATGCATGTTGTGTGATATGTTTTAACCTAAGATTTAATGTCTATTTATCATGATAATGAGATTTTTATAGTAAGCAAATAATATTTATTTATTTTGGGCTGATTAATCAAATTGTTCATGAATTTATGATCCTTTATTTTATTATAGTAACCATTTTGAATTAGTACTTATTAAGAAACCCTTTAAATTGATTTTTTTTAAAGCAAAGGGAATAATAATAATAATAATAATAATAATAATAATAAAATTCGAAAACCCAAAATGATTTACAATTATTATTTATCCAACAATAATTAGCTAATAAACAAACGTCCTGTGCAATGCATGGGCCTAAAACTAGAACGTAACTTATTAAATACAACAAATTTAATACTCAATCATTAATACTTAACTATTAACAAAGTTCCAATATAAAAAAAACAAAACGGTACAGACTCGTGCAATGCACGGAGTAAAAACTAGTATTTAGATGTGGGGGCATAAATTTAATACCAAGCTTTAGAATTAAGAATAAAAAGTTAAGACAACATTTATGTATTAAATTGTTGAAAATTTACTAATATTTAAGAGATAGTAGACATAATTTTTCAATATTTTTATATTGTATTTTAACTTCTTATCCTCAACCCTATGTAAACCCTTAAAACTACGCTTCTTTTGTCTCACAAAAATAATAAAAGTTTGCAAAAAAATTTTGTCCAAAATCAAAATTATGTTTATAAATAAAAAAACATAGAAATTACATATTATGAATTATGATTGATTATTCAATACAATATTAATAAGCTTTCTCAAACATTCCAGTGCACATGTTAAGAAATATAATAATTATGTCTAATAATACTAAATTTATGCACTACTTACCTAATTTATCTTTTATTATCACTCTAATATTTATATTTATTTTTCTTACTTACAATCTCTCTTCTTATTAATTAACTAAGAATAAAATTTTAAAAATAGTAATTAATATTGTATTGATTTGTAAAAGACGACAGTTAAACATAAACGAATTTTTTTTTCTCAAAATTATTTAAGAACTAAGGTAGTCCAATTGTACATGTAAACAAAAGTTAAAATACAATATATATCGAGGATTTTGCTATTCATTACACTAATGATAATGTATAAAAAATTAAAATGAAAAGTCAATCTAAGAAATGATAGCATTTAATATTTGAGAATAATTTTTTTAATTTTTTAGGATAAGCTTTGCACTTCAAGTTTCTTATATATTAGCCAATGAATATCAAAACTCATATATTAAATATATTTGTTTAATAAACAATATGTATTATAGAAAAGGAAAAAATAACTAAAATGCATTGGGAACAATCAAGGAGAATCGATATTGTAACCAAATTGTTAAAACTCCAACGAAGAAGCCACCAAGATAACGTACCAAATATAATGAAGTTTGCACTGTACAATTTATAAACATTTTTATGCATATAGTAGTATATATTTTTTAAAAATAAAAAATTTAGTAGGGGCAAGTGACCCCATTACTTAATGCGTAGATCCGTCCCTGGGAGCAACAACCCCCAACGGCATATCCAAACTCCACCCACTAACACATGCTTGATTCAGAACCTGTGAATGCTTATTTTAAATTTCATTTAGTTCTTTGCCATATGTATGTGGGCATGATTTTTTCCCTGATGAAACTCAGAATTGAAAATTGAATTTTAATGAAAAGGGTTAAACGGGAAGGGATTTAATTATATTCAATGGGTCATCAAGTGTATGTGAATGCATTTCTTGATTAAAAAAAATGGCAAATCGCAGATCTGGTAAGCACCGTAAGAAGCAGAGTCTCCGGCTTTGAGCTCTCCACCGGTGTCTAAGAGGAAGAAGCTTTAAAAAAAAATAAGAGGAAGAAGCTTAAGAACCCAGTTAATTATCTATTTTTGGAATCTTCGATAAATATGCCTGAGCTATCTTCATCATCCTTCTCCTCATTGCAATCATCAATTTGCTACGGTACAATGAGAAAGATTGCTACGAGAGAGAAGAAGTAAGACTGTAAGAGAGAAAGATGAGAAGGGGATTTTATATGGTGGTCTTTAATCTTGACCGTATAATTGATCTAGTGGTTGTGATTTTTTTGTTTTTAAATTTTGATTTTTTATTTTAAAATCAAAACTTACAAATTCAAGAGAGAGATGATTCAGTGTTTCTCTATGTATATCTGTTAGGGGAAATAACCAATGAAGAAGCGCCACGTGACACTTGACGGAGGGACTAACGGTTTGGTGGAAGGAGGGATTAACGTGATGCCAATATGTTCTTTGGGGGACTTAATTGATTCCAATAATCTTTCGAGGACTCATTTGATGCCACATGTATCTTTGGGGGACATAACATACTATTAACTCTCATCTTAAATAAATTAATAATTTGAAAAACTTGAATTATTTATTTAATTTCAAATAGTAATATTTTGATTGGGAATAATTATTTGGAAAATTTGAATAATCTATTCACTTACAATCGCTTTGGCTTTGGTGCAAGGAAAACTTTTACAATAGCTCTGGTGCAAGGAAAAGTTGTACAATCACTTTGGTGCAAGGAAAACTTTAATAACAAATGTGGTGACTTGAAAATGCATATTTTTATATAAAGAAAGTAGATTGATATTATTTTTCCGTTTTCGTTTGATCAAATGTGTAGATACAATATTGTGATTGTCATTGCATTTATCAATATAGATTTCATGAAATCAATAGATATTAATCATATTGTTAGAGTTTCATCATAAATAATATTTTTTTTATCATCAACGGAGCAAAATACTCAAATTACCAATCAGGGACTAGTTTAGGAAGGGCTAGATAGACCAGAACTGTCCTCAAAAGGGAAGATGGCTAAATAAGGGGGAGAAACATCAAAATAAATACACTGATAGGAGTCCTCATGGGCAGCATTTGCTAACTTATTTGCACTACGGTTAGCTTCACGGAACACATGCTGAAAAATTATCGTCCAATCTCTGCGGATCAGCGAACCTATCCGCCTGACAAGAGGGAAACAATGATGGGAAATAGGGCAATGACCTTGAACAAGCGACATTGCAGCTTTGCATTCCATCTCCATCAGAATTTTACACACATTACAATCCACAACCATCAATAAACCATGAAAGAGACCCTAAAGTTCAACTTGCTCCCTACTACAGAATCCCAGATTACACTGAAAAGCACGAACTATATTACCATCATACCGTCTGAGGATGCCACCACATGCTGAGCAGTTAGCGCCTTTCCTGAATGATTCATCAACATTAAGCTTCCAATAACTAGAGAAAGTTTCCGGCATAAATATTCTATTGCATAATTTTTTTGTTATTTTTTTTATAAAATATTTATCACCTTACTTCACAATGAAAATGCTTAACCTCTTTTGGGATGTTACCGTAAAGAATACAGCATAGAACTGTATGGGAAGAAAAATACTCAATTATATTAATTTCACAATATTTAGCTCTCCTCTTATGAAGCTTATTACTTGTAAAACCTTTATCGATAACTATTTTTTCTTAAAATAGAATGTCATTTCGAGTCATTTATCATTAAAATTATATGTAGTATGAGTACCGTTGCATCAAGTGTGTCTCTTGACTTATTTTTGCCGCTGTTTCATAGGCTTTTTTTCATTCACATTCTTAATGGGAATTGATGTTTCTGAGTGGAATAAATTTTTTTAAAGCTAGCTTGGATTCTTTCATTCGATTTCAAGGAATGATTTGATATATATGGAAAATTTGAGCATTTAAATATGAAAAACGTTAATAAGTGTTTTAAGGGCATTGTTTAAACAAATAAAAGAGATATTTTTATTTAGGAAAATTATGCATTTAATATATCGAGAAGTGTTGAACTTAAGTTTTCGATGTTGACCTACTTGTTTTGGAATGCTTAAATAGTACTCTTAAGACACTTATTAGCATAACCCTTTAAATATTATACTGGATACATAGATTTTTGTTGAAGATATTTCATTAAATGAATGTAAGAAAATATATGTTGAAGAATGTTGTATCATGGTAAAATTCATTTCCTGGAAAAAAAAAAAGATTGTCAAATAGCCATGATGTAGCTATGTAATCGGTCTTACTTTCAAGGTTAGCACAATAGTTTCCCAACTCATGCATTCAAAGCATGGAACTTGGATTATCACAAAGTAAAATTGCAAAGTAAAATTGCTCAACCAGAAAAAGAAATATGGAGAAGAAGAAAGGCAAAGGGATGTATCGCGTTGCCTCAACCAGAGTGAGGATGACGAGGTTTCTTATGACAACGGGTGACTATTGAGCCTCTCAATAGCCAAAAAATAATGGCAAGATAAATTGCCATTATGCCTAACATGAAATAGTTGAATAATGACCCATAAAGATTGCAACTGACATATTAAAAAACGTGCAAAAAACGAAAAGAACATTAGCTAGTGTGATTTTAAAAAGATGATTTGTACACCTTGCATTCGTCACGTACCGCCCTAAACGAACGACGACGATGCACGAGTGAAATTGGTCCAACAAGTCCACTACTAAAACCTAATAAGATACTTGCATATATGTATAGTAAAATGAAATATAAAAGTTTAAGTTTATAAAAACAAAAATGAGCAATGTGTGACTAAGATATTATTTATTGGGAATACCATTATTTCCAACAATGAATGTGAATTTTTATTTTTCAAAAATAAAATTTAAAATATATTTTCACTTGCATTATTAAATTTTTATTAGAGTTTCCATAAAAATAATTTGAAACTAAAGTCTTATAAAGTAAAACATTATTTATGTTTCTATAATTGAGACTTTTATTTTTTAAAGTAAATCTTGATATATTATTATTTCTAAGTTTTCTCTTGAAAAGGAGCGGCATGTAATATTTTGAAATTTTTCTTCTAAATTTCCCATTTCGGTGTCACGGTGTATGCAATATTTTCTTTTACATAAAATACTCTTAACAAAAATTATGATATAATAATGAGGCTAAATTATTCATTTGGTTCCGTACCTTATTTTTCAATTTCAAATTGGTCCTTTACCTTTTTTATGTTTCATATTGGTCCCTTATGTTTCTTTTCGTTGTCAATTTGGTCCCAAAATCACTGTTTATCCTATGTGAACCAATATGTTATGGACACGTGTCACTTTCTCTCTACACGTGGACCAATGTAATATTGACACGTAGGATGAACAGTGATTTTGGGACCAAATTGACAGCAAAAAGAAACATAAGGGACTAATATAAAACCAAAAAAAGGTAAGGGACCAATTTGAAATTGAAAAATAAGGTAAGGGACCAAATGAGTAATTTAGCCTAATAATATAATAGGTTATTTTATATTAAATTTTATACGTAATGAAGTTTATATATGTGCATATATTACTTAAGAGCATGAGAAAAATATACACACCCCATAATTACATAGGATGTGATAAGGGAATAATTACAATAGAGAGAAATGAATAGAATTATAAAGTTTTAAATAGGGATAATTTTGGAATGACAACATATTTTTGATAAATTTGAGAATAATAATTACTTTTCTTAATATGTGGAAATTAGGTAAAAGTGACTTATATTAAGAGACGAAGGGAGTATATAGATTGTATTTTCTTTTTCTTGATAAATTAAATATAAATATATATAAAGAGTTAATAGTCACATAGGTCCCCGAAATATACTCGTGAAATCAGTTAGGTCTCGAAAAAATTTGTGGAATCTCTTAAACCCCCAAAGATTAATTTGGCATCACGTTAGTCCTCCTATCCAATTTCGACATGAGGGACCTAACGGAATCCTATATATGTGGCATGTTAAATGCTTTGTTGATCACAATGTCATGATGGAGTGTTAAGAAAGTTCCACGTTTGAGCCAAAAAAGCATTTAACGTGCCACATAGGATTCCGTTAGGTTCCTCATGGGGGACTAACATGATGCCAAATTGATCTTTCGGGGAGTTTAAGATATTCCACAAATGTTTCAAGGACCTAATTGATTCCAAAATGATTTTTGGGTTTAAGAGATTCCACAAATATTTCAAGGACCTAGCTGATTCCACAAGTATCTTTTGGGACCTATGTCACTATTAACTCTATATATAAATATAAATATACTTATATATGTGCATATAATTTATCTACAGTTGAAACTTAGAGAGTGTTTGGAAGAATGGTGGGGGAAGCAAACGCGTATTTGCGAGGAACTCCCCCTCACAGCTTCTGCGTTTGCGTCATTACAAATGCGGAACCAAATGCACGCTTAATCTAGTGGTTCAGATTTGATAATGTTTATTGTAATTGCAACATGTCTCGATAGATGAGTTATCTCCACATTTCCAATAAATTTATTACTCCCTCCGGTCCTATTTATAAGATCCTTTTGGAGTTTTTATTTTGGTCCTATTTATAAGACTCCTTTCCAATTTTCAATAACATTTAATTACTTCTTTCCACTAACACCCCTATAAAGTCAACACTTTTTAGAGTTCCAATAATAATTATAGGGGTAGTTTTGAAAAAGTATATCAAATTTCCACATTTCCAATGCCACTAACAAATTTATCCACTCTCCTTGGTGGGAGTGAAAAACCCCAAAAGGGTCTTATAAATAGGACCGGAGGGAGTATAAGTGAAGATATTAATCACTTAATTAGGCAGATAGATTTTTGATCCAAGACCAAAATTACTACTTTAAAAAAAAAAATACTGTGGCAGATTATTGAATTAAACGAGGTTTATCAACAACAACAAACGAGATCATCCAATTTCACAATTTACAAGTACAGAGAGGACCAGTTAAAATCCAAACGAAACGACGCGTCGGATCCTAATTGGATAGTACAGCGTAACCTAATTTACCGCTGAGTCAATGAAACAGTACACCCGCGCCGCACAGAGGGCACCACCGACATAAAACAAAACACTCAAGGGCAATCCCGTCACACCACCCCTATTTTCCCTTTTTCCAATTATTATCCAATCTCATCAACGCTCATAACCCAAAAGCCACAGAAAAAAGGAAAAAACCTCGAGAGCGAAAAAAGAGAGAGAGGTTTTTCAGTTTTTGATTTTGTTGAACTCAACAGTTTTCACCGAAGTTACATATTTAACCCTTACCGACCCGAGTCCTTGTTGGACTATCTCGTAATTTTGGTCACATTCGATCCCTTTCTCTCTTCTCTCTCTTTCGATCCATTTTTCTGGTTTGTTTCATTTTTCTTTCTTCTTCTTCTTCTTCTTCTTCTCACTCTTTCTCTCTCCGTTAGGGTTCCGTCTTCTCAGATTCAACTTCAACCTCAGCCACTCGATTTTTCCGACCAAATTAGGGTTTCTGTTCCCGATTCATTCTTCCAATCTAGGGTTTCGAAATTTCTTGTGCCTTCGAGATGCCGCGAAGCTCGAAGCACAAATCGAGCAAGCACAGTTCTCGCGACGCGAGGGAATATTCCGATTCGGAGAGAGATTCCGGCGTGAAGGATCGGAGGAGCAAGGAGGAGAGCGCCGCCGCCAACGCCGTCTCGAAGCCGGAGAAGCGGAGGGCGGTAGATTCGAATTCGAAGGAGGGAGGAGATTATTCCGATGAGTACGGCGGCGGTTCGTCGAAGCGGCGCCGGGATGGTGGTGGAGATAGGTGGAATGGAGGAGGAGACGAGGATCGAGGTGGCGAATCGACGAAGAAGGATTCGAGGAGTAGCAGTAGGAGAAGGGGGGAAGAGGAGGGTGAGGAGTTCAAGAGGAGTGGGGGCGGGAAGCATAAGGATTCGACATCGGTTTCAGTTTCGGTTTCGTCGGGGCGAAAGGAGAGTCGAGAAGGTGAGAGGAAGTTGAAGGATTTGAGAAGTGAGGAATTGATTGTTGATGTTGTTGATGATGAGGAACCACTGCAGCCGCCGCAGCGTGTGATTAAGCAAGTGTTTGAAAATAATAATAATAATAATAATAATGGTAAGGTAACTTGAACTCATTGATTTATGGTGTGTTTATAAAATGTGTGCTAACTCTGTGTTCTGTTTGGATTTTTTTTGGTTTTATAACTTGCTTTGAACTGAAAAGTGTTTTATGTTTGTGTTAATTAGGATTAGACTGTTTTTTGAACTAATTACTGAGCTTTGAGTGAAGGGGTTGTGCATTGATAGTGTAAAAGGCATGATGCCGCTTAATACATACCTATTAAACTCTAGTTCATATAATTCATAATGTATAAATAAATTAATGCTTAATATGGTTAACATGTTTAATGAGTACATTTGTGGTTAATAGTTAATTTATGGTTAATTTTTAATATATAAGTGTGTGTGATTAATCATGGTTTGCAAATTTGCATATTACTATTAAATTATAAAAAAGAATAAAAAAGACGTAATAAAGTAGTGTGAGAATATTGATGTTTAAATATAGATTTGAAACTTACCATTTGTATCTATAATGCATGGACACTCAACTCAGCCATGAGAAAAGTTTTCAAGGGGTTCTAGAATTGTACCTCACTTTTTCTAGCGCGTAATTGTTTACTTTGAGTTTTCACTCTCTAATATTTTGATTTTTTTTTCCCATAAATAGCTGATAATCTTTTTTTCACCATTATAATCCATTGTTGTTCTTCGTTTGAATAAACAAACCCTATAACTAGTGGATTCTCTCATTGTTCCTCCAATTTTGTTTGCCCTTATTGTTTATGTGATTACATCACAACCATCATGTCAGTATGTATGTGCCAATCCTTCCAACAATTTCATTCCCTGTGACATTCTGCAAATTTATGTCTTAGTCTAATGGAATTAGACTCATTGATGTTATAGGTTTCTCTCTTTTTAATTTCGTCCATTTTTTTTAAAGATGATGACCAGAGTACCAGGGTTTATGATAATGTCTTATGTATTATTTAAGGCTGATATGATCTTATTACAATTTTTATGAGAAACCTTTATTTATTTCACTTTTTATGTGTTTGAATATGATCCATGGCATTCTTCTAATTGTATCAGGTTAATACTTCTCTTCAGTCTCACAAATGCTATTGGAATTGATTTTCTTTTTGGTGCTTGCTTAAGTGCATCATGTGATCTCTACTGTTGTTTTGCAACTTGCAACTCCAAAATTAAAATAAATCTAAAATACAGTTGCTTTGCATTTGGTTCTTCACTTCGACAATAAAGGATGAATTGCCATTCATGTGATTGTATTTTAAATTTTTCTAGCTCTGGAATTGTTAGTTTGTTGATTCACTTAATTTTGGTCTCATTCGAATTTTTGGTTTATGAGGGTAAGTCGTTACACAATGGTATGATTGTTGCCTTGTGACTTGGAGGTTACGGATTCAAATCGTAGAAAGTAGAAACAACTTCTCCACTTGCTTAAGGTTGTGTACAATTTACCCTCCCCAAACACCCACTCGGTGGAAGCCACATGCACAAGGCCACCCTGTTTTTTGGTTTATAATGCTTTTTGAATTCTGTTTGACATCATTGGAAAAGAAATTTGAGATTTATACTTCATAGTGTTTGTCTTTGAATATTGGTTGGGTTGCTTGGGTAAAAATAAGTAAAATGCATTTATGCATTGTCTTTTTATACTCAAATAGACAAACATTGAATAGACGTGGTAAATATATACTTCAGAAGTAGTAATTTAATTGCCACCATTGAATCTTTAACCAAGACAAATGTGGTTGGGCAGATAAAAAGAAGTTGTTTGACTTTTTATTCTCTTTTGAAAACAATATAAGTTGTGACAGTTGAATATGGTAAGCAGTACCAGAGATTTTTTAGCAGTTTCCTAGATTTTGTATGTAAAATGAAATGATAAGTGTTTCATTTCGAGTTTCAAATCATTGGGTCGAATGTTTGTGAAATGGATGCTGCTTGCCATGTTAATCACTGATTTATAATTTGATTGTATTGCTGTATTTCAAATTAACTTATCAAAATAAACGCCTCTTTCTTGATGAATAGTTTAAATTATTCACCCAGATAATGGTACAGCCTTCCATGCTTTGTGCTTGGGTCCACCATTTTTTTTCATAAATGCACTTTGTGTGTTTTCTCTCTCATTGAAGGACCCTCTCCTTTATTTCATAAAAAGAGAGAATCCAAATCCTTTACATGCATATATATATATTCTCCATACTTATGTATGTGCACACACACGTTTACATGGTTTTTCACTTGCACCCAATCTAGTAGTTGGTCTTATTTTTATCCAATCCAATCGTGATTGTGATCTTAACTTAGTAACCGTTGGATGAAATAAGATCAATGACTTACATTAGGTGTAAGTAAAAAAACATGTCTAAACCGATCTCTTCTCATCATATTTATGCCCAACTATTTGTATGGACCCTCATATATGCGAAACGTACATTAACGCTTTTTTTATTACCTGATATGGTCTGTCTATTAAAATTCTTCTAGAATCTTTGACTGAGAAATTTAAATCTAATAATAATTTTACTGAATTTTGTGTAATTTTAATATATTTTAATGAAAAATCTATATTAGGTAATAGTTACAGATGTTACCAAAATGCGAAAATTTCATCGGTTTGATTAACATGGTAGGTCTTAATATTGGTCAAAGTTAATTAATATGACTGAATATAGGATTTTGACAGTTGAAAATTTTCGTGTATATATATCACTTGCAACAATGACGAGGCATGATGCTAAACGAGGTTCTTTAGCCCCCCTTTTCTTCTCTTGTGAGATCTTGAAACTTTATACCTATTCATATTCTGAGTGATCCATGTATTATGTGAAGTAAGTATTTCTATTGCAAATTTAGTTTTGTATCATGTTTTGTTGGATTTGAATTGATCTCTTGGCTGAATGGATCATTAACTATATTATCAGATTGAAATTAGTATGAGTAATGATTCTTGTTTACGTGTGTATAAATAGAGTTTGTGTTTAATGTTTAAATCTATTGATGTCCTCTTGCTTCCTTGTTTGTTGTCATTTTGCATTCTGTAAGAGTAAATAATCTTTATTTAACTTTCCATCAGTGGTCATTTGGTGTGTTGTGTTGAAGCAGAATGCTTTCAAAATATGAGATTGCATTATCCTTTGAACTTTTATGAGATAAGATTGTCTATGGTTTCTATTTAGTTCCCCGTCCCAGTTTTTGACGGCAGCCTTTTCTTCCTGACGAATATGTTGGGTCATTTGAAAATGTAGTCAGTATATTTTCTTTTTAATTTAAGTTTTTTATAAACAACTTATCTCTTTATTATACTAGCTAGAATGAATATCCTACTGGGAAATGTCTGGCAATGATATTGTGCAAACAACAGTTGCGATTAATTATAATTGAACTTTTTAATATTAATGATAAGACTATGGAAATGTTAAACTGATGCTATCCAAGTTATATCCCGCTTCATGTAGGGTTCTGGATATGAATTATTTGCAATGTTAAAATATTTGTTTGTGTGGGTGTTGATTTGGTTGTAACATGCCTTGAAACATCCCAAGCTCTTTACCTAAATGGATGAAGTGTTTGCTCGTGTGCAATGTTTGTTCCTAATTATTTCATATATTTTTTTCTTGTAACACCTTTTTTATGATGGACATTATTTTCATGGTTTGTTTATAGACATAAAATGTACTCTGCTTTCCCCAGGAGGAAGTTGTTGATTTAGATCTATGTGACTGTTTTGTTGCAGATCCCAGGAAAATAGAAGAGTTGCGAAGCCCTGAACTTGATAACCAGGTCGAGAGGAGAATGAGGAAGAAGAGGGATGACTATGGTGATGGTGAAAGACTTCGAGATGATGCTGGAGATGGTTATGATCGATATAAGGATGACCCTGCCAAGGATTTGAAGAAGAAGGATGATAGGCGAAAAGATGAGAAATATAGAGACAGGTATAGGGAAGAGATGGACAGGGAGAACAAACATCGGCATGATAAGCAACGAGATGAGCGTCATTCAAAAGATCATGCCAGCATTAGGTTGGATGATAAACATGCAAGGGAAGAAAAGAATAGCTTAGAATCACGACAAAAGAGAACCAAGCTTCCTGAGAGTGACAGGGACCACAACCGTGATGGAGAAAGAGAACGAGAACGAGACCGTGATTTTGAATATGTTCGTGATCGTGAGCGCCGCAGTGAACGGGATCGCGAACGTGATTATGATCTTGACAGGGATCGCGAACGTGATTATGATCGTGATTATGACAGAGATCGAGATTGGGACTGGGATCGTGATCGAGATCAAGATCGTGACCGAGACCGTGATCGTGACCGTCACCGTGATCGTGATGGGTCACATGTGGATGATAGATTTGCTAGAAGCAAAGATGG
Source organism: Crotalaria pallida (assembly GCA_037953625.1). Lineage (NCBI taxonomy): Eukaryota > Viridiplantae > Streptophyta > Magnoliopsida > Fabales > Fabaceae > Crotalaria > Crotalaria pallida. The sequence continues at coordinate 150,483,661 of CM075650.1, forward strand.
TGGGACGAAGAAAAGAACTTTGGATGACCGTGATGATTATAGTGACTCTAAATCTAGAGTTGCTAAGAGCTACTATCTTGATGCAGAGAAGAGGAGTTTGAACAGCAGTAGAGCTGATTCTGATATTGAAAGGGGGAGATCCCAATCCCGCCAAGCTCATGCAGATTCAACTGGGATGAGCAATAAACACAGATCTTCTCCTGCTTCTAACTCACATATTGGCAAGGATGAATATAGGTACTTGTTAATTTTCTTAAAAGTTTGGTTGGGGATTTTGAAGTTACTGATGAGACTTCGGAATTGTCTTTTAGGTGATATTCTGCCAGCTTTTGTGCTTGCTGGGTGATTTTTGGAAAGTTGATTTGTGCATTTTTTTAGTTTCATTACTTTATCAGGGTATTGTTGGTTTTAAAAGAAGTCTTACTGTCATTGCTGATAAACAGTTGTCATGAGTAATTTTCTCTGAGGGAGTTTTAATAATTACTATATCCTTCTATTTAATGATTACTGCCGTTGTCTTTAGAGATGCCTCATGTTGTTGATCATTTAGTTTTAACAACTATTTAAATTTGAGAGGTACATTTGATGTTGAGGTATCTTATGTAGTTGATAACTTAGTTTTAAACAAAATTTTCAATATGAGAGGTTTTTGAAATTCGAAGAAAGAATTATTTTGCTTGGCCACTAGGGTCAATATAAACCTGTTGATGAAAGTTGAAATGTGTGCTTGCATGATTTATAGTTTAATTGGTTAGGCCAGATTTTTGCTCTTTGCCCTTGGAAACTTGTAGGTATGGTGGAAACCATGACAACTCATAACTGGTTGCCATTTTCTCCATGTTTCAGAAATGTTGAAGACCCCAAGTATAGAGACTCGACAATAGAAAACAGAACGAAGGGCTCAAGAGAGGGTTACCCTGGAATATTAGATCGAGCCCCTAAATACAAATTAATGGAAAAACATACTAAGGTAGATGAAGGTCCTGTAGGAGACTTGTCAACTGAAAGGTCTACCGGTGCCAAGGCTTCACCCATGGGCCTGATGGAAAGATCTCCTACATCAACAAGCATTGAACGCAGGTATGTGAATAAAAGTGGTGTTAAGAGGAGTGTTGAAATCGATGAAGGTGGAAGGAGGAGCAGTATTGATGCAAGAGATGATGATAGACATGGCCGGGAGTTGACTCTGGAGAAACCGCTGTTGGACGAGCCCTCACAACCAGACTCATCTTTTTATGGTAGGACTAGTCAGAGCAATGCATCTTTGATTCCTCCCCCACCAGCTTTCAGGGCATCACTAGATAGACCTTATATGGGTTCATTAGAGGATGATGGTAGAGATAACTCCAATAGTCGATACAGAAGAAATGGTGAGCCTACTTTTGGAAGAGTGCATGGTGGCAATTCCTGGAGAGCAGTTCCAAACTGGACTTCTCCTGTACCAAATGGGTTTGTTCCCTTCCCACCTGGTCCAGCTCATGGAGGTTTTCAAACAATGATGCCACAGTTTGCATCTCAACCTATCTTTGGTGTTAGGCCTCCAATGGACCATGCTGGCATTCCTTACCATATTGCTGATGGTGACAGGTTCCCAGGTCACTTGCGCCCACCACTTGGGTGGCAAAACATGATGGATGGTACAGGACCTGCTCATTTGCATGGGTGGGATAGCAATAATGGTGTCTTCAGAGATGATCCTCACATGTATGGTGGTTCTGATTGGGACAGGAACAGGCACCCAACAAATAATCATGGATGGGAATCTGGTTCGGAGACTTGGAAAGAACAGAATTCTGATTCAAAGAAGGACTTGCCTTCCCCAGCCTGCAAAGATGAATCTGTTCCTGCCCTGGTTGATAACAGTTTGGCTGATCAGACTACTAAGATGTCTTCTGATGAACACAACCGGGGTGAGCTTCATGAGAAATCTCCTGAAACAAAACTGGCCAGTCTCAGTTCTCCAGCAAAATTACCTTTGAACTCTTCGTCCACAACTCTTCCTGAAAAGGTTCCTGATACTTTGACACAAAGTGACAGAACTTCTCTTCTCAGCCGTTTCTACCTTATGAAACTTGACATTTCAGAAGACCTGGCATTGCCAGAGTTGTATGACCAGTGTATGTGTGCTCTGAATGCTGACAAGAATCCATCCATTAAAGCAGATGCTAGTGCAGAACCATTCTTGAAGGTATAAAGTCTAATAAACTTTTTGGTGAGAGCAACTTTTATTTACCATTTCATCTGATCTCTAGATAATTGGTTTTAACCGAATCTCTAGTGGGAATAAGGTTTGTTGTAAGTTGTAACGAGTGAGCTGGTGTACATATTTATTAAATTTTGACTGAATTTTTCACTTATTATTTATTAGATGCAATAAATAATCCCTGACATTATCAGTTTTCCCATCCTTTGATTTGGCAGAGTGGTTGGAGAGCACGACAGAAATATACTGCTAATTCATCTATGCAGTCTCCTTTTCCAGTAATTGATAATTCTATCTTCCAGGTAAAATTACTTTATCTTATCAGTTGTGGTTTTGATTACATTGACTTCCTTGGATGAATAATGTGTGTTTTTCCTTTAGACTTCTAACAATTTGATCTTTCTTCTGTTACCTCTAATTGCTGCAACATTATTCACTGGTTATGGAAATTTGCATTGTCTTCCTGAATTTGAACTTCAATCCTATGAATAGTGAGTCCTGGTCTCATGATGGGTGAACATTTTATCTAATTTGCAGAGAGCCATGGACCTTTACCAGAAGCAGAGGGTGAAACTGCTTACTGAGAGGGAGTTAGTTTCCGTTGCACCATCCAACCAGATGGAAGTGAATGAGTCAGTTCCAACTCCCAGTTTGGAGAATACACAGGTTTCTGTTTCAGCTGCTGATGGGACAAAAGATGTGCTAATACCTTCATCAGAAGAACCAAAGAAAGTGGAAGCTTTGTCTCCTGTAAAGGAGCATTTGGAAGAGATCAATCAAACCTGCGATCAATTGGAGCAAGATTATGATTCTACCCATTCTCCAAAGATAAAGCAAGAAGAAGCTGCAGCTGATGTGGGTGAGAATGAGGACAAAGTCACTTCTGACAAGGTGAAGTCAAGCGATGAAGAGGAGAATCACTCAATGGCATCCAAAAATGAAGCTAAGTTAGCCCCCACTTTGCAGGAAGAGGGTGGTAACATTAATGATGAAGCCGAAACTACTATTACTGGTACTGATGATGACACAAAGGTTAATCCCTTAATTTTAGAGGATGGGTCTCCCAAAGTTTGTGATGCTTTGATGCCTGGTTCAAATGATTCTGAGTCGCTAATTTTAAGCCGGATACATCATTCTCCTGAAAGTACACATTGAGACAATTTCTATATCTTTCATTGCATTTTATCATCCATCAGGTTTTAATTTCGTTCCCCCTTTTTTTTGTTGCTTTCATTCTCAGCGAGGAAATAAAAGGAAATGCATTCGTGTTCCCCCTAGAAAGCTAGCTTTTTAGATCCTCCATCCATGCATCATGTGTTTTTCTTGCATTTCATTTCATTCTTCCTGTTTAGCATTTCTGCATGAGCCTGCCTATAGCAGCAGTAAGAAGGGCTTAATGCATCTAGTAAGTTCAGTTCATATATATAAAAAATAGAAAAAAAATTAAAAGAAAATTCTATGTGCTTTACTTCTCTGCCGTTGTCTCGTGTTTCTGCATTTAAAATTCTTTTTTTTTTTCTCCCACGATTCTTTCAAACTTCGTTCATATGTAGAAAGAAAATTGTCTTTAAAGTTTTGAACATAATGAACGTCAAACAAGAATGATGATTACGGATTTCGTTTTCTATTTCTTTTTTGTTTTTTTAAATCTCAAATACAGTCATGCTAATTCGTTTTTGTGGTAATTAAAATGTTTTGAAATCAAAACAATTCAGTATTTTCCATTACACTTTATCGTGTTCTGGTGTTCTGAAATGCTTTCATCCGTTAACATCCAAATAATAGGATGCATTGCATCGTGCAGTTTTATTTTTTTAAAAAAATCCAGGTCGTCATGAATTATACTTTTCTCCAAAAACAAAAAATAAAATAAAGATTTATTGATAATTTTTCTACATAAAAACACAATTCTTTCTTTTTAACCGGAATTGTCATGCTCAACTATTTGCTACAACTTATAATTTAATTGTTGGATAAGTTAAATTAGTAAGAATCGCCGAGTTTTCTAACGTGCTACCACTTTATAGGTTAAAATATTACTCCGGATTAAATTTTAGAGTAATACAAATTCATTAATTAAGGTATGATTTCATCTATTCATTATATTCAATGGTTTAGATTAATGTACTTTAACCTCAAAAATGCAAGCCAACACTGTGCGGAGTTACACTTAATCTGAGCTATCCATTCATTTAAAAGATTATGAAAATTGTTAGACTATGCAATTAAAAAAACTTTCAAAAATCCTTTTTTGATAAAATATTACTTCTTAAATTTAAATGTTTCGCTTGGTTGGGTTGTATTAATTTGAGAGCGTATATGTTCACGATTGGAACTACACAACTACTTCTTAATCTAAATGGCGTTGAGAATGGCAAAAACCCATTAGGGCATGGTTGAAAAATTTGAAACAAGATAATCGATTAAATTGATGGTTTCTTCTTAATTTAAATGGCGTTGAGAATGACGAAAACCCATTAGGGCATGATTGAGAAATTTGAAACAGGGTAATCGATTAAATTGATGGATAAGACGATAATAAGTCCTGGTCTCAGTTAATCAAACTAGTGAAAAAAATCTATAAATTGAAAAGAAAAATCACCTACTGAAAATTGTTGAATTTTTTATTTTAGTGTTCACTTTCATTTTGTATGTCTTTCTCTTCATTCTTGTTCTGTGTTTTGTTTTGCGTCAATACTTCTAAAACCCAGAAAGTAGCCATTCACAATCATCAGTGAACCTTTCGAGCTTCTTCTTCTCTCTCAATATTCAAATTTAAAATTAACTATAAAGTCACAAAATCAACCACCCAGAACTAAGTCATACTAAATCAATCATGCAACACCATAAAAGAGGCTCAAATTTCCGAAAATCCTTAAATCCACAAATATATATATATATATATATATATATATATATATATATATATATTTGTTTTTCTTATTCGATAATTTTTTGTTAATGCCTTGAGTTAAACACTAAAGGTTAATCTAAAATAATTTAAAAAAGGTTTTTCCTTCCCAGCCCTTTAATATACAGAGGGTTTGGTACCCTCTTCCTCTCATCCAATCATAATAAGGCAATTGGCTTAAATTGCCACGTCAAAAGCATGTGTTTTAAGTTTATGTGATTTGCAAGTCCAAGGGATCTACCAGCTTCTTCACTAGTCTTTTTCTTTCCCTGCAACAAAACCTTAACATTCAGTAACAATGGTGGAACAGAAAATAGCTTGCCTCTTTGTCCATAAACCCTTCCTCAAAAATACTAGTTCAATACTACTTTTGGTTGTTTGGGTTTAGTTGCAAACTGCATAAATTGCTTTTGACTTGGCAACTTAAGCTAATTGCCTTGTTCTGATTGGATGAGAGGAAGAGAGTACTAAACCCTTTGCATACTAAAGGGTTTTGAAGCAATCACCTTAAAAAAATAGCAACAAACGAATAATGGTCACTTTTTTTTTTTTTAAGGAGGGGTTCGGTTTGATTTGAATGGTTAATATGAGAGATTAAGAATGGGAAGAAGAAGCTTTAAAGTTCACCAATTAAGTTTAATTGGTTGCTAATAAATTTTGGTGGACAAAATTTAATGTTAGTATTACTTATTAGCAAAACATAAACGATCAAAGAGAGGTGAAAGTGACATTAAAATAAAGTTTTAAGGATGATTTTACTTGGAAAAAATTAAAACTGTTTGATCGATTCCACTTGATCTCATATATTTGATCATCTTATTTAAATCTCTAATCAATTTCGTCTCAATTGTGTCTATTAACAATTCTGATCCTGTTCTCTTCGACCATTTCTACCTAACCCAACACTAAAGATTGACTCTATTGTAATGTTATTAAACTCGGATTAGATCGATCATTATTGTAATGTTATTAAACTCATATTAGATCGATCAGTTCAATTGATGAACCATACCTAGCCAGGTTCAATTGGTCCATTAGATTGAATCTTAGTTAAGAAGTGAGTCCCACATCAATTATTTTATCTAGATTAACAATGTTTATATATTGATTGAGTTGTGATAGCAACCTTTGGTGCTATCAAGGTTTTCAAGATCAAGTCCTCAAATTAAATCAATAAATTGGCCATCATCACCACCAAATGCACGCCCATGACCATCAATATCATCATGCAAGCATCACTTCCTTAAGAACTTGATAGTTAAATCGGCCCAAGCCTTGTGCAAGGATGTACACGCCTAAAGAAGAATGAGGGAAGACTCTTGGAGCTCTCATGGTGGTTACATTCATCTTACTCATAATCAAATGAAGAATTAATGTATTAATCATGTATTGATGGGGGATTATGTTTTGTAATGAATGAAATAAATGGGAAATTATGGCTTAATGATTAGAACTAAATTAGAGGCAACGGAAAGGCCTAGATACACGCCATCCTCCTCCTATATATAGCTTGTACATGGCTCATTTTATGAATGGAGAAAAACTTAAGAAAAACTCTTATAACTTGTGTGCTTTCGGTGTGCTGAGGCTTTGTTTCTTGGGTTCCGTGATTGGACCCTAACCTTATCAAGGGTGCAATGCTATTGTGGTGGTGAATGACCTTATCAAAGGTGTGATGCCTTGGTGTGGCTTCCAATGTGGATTATCAATCTTAATCTGTGGTTGTGACTCCACTTCACTTCTTCATTTCTTGTATGGTCCATCTTTTCTTTTTCACTATTCTTTTAGCTTTCTAAGTTTATGTCATTTTTTGTTTAGTGTGTGAAATAGTAAGGGATATGAGATTAGTCTCATAATCTTTAGGTTATGTTTCTTGTTTGAATAAAAAGAGTGTGTGAGCCCATATAGACCCCACGGACCATGAGCTAAAAGAGACCATTAAGACCTTTGAAGGAGATGCCTAAAACAATCACAGAGGAAAAATACCACCCCCTATAGGGGAGGCTGTTGTTATTAGTTGATAGCAGCCTCCCCAATGGGGGCGATATTTTTCTCTATGATCATCTTAAGCATTTTGTCAAAGATCTCATTGTTCTCTTTTTTTCACATGGCCGTGAGGAACATAGGGTCGAACACACTTTTTATTGAAAACAAATAAACATAAACTATGGATTTTTAGGACTAATTAACAATCATATCCTAAAACACACTCAAAATAGACAAAAACATAAACTAAAGATTATGAGCATAATCTCATATCCATTCCTAATTTCACACTTAAATAATAAAGACATAAACTAAATTACTAAAATGAAAAGATGGAAGAGATAAAAATGAATTTAAGAAATGAGATTCAGCCACAATCTCAGATTGAGATTGATAATTGACATCGGCCACCACACAAAGGCATCACACCTTTAATAAAGTCATTGGCTGCCGCAAGAACACCACACCCTAAGGTCAAGGTCCAATCACTGGACCCAAGAGGCAGAGCCTCCAATCACTAAAGCACAAAACCTATCAAAACTAAGCAACCGAAAGTTTTTATTATTTTCTTCAATGTTGTGTTACATGGTCGACTTTAGGGCCATATCTTGGAGGGAGTTGGACGTGACTCCTAAGCAACCGAAGCCCATCCATTTCCCTTCATTCAATCCTAATTAATGAGCCATAAGTTCCCTCATCATTTCCCTTCATTCAATCCCCGATTAATTACATAATCATAAGCATAAATTACATACTCCATCCAACTCGAATTACAAGCAACAAAAAAACATATTTCTCTTGCTTTAAAATATAAGCATATTAAATAACTTTATTAAATTTTGTTTCGTTTTCAATGCCACTTTCCTAAAACATCTCTAGAAAATTGTAATCTTAATTAATTTTTGTTTCATTCCCAATATTACTTTCCTAAAATACCTCTATTTTTTATAAATTTGAGAAAATTAAATACAATCAACTAACTTCCTTAATAAGCGTAAAAGTGATTGGATTTTCTTATAATTCGAGCAGGAGGGAGTAATAAATAAATATCACTACCATGAGAGAATTCAAGAGTATTCCTTCGTCATTGGTTAGGACTTAGGCATGTGATTCTCTTGCACAAGGCTTGGCCGAAATGGCCCTTCAGCTTCTAAGGAATTAATGCTTGAAAATCTTTCTTTAATGCTTGTATGATGATACTCACTCCGGTCCATGTTATAAGCACCCTTTTTGGTCCATATTATAAGCACCTTTTTGTGAGAGAGAAATGGTGCTTATAACATGGACCAGAGGGAGTAATACATAGTCATGGAAGTGCACTTTATTGATCAATTTAGCTTTATCATTGATTACCTTGAAAACTTCTTTGCCTTGATAGAATCTGGATTCCAGATTTTCATCAAGCTGTCAATACTTAACACAGCAGCTAATCCTAAAGCACTAAGGAACATCCACGTGTCTTCGATCGCTTGCACAGTTGCACTAACTCATCCTTTTTCCTTTTTATTTTTGAAAATTTTGTCCACGCATTAGTAAAACTGTGGGTGGTGCTGAGCAAAAGGTCCTGTAGAATGCTTGCTTCATTATATATCAAGCCACAAGCAACAGCCAATCTCAAAAGCAGTTTTAGCTAAGAAGTCTGCTTTTTTATTATTCTCTCTACCATTATACATATACATAAACTGAAAAGAAATAAAGTTTGGTAGAAGCTCATGCCCATCACGAATAATGTGTTCAAATTCAAAGTAGGAATTACTATAAGATTTGCCCATACTTGAACTAATGCTAAGCAATCAGATTTAACTTCAAAGGGACCAGCAGAGAGCTAGTTTGCATATTGGATTACCTGCATGGTACGGTGTTCAGCTTCCTTCCTTCCATCATGAAGCCATGCATTATTTCTTGGGTACACAAAGCATGCACCAAGTTAAAGACCCAGGCCTAAGTACCCAACCCTCCCTAGTGCCACTGTCTTGGTCTTTATTCTAAGAGATATATAGATCGAGGGGATGCAAACCACGCCAATCTAGCATCATTAACGTGAGATTACAAATAATATATGTTGCACCATGATTGTTGACTCCATTATTTGTTTATTTGCTTCAGAGAGATCGATTACAACTTTATGATAACGTGGGTTGGGATGGATTCGAGAAAGAGACAGCTGTTATGAATATTGGATTGAATTTTAGTCCCCAAAACCCGTCATTAGTCCCAAATCCCATTTTAATTGAAAAAAAGTCAAAAACATCCCTCATTTCCCAAACTTCATTTCTTTGATCGTTCCCGAACCCACTCTTCTTCTTCTTCTTTCTTCTTCTTCTTCTTCTTATTTTTCGTAAACCGAATAAAGTGTCCCTTTTTCGTTCAAATCATTTCCATTATTTAGATCTATCATCTCTTCTCTTCTTCTTCTCCAAAGTTTCCACCTTATTTTTTATTTTTTTCATTTTTTATCCTCTCACTCTAACTCTTCTCTTTCCTTCTTCACATTCACACATTAGATATGAGAACTCAACCACCGCTGCCCGACACACAGAGACGACAATCCAGTTTATTTAAATTATCTTTCTGTTTTTATTTTTGTATACGTAACTGTATAAATTCCAACAATCCAGTGTCGGAATTTTTTGAAATTCTGATACCCTTATGTCGGAAATTCAAAATTCTTACACTGGTTTGTCGGAATTTCTGGAACAATTAAAGAAAAAAAAACGAATGGTGACAAAGGACAACATGATATCGTGGACAAAGCTTCCATGTCTACAAAGAATCATTGGCTGAGTTCGAACACAACAAAGGAAAACATGGTTCGAACACAAGGTGAGGTGGATGGGTCGAAGGGCCTTCAAGTGGTTACCCCTGATGCCACTAGCGTTGGCCTTGGCTGTGAGGTTGGAAAGACGAGTATGGTTGTGGTTCCATTCTTGATGCTCGAACCAGAAGACGGTGTGGAGGCAATGGTGGATACAGGTACCGGGAGGGGGAAGTGAAGAGAGAGAGAGAAGGGGGTGTGGGATTTGGGAATTTTTGAGATGAAAGAGAAAGGAGAGAGTGTTGGGTTTGGGGTTTGGAGAGGATATTATTGGAATTAAAATAAAATTGGGGTTTGGGAGCTAAAGTGTGGGGTCTGAAGACTAATATTCATATTGGATTGCTCCTACTCTTATACTAGAAGAAGTTCAACATATTTGTCCATTCAAAATTTCAACATGGAAACGATAAACCCTATGGAAATTAAAATAAAAATAAATATGTTATAAATAAACACTCCCTTCTCAAAATATTGATAAAATTTTGAAAAAATCGACTCAAATAAAGAAACAATTTTTTAATATTTGTTTAATCAATCAAACAAGTATAAAATTAATAATAACATTCTGATAGTTTGCTCAACCATATATATAATGCAATTTTTGAAAAAAAAAAAAATTTGAACTGTTCATGTGATCTTGATGCTGAGCCTAACTTCAAACTTGCACTTTTTGTTTAGCTAAACAAATGAGCAAGATTGAATATTTAAGGAGTTTAAAGTTTTTATAATTCATAAATAACTCGACTATTTACACCCTAATTGGTGGTCCTAAACAATCCGTAAAGGATCTAAAAAGCGTGAGGTTGAAATATCGAAAAACGCCCATCTCATTTCCCATTTAGAAAAGCTCGAGTAAATAAATGGCATCAGGAATGCTGTGATTTTTATTTCCAAGAGAAAGAAAGGACGAATACATGATTCAGAATTCTCTTCATTTGGGTGGTGCTTTTATATTCATAAATTCAGTAATTGACGCTTATTGAGATTAGATCATTTTGATAGAATAATGTGCTTCTTAACCATCTAAACTGTGGAAGGAAGGGTGACTGCTAGCTAGTAAAATATCATCCACTTCAAATTGCCAAGTTCACTGCTCCAGCAACAAACTCTGTTCCAAAAAAACCAATGCCACTCAGTATTCTACAGATACACTACTTGCCAAGATCTTTCATTGAAAATCCAAATAAAGATACATTAGTAGGCAACTAAGACAAAAAAAAAACTATAATTGACACTAAGATCAATATATTTGTTTCTTCTTCTCCTGTCTGGTTTAACTACTAATCATAAATACACAATTACAGAAGGAAGTACAGCTTAAGTCAAAAAATAAGGCTCCTCTGCTCGTCCCCACTATCAATCAACTAAAACACAATATGGTTCAGTTACAACCATTCCCCTCTTAGCTCTAAAATAATAAACCTGCTTCCAGTACACAGATAAGCGGAAAAGAGGAATTTCTGCGGTTTCTTTTTCTCAAATCAGTCCCTGGCGCTGTAAATCAGTGTATGTTTTCTTGTTATAGATGTTGCCTTCTTTGTCTTCGTATTCTTCTTCTAGATCTGGGCGCCACTTGTTCACTCCTTGCCTTTGTTGTATCTTCTTCCAAAGGTCCTTCGCTTCCTGCACAAAAAGCATGTCAGTATGAAAGATATACAATGAATGTCCCAACTCCGTCATGCGCATGGAGACATGATACACAATGGCTATCCCTATCAGCAAGTGAAATGAAGGAAAAAAAATACATACCTCTATTGATGTGATTTCGTTGAAGTTCTTCGTATTTGGTATACCAAGGCAACGCATCCCATGTTGATGGCGCCATTCTTTAAAATGTCGTTCAAAAGCCCGACGCCCCCAGTAACTGTAGTTCCCACATATCTCACACTTAAATTCCTGAAATGCATATTATATTTACATATATGATCAGAATTCTGTAAACCATGAAGAGTTATATAATAAGTCCCTAACTTTCAACTTTCAAGTAAATGAATGGAATTTCGTCAATGAAACATGATACGGCCAACAGGTAAAGGCAGACAACAACGTAGTTGTCTTTTCAAAAAAAGCCCCTCCTATTCCTTTTCCCTGCTTCTCTTGAGATGAAGGGGAGAATTTTCAAAACCCATAATGGCTAGAAAAGACCATCAAGAGTAGATGGCAACAGCGCTAACCACTAATGACTAGTGAGAAAATATGTCGATTATAGTTTCCAAAATAAAAAGGTAAATAATTAATACCTGGCCCAGACCATGTAGCTTATACAGCCAATAAGGAATAGGCTTCCCATCCCATCCCATTGGCAATTTCAGGGGATTATATATCTGCTGCTCCTCATCTTCACTTTCACTGTCCTCTTGGGTCTCTTCCTGCCAAGGATTATAATGAACTGTTAAATGAACCTCATTTTGCACTAAAGAAGGAATCAAAATAAATGGCCTACAGGCTACAACATAGGAGTATAATCCAGAATAGTGGGAGAGTTTAAAAGCAAGAAACTTTTCTTTCTCTTGTTAGTATGGACCACGAAAATTAAAAAATTATTTCACACAATCAAATACCTTCCAAATAAAATGAACACTTCTAGATTATTTATTTTATTAATATAAGATAAAAAGGCAATACTTATTTTATTAAATATCAGACTCATAGCAATGTAATAGTAACTTGTGGAAGATCCGTAAATTGCTTTAACTCACCTCCTCACGTTCCGCTGCAATTTCCTCATACGTCAAGGCTTGCTTCTTTACAACATTGTCTTTTGTTCTAGCAATTGTCTGTAGAGCTCAGAAAAAATATACAGGCAGAAAGAAACTTTTATATTCGCAGTCATTATTATATAAATGCTGAATTTAAGACATCAAAGGAACTGAACTGAATGAAATGAAGCAACGTTTGCTAACCTCTTCTAACAAATCACAGAGTTTTGTCAGTTTGGCCTCCATTAAAGCAATTTCTTTGGAATTCTCATCTAGTTGAGGAGCGGCAGCAACCCCATGTTTTTCTAATCCACGAGCCACCTTAGCAAAATGCTTCCTCTCCAACTTTTCAAGTGGTGTGTCCTGCATAGTAAACAAACCAGTGAAAGTTGTCATGTCAGGCAGCTTATTCAGGCATGAAAAGCAACTTCAATCATATTGGGGGGAACAAAGTTCCAACAAATTTTAATCAGATTGAATGACTCAAACTCAACTTTGATCTATATTGTACAGAGGAAATGTCACTGGATAAATAGTTACTAATTTTCCACTTTCACAGCATTAAAAATATGAGATCACGGATAAGCTGAAACTTTTTCTCAATTTCAATTAATTCAAAATTAAATTATCCCCATCAGAAAAGCATAAAATTATAGAAACATTACCTAGTTTTCCAAGGGCAATTATAGAGCTGAAGGGGGGACAATAGGCCAATGTGAATTAAAACCACCTAAATTAACAGTAAAACTGTCAATTTGGGCCCAACTCCATCAGTATATGATTTGACTTCTAAAAACGAAGCTCCTAGTTTTTGTATTAAAAATAATGTTGCATTTATGACAGACACCAAGATATTAAGAAGGAAGTCAATTGACACTCCTTACGGGCCTTATTTAAGGTAACATGGAAAAGATGATCCCTACATCCTGTACATGGAAAGTTTTTTTTTTTTTTAAAAAAAAAAAAAAAAGTAAAGTGTATCCTTATTCTTTGTAAAAGGGTATAAAATATAAAGCACCTTTGTGAGGAAGAGCCTCTCTGCACGCTGCTGAACAGTACCACCGGTCTTAAGTCCCAACACAGCCAGTGCCTATCACATCAAGAAGGGAAGAAATAACGGTTACAAAAAAATACAAATCGAATTAATGACTGGCAAGAAAAGATACTCAATCTTAGTATGTCATGAACACAGTAGTTCGAGATGATAAAATCAGGTTAAATCACCGGTTATCTTAAACTTTAAACATTTGGCAATTTATGGACTGCAAGCTTTTTATGAAAAAAAATACTATAATATAAAGCTCCACACTTCAATGTTACAAAGCATTTGGCGGAGAAAATATTAAATATTGATAAAACAGATAGCCACACTGGCGCATATATAGTCCTCAATTTACCTCCTTTAACCTCTCAGGACCCACTTCCTTCAGCTCTTCAACTGAACTGTAATAATCAAGATCAATTGCAGTGTGCTGAGCAGGTGCATGCCCATTTTCCTGATGGTCATTTTCCCATCCCTGTACCTTTCCAGCAGCCCAATTTTCTTCAAACTCACTAGTTACCTGCCACAATAAAATGAAATTTGAAATTATTTATAAAATCTTTACAAAAAAGAAAAAATTATTTATAAAATTCATTCACCCATTATGAATATATACTCAACCAGAAAATAAATGAAGGAATAGACTTGAACATGAAGCAGGAATCAGAGAAGACAACTGTCAAAATTATATTCATTTAGGTCAAACCAGCCAATGGACATGTGCTTATAATTAGCAAATATAAAGGACAGTCAAATTCACATGGCTCCAACCTAGCGGAGTCTAGGGAGGGTAGATATACACAACCTTACCGCGCAACAAGGCTCACAGTCATGGTATCAACTCAGGATGGAATTCCGAATCAAGAATTCTATTTTTTGAATCATGAATCAAAACGTGTCGTGAATCATAAGATACATAATCAAGTATTGAAAATGATATATAACAATTGTCACATGTATAACTATGAAAATAGATATCGTAAAAAAAATATTTCCTTTTTTATTAACATTAATTTCCGTATTTTTATTTATTTCATATACACACCCACATTAATGAATTTCCTTATCTTTTATTTCCTTATTTTCTACTATTACTTTAATAATTATGTTAATTATTACGTTTCTCTACTTCACAGTCACTGGTCTTTCTTCTTTGTTCTCCATCTTAGATACATAGTTCCTTCTCCTCTTCTTGTTATGTTTCTTCTATTTCACCGGAGGCAGACCATCTTGTCATTACAGACCTTTCCCTGCTCGCAGTCGCTTGATGTCACTTTGCGGCCCTAAAAATCTTCATTTCCAGAACCGGTACCATTTTCACAAGTGAATGGCGACTCGAGCGAAATCGACTGTCAAGAGTTTTGTATCGGTAGCATCATGACTAGTGATCAATTGTGACTTGATTTTTACAATACAACTGACTCCAAAGTCCAACCATACTACTCCAAGTATCAAGAAGAACTTGTAAGGAGAGTAGATCAAATGAAGAGTAGCCCACTAGCTATAGGTAAATGGGGACCAATGAAAACTATAAGAAAAATCCTTAAGAAAGATTTAGATGTAAAAGGTTTATCTATAGAGTATAGACATGATTCATGATAGGACAATGCGGCATTGGTTCATCCATGTAGGTGACCTCACCTAGTGAGAAAAGGCTTGATTGGTGTTGTTGTTGAAGAATACTACGTAAAATAGGATCAGGTGAAAGAAAAATGTATAAATTTACATGACACATTGACCACCCAAACATAACTCTAGATTTTATTAAAACATAATCTTAAGTTGTAAAAACTAACGCAAAGATTCACTAAATTTATGCTCGAACAATTTCATAGCTAAGGAATAAAATCATCGATAACAAAAAAGTAAAACTATCTTCACAGAAAATGGAGGCCAAAAATTATGCTAGATCAAGATAAAATTAATTACCTTTGAGAAAATCCGATCAAGATCTTGTAGGGGTTCCGTCCGCTGGAAAAAGTATAACAGGTACTCCAAAAGATTCTCCAAATATTCCCTGTATTGCCTGTAGAAATTGAACATACAAAACTTAGAAGCCTATACAATTCTATAGAAAAGAAAATGATACACTCAAATTCCAAATGATCAACAAATTAGTTCAATAGAGAACAAACAACTCACTTGGTCATTTTCATTTTACGAGGAACCTTATCTGTTTCTGAGAAAACATCAAGGTAGGCAGAATACTCAATTGGCTCACCGAACTTAGAATTGATATACTGATGGTACAATTCATGCAAGTCTAAGTATCGGCCAAAAGCTTCCTGGAAAAAAAAAATTCACAGATTAAGTAACCAGAAAAGCTGCAGGAGCAGAAATTGTGAGAAATGGAAGTGTGATGTTGTCTCTCATAAAAGTAGAATATGTTAGATTTCATTATGCATACTGAATATACCCATTGCCACAAACAAAAAAAAAAAAAATTACCTTAGACAATAATGTCATGCACACGAATAGACATGCTCAATTATGTAAAACAACAAACAAATAAATGCAATAGAACTTGTTTGCATGGTTTTATAATGTGGTTGTCGATATGTATCGTTTACCCCGATTGCGGACAATTGCAAGAAAATGCAACCACAACTGCTATCAGATCATGATGTAGTTGTGGACAACACTAAAACCACAATATTGTGGCCGCAATTGCAGTAGCCAACCTCAGTTGAAAACTTGCCTGCTACTGCTAACTAAATTTAACAGATAGTTTAACAAGGTACCCCACATGCTAGTCCAAATTAAATTTCACTGACAGCAAACAGTGTTCTGTATATTTTCATGTTCTCTACAACATAGTTGATTAGTAATTAGAAAGGGAGAAAGAGACAGACCTCTCCACTAAACTCAATTGGAGGCTCCTCTTTAAGAAGTGCTTCGTAATCGTCATTAGGATCAACCACGCCGCGAGCAATTGGATGTTTCCTATGATACTCTCGTATCTGCACATATCACAACAAATCAATTACACATAATTTAGATCAAATAACTGAGACAACTCAGATTTACCATATCAATCAATATCCAGTTATATTTCTTTTCTAATCTAAAATATCCTGATCAACCCCGGCTTGTTTAAGCTTTCTTACTAAAAACTACAATAAATATTATCATCGTTGGAACTGTCCAAATGTGTCTAATACAGATATGTGTAATGTGTAGGAATCATCCATGCTTATCAGGTTCTTACATATACGTGTTTGTTACTTTGTACTTTCATTAAAAAGAAGCGACAAAAAAGCCGAATAATCACTTTTAGGAGAAGCTATAGTTTCTAGTTTCACTAAAACAGCTTCTTCTGAACTTAAAAAAGTTATCACCAAAACTACTTTATATAATCGTAACCAAACGCAAAATAGCTTCCGAATGACCTAAACCTATACAACAAAAACCACTAACCCTAGATTATCTTAAAATCACTTTTTTTTAAAGCTTAAACCAACAAAACCCCTAAATCTCTCCACATACAAACATGAACAAATCAATGACAGAATTAAAAAAATCTATTACCTCCTTGAGTCTATCATAAAAAGCACTGAAAACATTGATTCCACTCGCGGTTTGGCCTCCGAGTGCCGCAATCTCATCCTTCCTCGCACTATCACTATCTTCATATATCTCAACCTTAAATCACAAACACAAACACAAAAACCAAAAAAATCAATAATTATTATGAAATTCAACAAAGAAAAAAAAAAGGTAAAGAAGCGAAACTGACGAGCTTGTGAGTGGTGGAAGTAATGGTATCGATCATGTTACGGACGCGGTGGCTCTGAAACAAACGGTCCTTGTTGCTCGCCGGTTCATTCTGAAGGTGCTTCACTATCAAACGCTCCAATCGCTCCACCTCCTCGTGAGATGCACGCGTCACTTCTAATAGCGTCGACGACATTCTCTTCTCTTCTCCTCTCACAAGCTTCCGAGCACTGCTCCGTTCGTTTTGGTTAGCTAGGTTTCACTATTCTTTGTTTCTCTCTCTCTCTCAATTTTCTCACAGTGATTGATAGTAATCAACATTCAACAGCCGAAAAACTATTTTTTTTTTTCCATTTTGTCACCGCCAAAAAAAATGGATTTTTTTTCTGTGGTTGGTTGTGAAACTGGGTCTGTAGAAGCCCAATGGGCCTTATTGCAAAGTTCTTAAACTAGGAATTAAAGTTCTCAAATATAAATCTCATTTTTTATCCACAAATCCCATTTATTTTTTGAAATTCAAAATTATCCTCATAATTTTTCAATGGATACTTCTTGGAATACTTTTCCCATGCCCTCGTGTGGAAAGAACAATCATGTTACATCAATAAATTTTTTCGAGAAGATCCTCTTGGAAGAATTTTCCGATACTCCCAAGTCGAAAAAAAAAATATAAATTAAGGGCATTTTGGAATTTTCACCATTAAAATGAGGTTTGTGAATAAAAAACGGGATTTGTATTTTCAGGACTTTAGGATTTAATTTCCTAACCCTAATTTTTGGGTTTGAGTGGGACTTTTGTCATCCCACTTATGGTTAGGAACACCCACTTATCTTATTATTTCTAATTTTACCCTTAATTTTTTTTACTTATCATAGAGATCATGAGGTATATACCTCACTACAAAAAAAAATTTGATCGTGAGGTTCGAAAAGAAATGGCAAAACAAATATTAACTTGTTTTTAGAAATTTCTTGTTTTCTTTGTGTGGGAATGACAACAGGTTTACCATAAAGAAATTATCATCGCCATAAAATGCTTATTTTTAGAAATTGCAAGAAAATATTAACTTGTTTTTAGAAGCTAAGGCTGAAGAAATGGTATATGTGCCGATGCAAGAAAATACAAGGACTCAATTGATTATCATCAAAGACAATAAAAATAGTTGTGGTACATCCCTCCAATTGCCTTTGGGAAATGACAACTTGCCCGAGCTTCATCATGGTGATCACGGACTGGACACAAGATAACTTTTGGGCTCAAGATAACTTTTGGGCTCAGTTGAATAGTCCTTGGATTCAAAATTTGACTCCTAGTTACTCCAACATCTTAAATTTATGGTAATTCAATTTTCTTTAATCCCCCTTCCTTAATTACCCGTTGACCTCTTTAATTTTTCAAAAAATCTTATAATACTATTAAAATAAAAAATTTCTTCATCTTCTCGATTCTCTTTCTCTTTCATGGTTCTGTCTCTCTTCTATGGTTTTCTCTCTCACATGAAATGCCAATTATTTCACCATGTCATCGTGTCCTTCATTCATCTTCTTAACATGTACCCCCACACGAGCGTACCGAGGAAATTTGTTTTGAGACAAAAATGTGGGGAGGGAGGAGTGGGTAAAGGAGGTCGAAGGGAAAACAAATTACACTCACACTGAAGCGTACTGAGTAAATTTGTTTTAAGATAGAATTGTGGGGAGTAAGGAAGGGGAAAGGGAGGTCGAAGGAGAAGAGAGGGAAAAAACTATGGAAGAGAGAGAATCAGGAAAAAGGTTGCGGAATTTTTTTTTTATTTTATAAGGATATTTTGAGTTTTTTTTTAATTAGGATGACAACAAGTAATTAGGAGGGTCAAAAAATAAATTCCCTAAACTTTTAGTGACTCATTATTTCTCACCTACACCAAATGCGAGTTAACTATAGTGATATTCCCACAAGCAATTTCTAGTGGGTCAAGTATTTGTTTTAGTCGTGAGATATACAAGAGCTTTTTTCGGTGGAGAGGTATACCTCACGATCTCGAATTGAGTAAAAAATAATTGGAATAATAAAATAAATGCGA
The DNA here is from genome assembly GCA_037953625.1 of Crotalaria pallida. Taxonomy (NCBI): domain Eukaryota; kingdom Viridiplantae; phylum Streptophyta; class Magnoliopsida; order Fabales; family Fabaceae; genus Crotalaria; species Crotalaria pallida. The sequence continues at coordinate 150,503,094 of CM075650.1, forward strand.
TGTCCTTAGCATAGGTGGGGTGGCAAAAGCCCCACTCTTTGAGTTTTTACCCCTTTCTTTCATTTATACGCAAAATACCTCCACTTAGAAAAACATTTCATTCATTCTCCTCCTCCTCCTTCTTCTCCCATAAACTTCTCTTCAATTTCTTTATCTTTCTTCTTCTTCCTACTTATACACACTTACTCTTACTTTTAAATCATTCCCACATAAATTATTTACTTCTTCATAAATTATTTGTCTCATTTTATCTTAATTTTCTTTGTATAAAATGTGTCTTACGCCATTGTCGAAACTAACATTGGCAATTAGGGCGGGCGGGCGGGCGGGCTTGGTCCGCGCCCGCAGTTGGCCCCCAAATTTTGCGGGCATGCCCGTCCGCCCTAATTAATTTTTAGGGCCTAAAAATCTCGCCCTGCCCGCCCTAAATGCGGGCAAGGCGGGCATGCGGGCGGCCCGCATTATTGTAAAAAAATAAAAAAATCTAAATTTTCCCAAATAACCTATCAAAACATCAATATTCAGTACATACTCATATTTCCCAAGACTAAGACATATTTCCCAAATGCTACATAGTTCTTTGTTCAATTATTGCTGAAGCACACATCTCACGTGATACCAATTGATCTATCATCCGAGACTTAAGTTTCGCTTGCCCGTCCATCAACATTTGACCCACATCTTTAGAATCAATCTTAGAACAATCCACAATGTGACGACGCATAGAATTTGTCCCATATTTAGTACCACCAACTAGGTAAGTTGAATTGCAACCATTACATTTGACCTTTTTATATCCTTTGGCTTCATCCACAACTTCAACAACTATAAAATACTCCCAACATTTAGCTTTTGTTGCTCTTGGCTTTTTTACCTTAGGTTTAGCTTCATCAACATCCTCATTCTCCTCATCCTCAACATCCACATTCTCAATCACATCCTCAATAGCCATATTATCCTCAGCTACATCATGCTCTAGTTAAATAGATAGCATAAAACACATTAAAAAAAACAATTACACCAATAAAATAAACAATCACAGACTCACAACAGCAACATTAACAGTGTTTTTAACAGTGTTTTCTCACAAGAGTGACAACAAAATTAACAATAACAAGTCATAATAGCAACATTAACAATGTTATTTTTATTCTCTTTATTCCACAATTTCAAAAGCCATTCAAAACCATAAATAACTATAACCCCAAATAATCAACTAGAGGAGAAAAAGAAAAATACCTATAATCGTGGCATCTCTCTCCTGGCCTCGTGGTGGTGGTCGTCGTCGAAGCTTCCTGTTCGTCGTCGAAGCCTCCGATTCGCGATTCGCTGATGGGTTCATGGCAGATCTGGTTCGCGGTTCGTTGCGGATCCGGTTGAGTTCATCGTCGAAGCTTCCTGCTTGTGGCGTATCTAGTTGCGCTCGTGGAGGCTTCGACATGCGGCGAGCCGGCGACCGTGACGGAGAAGTTGAGAGAGAGGAGAAGAAGAAGCGACTCGCGAGAGAGAGACGGCGTGACTGCGTGAGCGAGAGAGATGGCGTGCGCGAGAGAGAGACGGTGTGAGCGAGTGAGAGGTTGAGGACTTGAGGGCTGAGGCTGTGAGAAGATGCGGCGGCTGAGAGTGTTTGTGAATTGTGAGAAGATGAGGCGGCTGAGTGAGAGGACTTGTTTGTGTTGAGGTTCACTGAGTTTTTGGTTGCCAACTACTAGGGTTAATCGTGGGCCTCAACTGAATTTTCTTTTTCCTTTGATACTGGAGTCTAAGCCTAGCACAGCAGCCCGCCCTATTTTTTTTTAAGTATGGTTCATGCCCGCGGACAGCCCGTAGCCCGCCCTATTTTGCCCGAAAAAAAACGGGCGAAACGGGCGGGCATTTTTTAAAATTAGGGCCTTAAATATGTGCCCTGCCCGCAAAAAAAAAATGCGGGCGGGCAGGCAGGGCCCGCGGGCATCGGCCCTAATTGCCAACGTTAGTCGAAACTTATTGGAACATACTAAACGCACCATTACTTTTCGATAGAGGCGTATATCAATAAAAAGACCCATGCTATTTATAAAAGTATAAAATCGTGAATCAAATCAAATGCCAGCGACTTTTCTTATAAAATATCAAATCGAACCATGAAGCGCACCGAACCAAATCTCAAATCTCAATCCATAGTTCAGATCAGTTTGGGTTCATTGATTTTTCAATTGTTTGAAACCACTTACGCATCTATTATCGGAGATCAAAGGACTTAGATTTCAGCATGTTATGTTTTATAGCTCAACCAACTATGGTGACTGTTGGGGACTGATTTAATTGATTATATGTCAAATTTAATCTAATCAAATTGATTAAAGACGCTTTGGATTGGATAGTTTGTTTGTTATTTGTTTTTACATTTATATTTAAAATATTAATTTGTTAGTTTAAATTTTTTTAAAAAGGTCTTGCTAATAATTACTATACATGTTAATATTATTATAAGTAGAAAATTAATAATATGTTTACCATGTTGTTGTTTTTTAAAATTCCAATTATTCTATGTTTCAATATTTTTTAATTACTTTTGTTTATTAGAATACTTGTTAGCATTTGCTTTTTAAAAATCTAAAATAGTGGCAAAAATTGTTCCCACGATTTTGGAGGTTAAATTTTCTCCCCGTGATAGTTTTTTTTTTTAAATTAAAATTCAAATCTTGGTATTTGACATTGAACGAATATGTGAAATTGAATCTATTCAAGTCAAACAATTTAGATACATTATTTAAAAAATAAAGTTAATCTCATTTATTAGGATTAGCAATAAGTTACTAGAAAAGAGTGATTGTTTTTTAAAGACTAATTTTACTAATTTTTGCAATTTAAATGTTATATTTTCCTTAAAATAATATTTTTTAAGTCCTTAAACTCAATTTTAAAGGCTCAAAATATAATTTTCCAAAATATATATATATATATATATATATATATATATATAGATACATTATCCATGTATGTTAATGAGTGGATAACATTGTGTAACAAAAAGCAGATGTCGGAGAAAATGTGTATAGTGACATTTTGTTGTGAATAGTACTGTTATATACTATAAATCACTAAGTAGGAATCTATAAATATGAAAATTGTACTCACTCTATTTCTGTTTTTATTTATATTTTTAAGATTTATTTATTTTTAAATATAATTTATTTTATATTTTTTCCTGTCTCAAAAAAAAAATTAAGAGAGTATTAAAAAAACAGATTTGATATATAAGAGCCGAGTTTAAGCAATTAATAAGATTCCTAAATCATTAAAAATTGTCTAATTAATTAATATTTATTTATTATTTTTAATTATACAATATCTTTTTTTATTTTCTTATTGACTCCTACCAAAACCAGTTTTTATCATTCCCAAATTACCTTCTTTTCATTCCTTCCATGTTCACCAGACACAATTCTCTTCTTACTCATCACCTTCTATGTTCACTCTTTTTTTCTTTTTTTTTTTTTTTAATATAAATTCCCAAATTACCTTCTTCTCTGTTCACTTGAATTTGAATACTCATGTTTTTATAAATCTATCAATTTTGTCTGTTTATGATTAGTTTTCTATGTGTTTTTAATCCTATTGCATGTAATAAGTTGGTGGTCTGGGTTTGTTGTGATAAGGCGCAGAGATTTCTATATGCGTATTCAATCCTATTACTAGAATAGAATTCATATAAAAATGAATCATATTGTACGGAATTTATATATATATATATATATATATATATATATATATATATAAAAGGGAGTGAACAAAGAAGGTTTCCATCGCACGTGATAAAAAATCATTCATAAACAGACAAAATTGATAGACTTACAGAAACATGAGTATTCAAATTCAAGTGAATAGACTCACAGAGAAGGAGGAAATTTGGGAATGTATATAAAGGAGTGAACAAAGAAGGTGATGAGTAAGAAGAAAATTGTGCCGTGTGAATATAGGGAAGGAGTGAATAAAGGGTAATTTCATAATTATAAAAACTAGGTTTGGTAGGAATTAATGAGAGAATAAAAAACGTACCCATCTGGCTCAAATTATAAGCAAATCCAACTACTTTTACGCTTATTAAGGAGACTACAGTTGATTGTATTTAATTTTTTCAAATTTATAAAAAAATAGAGGTATTTTAGGAAAGTAGTATTGGGAAGGAAACAAAAATTAATTAAGATTGCAATTTTCTAGAGATGTTTTAGGAAAGTGGCATTGAGAATGAAACAAAATTTAATAAAGTTAGTTAATTTTGCTTATATTTTAAATGAAGAAAAATATGTTTTTTGTTGCATATAATTCGAGCCGGAAATAGTATTATATAGTTAAAAATAATAAATAAGTATTGATTAATTAGGAGACTTTTAATGATTTAAGAATCTTATTAATTAGGGTTGAGTATACCAAAATCATTAAAAAAATGAAAATACGTGTGAGATTAAGGTAATCAATGAAGAAATATAGTATTAAATTATTGGGTTGATAATTGATTTATTTATTAGAAAAAATATTAAATCATTTTTCCTTAATTATTTTTTTATTTTTTAAAATGTTACTCCCTCCGGTCCTTATTTTAGGGTATACTTAACCGAATTACACATACTAAGGAAAGTGGTTGGTTTTATGAATTCTACGAGAATATATTGTAACATTACAATTTTAACCCCTTAGCTTTTCTTGGAAAATTCGTACTCATTAATGAACAACAAAAAACACATAGATAGTCAAAACATTTAATAAGGGCAAAAAAGAGAAAAATCAATAAATGATGCATAGAAAATATAAAGTGACTTATAATTAGGATCAAGAAAACTTTCGAGAATGTGACCTATATATAGGACCGAAGGGAGTACCTTCTTTTTAAGAAAATGGAGGAAGTAGTATATAGCCAACATTAAATAACATATATCAAATATTACTCCTCGCTGATCTTACTCCATATTTCATATTTCATATTCCTTTTTTTTTTAACTTTTTTTGTAATAATAATTACATCAATTTAAATTGTATTTAATTTATCAAGGGGACTTAGTTCAGTTGGTGTAAGGTTCCAACTGAAATATTAAGAATGAGACATGAGTGCTAATAGTCCCAGGTTTGATTTCCACTAAAAACATCCCGCTGGGAGAGCCAGCCACGCACCTCGCTCCGAATTAGTCTCAAGGGTTCCCTGGTATTAAGGGTGCTCTTGGAGATATCAGTGGTTTCGCAAGGAATACGGAAAAAAATTGTATTTAATTTTACATAAGATTAATTTTGAAACTTCAACGTATTTTTAATAATTTTAAAAATAAAAACTATCGGTAATTTTTTTTTTAATCTAAATGAACTTGTCAGAAATATTATCTCAAAAATAAGGATGGAAGGACTGGATTGAAAACATGTATTTTATTGTAATTTCTCACAGTATCTAGAACGTGTGATTCGATTTGAATTGGATTCTGATGATGATTAAAGTAGAGCTTGGAAAAGTCAAATGGATGCAAAGAAAAAAATTTGGTTTGTCCGATCACTTAGCATTTGAAATAGTGATAAAAGTACATTGAATATGAACACCTGGCAGAATCTGTTCATTGAAAAGTGTCTCCCCTTCCATGTGGAATTGTGAATCATCACATTATTTCTGCTTTTCTCTTATTAATTCTTCGGCTGGTGTTAGAGTTCTTGGTTAAGTGCTGCAACTTGATTTAGGGCCCCTTGTTTTGGTGATGATATGACTTGCTTTTGTTTTTTTTTTAATTAAGGGTATCCTCCGTTGATTGGTCTAAGATTAATTTCCATCGAGGTGTAGAGATCACCGAAGTGATTTTTATTTTTATCAATAAATTTTTTTATATTCACGACTGTGGTGGACTAAACCCCTAGCCGAGATCACAGGGTATCAGACCCTATCTATCCGAGATCACCTTACTCGCCCACTTATACTGATAGGCCGAGATCGATATCCTACATGCGATAGGCATATCCTAAGCGGCTTGAGCTTGCTCCCCCAACTCGGCCTTCACACCACTAAAGCCGACAAGGGCAGGACAACGACCGATAGGCCTCCTCGGTCACATCCTCTTATGGCTCATAATGGGCTGGATTGTCTGGGTCGTCCCTCAGCTAGTCCATTAGGGCATTCAACCACCCCTATAAGTAGTACAGTGCTACATGGGGCTCAGGTACGCTTTTTAAACTCAAAGTCCACACTGCACACACAGTGATTAGGGCAACTCAGGTAATCCTACTGATACCTGTGAAACTCAGAGAATCATACATCAACCCTAGGTCAAACCGCCTCACTAGGTCTCTCTATATGACCTTAGTGAACGACCTGATCTAGAACAAGACAACAACAAATATCGAACCCTGACATCATGGTTAAGAAATTCAATTATTTACTAAAAAAAATGGCATTGTTGGTGACTTGCTTTTGATCACACTAAATTTTCTTGGTTGGTTAAGCACGTGCGAAATTTCAACGTATATTAACTGAAATCAAACAGGTCCTTTTAGAGTGTCCAACAACCAAAACATGGACCCGCCCTTGCGGCTGCTGGTTGCACTCTAACACTGAAAAGACATTTACTAGTAGTACACTTTCTTTGTTTAAATGCATTTTTTAATCTTCCAAAGTCATTAATGTGACAATTTTATTCAACCAAATTTTTATTTTGCAGTTTAATCTCTAAAACTATCACATTTCATAATTTTAATTCCTCTTTCTAAAAAAAATTGACTATCATTAATGATCTGACAAACAATGAAGCATGCATCACACGTCCAGACACTTATTTGAAATTTCTTTTACATTTAAAAAAGAAAAATTTAATTAAAATAAATAAAAATTGACAATAAAAAAATTACATTTAGAAAACATATTGAATTAGTTTGCCTCGAAAACATAGTATTATAATTAAGGTCGGCTAACAAGTGTTAAAGTTTCTATAAAAAAAATGTCACAAGTTTCTAATTACTATTTTTTCGTAAACATAAAAGTTTCAATAATTTTTTAATATATTTAATTCTTTAACAAGTAGGAATATATTTAATTCTTGGGTCTTGCTAGGGCACTTGTTAAGGATACCAATAGTGGAAAAAATTCAAAAGTCCAAGGTATTTACTTTCTCGATAATCCAAAAAAGTGTATTTTCTCATAACTTTTAACCACATTTAGTTACTTAACAAGTACCCTAAGGGCACTCTTTAGCATTTTCCTTAATTCTTTAATACACATTTTTGTTTAAAAAATTTTATTGCTCAAATTTCAATTTTCTTAGACTTAAGTTAATTTTTACAATCGTGCTTTTATCACTCCCATCTGCTTATATATTTGTTACTAATTGTTAATATAAAAAGTAGGTGTGCTTATAAATTTGAAGATGCTGCTTAAGTGCTACGCTTTCAAACACTTTTCTATTAAAAAGTAGGAATAATTTACTACTAGCGGTATAATTGTTTGGAAAAAAATTTTGGATTGAAATTTGGTCGAGTCTTTTGACTGATCAACGGCAACAAGCAACGTAACCGCACACCTAAATCTATATAGATCATTTATTATTTTTTTTTTTTTTACAAATCTATATAGATCTTTTAGTGGTCAATTGAGTAGGTGAAATAGTTCCCCGAGATTATTAGACCATTGCCATCCCAGCGGGAGAGTGCAGATGGGGATCCCCGCGGGGAACGTCCCGTTCGGGTATCCGAGTTTGAGAATTTTTTTTCAGCGGGGGTGGGGATGGGGGAGATTTTTCCCCCGAACAAATTATGAGGCGGGGAATGGCATTGGTTTCCTCGTCCCCGACAATTTTACTTATATGCCCTTAAATATTTAGGCTTTATATAGTTAAAAAATAGGTTTTTTAGTAACTTCACATATATTATCATAATCATAATTATAATTATTATTAACGATTATTTTAACGATTTTTTAAAATTGAATCTCTTGAATTTTAACGATTATTTTTCTGTAGTGTACAAGTTTAAAAATACTATTCGACGTTGTGAATTTTATAACAGGTTAAATTGAAGTTAAGTTCCCTGTGAGGACCCGTGGGGATCCGTGGGATGGTGGGGAATGGGGATGGGGGTTAATCAACCCCCGACATGGGGAATGGGGATGAGGATGGGGGGCAAATGAGACCCGATGATGTGGAACGGGAAAGGTCTCCCCGAGCGTTCCCCGCCCTGTTGCCATCCCTAGTGCTAACTTAGTCGTTGATACTTTTTCATTGTACCAATTTTGTCCCTGAAAATTTATAAATATACATTTTATTTTTTAGGATTTTTGAATATACAAATTTGGTCCCTTAAAATTTTCGGATGTATCAATTTGGTCATTAAAACATGAGGAGCCAAGTTGGTATGAAATAAAATTTCGAGGGACTAAATTGGTATATTCAAAAGTCTCGAGGGACTAAATGTGTATTTATAAATTTTTAGAAACTAAATTTGTACAATAAAAAAATCAGAGACTATATTGCTATTTTACTATTTTTTTTTTTTTATAAATTTCAGAAGATAATGTTAAGGATAAATTTTTGAATGTATTAAATTACTTTCACGAAAAATCATGTATTTGAAAAATCAAAATATCTTTAAGATATACTTATGTTATTAGTACCTTAAAGTTGAACGCTTTTTGGTTTTCGTCTCTAAAAATTTATTTGGCTGAGACCGATTTTTATTTTTCAAAAAAAAAAAAGTTCTGGTCAATTTCGTTAGAATGTGATGTTAATTGTTAACGTGACTAACAAAACACCACATGATAGGAATATGTGGCACTGAAGGACTACTTAAAATGGACCAACCCCAAGCCCAAAAGGTTTAACCTAAGGCATACACTTATGGCTATATAAACTCTTGTTTTCAAATAGTAGATTTCGATGTGAGACTTCCCTTTTTTTCCTATTTCTTATGGGCATTCATGGATCGGTTCGGTTCTATTTTTATGGAAAAGTCTATTTTTATGGAAAAAGTCAGTCGATACAAAGATAAAAATTATGTTATGTTTGGTTCGGTTGGTTTAGATTAAGAAATCCGATCCGATCCGATCCAAAATTTATATTCAGTTTCGGTTTGGTTTGGTTTGGTTCGGTTCACAACTTAATGTGCTAAGTACAACGATGTGACGTTTTTAGTAAATTTGGTAAAAATGTTTAATGACAATTTAATGTTATCGATCTACTTCATTCTCCTTGCAACAAAAATAGATGATGTGCAGGATTTGTTAAATAATTTTGTTTGTATATGCATATATGTTTTTAAGCAAAAAAATGCATAATATGTAGAGTTTTTACCTAAGATCCTTACAAATTTTCAAGATAGTAATAAAACATCGGTTCAGTTTGATTTTGAAAAGTAAATCCGTAATCCGATTTGATCCGATTGGTTTTCATTTTTCCTAATCCAAACAAATTCATTCTTAATTGGTTTTTTTTTGGATTTCGGTTTTTTTTGAATCGGTTTTTCGTTATCCATTGAATCGGTTTGGATTCGAACACCCATGCTGTTTCCAATCAATTCATCATGCAAACTTTTCCTTCTTGAATAAAACCATATCTTCCATTGTCTCGGACATGCTTGGCACAACTACATTCTTGCCACCGTAGGAGGAGATCACCATGATGCAAATGATACATTCTTGCCATTGTTTAATACTTTGTTTGCCTTAAATATCTCATTGGTTTTACTAAAATATTTGTTTTGTAATTCTGTGATGATGCCACATATCACTTCCAATAACATGGAATTGAACTTCACTAACTCACAGTTGCTAACAATATCTCCATACAAGCTGAGTTACCAATTGAGCATGTACACAAGGAAGATACAACAAACAACAAACTTTTAAAATCTTTACTCATTGTCTAATTGGTTCACCATCTTGCAGTAATGAAACAGCTTCCATAATGAAAACAAATAAAGCATCATCCAGACTAAAGCATTATTTAATTATGTTTTAGAGGCCATAACGAAAAAATGTCTCACTGCTATTAAACGCATTTGTATTTAGTTTTCATAACGAAAAACAAATAAATTAAAATTGAATGCTTTTGTATGTATTTACTATTTAGTATCCATTGATGCTATTAAACGCATTTAGAAGAAAACAAAGGAACTACCGAACTAGGTGACATGTCTCAATGCAAAACACGAAATTGTGGACACTACAAGAAACTTGGCCAATTGCAACGACAAAAGTCGTTGCTAAAGATAAAAAATCGTTGCAAAAAAGATTTTTCGCAACGACATCAATCGTTGCTGGTCAGGGCGTAGCGAAAAGTATTGCAACGACAAGCCTTTGTTGCGATTCACACCTATTTTGCAACGACATTTGTTGTTACAAATGCTTTGTCGTTGCAAAAAATGCAACCACAGTGACATGGCTTACCTTTTAGGTAACGACATTTGTCGTTGCTAATGACTTATTATCATTGACAATGACATTTGTCGTTACAAATGATACCGTATTGCTGACATGGCTTCTCATTTGGGTAACGACAATTGTCGTTGCAGTAAACTTATCTCTATGGCAACGACAATTTTTTCGTTGCAATTGATGTTATTCTTTAAAAAAAATTAATTATCAAATTGTTTATATAATGAACATTATGTATTATTTCATACTTGACATCAGTTTGTCAACTTTCATTTTTTATTAATAAAAAGATAGTGTCACAATCTTTGACATCACTTGATCAAAACAAAAACTAAAAATATACAAAGTTATGGCATTGGCATTAAATGTATTAATTCTTTTCAAGCACAACTATCATGAATCCTAACACTTGAAGAGCAAAAATCAACCATTAATATTCAATAGTTCTAGATACTCTTCTTGCTGGAAACACTTCGTAGTTCTTGTAGCCCTTGAAGTCATACTTTAGAATTTCCACTGCTTGGACACGCTTCAACTTATCCATGACCCGTAGTATAATTGTTCAATATCAAAAGCTTCTGTCGATATTAGCAACATGCATTAGAAGTCTGCACAAATTCAAATTCAATGTATGCAAATTTAGAATTGTAGGGATCAATGAAAGTTAATGTGCAAACCTTGTAGGAGGCTATGTTTCCCCACCCGCATACTAGATGACCATTAGCAATCTACTACTTCAGGATCTTCTCCTCTGTCACTCGTCTGAAATATCAATGTATAGAAATTGGTTATGTTTTACTTAAAAAATTGGATCACAACTTCATTGTCTTTATAGATAGCAATATCAAAAGTGTCCAACATTAGATTTAATTAGAGCTTAAATATGCAACATCCTTAAATCGGAATAGAAACGAAGAAACCATTTTTAACTTACAAAAGCTGTGATAGCTAAACCAGAAAGAAAAATTCATAAAATCATTTACAGAATACAAAATCAGATTCCTCTTTTAGGGATTGAGCAACTACTATTTATAGCTAGTAAATCAGTCCTAATTGCAATCTATATTTGTTAGTGTTAACTGGAATCAATAAGAATTTACTAATAGCAGTATGCCAGTATATACTATCTACATTTGTCAATATCATAGATATACCAAGAGCACCTTATGGGCTCCAAATGCAATATATGTTCCACATGTGAGCATGTCTCAGGATATTTTTCTGCACTCCAGATATACTTTGGCTGCACCAGTGCTGAGTGCTCATGGGGCAACACTAAGCATGACAGCTGCCACAACAAACCAAAAAAATAGTCACTATGCATCAATTGACAAAGTAAAGAAAATGCCAACTCTGTCCTGTGAAACTTTCATGTTACATTTTGTTAGTGCTGGATTGAAGTTGGGAGCTAAAATTCTGATCACAACTCACATTGGTTCGCTAATTTTAGTGGAGGTCTGTGTAATTTCAGTATTTCAGTATCTCCACTTATGTGAGGTGAGTGTAATGATAACATAAACCTCTGTGGAGATTGGTGTAAACTTTTAAAGAAGAGGGATGCTCAATATAATTCCAGTTCATAAATAATAACAATGCTATTTGCAACAGCCATGATTCCAGTTCATAAATAAAAAATAAAAACACTAATCCTATTCTGTGCCTTGAAAACTAGCATTTTATCAGTGTCATTTATAAATACATTCTTTAGTGACAAAATGGTAGTCTAGTAATAACAGAAGGGACAAGATATTTTAATTGCTCAAAATCAAAAATATAAATAATGAAACTCGTGAAGCTCACCATGAACAAATGTAAAATCTTTTACATGCCTCATATCCATGTCACGTAGACTTATCCTATAAGATGACTCAATGCAAGCAGCAGACACACCTCCAGAACCCAAGGCATCATCCTCCCCAACCACACCAGAACCAGCCTGACGCAATAAAACATGGAAAAAGAAATTAATTAAAGACAATAAAAGATATACTTAACAAAGAAAAAATCTCATGAGAAAATACACTAATAAAATGAATCACAATTAATGCTTCTTATAGCAGATTCTAATAGTTAGCTGCATTGTATAATTCAACAGAGCAAGTTATAACTTATAACACTTGCAGTTAGGTAGATTCTAGGCTATGGTGTTGCATCAGCGATAATCATGCATTGTATAAGAGAGAGACAGAGGGGGAGGCATGAATTGCATAAAGAATGATTATGACTGCAATACGGTTATAAAATTGTTAGAGGAAGAGACAGCATAAATCAATAGATTAGTTGTTCCTTATTGCAACGAAAAGGTTGGAAGTAATTGACATTACTCTTTATTCTCAACTGACAAAGCAATAAGCCAACACACTAACTGTTTTAAGTATTATCCAATATGCTTGGTCCTAGACAATAAATGATAAAAAAATGGCAACAACAATACTGGAAAAAAACACGTAAACTATAAAATTGGCACATATAGAAATTATTAAACCAAATAACACAGCCACGACAAAACCTTGCCCAATTTTGCAAAAGGAACTACATTAGAAAGGAATAAACATAGAACTCGGGGACAATAGATCAAAGTATAAGTACCTCTACTTATGTTCTAAAGTAAAAACACAACATTTGAGCAGAAAAGACAGCCTAAAATACCAAGCATAACACAAATCAAGATAAGAGAATGATGAGAAATGTGTAATAAAAAGGAACAATGGGAACATATCTAGCAAGGTAGCAGCAACAAAGAGTAACACAAAATTCTATGGTACACTTAATAAGATCGTGGGATAGTCTTATACATTAAGATAATATAAGATTGAAAAGAAAACAATACAAAGCATCCATCCCATCTTAAACCGCTAATAACTGAATCTCTCCAACAGGAACCAAAAAAAACCAAAAAAGACAACACACCACACTCAGTCTCCCTTCTTTCTAAAGGAGTATCCCTCGGTAAGCCTAGCCTTCCCGCCTTTCGGCTAGCACAAGACAGTCTAGCAGTTGCCACACACCACCACAGTATGAGAGTGGCTAATCACAGTGGTTCTGCATACAAGTTAACAAAAAAAAATTAACACTTCGATCAAATTCACACCAACGTAAATAAATAACAATTACGAAAAGAAATCAAGCAACAAAAAAATCCAACTTACATATTGAAACATCCTTGGCACTTAACATCCTGCAACACGAGAGAAAAACAAGGGAAAAAACTAATTAAAATCCCAAAAAAAATTGGTTATTTGAATAATTAAGAGAGAGTTTTATATACCATGAAGAAGGAGTTTGGAGTTTGAATAAGATGCTTAAGCTTGTGCTTCCCCTTCTCAATATCAGCTGTGGGATTTAGCAAATCATCAATATCGTTATGAAGAACCTATACTCAACCACCCAAAACCACAACATTAATTACATAATATAATTAATAAACAAATGAAAAAAAATGTTTAAAACTATATGATAAGATTTGTTAAAGTAACAAACATGAACAAAGAGCAGAAGGAAAAACATATGAATCTCATTTTTTTGATCTGAAGAAGCGGGGAACAAGGAAGACAAGTTACTAACCATTTTGGCAGAAAGAAAATATGAGGCGGCCCAAAGAAAACCTCTAGTGTGTAAAACTAAAACCCTAGTTTAGCGGATGCGGCAGCAAGAGAGATTAGAGACGAAGGAGGAAGAGACAAACCTTGGTGGCGCAAGGAGGAGAACCAGCGAATCAGAGGGAACTGCAGCGGCGGAAGAGAGAAGACGAACTGCTGCTGCAACGAACCAGAGGGAAGACAAACCAGAGAGAACCGTCGTGAGAGGAGACGGCGGCGGAACGAAGAAGATGAAGAACGCAGAGCGGGTTTTCTTTGTGAGCGTTAGTTTATGTGACTCTAGGTTTTGTTTCAATTGAAAACTTCAAACTCGATCTACATTATATCAGTACGATTGGGAGTTCACGGAGGTATCACGATGGTGAGGTGGTGATGGTGCCATCGGCAGCAACATTGAACCGGCGGTAAAGAGCTCGTGAGAGAAAGTGGGTCGAAAGAAAGAGAAAGACGAGAGGTTGGGTTGCTGCGACTGATGTGAGGGAAAGGGGCATTAGGGTTCCCTTATTAAAGCCTCCCAGCGTAATTTTTTTTTGTTAATTTTTTTTTTTAAAAAATCTAATCTCTTTAGCAACGACAGATCTTGTTGTGTAAACAAGTCGAACTTTATTGCAACGTCATTTTGCAACGACTAAAAAATGTCGTTGCGTAAAATATTGTTTCGCAACGACATTTCGAAGTCGTTGCAAAACACCTATTTTATGCAATGACATTTTTAAGTCGTTGCAAAATGTCGTTGCAATGAAAGGGTTTTCTTGTAGTGGGATGAAGGAGGGTTCAATTTGATCCTACTGAATTATTGACTCAAGTTCCTTATGCGAAGAGGCCCACCTTACGAGATTTATCATTTGCTCTAAAAAATAAATAAGACGTCCCTTTAGCTTTTTGACACCACTCAAGTGCACTTAAACTTTTTATGAAGGAAGAAAACATGAGAGCTAGGCTCAAGTTTTGTTTATCAATTTTGGAAGGTGATACATTGCCCGATGATCCAACTTTATAACACTTGTTATAGGCCCGTGCAATGCACGAATTGTTTATTATTAGTAATTAATTGAGATTTCACAAAAAATAATTCCATTAGATTATTTTGGTAGTTCAAATAAGTGATGATCATTTTGGGTTTTAGAGTTAAATTAGTACCAATTTATTAATAAATATAGAATATGTTATTAAAAACCTAATGATAAAATTCGGGAAAACCTAGTAACGATATAATGTAAGGTTCTTTTTATTGTCTTACGGTGCAACTGTCTTCTTTTAATATAACACTGAATAACATTATATATTAATTCTTTTGCCTCTTTTGTTTTTCGGTTGAATTTTGGACTGCACCATCTTTATTAGATATACGTTCTAAAGTTTTTTTTAGTGTTGTTAATATTTTTCATTATGCAGATGACGTTATCACATGTAAATGATAAAGTTTGCTGTAATTTTTTTTTGGCTTTTTTAAGCGATAGGTCTCTAAACTTAGGAGATGTTTTGGATTTAGTCCTTAATCTTTTTTTTTGTTGGATCTGGTCCCTAAACTTTAACGTTGTTTGGAACTAGTCCTTCCGTTAACCCAAATTAAAGTTAACTCCGTTAGTGTCTTCCAATAAGATATTGCCACGTGTCGCAACTTGCAATTTTTTTTGGCTTTTTTGACTTTGAGGTCCCTAAACTTAGGGGGTAATTGAATTTAGTCCTTATCCTTTTTTTCGTTGGATCAGGTCCCTAAACTCCGGACCATTTTGGATTAAGTCCTTCTGTTAGTTTTAATCTAACATCGTTGTTGGAAACCAATAAGCGGGCTAAGCAAATACTAGAGGGGGGGGTGAATAGTATTTTGAAGCACTAATACCAAATATTTCGATTGATAATTGAAGAATGGAGCTAAGACTGAATTTTTTGGAATCAGACACAAAAGACTCGAGTCTTTTGTGAAATACTCGAGTTTTTCAGTGATGAACAACTCGAGTCTTTTCTGAAATACTCGAGTTTTTCCTATCAGATAGCAGAAAAACCAGAAACGAAAATTCAGCAATTTAACTCAAATCAATTCAATAATAAACAGGAACTTATCCAACAGAATAGCAAGCAATCTAAATAACTTTTAAACACAAAGATTCCTTGAACTTGCTACCTAATTGTATAAATCCTAATTGATTGAAATGACTTAAGTCTATTGAGCTAGAAAGTAGATTCAAAGCAATAAACCAACACTCAAGCAATTTTATCCTGGTTCACTCCAACAATGAGCTACATCCAGTCCTCCTAATCACTTAGTAGTTTCTACTAATAATCAAATTGTTAGAAATTACAAAGGATTGCTTGAGAATGGCCTCACTCAACCTAACCCTTTCAAGAGTGTACCAAACTCTTGATTTCTACCCCAATTTGATTCCGGTGATTGAAGAACTCTTCACAAAGCTTCCTTGAACTCCCTTCAAGAAACTCCACCGGGCTAGGAACCTCCTAGTCTTGTGCTTGAGAACCTCTCAAGACTTCCAACACCCTAAGCCACTTAGGGTTTGCTTGGGAACAATCCAAGACTTTGAATAATCAAGCTTTTTGTATGTGTATTACTAATCTCACAATGGATTAGCACAAATAAGCACAGCTCAATGTAAGAATTGAGGCCTAAAACTCAACTTGGAATAAAATGACAATATGAGTGAGAAGTTGAGCTTTTTGGGAATTAACACTTGAGAAGAGGAAATTATGAAAGCTTGTAATCAATGATGTGTTGTTGTCTTGTTTGTTCTTGCACAAATTCAAAGAGAAATTTTACAATAAGGTTCAGAATTCTCTCTTGGGGTTGAATGAGACTCAAATGTCCTCAATTGGGTTTTTGAGTCTCTCCAACGTTCATTTTTGCTGACTGGACAAAAATACTCGAGTCTTTTTGGTCGGTCACGAGTGAATTGGTGCACGAACAAGACTAACGGTCATATTTGCTGACCTGGCACAAATACTCGAGTTTTTCTATAAATACTCGAGTATTTTGATCAGATATGGGAAAAATTATTTTTCAATTTTATTTTTCCTCTCAAGTATTAATTTTTGGTCAATCTCAACTTAATAAACATATAAAAATTTATTCCTAGAAGAGACTAACTATTTCTATCCACTCTCAACCACTCTCAACATAAATTAGAAATTTACAATTAATATTTGATTGAGAATGATTGGGCACTTGTCTTCTTTTCTTGACTTCTTGTTGATGTTGATGTTGCAATATCTTCAAGGCATGATTTGTTAATTATTTTGTCATCATCAAAACATAATCTACCTAATTAGGAGCATTGAATTCACAATCTCCCCCTTTTTGGTGATGACAAAATAATTAACACTTGTACCATTTGTTGAGCTTGAATCCACTTGAAAATGCAACTCCCCCTCACTATATGATACTTTTCACCTATCTAAAAATTCAGCTTGTGCAAGATGTTATGACAATTTAATTTTAGCACCAAGCCTATGGTATTAGAGTTTTTAACAATTATCAGAGTATATACCATAATTAGAGATTTTAGGTGCAACAATATCAAGACAAGACAAGTGTAATATCTCTCCCCCTTTTTGTCATACGCCAAAAAGATGTAACAATTTAGAAAAAGATCAAGGGAGGAGAGGTGCATAATCGGAAAACCCCATAACCAACTATGCAAAAAAAATAGACTTAATAATAAATATAAAGAGCTCCCCCTGAAGCTTTGCACAAACATCATAATGAAGACCAAATTCATTAACATAAAAACATCATAAAAGGTCCAAATCAAAGGTGCAATAATAAACCCAAAGTCTCAAAACACCAAGTTCTCAAAATACAGAAAATGTAACAAAGACCAACATGATAAAAACAGAATGAAAACTAAGATAAAATCCAAAGGTCAACATCATCAAAACATCGAAGGAGCCGGAGCATCTGGAGGAGAATAAAACCGAGAGAAGAGTTGAGAGGATGAAAAACTAGTAAGATTTGACAAAACTTTGAGGAAAATCTGAGTTTTGAGGAGAGAGATATGAGAAAACCGAGAGAGAAGAGGGTCGCAAAAACTCGAACAGTTCAAAATACTCGAGTACATTCATAAATACTCGAGTTGTTCTTTAGGATATACTCGAGTTTTTGAAAATATACTCGAGTCGATCGTGACTCAGCCCAGATTTCCCCAGAAAACTCGAGTAAAAATTGAAAAACTCGAGTTTGGTCCGAAAGTTCAAATTTCAGGAAAACGCAAAATACTCGAGTTTTTGGAAAATACTCGAGTTTGGTCTGAAAGTTCAAAAAATGGGGGTTTCGAAAGACTCGAGTGTTTTGAGAAACACTCGAGTATTTTTCTCAGACCCTGATTAAAAACTTTTTCAATTTAAAACTGATTTAATTTTGAATTAAAATACTCGAGTGTTTTTGGAAAAACTCGAGTATTTTGATAGAACAGAAAGTAAAAACTCAGTTTTAAAAGACCAAACACAAATCAAACACAAATGCTTCATTACCAACTTGGAATACAGTACAGAATCACACACAATTAACATATACAATTTCAAATATCATCAAGGACAATTTAACTAAGAATCAATAACACATTAGAGTAAGACTAATATGGTGATTTTCCAAAAATGACACACAATGCAATTAGCCTATATTAGCTTCATCTAAAATACCAAGTTCTCTCCTAATATGATAAAAGGTGTCCCTTGGTAGAGGTTTTGTAAAAATGTCGGCTAATTGATTTGTGGTACTAACAAATTCAATTGTGCAATCACCCTTTTGTACATGATCTCTCAAAAAATGATGTCTTATTTCAATGTGTTTAGTTCTTGAGTGATACACCGGATTCTTAGTCAAATTGATTGCACTCGTGTTATCGCATCTAATCGGAATATTTTCAAGTTTCAAACCAAAATCCGATAATTGTTGTTTCATCCATAACAGTTGAGCACAACAACTACCGGCTGCGATATATTCCGCTTCGGCGGTAGAAAGAGCGACACAAGCTTGCTTTTTAGAAAACCATGACACCAATGAACTTCCCAAGAAATGGCAAGTACCACTGGTGCTTTTGCGATCAAGCTTGCATCCGGCGAAGTCGGAATCCGAGTAACCAACTAGACTAAGATTGGCATCAGCAGGATACCATAAACCAGTGTTAATTGTTCCTTTTAGATACTTAAATATATGTTTAACTGCGGATAGGTGAGATTCTTTAGGATTAGCTTGAAATCTAGCACACATGCATACACTAAACATAATATCCGGTCTAGATGCAGTGAGATATAGGAGACTACCTATCATACCCCTATACTTACTAACATCAACCGGTGTACCTTGTTCATCCTTGTCTAGGTAGCATGATGTGCTCATTGGAGTGTAGGCTTCCTTGCACTTGTCCAATCCGAATTTTTCAAGGAGCTCTTTGCAATATTTCCCTTGATGCACAAATATCCCCTCCTTGACTTGCTTTATTTGTAAGCCTAGGAAGAACTTGAGTTCTCCCATCATTGACATTTCGAATTCCTTTTTCATCAAATTTGAAAACTTTCTACAAAGAGACACGTTAGTAGCACCGAAAATGATATCATCAACATAGATTTGTACTAACAAAATGTCATCCTTGGTTTTATAAATAAATAATGTATTATCAACCTTCCCTCTTTGAAACTTGTTTTCTAATAGAAAGGAACTCAATCGATCATACCAAGCTCTAGGAGCTTGTTTCAATCCATAGAGTGCCTTTTTCAATTTATAAACATGGTTTGGAAATTCACTATTTTCAAAACCGGGGGGTTGTTTGACATACACTTCTTCATTTATAAACCCATTCAAGAAAGCACTTTTAACATCCATTTGATATAAAGTGAATTTCATGATTGAAGCATAAGCAAGTAAAATTCGGATTGCTTCAAAACGTGTTACCGGAGCAAAGGTCTCATCATAATCGATACCTTCCTCTTGGTTGTACCCTTGAGCTACTAGTCTAGCTTTGTTTCTTATAATCAACCCGGATTCATCAAGTTTGTTTCTATAAATCCATTTAGTACCAATTATGGTATGATCATCGGGTTTAGGGACTAGATCCCAAACTTCATTTCTTTCAAATTGGTTTAATTCTTCTTGCATAGCAAGAACCCAATGATCATCCTCAATGGCCTTTTTAATTGAATCGGGTTCAATTTGAGAAACAAATGAGACATAGTGGCAAATGTTTTGAATAGACCTACGAGTAAGTACTCCCTTTGACATATCTCCTATGACTTTGTCTATAGGATGAGCCTTGACCGATTTCCAAGTTGGAGGAAGTTCTTCCCTTACTTCTCCTTCATCAACTTTTGAATTCTCTCTCTCTTTTTCTTCTTTTGAAAAGACAATGCCATCTTCACTAGCATCACATAAAATACTATCTTCTTTTGAAGACTCATTAAAAACCACATGAATTGATTCCTCAATAGTTAAAGTTCTTTTATTGAAAATTCTATAAGCTTTACTATGAGAAGAATAGCCTAAAAATATGCCTTCATCGGATTTGGAATCAAACTTGCCAATGTGTTCTTTTCCATTATTTAAAACAAAAACTTGGCATCCGAAGACATGAAAATGAGATATATTTGGCTTTCTTCCCTTGTAAAGTTCATAGGGGGTTTTATCCAAAGAGGACCTTATCAAAATACGATTTAAAACATAACAAGCCGTATTGACGGCATCGGCCCAAAAATATTGAGGTACTTGAGAATCATTTAACATGGTTCTAGCAAGTTCCTCTAGCACCCTATTTTTCCGCTCTACCACTCCGTTTTGTTCCGGAGTCCTTGGTGCGGAGAATTGATGCTCAATACCATTTTTTGCACAAAATCTATCAAATTTGTGGTTTTCGAATTCACCACCATGATCGGTACGAATAATAATTACTTTTTGATTTACTTGGTTTTGCAAAAGTTTGACATGATGTTTAAAAGATTTGTAGGTCTCACTCTTAGTAGTTAAAAATAAAGTCCAAGTAAACCTAGAGAAGTCATCAACAATCACCAATGCATAATAGTTGCCACCAAAGCTTTTTATTTGTGATGGTCCAAACAAGTCCATATGAAGCATTTCTAATGGCCTTGATGTGGACATAACCATTTTTGATCCAAAGGTGTTTTTAGTTTGTTTACATTTCTTGCAAGGGGAACAAACACCTTCAATAGAAAAATTTAGCTTTGGTAAACCAACTACTAGATCTTTAGATTGAATTTTCTTCAATTGGTTTACATTTATATGAGCGGTCCTACGATGCCATAACCAAGTGTCATTTTCTTTGCTCACTAAACAAGTAGAGACTAAAGAAGTGACTTTGTTCAAATCAACTAAGTAAGTATTATTTGACCTTTTACCAACAAATTTGATTGATTCATCTTTGTCACTTTTAATGAGGCAATGGGTAGAGGTAAAAACTACATGATTGCCAATATCACATAATTGGCTTATGCTCAAGAGATTATGTTCTAATCCTTGAACATAGAGCACATTATCAATAATCAAGTTTGAAGAGTTTCCGATTTTACCAATACCAAGGATTTTGCCTTTGTTGTTGTCCCCATAAGTGACATAACCCTTTTCCTTTGGAGTAAGCTCAATGAAGTGCCGCTTATCTCCCGTCATGTGCTTCGAACATCCACTATCAAGATACCACAATTGTTTTCCCGTTCGAAGACACACCTACAAAATGCAATCACTTGTTCACTTTGGGTACCCAAACAATGTTGGGTCCCTTAGGGTTAGTGTTGGGACTTTCTCCTTTCTTAATCCACATATAAGTGCCCTTATTCATTTCAAACTTCTTAATATGGCACTCAATGTTGATATGTCCAACTTTTCCACAATAAGTACAAGTTGGTCTCTTTGATGAGTTTTTCTTAGAAAATGTTCCAACCACCTTGTACTTTTTGTCCTTTTTATGAACATATCCTAAACCGGTTTTGTTGTGATTATGTCTTTGAGAGTTCAACAACCGGTTGAGGTTTCTATCACTATGTGAGATTGTGAGTTTGTTTTTCAACTCTTTCACTTCTTTTTCAAGTTCATCACATCTCTCACATGAAGTGATAATTTCCTCATGATTTGCACAATCACTTTGATGACTAGAATTAATAAGTTCCAAGGATTCATTTTGAAGTTTCAACTCATTTATAGATTTTTGCAATTCATCAATTTCATGTTGAAACTCCAAAATTTTCTTTCCTTTTTCCTTATTAATTTTAGCAAGCCTTTTAAATTGAATTAACATTTCATTGTAGGCTTCTTGCAAATCATCATAGGAAATGGAGTTTGAAGAGGAACAAGAAGAGCTAGAGGTTACCTCATCATCACTTTCACTCATGCCATGATTAGCTCTTGATGAGGACTCATGATTGTTCTTGGCCATGAGACAAAGGTTTGCATTTTCATCACCGGAGCTACTTGAAGACGATTCATTGCTCTTCTCCGGTGCATCCCAAACAATGTATGCACGCTTCCCTTTGGTCTCTTGGGTCTTCTTGTCATTCTTCTTCAAGAATGTGGCACATTCCATTCTTATGTGACCAACCCCACCACATTCATGACACTTAACTCCATCATTGGTACTCTTTTCTCTTTGTTTGGAGTCTTTGGTTCTCTTGAAATTGCATGAAGATCCACCTTTCTTCCCTTTGAAAAATTTGTTGAATCTTTTCACAAACATCCCAAATTCTTCTTGATTTGGTTCACCATCGGAATCTCCACTTGTAGAGCATTCTTCAACTTCTTTTGTAGCTTTAGTTGAAGCTTTGAGTGCTATGCTCTTTTTCTTTTTGTCCGATTCCTCATGCATCCCAAGTCTTGTAAGTTCCATCTCATGCTCTTGGAGTTTGCCAAACAAAGTGGCTAAGTCCATGCTATTTATGTCTCTTGATTCCTTGATGGCGGTTACCTTGGGTTGCCAACTCCTATCAAGACATCTTAGAATTTTGTTAGTAGTTTCACCATTGCGAAATACTTTTCCCAAGGAAATCAAATGATTAACAATGTGAGAGAATCGCTTTTGCAAGTCACTAATGGTTTCATTTGGCAACATGTGGAACAATTCATATTCGTGAGTTAGAGAATTCAATCTTGCATCTCTAACCTCACTTGTTCCCTCATGTGTGACTTGCAAAGTATCCCACATTTCTTTTGCCGATTTACATTGGGAAACTCTATAAAATTCATCATGGGATAGAGCCGAAAAGATGATGTTTTTAGCTTTTAAATCAAATGAGACTTTTCTCTTTTCATCATCATTCCAACTACTCCTTGGAATTTCAACAATTTCATCATTTATTTTCTTTTTGGGAATGAAAGGACCATTTTCAATTGCATCCCAAATATCCATATCAATTGCTTCAATAAAAACTTTCATGCGAGTTTTCCAATAAACATATCCTTCACCATTAAATAGTGGAGGACGGTTTATTGAAGCTCCTTCTCCACCAAAGTTATTGCTAGAGCCCATTAAGTTTCCAAAAGGATCTTTTTCGAAAAAGTTGTTACACTCGATCTTTCGACCGAGCTCTGATACCACTTGTTGGAAACCAACAAGCGGGCTAAGCAAATACTAGAGGGGGGGTGAATAGTATTTTGAAGCACTAATACCAAATATTTCGATTGATAATTGAAGAATGGAGCTAAGACTGAATTTTTTGGAATCAGACACAAAAGACTCGAGTCTTTTGTGAAATACTCGAGTTTTTCAGTGATGAACAACTCGAGTCTTTTCTGAAATACTCGAGTTTTTCCTATCAGATAGCAGAAAAACCAGAAACGAAAATTCAGCAATTTAACTCAAATCAATTCAATAATAAACAGGAACTTATCCAACAGAATAGCAAGCAATCTAAATAACTTTTAAACACAAAGATTCCTTGAACTTGCTACCTAATTGTATAAATCCTAATTGATTGAAATGACTTAAGTCTATTGAGCTAGAAAGTAGATTCAAAGCAATAAACCAACACTCAAGCAATTTTATCCTGGTTCACTCCAACAATGAGCTACATCCAGTCCTCCTAATCACTTAGGAGTTTCTACTAATAATCAAATTGTTAGAAATTACAAAGGATTGCTTGAGAATGGCCTCACTCAACCTAACCCTTTCAAGAGTGTACCAAACTCTTGATTTCTACCCCAATTTGATTCCGGTGATTGAAGAACTCTTCACAAAGCTTCCTTGAACTCCCTTCAAGAAACTCCACCGGGCTAGGAACCTCCTAGTCTTGTGCTTGAGAACCTCTCAAGACTTCCAACACCCTAAGCCACTTAGGGTTTGCTTGGGAACAATCCAAGACTTTGAATAATCAAGCTTTTTGTATGTGTATTACTAATCTCACAATGGATTAGCACAAATAAGCACAGCTCAATGTAAGAATTGAGGCCTAAAACTCAACTTGGAATAAAATGACAATATGAGTGAGAAGTTGAGCTTTTTGGGAATTAACACTTGAGAAGAGGAAATTATGAAAGCTTGTAATCAATGATGTGTTGTTGTCTTGTTTGTTCTTGCACAAATTCAAAGAGAAATTTTACAATAAGGTTCAGAATTCTCTCTTGGGGTTGAATGAGACTCAAATGTCCTCAATTGGGTTTTTGAGTCTCTCCAACGTTCATTTTTGCTGACTGGACAAAAATACTCGAGTCTTTTTGGTCGGTCACGAGTGAATTGGTGCACGAACAAGACTAACGGTCATATTTGCTGACCTGGCACAAATACTCGAGTTTTTCTATAAATACTCGAGTATATACTCGAGTCTTTATCAAAATACTCGAGTATTTTGATCAGATATGGGAAAAATTATTTTTCAATTTTATTTTTCCTCTCAAGTATTAATTTTTGGTCAATCTCAACTTAATAAACATATAAACATTTATTCCTAGAAGAGACTAACTATTTCTACCCACTCTCAACCACTCTGAACATAAATTAGAAATTTACAATTAATATTTGATTGAGAATGATTGGGCACTTGTCTTCTTTTCTTGACTTCTTGTTGATGTTGATGTTGCAATATCTTCAAGGCATGATTTGTTAATTATTTTGTCATCATCAAAACATAATCTACCTAATTAGGAGCATTGAATTCACAATCGTTACCCTGGGGAAATTTTTATGCCACGTGGACCAATAAATTAATGCCACATGGAATTTTTCTTTTAAAATTGAAAAATTACAAAAAATAAATAAAATTAAAAAAAAACAGACTCTTGCTTCCTCCTTCTAGCTGCTCGATCAGCATGAGTTTATTCCTAGAACTCAAGCATTTGTTAATCCATCCACCTGCATCATATCTGTTCCTTTTAGCTTATTATTACCTGATTTGAAGCACAACTAAACCAAGCATCATAAATAGACCCACCATGCCACAAAATTTTTCCGGCCAAAATGTGAACCACCTTCCATATCTTTCTCTTGTTCCTCGTCGTGCTCGATCGTCTCGTTAAGGCTTGACATCATGGTTTCTTCACCTTGCTTAGGGGGTGACATTGTTTTTCAGAATATAAAGATCTAAACAAAAAAAAAGAACACACATAGTGTCAAGTGATAAAAACTGAGTTAGACACCTACCAAACCTTCATCATCAAACTCTAAAGTAATAAAAAATTTTGTGTCAATCAAAGATACTTGTTGCCTTTCTTCCTCCCTCCAGACTCTGCATATGACGCGCCGCTAAGAAGAAGGTGGAGGAAGCGGAGAAGAGGGCGGAGGCTGGAAAGCAGAGGACGCTTAGGTTGTTGAGGGTTCGAAGTTGCGAGGCTGCTGCACGGTGAAGGAAGCGCGACTGGTCTCCTTCGGTGTCGCATCAGATTTGCAAAGAAGATGACCAAGCGAAGGATGAAGAACGAAGAGGATCTTCGGGGTCGCCGCCGCAACTAGGTTCCAGGGGCGTTGGCTATAACTAGCGCCGCTGCACATCATCAAGCGAACTCGTGACTGTGACAATGATTTTTGCTGTAAACCGAAGCAAGCACAAAACTCAAATCGAGGCGCGACCTTGAGGACGGTGGCGAAAACTTCTCAAATCGTTACCCTGATGGAAGTGGTGAGCGCTCGAGACATCACGACCATGACCATGATGCATTTCGTCGCAAACACGTTGTATTCCCATCGTTTAAAAAAAATCAATTTTTTTTAAATTTTATTTATTTTTTTGTAATTTTTAAATTTTAAAAGAAAAATTCCATGTGGCATTAATTTATTGGCCCACATGGCATAAAAATTTCCTCAGGGTAACGGTGTTAGATTAAAACAAAAGGACTTAATCCAAAATGGTCCAGAGTTTAGGGACCTGATCCAACGAAAAAAAGGATAGGGACTAAATTCAATTATCCCCCTAAGTTTAGGGATCTCAAAGTCAAAAAAGTCAAAAAAAAATGCAAGTTGGGACACGTGGCAACATCTTATTGGAAGACACTGACGGAGTTAACTTTGGGTTAAGAGAAGGACTAGTTTCAAACGACGTTAAAGTTTAGGGACCAGATCCAACAAAAAAAAAAAAGATTAAGGACTAAATCCAAAACACCCCCTAAGTTTAGGGACCTATCGCTTAAAAAAACCTTTTTTTTAACTTAAAAATTACAATTTCCAATAATTTTAAATTATATTTATCTCTTTAATAAGTGTTGTTAGGACACTTGTTAGCATTTTTTCAATTACATACAATATCTTGCTAGTACATAGCGTGTTGCTAATTTTATATATATATATATATATATTATAAATCCATTAAACACAAATTTATTAAAAAAAACATATATTTGCTATAGATTCATAATATTTGGTAACATGTATATAACTTGATAATCAAAAAGATGTTTGTGATAAAAAAAATATACTATTGGAAATGAAAAAAAATTGTTTTTAGATTGTCAAGCATGATAAATAGTTGGTTAAAAACTAAATAACTTGAGGAGGTCAATCATGCATGTTACTATAAGTTGATCCCTAATGATATACATGACAAATGAGAACCCAAAATAAAAAAAGATGAACTAACAACAAATATTTTATGACAAAAAACATGATAATATGGTTGTCAACACGCTAGTACAAACATGAGTAGATAAAATAGGGTATATTGTCGTGTTTTTTGTATATGGTCATGCTAACACTACTCCCGTCCCTATCGACTCGCATTCTCATTGTCATGTTTTTCGTAAAGAGTTGTTTGTCGTAAAATAGTATATTTGAAAATCGACATTCTTATCATTATGTTTTATGATAAATTAAAGTTGAAAATATTCATTGGTGATCTTCAGTACCTATATGAAACTACTTTATGCCTTTCTTATTATGTGAAATACCGAATTTTGTACTAATAAAACTACTAACACATTTTATGTTATTATTGAAAAATAACGCTACAAATACTTACAAAATAACTAAGTTTTGTCCTACATCTAATTGACTTATCATAAGTCAGAAAAAGTACTTAAGAAAAGGTTAGTTAATATTTTAGATATCAACAACACATATTTAAAAATAAAAATGAATCCCACAAAAAATATATATATTTATGAATATATTAAAAAATAAATTTGTTGATTAACATGTTAGGCCAATTGATTTTGTCAACCCATATATAATAATATATTAACATGCTAGGCCAATTGATTTTTGTATATATTGCTTCTGTCAACCCATAAGAATAATAATAATAAAATTCAAATGAAAATTTAAGAATTTGAAAAACTAAAACATGATACCAAAGAATAAAGAAGTGGAATGAAATAAAGAAAAGAAATATATGAAATTATATACCTGATTGTCACTTTGTTCAAATTTTCTGATAAAATTGCATGTTTGGCACAACTTATGTCACGGAATCCCATAAATCAAAATAAAATAAATAGAGAGAATGCATAACAGAACAAATTATTAAATTAAATATATTAGAAAACTCAAAACTATAGGAGTAGTGTTTAAAAAAATATCATTATTAATTGCATATTATAAACTAAAAATTTTGAGTGTCAAATAAAAAAAAAGATGGAAAAGATTATAGTTTCATTGATTCCAACATGCATAGCCATATTTGAAGGAAAAGACAAAAAAAATGGAATAATGATATAGTGGCTTACATTACTGAGTTATACAAAGACCAAATACAGAAAGGTGCATAAATAGAAATTCTCAAAATTCGAGATCAATATGAAACTATATATTGAGTGAAAAAGAAGAGAGAAAAAAAGAATCTGTAATGGTTATTCATTCCAACCGAAGTGACTGTACAATATGGCTAAAATAAGTAAAATTGAAACTTTCTGTACAATATCATAAAGTAGCATAAATATTGAAACTTTGATACTTAACCAGAAAAAATGAAGTAAGAAAAATGAAAGTGTAAAAGAGTGTAGTACCAGGATTAGATATTCTTTAAGATTTCACTATACTGTTTTATAGTGGATCGGAGTTATAAAATTATGAAATGGAGAGAGAAAGTTAAGAGAGAGGGGAGAGATAAGAATAAGAAAATGAATGAAGAGAAAAGAAAAAAAAGGATTTATGGATCTGTTGTGAATGAAGAAGTGTGTAGTAACATTTTGAATGAGAAAAGATGTATAAAAGTTTAACTTGCATCCATTAACTTGCAAGTAACTTGATTTTCAAATTTTTAATTTTTAATTTTAAACTGGTTAAGAAAGGGACATGTGGATGCCTTCATTGAGTTAAAAATGTCAACTTTTAATGAGGATGCACCATTTCAAAATAGGTGAATGAGAAAGCTCCATTAGGACAACTTTTTATATATAAAAAAGGATTGTTCATACAAACGAAAAGTGATTTTACATGACGAAAAAACTACTAACTGTTACTTGCTTCTAGAAGAAGAAGTGTCACTACACACTTGCAAAATTGTGACGCTCTAATTTGTATCTTGAAAATAATTAATGTTTCCAAAAGATTGAAATACTTGCTATCAAAATTAGGACTAGAAAATTTTTCCTTTTTAGATTAGTACTTGCTCGATCATAAACCCTTTTTAACATGAACTATTAATTGAATCCGGCTTAGTAATATCTTAATTTCAAAAAGACTCTCGAGAGAACATTTCCTTAATCATAGAAAACGTTATGTGTGATTCTTATTAAAACATATCATTTGTCTCTCGAATTGGATTTGAATATATAGAACATAAACTTATTGCCGAATCCTTTTGAAATAGAAATCAGAGTTCGCGGAAGTAAAAATAATACTTATGGGGCACTGCTGAGGTAAATAAGGCATCATATATATATATATGTCATAACATAAAAATCCCATCAGTATAGTCAGTAGCAAGTAGTAAAAAGTCGAGATAGCAAGTTTGGTGAAACATATATAGACCAGCTGCATAAAATAAAACCTCACTCTAAGACCTCTCAAATATATACAATATATGACAAAATCCCAAAAGTAGAAGTCCCAGAGCAAGTCATCAGTGTCCTCGGCAGCTCCTCAGATCCTCCACAGCTCTATCCCTAGAGTCTAGGATCCAAAACATCTACGCTATGCAAGCTCCTATGAACCAGCGGGTCCACCTCTAGCAGAAACAGTCGGCTCAACATGCACCTCCTCCTCGCTCTCATCCTCCACAGGGTCCTCCTCGACCTCGCCCGATTGTGTGGAGACCCCACCACTGGGTCTAGGATCTGCAGAAGCAGTCCTATCATAGTCAGTCGGACCAGGAGAAGGAGTCTCCTCAGTGACAACTCTATGGGAGGAAGGATGAGAACGAGTGGCAGCTCTAAAACGAAAACTATGAAAACGACGCATAGGTCGAGCTGGGGGTGGTCCTCTATATGTATAAAAGGGTGGAACATGCATAGTATAGACTAATGGGATCCTAAATCGACGAGGTCGCACTCGCACCAGAGGGTCAGGGTGGTAGAGAGTGATCTCAACCTCCCCCTCAAAAGTGGCACGGTGCTCCTCATACGTCCATATGCCACTAGGGATAGGGCGTATCTCGATGCAAGCTAGGTATCTGGCCATCACCTAAACAGGGCACAGGGAGTAAGTATACACATATACATAATTGATAAAGACTAAATTACAAACACAAGTATATCATGGACAGATCATAATGCAAGTACATATGAGCACACCAATTTTTCAACATTATATCTCTTATAATGCATGTGGCATGATGTGTGATTTTCTATCCACAACTGAGGCCTCTAAAGGTCCATCTTGGACGTCCATCCAATACACTCTTGTGTTCCTGGAACACCGACATTCGTTCCCAGAACGTAATGCCGAACCATACTTGGATAATAAGCATCACTCCCGGAGTGTGCATCACGTTCCCAGAACGCATACGTTCACAGAACGCATAAAAACCAGGTCCCGGACACTGGCCACATATCTATAATGTGTCATCAAGTAGGTTATAATTTGGTAATCCCGGAGTACCCTCCTCATATTCCCAGAATATGATAAACGTTCCTACCAACCAAGCTTCCAGTCTATATGGATGCACAAATATCAGGGTTGATTTTATCTTTACATTAATTAATGTGATTTAGAAATATTCCAATTTCTCCTTTTGAATGATTTATTTGAGACATAATCTTTGGCACAAAAATTCTCCTTTGAATTATTTCAAAAACATGCCCTTAAGCTTAGATTGGGAAAAACATACCCAATGGTATTCAAAACTTAACTTTTTATTTTTCAGATTCAGGTACTAACCGGTTACAGTTTCAGGCTAACCGGTTAGAATTACAGACCTGAACTGTTTACCATTGTAATTCAGAAAAACTATTTTTCTTGAATTCTCTACCCAATCTATAAACAAGTTTAACATTGTTTTATGCCTCAAAAATCATTGTTTTCATCATTCAAAAGTCTAAATCACTTTCTCTTTCCAAATGAACATAGTTTCCTCTTGAGTTCATCTCATTAACTTAAGGCATTTAACTCTCATCCTTCAAATATGAACCATGACATTATAACAACTCATGTTCAGATTATTTCTAATGAAATTAAAGTATAGATTTGAGCCAAAATCACTAAGACTTCAGGACTGATTTAATAAACTGATTTTCTTTGAAATTTTACCATGTCTAACCGGTTACAATTATCGAGTAACCGGTTAGATTATGCAGTCAGTCCACTAAAACAAGAGTTTTGACAAATCATTCTTTTCATTTCTCAAATCTAACCCAATTTCAACATTCTCAGAGTTCATATGCCTTAAAAGCAATATGTTCATACCCAGAAACACATTCAATTTGCATGCATCAAGATTATGGTATCAATTTGCATAGAAATCAATACAAACACCAATCAATACCTCAAAACTCATAATCAACAATAAATTTCTGATTTTAAACCTTAAATCACTTGCATGCATCAATTTAAATTTGCTCACACAGAATTGAGCCAGAATTTTTGGCCTCCAAGCCTTTGTGCTTTAAACACATAATGCCCTTTTGAGTTTTGTTAACTCAAATCCTAAATCACTTGATTTTTAGTCTAAATCTAGTATAAGGTAGACTTCTCCCATACCTCTAAGCTGATCTTGATGACTATTAACACTGCACTTGAAGCAAAATCCACAGATTCCCACCAATCCTAGGTTCTGCCCTTCACACATGATTTCCATCAACAGGGTCCAAAGACCAGAAGATTTGACATAGCAATTGGCCAAAGAAATTGGGGAAAACAATTAGGACTCAATATAGGTAACATGCACTAGAGAATCAAAGAGATTTGAGGCTTAATGGTGGACTATACTTACCAAAATCAAAGCTGAAATCCAGCTCCTAGAACAAGAAGAACACAGAGTCCAGCTTCCAACACTTAGCTTCTCAGATCGATTCCTCCTCACACACACACTTTTGACTTACACACTTTATATCAATGGAAAGCTCTTGATTTAAGCTTTCCAAAAGTGTATCTCTCACTCGCTAACACTCAAAGAATAAGGAGAATCGAAAGAAACGATTCTGAAACCCTAAGACAAAGCTTCCCCCTAAAATCATAGCAACAACAACCCAATCCCTCAGAATTTCACCAATTTATAGAGCAATTCATGTGCCATGCAAGGCGACACGCGTATTCCACTGAATTTGAGTGGGATTCGTGGCGATTAAACGAATTAATCAAGTGATTACTCATCAAATTCCACTAACCCAGTTTCTGGGTTCATCGTCTAACCGATTACAGGGCATTACTAACCGGTTAGATTAGTTCGAAATTTAAAAATTAATATTTTTAAATCTTTCCCTCCAAGAACCTTTTCAATATTACTTTTAGGTCCTATTTCAGGGACTAAAATGCAATATTCTTATATTTTGCATTTATTTGCCATATAAAAATATTTCAATTTATTTTTATATTTCCGGCTAATTAAATACAAAACATAAAATTGGAAAAACCATATAAATTAATAATAAAACTTTTATTATTAATTTCCTATTATCCGGGAGACGAAAATTAGGGGTGTTACAAAAATAAAACAAGATTAATTCATAATCTTAGATTAACAAGAATTTGGACTAATGGTTTAATACTAAATATACAAAACAATAAATACATGAAAAAAAAATGAATGGAGCATATACATATATAGATATATGTAGACTAAATAATTTTAAATTAATTTTTTCATTAGAAAAATACATCATATAAGTAATTATACATAATACTTAATACATATAAAAGAGAGGATCTGGAACCGAAGTAATTGCCCTCTTCTGGATCTGTCCTTGAACAGGAATTTTAATTCAAATCAACATGTATAACTTTTTTTTTTTTTTGGTCGAAACAATACGAGTCAATCAATTTTTAGCCAAAAATATCCACATGAGGATGAGAATAGCTATTATATAGTGAAAAATAAAAATTTCATAATCAATTTTTTTTTTAAACTTAATCAAAATTTGAACTCAGGTAATTACTTAAGTGAAAGCAAGCACATATTGTTAACCAGACATTCATTGATTTATCCTACTGGTAACTAACTAAAATCTGATATGATTTTGTTAAAGATTTAGTGCACATTACTTTATAACAACGTTGTTTAAATCAATTTAGGTATTGTTTAACACAATTAGCCGAAAAGTTAATTAACGTCGAAAAGTTATAAAACTGATTGTTGAAAAGTTAGCCGGTTAATAAACTTTTTTTATAGAAGGTAAACGACTAAACGGTAACAATATGTAAATTGATTTATCATTGCTCTTTTTAAAACACTTGTTAACGACTAGACGGTAACAAGTGTTTTAAAAAGAGCAATGATAAATCAATTTACAAATTAACCTACACCATAAGAATGTGACATGTGTCACTTGTTAACCAATCAATAATAAGCAAGTGACACATGTCACTTTTTGTGTGGTGTAGGTTGTTTTTGTAGGTCTTTCAATCATTTTTCTTTTAAAAATACTTGCTAAGTAACCAAATATAATGAATAAATATTGCAAAATATATTTTGGAGTTTTAGAGAGAAAAGATAATATTAATTAATTTTATTTTGTTTATCTTTAATAATCTTGACAAATACTCTAAAAACAATAATTAGCGAGAGTCCTTCTATAAAATTATTTAACCAACTCATGTTGATACATTGAACGAACTATTCTCTCCCCTGATTGATAGTAGACTTTAATCTTTAGTGTGGTAACAAATTTGTTTTTTGTCAAAAGAAAAAGTGAGGAATCCAATTTATTTTAAAATTTTATCCTAAATGAGGAATATCACATCCTGGAGATGCTTTTTGTTTAAAAAAAAAATAAAGTATGTAAATCATATTCCTTCGCATCGCAACTCCAAAAATATATATCAGTGTACAGAATTAATTTATAAATCAACTTATATCGTAAAATAATAATAATAATAATAATAATAATATTATTATGTGTTATAAAATGTTTTTTTAAAATATTAATTAGTTAACAAATAAAGCATATATATATATATATATATATATATATATTTTAGTGTAGACTAACTTAAAAGTTATGGTAAATGGGAAATATCACATTCTGGATATGTTTTTTGTTCAAAAGAAATCTTCTATTAAACATATGGAAATCATATTCCCTCGCCTAGCAACTCAAAAAACATAAAAGATCTTCACCAAAAAAAAAAATAAAAATGATATATCAGTTTATAAAATTAATTTATATCACAAAGAAAGTAACATATGTTATAAAAATAATATTTTTTACAAATAATTGGTTAATAAGTGAGATATATTATTTTTCTTTGACGTAAACTGATTAATAATAAGCTATATTTTTAGTATATCATTAGGCATGACAATCGTGGGGTTTGAGATGTGTTTTGCCAATCCCAACCTCGCATCCATAAAGATTGGAGCTGGTTTGAGCAAGTACATTTTTAAGGAAAGTGAGAATGTAAAAGTGAAACCCAAACTCATGTCCCATCAAGTTTCACTCGCTCCGTCATTTTCAATTATTTTTTAAATTATTTTAACTATTTTAAACATTGATCATATATGAAATATATTTAATTCAAATAATATATAAAAATAAACGTCAATAATTTCAATAATATCTAAAACCTTAAGAATTAAATAATTTTATCATTTAACTATTATTATAATGTAAATTATTTAATTTTGGATTTTCTTAACATCAGTCCTTATAATTTAGGCTAAACATCTTTAACTAAATAAGTCGTTTTCTTGAAAAAATAGAGATATAAAATTTTATCATGATGAACGGTTGATATAAGTCTAGACTACCATAATCCAAGACCAACTAATAATTTTACCGACAAAGCGGGTGCTTACAATCTCACCCTCGCCCCACCCCGAGTCCCCGACTTTTTAAAACGGATTTCAATTTTAAGTTTCATCAAACTCAATCAGAATAAATTTTCTTCCTCAAAATCACATCACGATGCCCACAAATAGGGTTTAATTGCCATAGTTATATATCATTACTCAATACAAAAATATGCGGGACACGAATAGTAACGTAAGTACAGTAACTAATACTAACTAGAAAAGCAAAATGCTTGTCCATTTCTTTAACCATAAAAAAAGTGCTTGTCTATTCATTATCGATCTTGGCTTTGCATGTGTCTCTTCGAATCGATGAAAGAGTATGGTTGAAGCCTAATGTTAGCTCCTCAACTATCTAACGGCCAAAACCATTATCAAACATTGTAAACTGAAAATATGTGTTCAGGATTGAATATGATCCCCATCAACAGTAGTTGCTACCTCAAAACATTAAACTTCTAACAAACTAGGAGTAGTCGCATCTCTCCACGACATATATTACTATATGCCAATTCATAACGTCCCAATACACCAAAAATACAATTTAATTAAGTTGAAGTAAATATTTATAATTGTAATTTTGTAAAGGCGTGTATTTTTTAGAGATATACAATTATATTCAAATTGGTTAAGATTATTGTAACAAAAACAAATAATATACGACAAAATTCCTTTTTTTAACCAATTGAGTCTTCTAACTTGGTGGTCTTATACATAGTTTAAGAATGTTATCACCAAACCAAAAGTTCTATTCTTGGTAAAAAAAAACTCCTTTTGGTTCAATATATAATAATGAAGTTGAATTTTCATAACTCCGAACTTGAGATATTTATTACTCCCTCCGGTTCTATTTATAAGACCCTTTTGGGGTTTTTATTTTGGTCTTATTTATAAGATCCCTTTCCAATTTTCAATAACATTTAATTACTTCTTTCCATTAACACCCCTATAAAGTCAACACTTTTTAGAGTTCCAATAATAATTATAGAGGTAGTTTTGAAAAAGTATATCAAATTTTCACATTTCCAATGCCACTAACAAATTTATCTACTCTCTTTGGTGGGAGTGAAAAATCCCAAAAGAGTCTTATAAATAGGACCGGAGGGAGTAATAATAACAATTGTCCATCTATTATGGTTGTATGCATTTCTGTGCTAGCATGATCGCATAAAAGACAAATTAATAGATTTTGAAATTGCAAATTGCCAACCGAAAGTGTTGTGTCGTATCAGCCGCAACCCTCGTTAGGGTAAAATGACGCCTATAGCACACAGACAAATCAGCTCCGTCAACATGTTCGATTACTTCAATGCCACGCCAAGTCATCTATGGATCATGGCATTTATCAAAATCAAAATAGACAACAACAATAATACGTAATTAAAAAAAAAAAAATCAGAAACACGTGCAACAGCTTCAAGCTGCCGCATATTGATAGCTCCATGCATTATTTAATTTGTTAAACCTTCTAAAATTTAAAACTAAACTAATAAATGATCGACGTAGATACGGGCTTTACACTTCTAACTATACTACTAGTAGTACTAATATTAGATTATTAATTAGGAGTATTATTGTCCTTTTCTTTTGTTTAAATATTTTTTTGCCCCTTCTTTTTAATTTCCCCGTTGACCAACCATAAATAAACAAGTGCACTGCGGGTTAAACCAACTGCATGCAGGTCAATTTTTCATCTTTCATCGACAAGCAGATCGAGTAAGGTAGGGTTACTTAGATGTAATTGGTGATGACTCGTCTCTGATGGGGTTTCTCTGTTTGATGCAGTGACAGTGATGTTCAC
Organism: Crotalaria pallida; assembly: GCA_037953625.1. Taxonomy (NCBI): domain Eukaryota; kingdom Viridiplantae; phylum Streptophyta; class Magnoliopsida; order Fabales; family Fabaceae; genus Crotalaria; species Crotalaria pallida. The sequence goes on from CM075650.1 coordinate 150,539,617, forward strand.
GATGGAGTGACAGGTTTGTTAACTGACTTGATCATCCGTTTCGGTTTGATTTAGTGCTATTATATTTAAGATTTTGTTAGCTGATATCCTAAAAATATTAAACGTTTATCGGTTAAAAAATATACTAGAAGAAAATATGTATTTAAAATTAGTAATTAATTACTCACTTCAATTTAGAATATAAGAAAAAAAACTAAAATCACGTGTGTTTATTAAGAAAGTTAGTTGATTGGATTTATGTGATCCTTGTGTTAAAATAATATTTATTTTTCTTTATAAAAAAATTGATTGTATTTAATTTTCTTAAATTTATAAAAAAAATAGAGGTATTTTATGAAAAATAGTATTGAGAATGAAACAAAAATTAAATAAGACAACAATTTTCTACGAATGTTTTATGAAAGTAACATTGAGAATGAAACATGATATAAGAAGTTAGTAACTTTTGTTTGTATTTTAAATCAAGAAAAATATGTTTTTTTCTTATATTCCAAACCACAAAAAAAGTATTTATTTTCTTGGTGAACTTCCAAAATTCAACCAAGGCCATGTTTGAGGTAGTTTTTAGTTTTTAAAATTTTAAAAAATAAAAACCAGTTTTCAATTTATAATGTCAGTTTTAATTTTTTTTTTCACTTTTCAAAATTATTTCTAAAATTGTAATTTTGATAGCATTTGTGCCATGTTATGCACCCTATATACTACCATCGCTATTTAAAAACAACTTTCATGTTGTTATTGTCTTGTTATAATGGTTGTTGTCATTATTAGTTGGAGGTGATGGTCGTTGTTATAGTGGTTGCGATCTAGAGTAGTGGTTGTGGTGATGGTGATGGTGGTGCTCATCATGGGAAGGTGATCAGAAAGACAATGGTGGCCTTTGGACTCTTGCATTGCTAACTGCTATTAGAGTATGTAACTTAATGTAATTAATCTAATGTATGTAATGATGTTGTTATGCTCACACTCAGTTAGTTAGAAGTAGAATGCTGATCAGTAGCTAGTTGTTAGTTTCTGATATGTATAGGCTTTGTTAGTCTCATCCTAAAATATCTGCTAGATATTTGCCAGGTTAGTTTTGTATCTAGTCTATATATACTCTGTATCGTTTTACTGTTTTATCCAGAAGAATGAATTTCAACTTTACTAAGATGGTATCAGAGCTTCACGATTGAAGCTCTGGTGGCCAGAGAATTCACTTTCATTCTTATACAACAATTCATAGAGAATTTCACCATTTTCTGTGAAGAGTATCTTTGTTAATATTTCACCATTCTTGTGAGTCTTCCATCCTTTCAAAATTCCACTTCCCAATTTCAGTATCAATGGCACACCAGAGCTCCTATGGTGATTATCTCACCAATCCTATGAATCCTTTCTTCCTTCACGGTAACGAAAACCCTTCACATTCTCTGATCTCTTCTCCTCTCACTTGACCTAACTATCATGCTTGGGCTAGAGCCATGAAATTAGCACTCATGTTGAAAAACAAACTAAAACTTGTTGATGGATCAATCAAACCACCTTCTCCGACCGAATCGATCTTTGGAGCTTGGCAAAGGAGCAATAACATGGTTCTGGCTTGGATTCACAGATCCATTTTCTGAATCGATCCTGCAATCAATTATCTGGATTGATGTAGCATGTGATGTGTGGAATGATCTCAGAGATCGCTTCTCAGAAGGAGATATATTCAGAATTTCAGACCTGCAAGAGGAAATCTACAAGATGGAGCAAGGAACACTTTCTATCTCAGAATACTTTACTCATCTCAAAACTCTTTGGGATGAACTTGAGAATTTCAGAGGAATTCCTCACTGTAAGTGTACAACTCCCTGTGGTTGTGGTGCAATTAAAACCTTTAGAGATTATCGTGATCAGGATTATGTTATACGTTTTCTTAAAGGCCTTAATGATCAATATTCACATGTTAAGTCACAGATTATGTTGATGGATCCTTTACCTCCAATCAATAAAGCCTTTTCTATGCTTGCTCAGCAAGAAAGGCAAATGAATCCTGAGATTGGCTCTAGAATTGTACCTACTATTGCTAATGTTGATGCTACTAAGAGAAGAGGAAATTATTCTGGAAACAAGAATTACAACTCTAGATATAATTCTGGTTCTGACAATGGAAATTCTGGAAAGAGATACTATGTTAAAGGACAAAACCAGAAATCCAGTAGATTATGCACCTTCTGTGGGAAGGACAATCACACAGTGGACTCATGTTATTTTAAGCATGGGTTTCCACAAGGGTATAAATTCAAACATTCTGATAACTCAGCCAACTTAGCTGAGACAGGACAAGATGAATCAGAGGAGGAGACTTTAGGGAATATTTCTGAAAGTAAATCATCTCAAAATTCAAGTCATGTTTTATCTGATGCACAGTATCAAAGTCTCATGGCCTTGCTGCAGCAATCCAATTGTCAGTCCTCAGATAATCATCATTCAACAAACCTTATTCACACCCCTACTATCTTCCAAACACAAACCCCTCCTCCAGGTATCAAAAACACAACTTGGATCATGGACACAGGTGCCACTGATCACATCACTCACTGCATTGCTCTTTTTGATACTTACTCATTTATAAAACCCTTACCTATTCATTTACCTGATGGTTCATCTGCTCATACTTGCATTTCTGGCACCATTAAACTCTCTAATCAACTCACTTTACTCAATGTGCTGTATGTACCACAATTTACTGTGAACCTCATTTCTATTAGTAAACTCACTGCCTCTAATCATTGTTCAGTTACTTTTACTAATAATCATTGCATTATTGAGCAGGTGACCACCAAGAGGATGATTGGTTTAGCTAAATTGTAGAGAGGCCTATTCATATTGGAGAATAACAATTGCACCTTGGCAAATTCTATTTCTGTTTTAGATTGCAATGCTGTTTTAGGGTCAGAAAATTTGGCCATTTGGCATCATAGACTAGGCCACATTTCTAATTCTAGGAATCAATTTCTTTGTAAGAAATTTAGTTTTTTCCAAATGTCTCTGTCTCTCCCTGTGATGTATGTCAGTTTTCCAGACAAAAGAAATTACCATTCAATAACAGTGAGACTTGTTCCAATTCTATATTTGATATGATCCATGTTGATATTTGGGGCCCTTACTCAGTTTCTTCTATACATGGACATAAATATTTTCTCACAATTGTTGATGACTTCTCAAGGTTCACTTGGATAATTTTGATGAAAAATAAAGCTGAAACCAGAAACCACATTAAGAACTTCATTTCCTATATTGAAACTCAGTTTCAAACCAGACTCAAAGTCTTAAGAAGTGACAATGGCCCTGAATTCTTAATGAATGATTTTTGGTTAGAGAAAGGCATAATTCACCAAACCTCTTGTGTTGAAACCCCTGAACAAAATGGTGTTGTTGAGAGGAAGCATCAACACATTTTGAATGTTGCAAGAGCTTTAGTTTTTCAATCCAATCTTCCTCAAAGTTTATGGTGCTATGCTGTCACACATGTTGTGCACTTAATAAACAGAATTCCAAGCCCTCTTCTCGATAACAATTCTCCTTTTGAAAAACTCTATAATAAGCCTCTTTCCATTACACATCTCAAAGTCTTTGGATGTTTAGCATTTGCTAGAACATTACAATCTCATAGATCAAAGTTCAGCCATAGAGCTATCAAGTCTGTTTTCATAGGTTACAGAGACGGAACTAAAGGTTACTTGCTATACAATTTACATTCCAGAAGTATTTTTATTTCTAGGAATGTAACATTTTTTGAAACTGTTTTTCCCTTTTATACAAGCCAAAACCAATTACAGTTTAACATCTCAAATCCACCTTCCACTTCTTTTGATGATTTCCTTCCCATCACTCCAATTCTACCTCCTGACAGTCATTCTCCATCACCCCCATCATCTCCTCAAGGTCAACCATCCCAACTTGGTGACCATGCTTCTCCATCTCATGATCATTCCCCTTCTGATTCTTCACCTCCTTCTTCACCTGATGTTCCTATAAGGCAATCTGACAGAATTAAGACAAGGCCCTCCTATTTGAAGGACTTTCACTGCAATTTCACCATAAATCAATCATCCTCAGGTAAAACTCCTTACCCTTTGTCTAAATCTCTTTCTTACTCACATTGTTCTCCTTCTTATACTCAATTTTGTTCCAACATTATTTCACACACTGAACCAAAATCCTATACTGAGGCTGCTCAATTTCCCTTTTGGAATGAGGCTATGAATACTGAGATCACTGCGTTAGAAAAGGCAAAGACTTGGATTCTAGTTGACTTGCCTGCAGGAAAACGCCCTATTGGCTGCAAGTGGGTTTACAAGATCAAACATAAAGCTAATGGTAGTATTGAACGTTATAAGGCACGGTTGGTTGCAAAGGGCTATACACAATTGGAGGGAGTAGATTACTATGAAACATTCTCTCTTGTTGCAAAAATTACTACCTTCAGAATTCTACTCACACTTGCAGCAAGCAAAGGTTGGCACTTACAACAATTGGATGTCAACAATGCTTTTCTTCATGGTGACTTAAATGAAGAAGTGTATATGCAACTTCCACCAGGCTTCCCAAAGCAGTCTCCCAACAAAGTATGCAAGTTGCAAAGATCATTGTATGGCTTGAAACAAGCCAGCAGGCAGTGGCATTCCAAATTGACCAATGCCCTCTTGTCCATGAATTATACACAATCCACAGCAAATCACTCCTTGTTCATCAAACATACCAACTCATCTTTCACTGCACTTCTAGTTTATGTTGATGATGTGTTGCTAACAGGTACTAATTTGGGTGAAATCAATCATGTGAAGGCTGTTTTGGATGCTAAATTCAGTATTAAAGACTTGGGTGATCTTCGATTTTTTCTTGGATTTGAGGTTTCAAAATCTAGTCAAGGCATTGTCCTAAATCAAAGGAAATATGTCCTTAAGATTCTCTCTGATTCAGGTTTACTAGGAGCCAAACCTGCATCCACTCCCATGGATCCTTCTACAAAGTTACAATCTGATGTTGGGATTCCTCATACTGATCCTGCTGAGTATAGACGCATTGTTGGAAAATTAATCTATCTCACTAATACACGTCCATATATTAGCTATGACGTGCAACAGGTTAGTCTATTTGTTGCTGCTCCTATGGACTCACACTACAAGGCTGCCATTCGCATATTAAAATATCTGAAAAATTGTCCAGGCAAAGGCTTATTGTTTCCTGCTACTAATTCTCTTAAGGATTCTGCATTTGCTGATTCAGATTGGGCATGTTGTTTGGATACTCGCAAATCAGTCACTGGTTTTTGCGTCTTTATGGGGCAAGCTCTGATTTCATGGAAATCAAAGAAACAAGGCACAGTCTCTCGAAGCTCATCAGAAGCTGAATATCGTGCATTAGCTCAATTGTCTTGTGAACTTCAATGGCTACAGTATTTGATGAATGATCTTCACATCCCTTTATCTCTTCCTATCTCCACTTACTGTGATAATCAATCAGCAATATACTTGGCACACAATCCTACTTTTCATGAGAGAACCAAGCACATTGAAGTTGACTGCCATGTTGTGCGTGAACGAATACAATCTGGGTTATTACATTTGTTACCTGTTTCTTCCGCTGCTCAGCTTGCTGATGCATTTACCAAATCTCTTCATGCCTCTCGTTTCCACATTGCTATGAGCAAGTTAGGCATGTATGATATACATAGCCCAACTTGAGGGGGGGTATTAGAGTATGCAACTTAATGTAATTAATCTAATGTATGTACTGATGTTGTTATGCTCACACTCAGTTAGTTAGAAGTAGAATGCTGATTAGTAGCTAGTTGTTAATTTCTGATATGTATAGGCTTTGTTAGTCTTATCCTAAAATATCTGCTAGATATTTGCCAGGTTAGTTTTGTATCTAGTCTATATATACTCTGTATCGTTTTACTGTTTTATCAAGAAGAATGAATTTCAACTTTACTAAGAACTGCAGTGGTGGTTGGAGCAGTGGTTGATGGTAATTTTTGTGTTGGTAGAGGGAGAGATGGGGGGGGGGAGGATGTGGTGGTGGGGTGTCAATGAGGGATAATGGTGGTTGAGGTGGTAGTGATGGTCGCGATGGTGAATGTGGTCATCTGAGGGCAATGGTGTATAAGGTGGTCACTATGATGTGCTTGAATCGTGGTGGTCTGAATGGTAATGATGGCGGTTCAAGAAGGGATTATAGGAGCAAGTGAGGATATGGTGACGATTGGGGTGGTTATGATACTAGTGGTGATTATCACATGAACAATAATGGTTAGGGTGGTCATGATGGAGGTTGGGGTTTAGGCAACCGCAATGGTGGTGGTTTGGTGGAAGTCATAGTGGTAGCAGTGACCGCAGCGGTTGTGGTAATAGGAGGAGCGATGATGATGATGATGGTGATTGAGTAACACAAAAAGTGAGGTGGTATAAGTTTGCAACTCAAAACTGAATTAATGAAATCATTATTTGTTGCTAATAAAGGTGAAGTTGTTCTAAAAATAAGTAAAAAAATCATTTCAGCCCAAATTTTGTTTTGAAAATACAATTTCGAAATCAAAAACCAGAAATTGACCATCATCCTAAACATGGCCCAAAACTTTAAGTTCACCAAAAATTAAAATAATTATTAATTTACATGTCATGCCTTTTTAATTTTTTATACCATGAGTCAGCACAAGATCAAGAATATATTTTTCAAACTGCCACGTGATTTTTTCGTTAATGTCCCTTGACAGATGATAGAGTCAGGGACTAACGTGAAAGACTTTTTATAATGTCAGGAACCTAAAAGCAATTTCGTTAATTTCAGGGACTAAAGTGAAAGTCCGATATAAATTGAGAGACTAAAATGACAGTTTAATCAATTGAAAATGCTAAACTGACAGATAAATTAGAACGAAGGGAATATCTTTTGACAGTTTTAGCATTTCCGTCTAAATCCAGCCTAATAGTGCCGACGTGGTTGGCAGTGATACATATATCGCAACCACATCATATTAGTTGTGGATACTTAAATAAATAGAAAAAATTAAATTATTTAAAATTTATGCATAAGTGCAATTTTGATCCCCAAGTTACACGATTTGGCAATATTGGTCCCCCTCCTTTTTTTTTATGACGAATTGAGTCTCAAAATTATCAACTTTTAGCTCTTTTAATCTTTTTGTCCACATCCAAACTAATGGTGCTACCATGGTTGATAACCATATATATATCCCTCTAAATTAAAACCTAACACCCAAAAATGAAAGATTTAGAAATAAAACTTACTCAATGGTTGTTGGGTAGCTTATCACCTCCGCCCTGATATCAAGGATCACTTTTGTAATACTCCCTCATGTATGTCAAAATCACATGTCGTTTTCTCTAATTTTCCATTTTTCACTCAATAAATGTTTGTTCTCATCATATTCGAGCCTTAAGTCTGAACCCTAATTTTGGATTAATGTGTTCATTATGAAATAAAAAAGGTTATTTTTAAACAATTTTGATTTTTTTATTTAATTATCCAGTACATATATTTTGGCTAGCTACGACACGTAAATCACTATAAGTCATATATATCAACACCGTTTGCCTAATAGGGAGTCCGAATAAAAAGATTAAAAATGTCAAAAATAATTTACCTTCTCCAACCATAGTTCAAAGCGACATTAATGTCGACCCTTGAGACCATATCATCCACCCTAATTCCAGGATTTGAGATACAAGTCACCCCAACCAACTCACCCCAACCAACTTACTTAAATAGGTACTTACTTACATGTCATATGCTTTTTTTTTTTTTAAAAAAAAAAACCATCTACAATCCAACAAAGCTTTAACTTATTTTAATTTTGATCAAATAAGTTTGATCAACTTGTAAGCTTCTTGGCGAGTGGCGACATTCTGTTTGGCACAAATTATTATTAAGTTGGTTGAAGACCTAGCTAGAAATTAAAAAAAAAAACGTAAGTTGAATTGGAACCATTTAAAATAAAGATAGCTGATATGTTAAGTAATATTTGTAGAATAAATAAACACCAAGCTTATAAGCCTTTAAGCTACTTTAAGTAGCTTATAAATTTGATCCTAACGTGGTAGCTTGTTAAATAAATTCATTTCTCAAATATAACCAAATAACTTATTTTTTATCGATAAGCTAGTTGACTATATATATATATATATATATATATATATATATATATATATATATATATATATATATATATATATATCTTACTGGCTTATAATAAACTATCACACATACAATTTTTTTAAGGTATATGATATAATAACATATACATTGATTCCAAATAAAATAGTAAACTTTTTAGGTTGTTAAATACATGTTAGAAAAAATAATTTTGGTTTTTTTATATGCAATTTTTTTTTTACGGAGACATAGTAGGAAGAGAAATTAAATCCATCAATAAATAATCAAATGGTTAAGTCGGGATTGAATCAAAGACCTCCAATTTTTAAACCTTAAAATTTGGTATACGATCATGTGAGCTGGACCACTTGTCAAACTCATTTTAATTTGATAAAATATTCTTTTATCTCAAGTAGTTAAGTGGGTGAACGATTTTTTTTTTTTTTTAAAAAAAAACAAGATTTTCTTAATGGGTTAATCAAAATTTATAAACTTCATATCCTCCATCCACTTTGGTTCGAGAAAATGTGTTAATTTTGTTATTGATAATAATTATAATTATAATATTGATCTCGTATATTATTTATTGTTTATTTGAACGGAGAATATGACGTGTTTTTTTTCAAAATTAACTTATAATTGCAGGCTTATAATTGATAATTATAACCATCGTAACTGATAATTATGAATCTAATTGAAAGTTTTGAGATTGTAGCTGAAAGTTTATAATTATATAATCAGTTTATTGATTTGGAGTTATTTGGCAAAATTAGTTGTCAATTAGTTGAACAAACTTTGTTAAATGATTTAAACAACATAATTTGGGTAAGGATATATAAGTATAATTAGGAAAAAAAATAGATGAAATTGAATCTCTTATTTTCTAGAAAGTTATTTCACATAACTTTTTGAAAACCAATTTTTAAAAGTTACGAGCTCCCTTTTAAAAGTTATATGCTCCTTTTGTTTGTTGTTTACAAATTAAAACAACTCTAGTAGCTTATTAACTAATTCAATAAACTAAAAGCTACCCATCCACTAATAAGCTTTAAGTTTGTCTTATCAAATACATAAAACATTATATTTAATTTTGATTTAGTTTTTCTTTTTTTAAGATTTGTGATAAAAACAGTGAAAATAACTTAGTTATCTTATTGTTTTGATACCAACATGGCCCAACATAGTTGGTAGATAGCAGAGTTCCTTAACTCAAGGGTTCGATATCCCTGTCGTGGGCATGGAAAAAACTTTGTTGGTGGAGTCAAAACTCACTTTGATGATCTTTACGTCTCGGATGAGATTAGTCTTAGACTATCGGTTGAAGGATAACTTTGGTGAAAAAAAATCCTTATTGTTTTGATTGTTTATTGAATAACTCTTTGAAAACTGAAAATGAAATTAGAAAAATATGATGTTTGAGTAAATTATATACTCGTATTTGATTTATGTTTGGTTGATATAAATTAAAGCATTTTTAGAAATGTAATGATTGGATTTTCAAAAATACTTTTAACTAAAAAAATAAAGAAAGGAAAGAAGAATGATACATAAGCATTTTGTTGATTTTTTCTTTCTTCGTTCTCTCACTTTTTTTTTTCCAAAAAATTAAAAAATTAAAAAAAAATTAAGATGTTCTCACACAATTTGTTCTTCTTTTTCCTCTTTTTCTAATAAGGAATATTCAAAGAAATTATCTCAATCTCTCTTCTCAAAATCTCTTGGTAGGTTGGCATTTCAAGCGAAATTGGAAAAGGCAATCGAGGTTCTCCTTTTATGCATTGGAGGTTGGAAATGATGACTATTAAGAGTTGGTGAGCAATGACACTGCCGTAGTAATAAATGCCCCCTCTCAATTAACATAAAATAAAATGGATATATAACCACTATTATAGTTTGGGAGAAGGGTTTTAAAAATATCATCGTTGAATGTGACTCTCTTACTATTGTTAATCATCTCAATCAGGTCAGCTATGATAGAGTGCATAAGGAGATTAATCCTTTGATGCGGCGCATTATTAGGACTATGCAGCAAATGGATGGGAGAATCAAGTTTTCCCACTCTTTTCGTGAAGGAAATAGGTGTGCTGACTTCATGGCTAATGTCAACCTTGACAAAGACTTTGGCTGTCATGTTATGGAAGCTCCTTATCCTGATTTAAGCAATATTCTGCTCCAAGACTTATCTGGGATTGCTTTACCAAGAGATTCAATTGTAGTTTAGTTTTTTTTTCTGTTGGGCTTCTCCCCTTTGTTCACAAAAAAAAATAAAAATTTGAAGTTTTTTATTTTGGTCTTATTTATAAGATCTCATTTCAATTTTTAATAACATTTAATTACTTTTTTCCCCGAACACCCCTATTAACCCAACACTTTTTAGAGTCTCAATAATAATTATAGGGGTAGTTTTAAAAAGATATATTAAATTTTCGCATTTATAATGTCATTAACAAATTTAACTATCTTCCTTTGTGGAAAAAGAAAAATCCCAAAGAATCCTATAAATAAGACCGGATGGAGTAATTATTACTCTTTCCATTTTAATTTATTTGTTGTTTTAGCATTTTCAACTTGTTTCAAATTCATTTCAAGAAAATTTGTTCCAAATTATTTGTCGCTTTATTATTTCGAGTGTGTATTAATTGATTTTTTTTTCACTTTGACCTTGTTTTAATTTTAAATGTTTGGAAATATGTGAAATGTGTGATAATTAATGTAGTGCAAAGATAATACAATAAAATTGTCTTATTCTTCTCTTGAAAATTAAAGTATTAAATGATTTTCTTAATCCGTAAAATTCCTAAAGCGACAAATAATTTGGAACGGAAAAAATATTTAACTAACATGACAAAATATATCCCAAGGGGAATCGAATATGTTAAGCAGTGTGTATATTTTGAAAAATACTTCATTTGGTTACTAATAATAAAAATAATATCATACTTATCTTGATATCAAATATTAAAAAAAATTAATTAACTTTTTATTCTTAATACAATTTTTCTTCAAATTTTCTTATAAAGTAATTATCTCATTTAATTTTTGTTTATTCTCAATGTAACTGTCTTAAAGTAGCTCAATTTTTTGTGAATTTGAAAATTTTAAATACACTTATTAATTAATTGTTTAATAAGTATGAAATTAATTATTTTCATTATGATAAAGACCAAAATAGTATGAAGCAAGGGTCGTAGTAGGATATTTAGGTTGTGGTTGGTTTACGAAAACATTTCTTGTTTTCATTTTTTAAAACTATTGATAATTATAAAAATGATATCATGTTTACTTTGTAGTTTCTATTAATTATGGATGTGACTTTGTGTTTTCATTTTGTTTCATGTTTTCAAATATTTATACAGGAAATCGTGAAAACAACATTTTTTTTTTATTTCTATACAAAGTTTTGAAAATATTAAATGAAGTGAAAACACATGAGTACATTCATAATTAACAAAAACTAAAATGAAAGCATTGATCATAATTATAATTATCAATAATTTTTTAAAATGAAACTAGGAAATGTTTTTCAAAGCAAATAAAGCCTTATTTTATCCAAGAGTATGCCGACAGCAACAGAGGAATCATTAGTTGGTCCTGGATCACCATGTCATCCATGGTCCAGGTCAATCACATTTTGCAAAATATTTAAATAAAATAAAAAAATAAAGGTATTGGGAAGTTATTTATAGGATATGTTAGAATGTGACTGTCCTGAACCATAAATGACATGGTGGTCCAGGATCAATTAATAATTTATCAGCAGCAATGTGCATCCAAATTATGGGAAATAACCCATAATAGTTGAGAAGAGAAGAAGAGAGGAAGAAGAGAAGAAGAGAAGAAGAGAGAAAACAATATATTGTGATATATTCAGCAACAAGCAAAATTGTACCGAGTGTTATGAAACTTACGAAAATAAGGAAGAAGAGAGGAAACAATATATTGTGATATATTCAGTGTGTATTTTACATCATAATTGAGTCCTATTTATAGGGAGATAGGAAACTCTAATATGGAATGGTATCAACTAAATATAAACACAATCCACCCTAATATGAGTGGTATCAAACTAAATATAAACACAATCCAATAGATAGTCATCCACTAATTAAATAGATATGAATTGTTTATAACACTCCCCCTTGGATGACTATTACAAAAATATGTCTCATTAAAAACTTTACTAAAAATAAATAAATACATAATTTTGATACGCAAATGAATACTGCCTCATTAAAAACCTCATCAAGAAAACCCAATGGGATAAAACCGTGGTTAAGGGAAAAAGAGTGCAGTGCGTATTTATTGCTCCCCCTCATGTGAACAAATATCTTTGAAACGACGAAGACCAATCTTCTGTATTAGTTGCTGGAATGTTGTAGTTGGTAAAGACTTTGTAAAAAGATCTGCTAAATTCTCGCTTGAACGAACTTGTTGAACACTTATGTCACCATTCTTCTGTAGGTCATGAGCATAAAATTTTTTTGGTGAAATATGTTTTGTTCTATCTCCTTTAATGTATCCTTCTTTCAATTGGGCAATACATGCAACATTATCTTCATATAGAATGGTCGGATTCATTTTTCCAAATAATATACCACAATTTTGTTGTATGTGTTGAATTACAGATCTTAGCCAAACACATTCTCGACTTGCCTCATGTAACGCTAAAATTTCCGCATGATTAGACGAAGTGGCAGTAATCGTTTGTTTCATAGATCGCCATGAAATAGTTGTGCCACCGCATGTAAATACATAACCAGTTTGCGATCGACCATTATGAGGGTCAGATAGATAACTTGCATCGGCATAACCGATAAGGTCTGATTTAGTCATGTTTGAGTAAAACAAACCCATATCCATTGTACCTTTAAGGTAACGGAGTATATGCTTAACTCCATTCCAGTGCCTCCTTGTAGGCGAAGAGCTATGTCTTGCCAATAAATTAACAGAAAATGATATATCTGGTCGTGTGTGACTAGAAAGGTACATTAATGCCCCAATCGCACTAAGATATGGTACTTCAGGACCAAGTAGTTCTTCATCTTCTTCTTTAGGTCTAAAAGGATCTTTATTCACATAAAGTGACCTTACAACCATTGGACTACATAATGGATGTTATTTGTCCATGTAGAATCGCTTAAGAACCTTTGCAGTATAGGTTTCTTGATGTACCAAAATTCCATTATTTAAATATTCCACTTGTAAACCAAGACAAAACTTTGTTCTTCCCAAATCCTTCATCTCAAATTCTTTCTTCAAGCAATTTACAGCTTTTGGAAGCTCGTTAGGAGTTCCAATAATATTCAAATCATCAACGTAAACAGCAATTATAGCAAATTCCTTGCCACATTTTTTCAAAAAAATACATGGACAAATTGGGTCATTTTTATATCCTTCCTTGATTAAATATTCACTTTAGCGATTATACCACATGCGTCCAGATTGCTTTAATCCATAAAGGCTTTTATTCAATTTAATTGAGTAACCTTCTCGAGAATTTGAATTATATACTTCAGGTAAATTAAATCCTTCAGGAAGTTTCATATAAATGTCATTTTCAAGAGAGCCATATAGATAGGCTGTAACGACATCCATTAGACGCAAATCGAGCCCTTCACGTACTGCCAAACTAATTAAGTATCGAAAAGTACTTGCATCCACCACAGGAGAATATGTCTCCTCAAAATCAATGCCAGGTCTTTGCGAAAAACCTTGGGCAACTAATCTTGCTTTATATCTCATAATTTCTCCTTTCTCATTTCGCTTTCGCACAAAAACCCATTTGTATCCAACTGGCTTTTCGCCTTTAGGTGTACGAATTACAGGTCCAAATACTTGTCTCTTTTCAAGCGACTTCAATTCTGCCTCAATTGCGTCTTTCCATTTTGGCCAATCATTTCTTTGTCTACATTCCTTAATAGACTTTGGTTTATGATCCTCATCATTTATAATTTCAAGCGCTATATTATATGCAAAAATATCGTCGACGTCGATTTCATTTCGGTTCCATTGAATTCCATTCATGACATAATTTATTGAGATCTCTTTGTTTTCATAATTTTCAGGTACCTGAGTTTCTTCTGGAATTGAACTATTAATTATGTCTGAAGGCTCTTCAAGAGCCATTATATCCTCGAATTGACCATCTTCTTTCTTAGCTCCTTTTCGTTTTCGAGGATTTTTATCTTTGAAACCGATGGGTCTGCCACGCTTCAGACGTGCCTCAGACTCATTTGCAATTGTATTTTGTCCAACAGGGACATCAATTTTTATTGGAGCATTAGCAGCTGGAATATGTGACTTAGTCACTCTTTTTAGGTCAGTGAATGCGTCTGGCAATTGGTTAGCTAAATTTTGCAAATGAATTATCTTTTGAACTTCAAGTTCACTTTGTTTTGTACGAGGATCAAGATAAGATAATGATAATTCTTTCCAAATAATTTCTTTTTCCGGCTGCTTATTTTCTCCCCCTAATGTTGGGAAAATAGATTCATCAAAACACAATCGGCAAATCGAGTCGTGAATAAATTTCCCGTTGTTGGTTCGAGATATTTTATTATGGATGAAGATTCATATCCAACATATATTCCCAACCTTCTTTGAGGTCCCATCTTAGTGCGTTGTGGTGGAGCAATAGGAACATATACCGCACATCCGAAAATTCTTAGATGGGAAATATTAAGTTCCTGACCAAAAACCATTTGTAAAGGGGATGATTTGTTAAAACTTGTTGGCCTGATGCGAATTAGTGCTGCAGCATGCAAAATTGCATGTCCCCAAGCAGTTATTGGAAGTTTTGATCTCATAAGTAATGACCTTGCAATTATTTGTAATCGTTTAATAAGTGATTTCGCAAGTCCATTTTGTGTATGAACATGTGCTACAGGATGTTCAACATCAATGCCAATAGACATGCAAAAATCATTAAAAGTTTGGGACGTAAATTCACCAGCATTGTCAAGGCGTATTTTCTTAATTGGGTAATCAGGAAAATGTGCTCTAAGTCTAATTAGTTGAGCAAGTAATCTCGCAAATGCATGGTTACGAGTTGACAATAAACATACATGTGACCATTTAGTTGATGCATCTATTAAAACCATGAAATATCTAAATGGTCCACATGATGGGTCTATTGGCCCACATATATCACCTTGTATACGTTCCAAAAATGTTAGTGATTCATACTCAATTTTTCCAGGTGATGGCCAAATGATCAACTTCCCTTGGTAACAAGCAACACATGAAAGACAATTAGTTTGAAGAATCTTTTGGTTCTTCATTTGGTGTCCACAAGAATTTTGAATTATTTTTCGCATCATAATAGATCCGGGATGGCCTAACCGGTCATGCCAAACAATGAACTTATTATTATCCACAAACTTTTGGTTTGCGACATGATGTATCTCAATTGTTCTAATGTACGTGTAGTACAAACCAGAGGAAAAAGTAGGCAACTTTTTTACTATGCATTTCTTATTTGAAATCACTTTTGTGATATAAAGGAATTCAATACCTCCTTGATTCGTTGTCTCTATGTGATATCCATTTTGACGAATATCCTTGAAACTTAATAAGTTTCTTTGAGACTTAGTAGAGAGTAATGCATTATTGATACACAATTTTGTTACTCCAGTTAGTATTATATTTGCTCTTCCGGAGCCTTCAATTATATTTGTACTACCAGATATTGTATTAACATTTGCTTCTTGCATTACTAGGTAGGAGAAATATTTTTTATCCTTGAGAATTGTGTGAGTTGTTCCACTATCGGCAAAACACATTTCTTTATTTGAAGCACGTAAAGGGATACTCATTCTTACTACGATACAAAAAAAAAAGATAATTAATATGAATTCTTAAAAATGAAATGGTAAAACTTGAAAATAAAAACTTTATTGCTTCATTAGAGAAAAGAAAACACATTCTAGACCTAAATACTTTATCGGAAAAAGGGAAAAACAAAAAATAAACTAAAACCAATAACATCTAATTAAATTTTGGCAGTTCCATCTCCAGATAGAAAATCAAAATTTTCATTTGGATCAGTAAAGAAATCCGAAACATCTAGAGAGGTGGTATTCATATGGTTGTAATCAGGATTGTCTTCTTCAAAAGCAAAATTTGTTTCTATATTTTTCCCTTTTTTCTTGATTGATTCTTGGTAAGGCTTGACAAGATGTTCAGTTGTACGACATACACGAGCCCAATGGCCTTTGATACCACAACGATCACATTTCTTTTCATTATTTTTGCTAATTTGAGCACCTTTTTCATTATTTTCACCCCTTTTCCATATGTGTTTCGAATAACCACCACGATTATGTCTACCTTGTTTATATCCACGACCACGACTGGGTCCATATCCACTATAACCGTTTCCACGACCATGATAACTACCGCGGCCACGACTACGACCACGAGTTTGTGCATGGGAATTGTGGTTGTGTGTTGCTACATTCGCTTCAGGGAATGGAGCAGTGCCCGTTGCATGGGATTCATGATTTTTCAGTAACAACTCATTATTTTGTTCAGCCACAAGAAGACAAGAAATTAATTGAGAGTATTTCTTGAAACCTTTTTCATGATATTGCTGCTAAAGGAGCATTTGTTTTGCATGAAATGTGGATAATGTTTTTTCTAACATATCATAATTAGTGATTTTTTCTCCACATAATTCCATCTGAGATGTAATTCTGAACATGGTTGAGTTATACTCACTTATAGTTTTGAAATCTTGTAAGCGCAAATGCATCCAATCATAACGGGCCTTAGGCAAAATTATTACAGTTTTTTGATGATCATAGCGCTCTTTTATATTATTCCAAAGAATAAGTGGATCTTTAACAGTGAGATATTCTGTTTTCAACCCTTCATGGAGGTGATGGCGTAAGAAAATCATAGCCTTAGCCTTATCTTGGTTAGATGCCTTATTGCCCTCTTTTATTGTTTCTCCAAGGCCTTTTGCATCTAAATGAATTTCAGCATCTAAAACCCATGACAAATAATTCTTGCCAGTGATATCAAGGGCGAAATATTCAAGATTTGCAAGGTTTGACATATTGATTCTATAATAAATAAGAAAAATAAATAAATTAGATAACATCCAAAAATATTCTTTACAATAAATAAATTAGATCACATCCAAAAATATTATTTGCAATTGCATAAAAAAAACACCGAGAAGTTTGGTAATTGCATTTTTTTTTTACAATGCAGAGATAAATTTACTTGTAGAGATAAACTTCTCGGTTCCTTTACAATGATTTTTTTTTCATACAGCATATACATACAACATTTTTTTTTCTCGGTTCCTTTGCATGCAGGACAGCCCTTAGATACAACTCATTATTATGCGTCCCACCACATTCTAGTGTGCAGAACGGGTTCATCCAGTACATACAGCTTTTTTTTTTCACGGCTGCATATATCATTCTTCAACTTCTTTACTGTATGTATATGCATGGGCCAGGGCTGAATATGTACAGCTTTTTTTTTTCACGGCTTATGGGATCTTTAGATCGTTTCAGATTTTTTTTTTCAGATCAAACTATTTTTCTCTTTCTTTCTACATATACGTTGCACTTGCAGATAAAAAAAAATTATGAAGAGAAGAAGAGAAGCTGACTTTACTCACTTTTGTATGTGTGTGTTTTTGTACGACTATTATAAAAGATAGATATTGGAGGGAAAAAAAATAATAAATAAATAAATAAAACATGAAAAAAAATTACCTTGTTTTTGATGAATTAGCTTCAACACCTTTTTAGAGCAAAGAACGATCGTGCTGATAACGTGTTATGAAACTTATGAAAATAAGGAAGAAGAGAAGAAGAGAGGAAACAATATATTGTGATATATTCAGTGTGTATTTTACATCATAGTTGATTCCTATTTATAGGGAGATAGGAAACTCTAATATGGAATGATATCGACTAAATATAAACACAATCCACCCTAATATGGAGGGGTATCAAACTAAATATAAACACAATCCAATAGATAGTCATCCACTAATTAGATAGATATGAATTGTTTATAACACTCCCCCTTGGATGACTATTACAAAAATATGTCTCATTAAAAACTTTACTAAAAATAAATAAATACATAATTTTGATACGCAAATGAATACTGCCTGATTAAAAACCTCACCAGGAAAACCCAATGGGATAAAACCGTGGTTAAGGGAAAAAGAGTGCAGTGCGTATTTATTGCTCCCCCTCATGTGAACAAATATCTTTGAAACGACGAAGACCAATCTTCTGTATTAGTTGCTGGAATGTTGTAGTTGGTAAAGACTTTGTAAAAAGATCTGCTAAATTCTCGCTTGAACGAACTTGTTGAACACTTATGTCACCATTCTTCTGTAGGTCATGAGCATAAAATTTTTTTGGTGAAATATGTTTTGTTCTATCTCCTTTAATGTATCCTTCTTTCAATTGGGCAATACATGCAGCATTATCTTCATATAGAATGGTCAGATTCATTTTTCCAAATAATATACCACAATTCTGTTACTACCTGTCTCTTTCTCTGGTGCTACCGTTACAACACTTCTCCTCCGCACTCTCTACAACACCAACACCCTTCACCGCTACCATGGTCGTCACGCCCTTTATCTCTCTATCCAGTTCATACACAATTTTTCTTTTTCCCACAACACCGACGCCCTTCAGCGTTGTCATGGACGTCACGCTGCCGCACCGTTGTCGTCACCCCCACCAAATACCATCGCTCAGGATCTCGCGTTTGTGGTGAGAATGGTGGTTGGGGCTGGGACTGTTAGGCAGCGCGACTGGGTTGGGCGGATCGCGACGGTGACTGGCTGCGGGAAAGGGAGGTGTTGCGACGGCGAAGTGTGTTTGCGAGAGGTGAAGTGGTGAAGTGTTGCTCTGTGAAGAGAGTGGAGCAGAAGATGAGAAGTGTTGCAACAACAGAGAAGGAGAAGAGGTGCAGCAGAGATTAATTTTTTATTTTATTATTTAATTAAATCCAACTTAAAATCTCAATCGTTGATTTAAACTTTGCCACGTGTCGCAATCATATGGTAGTACTGGTCTCTCCAGTACTGGAGAGGATTCGAACTCGGCGGGAACTGCCCACTGTATTTGCATTCAATCCAACGGCCTCATTGTGACACGTGGTCAAATTTTAATAATTATGAAAAAAAACAACAGCAGAAACAGTACAGAAGCCTTCCTTCCCAACCTTTTTTTTTCCTTTTCCACACACTACTAGAAAACAAACATTTCACATCTGTTAAAAAAGATATTTCGCATCTGTACAGTGAGCAAAAACACTCAATGTCAAAACTTTTAATAATAATTAAAAAAAAATGGCAGACGAAAGGGGTTTGAGGAAAGGGACAAACTTTGACAAGGTTGTTGTTGGTGTTGTTGTTCAATAGAGAAAAAGCCACATGAAGAAAGCAGAGAAAGAAACAGATGAAGTTGTTGTTGCTGCTGTTGTGGTGGGTGGTGGGAAGCCGATCCAGGTAGACGTCGACGGAGAGCTCCAGGGTGCGGAACTGGAGACGTGGCGAGTAGGAGCGACGACTTCGGGCACGTGCGCAGGCCTCGCGGAGCGAAGCGGAGGGGAGGGGCCATAAGGGCGGAGACGACATGAAGGGATGTCGTCTGAGCATGGCTTCGGCAATTCACGGTGATGGGTCGGCGACGATGGCGATTCACGGTGGTGCGATGGCAATCCATCACCGGAGGCAAAGTTTAGGAAGATGGGGTTTTGGTTTTGCGGTTTTACTCACGGTGGAAGAAGAAAATCAGGTTGGGGAAGGAAGGCTTCTGTACCGTTAATGTTGTTGTTTTTTTTTTAATTATTAAAATTTGAACACGTGTCGCAATGAGGGTCGTTGGATCCCAAACGAATGCAAATACAGTGGTCAGTTCCCGCCACTATTGCAGACAAGCTGAATCCTAAAAAAAGTAGTATTAAACCAACTAAAAGAATTGAACCAATTGCATGATCTAATCTTTATCAAATCTGACAATCCAATGACATTGCAAAACTCACCTTTAAAAATCATGGCATTTCTAGTGAGCCAAATTGACCAAGTCACAACCATCCATATCATGCAAACATGACTACTACCTTTTGTTCTTGTAGATATACGAGAATGACTTAGTGAGTTTTTTTTTTTTGAAATAGACTTAATGACTTTTTTTTATAAATAAAAATTTTATTCAAACAAATAACGATCCTAATTGAAACATCATTGTATTAAACACCTTCCACCTTCTTAGAAGGATTTGTGTGCCAATACAAAATCATGTGCTTACAATTAGAAAAAAAGTACATAAATTACAATAAGCATAACGCTGCTAAACCATTTGTCAAATCTTGTGAAGCATGGATACACCGTTTTAGGAGCCGTACATGTACCGGGTACTTTTTGGGTATGGGTACGGCTTGATTACGCCCGGGTACGTACGTACCCAAACAAAAAAAACTTCGGTACGTATTTGGGTACGTCGGGGTACGCGGTGCATACGGTACCCACCAATTGGGTACGACACAACTTAAAAAAATTGAAAAAATTCGTTTTCCCCCTTTTTTTCAGTCTTACACATCTTATCCATAGGGTTTTGAGTTTTGACACAATCCTCTCTACCTCCTCTATCTTTACCGCCGAAGCACAACCCTCTTTGCCTCAATCTCCGTCACTGCTCCTGCCTCCATCTCTACTCTTGATCTTCACTGTCGCTCTCGATCTCACCTCTCAGCCTCTCTCCGTTGCGCTCTGCTGTGTTTCACTACGCCTCGTGGTGGTTGTGCCTCTCTCCTGCTAGTGGTTGTTGTGCTTATTGGTGGCGTCTCTCTCTGCTTAGTACTGCTCACGGTAACACAGCCTCCTCCATGCTCTCTCTACTCACTGCTCAATACTGTGTTTTCCTTCTTTTTTTTTTTTGCTCAGTCCTATATGTTCTGCTCAGTACTGCGTTTTGAAGCTGCTCATGTACTGTGGTTTCAATATTGTTTCTGCTTTTTCTTTCTTTATTTCTTTCTTTTTTTTTTGAAGCTGCTCATGTTTCTTTCTTTTTCAGATATTTTGATATTGTGGATGTTTTGAAGCTGCTCATGTTTCTGCGTTTGTGCTATTGTGGATGTTTTGTTGTTATTAAATGTTATTTTAGATATTTTGATATTAGGTATAGTTTTGTATTACTTTTTCAATTTTCAATTTTTTAAATTTATATTTAATTATATATATATATATATATATATATATATAAATGTACCCGTACCCCAAATTTTTTGAAAAATACTGTACCCGTACCCGGTACCGGTACCGTACCCGTACCCGGTACCGGTACCGTACCCGTACACATGCAACACAGGTCAAATCACTCCTATATCCCTCCTATCAAAATCTGCATCAAAACACAAGCGTTGCATGCAGCATCTTATAACAACAATATTACCTACTATACCTATGCTTACCGCTTGAATCCCCTTATCTACAGGGACGGATCTAAAAATTTTCGAATGTGAGGGCGACAAATATAAAGAAATATGCGTATTGAAATTTTACGATAAACTTGTATTGAAATACTAAAATTTCAAAATAAGGTAACATGCATACACACTTTTATGATTGTTGTTTACGATATTGTTTATTCTTGACAAGAATACTACAACGTTTTTTTTTTACACTGAAATTATTTATTTATTTTTTCAGTTTGAACTTTCCTCAACATTAACCTACAATTTTACAAGGCAATCCATCACGGTCATCAGTCACCAATTTATGGACTTCAAGGTTTGAACTTTAAGAAATTAAAGACTCAAATTCCATTAAACTTTCATTTAAAATATGAAAATAAATACACCCCTCCTGTCCTAAATGTAAATTTCCTTTGAACATTTTTTTGTCCTTAACGTAAGTTCCTTTCCGAATTTCAATGGCATAAACACTTCAATATACTAAACACTTTTTAGACTCCTAATAATAATTATAAAGGTAATTTTGAAAAAATATATTAAATATTTACATTTCCAACATCATTAATATACTAACTAATATTCTTAAAAGACATGTTTTTAGTCAAAATAAAATTACATTTAAGACAAAAAAAAAGTACTCCCTCCATCCCTATATATAAGACCCCTTGAGAGATTTCACGTCCATTAAGAAAGATGATTAATTTAATTAATGATATTGAAAATGTGAATATTTGATATGTATTTTCAAAATTACACCTATTAATATTATTGGGAATCTAAAAAGTGTTAAATAAATATGAGTGTTTGTAGAAAGAAGTAATTAATAATAATTGAAAATTGATATAGATAAATAGAAACAAAATAAAAATGTCAAAAGAGTTTTATATTTAGGGACAATGATAATAATATTTATATATATGTATATTAAAAAAAAAAAGCAAACACTTAGGGAGGGCAATTGCCCCAACTAAGGATCACGTAGGTCCATCACTGCTTACCTACCCCTTACTTAATGACTTAAAACTAGCCGAAATTTATTAAATAACTTAAAATATATATAATATTTGTTTGTTTGTTTTATTTAATGTAATTTAGTTAAAAAGCTGAAGGGAAATTATACATGATTTATTAGAAGCTCTTAAATAGGCTTAATTATGTCACAAGTCCTTGAAGTTTGGGGTACTTTTATCAGATACTCTTATTTTTTTCCAATATCCGACTCCCCAAAGTTATTTCTGGATTTGTCATATACACCTATTACCAATTTTGACCAATTTTGCTGACATGTAGCATTGAAATACTGATCAGAAGCAGAAGGTTAGGCACGTGCAGTGGTGCCCTGTGGGCGAATATCTTTTTTTTTTAAAAAAAATATAAAACTAAAAAACTTAATATTTTTATATTATTAGTTAAATAAAAAAACTAAAAAAGACAAAAAAAAAAGGAATGAAGAGAGAGGTCGTCTTCATCCGTGTAACATCACGCGACACCACATGAACAACCTCCTGTGTTTGAATAGGATTATGATGTTACATGTCAACAAAATTGGTCAGAATTGGTAGAAGGGGTATATGATAAACACATAAGTAACTTCGGGGAGTAAGACATTAAAAAAAGAAAAGAATAAGGGTGTTTAACAAAAGTACCCCAAACTTTAAGGACGTGTGATATAATTAAGCCTCTTAAATATTTTAGAAAGCTACTTCTATCTTTCAAAAGCTTTCAAGTAATTTTTTATAAGCTAACTTTCAAATGTTAAAAGCTTCATTTTTAAAACTATAACTTTCATTGAAAGGCTTTCCTAATTTATTGGTCTAGTCTAAAAGCTACAAGCTAAAAAAAATATAAACTCATGCATTCAAACAGTATTATCCATGAAGGGCTTTAATTTATCCTAATTATTAGAAATTTAATATTTACTCTTAAATCTTCAATATGTTTATCAATATAGGTTGAGAAGAGTGATAAACGATTCAATCTTACTTAAACAAGATCTTAAATTTGGTATTTTGTGAATACAAAAAATTTAAGTAGAAAAACTCATAAGCCACAACTAAACACATAATCCATATCGAATTCAAATATATTCAAGGAAAATTGGATTGAGAAAAAAACTTCAATATGTTTAGTTCGTAGAAGAAAAGAGATTTTGATATAGAGAGAAGATAAGTAAAATATCATTCCTGTTGTTTGGTTCAAAAATTTGAAGGAAATAAGATACTAGAAATAACCATTATTTACACCTTCATTAATTGAGAGGGGGTTGAGAAGGAAAGTTCAACATTTTTTTTAATGATTTTATTTTCTCTTTAAAATCTCTATTTTTAGAGGGGAATGCAAATTTAAAGATAGGAGATTTTAGCCCTTTTTTATTACATTCCCTCCTCTAATTGAGTAAGTATGGACATATACTTTTTAACATTATCATTTATAACATCATCAACGACATCATGTTTAAAGATCTCACCTAACTTTCTTCGGTTTGATTCCTTAATAATAATCTCACGCTAATATTTAGGGATGACAATAGGAGATTCCAGATGGAGATCCCTGCGGGGAACGCCCCGTTCGGGTACCCGAGTTCGAGGATTTTTCCCCATCGAGGCGGGGATGAAGGGGATTTTTTCTCGAACAGATTTCGGGGCGGGAATGAGATTGGTTCTCCTGTCCCTGCGGGTTCCCCGTCCCCGCCTACTTTACTTATATGCCCTTAAATATTTAGCCTTTATATAGTTAAAATTTTTTTTCGTAATTTCACATATATTATTATAAATATAATTATTATACTTGCAAAATTACCCCCAAGGCCCCAACCCTAGAACTAGTACTCACTACTCAGCAGATTCAAGGGCTTTGCCTTTTTCTTCTCCCTCGGCAACACCGCAACAACTTCAAGGGGGTTTCAGTAGCGCTGTCGCCGTTGCGCTTCTCACCGTCCCTCACGGTCTTCTTCTCGAAACTGCTTTGCTCTCTCACCGTCCCTCACGGTCTCACCGTCCCTCACCGCTCTCTCATCGTCTCACCGTCCCTCACTGCTCCACCGCTTTGGCCGGTAATTTCTTTTTTTTATTTACTGTCCTATACTATTTATAAATTATAATATATATGTTTGATAATTTATATACAAGTTTAAAAATGCTATTCGACATTGTGAATTTTATAATAGGTCAAATTGAAGTTAGATTCCCGGTGGGGATCCGTGGGGTGGTGGGGAATGGAGATGGAGGTTAATCTACCCCCGACATATGGGGAATAGGGATGAAGATAGGAGGCAAATGAAACCCGAAGATGGGGAATGGGAAAGGCCCCCAGCGTTCCCCGCCCCGTTGCCAATATTAATGAAATCCTCTAAATATATGCTTAACTTATTTAAGCAGTTACACGGAAATCCTCAATATATGCTTAACTTATTTAGGAAGATTTGTACTTATTAATAAAGTACCCACCATTACTCTGAAATATCGTGGGATACCTAAAAAAACCAAGTTTTTTTTTTTTAAAAAAAAAAACCAAGTTTTGATATAAGTATTTTTTCATATATAAATAAAAAGTCATGATCCGTTGACACCAGGTGTAAAACTTGGTCACTTATATATTCACATAACTTTTTATATATTATTAAATTTGTCAATCCAACCGTTGAATTGTATGTTGTTATCATGTAGATTAAGTCTACAAAATTTCATAGAATATAAAAATTATTTGATACTTCATCCGACTATTCTATTTTAACGGATAATACGTTATTTAAAATATAAGTAAATATGCATTGTTAGATTACATACCTATGAATCTCCGAATGATCTGAAATTTGGTATGTATGATCGTCATGATAATAACATATAATTCAACGGTTGGATTGACAAATTTGATAATGTATAAAAAGTTATGTGAAGGTGTAAGTGACCAAGTTTTACACATGGTGTCAACGGATTCTAACTCATAAATAAAATAGATAACTAATGGTAAATATATTGATCGATCGGTCCAAATATCATTAAACACCGGTGTAAAAGTAAAAGACTAAACTGTCACTTTAGTCCCTCATTTTGTAAGGAGCTTTCATTTTAGTCCCTGATTTTTCAATAATTCCTTATTAGTCCCTTACTTTGAAAAAAGTTATTCACGTTAGTCACTGGCAACGTTTTCCGTTTATAGACATTAACGTAGCCATTAATTTATAATATCGTATTTCATTTTAGTCCCTAACTTAAAATTTTTAATTCACTATAGTCCCTCACTATATCGTGTTTCATTTTAGTCCCTAACTTAAAAAATTTAATTCACTTTGGTCCCTCACTATAATAACAATGATGTTTCTTTCGCTTTTCTCTTATAGTGTGACTACCATAAAAACATTGACTGTTCTTCTTGCTATTCTGTAAACTAACTTTATAGTTTATATAAGCACTAACTTCAAGCTTTGCACATGAAGGTATCAATAGCAAAGTTTCTTCCTGATGAGCTATTGATACCTTCAGGTGCAAATCTTGGAGTCAATGCTTATATAAACTATAAAATTAGTTTACAGAATAGCAAAAAGAACAGTCAATGTTTTTATGGTAGTCACACTACAAGAGAAAAGCGAAAGAAACATCATTGTTATTATAGTGAGGGACCAAAGTGAATTAAATTTTTTAAGTTAGGGACTAAAATGAAACACGATATAGTGAGGGACTAAAGTGAATTAAAATTTTTAAGTTAGAGACTAAAATGAAATGCGATATTATAAATTAACGGCTACATTAATGTCTATAAACGGAAAACGTTGTCAGAGACTAACGTGAGTAACTTTTTTTTAAGTAAGGAACTAAAAATGAATTATTAAATAATCAGGGACTAAAATGAAAACTCCTTACAAAGTGAGAGACTAAAGTATAAGTTTAGTGAAAAGTAAAACTCAAAAGATAGATACCTCATGTTGAGTACATTCCATTCCTCTTCTCAGCTTTGTACAACATAGATAAAAATGTCTTAGCCACAAAAACCAAAGTTATTGAGACAAAGGATCACTTTGTGTATAAAGGTTAGAATATGATATTTTAAAAATATAGTATTAGAAATAGAAAGTTAATTATATTTTGTTCATAATTTTATTTGAGACCATTATAAAAATGTTTTTTTTTGTTTTTATTTGAGATCAAAAAGAATATTAGTAATATGCCTACAAATTATCGAAGCCACTTTGTGATTTTTATATCCATCAAGGGAAAAGTACTTTTGATATTATTTTGTATGTTTTTTTTTTTAATGTATTCGTTAAGGCTTATGTTAAAGAATCCATAATTGATAAGTTTGTAATAAAGTTCCTCCTTAAACGAGGAGGAAAGTTTATATCCTTAAATAAATAGGATTTTGACACATGGATATAATTATTAAAAATGAAAATAAACAAAAAATTTGAAAAACAGAAAAAAAAATGTAGAGAGAAGACAAAAAGAGATCGTAGAGAGATAGATCGGACCTTCTCTACCGTCGACTACCCACTGGATGCCATTAGCAAGCCACGACGTGGAAGGCGCCGCCGCCCTCTGTCATGTGACGACCAAACCAAACATCTCTCATGGTCGCCCTCTCTCATCGTCGTCGTCGCCCTTTGTCACGCGAGGACCAAACCGGACCTCTTTCATCGCCATCGTCACCACCTTCTTTCCTTAACACTTTTCCCCTTTTATTTTATAATTATTTGAGGTGTTTCTTAACTTGTTCACAATTTTATTCCCAATTGATTATGTTCTCAATTCCAATTAATTCAGTGCTAACCTAATTGTTCATGGTTGTCTGTAGTTTCTTTAACAACAACAAAAAGAAGAAACGGTGTTGAGGGGAGAGAAATGAAAGAGATTGTGTCATTAATCTTGAAGGCAATTCATCAACATTTATAGAAACCACGGTATAACCCCAAATGTTAAAAACAAAGAAATAATGGCAATGTTTGTAAGGCCCAGGCTGATGAGGGCGGGGAGTGATCGCATGTGTAAGAGGCACGGACAACGAGCAACTCCTGGCAAGCTTCTAAGGGAGGGGTACATGAATTAACCGACACACCAGAATGAGAGGGTGATCCTGAGACTGTGTAGGCATGAGACTACATAGTACAAAAAGACTTAAATGAATTGATTAGTACTACCCATATCAACAAGGTGCATCTTCTTTTCGGTAGCCCATCACTTCAAAAGTCCATAGTTAAGCGTGTTTGACTTGAAATAATTCTGGGATGAGTGACTTCCTGGGAAGTTTTCTCGAGAAGCATGCGAGTGAGGACAAAGCATGCTGAGAAGACCCGTGTTGGTATGCGGGGACAGTCGCAATCCAATTGCCTTCTAGAGATGTTATAAATGGTATCAGAGCGGCTCCTCTCCCAATACGGTGTGGTTCGGGGACGAACCATACAGAAGCTGGTGGGCATATAAGGCCCGGGCTGACGAGGGCGGGCAGTGATCGCCGGTGCAAGAGGCACGGACAACGAGCAGCTCCTGACAGGCTTCTAAGGGAGGGGCACATGAATGAACCGACACACCGAAATGAGAGGGTGATCCTGAGACTGTGTAGGTATGAGACTACATAGTATAGAAAGCCTTAAATGAATTGATTAATACTACCCATATCAACAAGATGCATCTTCTTTTTGGTAGTCCATCACTTCAAAACTCCATGGTTAAGCGTGCTTGACTTGGAGTAATTCTGAGATGAGTGAGTGAGGACAAAACATGCTGAAAAGACCCGTATTGGTATACGGGGACAGTCGCAATCCATTTGCCTACCAGAAATGTTACAAAGTTTGCAATCCAATACATTCCAAGCAATATAGTTAGAAACAACTTCAAATTTCTTCTTTTTTGACAAATTGGTGGTTGAGTGTTGATTGTGGTTAATGAATGCTATGGCACAGGAATTGGAAATGCAAAATTGTTGAAGTTTTTTTTTTTCCAATAAGAGGGTTTTTTTTTGTTTTTAAATAGATTAAAAATGTACATGTGGCACAATTTGATTGGGTCAAGGATATAAACTTTCCTTCCGGTTTAAGGAGGAACTTTATTATGTTAAAATTAAAGCATTTATAAAATTCACGAGTATTTGTAACATCAAATTCTAATACAAATTTATCAATTATGAATATTTTAACATGTGATAGTATAAGACAAATATTTTTTTAATTTTTTTTTGAAATGGGAAGTATAAGACAAATATTAGAAAAACCTTGCATTACAAAAGGCTATCGAGGTGAAACAGAAACATATTACCAGGGTCACTTATACAACTATGCTATGAATCAGTACACTGGTCTAATTCAATTCATCTAAGAAACAAATTACCATGCCAAATTGAGACATGTTACGAGCAAATTTCAAAGGGAATTAGTAACGTCCAATCTAAATTGGTTATTATGCAATTCTTCCTTAGACTACTAAGAATTTGTCATCTAATACATGTATGTTATGTCATTGCTTAAAACAGAATGTTGAGAATGTGAAGAAGAAGAAGGAATAGTTCTAGCAATTGAAACAACTTTATTTTTTTTTAAATAATGTTTTTGAAAATTTAAAGTTATAATGTGTGTAAAGGTACAAAGGACTAAATTAAAATAATCTAGTTTTTATATTGGACTAGATTGCAAAAATTAATTTTGACTACTTTAAGCAATGACATGACATGACATACATGCATGAATTGACAAATTCTTATTAGTCTAACAAAAAATTACATAACAACCATCTAAATTTAGATTGCATGTTAGAAATATTCAATTTCAAAATGCTTTAAGTAACATCAAAACTAGCATTGGCAATTTGGGCGGGCGGGCGGGCATGGGCGCATGCCCGCCAATGCCCGCGATTTTGGTGGGCGGGAAAATTGAGGCCCTGGGCGGGCGGACGGGCTTGTGGGCGGTCCGCTTTAATTAAAAAAAATTTAAAAATTGAAAAAAAACCCATAAAGAGGCAAAAAATTGAAAAATGCTAACGATACGTAATTAACGTAAGGCTGTAAATTACTCAAAATACTCAAAAAAACACATAAAAACAATCAATGAAAGACTGAAAACAAAAAAACGGTCAAACAGTTAAATAAAAATTGAGCAATCAATTAAAATTTGTGCTGGATCAAAATGACAATCAATTTTTTTTAAAGTAATCCGTACTTAGAAATTAGGAAACATATGACATAAGTTTTTTTTAAAAAAATTTAATGGGCGGCCCGTGGGCGGCGCGCCGCCCGCCCAAGAATGTCCGCTAAAAAAAAGGGCAGGGCGGGCAGACATTTTTTATTTGCTGGACTTAAAATCAATGCCCTGCCCGCAAAAAATTGCGGGCGGACGGGCCCCATGGGCATCCGCCCTAATTGCCAATGCTAATCAAAACCGACAAAACCAACGGGGTTTGGTTCAGTTGGTGTAAGGCCTCAACTGAAATCCTGAGAATGGGACACGGGTGCTAGTAGCCCCGGGTTCGATTCCCACTAAAACATCTCGCTGGAAGAGAAAGCCACGCAGCTCGCTCTGGATTAGTCTCAAGGACTCCCTGGTATTAAGGATGGTCTTGGAGATATTACTGGTGGTTCCGCAAGGAATTTGGACAAAAAAACTCGACAAACTCGACAAAAAAACTCGATAAACCATTTGAAAGAAGAAAGAAAAAAGAAAAAAAAATCATTCGGACATAGAGATTTATTTGGTAGGGAGCATTTGACTAATCGCAATCTTCACTTCTTCTAAAAAAAAAACCTTTCTCACATCCTCAATAACCTTTCTAACCACAAAATTACTCACCTCTAACACCATTTGAGTATATACTCAAACGACAATTAACCAAGATGGGCTCCGTTTTCTCCTCCTTGAGTCTTGACTACACACCACACCAGCTAAATTGATTTATAGGCTTATTTAACTTTGTATTTTTTGGAATTAATTCTTAAATTTTTTTATGCTTTGAATTCTTGGGCTTTGTTAAATTTTTGTAAATGATCATTTCGTCACTTAAGTAATGATATAGCTGATGACACACCACGTCACTTTCAGACTATTGACGAGTGACAAGTTATGTAGCATCACATGACACTACAAGATTTTTTTTTATTAAAAAAATCATTTCTTTTAAAAATTATTAAAAGTTTCGATTTTGTTTAAAAAAATATAATTTTTATTTATTTTTAATAAATTTGAAGAATTTTTTAATTTAAAAAATTCACGTGGCATCATCTGGCACGTTACCTATCAATGTGACGAAGGTGACGTGACGTGTCATCGGTTATATCACCACTTAAGTGATGAAAGGACAATATTCAAATTTTGAGCAAAGTTTAAGTACTCAAAGCATAAAAAAAAATTTAAAGAACAATTCCAAAAAACCTAAATTCAGGAATTAAAAACTTAAATAAATCTTTAGTTTCTTCATGAAATTTTTCTCATGCGGTTGTGGAGCAATGGAATTTTTTTTTTTGGTATTTAGATCACTTTTCACACTTTATCTCTATCAAAACAATTTTATGGAGCCAATAAAGTTTAGTTTAATAGGTAAATAGTTAAATTTTTTAAGCATAATTTTAGAGGTGGTACTATGGTGATTTCGCCATTTTGAAAGAGATTAGTTTCTAACAGTACACAGAAAAATACTCTTAAAAAAAATTTATGGATCATATTCTACTCTCTCCGTCAATAAATATACTGTAAGCACTGGATAACGAGTTTTTTTTTAATTTTTTTTTATAAATATAAGCACTTATCTCAATTTCTAATGATAATAATCACTTCTTTTTTAGGAATATCTCTGTTTAGTTAACAGTTTTTAGAGTCCCAATGATGATTATATGGGTGATTTTGAAAAAATATACCCCTCCGATTGGAAATATGAGAAAAAAAACATATTATTTTTGTTTAAAATATAGTACAAAGAAATAGTAAGTAACCTTCTTAAATTTTGTTTCATTACCAATATTATTTTCCTAAAACATACTTATAAAATTGTCATCTCATTTAATTTTTATTTCATTTCCAATACTGCTTTCCTAAATTTCTCTATTTTTGATAAATTTGATAAAATTAAATACAATTAACTACCAACTTCCTTAATAAACGTGATTTTATATACTACTTTCCTAAATTTCTCTATTTTTTGATAAATTTGATAAAATTAAATACAATTAACTACTAACTTCCTTAATAAACGTGATTTTAGTTTTTTTTATATTCTAAACCAGAGGATGTACCAAATATTAGCATTTCTAATATCATTAACAATATTAACTAGCTTCATGTAAAAATTTACCTTAAGTGCCTATATTTAGAAACGAAAAAAATATTAATTTTAATTATTTAATTATTTTTGTTATTTTAATTATTAAATTAATGTCAACCAGAAAAATCCTGGGAATTATCTTTTTTCTTTTACATTTTGTTGAATGGAAATAATTTGATTTTTTCTCTCTCTGTATATATAAGACCCTTTTGGTAGATATTATATCCATTAATAAAATTGGTTAATTTAATTAATGATATTGAAAATGTGAATATTTGATATGCATTTTCAAAATTACCTCTATTATTGAGAATTTAAAAAGTGTTAAATAAACAGGGGTGTTGTGAAAATAAATAATTAATTGTCATTGAAAATTGATATAAAATTTTATAAATATAGACAAAATAAAATCTCAATATATAGGAAGGAAGGTAATGCTTATATTTAATTATAAATCACTTTATATTTCCTATGCATCATTTATATATTTATTTAATTATTTGTCCTTATTAAATACTTTGACTATATATTTTTGTTGTTGTTTATTAATGAGTGTGAACTTTCCAAGAAAAGTTGAAGGGGTAAAATTGTAATATTATACTCCCTCATCCTCTAAATATAAGCACTTAAAATGTAGTTTCACATAAATTAAGAAAATTAGTTAATATTTTAATAATATTTGATACACCATCCGGTTTAGAATATAAGGAAAAAAAAACTAAAATCATGTTCATTAAGGAAATTAGTTCATTGTATTTAATTTTATCAAATTTTTCAAAAATAGAGGTATTTTTAGGAAACTAGAATTGAGAATGAAACAAAAATTAAATGAGATAACAATTTTCTAGGTATGTTTCAGAAAAATAGTATTGGGAGTGAAACAAAATTTAAGAAAATTAATTACATTTGCTTATATTTTTTTAAAAATAATAAGTTTTTTCTTGCTTATATTTCAAACCAAAGAGTATATTTTTTCAAAATTATCTCTATAATCATGGAAACTATAAAAATAATTGTTGTTAAGTAAATAAGGATGTTGTTGTAAACGAAATAATTAATAAGAATGTTGGGAGACTCACCTGCCATAGCCAGGCACGCGACCCGGGTCGGATCTGGATGTACCTAGGTAGTACTTAGGGAACCGGGTGGACAATCCAAAAAAAAAACGAAATAATTAATATTATTGATAATTAAGAAAGATGCATATATTTAGACAAAAAAATCCCATTAATTAATACTTATATATATTTAGAAAAAAATAATATATTCTCAAAAAATTCAATAAACTAATTACTAGCAATCTAGCCTGTGAAATTTGAATAAGTAACGAATGACTATATCGATTACTTCCCCTTTTTGTGGCAAATTATTTTTTTAATCTCATTGTACCTTTATTAGATTATTTAAAGTTTTGATAGTATTTAATAGCCTAGATTATACGTAGACAGAAAGATATGTAGCACCTTACTCAGGGGTTAGTAAGGGAAGGTTGGTATGGTAACAGGGAACCATAGCCTAGCGTGGAGGTGGGACCCAAACAAAGCAAAGTCGTGTGCCGCATAGAGAGCATCTCACACGTGGCCCCCCCCTCCCTGAGCTGTCAAACTTAGTTTATTTACCCTCCTAACTCCCCTCACCCAGGGTCTCCCCAGTAATTACACACATCAACAATTACTATTTAATTACTCTTTCACTTCTATTCTAATCCCATTTTTTCCTACTCCTGTTTTTCTATAATTTCAAATTTACTTTGCTATTGTTAAATTAATCGTTAATTTAAAAAAAAAAAAAACCAAACGCTAAACACAAGCTCTCTCTCTCTCTATAAATTCATTGCGGAAAGTGATTCGCATCGAACCAAAGCATACCTGTGCGGCGCAGTTTCTCTCTTTCTCTTTCTCTTTCTCCGTCTCTCTCAGTTTTGTTTCATCTTCGTGTTTTCTTCGCCCTTCGCGCCAATCCGTTTTTCTCTCTCTCTCTTACGCTGAAAACGCCACCGTTTTAATAGATTCAGATCCGTTTTTCGCATTTTCACCCAACCAGAAGAAAATTCAACAACCAATAACCGAACACACTCGCACAGAGCAAATCTTTTTATTTTCAAATTTTTAATTTCAAATTTTGGTGTGGAATCTGAACAAAACGATGTCGTACGCTCGTTCGTTTCTCACGGCAC
Source organism: Crotalaria pallida (assembly GCA_037953625.1). Lineage (NCBI taxonomy): Eukaryota > Viridiplantae > Streptophyta > Magnoliopsida > Fabales > Fabaceae > Crotalaria > Crotalaria pallida. The sequence goes on from CM075650.1 coordinate 150,573,631, forward strand.
CGTCATGGTCAGGAAGGTGCGCAATAACATCATCATCATCGTCACCTACGACGGGGAACAGCAAAGCGAGGCTGCATGCGATGGCGCCGGCGAGTGCGAGGAGATTCTACGGGACGAGGTTGCGATCTCACAAGGCGAGTTTTGGATCGGAGAGGCTGCACGTGTGGCAAGCGGAGGGGCCGGGCCGGTCGCCGAAGCTGAGGGTGGTGACTCGGTCGGCAATGTCGGCGGTGCCGGAGAAGAGGCTCGGGCTCTACGATCCGGCCATGGATAAGGACTCGTGCGGTGTCGGCTTCGTCGCTGAGCTTTCCGGCGAAAGCAGCCGCCAAACGGTAACTGTTATTAGTCTTCGTATATGAATATACTAGTAGATACTAGTTTATGGATGTTATAAAATTACTTTGCGTCGTTTTGATGGGATGTGATGTCGTTTTGTGTTAGGTGACGGATGCTTTGGAGATGTTGGTGCGTATGACGCATAGAGGCGCGTGTGGGTGCGAAGCCAACACGGGAGATGGAGCTGGGATTCTTGTCTCTCTGCCTCACCAGTTTTACAACGAGGTTTCTTTTTGTCCTTTTTTTATTATTTTATTCTATTTTATTTCAGTTATTGAATTTAACTATAATTTTTAATTGGGAATCTGTGATTTCATTATTTGACAATATATAATATATATATATAATCTTTTTCCCTTTGCTCTTTATTGTAATTCTGAAAAAAAAAAGTTTTTATTTAAGGTAATATGTTGGGCGGATCTTCCAAAGTGCATCGTATATATATTTTTTTGAAACCAAGTGCATCCTATATTTAAAAATGCATAATTTGGAAAGAATTGAAATGTAGATTTATTAATTAAATTTTGTCGTCCTTTGTAATTTTTAAAGGGTCTTACTAACAAGACACTTGTTAGCATTAATCACTCTCTCGAAAATCCCAAAAATCATACTCCATCCGGTCCATATTATAAACATCCTTTCTCTCTCAAGAAGGTGCTTATAATATGGATTGGAGGGAGTATCTTTTCATAACAATAAACCACTTTTAATATCTTAACTAAGAGCACTCGTTAGCATTTTCCATTTTTTTATAAACGCATTTTCCATTTTTAAATTTGTTACTTTAAAAATTTTTGATTTTCAATCAAAATTCAAAAATCGAGTTTTGGGAATTTAAAAAAAAATAAAATTTAACATAAAATAAATGAATCTACAAGTTTATTTGTGTGTTGTGGGGGTTGGTATATGTATATGTCGGCGACCTACCTTCATGCGTTTTAAGATTCAACGGTCAACGCGAGTTATAACTGTATTTGATTTGCTTTCTCTTTTTTTTTATTTCTCCTTTTATTTTTATTAATTTTTTTCCTGATTTGTTGAATCCCACCTACTTTTTGAGTTTGAATAATAATAATAATAATAATAATAATAATAATAATAATAAAAAATAATAAGTATTTTCTTCTATCATAAATATAAGTTCCTTTGGACAAAAATAATTAATAAAGCTGATTAAAGTTGTTATTTGTATTGAAATTGATATAATTTGATATACTTTTTTAAAAATGACTCTATAATTATTGAGATTTTTAAAAGTGTTGAAAAAAATAAGAGTTTATGTGGAAAAAAATTTAATGCCATTGACAATTTTAATAGGAACTTATATTAAGGGTTAAAAAAAATTGTCCAAACGAGGCTTACTTTAAAGACCGGAGGGAGTAGTAATGATCATAATTAGTAGTGGTATGGCCGGATTGGGATTGGAAGTTATATTTCAAAACATTTTATGCAAGGTTCAACATAGTTGATAGATGATAAAGTTACATCCTCTAATTGGAATCAAAATGTCACATGTATGGCCGATCTTGACATATTCGAGGCCTTAGGGCCCCTTTAATTTGTCAAAAGCTTCTTTTCATTAAAAGTCATTAAAAAAAAGTGTTTACACCCCATGGCATCAATAACAGTAGTCAATAGCAAATTTAAGCATGAATTAAATTTAATCCTGAAACAAAATAAAAGTGTTAAGTGCAAGTAGGAATTTTTTTTTTTTGGGGCCCATTTTCATGTTGGACCCATTTTCTAATTGAAATGTTAACCCTTTTGTTCTATTTTGCTTTATATATAAGATACATCAAACATAAGACATATAATCCACATGTTTTGTTTTGTATGTTGTAGCACATACCAAATGATACCTTGGATTAGATACATATGGATTTTCCATTTGTTTGTTATGTAGATTACCAAAAAAAAATTGATATATATGGTCATCACGATAATGTCACATGACTCGGTGAATGGATTGTTAATATCAGATTCTACAAAAGTGGAGATAGTGCACAGTTCTTACTCTTGGATGAAGTCAATTTAATTGGTTGAGAAACCCGACTGGTTTTTCTCCCCTCATTCTTTTTAAAAATGAAAAAAAGAAATTTCTTTATCTTCTAGCTAGATTTCATAAACTCCTTACCAGTATTTGAGAATCAAATTAATCAGCACATGGAATTTTCTGTTAAATGGAAATAAACCTGAGATAATATTTAAATCCATCAGTAGAGCTTTCAGCTGATTTGTAACTCTTTGGCTTCATAATTGAGCTTGATTCATGGACAATGGACTAGTCTTCATTTCTTGATAGCTGCTTTCTGTTTTTCACTTTTTTTATATAATGGTTGATTAATGTTATGGGTTTGACTTATTGCAGGTTGTGGATTTTGAGCTTCCACCCCTAGGAAAATATGCAGTTGGCATGCTTTTCTTGCCTACATCCCACAGTCGTAGGGAAGAGAGCAAAAAAGTATTTCAAAAGGTGAATTAAATTCGGAAGATTCTTATTTAAAAAGTTGATTTAAAGCTTACCGTTTTAGTTCAACTTGATTCATTGCACAATTGTTACCGCACAGAAGTTGTCATCGACTAGCTGTTCTATTACACTGTTTTCTATTGTGTGTTTTGCTATAAGAAGTATAGTAATATATTGATTCAATAATGTAGTGACATTTCTTTTTAAATTTGCAATGCTTTTGTTTTTAAGGTTGCCGAATCTCTGGGGCACTCTGTTCTTGGTTGGCGTTCTGTGCCCACTGATAACACAGGCTTGGGCAAATCGGCTGTGCAGACTGAACCAGTGATTGAACAGGTGTTTCTTACTCCAAGTACTCGATCAAAAGTAGATTTGGAGAGACAGGTACTTTCTCTGCATAACTTGGGTGGCATGATTCTACATTAATGTTTATACAATTGAAATATTGAATCCAAGTTCTTTTCAAAGTTGCAAAGTTCCAAATTATCCAATTCAATAATGATTTGTAATATCATTCAGTCGAGGTCAATTAATATTTGGTTACCTTCTTGCAGATGTATATATTAAGGAAGCTTTCCATGGTTGCTATTACATCTGCATTAAACCTCCATAATGATGGCATTACAGATTTCTATATCTGTTCACTTTCATCAAGGTGTGTTATCAAGAGGGTCATCATAACTTTAGAGAACTAAAAATGAATTGCGTTTTCTGCCAACAACTACTCAGATTTTGATGTCACATGGTTTTACAATTTTTCATCTGTACAGGACCGTTGTTTACAAAGGTCAGTTAACACCAGCTCAATTGAAGGATTACTATTTTGCAGACCTTGGCAATGAAAGGTTTACGAGCTACATGGCCCTGGTAAATATTTTACCCATTAACTTATCTCCTTTCTCCACTAACTCTATATACTCTAACAAACTGCAAGGGAACAACCAGTTACTGAAGGGATGCAAGGTTGGGGAATGACTTCTGAGGCATTGAGGTTTGAATGATCTCTTAAGTTCTTCCGCTTCCTTGATTTCTTTTTGAATTTGGATGCTGGATTGGATGCAATGGGTGAGTTGGTATGACAGTTCATTACCAAGATAATCATGTTTGCAGAAATTTCTGCTGATGCTTTCTGTCGTCAGTTGGTCCGAAGTACAATTTTATGTTATTGATGGAGGAAAAAATAATTTTGGAGAAAATGGAATAAGGATATCCAGAATTTTTACTGCCACTTGATCATATGTTTGTGCTGAAGCACTTGGAAGAAAATTTCATTTATGCACATAGTCTGCAATGTTTTAAGTTCTTTAATAAATAGTAATCATAAATACTGACAATTTGGTATAAATGAAATGTGCAGATACATTCGCGGTTTTCTACAAATACTTTTCCAAGCTGGGATCGTGCTCAACCTATGCGCGTATTGGGTCATAATGGAGAAATCAACACAGTTCGAGGCAATGTTAATTGGTATGCTTTGCATAAGTATTGTTGTATTGCAGAACAAATACTATATTGTGCTACTACTTATTTAAATGGTTGTATTGGTAATATACCCATGCACAGCTCAAATGGATGAATCAGAGAGTAAATATTGTTTGATAGAGTTAATGCATGATTGCTTTCCTGCTTTCGTATATTTTCAATTTAGTGGATACCATGCTACAGGTTTTAAAATTGGTGTAATAGCACCGAGTGTTGTGCTGTATGTTACTCATTGCATTTTGAGTGAAGCTCAATATGCCATCTAATGTGTTGCGTTTTGTAGGATGAAGGCACGTGAGGGCCTACTGAAGTGCAAGGAGCTTGGTCTATCAGAAAATGAGTTAAAGAAGCTTTTGCCCATTGTGGATGCAAATTCCTCTGATTCAGGTGAAAATTTATTTGATATAACAAGTATCCCGTGCACAGGTGTTTCTAACTTTAAAATAAAATTGTAAATATAAAATTTTGAAAGCTAAGCTTTTAAAAATAAAACTAAGTTATCTTATATTTTCATTTTTTTTTTTAAAAAATTAAATTGAATTTCCCTTTTTAGGGGCATTTCTGCAATATGGAACTAAATTGAGATTTAGTTCTCATATTTGCAATTTCTATTTTTTAGGAATTTGAATTCAATTCCTTTTGTTTTTCTTTCAAGGTTGTTCATGCAGTATGTAAGTTGCTAGAAGTAAAAGATAAATAACCGTTTAAAGAAGTTTGACTTAAATGTTATTATTAAATTATTAAAAAATAAAAGATTAGCTTCAAATTTAATTTAAATATTATTAAATAATTTATTAAAATAAAAAAAAGATAATCAATAGATAAATTTAATTTTTTATTTGAAAGGGACAAATGTCGTATCCTGTGGAGTAAAGAACATTCATGAAATTGCTCTATTTCAAAATGAGGTAAGCGATAATTTAAATTATTTAATAACTGAACAAAAAAAGATTACAAATCAACAAATTCCTAAAATTGCTTTGGTCTAAGATTGAATCCTAGAATTGCTCTTGTTCAAGAATGAGATCTTACAATTTTTATATAGAGGGTTGTAATTTATTTTGTTTGCTAGAATATGTTCCTATGCTGATATATTTTCTCCTCCAGGAGCTTTTGATGGTGTCCTTGAGTTCTTGGTTCAGTCTGGAAAAAGTCTTCCTGAAGCTGTCATGATGATGATTCCTGAAGCATGGCAAAATGACAAAACCATGGATCCTCAGCGTAAAGCATTTTATGAATACTTCTCAGCTCTCATGGAGCCATGGGATGGGCCAGCTCTTATATCATGTGAGTTTCCTGGATTCCATATTATTACCTCCTTTTTCTGCATCTTGTCCTTTTTGTTTTGGCTTTAGTGATTTGCTACTGAACTAACATTATTGCAGTTACTGATGGTCACTATCTTGGAGCAACATTGGATAGAAATGGTCTGCGACCAGGCCGCTTTTATGTCACTCATAGTGGACGAGTTATAATGGCAAGTGAAGTTGGGGTTGTAGACATACCTCCTGAAGATGTGTGTAGGAAAGGAAGACTAAATCCTGGCATGATGCTTCTGGTGGATTTTGAGAAGCATATTGTTGTAAATGATGAAGCCCTGAAGGAACAGTACTCATTGGCAAGGCCCTATGGCGATTGGCTCAAAAAGCAGAAGATTGAACTCAAAGACATAGTTGACTCTGTTCATGAATCTGAAAGAGTGGCACCAACCATTGCAGGAGTGATGCCAGTAAGTATAATATAAAAATCCACTTGAACTTCACATGAGTTTTCTTGTACATTTCTGACTACTGCACTTTCCTTGAGTTACAGGCATCTAGCTATGATTTGGATATGGAAAACATGGGGCTTCATGGTTTACTGGCTCCTTTGAAAGCTTTTGGGTATGCCAACATCCATCTTGAATATTTTCATCATTTTATTTATTGTAAATGTATTTATAAAGGAAGTGTTTTTATATCCTGTTCTTCTCATGCAGCTATACAGTCGAAGCCTTGGAAATGTTATTACTTCCCATGGCAAAAGATGCTACAGAAGCCCTTGGGTCAATGGGAAATGACACTCCATTGGCTGTCATGTCTAATAGAGAAAAACTCACTTTCGAATACTTCAAGCAAATGTTTGCCCAAGTGACAAACCCACCGATTGACCCTATCAGAGAAAAAATAGTCACATCCATGGAATGTATGGTTGGTCCAGAAGGTGACCTGACAGAAATTTCTGAGGAACAATGCCATCGCCTCTCACTAAAAGGTCCCCTTTTATCCACTGAAGAAATGGAAGCCATTAAAAAGATGAATTATAGGGGATGGCGGAGCAAAGTTATAGACATAACATACTCAAAGGACCGTGGTAAGAAAGGGTTGGAGGAAGCTTTGGATAGGATATGTGCAGAAGCACATGATGCAATCAATGATGGCTATACCATCCTTGTGCTGTCGGATAGAGGTATTTAATATTTATACTTGGATAGCGTATAAAATATACTATGTACGATACACTTCCTTCTAATGTATTTCTATCTGGAACTGAATTTTATAGCCTTCTCAAGTAAACGTGTTGCTGTGAGCTCTCTGCTGGCAGTCGGTGCTGTCCATCAACATCTGGTTAAAACACTTGAGCGCACAAGAGTTGCCTTAATGGTTGAATCTGCTGAGCCACGTGAAGTGCACCATTTCTGCACACTTGTTGGTTATGGTGCAGATGCAGTGTGCCCATATTTGGCTGTAGAGGCTATTTGGCGACTGCAGGTTGATGGAAAGATCCCACCAAAAGCAGGTGGGGAGTTCTACTCAAAAGAGGAGCTGGTCAAGAAGTACTTTAAGGCAAGCAACTATGGAATGATGAAGGTGCTTGCGAAGATGGGAATTTCTACTTTGGCCTCTTATAAAGGTGCTCAGATTTTTGAAGCTCTGGGTCTTTCATCAGAAGTGGTTGCAAGGTGTTTTGCTGGAACCCCAAGTCGGGTTGAGGGTGCAACATTTGAAATGCTAGCTCGTGATGCTCTTCAATTGCACGAATTAGCATTTCCTTCTCGGGTATTCTCTCCTGGAAGTGCTGAAGCTGTAGCATTGCCAAATCCTGGGGATTATCATTGGAGAAAAGGTGGTGAAATTCACCTAAATGATCCACTTGCCATATCAAAGCTTCAAGAGGCTGCCAGAACCAATAGCGTAGACGCATATAAACAGTATTCCAAGATCATTCACGAGTTAAATAAGGCTTGCAATTTGCGGGGACTTCTGAAATTTAAAGAGGCAGCAGCAAAGATTCCCCTTGATGAAGTGGAGCCTGCTAGTGAGATAGTTAAACGGTTTTGCACTGGGGCCATGAGTTATGGGTCAATATCATTGGAGGCACACACAACATTGGCAACTGCTATGAATAAGATTGGAGGGAAATCCAACACAGGTTTGTAAACTTATTTCAAGAAAATATGGCCATACATTTTTTTTTGGGGGAAAAAGAGTCAAGTTTGTTTCCAAGTTGATCAATCATACTTTTTGGCTTTTGTATTTGAAAATGTCTTGAGGCTGGGGACTTAATTTTCTCTAGTAGTGTAATTATTCTAGATTAGTGTCCACAATTTCATTACTTTCTGACCAATATTATTCAACACGAAATTTTTCCGTAGGTGAGGGAGGTGAGCAACCATCTCGTATGGAGCCTCTTGCTGATGGTTCAAGGAACCCGAAAAGGAGTGCTATCAAGCAGGTTGCTAGTGGGAGATTTGGAGTTTCAAGTTACTATCTAACAAATGCTGATGAATTGCAAATAAAGATGGCCCAGGTAATTGTCAAAATTTGCACTTTTGAATGTTGATGTTTTTTTTTGGATAGGCATAGTTTTTTATGAGAATAGTGGAGGGTAGATTAAAACGACCATTAATCCACCAAATAACGTCCCTATGAATTGAATCCTGGATCTCCAACTCTCAAGCTTTAAAAGGCACCATGTGGGCTACACCTTGTCTTTTGAATGTTGAGGTCAGTTTATTTTTTTTTCCTTTTCCTTGTTATGTAAAAAAGGGCAAATATAATAAATAAAAAAAGGTCTCTACCCCCTCCATTACTATTGGACTTAAGGTTCTCTTTGTGAATTTATATTCATGGAAAATGAAAAATATTGCTGTGATGTAAGACATCGCAGTGCTCTAGTATCTTTGATTGGTACCTACATTTAACCTTTGGTCAGGTTGAATAGAACTGTATTTTTCCGATATAATGTGGAATATTAGATAGTGATTTTATTTTAACCTCATATATTTTCCTCAGGGAGCAAAACCTGGTGAGGGAGGTGAACTTCCTGGCCACAAGGTTATTGGAGACATTGCTGTCACTAGGAATTCAACTCCTGGGGTAGGACTTATCAGTCCACCACCTCATCATGATATTTATTCCATTGAAGATCTTGCCCAATTAATTCATGATCTAAAGGTATGTTAATATCTAGCTTCTATTCTTTAATGATATGTGATTTTGGGTTGGATTTTATTCTGTTATGTATTCTTCCTTGTTAATAATCCCTTTTTGTTAAATCTTAGAATGCCAACCCAGCTGCTCGAATCAGTGTGAAGTTGGTATCTGAAGCTGGAGTCGGTGTTGTTGCTAGTGGAGTTGTTAAAGGGCACGCAGACCATGTCTTGATATCAGGCCACGATGGGGGTACAGGGGCATCCAGATGGACGGGCATAAAAAATGCTGGGCTCCCTTGGGAACTTGGCTTGGCTGAGACCCACCAGACTTTAGTTGCTAATGACCTCCGTGGTCGGACAACTCTCCAAACTGATGGGCAACTCAAAACAGGAAGAGATGTAGCCATAGCTGCTCTTCTTGGTGCAGAAGAGTTCGGTTTCAGTACAGCTCCGCTAATTACTCTTGGTTGTATCATGATGCGGAAGTGCCACAAGAATACCTGTCCTGTTGGCATAGCTACCCAAGATCCAGTACTTAGGGAGAAGTTTGCTGGAGAACCTGAGCATGTCATTAACTTCTTTTTCATGGTGGCCGAAGAGATGCGAGAAATTATGTCCCAGCTTGGGTTTCGTACTGTTAATGAGATGGTTGGTCGTTCAGATATGCTTGAAGTTGATAGAGAAGCCATTAAGAGCAATGAGAAACTGGAGAACATTGACCTCTCTCTTTTGCTTAGGCCTGCAGCTGAATTGCGGCCAGAGGCTGCTCAATACTGTGTACAAAAACAAGATCATGGTTTGGACATGGCCTTGGATAATAAGCTTATAGGTCTGTCCAGTGCTGCTTTAGAAAAGGGTCTCCCGGTATACATTGAAAGTCCAATCTGTAATATAAACCGTTCTGTGGGAACTATGCTTAGTCACGAAGTGACTAAAAAGTACCGCTTGGATGGTCTTCCTACAGACACCATTCATGTCAGATTTACTGGCAGTGCAGGCCAGAGCTTTGGTGCATTCCTCTGTCCAGGCATCACTTTGGAACTTGAAGGTGATGCCAATGACTATGTTGGTAAAGGATTGTCAGGTGGCAAGATTGTAGTATTTCCTCCAAAGGGAAGTACTTTTGATCCTAAGAACAATATTGTGATTGGTAATGTTGCTCTGTACGGGGCAACAAGTGGTGAGGCATATTTCAATGGGATGGCAGCGGAAAGATTTTCTGTACGTAATTCTGGAGCCAAGGCAGTAGTGGAAGGTGTTGGTGATCATGGATGTGAGTACATGACTGGTGGGATAGTTGTTGTGCTTGGAAGCACAGGTAGAAACTTTGCTGCTGGCATGAGTGGTGGGATTGCTTATGTTCTTGATATTGATGGAAAATTCAAATCTCGGTGTAACCATGAGCTTGTAGATTTGGATAAAGTTGAAGAGGAAGAGGATATTGTTACTCTCAGAATGTTAATACAGCAACATCAGCGTCACACAAATAGTGTGCTTTCGAAAGAAGTGCTCAATGACTTTGACAATCTTCTTCCAAAATTTATAAAGGTGTTCCCCAGGGAGTATAAACGTGTTTTGGCTAGCATGAAGTCTTTGGAGGCCTCTAATGATGCAGTTGAGCCTGCTGCTAAAGATGGAGAGGAGCAAGATGAAGCAGAACTGGTGGAGAAAGATGCTTTTGAAGAGCTTAAGAAACTATCCACTTCATCTTTGAATGGGAAACCGAGTCAGGTAATTGTAAGCTTCACCCCTACCCAGACTACGTGCATGTATGTGTCTGGGAAGTTTGCACTCTTATTTTTGGGATTGATTTTCTGCTCTTATTGCTGTTGCATTTGCATTCACTCTGTTGTTTCTTTAGTGGGACTTCTTTCTTGATAGTTATTGGAAAAATTTATGTTTGAGAAAAAAGGGAATGCGCTATTTGCATGATTTTATATCCGATTGTTGGGTAGATTGTCTAGAGTTTTTACTTCAATGACTGTATACCGATTGTGTAAGGCTGCCATTAGTGTCTGTTGTTACTTTTCTATTGTCAGTTCTTTAGGAACGGCTTTTTGCGCTTCCTCTTTACTGCAAGTCTTACAAATTTTTAATTGGTTTTTAAGCTAACCTTTTCAATACTGTGCAGAATGTATTATATAAAACACTTTCTCTCTTGCTAGGCTCGAAGAGCGGCATAGTTTACTTTCTTTCTGCTTAACTATGAAAAACAGACTTAGATATTGGCACACAGATTATTCGTTGCATGTTTTTTTAGTTGGCTGATTTCTTTAAATACGTGCTGGTGGTTGAACAGGCTGAGTCATCCAAGAGGCCTAGTGAAGTCACCGACGCTGTTAAACACAGAGGTTTTGTTGCTTATGAGCGTGAAGGTGTTCAATACAGGGATCCTAATGCTCGAATGAATGATTGGAACGAAGTGATGGAGGAGTCAAAGCCTGGTCCACTTTTGAAAACCCAGTCAGCCCGTTGCATGGATTGTGGTACTCCTTTCTGTCATCAGGTGTGCATTGCCACTCTCACGAAGTTTTGTTTTTCTTTTCTTTTAAAGTCTCATGAAGTTTTCGTTTAAGTTACTACATCCTGTTTTCATTCTTTGATATCTTCATAATTTGGACCTATGTTTAAACTAAAGATGCATCTGCATAACCTTGCAGGAAAATTCTGGATGCCCTCTTGGAAATAAAATACCAGAGTTTAATGAGTTAGTATACCAAAATAGGTGGCGTGAAGCATTAGACAGGCTTCTCGAGACAAATAACTTCCCTGAGTTTACTGGTCGGGTGTGTCCAGCACCTTGTGAAGGCTCTTGCGTCCTTGGTATTATAGAGAATCCGGTGTCTATTAAAAGCATTGAATGTGCTATCATAGACAAGGCTTTTGAGGAGGGTTGGATGGTGCCACGACCTCCAGCCAAGAGAACAGGGTATGCAATTTCTTTTCCTTGTTAACATCTCTTCATATATTTTTTTTCGTTATTTCTGGTGTTCCTTTTCAACAAAATAGGTATAATCCTCAAGTTGGTGTTCAGATTTGTTGCAGATATGAGTAAATATTAAACTGAGAGATATCAGTAAACCAATAAACTGTTGACTTTTTTTTGCAATTATCAGTTAGATAAATGGATTTGTTATATTAATATCATCACCGATACAGGAAAAGAGTTGCCATTGTTGGAAGTGGACCTGCTGGTTTGGCAGCTGCTGATCAACTGAATAAAATGGGCCATACAGTAACTGTGTATGAAAGAGCTGATAGAATTGGAGGGCTTATGATGTACGGGGTTCCCAACATGAAAGCTGACAAAGTGGATACAGTTCAACGGCGGGTCAATCTCATGGCAGAGGAGGGAGTTGATTTTGTGGTGAATGCTAATGTTGGACATGATCCTTTATACTCTCTTGATCGGCTTCGAGAGGAAAATGATGCTCTTATCTTAGCTGTAGGAGCCACAAAGCCAAGGTGAGACCTAGTGTTCGAGTCCTACATATAGATATTGTTTATATTTGTATAATTTTGTTAGGAATAGAAGCATATTGAAAGAGGAATAGTTGTTGAAAGATGCTTCAAAGCAAGTTTTACTTTTTAATGCAGGGATCTTCCAGTACCTGGGCGGGAGCTCTCGGGAGTTCATTTTGCCATGGAATTTCTTCATGCAAACACCAAAAGCTTGCTTGATAGCAATCTCCAGGATGGTAACTATATTTCTGCCAAGGGCAAGAAAGTTGTGGTCATTGGTGGCGGTGACACGGGAACAGATTGCATTGGGACATCCATTCGTCATGGGTGTAGTAGCATCGTAAATCTGGAACTTCTCCCTCAGCCACCCCAAACTAGGGCACCAGGCAACCCTTGGCCACAGGTTAGATCCGTTGGTTTTTAACTAATTGGTTTTGTTTCTTTGCGGATTAGTGAATGTAGACAGCCTGAGAAATTTGACCTTTCACTTTCTTTTAAATAATTTTTGCGCTAATATTAGCCTTTTAGAAGCAATTATGGCAAACGGTGCTCTTGAATATTTGCATGTACTCTTACTGTTTCCACGGAGTGTTCTAGAATTTCATGAGATTAAAGTGCTTGTAATTTCAACTGCTTGCCTTTAATTGGTTTACCTTATAGAGGGGTGAGCTTCGGCGCAAAGACAACCTTGTGACCTGGAGATTAGGGGTTCAAATCCTGGAAACATCTCCACGGGATGAAACTGTGTACATTTTCCTGCCACAGACCCCACTATGGGGGCGTCTCTTGCTATTGGGCTACCTTTAATTAGTTTACCTTTACCTTGAAACTTGAAATGGAATGGGCTAAAGCAGTGTTAACCTTTCCATGTTCGTTGCACGTAACTTTAATTTAACCAGTAAATTTTTTTCTGGAATACAGTGGCCTCGCATATTCCGTGTAGATTACGGGCACCAAGAAGCTACAGCTAAATTTGGCAAAGATCCAAGATCTTATGAGGTATTGACCAAGCGGTTTGTTGGAGATGAAAATGGAGTTGTGAAGGGACTTGAAGTGATACGTGTTCGCTGGGAGAAGGATGAAACTGGGAAGTTCCAGTTTAAGGAAATTGAGGGCTCTGAGGAGATTATCGAGGCTGATCTAGTTTTACTAGCCATGGGATTCCTTGGACCTGAGCCGGTAAGTATTCATGATAACTTCATTTCTTGTGTTTTCAGAAGTTAGTTGACTGAACTTCATATATTTTGTACTGTGAACTGTAAAAAGACGTAATGGCAATATATTTGATTGTAATCTATTCGAGACATTTTGGTGATTATAAATTTATAACCTCGTCCATTGTTAATTTTTTTTTTTTTTTTTTTGAAAAAATGACATTCATTAGGAGGTTGCTAATTACTGTTCTTTCTGCACCCCTTTTTTCAGACAATTGCAGAGAAATTGGGCATGGAGCGAGACAATAGGTCAAACTTCAAGGCTGATTATGGTCGCTTCTCAACTACTGTCAAAGGTGTGTTTGCAGCAGGGGATTGTCGCCGAGGTCAGTCTCTGGTTGTATGGGCAATTTCGGAGGGAAGGCAAGCTGCTGCACAAGTTGACAGTTACCTCGTAAAAGAAGACGCGGAGCATCAGGATGAACTTATCAAGAGGCAGCAGGACCTCACCAAGAGAAACCAGGGAAGTAGCAAACACACGGTTGTAACTTGAAAGTATTCCGTGATTATTCGTTTCATAAACTACTGGACCGAATAAAAGTAGTGGTTCCAAGGCTCAAGGTTTTGATGGAGTTTCCTTGGTACCATGGGCTATTTATTGGTTGGCATGTACTCCTCTAAAATAAGAAGAAAAATAATAAAAGAAAGATTTTCAAGTGTAAGCAAAGCTAGGTTTGTTTTGTTGAAGGGTACAAAGTGATTGCATAGCTTGTTCATAGAATCATAGTTTTGATGCATAGGCTTTGGTGTTGGAAAGGTTTGTCCTTAGATTTATATTTTTTTTGGTAATCAAGGCCTGTCCTTAGTTAATTATCGTATTGTATGAAATGAAATGTACAGTTGGATAATTATTATTCGGATTGTTGTTTCCATTTTGAGCTGCTTTGAATGATTGTGGTTATTGAATAGGCTATATCTTTGTTTTCCTTGATGAAAACGAACAAAATGAGCTTCTCATCTGATTGATGATGGTTGCACATAGACAGCTCTCTGATAACAAGGTATTTCGGGGTGGGTGTTTCAAATCTTGATTTTTGGCCGAGTAAGGAATGATTAGATAGAAATAGAAAATTAAATTTTGATCTTCAGACACATTTCAAAGGTATATAAAAAGCAATTACGCTTGTGAATAAAAAAAAACGAATTTGGAAGTGTTTCTATTTGGTAAGCCGGTAGCAAGTTGCTGCCTATGCATTACGGTGGGTTAGGATGATGTACTACGAGGCTCTCTCCCAACGTTGGTACAAGTCATCCCATGTATGGTGTGGTGGGTGATTCAACGAAATCATCTTCCAAGCTAATTTTGCTTTCAATTCTCTTATTCGAGTTGTCGGTTGAGTGACATAGCAATAAGTTGGGAAATCATGGGCATTGTACTCACAAACTAAGCGAAAGTGTTATTTGTGACTATTTTCAATTTCAAGGTCATTGAATCCAAATACCACAAACTGCACCTTTGACACAGTATGACACAAAGGGAAGCCATTCCTTTTGATTAACGATTATTGTACCGAGAAATGTAGCAATAGCACTACTAAAAATGTTCAATTTCAATCCTGGACATTGCATCCTATTTCAACACTTTAAAGTGCTGCTTTGCTTGTTCTAGCCAATATCTGTAATGTGCTTATTTATTTGATTGCTGACCAAAACCTATTGGGATCTTTTTCGGTTAAACTTATAATTCAAACATGATATTTTTATTGGTTAATAAACAATAAATTTGAAGTAAGATCCATACCAAAACAAAGCACTACAAGTTAACAAAGCACATTTTTTTTTGAACGTACAAAGCACATTGTTAAATGGTGGGTTTCTTGAGCGCGTTGATAGAGTTTTTAACTTTATATTCCTGAGTGTTGTTTGAAAAAAAAATTGTTGGAAGGTATTTTACCCGTTTTGATGGTCTCCTTACTTTTAAAAAAATAAAAATAAAAATAGTTTCCTCGTTAGGTCCCTTGCGCACTAAGAAAATAATCACTATAGATAAAGAAGGTATACATTGTCATTTTTTTAAAAAAAGGAGATATATTAAATTCTTGTTGATATTATCTTATATTTTCAGTTTCTTTCAAATTTTTTTTGAAGTATGTTTAATATTTATTCTAGATTACAAATTAGAAAACTCCAGTCATAGGATTTTTTTTATGTGACCAAAAGGTTTTTATAATGTGTGATCATGGTAGAATAATTAAAAAGGTTAACTTGTATAAAAAGTAGATTTCTCTAATATTTTGAGATGTTATATTTTGAGTTTTTCATAAAAACTACTCCTTCCGGTTTGTAATATACTAAGAAAAAAAAACTAAAATTACGTTTATCAAATATGTTAGTTTTGTATTTAATTTTTTCAAATTTATAAAAAAAAAGAAGATATTTTAGGAAAGTAGTATTGAAAATGAGACAAAAATTAAATGAGATAATAATTTTCTAGTAATATTTTATAAAAATAACATTGTTAATAAAAAAAAATTTAAGAAGGTTAGTTGGCCTTTTCTTATATTTTAAATTCATAGAAGTATGTTTTTTTCTTATCACAATCTATTGTAAATCGGAAGGAGTACTTCGTTCGGTCCTTATTATTAGCTGCTCTTTAGGAAATTTTCTTGTTTCTAATCATAAGTTACTTCACATTTTTTATGTATCATTTATTGTTTTTTTCTATTTTATTAAATGTCTCGATTATCTTTTTTTTTGTTTATTAATGAGTGTCTTCAATAAGAGTTGAAAGAGGAATAAAATCTTAACCTCAAGACCCCCCTCGATCTGGATTAGTTGGTTCAATGGATCGAATACCGGGGTGCAAACTAAAAAAAGTAAGAGTTGAGAGTTTAAAATTGTAATATTATAGAAATATCTTCTCATAGAATTAGGAAAATATCTACTAATATTGGTATTTGTAATTCAATTAAATATGTTTTATACTTATGTTCCAAAATGTTAAAAGGTCGACAAAAATAAAAGAACAGGCTTTTAATGCATTGTCTCCTTAATCGACGAATTATAAAAACAAAAATTTAATGCATGTTTACTTAATTAACAATCATGAAACATAATTTAAAATTTTAACTTTTTTTATTCAATACTCTATCTCCAATTTGGGAGAATTTTTTTCTTTTTTAATATTTTTTCACAGAGATTTTGGGGAAATAGGGGAAAGAGGGAGTAATAAAGATAGGAGGCATTAAGCCATTAATCTCTTAAAATACGTTAAGATGTGCATCAGTAGAAAACTACTGTAGGATATTATAATCCCCAGTTATCATAGCTTTTGGTGGCAAAGCCAAAGCAACTCCAACTTTACTCAAACCCAAAGTCAAACACTGTTTTGCTTTCCACAAAACATGAACAAAATTCCAAACCCCATACTCTCCTTTCTTTTCCTCTTCCTCTTCAACCCAATTCCAACATCCTTGCTAGTATCAGCAATCATAGAAACATGTTTGGACAGTGTTTGCCAAACAAAGGAACCAATAATCAGATTCCCTTTCCATATAGAAAGAAAGCAAGCAAGGGCATGTGGGTACCCTGGTTTCACTGTCTCATGCAGTGAGCAAGGCCAAACACTGCTCAAGTTACCTAACTCAGGAGAAGGAGGAGGAGAGTTTAGTATCAAAGGAATAAACTATGCCACACAACAAATATGGTTGAATGACCCCAACAACTGCCTCCCAAAACGGATTCTTTCACTCAATCTCTCTGGTTCCCCATTTGATGCTGTTTACTATCAGCAATTCACCTTCTTTAATTGCTCCAACAACTTGGAGTACCTTGCATACAGGTACAAGTGTTTTGAACGCCAATTTTCTTTCTTTCCTTCCATGTATTATATACAGTAGGTAAATGTTAACTTGGGCGTTAAATACAATGGAAAACTATAAGAAAAATGCATTTTTTTGTGTTCTTGCTTAGTGTATTTGTCATGTCAAGAAGTCAAATATAGGCACCAGATATTGGAGGAGATTAGTGGGTATGCATTCAAGCTTTTTACACGCTCACCGTTCAATTGTATTACTTTAATCTAAAAGTCAACAATCATACATGGATGAATGGTGAATGGTGCACTGATGGTGTAAAATAGTAAAATACCTTTACACCGTTGGTGCATTTTCCATTTTCTCTGAGGTGTTTTAGTTTCTCTTAACAAGCACTCGGTCCAATTTACAATGTTATTAATTATTTTTTTCTCACAAATACCTCTATTTAATCATCATTTTTTAGAAAATCTTAATAATAATTGTAAAAGTAATTTTTAGAAAATATACCAAATATTATAATTCCAATATACTAATAATATTAATTATATCTTTAATCCATATGCAAGGACAATCAATTGCTTATATATAAGATTGAGGGAGTAAAAAACTACTCCCATCATCCCATAAGGATAGTCTCCACTAAAAAATATCAATTTTTTTGTCCTGAACAGAAGTTAAAGTAATTAATGAAAAAACTTAAAAATTGCGAATTTTGAATTTTGATTGGTTGATTAATACAAAATGCATTATATTAGTTGCTTGATAATTGATTGATGTTTTAAACAATTTTTACTTTTTTAACTTTTCAAATATTTACTATCTTTGGAAGATGGAGAAAATATTAAAAAATATATTTTTCTTAGGATTCCCAAAAAATAAATAACGTGCCTTATGATTGATTTTTGTTTCAATATTATAGAGATGTTGTATTATTGTAATGATGCAGTGAAATTAATTCCTTAAAGTCAAAATTCTTTTCTTTCAAATTAGGGTGAAGTCGAGAGTGAAATGAAAATCTTTTCCTTTCTAATTTATCCGTTCCTAAATTCTCAAACATAGGCTAGATAGTATCTGATAATGATCTTAGGTGTGAACAACTCAATCCTAAAATTAGTTGGAGAAGTAAGGAGAGAAGCACATGTTGAGTGCTTGAGGAGTATAAATAAATTACACACATGACATTATATGCATAAAAAAAATAGACAAATGCAAAAAATTATTGTATGGTCTAAGACCATATAGTTCCAATCAATAATACTTCCTCCGTTTCATATATAATATTGTTTTAGCATTTGTACTATATTTCATAAGTCATGTTTTATAAATCCAATACATAATTAATGCTATTTTTCCAAACACACTCCTATTTATTACACTCTCTTTTTCACTTCCAATACATTTCTCTTTCTTCAATAATGATTATATAGGGGCATTATAGTCAAATTACAACAAATCTTTATATCATTTAACCATTTCTTAAAACCCGTGTGTAACCCTAAAACACAATACATATGAAACGGAGGGAGTAACATAATATCTTTTTTCCGTCATATAGGTGTCATGTTGTTATTGATTCGATCGGGATTACATAATTCCGGATCATGTATTATAAAAAATGACCTATAAATTCTCTCACTCACAATTAAGGACATTTGTCACTTTTAAACTTATCGCTAACCACTAATAAGTAAAATGTCATCTTGTAACACATGTCACATTCAAGAATGTGTAGGCGAATTTATTGGCTGAGATCTCTAAAAGTAATTTTCTTCTTCCATGATAACTCTTTCTATATAAATGTGAGTTAGCATCCTTATGCTTGTGTTTCTTTACTCATAAAAAAATAACTTTCGTGTAGGTACAAACACATACCTTGTCTTAGTGAAGGCAATAATTACAATGTTATTGCCACATCATCATCAAGTGTGGTTATGTACCTGTCGTCTGTTTGTGATTTGGTTGACACGGTTAAAGTACCTGTTCAATCTTCGTTTTATGATCACCTTTTGTCGTCTGAGCTCTCGGATGACCTCCGCTTGTCGTGGGATTCGCCACCATGTAGTAGGTGTGAGTCGCATGGTGGCCGTTGTGGGCTCAACTTCCACATCACCAATTCCAATTTTGAAATTTTCTGTTCCAGATCTTCTTTCAGAGGTACTCACTGCTTGCTTTTCAATCATTCCATGTATGCATAGAAACATGATTTATTAATTTACCCCACTTATCGTGTATTGAATTTGTCGTACAAGATTATAGTGTTGAAAATAATAAGATTTTATATATGATTCAGAACACTAAATATAATATAATAATTGATAATCACGTACCTAAGTCAACCTTGGACGACGGTTAAGTCTTCCCTTTCATGCCCTAGGTCAAGTACAACTTTCAATGGGATAAAACAATAACAATTAGGGCTAGAAAGGGACCTATATTTATAATCTTCTAACCCTAGTAAAACCCTTCTCATCATGGGCAACTAGAAAGTTGCCCTACACTTTAATTAGCCTAGTGAGATATTAGCCTAGTAAGGTGTAATTAGAGGTGACAATTCGGGTTACCCAGTCGCGTTCGGGCCGACCCACTTTGGGCTCGGGCTAGGCTGAAAAGGCCTAGATGAATTTCGAGCCAAAAAACATCTAACTAAACTCAAAAGCGGGTCACTTTCTTTATACTAATTTAGGCCCTTTTTTAGATGATATTAGCGGTTCAGCTCGGAGCCTGACAGGTTTGGACTTTATTAATCGGGGTAAAAAGGCTTAAGATCTATTCGAGTTGTATTTTAAGAGTCTAAACCCATATGTATGTCGGATTTATTTGGGCAGCTCGATCGGGCCGCGTTTTTTTCCCGACTCTAGGTTTGATAGGCAAATGTAATTATTTTCAACTCTCACATGGATCGACCGTCAACCTATTTTTTAATAAAAGCTTAAATAAAATCAATTGGTGACAACCGTAATAAAAAAAACTCTTACATATAGCACATCAAAAAATTCGTCATAATTTTTTTTAGTAAAAATAATATAAAAAATGACAAATCACGTACCTAAATAAACCATGTACTGGGATTGCGAACCAGGTTCCTACGTGCCCTTGTCCTTAATATTTATTCATGAGTAGCATGTAATTTTATAGAGAATGTTTTTCCCCTCACTCATTCATATTTGTAACAGGGTGAGCGAGGATGGATATTAAGATATATAACACATGCCATTTGAATGTCAATTTCATTCCAGGTGTTCAAATTTCGAATTGAGTTGACTCTATTAATTCAAATTACACCAATGACTTTAAGTTTCCTTAGCTTTTCATCTCGTTTAGAAGAACTAGTGGTTATGTTTTATATGTAGGTTACGAATATGAGGGGAAGTGGAAATATCTAGTTGTTTGTTCATCGTTTGATTCCGTCAATGGGGTGAGTTATTAGAATACTTATATACTTCTAAATTATGTGTCCTTCTATAAAAAAAATATCATTATATTCTTTATCGAGCATACTCTATTAAGATATGGAGAAATGTAAACAAAGATAAAACAAAGAAATTCTTAATGTTTTAGATTGCCGTTATCCACTTGTCCATTTTGATATTTGAATTGATTCAATCTAAATTGCCCAAACTATATATTTTAGTAATCATGTATGACGTTACTTCAAACTTATGTAATGACCATGTTAGTGTTGATGGTGATATAACATTTATTTAGGAGTGGCTGAAGATTATTTTTATAGTTTCTATTAACGTTAGTGCAAAGCAATGTGGTCAGCTAGTTGGTTGTCCATTCATTAGCAACCATCAAGACAAAAATCGACTCATATGTATGTATAATAAGATTATGCTGCAATCTTACTTAAAAAAAAAAAAAAGAAATTTCATACCTCCCTTCAAATGCTAATTTTGTTTTGGAACTGAAAAATTAGATGGTGCAATATATTGCACCATTTGTATTTATACCTTTTACTACATGTTACAAAAGAATTGCAATTAACCATGAAATTTCACTATTGACAGGGATTTCTCAAGAGGCACTTTACGTCATAACCATATGCATAGGGGTACCAGCATTGTTATGTTTTATTGCAATATTGAGTTGCATTTGGAGCAGATTCAAACTTGGGATCCATGGTTGGACTTGGAGGCATGACCCTGTAGCAGATTTTGAGCCCCTTATAGGCCCACGGCCCAACACCTCCATTTTGGGCCTTGACAGGCCCACGATTGAGTCCTACCCAAAAATAGTTCTGGATGAAAATCAACTCTTACCAAAGCCTGAT
This sequence comes from Crotalaria pallida, assembly GCA_037953625.1. Lineage (NCBI taxonomy): Eukaryota > Viridiplantae > Streptophyta > Magnoliopsida > Fabales > Fabaceae > Crotalaria > Crotalaria pallida. The sequence goes on from CM075650.1 coordinate 150,595,037, forward strand.
GATGAGACTTGCCCTATATGCTTGTCTGATTATAGGCCCAAAGAAACAGTGAAACACATACCTGAATGTAATCATTGCTTCCATGCACAATGCATAGATGAATGGCTTCCACTGAATGCCTCGTGCCCAATTTGCCGTACTTCTCCTCGGGTGTTACCACAACAGCTTGATCCATCATTACCATAATATACTAATAGTACTATTTTTCTTTAATTTTTATAAACTTTGCTGTCAAATTTGTACATGAATCATTGTAGTTTCAGTTGTTATTAAATAAACATTTTCCTATTTTCCTATAGCTTTAGTGGTTACTGTTAATAATACTACCTATTCAAAGTTTAGGATGTGTTTGATTTATAATGAGTGATGCTTAACAGCTCAAGGACCCTTCACCTTTTGAGTACATGAGTAACAAAAATAATTGTAGCTGGCTTCTGAAATATCTCATTCTAAACAATATTGTTCATGTTATTCTCCTCTGATATGTAAATTGCTAAAAATATATACTGTAAAGTTCTTTAAGTTATATACTACTATTCCCAATTTTAATATTAGGAACCCTGAAGTTTACAAATCTGAAATACAATGTTGAAAGCATAAACTGATCTAACAACTCATAATTAAAAAGTTGAATAAAAATAGCCACCAATCCATCATGCACACAGGCATTTATGCATACCATAACTCTAAGTCACTCTAACTCATGGATTACTTCTAAATCTTGGTTTAATTGTCTAGCAGCAGCACCTACCCTTGGATTACTTCTTGATGGACCTGCAGAAGCAAAAGGATTAGGGGGTATTGGTAAACTTTCACCACTTCCCTCCAACATTTGAACCACCACTTGCATTGATGGTCGATGCGCAGCATGCCACTGGATGCAGCAAAGTCCCACAATTGCAAGTTTCCTTGCTATTTTTGCATCCCCTTCCTCCTCAATATGAATTCTGGTTTCCTCCCTTTCTTCAATAAGATTATAAATCCATTCCGGGTAGTAAACATGGCTAGTGTTTTCCTCGATGTCCTCGGTGATCTTCCTCCCTCCTATGGTTTCAAGCAGCATCATTCCATAACTATAAACATCTGACTTGTAAGATACATTCCCAAAGTTTCTTGAGAAAACTTCTGGTGCAATGTAGCCCAATGTTCCTCTCGCCGTTGTCATAGATACCAAGCTTTGCTCCTTTGAACACAATTTGGAAAGACCAAAATCACAAATTTTTGGAGTAAAGTTGTTATCTAACAAAACATTTTGAGGTTTGATGTCAAAGTGAACAATGCGTTGATCACAGCCTTGGTGAAGATACTCTATTCCTTTAGCTATGCCTTGTGCAATTTCTTGCAACTTTTTCCAACCAAGGAAATTTCGCTTGTTGTCTGGTGAGTTTTTGAACTTCTGCAGTGAACCCTTTGGCATGAATTCATAAACAAGTGCTCTTCTAAAGCCATCAGCACAGAAACCAACCAAGCGAACAATGTTAACATGGTGGATTCTACCCATTGTACTAACTTCGTTAATGAACTCATCCCCATTTCCTAGGGAATTATTCAGGATTTTCACAGCGACAATAACTTCTTTCGAAATGCTTCCTTTGTACACAGTCCCATAGGCTCCCTCTCCTAACCTGTCAGCGAAATTGTTGGTGATTCTCTTAATTTCTGTGTATGAGTATCTGGTAGGCTTGAGAGCTCTATAATCTTCCAGAAATTTTTCAAAGATTGCCTGCTTTACTTTTCGAAGTGTGTAAGAATCATAAATGTGATAAACTACACTGATCAAGAGGATAGCAAACAAAGATCCTAGGACAGATCCTGAAACCATCAAAACTATATTTTGAGAAAATGATCATGTTCTTGCAGGTTAATAAAACAAAAAGCACAACTTAACTTAAAAGCTGACCTGTGGTCACTAGAGCTGTTGATGAACCTGCAAACCACACTAACAAAAATCAGTTTATGTGATCCTTCTAAGAAGCTATTAGATGTCAGTTATAGTACTATGAAACCTTACAAATTCACTTAAATTGCTGTAGACCATATGGCTAATATTGCCATGTATTTGAATTAAGTATTAACTAAGATCTAGTAGTAGTAGTGTTTTAAAGAATCAAGAAGGTCTACCTTTGTGATTGATGAAACAATAGGTTTCATTGTAGGCACCATTATTCTTCCACCAGCACCTGTTCCCTTTTGATTCGCAGTGTTTGCAGTTTGGCGTAGACCATGTCAAATGAAGAATATTGTCCTTACCAAGGAAATCTAAAGGGAAGGATGAAGTATTAAACATTTTGGTGCAAAATGACAGGGGCAGGTGCTCTATCCTTTCAGAAGATCGAATAGCATATAGTTTAGAGTTTGAGGTGGTTTTGCACGGAATAGAGTACAAATCTCTATATTCTAGAGAACAATTGAAGAAGGTATAGTCATCATAAGAGGGTTCGGATATGAACCGGAAATGGGAAGAAAATGAACTGAGGTTGTGGAGATGGCTTATGAGGCACTCTTGTGGATCATATAACTCAACTGTTTGCTTTTTGTAATCAATATTTTTGACATTGAGCTTCACTGAGTTGTGGAGTTCAATCACAGTTTCGTTACTTGAAGAGCAAACTACATCAAAGCCTGGATAACCACAATGATTTGGATGCTGTTCTTCGATTCGAAATGGGAATCGGATGACTTGATTTCCGCATGATAAATCTCGACAATCGTGAAAGGCAACAACAAGCTCTGGATTAAAGCAAACCATGCAAAAGAACAGAATACAACAAGATATTATTACATAATAACTAGTAGTATCCATGTCTTGACTCTATTGCAATTGCCACTACCTTTGTTTTGATTGTGCGGTAGTTTTAGACAAAAGAAGCAATGCCATAATAACTAAACCGGAGAAGGTTCCTCCTAATTTCCTGACACTTGACCAAGTCAATGAAGTACATATATAGTTGCATGCATAATAAAGATCTCAATTCTATGTGTTGATACACACTTACTTAATCGAAAATGTTATGTATCTAAACCCAACCACTTGTTTAAGTTGCAATGCCCCACACCATTTGTGCTAAAATTGACGTTGAAGGTTATAGCCTGTGAATATAAAAATATAGTATTTAATTAGTCTTTTTTGTAGTAAATAAATGTTTGTTTAGAATTTTTGCCCTTTTTCTCTCTATATAGTAATTGGTCAATCTCTCCTACTTATGATCTCTTTAATTAGGTGAGGATAAAGTTGTTAAAGTAGTAATTAATGTTATATCGAACTTTTATAGTGACAATTATTTGGGAAAATATTCATTTTGCTAAATTGACAATTATTTAATATCGAAGGGGTACTAGTTACTAGTTAGGCTCATGGGAAGGGAATGTTAATTATCACTTAACTTAGAGTCTGATTGTTTTTGTGGTGGAAACCCACACAAAAGCTACACTTGAGGAGTAGTTGTAAATGCACGTTTGGTGCTTTGAAACCCACAAACAAACAGGCTCTTATACATAATGAGATTAATGAGTATGCATTAGTTTATCATCCATCATTCATTTGTTTTATTTTTATTTAAAAGTTAACGATCATAAACAGATAGATAAATGATGAATAATACACTGATAGTATAAAAAACTTTGACACATCGATGCATTATCTATTTTCTCATAATGAAATAATATTTTATGATATTTTAATTCTAGAAGGTACCATTATGAGTATGGCACTTATGGTTCTAATCTCTTTTAGAGTTTGCTATGCATGATATAAATCCTTATAGCGAGGGACGAAGCCAAGGAATAACTATCGATTGCGGTGATCCTCGACGCATTTAAAACTTGTTTACGTAATGTTTTAAAAAAAAATTATGACACCTCTCATTAATTATTTTTTTCTGGTTTCTTTCTTTTTTTAGTGACTTTTTTGACTTCGTGTTTTGTATTATTTATTCTCGACCTCTCTCGAGATTGAAATCTAGCATCGCCCAGGGTTATAATCCTCCAGCAATGGATGAAATGTTATGTTAATTTAAGTCTTAAGTCAATTTGTTAGAATTTTCTTGGTCTTTGTTAGCAAGCAATTTGCTTCGTCACTTTTAATTTAATAGAGTAGTGTCCCACATAATTGCATGATAGATACTCCCTCCGTTTTGAAATATAAGCAAAAAAAAATATCATTCTCTTGTTTTGAAATATAAGCAAAACTAACTAACATTTTTAAATTTTATTTCATTCCCAATGCCACTTTCTTAAAACATTTCTAGAAAATTGTTATCTTGTTCAATTTTTATTTCATTCCCAATGCAACTTTCCTAAAATACCTCTATTCTTTTATAAATTTTTGAAAATTAAATACAATCAACTAACTTCTTTAATTAAGCGCAAATATGATTAATTTTGCTTATAATATGAAACGGAGGGAGTATATAAACACGCTTGCTCTAGACTTCAAGTCAAGCAACATTTAGTGGGGAAGAAGTGCAGAAGAATGCTCCTGCAACCATATCCACACAACATTAGAAGACTGACTTGCTTAGACACTTGTGGATTTTTTTTTTTTTTCATTTTCCGAAATATCTGAAATATTTTACACGTTGGATAGGCCATTGCAAAACTGCATGATGGGTGTCAAATGTCAATAGACTTTGTTGAAGACTTAAAGTCAAGCAGTGCCATGATTTAAATTTTCATATCATTGTTTTCCTTTTTATAATCTCTATCGAAGAAACAACAACAACTAAGCCTTTGTCTCACTAGGTGGGGTCGGCTACATGGATCAAACGACGCCATAAAGGCTTATCATAAATCATGTCTTTTGATAAGGCATTGATTGCCATATCCTTCTCAATTGTTTCGCCTATAGTTTTTCTAGGTCTTCCTCTTCCTCTAGCCCTTGTAGTACCCTCCATTTGGTCTACCCTCCTAACCGGGGCTTCCACCGGTCTCCTCCACACATGCCCAAACCACTTAAGACGAGATTCAACAATTTTTTCAACAATAGGAGCAACCCCGACTTTTTCTCGAATATACTCATTTCTAATTCGATCTTGTCTGGTATGCCCACTCATCCACCACAACATCCTCATCTCTGCAACATGACATTTATTCTCTTGTGTGCCATTTGCCGCCCAACACTCTGTCCCATATAACATCGTCGGTCTTACAGCAGTACGGTAGAACCTTCCTTTAAGTTTAAGTGGTATCTTCTTATCACATAACACGCCCGAGACACCCCTCCATTTCATCCACCCTGCTTGAATCCTATGATTTACATCCCCTTCTATTTCTGCATCATGCTGTAAGATAGAACCAAGATACTTAAACTTCGGAACTTGTGCTAAGACATGCTCTCCAACCTTCACCTCCCGAGTAAGGCCCACGTGCCTCTTGCTAAAATTACACTCCATATACTCTGTCTTGCTTCGACTTATCCGAAATCCAGACCCTTCTAAAGCTTGTCTCCACATTTCAATCTTCCCATTTATTTCCTATGTAGTATCCCCAATAAGCACAATATCATCCGCAAAGAGCATGCATTTGGGCACTGGTTCTTGGACATGTTCCGTAAGCACATCCAAGACCAGTGTAAAGAGGTAAGCACATCCAAGACCAGTATAATCTCTATTGAAAGTGATTATAAAAAAAAAATCTCAATTGAAAGTTTTAATATACCACTTTCTTTCATCATGAACACAATATATAAAAAAAATGACATCCTTTGCTCCCAATTTCTGATACCCCTTTTGATACTGTCACTAATTCTATCATATGGAAGTAGTGGTAGCTGCAAGGCAGAGAATGCTGATGGGGGTAATTGTTCTACTCGATGTGGGATTCATAATATAAGTCACCCATTCCGTCTGAAAGACGATCCACACCACTGTGGTGACATGAGATACATTAACCTATATTGCAAAGAGAACAATCAATTGGTAATGTATTGGAAATCATCGGTGCTCTATGTGCAGTCAATTAATTACAACAACTTCACAATCCGGTTAGTGGATTCAAATATTATTGACATGATGCATAATAACTACTCTTCCCTCCCTCGTTTTTCTTTAGCCACTTCTAGTTTGGTTCAATCTTATTTTCAAGATTACCAGAATTATTATTATTTAAATTCATCAACTACTTTACCATATGTTGATGAGAAATTGACAAAGCCCATGATATATGTGAGATGTCCATATCCGGTGGTGCATTATTCATCTGATGGCAATATTGCAAGTAATTGCATCAACAGTAGCTCAAATAATTATGGGGAAGAAGAAGGGAGTAATTTCCATGTGATTAGTGTTGGTAGCAAGTCTATATGGGAATTGGGGTTGGGAGACTCATGTGGTATAGAGTTGATGTATCTAACATCATGGCCTGATCAATACTACAATCACAACAACATCACATGCAATGATATTCACAGTATGCTGCTTTATGGCTTTGAACTCTCTTGGCTGAAAAGTTTATGTCAAGAGGGTTACTACTTTGACGACAAGTTTGATAACAACAACCCTGTTTGTGTTAATGAAGATTCCCCAGGTTTGTTTTCTAATCAATACTGAGGTTTACTTTTTTAGAAATAAGATGTTCAACTTTTCAAGCATGTTATATTATTCACTATGTCCACGGCTCCACGTTTTTCATGGAAAAAAAATGTAACATGATCCGAGTAATACTCCCTCAGGTCCCAAATATAATTACTCCCTCCGTTTCACTTTAAGTGTCTTTTTGAACTTTTGCACATAGATTAAGAAAGTGTTGATTATGATGATTATTGTAAGTTTTATGTGTATTTTGTCAAAAATACCCCTATTTAATATTTTTATTTTGTCAATGCATTATTACTAGTATTACAAATTTCAAAACTAAAACAACATTAAATGTAAGGGTAAATAAGGAAAAACAGTATTAAATGTTGCCTAGATTTGGTAGAAAGACACTTATTTTGAAACAAAATTTTGATGTTAAAAAGACACTTAAAGTGAAACGGAGGAAGTAGTGGTGGCAATTCGGGCGGGCGGGCAGGCATTGCCCATGCCCATCAAAAGCCCGCTTTTTTGCGGGCATGCCCGCCCGCCCATTATAATATTTTGGGCGTAAAATTCATGCCCTGCCCATCCTAAATGCGGGCAGGGCATGCCCATGGGTGGCCCATTTAAATAAAAAAAATAAAAAAAATCATATATTTATTTTTTTGAAACATAAAAAAAATATATCATATATTCTATCTTCAAAATTCATAAAATGTAGACTAAGATTGCACAACATATAAAATGTTCACACTCAAAATTCATAAAAACATAATAATAAAGTTTGATACTCGACAAAAGATGTAGAGCGACTCCTAATTGTGTAGGTCCTAATTTTTATTTTTTTAAAAAACTAAATAATGGGCGGCGCGTGGGCGGCCCACCGCCCGCCCAATGATGCCCGACAAAATAAATGGGCATGGTGAACGGGGCCCATTCGAAAAGTGGGCTAAAAAATGATGCTCTGCCCACAAAAAATGTAGGGCGGGCGGGCGGGGTCCATGGGCATCCGCCCTAATTGCCAACACTAGAAGGGAGTAAGAAAGTCGGTAAAGAGAGATACTAATATTGACTTTGTCAATGGTTATAGGTAAATTTCAGCATTTGCCCCTCATTAATTATGTAGATTGTAGACGGGCTTTCCAGTGGTGTGGAGAGAGGTTGCTTGCAAGATTACTTATTATGTTCCACAAAAAGAAACATTGATCATCAATCTAATCTTATAAAGATTTTGGCATCAATTTAGTTCCCAAAGAATAATATGACATCTCGATCCTTTTAGGAACTTTTTTGATGCTTATTGAATTTTTCAAAAATCAAAATTTATGATGTCATCTTAATTTTTGGAATTAAATTGATACCGAAAATTTATTGAGATTAAATTGATCATTAATGTATCTTTGGGAACCAAAGTAATTAGGGTTAATTACAGTTTGCCCCCTTGTGGTTTCAAGTTAAACAAACTGCCCCCTTGTGGTAAGCAGTTAACTGAAAAAGAAAAATAAACCAGACCAAACCACCAAACCAAACCATATCAGCTACGAGAAAAACTTCTATAAAACCACCAAACCAAACCAGCGACAAGAAAGAGAAAAACAAACAAACAAAAAAATATACTCCTTTAAACATAGGAAAAAAAAAATATTTATCTTAATCTAAAATACAAGTAAAATTATTAATTTTTTAATTTTGTTTATTTTCATTGTCATTTTCATTAAAAAAAATTTGTTATTTTATTTAATTTTTGTTTCATTCTTAATTATGTGGTGGACTCGGCCTAGCCGAGTTCCACGTAGCCCTCACTTAGCCCTCCACGTAGCCCTCCAGGAAGCCCTCCGTGTGCTTGGCCGAGCTCAAGGCTCAACGGCCGAACAGACATCAGACACGGGCCGACCTCATGTTCCTATCAAGGTCCGACCTCCTCGTCCGACACCACCCAGAGTCCGACACCTCCTAGAGTCCGACACCTCCTAGAGTCCGACACCTCCCTCAGAGTCCGATACCAAGGACAGGATGACGTGTCTCACCTTATCCACAAGGACAGCTCATCCACTCATAGCTCATTACAGGCTGGCCCTACTTGGGCCTCAAGCAAGCCCATTAGGGCAACCAGCCCCCCTATAAGTAGCTCCGTACTACGTGGGGCTCAGGTACGTCCTCTAACCCTAATTGCCACCCTCACACACCAGTGATTATGGTTGCTTCTTGACTTTCTCCCTTAGCCACTTGAGGACTCCCACCAAACATCACATATTAACCCTAGACAGAGGCTCCTTTGAAGGTCTTCCCCTATACCCTTGGAGGACCTCACCGTCTAGGACATCACATTGGCGCCGTCTGTGGGAAAGATAAACTTCATTCCCAGAAATTCTACCATGACTGAGACACAACTAGTTCAGAAGAGGAGGAGGGGGCGCCCAGGGAGGGTCCCGTCAACTGAGGACTTGCGATTGCACCTTAGGGCCAACAGGACAGCAAGGTCTCCTCCACCTCCTCCCCCACCACCACCTCCACCGTCTTCACGTCCTCACGCAACAGAGTTTTTGGCCATGATGAGACACCAAACGAAGACCATAGAACACCAAAGCCAAGTCAGTGCAAACCTTCAACGGTTTCCCGTGCGGCGTTTTGCTGAACGAGCTGTCGTTCAAGCTCCAGCCACTCATGAATTCCAACAAAAAACAGAAAATTTTGTTGTACAAGATTTGGTTAAGTCACCGGAAAATCTCCGAGTGGAAATTATCTCGGGGGGCTTTGCCGGTGGCGGCGAGAAGAAGTCGGAAAGGAAAAAGTACGTCAATCAAGTATTAGCGGTTCGCCACAAGCCTATCCATAAGAAACCACCTCGGAACATCCCCATCTGTTTTTCCAACCAGGATATGGTAGGCATCATCCCAGATCACAATGGCCCAATGGTGGTCGCGGCGATGATCGGTAACTTCGAAGTCGCCCGAGTCTTCATCGATCAGGGAAGCTCAGCCAATATTCTTTTTCTTCACACTTTTAAAGAACTGAAGCTAAGGTCAGCCGACCTCGTGGAATTTGAGGGCAATCTTATCAGCTTCACGGGCGAAGCAATTCGCCCCCTAGGAGCCATCCATCTCCCGGTGACCTTAGGCAAGCAACCTTCGGCCCGAACGAAGATCCTCAAGTTTTTAGTCATTGATTCCGAATCCCCCTACAACGTGATACTGGGACGAAACTGCTTGCAGGCTTTTGGAGTAGTGGTCTCATCAGTTCACTTAGCAATGAAATTCGTCGGTTCTGATGACGAGGTCGTCACAGTCAAAGCCGACCAGGTGAGAGCCCAACTCTGCTACAACGCGAGTCTACGGGAAATTAAAAAGAAGCAAGAGGAGCTCATTGGTCCAACATTGGCCAAAGGGAAGATCCTATTGGCAGAACTGGACGTTCGGGTCGAGCAGGATGACCTTAGGCCTTCTCCTCAAGGGGAGTGGTTGGCAGTTCAAATTGACCCTTCTGACCCCAACAGAACTGTCAAAGTGGGTGCCGACCTCCCTAAGGAGATCCAGGGTGAAATCATCGAACTGTTACGAGCTAATTTGGATTTGTTTGCTTGGACCTCGGCCGATATGCCGGGGATCGACCCGTATTTCATCTGTCACAAGCTCAGTGTAGATCCGAAGGCGAGGCCGGTAGCACAGAAGATGAGATGAGTTGGGACTGAGAAAGCAAAAGTCATCCAGGAAAAGGTGTCCGAGTTGCTCGAAGCCGGATTCATAAAAGAAGTGCCATACGCCGAATGGGTTGCAAACACTGTTTTGGTTAAAAAGGCAAACGGCAGTTGGAGGATGTGTGTGGATTACACCGACCTCAACAAAGCCTGCCCAAAGGACCAGTATCCACTAGCGATTATTGACCAGCTCGTCGATAGTTTGGCAGACTATCAGTTGTTGTCGTTCACTGACGCATATTCGGGATACAATCAGATCCCCATGTATCCCCCTGATCAAGACAAGACCACATTCACAACCGGAAAGGCAACTTACTGCTATACTGTCGTGCCCTTCGGTCTAAAGAATGCTGGAGCAAACTATCAAAGAATGATGAACAAAGTTTTTGATGGGATCATTGGTACCACCATGGAGGTCTATATCGATGACACGATTACAAAGAGCAAGAAAAAGGAAGACCATGTCCGAGATCTGACCATGGTCCTTGAGAGGGTGAGAGCACATAGGATGAGGTTGAATCCGGAGAAGTGTACCTTCGGGGTCCCCGCTGGTGCCTTCCTTGGATTCATGCTATCCGAGAGGGGAATCGAAGCAAACCCCGACAAATGCCGAGCTATATTAGAAATGAAGAGCCCTGCCGATCTCAGAGGGGTGCAGCAATTAACTGGCAGGATGGCGGCACTGTCTAGATTCCTTCCTCAAGCTGCTAAGAAGGCCTTACCCTGGTACCAACTTTTGAAAAAAGGTACAACTTTTAATTGGGATTAAAACTGTGAAGCCTCTTTCTTTGCACTTAAGGAATATCTCTCTTCTCCTCCAGTTCTCTCCAGCCCTCGGGAGGGGGAGAATCTTTTCATTTATCTTTCCGTAGGAGATTCCGCCCTCAGCTCGGTGTTGGTCCGAGACGAGGGCCGAATTGAGTTCCCCGTTTATTTCATAAGCCGAGCTCTGCAAGGTCCCGAGCTTCGGTATTCCAAGATTGAGAAATTCGCATTTTGTCTGATCCTGGCTGCACGACGGCTACGACAATATTGCCAAAGCCACCCTATTGTCGTAAGCACCGCCCAGCCCATTAAACAAGTTCTGCAGAAGCCCGACCTCGCCGGGAGAATGATGGCCTGGGCAATCGAACTGTCTGAGTTCGACATCTCCTACGAACCGAGGAAGGCAATCAAGTCACAAGTACTGACAGATTTTGTGTCCGAGTTCACAGAGCCCCACCAAAGCTCTAGCTCGGACACTTGGATGATATATGTTGATGGTTCGAGCAATCAAAAGGGTGCAGGAGCCGGTGTTATTTTGGAAAATGTTGAAGGACTCAGCATCGAATACTCCCTGAAATTCGAGTTTTTAACCTCGAACAATCAGGCCGAGTACGAAGCAGTCATTGCCGACCTCCGCATGGCTAAGGAGCTCGGTGCAACAGAAGTCCAAATCATGAGCGACTCCCAGTTTGTGGTTTCCCAAGTCGTTGGAGACTACCAAGCAAAAGAACCCATCCTGCAGAAATACGTTGATAAAGTTAAATCCCTGGCTCTTGATTTCGCAAAATTTTCCATCACCCATATCCCCCGCAGTTCAAATTCCCGAGCCGACGTGCTTTCCAAGTTGGCAAGCACGAAAGGTGGAAGGAACAATAAAAGCCTCATTCAAGAACAAATCTCGACCCCAAGCGTAGTGATGGCCATTTCAGTATTGCCGAACTGGATGCATCCGATAAAAGCATACCTCGAACATGGAATACTCCCTGCCGATCAAAAGGAAGCAAAGAAACTTAAGAGAAAGGCGGCTGAGTACGTCATTGTGGATGGAATCCTTTATAGAAGAGGAATGTCTTCCTCACTCCTCCGATGTCTCACCTCCGAGGAAGCTCAAGAGACCTTGAACGAGGTTCACAGAGGACTGGGGAGCCACCACGTCGGAGGAAAATCCTTGGCAAGGAAGATACTGAGGGCTGGATATTTCTGGCCGACCTTAGTTACAGATTCCATTGACCATGTTCGACGATGTCCTCATTGCCAATTTTTCAGCGATGTTTATCAGAAACCATCTGAGGAGCTCCACTCTCTAGCTTCCCCCTGGCCTTTCAGCATGTGGGGAATGGACACTGTGGGACAGTTCCCAACGGCTCCAGGCCAGCTAAAATTCATCGTGGTAGCAATAGACTACTTCACCAAATGGATTGAGGCTGAGCCACTAGCAACCATCACTTCGGCAAGGATCCAGAAATTTTTTATGAAACAAGTCATCTCCCGCTTTGGCCTTCCACTCACTTTAATCACCGACAACGGTAGCCAGTTCGCTGCCAACAACTTCCAGATATTGGCTGAGAATCTCGGGATCTCTCATCGGTTTTCTTCGGTAGAACACCCCCAGACTAATGGCCAAGCCGAAGCCGCCAACCGAACTATCGTTGACGGCCTCAAGAAGAGAATTACGCAGGCCAAAGGGGCGTGGGCCGATCTGCTACCCGAAGTCCTCTGGTCAATCAGAACCACGGTTCAGACCTCAACCGGAGAGACCCCCTTCAGACTCACCTATGGTTGTGACGCGGTCATCCCCATCGAACGAAGGATTCATACCTTCCGAATGAGGGACAGACCCGAGGAAGAAAATGGAAATTTGATCAAAGAAAACTTGATACTGGCCGAAGAGATCCGGGACGCCGCCTCTGCTCGGGAAAAGAAAGCAAAGGAAAGGCAAGCCAAGCAGTATAACAAAACGGTACAACCCAGGTCTTTCGAGGTCGGAGATCTCGTTCTCAGGAGAGCTGACATCGGTCTAAAAAACCGAAGAGATAGGAAATTTGCTCAAAATTGGGAAGGCCCCTACAGAGTCGTTTCAAAAACGCACTCTGGGACATATAGGCTAGAGACTCTTGAAGGAGCCGAGCTCAAAAATTCTTGGAACATTGCAAAACTGAGAACCTACTTCAGCTAGGTTTACCTCAGATGTTATCAGCAACCCCAGCTAAAAGTTTAAGCTCTATCTTCAATTCTGTTAATATTTTACATTTACTTCCCCTAGTCATGCTCTTATTTCCCGCTTTGGGATATACCCACTTTTTCAATTCATAGGCAATGTACTCATGTTTACAATTAATGAAAAAGTACAAACTTGCCCATTACTCAAGTGCTACAGTTTTATATACGTACGTACTAGCTTCTTATTTAGCACTAGCCACCTAAATGTTGCATGGCGCTATGCACAGCCAACGTCTTGAAAAGGAGATCGGCTCATATGCACAGTGTACAAGGGACACCCGATAAAGAACAGATTGCCGTGAAATGTTTGCACATAGCTTCACTCAGCATTCTCTTTTACATTGGGGACGAGGACACCCACCTCGGCTAAGGCGGGTAGATCCGAGATCCCTACCGTATGCACTTATATACAGTACCTCTTTTTCTGAGGAAAACTTATAAGATTATTGCACTTACTGAGTCGACCGAGCTCGGTCTCACCATTGATACCATCAAACGCTCCTAGCATGACATTTTTAGCTATAATCAATCCCGAATACAACAAGTAAAAACAGTAATTGTATTTTCAAAAACAGTTGTGCTGAGGTTATCTAAAATGCAACAAGTCTCAAACACTTGCATTCTTTTTTAAAGCTTTCTTGGTGACCACCTAACTGGTCGCAGTTCGAAACCGAGGTCGAACGAATAAACATGCGACAAGTTGGTAAAGTGAAACTCGCGTTCGTGCAACAAGTTAAAGAAAAGGCTTGCATAACTCCGACCTCGGACATGGTACGTATGCAACAAGTTAGAATAAAAACTTGCATAAATATAACAACATGCGACAAGTTAAAACTAGAAAGAACTTGCATAAAAATGAAATGTTGTACACAATAAGCAAAGCAAAATACAATCCAACATTGTCAAACATGTTACAAAAAACATAGACAAATCGCAAGCTGCCCAACATAAGGGACTTATGCTGCTTCATCTTCAACATCGGAAAGGACAACCGAGCTCGGGTTGAACTCCTCATCCATTTTCTCCACCAGGGGGTTGGGAAGATTCTCCTCAGGTTGGTCGAGGTCAACCTCGGCCCCATCCTTATCATAATCAACCACCTTCCCATCCTCCACCCCGAACCCGGTAGAGGCGCCGACATACCGAATCCGGAGCCCTTGGTTCAGATGAAGAATTTGTTCCACTGCACTGGTAAAAATTTTGCTCCCCGCCCTCTCAAGATTGAAGTCCGACTCAGATGCGGCTACCTTATATTTAAGAGCTTGAGCAGCCCTTCTCTTCAGCAAAGTCCTAACCTTCTCCACCTCAGCAAGGCCTTCCTGCCGACCAGCCTCCCTAGCATCCGCCTTCGCTTGGGCCAGTGCCTCCTCATGACTTTTCCGAAGCTCCTCCATCTGCTGACGGTGCTTCTCTTCTAACCCGGCCAGCTTTTTCTCGGCAGTATTTTTACCATTCCTCAGCTCAGTCACCTCAGCTGCCATGTCGGATCGGGCCCTCTTCTTGGCAGGCGACATGCCTTCCGCCACGTCATCAACAACTTCGGCCAACACATTAAAAATGTTTGTTGATCTCTTCAAGTGATAGGCCAACCCTTCGGCCATCTTCTTCCACTCGGCCCCCGACATCTTTACAAGTGCCTCTTTGACCGAGGCCCTAGTAGTGGGGGTCGCCGGCCTTAGGGTACCGGCAGTATTGACGAGCTCGGTACTTGGAGTCGGAGATTGATGAGGAGGTGAGGCAATGATCACCGCAGGTGGAGTAGGGAGTGGAGGAGCGGACCCGGTTGACGTCGTTTCAGCGGCCACGACCTCATTGGAAGTACTCTCCGGCCTTTTTCTTCTACGGGCCTCCAACGCAGCCTTCAGTGCCTTGGACGACATGGCTGACCAATATTCCTCTGCAAACAAAACATAAAGAAAAATCAGTAAGAGAGTTGAAAGAAAATTACAAGTATAGAGCAAGGTTAACTACCAATCTTGGCTAAAACTTCGTTGTCAGAACACTTCATGAAAACTCCAATATCAAGTTGGAATTTCCGAGCTTGATATTCGGTTTGGAAATGGTGGACTGTGACGGCTTCGTCGGCATCAAGAGTCACGCCCGACCACCTCTGTGGCCTGTCGAGGTGGCGATTGAAGAACTCCGGGGTCCACTCCAAGGGGAACCTCGGACCCGTTTCGTCCCGGAACCAAGGTCGACCAGTGCCCACAAACTTGTACTTGAAGAATCTGGGCTTAAAATGCTTCCAAGACTCCGTAAACATTCCGAACAGCCCACAGCGAGCTCGGGCTTTGGCCGATACCCAGAGTCGACCAGTAACCCCGTCTTTGTTACTGATGAACGGGTTGTACATCCACAGGAAGAGCCGAACTGTGCATACCAACCTCTTGGCCCCACAGTATTTCTGAAATGCCCGCAAAAATGACCAAGTGTTGGGGTGAAGCTGCGAAGGCGCTAATCCGAGCTCGTTTAACACTCTAATTTCCAGATCGGTAAACGGCAAGGTCATGCCGAGGTGATGGATCAAGTCGGCATAAAAAAAGAACGAGTTGTTATCAGTTCGGGTGCATATTCTATCATTTGCCGAACAAGGGAGAACTTCATAAGAGGTGCCAGCGGCATCTCCCGAGCAGGGCAGCACAGCTCTCTTCACTCCGGCAAGTTTGTCCTCAGAATCTAAACTGGACTACACTCCCTTCGGCTCCACGTCGACCCACTGGTACTCGTCGGCATCAAAAGGTGCTGGGTAGAGTTCAAGTCGGCTGATGCACTTTCGGGGCGGCATGGTACCTGTGGAAGAACAGGGGAGCTCGGTGTTAGTTCTACGGGTTATGAAAAATAACCCTCCAGAAAACCCCCTCGAAGTTGTTCCGAGGGGCGAGCATCTCCCCTCTTCCACAGGAACCCCCCGTTCATACACTCTCTCTCTCTCTCTCCATCTCCTCGAAATCGGCACGCTCTCTACCGTCGACAAACTCGGCCCAAGCGTACTGCCGTATCCACTCTCTCGTCTCCTCCCAATCCCGAGGATAGATGACCTCAACGGGATCAACCTCCAGAACTCGTCTCTCATATTTTCGCCTATATTCTCTTTGGCGACGGAGCGCCTCGTCTACCTCCGTGGAGGAACAGGACGAGGAGGAGGAGCCGTCCTCCTCCTCACTACTGCTAGACGATAGGGAGACTACCCCAGCCCATTTCCTAAACCATTCCCTACTCATACTGAACCCAATCTACTCCTTTGGTTTTCTGAAAAATGAAACATAAAACACGAATCAAAAACTCTCCAAAAATCCTAAAACATTCCCAGCCCATAGATTGCCAAAACCCCAAGAACAACCCCCAGGATCAAAACCCCTAAACCCAGAAAGAACACCCCATTTCACAGAAATAGAAACGAAAAGTATCAACCCTCCCCATGCACACCATAAAGCAAAACAGAAACATGAAACCCAAAAGTTCTTAATCCCACCCTCGAAAGCCAATCCAGAAAGAAGGAAATGCAAAAACAAAAGGGAAGAAGGGAGAAGAGCATTACCTGAAGCAGTCTTGGAGCGAAGGAAACTGGAAATTGCAGAGTAAGAGGGGAGGTACAGAAAGGGAGGCACGGATTCGGTTTAAAGAGGGAAGGAGAATCGAGTTATGGAGGAAGAGGGAGAAAGGAATTCGTGTGAGGAAAAGGAGGAAATTCAGGGAAAGAGAGAGAGCGTTCTGTGCAGAGAAAGAGTAATCGTGGAAGAGAGAGAGGGTAGCAGTTTTGTGAAAATGGAAGGAGAGAAACCGCCATTTTCCCTCCACTTTCGAACTATGGGCCTGGCCCAAACGATCCAGCCCAACATGCAGCTACACACACTGGGGCACGTGGCGCGTAGTAGCTGGAATCACGGACCTCGAGCAACGTTGCCATTATGGCAACGCTTCGGTCAACGCGATTTCTGACACGTGTCAGATTTGGGAAAAGCAAGCGTCACTTCGGAGCAGGTGAGAGGACAGTTGTCAAACCTGCCACGTCACAGAGAAAGGACAGTAGGAACAGCTGGATCCAGCTATCGACAGCTCATCATCCGAACTCCCTAGAACCTCGGAACAAGGCCTAAATAGCCTTGACCGAGCTGGGGGGCTTATGTGGTGGACTCGGCCTTATATGTGGTGGACTCGGCTGTTTATGTGGTGGACTTGGGAAATGGACCTGAACCAAGACCTCGGAACAAGGCTCAAATAGCCTTGACCGAGTTGGGGGGCTTATGTGGTGGACTCGGCCTAGCCGAGTACCACGTAGCCCTCACTTAGGACCTAACGGACCCTCCAGGAAGCCCTCCGTGTGCTTGGCCGAGCTCAAGGCTCAACGGCCTAACAGACATCAGACACGGGCCGACCTCATGTTCCTATCAAGGTCCGACCTCCTCGTCCGACACCACCCAGAGTCCGACACCTCCCAGAGTCCGACACCTCCTAGAGTCCGACACCTCCCTCAGAGTCCGATACCAAGGACAGGATGACGTGTCTCACCTTATCCAGAAGGACAGCTCATCCACTCATAGCTCATTATAGGCTGGCCCTACTTTGGCCTCAAGCAAGCCCATTAGGGCAACCAGCCCCCTTATAAGTAGCTCCGTACTACGTGGGGCTCAGGTACGTCCTCTAACCCTAATTGCCACCCTCACACACCAGTGATTAGGGTTGCTTCTTGGCTTTCTCCCTTAGCCACTTGAGGACTCCCACCAAACATCACATATTAACCCTAGACAGAGGCTCCTTTGAAGGTCTTCCCCTATACCCTTGGAGGATCTCACCATCTAGGACATCACAAATGATACTTTCCTAAAATACCTCTATTTTTTTTAAAATTTGATAAACATAAAATTAGTTATTTTTGCTTATAATATGAACAGGAAGATGTATATACTTGTATTATGTATCTGCTGTAGTTATACAAAAATTTCTTCTATATAAATCATTCTTTGTCGGGTAAGTTCCGACCAGCACGAAAGGCGTAACCCGATCTGCATTTTCCAACTGAAATGGAATATTACTACCGAAATTGCATTGTACATCCAGAATAGCAATTTGGGATCCTCATTTTGGTCAACCGATTAGCTACGGCACCAGGTGCATTTCCCCAAGGGTACGGTGTCCTAAAGTTCTGCCACCGAATTGGAGTACGGAATATAGAAGAAGAAATTTTTGTATAACTACAGTAGATATATAATACAAGTATATACATCTTCCTGTTCATATTATAAGTAAAAATAACTAATTTTATGTTTATCAAATTAAAAAAAAAATAGGTAAAGTGTGGAAAGTATCATTAAGAATGAAACAAAAAATTAAATAAAGTATCAATTTTTTTTATGAAAATGACAATGAAAATAAACAAAATAAAAAAAATTTAATAATTTTACTTGTATTTTAGATTAAGATAAATATATTTTTTCCTATGTTTAAAGGAGTATATTTTTTTGTTTGTTTGTTTTTCTCTTTCTTGTAGCTAATTTGGTTTTGTGGTTTTATAGAAGTTTTTCTCGTAGCTGGTTTGGTCTGATTTATTTTTCTTTTTCAGTTAACTGCTTACCACAGGGGGCAGTTTGTTTAACTTAAAACCATAGAGGGGCAAACTGATTTTTAGGCAAACCACAGGGGGCAAACTGTAATTAACCCAACTAATTATTGTAACTCTTAAAGTAATGACTATAGATATCTAAAAAAATTTAAAATTAATGCTTATATGTATAGAGCTTGAGGTAATAATTTTTTGGCCGTACACATATAGTATTCAATGATATTTGTAAGGAGTATGTTTGCGTGTATTTTGAACACACATATGTCATTTTTATCAAATTTATATTTTTTTCTCACATTTACATCATGATTTTAAATTCAATTTGTAATCAATCTCTTCTCCTTATATCTTAACTTATTTGAAACCTTAATTTTAAGATACAAATATATAAGTAGTCTATATATATTCATTTATAGATTTGAATTTTTGGCGTACTCATAACTCTCTTTTTTTATCCATAAAAGATTTTAGGATTATTTAAATTTTTAGTCCTTGAATAAGGTGCTCTTTTGGAATTGGTCCTTGCACTTTTTTCGATGTTTTGGGTCCATGGACTTTGTTAAATTTTTGGAAATGGTTATTTCGTCACTTAAATGATGATATAACCTACGATATGTCACAATATTTTTGCCACATCGACAAGTGACGTGCTATGTAACGTCGTGTGGCCAAATTTTTTTTTAATTGAAAAATCAATTTTTTTAAAAAATTATTAAAAATATTTGATTTCCTTAAAAAATATGATTTTAATTATTTTTTAGGAATTTGATTTTTTTTTAATTTAAAAAACTTATGTGGCATCATGTGATACATTATCTATCGTCGTGGTAAATGTGACATGATATATCGTAGCCCATTTTGTCATTTAAGTGACGAAAGGATCATTTCATAAAATTTAACAAAGTTCAGGGATCCAAAACATAAAAAAAAAAAGATCAAGAACCAATTTCAAAAAAACACCTAAATTGAAGGGCTAAAAACTTAAATAAGCCAAGAATATTAATGAAAATATTAATGATTAAAAAATTTGAAATTTTACCCTTTTCATATATGTATTAATTGGAATTTTTTTTACTCCTCTTTAACCATTTTCTGGATCCATTACGGTTTTTAAGGTATTTGCTAATCACCCAAATATAATTAATTGTTGTTGTAAATGTATTTTTTTTTAAATTCTCGAAAAATAAAATATGGTAAATTGATAATTTCATAATTTTGTAACTTTAAAATGACTTAATATCTTACTTAAAAATAATTTATGTTATTTAATTAATCAAATAAAATATAATAATAAAGAAAGAAAATATTATTTTCGAATATGGTATAAGTTATTGAAATAGGGAAATTGAAGTTAAATAATCCAAATTCAAATTTAGACAAAAGCACGTGACTTGTTCACCATGTCAGCATCCCTTTCGTTAGTTCTTTTTAATTTTGAACATAACCAAAAACATCGATTATTTGGTTGATGGTGAAGATGACCTTGTAGTTTAAGGTAGCCTCACTAGCTAGCCTTTTTTTCTTTCTTTACTTTTATCTGCATCTACTTCCTTATTTTTAACAATTTTCACTATCACCTTTTTTTCCCCCTTGCAGTAGCATATATTCTGGGAGTGTTCTTTATGTTCACAGGTAAACTCTCTGAGCTTCCTTTCTCATCATCTCATCATGGGCTGACCAGATTGGTTTGTTAAGCCCTTGCGCGAAAAAATAAATATGGACCCTTCAATTTAACAAAATATTAATAAGAAATATTTTTGCTCTCTCACATTGTGTGTATGTCATCCCACGGTCATAACTTTGTTCACGACTTTCATCGTAAATCAGGTTACAATCTTTAAAAAAAATTATTTGCACGGTTATGACCATACTCATGACGGTAGAAAATTGGTCATGAGTTGCATCACGACCCGTTGATGGTGATGTAACATAAATTCATAATGGGGTGACAAGAATTTTTCTCATATTAATTAAAAAAAAGTAGTGTATTTATATTCAATTCCAAAACAACAATAATCACATCCAATGTATATTTAAAACGATTAGAATTATTAATCATTAGTTCAACTCGTGAGTCATTAAAAATAAATTAAAGATATCAAGAAAATTGATTACTTTATTAGTGTATTGAAAATGTCAACATTTGATATGTTTTTCAAAACTATCCTTATAATTATTATTGGGGTTCTAAAAAGTGTTGAATAAATAGGAAGGTTCGCAGAAAGCAGAAATAATTGGCATTGAAAATTGAAATAGGATATTATAAATAAGAAAAAAATCTCAAAAGAATCTTATATAAATTAAAGGACCGAATGGAATACTATTTAGTTGTGGTAAAGAAAATAATTTAGAACTTGGAAAAAAAAGAGAAAAGAAAGCCCAAACCAATCATTGAAAAGAATTTATGAACCTTTTTTGGGTCTTATTTATAAGGTTTATATCAATTATGGATTTTGAAAAAAAAATACCAAACATTCATTTTCAATTACACTAACAATTTTAACAAAATTCCTTATTTTACCCAAAATTTTCAAAGAAAGTTCTTTAAAAAAATATGCTTATTTATGTCTTTCGATGTTCCTGAAAATTGAGAGTGTTTTGGTTTTGGTCCCAAGAAGTTTTTTTTGACCTTGACTGATCCTTAATTGTTTTGAAAGTTTGGTTTTAGTCCATGTTTTTAGGCAACATTCATTAACTATTGATGTGGCTAACGGAATGTCACATCAGCATACACGTGTGCAAGTATTATATGCCCACGGTAGGATGACGTGGATGATTATGAAGCAGATTTGTTATGAGATTGCTAATAGGATTCAATTTTTTTACCCTTTATTTAGGAGTTGGCCGAATAAGGCTTTAGTTATGAGAATTTGTAATGAACTTTGATCTTTTTTGGCCAAGTATCTCTTTGAACCCTTCATAGAAGGTGGCAAAGGTCACTTGGTCTTGGCTTAATTAGTGGCTTTGAACCCTTCCTAGAAGGTGGCATAGTGCTAATTTTGCCTTTGTTTTGATGTACTCTTTGGTTCTGTGGTAATAAGATTTCTTATTTTACCAAAAAAAAAATTGTATTGGTGATCAAATCAGTCAGAGTAATGATTTAGTGGTTTAACCGGTGGTTAAACCGGGAGAATAGTAATTAACTGTATGAGTGTATACCAGTTAACTCGGATATAATATATATTTCTATATAAAAATATATGTAATAAAGAATTTTAAAAAAAATATACCCAAATTTAAAATTCCTAATTTATAGTAATGAATTTTGAATTCTCAAAATTTAACCAAATTTAAAATTCTAAAACCAAATTTAAAGTATTTATCGCACTTGACAAAAAAAAAAGTTTCTTTTATTTTTTATTTTTAAAAATATTGAAAAATGACGTCGTTTTAGGGCTTTACAATAAAAAAGAAACTCGTTCGGTTCATCAAATTTCGGCCAGTTTGACGGTTTACCGGAATTCCGGCCGGTTTTCACTGGTTTTATGTGGTTTGATGCACAACTGGTTGAATAAACATACAGTACCGATTAGGGATTCGGTTCATCGGTTTTCCAATTACACATATCGATATGATACGGTGTTTATAACATTGCTTAAGCATAAGGGATAGAGTCAAAACTTTATCATAAGCATGGTCAAGATTGAAAACCATTTAATTCAAAAGAAATTTTTTAATTTATTAGTTTACTCAAATTATACTACGACTAATGTTTTTTCTCTTGTAATATCTTATATACAGTTTGGCATGTATCGACCATCCCTGTAATTGGAATTCCACTCATCATTGTTTTATTAATATGTAAATGGCAACGAAGACATATGTCCATGTATAACAACATTGAAGATTTTCTGCGAAATGATAATAACATAATGCCTCTAAGATACTCCTACAAAGACATTAAAAGAATAACAGAAGGATTTAAGATAAAACTAGGAAATGGTGGCTATGGTTCTGTCTTCAAAGGGAAGCTTCGCAGCGGCCGCGTGGTAGCTGTTAAGGTATTGGACAAAGGCAAAGCCAGTGGTCAAGACTTCATAAATGAAGTTGCTACCATTGGAACAATTCACCATGTTAATGTGGTGCAACTCATTGGTTTCTGCATCGAGGGATCAAAGCGTGCTCTTATATATGAATTTATGCCAAATGGATCTCTAGAGAAATACATATTTTCTAATGAAGACAATTCTTCCTTAAGTTGTGAAAAATTGTATTCCATATCTCTTGGAGTTGCTCGTGGTATTGAATATCTTCATAATGGATGCAACATGAAAATTTTGCACTTTGACATCAAGCCTCATAACATCCTCCTCGATGAGAATTTTAATCCGAAAGTTTCTGATTTCGGACTTGCTAGACTCTACCCTACAGACAAAAGCATTGTGTCTTTGACTGCAGCGAGAGGAACAATAGGATATATGGCTCCTGAGCTCTACTATAGAAATGTTGGTGCAATCTCCTATAAAGCAGATGTCTATAGCTTTGGGATGTTATTGATGGAAATGGCATGTAGGAGGAAGAATCTGAATGCATTGACTGAACATTCTAGTCAAATTTATTTTCCTTTTTGGGTTTATGATCAACTGCAAGATGGAAAGGAAATCACAATTGAAAATGACACAGAGGAGGAGATGAAATTAGCAGTGAAAATGATGCTTGTAGCATTGTGGTGCATACAGACCAGGCCAAACGATCGTCCCTCGATGGAAAAAGTGTTAGAGATGCTTGAAAATGATGAAGACATACAATTACCTTCTAAGCCTTACTTGTATCCACAAGATGCACCATCAGAGGATGATAGAGTGCATATCAGTTCAGGGTCATCATCTGATATATCAATTAGTCATTCCAAGGAGTCAATTTGATCTCTTTTGGCCATGGGATGATCTCACACTATCAGCTTCAAGCTTGTAGGCTAAGGTATATGTTGTGTGTTTCGGATAAGCAACCTTTTTTTTTTGTTATCTTGGGTCTATTAGAAAAGGTAGAGTGAAACTAAATGTGCAAGCACTAGAATGTATGACATCCTTGGTATTTCTACTTCCATTTAATTTTTATGTTTGGATGTTAATGCTTTTTCCTATAGAAACTGAAATATGAACCTATATGATTAATTATTGTAAGACACTTCAGTTGTACTTTGCTTAGAATCTTCCATGATCTTTACCTCTTGACTAAAATATGTATGTGGTCTTTTATTTTATTTTATTTTTCAATTTCAAATTGATCTTTTACATTTTTTTTAATCATATTGGTTCCTTTTGTTTTTGTTTTTATCAAAAATTGGTCCTTAAGTCACTGTTCATCTTACATGTCAACATCATATTGGTCCACATTTGTAATGTTGGAGAGATAAATGACACGTGTACGTATCTTATTGGTCTACATATCTACATAGCCTGAACAATAATTCATGGATCAAATTAATAGCGAGTAAAACGAAACGTGAGGGACCAATATGATAAAAAAAAATATAATTCACTAATTTGAAATTAAAAAATAAGATAAAGAACCAAATACATAATTTAGCCTTACCTTTTTTTTAGGGAGTTACTAACATGCAATCTAAATTTGGATGGTTGTTATGCAATCCTTTGTTAGACTCATACGAATTTGCCACCTAATACATGTATGTCATGTCATTGCTTAAACATAATGTTGAGAACGTGAAGAAGAAGAATGAACAGTTCTAGCAAAATTGAAACAACTTTAATTTTTTTTCTAAGTAATGTTTTTGAAAATTAAAAGTTATAATTTGTGTAAAGGTACAAAGGACTAAATTAAAGTAATCTAATTTTTATGTTGGACTAGATTTCAAAAAGAAATTTTGACTATTTTAAGCAATGACATGACATATATGCATTAGGTGACAAATTCTTATTAGTCTAATAAAAAGGTTACCATTCAAATTTAGATTGCATGTTAATTTTTTTTTTTATGCCTTGCTACACACATCATAGTATAAATTTACAACACATTATCCTGTCTCATTTTCATCTTATTCTTTATTAGATTTACCGCCTTAACAAATTTTGAACATATAATTGTTACTTTATCTTATTCTCACACAAGACAGAAAAATTAAAGATTTTAAGTAATCTAATAAAACTATGATAATCATGAAATTATTTTTTTAACGAATAATCTCGAATTACTAACTTGTAAGAGTTTAAATGACTCAAAAATAAAATATTTTAGAGAAAATAGATGGTGCATCGACAGATTCATGCGTTTATGGTGGTTGACTTTTAAATAAAAGTAATACAAACGAATGACGGATGTATAATAAATTGATGGTATAAACAACTTTACACCGTCAGTGCGCACTCATTAATTTTTATTTTATTAATCAAACATAGGCAGGGAAGGTAGTCCTTATTAAATCTATTGCACCATAATTAATCTTACCTACATAATGGGACGGGATGTTTTGTAGTATAAAATATGCGCAAAACTACAATCCTTATAACTTTGTATTGTGTAAGTAGTAATTTTTTCCTTTCTCCATCACCCCAAGTATAAATTGAGCAAGGGTTTGGATAAAGAAAATAATGTGACACAAAAATAATAAGGAATTTCCAGGCCAATCAAATATCACATTTATCAACTACTAACTTAAACATCACATTTATCACATTCATACTGGCAGAATGTTGCGGGAGATTAACCAAACTAATTTGGTTATGATTCAGAAAATTGATAATCCTAGCAATGTGAAGGATTTTAGGCCCATAGCATGTTGTAATTCTATTTATAAATGCATTACTAAGATTATTTGTAATAGACTAAATTGTGTTTTGCCTAGCATTGTTCAGGATAATCAGACAGCTTTTGTGAAAGGCAGAAACATTGTGCATAATGTTCTTATTACTCAAGACCTTCTAATGCTGTATGGTAGGAGCAGAACCTCTCCCAGATGTATGATGAAGATTGATATCAGGAAGGCCTATGACACTTTGAGCTGGAGGTTCATTGAACATATGTTAGTTGCCTTCAGATTTCCTGAAAAATTTGTGACTTGGATCATGGCTTGTATCACAACGGTGACCTATTCGGTCGTTCTGAATGGTCAGCAGTCTATGTCCTTTACAGGTTCCAGAGGTATCAGACAGGGTGATCCTGTCTCCCCCCTTATTTTTGTGTTGTCAATGGAAATATTAACTAGAATTTTACAGCATGCTACACATCATAGGAATTTCAGGTTTCACCCTCTTTGCAAGGAGTTGAGGCTTGTGAGTTTAGCATTTGCTGATGATTTGATGATCTTTTGCAAGGGCCATCCAGCTAGTGTTGATATTTTGATGCAGGCTTTTAATAAATTTTCTTGTATATTAGGGTTGCATGCCAGTAATGAAAAGTCCTCGATTTATATGGCAGGTATCCCCCAGCAGCGCCAAGATGAGCTTGTGGAGATAACAGGTTTCCAAAAGGGGGAGTTCCCATTCAGGTATCTTGGTCTTCCTTTATCTGCTAGGAAATGGTCTGTCCACTTGTCATTTACTAGCGGAAAAGGTGACCAAGAGGGTTAATATTTGGAAATCTAGAAATTTGTCGTATCAGGGGAGGTGTTGTCTTATTAATTCAGTGTTATTGAGTTTGCACACTTATTGGGCCACTATATTTATTATTCCGAAAACTGTCTTGAGAGATATTGAGAAGATTTGCAGGGGTTTCCTTTGGGGGAGACAGGACACAGGTCATTACTCGACGAATGTTGCTTGGAATGATGTGTGTAAAAGTAGGAAGGTTGGAGGATTAAACATAAAGGATAGTTGCATTTGGAACTGTAGGGTCTGTCGACCGCATAAGGACTCAAGTCTTATTAAAGGGATTCTTCTAAGACCACTCCCTCGGTTACTCAGCACAAACATCCCTCGCTCGGACTCGTTGGATCCGAGCGTACGATAGGACCAGGCTCGGACTTTATGGGGCCGAGCCTCACAAACGGTCTTCAACCCATCGGCTCGGGACTCTAGGGCCGAGACATATCGTCGGCTGGTAGATAGACTCAGTCTTACCAAGGCTTCCTATCCCTTCCGCAAATCTCTCCTAGATTCTCGCAACAGCTTAGACATGAGATCTTGAGCTGATCCTATCCGGATTCTAAGAGCATAAACCTCCGATATTATCTCACAGAATCCTGGCTCAGCTCAACCCTGATACAGGGCCCAGACGGCCCACGTCAGCTTCCTCCAAACCTTATAAATAGCTCATTACAGCTAGGGTTTCAGGTACGTACTCTCATCCCTAAGTTGACACTCTGCACACACTTGTTGACTGGGGAAACCCTGCTTTTCCCAACTGGAACTACAAAAACACCACTAAGTCATACATAAAATACTTGATCCTCTCTTGAGCTCCTGGTTGCCATAATCTTGAGCGCTTAGAGGGTTAAGGATATAGTGTTCAAGGACACTACATTGGCGCCATCTGTGGGAACGAATAACCAGTATTCCCACGTCTATCATATTCATGGCAAACGATAACGACAATCAAGAACAGGGAGATCTCCGCCGTCACCTCCGTGGGAGGCTGCCTGGGGCCGGAGCACACGTTAGGGACAGAATCGCCCTTGGAGGAGCCCCGCGCCCCCGGGGGAGGCCGCCTAAGGCTAGAGCAAACCTCAGGGATATAATTGCCCCTGGAAGGGCAGTTGAAGGTGACCAGACTAACGACCCTCCTGTGAATCAGGCACAAGTCACGGTTCCGCCGGTGGGTCAGGCGCAAGCCACTGTTCCCCCTGTCATTGAAGGCGGCGGAGGATGATCCAACCCCCACACTGTTCCAGATGGCCATGTTTCAGAATGGCACGATACTGCTGACTCTAGACCACATCAATCTCGGAGGGCCCCTGCTGGGTCACGGACTGGTGAGGATCGGCGAGTAGAGCGTTCCACTCATCGCGATTACTCTAGGGCCGAGCGATCCGACAGAGAAATACCACACTTGACTAGAGGTCGTTTTGGAACACTTCAAGGCGGTGAACGTTCCGAGTCTCAGGGTATATCATATATGACTTCCTCTTCGGCCAGGAGGAGAGAAGAATCAATTATGGAAATCCTGAGAACCCAAACTTCTTTGATTGAAAAACAAAACCAGGCCATTGCTACTCTTCAACAGCAGAGCATGGCAAGACTGGCCGAGCCAAGCCCTCGCGTGGCTCTCGGCAACCTGGTTAACCTTCCTCCACCTCCACCCCTCAATCCGAACGTGATTCCTGAACATGCCGCAGCCGAAGTTCACCCGGGACACCCTTTCACAGCTGACATAATGGCATTTCAAACCCCTCAGACCTATATGGGCCATCAGAACGTCTCTCGGTACAATGGGACAACTGATCCAATGGACCACATAGCCTCTTATGAGTCTTCCATGATGTTTTATGGGGGAGGAGATTTCATGAAGTGCCGAGCTTTCTCGATGACTCTAGGTTCGGCACCTTTGAGGTGGTTCAATTCTCTACCCGCCAACTCAATCAGTTCTTGGGCTCAGCTTAAAAGGGAATTCCTAAACCGATACACAGCCAGTATGTCGCAACCGAAGTCAGATCATTCACTAGCTAGAGTCGCGCAGAGACCTGGCGAGTCTCTACGCGACTATCTAGCTCGGTATCAGCAGGAAGCTAGTGGCATATCAGGTCTGCAGATAGGAGTGTCCGTTCTCTTACTCACACAAGGATTGCAAGATGGAGACTTCAAGGATTGCTTGATTGGGGAACCACCGAAAGATATGGCTGAACTTAGAGAAAGGTCTAGGAAATTCGTTAATCTAGAGGAATTCCATAGGATAAGTACGGCGGCAAGGGGCAAAGAAGAGCATCAAGAATCACATTCCTGTCAAAACGATCCTCGTCAAAGGGATCGCTTCCGAGACACTAGGGGGAGGAAGGACAAACGGGAAAGAGGAGAAAGAGAAAAACTGCCTCCAAAAGGCAAGTATGATGAATACACCCAACTAACAGTCCCGAGGAGTCAAATCCTTCGTTAGACTATGCATACTGAGATGCGTAACATCACTCGGCCGCCGGCTTTAAGAAAGGCAACTCAAAAGGATAGGACAAAGTATTGTGATCATCACGGTGGATGGGGGCATACCACCGACCAGTGTATCCAGTTGAAGGACTTGATCGAAGAGATGGTAAGGGATGGTAAGCTTCAACATTATATTGGCGAAGCACTGCGCAAACGTTCGAGGAGGAAGAGTCCCTCACCACCCAAAACCGAACAAAAACGGAATCGAAGCCCTTCACCACCTGCAGGGGGAACATCTATCCAACTGTCCGAGCAGGATAAGGCTCGAGATTCTTTCCTCATTGGTACCATTGCTGGAGGATTTGCGGGTGGAGGGGAGAAGAAGTGTGATCGAAAGAAGTATGTCGGACAAGTCCTCTCGGTGGCCGGCCGACCCATCCAAAAGTCCAGGAAGAAAAACATTGTCATCAGCTTCAGTGATGAAGATTTTGAGGGGCATCATACAAGACCATAATGATCCAATGGTAGTTACGGTCAGGCTCAGCAACTACGAAGTAAGAAGAATTCTTGTGGATCAAGGAAGTTCGGCAGACATAATGTTTCTAGATCTGTTCGAGAAGTTAAAGCTGAGAAAATCTGATCTTACCCCATTCGAGGGAAGTTTGATTGGCTTCACGGGACATTCAATTGTTCCCTTAGGCCACATTCACCTCCCGGTGACCATGGGCGAACAACCCTCTGCTCGGACTGAAATGGTAAAGTGGCTAGTTGTCCAAGCCCCGTCGGCCTACAACGCCATCCTTGGTCGTACTGCACTTCAATCCTTTGGCGCTGTTGTATCGACAGTCCACTTGGCCATGAAGTTCCCAGGATCTGACGATAAGGTAGTAACAGTGAGGTCCGAACAGGATCTGGCTCGAAAATGCTATGAAATCAGCCTGGGTAAGCTGAAGCTTGATGACGAGAAGATCATGCAGGAACCACTGAACAAGGGAAGTGTCAATTTAGCAGATCTTGACGTAAGAGGGGAGGATGAAACTAGGCCAACCCCACAAGGGGACTTCAAAAAGGTAATTTTAGGCGCCGACCCATCTCGTTGCGTCAAAATTGGTGTTGGCCTCTCTGAGGAACTGGAAAGAGAACTGACTGAATTGCTGGTGGAAAACAAAGACTTGTTTGCTTGGACCTCGGCAGACATGCCAGGAATCGATCCGAACTTCATTTGCCACAAGTTGAGCGTGTATCCTGGCGCCAAGCCAGTTTGTCAGAAGAAAAGAAGGGTTGGAATTGAGAAGGCATAGGCAACAGATGAAAAGGTAGCCGAGCTAATAGAAGCAGGATTTATCCGGGAGGTAATGTACACTGACTGGTTGGCCAATCCAGTACTAGTTAAGAAATCCAATGGTAAATGGAGGATGTGCGTGGATTACACAGACTTGAACAAAGTTTGCCCTAAGGATCAGTACCCCTTCCCTTGTATAGACAAACTTGTGGATAGCTCGGCGGGTTATCAGAGGTTATCCTTCATGGATGCCTATTCGGGGTACAATCAAATTCCGATGTATCCCCCGGATCAAGTGAAGACTTCATTTATCACTGAGAATGCCACATATTGTTACAATGTGATGCCGTTCGGATTGAAGAATGCTGGTGCAACTTATCAGCGGATGATGAACAAGGTGTTTGGTCCCTTGATTGGGCCGAAAATGGAGGTTTACATAGACGATATGATTGCGAAGAGCTTGAGAGAAGCAGATCATGCTAAGGATTTGAAGGTAATTTTGGGAAGGATCCGACAGTTTGATATGCGGTTGAATCCGGAGAAATGTACATTCGGAGTTCCAGTAGGGTCCTTCCTCGGATTCATGCTTACCGAGCGCGGAATCGAGGCAAATCCGGAAAAATGTCGAGCCATTCTTGAGATGAAGAGTCCCTCAGATATCAAGGGTGTTCAACAGCTGACAGGTCGGGTGGCGGCTCTCTCTAGATTTTTGTCTCAGTCTGCAAGGAAGGCCCTCCCCTGGTACAAACTACTGAGGAAAGAGAAGGAAAAGACATTTGAATGGGATGAGGTATGCGAAAAGGCCTTTACTGACCTTAAGCAGTACTTGGCCTCTCCCCCGATCTTGTCTAGTCCTGTAAATGGAGAAATTCTATTCCTTTACCTATCAGTGGGGGATTCAGTAATCAGTTCGGTTCTGGTCCGAGAGGAATCTGGCAAAGAGTCTCCCATCTATTTCGTCAGTCGAGCTCTTCAGGGACCTGAGTTGAGATATCAAAAAGTGGAGAAATTGGCGTTTTTTTTGGTGATCACAGCCAGACGATTACGTCAATACTTCCAAAGCCACCATATCATGGTCAGAACAGCTCAGCCGATCCGTCAAATTCTTCAGAAACCTGATTTGGCAGGAAGAATGGTGACCTGGGCCATTGAACTTTCCGAGTTTGAAATCACTTTCGAACCGAGAAAGGCAATGAAGTCTCAGGCTTTAGCCGATTTTCTCACCGAGTTTACTGAGCCATTGACGAGCTCAAACTTGGATTGGAATATTTATGTGGATGGGTCAAGTAACAAAATCGAGGCTGGTGCAGGAATAATTTTGGAGAATTCTGAGGGAGTCACCCTCGAATATTCTTTAAAGTTTGGATTTTCAACATCAAACAATCAGGCGGAGTATGAAGCTGTGTTAGCCGGGCTGAGAATGGAAAAATAAGTTGGGGCCCGTGAAGTAAAGATTTTCAGCGATTCCCAATTGGTGGTTTCACAAGTCAAAGGCGATTACCAAGCCAAGGAACCTATTCTTCAAAAATATTTGGAAAAGGTGAAGTTCCTATCTTCGGAGTTTGCGAAGGTCGAATTCTGCCACATCCCGAGGGAGAGTAATAGCCGAGCGGATATTCTCTCCAAGCTCGCTTCGACAAAGAGTCCCGAAAACAACAAAACGCTGATCCAAGAAATGGTGCATGGACCTAGCGTTGTCCTCCCTATTTCGGTGGATCCGAGCTGGACTGTTCCGATCACGGGTTACTTGGAACAAGGAATTTTGCCAAGCGATCCAATAGAGGCCAAGAAACTCGACAGAAAAGCATCACAGTTTGCCCTTGTTGATGGAATCCTGTTTCGCCGAGGGGTCAGCGGCTCAATGCTCAGATGTTTGGACACCGCCGAAGCAAAACAGACACTGGAGGAGGTTCATGGGGGGGATTGGAAGTCATCATGTTGGGGGGAAGTCTCTGGCTAAAAAGGTTCTAAGGGCAGGATACTACTGGCCGACCCTTCAGCAAGATGCAATCAACCATGTGAAGAGATGTGAGAAATGTCAGTTCCACAGTGATGTATACCAGAAGCCCGCCGAGGAACTCCATTCACTTTCATCTCCCTATCCCTTCTATTAGTGGGGAATGGATTTGATTGGACCGTTCCCCACCGCACCTGGACAGATCAAGTGGGTGATAGTGGCCATCGATTATTTCACTAAGTGGGTTGAAGCTGAGCCGCTTGCCACCATTTCATCAGCAAAGGTTCAGAAGTTCTTCGAGAGACAGGTTGTGGCTCGATTCGGAGTTCCGCAAGTGTTAGTAACGGACAATGGAACTCAATTTGCGGCAAAGGCATTCAAGGATTTAGTCAACGCTCTGAGCATTAAGCACTACTTTTCCTCAGTCGAGCATCCCCAGACTAACGGGCAAGTAGAATCCGTAAACCGATCCATCATCCAAGGGATCAAGAGGAGGCTCGAAGGTGCGAAAGGGAATTGGCTGGAAAACTTGTATGAGGTGCTTTGGTCGTATCGCACAACCATACAAACTTCAACAGGAGAAACACCTTATCGGCTCACTTATGGTTGTGACGCAGTCATCCCCATTGAAAAAATCATCCCTTCATTCCGAGTCATGCAACAGCCGAATCCCCTCAACAACACTTTACTGTGTGAGGATCTTGTTTTATCGGAAGAAGTCAGGGATTTAGCCACCGAACGAGAAAAACATGCCAAGACGATGCAAGCGAAAGGATATAATCGTACGGTTGTACCCAGAGAGTTCGAGGTAGGTGACCTTGTCTTGAGAAGAGCTGATATTGGTCTCAAAAATGCAAAGGACGGAAAACTGGCCCAAAGCTGGGAAGGACCGTACCGAGTAGCCTCCAAGACTGGAACAGGAGCCTACAAGCTTGAAACTCTCTCGGGAGCTCTCATCAACAACACCTGGAACGTGGCAAAGCTCAGAGCATACTATAGTTAGAATTTTTCTTTCATTTCAATTTCATAGTGTCAATTGTTTTTATTTTGTTAGAATTGTTAGATCTATTTCGTTTTAATGATGGTGTACGCTCGGTGGAACTCCGAGCCCATTGTATTTACTGCTTCTAATCAATAAAATGACTGTTATTGAATTCTTTGTATTACGTACTTTTCCTCATACTCGATTAGCCACCGTTTATGACGCGAACGATTATAAACAGCTCGAATAAGAGCTTATAACTCGTCAAGTACTTTATTGAGACTCCCGATTCAAACATGGTTTTCTAAAATCATTTTATATCGCGGATAGAGGAACCCACCTCGGCTAAAGTGCGGGAGTTTCGAGGTCTTGACACTTGAATTCTTAACAAAAAGTATAAAAAGAAGCATAACACAATTGCGGATATTCTAAATATGATACTGCAATAAAAGTTTAAAGCCACTACTGGGGCAGTTACAAAATAGAAAGCAAAAAAGATCAAACTATTCTAAATCAGACAATACAATGCTGTCAGCATTGAACTTGTCCTCTTCTTCCTCTTCGGCATCCTCGGCATCGTCACCATCGGA
This sequence comes from Crotalaria pallida, assembly GCA_037953625.1. NCBI lineage: Eukaryota > Viridiplantae > Streptophyta > Magnoliopsida > Fabales > Fabaceae > Crotalaria > Crotalaria pallida. Next base: position 150,628,570 of record CM075650.1, read on the forward strand.
ATCCTCGGAAAAATGATCAGGTAGATTGGCGCTGTTCAGATCTATGGGAGCTCCACTTGGACCAACAATCCGACCATCTTTGACAGCGAAATTAGGATCAGCACCTTTAGTCACGAGCCCAGGGTTCAAGATGCGGAGCTGCTCGGCAGTATTGTAGAAAGAATCTTCAATTGCATGGTCCCAATTATACAGATTCTCCTTGGCTGCCTTCTTATGTTTGAGAGCTTTCGCTCTCGTCTTTTCCAAGGAAGCTCGGAGCCTGATTATCTCATCCTTAGCATACTCATGTTGCTCCTGCGCCAAGGCAGCAGCTTGCTCGGCTTTCCGAGCTTTCTCTGTAGCTACCTGAAGAGCAGCAGCGTCCTCCTCAGCCTTTTTCTGGATCCCCTGAAGTGTTTCCTCGGCCCGAGCTTTTGCCCCCTCAGAATCTTGTGCTGCCTTTTGAAGTTGTTCGTTCTCAGCTGCCAGCGTTTGTAATTTCTTGTTAAGACCTTGGATCTGAAGTTCCAAATAATCCTCCCGCTCGTCTGCCTCACTTCTTTTCTTCTTTTCCTCGGCTGCCATTCCAGCGTGAGCGTCATCACCATGATGACCGAGGTGATGAAGAATGCTCGCACCCCTTAAGAAACTCTTCACCAGTGATTTACAGTTGTTTTCCCAGGTCCCATGGGTCCAGGCCTCAATCACCTCGGCATCCTCGGGAGGGAAGACAGTGGCAATGAAGGAATCAGTCATCTTCTTACTCCACACCGTCTTGGTAGCAGCATCTTCTTTACCCTCGGGAATCTCTATCCCTTTCTTGGATTGGCTTAAATTAAACCAGTCCCAGCAAGACCTTTCCCTTTCTCCAGCCGAGGCTTCTTGAGGGGGGGGGGCTCGGATGTGCTTTGAGGAGCTGTTTGAGCCTCCACTTCAACGTTCACAACGTCAATAACACGATCCCCTTTGACCACTTGTTCAACACCTGTGACCTTAACGGTCGGGGTGGCGTTGGGGATGGTGGCTGGACTTTCAGAAGGGGTCGGCTGAGAAGACTGAGCCATGTATGGCGAGCCAGATGCGGTTTCTTTGATTGCAGCCAGTTGCGATACTCGAGCTGCTCGAGCTTCACTCTTCTTGGCCTTAGTTGCTTTCTTTCCCATTGTTTCTGCAAAGAAAAACGGATTAGTACGAGCAAAAAAAAAAAAAAAAAAAAAACCCAGCTCGGCCTTCACTTCGTCTCGTGTTCCTTTTAATACGATTTTCCTGGTATCAATTGGACCGTTCGCTTGAAGGTATCGCCAAACATGATCACATAATCGCCTTTCGGCTTTGGACAAATTCGACTTATAGTCAAATTGATACGAGGAGGGCCCCCGGTTATAAATGTTAGCCGTCCAACCTAGTGGAAATCGAGGCACGACCTTAACCATCCCATCTTCAACTTGTTCCATAAACCAACTCACTCCAGCCCCGGTGTACTCGTATTTGAAGAAAAGAGGTTTGAAAGACTTCCAAGAATCAGTCACCTTTGCGAAAAGGGCATGCCCCCTCCGAGCCTTTAGGGATACCCAAAGCCCCTTAGAGTCACCAAACTTGTTTACTTGGGGGGCATATAACCAAAATAAAGTGCTGGAAGGCTCGGAGGAACGCCCAACCACTTGGATGTAGTTGGCTCGGAGCTATACCCAGATGAGCGAGGACTTCAATCTCGAAAGTGGAAAAGGGCATGCGGATACCGACTCTGGTCGCTATCTCTTCATAGAAATAAAAATATTGCTTATTTTCTGGTACTTGGAAACAAATTCGGTCGTCGATGCCCAAGGGTCGCAATACAAATTCGGAGGCGTTTCCATCAGCTCTCGGAGGGGTCAGAGTTGTGCGGAGATGGTTGAGACTATTTTCTGTCAGCAATGAAGGTCTCGTCCCTAGCACCTCCCGATCAAAAACTGCGTCGTACTGTGCGTGATTGGGCGGCAAAGGGTACTCCTCAGGATTGGTAACACGCCTGCGTTCCACCATATCTGGGGAAAAAGCAAAAGGCTCGGCGTTAGGATTTTTTATGGCACGTGTTTTTATTTTTAACTTAATTCCGAGCCCTGGACTTTTTCCCCCTTCCTCCGGGGGACTTCCCAAAGGTTCTTTCTCCCTGGTGCCATAGTCGGAGCTAAGCCTAACTTGAGCTCGACGCTCGGCAAATCTGTAAGCTAATAACCACTTATTCCCATCTGCGGGACTCGATGGGTATTCTACAGCTAACGGTTTTACCTCGGTGGATCCCTGATAAGTGGGGGGAGTAGAGGGGTGTACAGAATCATCGAAGTCAGAATTTCTCTCATCCCCAGAATTCCCAGAAGAACTTAAGTCACTATCGCTAGAAGGTTCCTCTCCTAATCTCCTGCAGATTTCACGATAAACTCTCCTCAAACGTCTCCATCCTCTCATGATCTAAAGGTAGAGTTCTAAACACAACTTACCCAGAACAAAAACCCAGAACCCAGAAAACCCCTAAATCCAAACTCCCTGCAAAACCCAGAACCAAAACCCCCTTCACGAAAAGAAGAAATCACACAAAAGAGAAAATCACAGAAAGGGAAATGAGAAGAAGAAAGGAAGTTACCTGCGTTTAGTTGCTGGAAAGGATGATGATAGGAGAAGGTTGTGGAATCGAAAGCGGGGATGATGGGAAGGAGATTGACAAGAGAAAATAGCGGGATTCTGAGGTGAGAAAGGGATTTTGGAGTGAGAAAGGGAAAAATGAAGGTAGTAAAGAGATTGGGAGTAATTCGAACTAATGAAGGAAACTTTTCAGTTTCCCCCCTCATTACGCATATGGGCCCAAGGCCCATTAACGCATGCAGCCACTCGTTGGGAGAGACGTGGCGGTTCCAACTGGTACTTGTTCAAATTTCAAAAATTGCAATGATTTGGCACAACTTACAAGATAACGCGCCGTACCTAGAGAAACCAAAACGTCACCTCGAGCAGTTGTCACGCATTCGAACTGAAGTCCAGAAGGTTCAACCCTAAACACATGTTACCTCGTCACAGACTTTCTAAAGTCTTACGAGCTGGGGGGCTTGTAGGGTCTGCCGACCGCATAAGGACTCAAGTCTTATTAAAGGGATTCTTCTAAGACCATTCCCTCGGTTACTCAGCACAAACATCCCTCGCTCGGACTCGTTGGATCCGAGCGTACGATAGGACCAGGCTGGGACTTTATGGGGCCGAGCCTCACAAACGGTCTTCAACTCATCGGCTCGGGACTCTAGGGCCGAGACATATCGTCGGCTGGTAGATTGACTCAGTCTTACCAAGGCTTCCTATCCCTTCCGCAAATCTCTCCTAGATTCTCGCAACAGCCTAGACATGAGATCTTGAGCTGATCCTATCCGGATTCTAAGAGCATAAACCTCCGATATTATCTCACAGAATCCTGGCTCAGCTCAACCCTGATACAGGGCCCAGACGGCCCACGTCAGCTTCCTCCAAACCTTATAAATAGCTCATTACAGCTAGGGTTTCAGGTACGTACTCTCATCCCTAAGTTGACACTCTGCACACACTTGTTGACTGGAGAAACCCTGCTTTTCCCAACTAGAACTGCAGAAACACCACTAAGTCATACATAAAATACTTGATCCTCTCTTGAGCTCCTGGTTGCCATAATCTTGAGCGCTTAGAGGGTTAAGGATATAGTGTTCAAGGACACTACAGGAACATTGCAGCAATTGGCAAGCAGGTTTGAGATCTGACTATGAAGAAAAATAATCTTTGGGTCCGCTGGGTGCATTCGGTATACATTAAGGATCAGGATTTCTGGGAGTGTAATGCGATGCAGGGAGCAGGTTGGCATGGGAAACAGGTGCTTAAGGTCAGGGATAAACTTCGGAATGGTTTTCATAATGATAGCTGGATTGGAACTCATGATGGTGTGTATACTGTCAAGAGTTGGTATTTGTTTCTCACTAATCAGCAAGGGTATTTTCCCTTGTATAGAATGGTTTGGAATAGTGTGAATGTTCAGAAACATTGCTTTATAACTTGGCTTGCTACCCCTGGCAAGTTGCACACTCTGGATAGAATATCTTCTTTTATGTTTATTCTTAATCATTGTTGTCTTTGTTTAATATATGCTGAATCCAGGAATCATTTATTCTTTGAATGTATTTGGAGTCGTAATCTCCTTGAATGCTGCTGCATGTGGATTGGAATTGACAGGTAGCCTTACAAGTATCATAACTGGACAGGTTGGATTCGGTCAGCCTTTCGTGACAGGGCCAGGCGCAAATGTGTGTTTGCCTTGTTTACAGCATTAATCTATCACATCTGGGAGGAAAGGAATGGTAGAACTTTCATGGATCACAGGAGGAGTATGCAATTTGTTTTTAGTGCAATTAGAAGAGAGGTTGCTCATAGAATTAGTTTTTGTTTTCCGAATTATGTAAGTTGGACCAATCATTCTTTGGTAGATAGGATTAGATAGGAACTTTAACATTCTTTTTCCTTGGGTTTTGTTTGAACCCTTCATAGAAGGTGGCAAACTTCCCTAAGGATTGACTTAGTCTTTGATCTTGATCCCTTCCTAGAAGGTGGCAAGGTTAAGGATGAAAGTCGTTTATTTTGTTCTTGAATTTTGCACGTTGGTAATGAATTTATTCTTTTACCGAAAAAACTTAAACATCACGTATATTATCACTAATGTATATTTTCATACCCTACACTTTTTAGGATTTACTCACACTCTATTTTTTCTTTCATTATTAAAATCAAAATTAATTTTTAAAAATTTATATAACTCTTTATTATGTAAATATTACATATATTCCCATTAACGCATATTCCCATGCCCTACATTTTTTAGGATTTACTCACACTCTATTTTTTCTTCACTACTAAAAGCAATATTAATTTTTAAAAATATATATAATACTTTACTAGATAAATATTACTATGCTTTGAAGTTATATTTTGAACTGGCCAAAGCGGGCTTTACTTTGGTACCCTCTGAAAATAGAGGGTTTATGTACCCTTTTAACGTGGCTCAATAGAAATTAGCCACGTGTTTTTTTTTGCCTCGTCATCGGGGCATATTTTTAATTTATAACTTTTATAATTAGGTCCCTAAAATATTTATTTAAAAATATTATTTTTATCCTTAATGTAATTTACCCAAAATACCATTATTCTAATATTATTTTTCATCTACCTAAAATACCATTATTTTAATATTATTTTTCATCTACCCAAATTTTAATTTTATATTTCATCTACCCAAAATACCCTCATTTTAATATTATTTGTATTTATCCAAAAAAAAACCCTTAAAAATTTATAATTTCTCATTTCACTACTCACTCACGTTATTCTTCTTCATCAATTTATCAGACCCTTCTTCTTCTATCACTGTCAAGTACCAACATCATCACCTTATTCTTTTTTATTCATAAATTCTTCATTGGAAAACTCAGAAGCAAACCCAGGAACATACCTTCTTCATCGTCACATTTTTTTTATTCTTCACTCTCCAACCCGTTTTCATTTTCAAACCCAATCCAAATTTCGTTGCCACCACCACCATAAATAGGTTCTCTTTCGTCCTCTTTTAGGGATTTCATTGCCTTAATATTTAATTAAATCAATTTTATTCATTTTGATTTTGGTGGCTTCTAGTTATTAAGAGTTCAGGATATACAATGAGACTCACATTGTTTGATATGCTTATGTTTTCTACTTTTTCTATCCCATTATCTTGGTAAAAAAAATGTAGTTTTTTTTGTCCCAAATTAAAATAAAAATAATTAATGAAAAATCTTGAAGATTGTATATTATATTAAAAATCTTAAAAATAATTAATGAAAAATCTTAAAGATCGTAAAAATAATATGAAAATTTGTGTGATAGAAATTTGTAATTGATGAATGAATCATACATTATATTTTATTTTGAAAATAGAATCATGCATTGAATCAAAAATATATTCTCTCATTTTTATTTACTATTTTGACTTTTACCAAGATAATTAGATCGAGGGAGTGTCTCAAATTTTTTTTCCTTATCTCCTACTCTATTAGAGGAGCGAAGTTTCTCTTATCTTATTTTATGTTCATATCATCTCATTTAATTCTCAATTTTTTTTACCTTATCTCCTACTTTATATTAGAGAGGTGAAGTATATCATATTTTATGCTCATATCATCTCATTTAATTGTCTCTCATATACTCCATTTGTCCCATTATCTTGGTAAAAAAATGAAATTTTTTTTGTCACAAATCAAAGTAAAAATAATTAATGAAAAATCTTAAAGATTGTATATTATCTTAAAAATTGTATATTACATTAATTTTTTTTTAAAATAATTAATGAAAAATCTTAAAGATTGTAAAAATGATATGAAAATTTGTGTGATAGAAATTTGTAATTAATGAATGAATCATACATTATATTTTATTTTGAAAATAGAATCATGAATTATATCAAAAAGATATTTTCTTATTTTTGTTTACTACTTTGACTTTTATCAAGAAAACGAGATCGAAGGAGTATCTCAAATTTTCTTTCCTTATCTTTTGCTTCATTAGAGGAGCGAAATTTCTCTTATCTTATTTTATGTTCATATTATCTCATTTAATTCTCAATTTTTTCTTACCCTATCTCATACTCTATATGAGAGAAGTGAAATTTATCTTATTTTGCGTTCATATCATCTCAATTTATTGTCTCTCATATACTCCCTCGGTTCCACTATTTTGGTAAAAAATGAAGTTTTTTTTTGTCCCAATTCAAAGTAAAAATAATTAATGAAAAATCAATCTTAAAGATTGTATTTTATCTTAAAAGTTGTATATTACATTAAAATTCTTTAAAACAATTATTGAAAAATCTTAAAAATTGTAAAAATAATATGAAAATTTGTGTGATAGAAATTTGTAATTAATAAAGGAATCAAGCATTATATTTTATTTGAAAACAAAATCAAGCATTATATCAAAAAGATATTCTCTTCTTTTTTGTTGACTACTTTGACTTTTTCCAAGATAATGGGACACGTTGCTTCTCACCACCACTCAACTGTATTAAAAAAACATTATTGCTAAAAATTGAGTTTTTTTTAATGAACAATTTAAGACTTTTGTCAATGAAAATGTGAAAACTTTTATTTTCTTCATTATTACATTTGGGGAATAAAAAAAATAATCACGTGTTATGAGTTTACACAGAATTGTGGTTCCCTGGGTAGAGAGCAACAATCAACCATAAAATATCAACGTATACTGCTGACAGCAACCCACAGAAATAAAATCTAAAGGATATGAACATCCCTAAAAAAGGAAAAAAGAGAACCTATCTATGGTGTGGTGGTGCTGGAATTGGGATTGAGTTTGGAAATGAAAACGGGTTTGAAAATCAGAGGGAATAATATAAAAGAAGGTGATGATGAAGAAGGTATGCTCCTACGTTTGTTGTTGGGTTTTTTTTTACGAAGAACGAAGGTATGAATAAAGAAAAAGAAGGTGATGATGTTGGTACTTGACAGTGATAGAAGAAGAAAGGTATGATAGATTGATTGAGAAGAATAACGTGGGAGGATAGTGAAATGAGAAATTATAAATTATTAAGAGTATTTTGGATAGATACAAATGGTATTAAAATGAGGGTACTTAGGGTAAATGAAATATAAAATTAAAATTAGGGTATTTTGGGTAGATGAAAAATAATATTAAAATGATGGTATTTTGGGTAAATTACATTAAGGATAAAAAAAATATTTTTAAATAAATATTTTAGGGATCTAATTATAAAACTGATAAATCAAAAATATACCCCGCTGACATGGCAAAGAACAACACATGACAAATATCTATTGGTCCATGTCAAAAGGGTACCAAAACCCTCTCATCTCATAGGGTTCCCAAGCAAAGCTCATTTTATAATGTAAAGTTATTTATAGATTGATTTGTAACCTTATATATCTTTTTTTTGTTTTTGATAAACTTGTTAATTACCTCTCCTTCATGGGATTTGGATAAGGCATATTATATATCATAATTTAACTGTTTTTCATGTCAAAGAAAATGTTTTCAAGAAATCAACAAAATAATCAAATTTCATATATGTGACGACAGAATTTATACCAGCTCATATATACTATAGTCTATAATTCTATATAGTTAAAAATAATTTGATGATTGAGACTCATCAACGTTTTTTACAAAAGTTTTTATACTCTCTGTCTCAGAACATATATTAAAGACATTTAAGTAAGTAAACTCTTATAAATAAAAAAATTAAAAAATTAAAAACATTGCATTGTAGGGTACTATATAAACAATCCAATTTTTTCATGAAAGTTTAATTTTTTAGTTCTCTTAAGATATATCATATGACATACATTCAAAATTAAAAGCACTTTTTATAATATATATATATATATATATATATATATGGAATTTGCTATTTGTCTTAAGGATAGTATTTAAGAAGCTTTACTGTAGGAAATAATACGTTTACAATTTTACAAGTTAGCTTATGTAAGTTTCTTAAAAACTATAGAGCATTCATAATGGTGGACAATTTTTTTCCTTAAATGGACCTTACGAATTATTTTATTATTCTTCACCTTTTCTTATACTTTAAGAACAACTTTTTTATTTTTCTCCATTTATGAACCAATTTTTGTTTTGAAAATCGATTCCACACACTACCATACACTTTAAACTTCCGGTCACACGCAGGAGTTTAGGCACGTGGTGCCCTGTGGGCGAAGATTTTTTTTTTTATTAAATTAAAAAACTAAAAAAACTTAATATTTTTATATTTTTAGTTAAACAAATTAAAAAAAGAAAATAAAGGATTGAAGAGAAAGGTCGTTTTCACCCAAGTGACATCACGCGGCACCACATGATCAACCTCCTGCGTCTGACCAGGATTCCGATTTTACATGTTAGCAAAATTGATCAGAATTGATAGTAAGGGTATATGACAAACCCAGAAGTAACTTCGGGGAGTCAAACATTAAAAAAATAAGAATAAGAGTATCTGGTAAAAATACCCCAAACTTTATGGACTTACGACATAATTAAACCTTTCTTTTTCCTTCCTCTCCATCTTTAGCAATTAAAAAGTTGTTCTCTTCAAACTATTGATTGTCCCAAATTAGGGACAATCCCAAAATAAAGACATAAGCTATTTCTCCCACGCTAGCACTTTTTTTTTTTTTTTATGGATGTCCATAATTTTGTAAGCTAAGGATAGCTGGTGTGTATGCTCTAAGAACATACACATTGGTGGACAAATTTTTTGTTCCTGAATGGATTTCATCCATTATTTTATTATTTTTCACACGTTTCTATACTTTAAGGACAATTTTCATATTTTTTCTACACCCTGACTAACTTCTTATCATCAAAATGCTTATCTTTCTAAACTAAAAAATGTCCTTAGCTTATTTAAGACAATCATAGGGACAAAAGTTTTGTCATTCACACTCGTAAAGGATAAACTTTGATTAGAGAAGGACAAAATATTCACCCGGTGTAGATGCTCTAAAGGCAATGTATAGCAAAATCACACACACACACACATATATATATATATATATATATATATATATATATATATATATAAACATAAGTGGTGCTGGAAATGATGTGCGCGAGGTTAATAGGTGGCATGCTGTGTGCTGCTCATGGAATGTTAGGTACATTATTTTGAATAATTTTATTTTGGATTTCCTTAATTTCATCAATTTTAGGTGGCAAGGATAAAAAGGTAAATCAAATAGTTTTCCATTGAAAAATAAGATATTTAGTAATTTGAGAATGATGAGTTTAGTTTTTTAAGTTGTTTTTCCTATTATTTGATCGCTTATCTTTAACTTAAAAAATTGAAATTAAACAAGTTTTTTTTATATGTTATTGACAAATGTTCACATGAGCCGAATCCCAAACTTATCGAAGGAAAGTGCTTCACAGTTTAAAGAGCACTTACCACTTAAAATAAAATAATCGACTAAGAAAATCTTCTTAGATGGATTCTAAACTCACATCCTTCTGGAATTATTAATTAGATACGTAGCCAATCGTTTACCCACTAATTTTCCTTATTGCCCTAGGCATGACTTGCAGAATAAAGGGAATGAGAAAGGAAAACTATGTGGGACAAATAGGAGTACGACCCACAACATTAGTGGTGGTTCATGTACCTTGATGACTATGTTGCAATTGCCGCCCACCTTTCTTTTGAGGGATTGTGTGGCAATGCCTTAATAACCAAACCAAACCGGAGAAATTTCCTGACACTAGTTGACCAAGTCAATGAAGTACTCCCTCCATTTCTCCTACTCCTTCTGTGTCTAAACATAAACATAAGCAAATAGTTGTGCTGATTATCAGACAAATTTCAGCATAAATAAAAACCTTGGATGCAACGTTATGGAGGAGTCTAATGAGAGTCTTAAGAGGCTTCTGTTTTATGACTATGCTGAGATGCTAGTTTGACGTAGTTATTTTTCTTTGTTTTCCTGGGCTTTAGCCCCTTTTGTTTACCACGATTAAATTGTCACTTTAGTCTCTCATTTTGTAAAGAGCTTTCATTTTAATTCTTGATTTTTCAATAATTTCTCTTTAGTCCCTCACTTTGAAAAAAGCTACTCATGTCAGTCCCTAACAACCTATTCCGTTCATAGACCAATAACTTATACGACGTCTAGTCGTTGTGATGTTGTCACTGCGCAAATTCATCCGCTGTTGTATTTTCTGCACCTGTCAATGCAGCTGCCTTCCTCCAATTTTTGTCTTTTGAATTCAGTATCATGTGTAAGATGTTAACAGCCACGTGTGTGTATATCTACGTGTGTGTAAGACGTTAATGTCTATGAATAAATAAGGTTGTCAAGGACTAATGTGAGAGACTAAAGAGGAATTATTGAAAAGTCAAGGACTAAAGTGAAAAATATTACAAAGTGTGAGACTAAAGTGACAGTTTAGTAAAAAGAAAAAAAACATAAACATAAGCAGCAAGTGGGTTTTACTTTTCTATCACTATAAGTACTTATTTCAATTTTCAATTACATTAATTATTTCTTTTTCATAAACAACCATATTCAGTTTTTACCTTTTAGAAGTCTCAATAATCATTAATAATTATAGAGATGATTTTGAAAAAGTATACCAAATATTATTATTTTTCGTATTAGTAACAATATTAACTAATTTTCTTAATGTACATAAAAGTCCACCCCAAATGCTTATATATAAGAGACGGAGGGAGTAAGTATTACACAAGAACACTTTTTTTTAATGAATATAATAATTGTGTTAATTTTAATAAAATACTAATATTTTTCCTAGCTATTTTTTTTAATTATTAATTTTTCCATTACTTACAATAATTAAGATTTAAAACCCTAATGAATAAGAGTTAAACATAAAAATAGTAATTATTACGCTTTTAAACATAACAAATAAATAAAAATAAAATATTTCTTCAAACGGGATAGACAAACAGAAACAGAAAGAATAAATAGTTGCAGTCTTGCAGAAGAGCATTTTATTCATCTTTATCCCTTAGCTAGCCAAGATTTGCTAAGGGGCTTAACGTATTAGCTAACTAGCATATGAACGTCGGAGGGAGATATAAGCATATTAGCCAATAACTTAGGTTATTAAGTAATGATTAAAAACTGAGGATCATGTGGATCCATCTTGTAAACCGTGAGTAAAAAATATTGTGATTGGTATATGGATGTATCTTAGCATATAGTAATAAAATATACTATTAAGGATTGAATTGTTGAGTTGGTTAAAAAAATTTGTTAAGAAACTATGATATGACATCCTTAACTTATATATATATAATACTCCTTCCATTTTATATTTTTTAACTTTTAAGAATGATGCACACATATTAAAAAAATGTTGATTATTTTAAGTTTTATATGTATTTTGTCCAAATTTTTTCTATATAATCCTTATTAAGAATTATAGTAATATTTAATTTTTAGTAGAAAGTGTATCTATTAATTAACGTATACTAATAGTAGTTTAAAGATGAGAGTGATGATCAAAGTAGATTTAAGAAGAAGTAAGAAAAATGATTGAATGAAAGATTAAAATTGTAAAAAAAAAAAATGATTATACGTTGAAATCATAAAAAGACAAAAGTTATGTAACAAAAAAATATAAAGATCAAAATTAAGGACCAGAGAGCATATGTTAAGGGATAAAGATGCTCTAATGGAAATCTTAATTATATTAGTAATCTAGTCACTTTCAATTTAATTGGAGAAATATACTATTATATAAGCACTGGTCAAATTAGTCGCTGATCGAAATTTCAAATTAGTCTCCGAAATAGCAAAGTCTAAGTCACATTAATCTCTCATTAGTAGCCCGCAAAGTTAGAGATTAATTTGACTGATGGTCACAATTTTGAAGATTAATTTGATCAATAGTCAACCGTCTTTATTTATTTATTTTTTTTATTAAAACGATGTCGTGTTTTGTTATTCCATTAGTATAAGTTAAGGATCATCCACTATTATCAAAAACTAATGCGACTCACGTTTTTTCTAATAGTATAGGGACCAATTTGAATTTTCAAAAATCACATGAACTAAATTAATTAACGCCCATAAAATAAATATAAAATAAAAAAGGACTTATGATATTTGTTTCATATTAATTAACAGTAACAAATGCGTTAAAATATTTGTTGAAAAGACCCTTAAATTATAAACACGCTTGTCAACCATATTTTAAGTGGGGGAAGATGTGGTGAAGAATGTTCATGCAAACATATCCAAACATAAGAAAACCGACTTGCTTGGAACTTGTGAATCTTGATTATAAATTGCATCCATACAATTTGTGGATATTTTTTTCTATCTTGATTATAAATTGCATCCATACAATTTGTGGATATTTTTTTCTATTTTCAGAATATCTGAAATTGTCATCCGATCAGACGAAGAAAAGAAATTAAAATTTGATTAAAAATAAGATAAATATAAAAATTTTAAGAGCAAAATAAATATGAAAATTTTTAATGTATAAAAAAATAATATAAAAGTTTTTACATCAAAATTTGAATAAAAATAAAAGCTCATTATAAGGTTGTAAAATTGATTTTATTTGCCTATTCAATTTTAGTTACCTATTAAGAATTTTAAATCAAAAAATAAGTCGTAAATTTTTATTTTTATTTTTTTATTTTGGGGGCTCCTTTTGATTAGAGCCTTAGGTGATTGCCGCTGAGACTTATACATAAAGCTAGCCCCTATATATGAATGGTGCGAAATTGATATCATGAATGTCAATAGACTTTGAAAGACTTTAATCTTCACACACTTATGCTAGATAATTGCAATATTGGTTTGGCTTAAGATTGTAGTTTTTTTTTTTATTATAAATAATTATAATTTAACGTGTTTGCTTATCAATAAAGATTATAATATTAAATTATATTTTTGAAAAAATAATTAAAATTTGAAAACTCCTTTATAATAACCGGAGATTATTGGATTATTTTTTAGATCCGTGTAATTTTTCTATTATACCCTTATCAGTTCAACACATTAACTACTCTTTTATCACATCATACCCTTTCATGTAATTTACTCAGTAAAAACAATGTTTTTTACACTAAATATTCAAACAAAACAAATGAGCTTAAATCTATATTTCAGCTAAGATATCAAACATATTATAATTACAGAAAAATTAATAATAATATATTTTATCAGCTATACCAAACACAAGATTAAGACTTTCAGTCAAGCAGTGTCATGTGATTTAATTTAAATTTTCATCATTTCGTTTTCCTCTTTTTATTCTCTGATTGAAAGCTTTAATATGCCACTTTCTTTCAGCAAGAACACCACATATAAAAAGATGACATCCCCTGCTCAATTTCTGATACTCTTTTTGATGCTGTCACTGATTCTATCATATGGAAATAGCAGTGGCTACAAGGCAGAGGATGTTGATACTGGTAATTGTTCTATTCGATGTGGGATCCATGACATAAGGCACCCTTTCAGGCTGAAAGACGATCCATACCACTGTGGTGACATGAGTTACAACCTTTTTTGTGAGGAGGACAGTCAATTGGTAATGTATTGGGGTTTGGAATCACCAGCAAAATATTATGTCCAGTCAATAAATTACAACAACTACAAAATCCGGTTAGTGGATTCAAATATTATTGACATGATGCATAATAACTACTCTTCCCTCCCTCGTTTTTCTTTAGCCACTTCTAGTTTGGTTGAATCCTATTATCGTGATTACGAGTATTATATAAATAGACCTTTATCATTTGTTCATAAGAGATTGGCAAAGCCCATGATATATATGAGATGTCCAAATCAAGTGGTGCATTATTCATCTGATGGCAATATTGCAAGTAATTGCATCAACAGTAGCTCAAATAATGGGGAAGAAGACGGGAGTGATTTCCATGTGATCAGTGTTGGTAGAAAGTCTGTATGGGAATTGGGGTTGGGAGACTCATGTGGTATAGAGTTGATGTATCTAACATCATGGCCTGATCAATACTACAATCACAACAACATCACATGCAATGATATTCACAGTACGCTGCTTTATGGCTTTGAACTTACTTGGATTATTTGTCCAAATCATTTCTACTCTGTCGTGCTTAATGGTCATAACAACCCTGTTTGTTCTCTTCCCCGGTTCTCCTCAATAGGTATGTCTTCTAATCATATCCCTGACGTTTTACATGAAAAAAAAAAAAAAAAAAGAGTTTTGGGGCTAGAGTAATGCTACCTCCCGTATCAAATATATGCTTGAGTTAGAACTTTGCACATGTAATAATGAAGTTAGTTAAGGTAGATAACATTATATTGATACTTTGCCAATCATTATATAGATCCATTTCCAATTTGCCCCGATGTAGGATGGAGATGGGCTTTTGAGAGGAGAATGTTGGAATTGGCAACCATAGTTCAAAATAGGTTGAACTGAGTGTTTATGAAATAACTGATAATTTATGAAATTAATTTTTTTTGAATAATGTAAATACTATTTGCAGCGGAAAACAATATACTAATAAAAAAGTTTGCACGGAAGCGATTAATAAAAATAATAAAATAAAACAGTTATGCACAAAAGTAGTTAAATAGACAAATACGCACACACGAACCTTAATTAATAAATAAATTGAAAAATCGTTGGCGCATGTTAAAATAAATAACCACAAGATATAAATTAGGCAGCGACAATGAAAATTAACAAAATAAGAGCAGCAATAGTATTAAAGAGATTAAGGGAAGAGAGATGCAAACAGACATTTTTATATTGATTCAGCCTTCCTAATAAAATATCTACGTCCAGTCCCTAAGCGACCCTCTGGAGATTTATATTATCACCAATAGGAAGAGAATAGCCCAGTACAACCGAAACACCCCGCACACTACTCAGTCTCACCTTTTGTTAGGGGCCTCAAAATTACTCTCAGGTTCCTCACTCTACATAGTGTGCCACATCCTCATATTAGGGACGTCTTTCGTGGTGTCCCACCGTTTGTAAAGGATCACTACCCAAGATTAACATATAAGAATGAGAAAGTGATAGTAACAGATAAGCGCTCTCAGTAGTGCAGATATTACGAATTGCAGATATTACACTCTAATGGCAATGATAATGTGTTTCGCTCAAGTTTAGGGCAGGACTCCGAGAATAGAGAAGAAGAAGATGAAGCCTTAAAAACTTTTTCTTTCAAAACTAGGATTTCAATAATAGGAATGGATTTTTTTTAAAAGAGAGAACCGTGTTTTTAAAATAATCTAATCAGCCAAATAATTTCAAATTAAGGATCAGAATCAAATCAAAAACAAATTTAGAAATAATTCAAATTAATTTAGAATCGTTTTTGAAAAAAAAAATTCAAACAAGTAATCGAGTACTTGAATGGGTAGTCGGTTATATAACTCAAAGTAATTGATGACTCCATTCTCAGTAATTGATTCGCTTCTCTTCGGCATATGTATGAAGCAACTAAAATAATCGATTATTTGGACCAGCAATCGATTACTTTGTCCCAAGTAATCGATTACACTCATTCAAGAAATCGATTCTAAAGCTTACCTTTGTCACTTTGCATGATACAATATTTCTAATCGATTATTTAAGCAAGTAATCAATTACTTTCATCAAAAGTAATCGATTAGACAAGATCAAAGTAATCGCTTACGAGCTCTCTAATTTTTATATGATGCTGCAAAATCAATCGATTATCCACTCAAGTAATCGATTACTTTAGCAGAAACTTGTAAAACTTTAATTTAAGAAACCAGAAAACTTAGCTAGAGGTTTTCAAAAGTATTTTCTTATAATATATCATGAAAAACAGTTTTCAATACATACTTTTGATTTAGACTTCTCCAAGTCTCTAATAATGACCTATTACACAAGTGAAACAATTAACTTAACCTTACATTGATTCCTAAAGGAGATGGTGAGACAGAGACTTCAAGAAGGCTTGACATGAATGTTTGCATATGCTTTTTCTCTTTTTAGTTTCGTGTGTGACATCATCAAAACTTCGTGCACTATGAATCTTTGAGTCCATGGAATGGTGACTTCTAAAAATCCATCTTGTTGATGATGATAAATTTATTCTGCAAGACAATAATAACACAGTCATGCAATATGTATATGCATGTCTCCCCCTCAAACATTATATTTAAGAAAATAACACAGTCATGCAGACAATAATAATAAAAAAATATAATAATAATGAAAGAATTTGCATCAACTAGAGTGTCCTGCAAGAATTTGTCACTTCAATGCCCACAATAGTAAAGAATATAAAAATAATAATGAATAAGGGTAAAGTAGAGACGTGTAGTCCTATTATACAGGATACATATATATCAATAAGGGTAAAGTAGAGACATGTAGTCATATTATACAGGATACATATATATCAATAACAACCACATGATTTGTTATCATCAAAACACAATGTACTAATCATAGGAGAAATTCATATTTCCACATTCTCCCATTTTTTTTATGATGACAAATTATTATAGAAAAATATGAAACAAATATGGCAATCAAACACATTAGCATATATTCATATTTTTCTACTCCAATATTTCTTCCCCTATTTGACATCAGCAAAAAGAATTATGGGATAAAAAAAATTTCTTCCCAATACACAAAACATGTTTTTCAATGGATATTTTTTAATGAATGTTTTTCTCCCCTTTCTAAAAGAATTTTCCAAAAATGCATAACATAAAGGGAGATCAAAAAATGCATCATCAAAACATGTGAACATGCAAAATTTCCTATAGCATCAAAACTTCAAGAACTTATGATCCTAACCCTACATGTCGAGACAAGAATAACATATGCAATTTAACTCGGCACATTTAACATGTAAGGCATATATCACAGAGACAAAAGTCACAAAAAAAAAAGGTTAAGAATAGTGATACTTGTTTACAATGTGTTGCACTTCTCCAAAAAATTCTTTTAAGCACCATGAGGAAAGATTAAGTCCTCATTTGATATCCTTTCGTTTAAGTTCATTATGCATAAATCCTTAAGAAGCAGTTGCATATCTGACACTTTTATGGTAGCTGCAAAACTTTTTTAGAGTGTTTCTCTTAGTATCCAACATGTTTGGATCCTTAAGAATTAGTTGCATCTCTTCACGAATATCAATGATATTGTGAAGATAAAATATGAATAAGCAGTTAATCATATGCACTAATCACAAAAACAAAATGATGCTCATGTAGGAAATTCATAACATAACAAAAATGTTCATGCATACATGTGCATGTCCTTATGATCAATAAATATCTAATGCACCGAGACATGACATCAACACATAAAGAGTATAATCACGTGATAAATAAGATTTTAATAAAAATTTAAATGCACATGATACACTCAATATATGTAACATGAAATGAACAAGAGTATAACACAAATATATATATATATATATATATATATATATATATATCTATCATGTGCTGAAAAGATTTTCGAGAATTGTACAAGACATACACATGACTTAACTCAAAACAAATAACTTTCAAGGAGTTTGTGTATACCTTGTGTATGTCAACTTCACACAAGCATTATGACAATAGGGACAACAACTTGTTGCCTTAGGTTTGACAATTGAATGAGCATCTTTCCTTACCCAGTGCTTCCTCATTAAAGTCCTGGTCCTCACAAGATTTTGATGCTGCACATTGGAAGCACTCATGTGAGGGACCCTGCTCCTTTGCTCAAACCATCTATTGTTGGCCTTTTGGATACCATCCTTGATGATTCTTGTTGACGAATTAGTTCATCCTTTTGTTTTGTTACCTGCATATTTAAGACACTATTTAGGAGAATTTTTTGGTACCCATTTCATCTTGGGTCCTTAGAGGTTAGTCTTAGGTTCCTTAGAAATCCTAGGAACTCATTGCATTTTATTTCTCATATTATAATTTTTCCAATAAAGGCATAAATGGGAAACATGTCCTAAACAACCACAATAATTATACATAATGGGTTTAGACGATGATTTGACTTTTTCAAAATTATTTTCATGAAACTTGGAATTTTTGTCCTCACATTGAAAATCATTACTGTCAAAAACTTGATATTTGAATAGCAACATCATTTTTAATTTCACTCTCAAGTAAATAATTTGAACAAATAGATTTTTCAACTTTATCATATTCAAAAAATACGTCCTCAACTTGATTTTCGAGATACATGCAATTTTCGTAAATAGTTGAGGCACTATTTTGTATGGACATCTCTGTCAAAAATATTTTCATTTTTCAAAACATCAATTTGATTTTCAATAAGAGTTAATTTTTGTAAAGAATCCAAGTTTCTATTTTTTTAAAGAAATTAAATCATCGTGCAACTAATTATATGCATATTGTAGTTTATCATTAAATTAAAAGAGTTATTGGTATTTACCACAAGGTCCTCATGAGCACGTAATCAGATATTTCTTTTTCACTCTCCATTGGCTCCTCATCCGAAAGGTTTGATTCCTCAATTGAGTTCACAAAAGTTTCAAATAACCTTTCTAGATCATTCTAATCGTACGTTGAGTTACTTCCAATGCTTTCAATTTCATCATTTTAATTTCCTTTAAGAGAGTTTAACATTTCAAGCTAGCTCTTTATTTGTACTTTCATGCTCAAAGACATCATTAGTAATATAAAAAGCATTAAGTGCATCTCAAATGTCTTCAGCACACAAACAATCCTTAATCTTAGCATATGCATCATCATTTAAAGAATTTCTCAAAACATGCATTGCTTGGATATTAATTGAAAAATACTTATTATCAAAATCATTTAAAATATGTTTTGTCTTTGAAGAATAACTATTAAACACAATAAGTCATAAACGAATGCTAATAGATTGTAAATAAATTCATTCCAGCAGTCCAATAAATAAAATTTTAACCATTAAAAAATGTTAGTTTATCAAATGTATAATACTCCATGAAATAAAAAAAATAAATATCCCAAGGATGCCAATTTCCAAGGATCTTTTAACTCAGGTTGTTAAGTCTTTTAACAGAGCACGAAACCCTAATATCAATTGTTGGAATTAGCAACGATCACCCAAGAGGGGGTGAATTGGGTGTTAATGAAATCATCGATAATTTATGGCATTAAATCATTTTTGAATAATGTAAATACTATTTGCAGCGTAAAACAATATACTAATAAAAACGATTGCGCGGAAACAATTGATAAAAATAATAAATAAAACAGTTACGAGTAGAGATAGTTAAATCGACAAATACACATGAGCTTAAAGAAACAGAGAAATCGACAAATACACATGAACCTTAATAAATAAATTGAAAATCATTGGCGCGCGTTAAAACAAACAACCACAAGATATAAGTTACGCAACGACAATGAAAAATAAAAAAAAAATAAGTGCAACTGGAATATTAAAGAAATTAAGGGAAGAGAGATGCAAACCGAGATTTTTTTTTATTGATTCAGCCTTTGAAGCAAAAGGCTTGCATCAAGTCCTCAAGTGACCTGCTTGAGATTTATATTACCAATAAGAAGAGAATACCCCTAGTACAATCAGAGCACCCCTGACACAACTCAGCTCCTCCTTTCATTAGGAGCCTCAAAAATATTCTCGGGTTCCTTACTCTACAGAGGGTGTCACACCCTCAGACTAGGGACGTCTCTCCCTAGACTCTAAGGTAGCCTAACTACTAGGTGCTCCACTGTTCGTAAAGGACCCCTACCCAATACGAACAGGGTGACTCACCCATTACGCGGATAAGAATGAGAAAGTGATCGTAATAGATAAACACTCTCAATAGTGCAGATATTACAAATTGAAGCACACTCTAATGGCAATGATAATGTGTCTCACTCGAGCTTAGGCCAAGACTCAGAGAATGAAGATGGAGAAAATGAAGCGTTAAAAACTTTTTCTCCCAAAACTAGGATTTTAAAAAGATAGGAATGAATTTTTAAAGAGAGAATTGTGTTTTTAAAATAATTCGATTAGCCAAATAATTTTGAATTGAGGATTAGAATCAAATCAAAAGTAAATATGGAAATAATTTAAATTGATTCATAATCGTTTTTAAAAACATTCAAACAAGTAATCGATTACTTGAATGGGTAATCGATTGTTTAACTCAAAGTAATCGATTACTCCATTTTCAGTAATCGATTTGCTTCTCTCTAGCATATGTATGATGCAACTAAAATAATCGATCATTTGGACCAGTAATCAATTACTTTGTCCCAAGTAATCAATTACACTCATTCAAGTAATCGATTCCAGAGTCTCTGTCACTTTGTATTATGAAACATTTCTAATATATTATTTGAGCAAGTAATCGATTACGAGCTCTCTGATTTTTATATGATGCTGCATGAGTAATTAATTATCCACTCAAGTAATCGATTACACTAGCATAAACTTGTAAAACTTTAATTTCAGAAACTAGAAAACTTAGTTAGAGGTTTTCAAAACTATTTTCACATAATATATCTTGAAAAACATTTTTCAATAAATACTTTTGACTTAATTAGAGTTCTCCAAATCCCTAAGAATTGAATTACCTATTACACAAGTGAAACAATTATCTTAACCTTGCATTGATTCTTAAAGGAGATGGTGAGGTAGAGACTTCAAGAAGGCTTGACATGAATGCTTGTATATACTTTTTCCGTCTTTAGTTTCTTGTTTGACATAACCAAAACTTTGGGCACTATGAATCTTTTTCGTCTATGAAATGTTGACTTCTAACATTGAAAGGTTGAGAATTATATAAATTAAAATAAATCATTAAATATTTATTAATTATTAAGGATATCCTTAGAAAAAATTATTTACAGTAGATAAGTTACTTATGAAAAGATAATTTTTTTTTTTTTACAAAACTAATGTTTACATATAAAACCGGAAGTGATATTTTATTTATTTATTTATTTATTTTTGCATTAGGTAATACTTTTTTCTCCACACAAACCTCTAGTCTTTTATATTCTTAGATTTAAGTAAGTTTCTAATCGCAAGCTTTGAATTTAATCCTTATAAATTATTTTTTTTAACTTATCTTGATCTTTTATTGCTAAAGTTGAATAAATCAAAATGTAAAAAATTATGGATATATAAATAAGTCTTTGTTGCCTTCAACTTTAACGAGTTTGATTACAATAACCAAAAATTTAGCAACCTCTAGTTTCATTGCCTAAAATCATAATGTTTCATGAAATTGGATTCTCTGATTTCAAATTTTTGTAATTTCATTGACTTAATGTCATATTAGGAAATAATTTATTTTATTTAATTAATCAAACAAAATATGAAAATGAATAGAGAATTAATAAGGACATCTACATCTAACATCCACGTTCAACATTTAACATTTTAAGCAAAGATGTGAAAAATAAAAAGAAAGATAAACTGAAAGGCACATCATTCTTTATCTAAAATGGTAAGTGTTAAACTTAGATATTATATGTAGATATCCAAATAACATTATTGTATTTCTAAATATGGTATGAAGTCAACCAAATTAGGAAAATTGAAGTTAAATAATTAATCTAAACACTAGTACATGTCCCTAAAAAAAAGTTTCAACTCGAAATGATTAGGATGAGAAGGGATTTGGATTCTCTGATTTCAAATTTTGTAATTTTAGTGACTTAATACCATACTTGGAAATATAATTTGTTTTATTTAATTAATTATTACCTCTGTCCCTAAATATAAGACCCCTTTGATACTTTTATTTTTTTCTTTATTTATAAGATTCTATAACAATTTTCAATGATCATTAATTACTTCTTTCCACAAATACCCTTATTTATTTAACATCTTTTAGATTTTCAATAATATTAATAGGGTTAATTTTGAAAATACATATCAAATATTCACATTTCCAATACCATTAACTAAATTAACCAATTATATTAATGAACGTGAAATCTCCCAAAAGAATCTTATATATATATATATAGAGAGAGAGAGAGAGAGGTACTAAATAAATATTTTCAAATAGGGTTTGAAGTCAATGAATTTAAGAAAATTGAAATTACACAATCCAAATTTGGACGAGGAGCACGTGATTACCATGTAAACAACCCCTTCGTTAGTTATGTTACGTTTTTATTTTGAACTTGAACAAAAACATCATTGTTTATTTGGTTGACGGTGAAAAGCAAAATGTTATATGTACATTTAGAAATGATATTTGAATATATATTTGTTTGTCTTATATATAGAAATATTGTGTTTTTATATATAAGACAAACAAATATATATCGAAATATCAATTTTGGATGTACATATAACATTGTTTCGATGAAAATGACTTTGTAGTATAAGGTACCCTCACTTGCATTTTTATCTTTCTTAACTTTTATCTGCATCTGCTTCCTTATTTTTAACAATTTTCTTTGTCACCTGTTTTTTTTTTTCTTGCAGCATTAATTTTTGTTTCGGGAGCATTGTTAGAGTTAATAGGTAAACTCTCTTTCTTTCTCTTAGGCTTACCTATTTGCCTTGGGCTTTGAAAGTGTTCAAGTGGACCAAAGGGATATTCTTTCCTTCACCCTAAGCTAATTCTTACTAACGACATATCACCTATAAAATTAGTTTATACAACTTTTTTCTCATATAAAAATAATGTACGTCACTTATCGACCAATTATTGATTAAAAAAATACATTTTTTGTACAAGAAAAACTTATCACCATGTGACATCACCTTCATACATGTGAAGGAATATTTAAAAGTTTAATTTATTTCATAAGAGAATTTATCACTTTTCATATTTTTTCTAAACAATTCACTTTTTGGGTTTCTATTATTTAATTTATGCATGTTTTTGCATTATGCTAAGCCCTAAACTCTTCATCTAGGAAGATTTAAAAATATTTAGCACCAAAACACTAGAAATAAATTAAAATAATATTGGTAAAATCAAGTAACCAACCACATTTGACATAGTTAGTAGATGAATGGTTCCTTAATCGTAGGGGCATAGTTAACACTTTATCATAAGAAGGGCCAAAACTAAAGACCATATAACTCAACATAAATTTTTTATTAATTTATACTCAAATTATACTAAGATTAATGTTTTTTCTCTTGCAATATCTTCTATACAGCTTGCCGTGTTTTGTTCATTGGAATTCCACTTGTCATTGTTTTATTAATATGTAAATGGCAACGAAGGCATTTGTCCATGTATAGCAACATTGAAGAATTTCTACGAAATGATAATAACAACATTATGCCTCTAAGATACTCCTACAAAGACATTAAGAAAATAACAAAAGGATTTAAGATAAAACTAGGAAATGGTGGCTATGGTTCTGTCTTCAAAGGGAAGCTTCGCAGCGGCCGCGTGGTAGCTGTTAAGGTATTGGACAAAGGCAAAGCCAGTGGTGAAGACTTCATAAATGAAGTTGCTACCTTTGGTACAATTCACCATGTTAATGTGGTGCAACTCATTGGTTTCTGCATCCAGGGATCAAAACGTGCTCTTATATACGAATTTATGTCAAATGGATCTCTTGAAAAATACATATTTTCTAATGAAGGTGATTCTTGCTTAAGTTGTGAAAAATTGTATTCCATATCTCTTGGAGTTGCTCGTGGTATTGAATATCTTCATAATGGATGCAACAACAAAATTTTGCACTTTGACATCAAGCCTCATAACATCCTTCTCGATGAGAATTTTAATCCGAAAGTTTCTGATTTCGGACTTGCTAGACTCTACCCTACAGACAAAAACATTGTGTCTTTGACTGCAGCGAGAGGAACAATAGGATATATGGCTCCTGAGCTCTACTATAGAAATGTTGGTGCAATCTCCTATAAAGCAGATGTCTATAGCTTTGGGATGTTATTGATGGAAATGGCATGTAGGAGGAAGAATCTGAATGCATTGACTGAACATTCTAGTCAAATTTATTTTCCTTTTTGGGTTTATGATCAACTGCAAGATGGAAAGGAAATCACAATTGAAAATGACACAGAGGAGGAGATGAAATTGGCAGTGAAAATGATGCTTGTAGCATTGTGGTGCATACAGACCAGGCCAAACGATCGTCCCTCGATGGAAAAAGTGTTAGAGATGCTTGAAAATGATGAAGACATACAATTACCTTCTAAGCCTTACTTGTATCCACAAGATGCACCATCAGAGGATGACAAAGTGCATATCAGTTCAGGGTCATCCTTTGATATATCAATTAGTGATTCCAAGGAGTCAATTTGATCTCTTTTGGCCATGGGATGATCTCACACTATCCGCTTCAAGCTTGTAGGCTAAGGTATATGTTGTGTGTTTCCGATAAGCAACTTTTTTTTTTTTGTTATCTTGGTTCTATTAGAAAAGGTAGAGTGAAACTAAATGTGCAAGCACTAGAATGTATGACATCCTTGGTATTTCTACTTCCATTTAATTTTTATGTTTGGATGTTAATGTTTTTTCCTATAGAAACTAAAATATGAACCTGATTAATTATTACTATAAGATACTTCGGTTGTACTTTTGCTTAGAATCTTCCATGATCTTTAATTCTTTACCTCTTGACTAAAATATGTATGTGGTCTTTTATTTTATTTTATTTTTCAATTTCAAATTGATCTTTTACTTTTTTTTTATCATATTGGTTCCTTGTGTTTGTTTTTGCTATAAAAAATTGGTCCTTAAGTCATTGTTCATCCTACATGTCAACATCATATTGGTCCACATTTGTAATGTTGGAGAGATAAATGACATGTGCATGTATCTTATTGGTCTACATATCTACATAGCATGAACAATAATTCATGGATCAAATTAATAGCGTGTAAAAAGAAACGTGAGGGACCAATACGATAAAAAAATATAATTGACTAATTTGAAATTGAAAAATAAGATAAAGAACCAAATACATAATTTAGCCTTACCTTTTTTTTATGCGTTGCTACACACATCATAGTATAAATTTACAACACATTATCCTATCTCACTTTCATCTTATTCTTTATTAGATTTACCGCCTTAACAAATTTTGAACATATAATTGTTACTTTATCTTATTCTCACACAAGGTAGAAAAATTAAAGATTTTAAGTAATCTTATAAAACTATGATAATCATGAAATTATTACTTTTTTTAATGAATAATCTTGAATTACTAACTTGTAAGAGTTTAAATGACTCAAAAATAAAATATTTTAGAGAAAATAGATGGTGCATCGACAACGTAAAGTTTTTTTTACACCATTATCTATTATTCATGCGTTTATGGTGGTTGACTTCTAAATAAAAGTAATACAAACGAATGACGGATAATAAATTGATGATATAAACAACTTTACACCGTCAGTGCACACTCATTAATTTTTATTTAATTAATCAAACATAGGCAGGAGGGTAGTCCTTATTAAATCTATTGCACCATAATTAATCTTACCTACATAATGGGATGGGATGTTTTGTATTATGGGAATCTTTCACGAAAAGATTGATGGCGTGCTCAAAAATATATTGGGGAGGAGACATTGAGAGAAGGAAATTGCATTGGATTAGTAAGGATAATAAAGTTGGCATGTCAAAAAGGGAGAAATATATCATATTCGTTTCTTATTTTATGGGGTTTCAATTAAATTAGTTCTTGAGATTGTAAAATGAGTCATATTAGTCCCTGTCAATTGTAGTCAACAAATTCAGGATTAACTTGATTGATACTCACAATTTCAATGACTAATTTGATCGATAGTCAAAGGTCAAATTTTTTTTTTGCCATAACGAGGTCGTTTTGGCCATTTCGTTAATCCACGTTAAGGATTATTGACGATTATTACCGTCAGGGACTAATGTGACTCACGCTTTAATATTGTAAGAACCAATTTGAAATTTTGAAAATTTCAAAAACTAAATTGATCAATCCTCACAAAGTCAAAAATCAATCACATATTACTCATCAAAAAGGAGAGATGAGCTTGGATGGTGAATAATTAATGTTATTAATAAGGCATTGCTAGCGAAAATATGGTGGAGATTAATCCAAAACATCAACTCACCGACATCAATTTTGGATGCTAGAAAGGTAACAGACCTAGTTATTCTTGGTCAAGCATCTTCAATTCCAGAATATTATAAAGGATGACTCATTTTGGAAAGAGGTGACAAAACACTATTACGAATTAACATTTTAATACTAGTTTCATTTTGCATTTGAGATCGATTTCGAATCATTTTTAAAGGTATTAGTCTTGTAAAAGTGGGATAAAACAAAACTGATTAAACCACAAATAAAGCAGTTTGCAAGTAAAAAGATGACGGCACAGGGTTTGGTTTTCTCTGCGCAAGGAAACAATCTCGTCCCACCGGGGAAGCCTCCGGACAAGCAACATAATAAGGAGCCAAAATCATGGAGGAATAAACTTATGGGTGGTGAAACTTACGTCTCTCCTCTTGCAGGGGTTGATTTACTTGCAACGAACCTTGGGAAAATAGAGTTGGAGGATGGCAACCGGTTAAGACCCAAGGTTTTTATTGATGACAGAGTTTTTGAGGATCTTTGCACCCCTTGGAAAGAAGCCCTTGTCATTAAACTCTTGGGGAAGTCAGTTGGGTATGTGGTGATGAAGAATAGGCTCAAAGTGATCTGGAAACTATCTGGAGACTTTGACATGGTGGACGTTGGTCATGGGTTTTATACAGTTAAGTTTGACAATGCGGTTGACCATGCCAAGGTTATGGAGGGAGGGCCTTGGATGCTCTTTGATCACTATCTGGCTGTCAGCACTTGGACTCCTGATTTCTTTGCAAAAAAATGCTAGTGTGTCTAAAACACTGGTATGGATCAGGTTTCCTGATTTAAACCTTATGTATTATGAAGCAAGCATTCTCATGCTTCTTGCGGCTGCTGTTGGGAAACCGGTGCGTGTTGATTCTAATACCAGTAACGTGGAGAGAGGTCGGTTTGCTAGAGTGTGTGTTGATATCGATCTAACAGTGCCGGTGGTGGGACGAGTGTGGTTCAGAGATAATTGGTACCAGGTGCAGTATGAGGGGCTTCACTTGGTATGTGTCGGGTGTGGTTGCTATGGCCACCTAGCTAGGGATTGTAAGGTTTCTAAACCTATTCAGCCTGTGTCTGAAGCCAAAAATGATGCTACGACAACGCCGGTAGAGGGCTCTAAACTCGACGGCGGTGGGATTCAGATGGTTGGCAACACAGGGAATCCTAAAGCAGTTAATGAGGATCCCGGGAAAGGTGATGAAATCCCTGAAATTGCGGACCAGGATCATGGAGAGTGGCTGGTGGTAACTAGGAAGAAAAGATCCCCGCCTAAGAATCAGCAATCCACTCGTGATATTGGCAAGCCTTCCGTGGCAGGTACTGGAAAGAATTCGCATGGACCCACAAACAAAAGCATCACTGTTGGGCCTGTGGAGGAAGTTGGCCCCAATGTTAAGTCACATGCTTTTAAAATGGACAGTGGCAAACGTAGAAGACATGATAAAAGCACTCCCACCCACGTGCTCCTTAAAAATGCTGGGAAAGAAGTTTACGTAAATCCCATGCAAACGGGTACCCCTAATTTAAGTACTGGTGCTTTGTTAGCCCCTCAAGGTGTCTTTTCTAGTGTTCCTGGTTTCCGCAAAGAAGATTCTGTTTATCACCCTCCTCCTGAACCTCCCTTTGACTCTGTGAAGCATTCTTCACCTGTCTTGCAAGTTGCTTCCTCTCAAACAGAAGGGTCAATTGAGATAGTCCCGGACTCTCAAGTGTCTCAGTCTCATGATTTGGTTTCGCTCCATAATGTTATGCTTATGCATGAGTAGCTATTGGTTGCTTGTTCCCCTTTTCTGTTTATTGTTAATGATGAGGTCTTTCATGAACCTTACTATCCTCTCTTGGAATATCAGGGGAGCAGGCAACGCGTCTAGTAGAAGAAACTTGAAGGAGCTCATTCGCAGGTATTCTCCTTCTGTTTTAATTGTTATGGAAACTCATATAGCTTTTAATAATGTCCACAGGTTCTGGACCAGAAATGGTTATGCTCCTGTTTGTATCGAGGAAGCTAACGGCCATGCTGGAGGTATCTGGTTTTTGGCAGCGTTAGATATCTTTCTGTTGTGTACTGTCTTTACGACTTGTAACCAGGTGATCGAGGTCGTACCCGATACAAATAAAAAAATAGTTTAAATATAGTACTATGAAGTGACTCCTAGGTCGTCTCCCAAGGAATATCTTATCAAGCAAAAGGTCAAACAGATAGTATGCACAGAAAACAAGGGGGGTTTTGTATTGAATGTTGAAATCTAAAATCAAAACAGAATTAAAATAAAAACGAAGTAACAGATAAGGAAAAGCGGATAAACCCCTTTGGCTCGCGTTCACAACTCTATCATCGGTCACAAAAGATCAATTTCTTTCCTCTTCACCGTCCAACTCGTGAGAACTAAATACTAAGCGAAAATTCAATTCTCACCCCAAAACCCAAACCTCTAATTAAGCATTAAAAGCCAAAGCATGGAGATTTTTCGAGTTTGCATAAATTAACATTCATACACATGGATTATCTCTATAGAATGGAACTAAGCGAACCATAACATATCAATAAGCATGAAAACAGTGAATAAAAACGAAATAGCATTAAGAACAAAACCTCAAGAGTATGTGATACATTACCAAAGGGATTTAACCTAAGAGTTTAGCCTTCCATGAAGAAAAATACCAAAAACGTGTAGAAAAGGAAGAGAGAGAAACCCTAGCAGCCACCACAACCTTGAAGAGCAAAAACTAAGCCTTCTCTAAGAGAGAGAATGTAAAAACGTGATTATGGAAGGTGTGGCTAGGTCTACACGAATTTTGGCTTATTAAATCACAAAACGGGCCTAAATCATGGGCCAAATCCTAAGGAAAGCTAATCTCTAAATTAAATCTAAAAATATCCTATAGATAAAATCTAAATCTTAAAAGATATAAACTAAATCTCAAATAATCCTAAAGATAGATTACAATCTTCACTTCATCATATATCTTCTCTTCCAAAATTAAATCTTCACTCCCAAAATGCCCAAAAAGCCCTTGTGCCAAATATGACCTGAAAATAGAAATAGAATTAATTAGGCTAAATAATCCCAAATTAAACAATATTCAGAATATTAGTCCAATAAACTCTAAATCACTAAATCAAGCTAAACAATGTCAAATGGGCAACAAGTATCAATAATAGGAGTAAAATAATGCAAGGAATAATGGGAAATAAAATGCTCATCAAATACCCCCACACTTATCCTTTTGCACTCCTGGGCAAAACTAAGAATTAGGACTGAGAAGATCAATATGCACCAAAGTGAATCATGCAACAAGATTACTACAACTAATGAATGTTGTAACATCCCGAATTTTAATTCAAATAATATTTAGAATAACGATAAGATTTGGAAGTAAGGATTATTCTAAAAAGGATTTAAAATGATGGATTAGGAGTTCTTTGAATGCCATAAAGGAATCAAGAAGCATTGGCATCAAAAAGGAGGTTGAAAGATGAACAAAAGAGCGTTAGAAGCAATGTTTTCGGTGTTGTAAACACCCTATATTCAGAAATTCAAAATAAAAGATTTACAACTCTAAACACAAATTCCACCGTTGGATATGAAGATTAGTATATAGGGAAGCTTGCTTTAAAATTTGAGGAAGATCCAACGGGTAACGAAGAAGTTATGGCCTTCCAAAGTATGGATGCTGCAAACTATGCAGCTTAATCGATTAAGCTGCAACTTAATCGATTAAGACCATAAAGTTTGAAAAGTCTTAATCGATTAAAGGCTGCTGCAGTGGAAAAAATAAAAGCGATCCACACGTTGTTCTTGCCAAAAAGCTCGAACTCTCTCTCTTCTAGGGCACAAATTCACTCACTCTAATTGATCAATCCTCAAGGAAATCACTCCAAGATCCATCCTCAAGTCCCTCTTTGTTGCTCCAAGTAAGTATTCATGTTCTTGATGTTATTCTCTCTCTCTAATTTGGATTTTCTCTCTCTCTCTTTCCCCTCTTTGGGAAATTCGAATTCCCTCTTGAAATTGGGCAATAATCTCATCATTTTCCATTCCTTTGGCTTAGGGAAGATTATTATCACTCTCTCTATCTTCTTGGCTTGGGAGCTCTTTGTTTTGGGGGCGTTCGGATCTAATGCTTGGTTTTTCCACTTTCCCTCTCTTTGGTTAAGGTAAGGGGGTGGATATAGTGAGCATTGCCTTGTTCTAGGGGGTAGGTTCTAGTTAGTATATAATGCTTGTTAGGGTTATGTGTTAGGGGAGAAAATTAGATTATAAAACCCTAGGTTATTGAATATAAAATTCTAATTAATTAAATATGCATGATGATTGGATGTTAAGACTAGGAAAAAGGAAACCCAATAATACGACAATGAATTATTTGATAAACGAAACTTGGATAAGGATTAAATTGAATTACATGAGGAATTGGGTAATGTGATAATGAAGTTGACATAAATGAATTCTAGGATTATTGATCTTATTTGTAAAGTTGTGAATTAAACGAGTAAAAATGTTAAGCATTATCAATTGTGAACAAAGGTCATGGTTTAGGAATAATGAATATTGAAAATTATTATGTTGTTGTCATAAATAATCCCCAAGTGTAAATGCTCAATATAAGTGTAAGAATGTGAATAAATATTGAAAGGCGTGAATTATTGATGATTAATTGTGATATATGGATGAATATGATTATCTGCTACTTGATATATATGCTTAAAGGAAATGCTTGTATTATGTTAGCTATGTTTGTTTGATAGGTGGAATTGATTGTAACATAACTCTAAATGGAAAAGTATAATGTAAATGAATTAATAAGGAAACGGATGGTTGAATTGATCATTGGGACATTGGCACACTAGGTCGCCCCTGCTAGGTGTATCAAATGCCCCATTAGGGCTAAATGCCCCGTCAGGCCAAATGCCCCATTAGGTCCAAATGCCCCGTTAGGCGTCGATGTACCCAATTGATCAATTCAACGGTAATTAAAAGAAATGGAAAATGTGGAAAAGGATTAAGGTGTATGGAACTGAATATGTTAAGATAAGTGGTAAGATTGAGTAAAAGATTATATGTATTGTCCTAACGGGTGAAGCCTAATGGGTGACCAAAAGTCCTGATGGGTGTATAAGTCCCTAATGGGTGTACAAATGCCCTAGTAGGAGCAACCAATTTCCTAGTGGTACAAATTAAAAGAATTGAGTAAAAGAAAGAAATGTTGGTATGTTGTCCTCTGACCGTGAGGAGACATGCGATGTTATATTTGGTGTGTTGTCCTCTGACCGTGAGGAGACATGCGGTATAATGATGGGTGTGTTGTTCTCTGACCGTGAGGAGACACATGTTATATGGAATTTAATGGAAAAATGAAAATGATTTTGGAAAATGAAAAATAAAGTAAATGTGTGAAAAGAATAAAAAGTAAATGGGATGGATGTTGAACTGAACAATGGAAATGGATGTTGAAATGAATAATGATTATGGAAGAAATGAAATGAGTATGGTGTGCAATATGTGAATATATGATTATTTGCTAATTGTGTTTGACCTAGCGGGTCGTTATGTCTAGTTAGAAACTGCTTACTATTTCATGTGCAATGCTCACTCCCTTACATTTTCAGGTACGGAGATTGAGCTGGCACAGCCCCCGGCCGAGCAGGAGTACTTTCCCTTACAGGGAAAGTAGGGTTATTATGCGATTTCGAATATAATTTGGGCCTAAGCCTCTTATGTTATTTTGATGTAAATTTAATATGCATATTTTGAATGAGGCTTAGGATGATTTTGCTTTGCTAAAGTCATAACTTTTGGTTTCAATACTCAAACTTAGTATTTTCCGCTATTACTCTGATTAATTAATGTACTCTGATATATTTGGAGCCCATGGGGCCTTGATATGACTTATTTATGTAATCTGAAGCCCTGCTGGCTATTAGTTGTTCATTTGAAAATTGTTTATCACAGGTTAAATTTTGGATTAGTCCGAAAAACAGACAAAACTCCGTCCGTTTGGCGGTTGATTTTAATGTGATAAAAAAATGAATTTTTAAGTCGTTATTTTTAATGGGGTAATTAAGGGTAATTATTCTTAGGGTGTTACAAATGCAAACCTAAGATATTACATACTTCACAATGAATTCTAGGAAATGCAAAGAAATGGGCAAAATCGAGCACACGAAGAGAATAAGGACCAAAGAATCATGGCATCCATGAACATCATCCAATTATTTCAAATATGCAAAGAAAACCAATGACATCAAGAGGGTAGTCACAAAGATGATAGAAACTCACAAGGATCACTCAAAAGTGTTTACACTCAAGTGTTTAAGGTTAATCAGTGTATACACTCAAGGCACATCATGAAAAACAAACACAACCATAAGCTTGACAAGCCTCTAACATCAACAATCAACACACATGCACATTAAGATCAAAAGGTCTTTTCAGGGTTGTAATGGGGCCAAGGACAAGGTAGGATAAAATATGGGAAATGTAGCTAAAACCCAAGGGAATAGAGGAGCAATGGGGAATAAGTAAAAAGTAAGCAAAATCCACCCCAAAATCAACAACCGCTAATTCCAATCCTCTTTGCCTCAATCAACCTTTTATTCTATTTTTTTTTAAGAGAGAACTTCATGAACGAAAGGGAAGAAGAAACAACAAAAATGGCATAATGAGATAAAGACATAATTACATCATCGACCATAGAGGCAAAACCCAGAACTCACAAGAGATGAAGAACAAAGCACCCTCGCTTACTTAATACCCATTCCCAAAACAATTCCAAAGCTCCAACATTCCCTAAGGTTAGGACAATCATGGTTTTTCAGTCATAGGCTTGTAATGAGCTAAAGAACAAGGAAAAGGGATATAAAGGCTCAAAGGGGCTATCAAAGGATAAATTCATTCAAGGTAGGCTCATATGGCTAGTGGCTTATTCAAGAAAAACAATGCCTAAATCATTTCAAAATGTGCATGGGAATATCAAGTATCAATAAGAGTCAAGTCAAGTTCTAGAGTGCAAGTAATCCAGAGTGCAATCACACATGAAAGAAAATTAGGTGGCATATATAGCAATCCACCCACAATTAAGGCTCAAATCCTCACAAAAGGGACAATTCTATCACAGTGTGACCACCTCTTAATTATCAAAAGCAACTTCACACACAGAAATGCATGAATTCAGACACAAGATACCAAGACTCTACTAAAATGAAGCAAAAACATGCAAGAAAATGCCCAAAACTTAGCAAAACCTAAAAAAATCAAAGCAAAAATATGCAACCTAAACTACTCTCCCCCCACACTTAAATCACACATTGTCCTCAATGGAACACAAATAGCAGAATCAGACAGATATAGACAAGTGTAATAAAAGTAGTAAAGAAGGAGAAAAGAAAACTCCCTAAGTCATGGTGGGTCAAAGGTGGGTTCGACCAAAGAGGCTTCCTCCACAGGCGCATCATCCAAAGTAGGAGAGGTTAGGAAAGGCTTGAGTCGGTGGCCATTGACTTTGAAGCTCTTGTCTGTGGACTCACTCTTGATCTCCACAGTGCCATAAGGAAATACCTGGGTGACTACAAACGGTCCAATCCACTTAGAGCGAAGCTTTCCACTCATGAGCCTAAGCCTAGAGTTGTAGAGCAACACTTTTTGACCAACCAAGAACTCCTCTCTGGAAATTGAGCTATCATGGAGCTTCTTGGTCTTCTCTTTGTAGAACTTGGAGTTCTCATAGGCCTCCAAACGAATCTCATCTAGCTCACTCAACTGCAGCTTCCTCTCCTCACCCGCTTGATCAAGAGCTAAGTTACATTGCTTCACAGCCCAATATGCACGGTGCTCTATTTCCATAGGCAGGTGGCATGCCTTACCAAAGACAACCCGATAAGGTGACATCCCTATGGGTGCCTTGTAAGCAGTCCGATGGGCCCATAGAGCATCCTCCAATCGTGTGCTCCAATCCTTTCTATTAGGCTTCACCATCTTTTCCAAAATCCGCTTGATCTCTCTGTTTGAAATCTCAGCTTGCCCATTGGTTTGGGGGTGATATGGTGTAGAAACTTTGTGCACAACCCCATACTTCTTGAGCAAAGCTTGCATGGATCTATTGCAGAAGTGTGTGCCTTGATCACTGACTA
The DNA here is from genome assembly GCA_037953625.1 of Crotalaria pallida. Classification (NCBI taxonomy): domain Eukaryota; kingdom Viridiplantae; phylum Streptophyta; class Magnoliopsida; order Fabales; family Fabaceae; genus Crotalaria; species Crotalaria pallida. The sequence goes on from CM075650.1 coordinate 150,663,268, forward strand.
TGGCTCTAGGTATGCCAAACCTACAAAGGATATTAGACCTGACAAAATCTACAACAACCTGAGCATCATTAGTCCTGGGGGCCTTAGCTTCCACCCATTTGGATACATAATCCACAGCAAGTAAGATATAATAAAAACCAAAAGAAACAGGAAAGGGGCCCATGAAATCTATACCCCAGACATCAAACACCTCACAGAACAACATAGGTTGTTGCGGCATCTGTTGCCTCCAAGATAGGGCGCCTCCTGCTCTTTGACATTGCTCACATGAGCTGCAGATGTTGCTTGCATCCTTGAAGATGGTAGGCCAATAAAATCCAGAATCCAGCACCTTTCGTGCTGTCCTTTGAGTGCCAAGGTGGCCTCCAACTGGTGAAGCATGGCAAAACTGGAGAACCGATTGGATCTCATGATCTGGAATGCACCTACGAATGACCTGATCACTGGAAAAATGCCACAAATAGGGGTCTTCCCATACATAATACTTGGCATCGCTCTTAAGTTTGTCTCTTTGAGCCTTGGATGCCAAGGGTGGAAAAACAGATGCAACTAGATAATTTACAATATCAGCAAACCAAGGAGTAAGGGGAGGGGGATGTGAAACATGCAAAGCTAAAAGCTGCTCATCCGGGAAGTCATCCCGGATAGGAAATGCATCCTCCTCTCTCATGATTCTGCTCAAGTGGTCTGCGACAAGGTTATGCGCACCACTCCAATCCTGAATCTCAAGATCAAACTCCTGGAGGAGCAACATCCACCTAATCAACCTAGGTTTGGAATCTGTCTTTTTCAAAAAATACTTCAGAGCAGCATGATCAGTATACACTACAACCTTAGAACCTAACAGATATGATCTAAACTTATCAAGTGCAAAGACAATGACTAGCAGCTCTTTTTCAGTTGTGGTGTAATTAACTTGTGTTGAATCTAAAGTCCTAGATGCATAATAAATCACATGAGACAGCTTACCAACCCTTTGGGAGAGAACTGCTCCCAAAGCATAATTCGAGGCATCGGTCATGAGCTCAAATGGGAGGGTCCAGTCAGGTGGTTGGATGATGGGAGTGGTGGTGAGTGCTCTCTTTAGCTCATCAAATGCCTTCTTGCATTGGTCTCCAAACTCAAATGCGGTATCCTTTTGAAGCAAGTTGGATAGTGGAAGGGCTATCTTGCTAAAGTTCTGAATAAACCTGCGATAGAAACCTGCATGGCCAAGAAAAGAACGCACCTCTCGCACGCAAGAGGGGTAAGGCAAATGTGATATTACATGCAGCTTAGCAGGGTCAACCTCTATGCCCTTATGCGAAATAATGTGCCCTAAAACTATGCCTTGTTCTACCATAAAATGACATTTTTCAAAATTCAAGACAAGGTTAGTCTCAATGCACCTGTTAAGAACCTTAGACAAACTACCAAGACATGCATCAAAAGAGGAACCATATACACTAAAATCATCCATGAAGACCTCTATGCAGTGCTCAAGTAAGTCATTAAAAATACTCATCATACATCTTTGAAAAGTGCCAGGAGCATTGCATAGGCCAAAAGACATCTTCCTATAAGCAAATGTACCAAAGGGACAGGTAAATGTGGTCTTATGTTGGTCCTCTGGTGCAATACAGATTTGAAAATAACCAGAGAAACCATCTAAGAAGCAATAGTGAGATTTACCTGCCAGGCGCTCCAACATCTGATCAATGAAGGGAAGAGGAAAGTGATTCTTGTGGGTCGCCTGGTTGAGCTTCCTATAGTCAATGCAGACTCTCCAACTGTTCTGCACTCTAGTGGGAATCTGCTCATCCTTCTCATTTTTAACAACTGTCACCCCAGACTTCTTGGGAACTACTTGAACCGGGCTTACCCAAGTGCTGTCTGAAATGGGGTAGATAATACCAGCTTGCAGCAGCTTGGTGACCTCTTTCTTCACCACATCAAGAATCTGGGGGTTCAACCGTCTCTGGGGTTATCTCACTGGTTTAGCCCCATCCTCCAATAAAATCCGATGCATGCACATGGAGGGGCTAATACCAGGTATGTCTGCCAAAGTCCATCCTATTGCCCTTTTGTTTGCTCTAATCACATCCAGCAGCTGCTTCTCTTGATCAACAGAAAGGGAGGTAGAGATGATCACTGGAAGTTTCTGCTCATCCTCCAAGTAAGCATATTTGAGATGAGGAGGAAGGGGCTTTAGGTCCAATAAAGGTGTCTGCATCACAGATGGAACTAAAGGAGCAGCAGAATTGGATTCTGCCGCCTGCACCTGAACAAATGGATTACACTCATGCATAACAGAAATGGGGTTAGGGTTAGCATGATCTGAATCTATATCATATGAATCAACAGATGCAGTAGCATAATTTAAAAACTGGTCAATTTCAATGCATGCAGTGCACATTTTGGAATCAGAACATGCAGAACAAGTAAATGAGCTAGTGAAAGATGGCAAATCATAATCATGCAAAAAGTCTAGAACATGCTCATCAATCAGATCATCAAACAAGTCAACATTAAAGACAGAGTGGTCATCAGAAAAATGTTTCATAGCATCAAAAATATTGAATCGAACCACTCTGTCATCAAATTCCATTGAAAGTGTACCTGCATGCACATCAATCTTGGTTCGGGCAGTTCTTAAAAATGGTCTCCCTAATATGATAGGGACAACACTACGAGAGGTGTCCTCTTCCATATCAAGAATATAAAAATCAGCAGGAAAGATAAGTTCACCAACCCGAACCAAGACATCCTCTATCAGACCTGCGGGGTAGGCAGTAGATCTATTTGCCAAATGGATAACCACACCCGTAGGTTGAAGAGGTCCAAGTGAAAGAGACTTGAAAACAGACATAGGCATAACATTAATAGATGCTCCTAAATCTAGCAAAGCATTCTCAAATTTGGTATTACCTATGATACAAGGTACAGAGAAAGTTTCAGGATCCTTACACTTTTTAGGAATATGAGGGACAGGTTTACCTATAAGAGCAGAGACATTTCTTCCCATGTTGATCCTCTCATTGCCCTTGAGCTTCCGTTTGTGTGTGCATAGATCCTTCAAGAACTTTGTATACCTTGGAATCTGCTTGATTGCATCAAGAAGGGGCATGTTGACTTCCACCATCCTGAATGTGTCAAGTATCTCTTTGTCAATCTCTTCCATTTTCTTGCTTTGAGTCACCCCCCTTGGTGGGAAAGGAAGAGGAATGGGGGGTGGTTGTTGGGCAGCAGCAGGTGTTGTGCTTGAGGAAGGCTGAGCTGGATGGGATTTTCTGGTACTTGTGTGCTCACTCTCCTCGACCATTTGGCTCTTCTTGTTGGGTGAAACTAGATCATCTTTGTGGAGGTCAGATTCTGGTGTGGGTGTGACAATCTGCTTCCCTGACCTTAGACTAATGGCACTCACATTCTGGTTTGGGTTGATCACTGTTTGGGATGGCAACTTGTTAGAATTCTGAGATTGCATAGTGTTGATGGCTGTTTCCATTTGTCCCATCTGATTGGTCAAAGATTGAATGGAGGCCTCTTGTCTTTGAATGGATACTCTAGTTTCCTGTTGGAATTGGAGATTTTGCATGGTCATCTGTTTCATCAGCTCTTCCAATGAAGGCTGCTGCTCAGTACTAGGAGCTGGTGGTGCAGAATTAGTCTGTTGTTGTTGCTGTTGTTGTCTCTGTTGCTGGACTGGAGGAGGTACATATGGTGGTCTGGAATTGTTCTGAAATTGAACCTGTGAAGGTTGCTGCTGATCAGACCATCTCAGGTTGGGATGGTTCCTCCAACCAGGGTTGTATCTATTGGTAGAGAGATCAAAGTTCTGTGACTGCTGGTTTCTACTGTTGAAGATGTTGGCGGCATATGCCTCAGGTTGGTCAGCACCAGTCGTTGGTTGCTGCTGCAAAGAAGGGCATGCTTCTGTGTGGTGATCAGCGGATGTGCATATGCCACATACTCTAGCAGGCAGAGACAACTTCTTCTGGTTGATGGCCAATTGAGTGACCAAAGTTGTAAGTGAATCTATCTTCTGTTCAAGCTTCTCAACCTTACCAAAACTTGTGCCAACATCATTCACTCCTCTCACTACGATTGCATCGTTGTTGCCCCTTGCATGGAATTGGTGACAATTGGAAGCCATCTTCTCAATCTTGGCTCTGGCTTCTAAAGGTGTCATGTCTCCTAGGGCACCACCACTTGCAGCATCAAGCTTGTTTCTCTCCATGAGGTTGAGACCTTCATAGAAATATTCAATAAGCAGCAGCTGCTCTGAGATCTGATGGTGGGGGCAGCTCGCACACAGTCTCTTGAATCTCTCCCAATACTCGTAGAGACTTTCTCCACTTTGTTGCCTGATGCCTGATATATCCTTTCGGATTGCTGTTGTTCTGCATGCAGGGAAGAATTTCTCCAAAAATGCCCTCTTCAGGTCATTCCAGCCTGTGATAGAACCAGGGGTCAGATCGTACAACCAATCCTTGGCTAGCCCCTCTAGGGAGTGTGTGAATGCCTTAAGACAAACATGATCCTCTTGCACATCATGTGGTTTCATAGTAGCACACACAATGTGGAACTGCTTGAGATGTTTATGAGGGATCCTCACCTGCAAGACCATTAAACTTGGGCAACAAATGAATAAGTCCAGATCTTAGCTCATACGGGTCATCGGGATACTGGATGCACAAATCTTCAATAGTGAAATTAGGTGCAGCCAGCTCCCTCAATGTCCTCTCACGTGGTGGAGGTTGAGCCATATTTTCAGAATAATCAGAATAAGAATCAGAATTTATAGGAATAGAAGAAAAAGAAGCAGACTCACTATGTAAAAACTCAATAGACTCACTACCTATGGACTGGTTCCTATTTTGTCTAACTAATCTGTGATAAGTCCTATCAATTTCAGGGTTGTAAGGATGCAAGTAGCATGGGTTACCCCTAGTCATGTACTGAACAGAACACCATTAAACATAGCAAACTGTCACAGATATGCATGATCAAAATAGGCAACAAAATTTTTTTATTTTTTAAAATTTTTTTCTTTATTTTTTTCAGCACCCTAAAATCATGAAAACATATCACAGAAAGTTTGAGGACAAAATTCAAAAGGGAACCAAGTCAAACAATTAAATCAGGGACCAAAAACTAAGAAAATAAAACTTGTAAAATAAAAAAGAAATAGTAAAACGCCTTTTTCAGGGTCCAGACAAAGGGGTTTTACGACGAAGTGGTAAAAATCAGATTATTCAAAAAATTTCCTTCGATTTGATATAAAATTCGTCAAATTCCGAGTTACGGGTCAAAAGTTGCGACGGTTTGAAGAAAGTGCTGTTAAAACTTGGAAAATTTTTCTGGAACTCACAACCAGTGATGACCTGAGTGATCGTGGTGCCTCAAAACCTTTTTATATGATAAAATTAGTGTGGATATAAATTTTCGTGCAAAAATTCCACCCACAACTATGTGAACTAGCAACCACAGAATCAATCAAATACACTAACTGCAACAAAATAGCAAAACAGCAAACAGTGCAACTTCAACCCGTTATCAGAATTGACTACTAGACCCTAAATCAGACACGACACACTATAATAACTATACTAACTACGACACTAACTAACTACTAATGACCTTTGGCAAGAACCGATATTCCCCGGCAACGGCGCCAAATTTGATCGAGGTCGTACCCGATACAAATAAAAAACAGTTTAAATATAGTACTAGGAAGTGACTCCTAGGTCGTCTCCCAAGGAATATCTTATCAAGCAAAAGGTCAAACAGATAGTATGCACAGAAAACAGGGGGGTTTTGTATTGAATGTTGAAATCTAAAATCAAAACAGAATTAAAATAAAAACGAAGTAACAGATAAGGAAAAGCGGATAAACCCCTTTGGCTCGCGTTCACAACTCTATCATCGGTCACAAAAGATCAATTTCTTTCCTCTTCACTGTCCAACTCGTGAGAACTAAATACTAAGCGAAAATTCAATTCTCACCCCAAAACCCAAACCTCTAATTAAGCATTAAAAGCCAAAGCATGGAGATTTTTCGAGTTTGCATAAATTAGCATTCATACACATGGATTATCTCTATAGAATGGAACTAAGCGAACCATAACATATCAATAAGCATGAAAACAGTGAATAAAAACGAAATAGCATTAAGAACAAAACCTCAAGAGTATGTGATACATTACCAAAGGGATTTAACCTAAGAGTTTAGCCTTCCATGAAGAAAAATACCAAAAACGTGTAGAAAAGGAAGAGAGAGAAACCCTAGCAGCCACCACAACCTTGGAGAGCAAAAACTAAGCCTTCTCTAAGAGAGAGAATGTAAAAACGTGATTATGGAAGGTGTGGCTAGGTCTACACGAATTTTGGCTTATTAAATCACAAAACGGGCCTAAATCATGGGCCAAATCCTAAGGAAAGCTAATCTCTAAATTAAATCTAAAAATATCCTATAGATAAAATCTAAATCTTAAAAGATTAAACTAAATCTCAAATAATCCTAAAGATAGATTACAATCTTCACTTCATCATATATCTTCTCTTCCAAAATTAAATCTTCACTCCCAAAATGCCCAAAAAGCCCTTGTGCCAAATATGACCTGAAAATAGAAATAGAATTAATTAGGCTAAATAATCCCAAATTAAACAATATTCAGAATATTAGTCCAATAAACTCTAAATCACTAAATCAAGCTAAACAATGTCAAATGGGCAACAAGTATCAATAATAGGAATAAAATAATGCAAGGAATAATGGGAAATAAAATGCTCATCACCAGGCCATTACTGTCAAAGTTCAATCTGGGTATGACATCTGGTTCTGTTCTGCAGTCTATGCTAGCCCGGTTCCTTCTTTTAGAGGGCTCTTTTGGGATTACCTCAAGCATTTACGCTCTGATATTAGTCACCCTTGGCTGTTGTTGGGTGACTTTAATGACATTCTTCTTCCTTCTGAACAGTATGGCGGGATTTTCTCTCACTTTAGAGCTCTTGGTTTCGCAAGTATGTTGGAAACTTGTGAGCTTCTTGATCTGCATGCTATAGGGAACAAATTCACTTGGTCTAAGAAGTGCACTGGCAATAGAATTGTTTCAAGAAAACTTGATCGTGGAATGGCTGATATAGCTTGGCGGGTTGCTTTTCCGGAAGCTCTAGCTTGTTGAAAATTTAGTTCGTTTACACTCTGACCACTGCCCTATCTTACTTAGATGCGTGGGTAAAAATTCTCAGCGGCAACCTCGCCCTTTTCGTTTTGAAGCTGCTTGGCTCACTCATGATGATTATCCCATTGTTGTTCAGAATGCTTGGTTACGAGGAGGTTCGTCCTTTCACCTAGCTATCAAAGCAATCCAGGAGGATTCTATTCGTTTTAATGGTGAAACTTTTGGAAATATTTTCAAAACAAAAAGGCACATTGAAGCTCGGTTGAAGGGTGTTCAGCGTTGCCTTGAGTCGACTGATGATTTACGATTACTCTTGCTCCAACAGGATCTTCAACGGCAGTATGATAAAGTCTTGCACCAAGAGGAGATGCTTTGGTATCAAAAATCGAGAGAGAAGTGGGTTAAATTTGGTGACAGGAACACTAAATTCTTTCATACTCAAACTGTGGTTCGCCGTCGCCGCAATAAGATCCACTCCTTGACTCTTCCTAATGGCATTTTATGTGATGATGATGAGATTCTTAAGAATGAAGCTCTCAAATTCTATAAGGAGCTGTTTTGCAGTATGGAGCCTAATCGTGGCAAACTTCAGTGTGGCCTTAATCCTCCTTCCTTAAGGCCTGAGTGCTCTTCAGTTCTCGCAAGCCCTCTTACTAAATAGGAAGTCTTTTTGGCTATTAAATTCATGAAACCTTATAAAGCTCCTGGTCCTGACGGTTTTCAAGCCATTTTCTTTAAATCTTTTTGGCATATCATTGGCGATGATGTTTTTAAGCTGGTTCGGGATGCCTTTGCGTTTGGTGAGTTTGATGCTAGAATCTCTGAAACGGTTATTGCTCTCATTCCCAAAGTTGATGTCCCTGCGAATTTCAAGGAATTCCGCCCCATAAGTCTTTGTAACGTGATTTATAAAATCATAACTAAGATAATTGTGAATAGACTTCGACCTTATCTTCATGAGTTGATTGGTCCACTCCAAAGTAGTTTTATTCCGGGGAGGGGAACTCCGGACAATGCCATCATCCTCCAAGAGATTATTCATCACATGCACAAGTCAAAGAGGAAGAAAGGTTCTTTAGCTTTTAAGCTTGATCTGGAGAAAGCCTACGACCGTGTGGATTGGAACTTTCTAAAAGAAACTCTGGAGTTGTTTCATTTCCCTGCAATCACTGTTAAGTTGATCATGCATTGTGTTTCTTCTTCCTCCTTGTCCATTTTTTGGAATGGCTCTCCTCTTCCTAGCTTCCAGCCTCGGCGGGGCTTGCCCCAAGGGGATCCTCTCTCCCCTTATCTGTTTGTCCTCTGTATGGAAAGGCTCTCCCTGGCCATTACGGATAAGGTGAATAACGGTGATTGGCAACCTGTTAAAATCTGTCAACAAGGTCCTGGCTTTTCTCATCTCTTGTTTGCGGATGATGTCCTTCTTTTCACTCAAGCTAAAGCTTCCCAGGTTCGTCTTGCGGCTGGGGTACAGCAGGATTTTTGTAAAGCGTCCTGGCTTAAAGTTAGTTTGCTGAAATCCCGTGCTCTTTGTTCTGCTGGTGTTCCGAATGCTAAGAAGGCTAAATTCCAAAGTATCTCCTCTATCAGGTTTGTTCCCAGCTTTGACAAATATCTTGGTTTTCCGATGATTACTGGGCGTGCTACCAAAGATGACTTTAACTTCCTCACTGATAAAGTCTCTTCCAGGCTTGCCTCCTGGAAATCCCGCCTCCTCAACAAACCAGGAAGAGTTACTCTTGCTCAATCCGTTCTTTCGGCGATTCCTTCTTATGTCATGCAGAATTGTTGGCTTCCCTCAGGCATTTGTAATAAAATTGATGCTATTACGAGACAATTTATCTGGAGTTCTCAAGAGCGGAAGGGGGTCCATTTGGTGAGCTGGGAAAAGATTACGCGTTCCAAAACTGCGGGTGGTTTGGGAATTCGGGAAACCCGTCTCAATAATACCGCCTTTCTAGGTAAGCATGTTTGGGATTTGGTTCACAATGAATCTAAATTGTGGGTTCAATTGTTAAGAGCTAAGTATTGTCCCCATGGCCTCTTTTCTGTTGGTGAAACGATAAGTGGGTCCTTTTTGTGGAATTCCTTAAGTAAAGCTCGTCACGCCTTGCAGGATGGTTTGACGTTTAAAATTGGGAATGGAACATCATCCTTCTGGTATGACACTTGGTTGAGTATTGGCCCGCTCTGGAAACTTGTTCCCTTTATTCAAATTCATGATACCCAACTTCAACTTCGTGATGTCATCTCCTCTCACAACTGGAATCTGGAGGGCTTGCGAACTACTCTTCCTTTTGAGGCCTTATCTATTATTTTGAATCAGTCAATTCCTAAGATGAATGATTTCCTTCCTGATGCCTGGGTGTGGAAGGGCAATATCTCTGGGGAATATTCGGTCAAAGCTGGTTATCTTTGGCTTAAGGATCGAAGCAGTGGGCATGTCAATCTTCATGGTACTAGCTGGTCGTGGATCTGGAAGCTGAAAATTCCAGAGAATGTTAAATTTCTGGTTTGGTTAGCTTGCCACGGGTCTTTGTTAACTAATGCGGTGAGGGCTCATCGTGGCATGTCTATCTCTTCTACGTGCTCTCGCTGTAATGAAGATGATGAAACCATTTGGCATTGCCTTCGTGACTGTCCGGAAGCTAAAGGTATCTGGATTTCTACAGGCCTCTGGGCTAGTTCTACGGATTTCGTCACAACTATGGATTTGGAGCTTTGGTTTCGTTTGGGAGATTCTTTTAATTCCCCTTTGTTTTTAGCTGCTCTTTGGTGGATTTGGAGGAGTAGGAACTCTCTTTGTATGAAACAAGTTATTATTCCCAAACCCACTGTTATGAGCTCCATTCATAGCCTTTCGTCGCTGATTAGAACTGGGTTCACTAATGTCACTTTCACTGCCTCTGCTACTAGGTGGATTCGATGGGAAAAGCCTCCTGCAGGTTTTGTTGCTGTTAATGTGGATGGGAGCTTTTTCGGTAATCCGGGTCCAACTGGGTTTGGTGGGCTTCTTAGGGATAAAGATGGTAATTGGCTAAGAGGTTTTTCAGGTCATATAGGAAATACCACAAACCTTCATGCTGAAATTGCTGCTATTGTTCATGGGTTGGAGGTTGCTTGGAACTATGGTGCTAGGAAAGTGATTTGTTCCAGTGACTCTGTGGATGCTTTGCGGCTTGTGGATCATGACCCGGGTATCTTTCACCTCCATGCAGGTATGCTCCGTCACATTTATGATTTTAAGGCCAGACCCTGGGAGCTATTGTTCAAGCATACGCTTCGGGAAGGGAACTCTTGTGCTGATCTCCTTGCCAAGAGGTGCTTCGAATTTGGATTTGATGACAGAGTATCTAACTCCCCCTCCTGAGTTAGCTGCTGCTTTGCTCGCTGATTGCATGGAAATAGCTCTTCCTCGTATCTAGCTTTTCTCCTTCTTTCTTTTTGTTTTGCTTTCCTTCTGTACCAAAAAAACAAAACTGATTCGGAATCGGTCTCTTCTTTCAATAAAGTGAATGATTCAAAACCGACACTACTACAAAAACCATTTAAAATACCTGAATTTTAATCCCGGTTCCGTGTTTTAACTGGGATTAAATACCATTTTAAATTTAAAAAATAATAAAAAAGAAGTAAAAATATATTTAAAATTCCAATAATTTTTTACTCCGGTTATTAAAAAACACGGAACTGGGATCATAAACATAAATTAAATTTTATAAATAACAGTATATTTTTAATCCCCGTTTCTGCAAGGAGCCGGGATCAATAATGATAAGTTTTTTTGCAACTTGAGTTTTCACACGAGGAATTGGCACCAAGGGGGAAACCCTAAGTCTTTTGCTTCAGCCGCCGCTCCCTTCATTTCCTCTTCTTCTTCATTCAGTCCCTTTCTCTCTCTTTCCTTCTCTCCCTCTCTCCTCCACCGATTTCGTGAGATCTCCCTCTTCTTCGATTGCCACTGTTCCCCGCCTCCCTCGCGTCCTCACAAACTCACAATCGTCGGTGTTGGAGAAGGCTTGCAGATCGTGAGCTAGCCTCCGTCTTCGTTTCTCTCTCTCCTTGATTAGAGCCGCCGCCGCCACAGAACCAAGCTACAGCGCCGACCACTGCCATCACCTCCACAGTGCGTGAGGCGTGAAGCATGAACCGTAAACCAGAACTAATCGCAACCCACCGGCCTCCAACGCCGCTGAACCGAACCAGGGACCACGGAGCTCTGCTTGTGTGCGTGCGTCCCCTTTGGTTGAAGCTCGCGAAACAAGGGCCACAGACCAGCCACGAGACACCGGTTCAGCAATTTGATTCCACATTGTTTAATATGCCTGTTTTCACTAACAAATCGGATAGTCAAAGAAATTGAGCAGGACCTCTATGGATTAAACAATGAGGAAAGTTTGTTAGGAAAGCTTGAGTTGCTAACTGGTGAGATTCACTTCCTTGGTTTCTTACTCCTCTTGTGTTTTCTGTTTTAAATTGAACTGCATATAGCAAATTTAAGCGATTTAAATTTCTATAGAATCTGTTGTGTTTCTGCTAAAAGAGTTGCACCTAATTAGTTTTCTTTTTTAGGATGTGAAGATCTATCAAGTTTGATAACATATGGTGCACTGTTTTCACATGTACCTTGTGAGTGTGCAATGTTTAGATGAACTTGGTTTCATAGTGTTGGTTTTGATTTACAGTGAAGTGATTTAGTTTAGAGTTTATAATCTTTTAAAAAGTACAAAGGGAACATAGGCAAAGGATGTAGCTAGGTACCCTGGTCTTCTGCTCTCATTGCTGTTGAGATAGAAGGTCTTCCAGCTCATCTATGATAGCTTTATAGCAGAAAACGTACTGAACCTGATGAAAGATTGATGAAATGGTCAACAATGAGTTCAAAGAGTATATAGGAATTAGTAGTCCTTGTCTAATCTAATCATCTAGCCTAGTTCCTTGCAGCAACACCTCGCTTTCATTATCATCAAACCAATCCAGGAGCTTTAATTAAAACCTTCTTGGCTTTTTTTGTTAGTTTGGAAACATACAGAAACTAGTAGCAGCTTCCTGTATAATGATGAATGTTTAGTTCTCTAGTCGTGAAAAGAAAGAAAGGGATCGATATGGTATGTTCTCCTCTGGACTTTTAATTTGCAATTACACCCTTTCACCGCTTTCTAGCCTGACCTAGTCATTAATTAATTAGCAAGTTGTAGCACCATGCATGCCTTTATTACTACAGTATAAAACAATACAGGGCAACCACTAAGCACTGTTCTGAATTTTAAAACTTTTTGGCTCATATCATGTGAAGTAACTCTTAACATTACATTACTTTTCTGTTACATTACTTTAATTCTCTATTACATTACTTTTATTCTCTGTTAGTACTTCTCTGTTACATTACTTTTATTCTATGGTTACTTTTTTGTTTGTCTAATGCAGTTGGAAACATGACATTGGAGAGATGGAGTGTTTGCCTTGGAATTCAGATTAAGTGATCTTCGTTTGTCATTCTCAATTTGTTTCTAATTGATGGAACTGTAAGAAATATGTTTTTCCTGCTATTCAATTATTCCTCCCTTGTTAATTTTTATAAGCCAAATTTATTAATAAAACAGAATAAAATATACTTCTGAAAACCACCAAGTATACATCATGTAGTACAAATGTATTTAGCAGAAATATTTAAGCCTGCTGATTTTTCTCTGTTTCAGATAACTGCAGTAGCTTATTTGTATTCATAATGCTTTTCACAAAATTAAGAGCATGTCAAAAGTGCTCTCTGTTTCAGATAACTGCAGTAGCTTATTTGTATTTATAACTGACTTTGAAGTGTCTTCAGGTTTTTATGGCATATTATTTTCAATATCTTCTTCACCCCTGTTTTTTTTGTTCAACCTCTTTCTTATTTCTTTCTTTCAATATCTTCTTCACCCCTGAGTTTGTGATGAAAATGAGTTGGAAAATCTTTGCCTATGTCTACTTGTGTGGTTAATTATGGTCTCAATGCTTAAATTTGATTCTAAACTTTGATCCACTACTAAAATTTTGTTTTAGTGTTATGATAATTTTAATTGGAAATTAAGTTGTCATATATTTTTGCTGTGAAGATTTGAGCTAGGAGGATGGTTGCTGCATTTGTTTTGGTAACTGAACCTTGTTTTGACTTGGCAAACTGAATACTTGGTGCCTTTTACCCTCTATTCTTTATACCTCTCAAGTTAGGAAAAATGGCAACATATTATGTTTCTTTAAAATTCCTCTGATTTTTTTTATGTGAATTTTTTTGGGTCTTAACATGCCAAACTGAATACTTGGTAACTCTAACCTTCTATTCTTTGTATGCCAAGAATTTAGTATGTTCATGGCATCCTTTTATTAAGTTGTTGTATTGCTTACTGCATGTGATGCAGCTATTATTAGTTTTTCCATTATTCAATGTTCTGTTTTTTTTTGTTTTTGTTGCCTTATCAAAAACAGAGATTGATATGGGTCGATAAAGTGATTCGATATGGGTTTGATTTTGGGATTTGGTTTGTAAGGAATATTTGATATGGAGTCCATGTGAGATTGGTATCAATGAACTGTTTTATCTTCTATTGGTTTGTACCAAGTATAGATTCAATGAACTGTTTTAACTGTTGTTCTGACCTGAAATTATATCCTTGTTTTTGTCCTTGGTCCAAACATATCCATTCTTATTATGATTTTTCACGAAGATGTCATTATTCCTGAATTGGTTTGCAATTTCATTTCGATTTATGTTTGTTTCAACTTTTATAATTACTCATTTAGTTCAATAATATAACTTACGCTACTTTATATTAATTTTGCAGTACTTTAATGACTGCAAGTACACCATGTACTATCAGGAGTTGTTGGATGAAGTCAAGGAAGAATGAGCAGCTTTCATGTTCGATGAAGTACCTTAGACTTAGATTTAGATTTATATATATATATGTAGTACATGATAATTTAGTTATATAGTAGACTTTTGAAGCTATTTTGGTCTTTTGGTTATATAGCACTTGATAATTTAGCTATTTTGGTATATGTTTCTCAACTTTATGAAGCTATTTTGGTCTTTTAATTTGAAGCTATTTTGGATGAAGTCAATTGAGATATATATTATATTGCTTTTGGTTATACAGGTACAAGATATTGTGATGCTATATTATTATATAAAATTCTAGTTCCAAAAAAAAAAAAATTCTATCATTTACGATTCCGGTTCATAAAAAATACCAAGTAGTCTTTAAGATTCCGGTTCATAAAAAAAAGCAAGTAGTCTTTAAGATTCCGGTTCATAAAAAAATTAAAAAAAAATCCATCAAATACGATCCCGGTTCAGTTCAATTAACGATCCCGGTTCTTTACAATTTACGACTCCAGTTCCGTGTTTTTAAAGAACCGGAAACGTAAATTGTCTTATTTTTAATCCCGCCATATTCAATTCCGGTTCGGAACCGGGATCGAAATTGTTTCGGAACCCGGATTAAAATTGTTTTTTGTAGTAGTGACCCCTTCGCTTCTCTCAACTCCCGTTTCCTCCCTCGCCACCACGTCATCTCCACCGACGCCATTTTGATCTGCGACCACGACATGGAACTCGATGATGCGTCGTTCGAGTTCTCGTTCTACGTCTCAGTCCCATACCGACGATTTCAGATCTGCCACCGTTCTTTCTCCAGATCCGTTTTTCGCCTCCATCGCTGAGATCAAGGGGACGATGGTGACGTGGCTATTAAACCGAGCTCAAGCTCGGTCTAACTGAGCTAGCAGCAAGGATATATCACTTGAAAGTAATTGAGCTCAGTTTAATAAACCACCACCTTCTTCTTCGTCTTTAACCATCGCCTCCTTACCATGGCTTTTGCATAAATTGAGTACTGATCCCTTGTGCTCTCTGATTTGTGTTTTGTGTTACTTGATTTATGATACTTGTTCAAACCAGATCTGATACGATCCACGACTGCGTTGACGGGAATCTCATTGATTAATTCATGGACCGAATGATGTTGTGATGGTCAATTAACCGATTTTAGATCCAGATCTGGATGCAGATGATGGCGGCATGGTGGCGGTGACGGTGGTAGCGATGACGGCGACGGTGACGATGGCGGTGGTGGTGGTTGGTGAAGCAGAGGTGATTAACTCGCCGACATCATTTTGGTTGGTGAGCGGTGGCCAACGGCGGTGAACCGGTTGCAATTTTGTGGCCGACGGAGGTTGCAGGTTGGGACGATGGGTACACATGAGAAATGTATCGATACACCGCAACCGATAAAGCAGGTAGCCAACTCGCATCATAATCGTTCATGCCATGTCAAATAATATCAATGGCTAAAAATCAAGGCATGCACCAGTGCATGTGACTCTTTCTATGCACTACAAAACGCGCCTAATTTAAGTCTTAAGTCAATTTATTAGAATTTTCTTGATCTTTGTTAGCAAGCAATTTGCTTCGTCACTTTTAATTTAATAGAGTAGTGTCCCACATAATTGCATGGTAGATATATAAACACGCTTCCTCTAGACTTCAAGTCAACCAACATTTAGTGGGGAAGACGTGCAGAAGAATGCTCCTGCAACCATATCCACACAAACATTAGAAGACTGACTTGCTTGGACACTTGCGGATTTTTTTTTTCATTTTCGAAAATATCTGAAATATTTTACACAATTACACGTTGGATAGGCAATTGCGAAACTGCATGCTGATGGGTGTCAATAGACTTTGTTGAAGACTTTAATATATACATATAGTGATACACACGCTTTTCGTAGACTTAGCAGTGCATGCCATGATTTAAATTTTCACACGTATCATTGTTTTCCTTTTTATAATATCTGTTGAAAGGTTTAATAATATGCCACGCACTTTCTTTCATCATGAACACCATCTATATAAAAATGACATCTTTTGCTCAATTATTATTAATACCCCTTTTGATGCTGCCTTTAATTCTATCATATGGAAGTTGCAGCTGCAAGGCAGAGGATGATGATGCTGCTAATTGCTCTATTCGATGTGGGATTCATAACATAAGTCACCCTTTCCGACTAAATGACGATCCACGGCACTGTGGTGACATGAGGTACAACCTTTTTTGTGAGGACAGTCAATTGGTAATGTATTGGAAATCATCAGCAGCAAAATATTATGTGCAGTCAATTAATTACAACAACTTCACAATCCGGTTAGTGGATTCAAATATTATTGACACGAAGCATAACTACTCTTCCCTCCCTCGTTTTTCTTTAACCACTTCTACTTTGGTTAAATCTTATTATCGAGATAACCAGTATTATCAATATTATTTAAATTCATCAACTTTATCCGTTGTTGATAAGAAATTGACAAAGCCCATGATATATATGAGATGTCCATATCCCGTGGTGCATTATTCATCTGATGGCAACATTGCAAGTAATTGCATCAACAGTAGTTCAAATAATTATGGGGAAGAAGAAGGGAGTAATTTCCATGTGATCAGTGTTGGTAGCAAGTCTATATGGGAATTGGGGTTGGGAGACTCATGTGGTATAGAGTTGATGTATCTAACATCATGGCCTGATCAATACTACAATCACAACAACATCACATGCAATGATATTCACAGTATGCTGCTTTATGGCTTTGAACTCTCTTGGCTGAAAAGTTTTTGTCGAGGGGCCGGACGTTCCTACTTTCAAGACAAGTTTGATCGTCACAACAACCCTGTTTGTTCTAGTCCTTTTTACCTGTTCTCAGGTTTGTTTTATAATCAATATTCCTGATGTTATTTATTTTCGTTAAAATAAGCTGTTCATTCACTTTTCAAGCAAGCCATTCACCATGGAAAATTGAAAAGATTCGTGATTAGGGTAATACTCCGATCCCAGATATAAGTAGGCATGGCAAAAAAAAAACCAGAACCGCGGGCACCTGCCCGAACCCGATCCGCCATTAGCGGGGAAAAACCGTTCTAATCGGGTATCGGGGCGGGGGCGGGGGCGGGGAAAACCCGCTTTTTCAATCACAGGGCGGGGGCGGATGTGGTAATTCTACTATCCGCCCCGCACCCGTCCCCGAAACCGACCCGCTCACACTATATATGTATATTATATTATATATTATATATAATTTATAATAATAGTAATAAAAAAATATTAAAAATAATGTTTTGACTCTTAATAAAAATCACTTGTGGAAAATACACTTTTAGAAATGTTGTTTTTAAAAGAAAAAGTTGGTATATTATAAAAGAAAAGCTCTTTTAGAAAAGTTGTTTTAAAAAAGAAAAGCAGGGGCGGGTGCGGTGCGATTTTACCCGACTCTCGACGGGGACGGGGGCGGGTGGGCTTTTATGATACCCGACGGGGGCGGGGGCGGGGGCAAATTTTTGAGACAGGGGCAGGTGTGGGAAGTGCATAATCCGCCCCCGCACCGCCCCGTTGCCATGCCTAGATATAAGAACCGGTTACGACTTTGCTCTCATAACAAGGAAGTTGATTAAAATAGGTAATACTCCCTTCGTCCCTATGTAATACCAATTTGACACTTTTATTTTGTCCCTATTTATAAGACCTTTTACCAATTTTCTATCATCATTAATTACTTTTTTTCACAAACACCCTTATTTATTTAACATTTTTTAAATTCTTAATAATATTAATAGGGGTAATTTTGAAAATATATATCAAAAGTTCACATTTTCAATACAATTAACTAAATTATTTCACTTTCTTAATGGACGTGAAATCCTCCAAAGGAATCTTATATTTAGGGAAGAAGGGAGTATAATATTTTGACACTTTATCAATTGTTGTAGGTATACTTTTAGATCTGCCCGTGATATTCTAGAGACAAGCTTTAATTTAGAATAGAGATAGGTTGAGAGGAATATAAGTTAGAACGTTAAATATCAACTAAATTGTCACTTTAGTCTCTCATTTTGGAAGGAATTTTCATTTTAGTTTCTGATTTTTTTAATAATTCATCCATCACTTTAAAAAAAAGTTACTCATGTTAGTTTCTAATAATGTTCTCCGTTCATAGGCGTTGACGTGACCGTTAACTTATGATATCGTGTTTTATTTTAGTTCCTAACTTAAAATTTTTAATTCACTTTAGTCCTTACTATAATAACAATAATCTTACAGACTCTCTTTCATTAGAGTGAATTAAAATTTTCAGGGAGGGACTAAAGTGAAAACGATTGTGGCTACTCGACCACGAAATGGCATTTGGAATTTATTACAGAAGATAGCTTTTTGCTTCTGAGTGTTGCTTGGAGATGAAATGCTCTGTTTTGTTATTATTTTCTTTTCTGGATATCTATATGTTGTTTTACTCTTTCTAGCATATTAGACCAAAACTAAAAGCCTAACAATCAAAGATATAGAACTTTCATTTATTTATGCTATCTTTAAATGGATGTAGCATTGATGAAAGAGAGCCTCTGATGAAAGACAGCCTACAAGATTATTGTTATTGCAGTGAGAGATAAAAATGAATTAAAATTTGTAAGTTAAAAACTAAAATGAAATACGAAATCATAAGTTAACGGTCACGTTAACGTTGTTAACGTCTACGAACAGAGAACGTTGTCAATGACTAACATGAGTAACTTTTTTCAAAGTGAAAGACTAAAAAGGAATTATTGAAAAATCAGGGACTAAAGTGAAAGTTCCTTACAAAGTGAAGGACTAAAGTAACAATTTAGTCATTAAATATTGGTTGATAAAGAATATCAATGAGAAAAATTATTCAAAGTGATAAGGTGTTTATAAAAAGAAATAAAATAAAAAAGTTCAAAAGCAGTGTTTTATTTAGTTAAAATCGGAGGTAGTAATTTTTTTTAAGGATCTCGCTAACTTGCTAAGGTTACCAGTATTGAAAAGCAAGTCACAAGTGAATATTCTTTCATGTCTCGAGAATATAAAAAATCATACATTTTTATGTATTTTCGCTATATTTAGCTTCTTAACAAGTTAAGGGCACTTGTTAGCATTTGCCTTTTTTTTTGTATGTACTCTTTGGCAGTATCACAGATGTCCCAAAAGCACCCTTAATACAAGGAACTTTGAGACTAATCCCCACTAAGTTATGTCTTTATTTTGAACACAATCGAAATGTTTTGAAGTTGATGGTGAAAATGACCTTGTAGCCTCACTAGCCTCTATTTTCTCTTTACTTTTATCTGCATCTACTTCCATATGTTTAACAGTTTTCTTTGTCACCTGTTTTTTTCTCTTGTAGATTTACTTACTTTTCTGCAGCTGTTGGCAGGTAAACTCCCTTTCTTTCTCATAAGTTTACCTAATTGCTTAGGCTTTTAAAGAAGTCTTCAAGTAGACCAAAGGATTCTTCCCTTCATCCCCCACAGGAAATATTTTCTTACTAATGATATATTTCTTTTATTTTTTTCGAGAAAATAGATGATGCATCCACAGTGTGAAAGTTTTATATATTATCAATGCATCATTAATCATTCATGTGTTTATGATCGTTGACTTTCAAATAAAAATAATACAAAATAAATGGTGGATGATAGACGACATCGTCAGTTATTCGCAATTGATAGTATCGAAAATAACAAACTTTTAATTTAATACTATTATCTAGGTAGTTTATCCAATTGATTTTTTGTTAATCAATTACCAAAAATAGAGATAATTTATAACGATAAAAATGAAAGACAAAAATAATTGCTACCAAAAATTATAAATTGACATGAAAAATTACCATCAAAACTGTCAACCCATAACATCAAGTTCATACAGGTGTACAAAGATTTAAAAATTTATTTCACAAGAGAATTTATCAATTTTCATATCTTCACAATCCACTTTTAAGGCTTCTTATTGTTTATGCAAGTTTTTTGCTGCTAAGCCTTAATTAAACTTTTGTTCTAGGAGGATATATAAAAATTTTAACACCAAAACACTTGAAAATAATTGACATAGGTGATAAATAATTGATTCCTTAAGTATAGGGGCAGAGTAAAAATTTTATCATGAAGAAGGCCAACACTAAAGATTATATAACTCAAAATAAATTTTTTATTAGTTTACTCAAATTATATTTCGACTAATGTTTTTTCTGTTATAATATCTTGTATTCAGTTTGGCGTGGGTCGATCACCTGTTTAATTGGAATTCCATTCATCATTGTTTTATTGATATATAAATGCCAACGAAGGCATATGTCCATGTATAACAACATTGAAGATTTTCTGCGAAATGATAATAACATAATGCCTCTAAGATACTCCTACAAAGAAATTAAGAAAATAACAAAAGGATTTAAGATAAAACTAGGAAATGGTGGCTATGGTTCTGTCTTCAAAGGAAAACTTCGAAGTGGTCGCCTTGTAGCTGTTAAGGTACTGGACAAAGGCAAAGCCAGTGGTCAAGACTTCATAAATGAAGTTGCTACAATTGGTACAATTCACCATGTTAATGTGGTGCAACTCATTGGTTTCTGCATCCAGGGATCAAAGCGTGCTCTTATATACGAATTTATGTCAAATGGATCTCTTGAAAAATACATATTTTCTAATGAAGACAATTCTTCCTTAAGTTGTGAAAAATTGTATTCCATATCTCTTGGAGTTGCTCGTGGTATTGAATATCTTCATAATGGATGCAACATGAAAATTTTGCACTTTGACATCAAGCCTCATAACATCCTCCTCGATGAGAATTTTAATCCGAAAGTTTCTGATTTCGGACTTGCTAGACTCTACCCTGCAGACAAAAGCATTGTGTCTTTGACTGCAGCGAGAGGAACAATAGGATATATGGCTCCTGAGCTCTACTATAGAAATGTTGGTGCAATCTCCTATAAAGCAGATGTCTATAGCTTTGGGATGTTATTGATGGAAATGGCATGTAGGAGGAAGAATCTGAATGCATTGACTGAACATTCTAGTCAAATTTATTTCCCTTTTTGGGTTTATGATCAACTGCAAGATGGAAAGGAAATTACAATTGAAAATGACACAGAGGAGGAGATGAAATTTGCAGTGAAAATGATGCTTGTAGCATTGTGGTGCATACAGACCAGGCCAAACGATCGTCCCTCGATGGAAAAAGTGTTAGAGATGCTTGAAAATGATGAAGACATACAATTACCTTCTAAGCCTTACTTGTATCCACAAGATGCACCATCAGAGGATGATAAAGTGCATATCACTTCAGTGTCATCATTTGATATATCAATTAGTGATTCCAAGGAGTCAAATTGATCTCTTTTTGCCATGGGATGATCTCACACTATCAGCTTCAAGCTTGTAGGCTAAGGTATATGTTGTGTGTTTCGGATAAGCAACCTTTTTTGTTTTGTTATCTTGGTTCTATTAGAAAAGGTAGAGTGAAACTAAATGTGCAAGCACTAGAATGTATGACATCCTTGATATTTCTACTTCCATTTAATTTTTATGTTTGGATGTTAATGTTTTTTCCTAAAGAAACTGAAATATGAACCTATATGATTAATTATTGTAAGACACTTCAGTTGTACTTTATTTGCTTAGAATCTTCCATGATCTTTACCTCTTGACTAAAATATGTATGTGGTCTTTTATTTTATTTTATTTTATTTTTCAATTTCAAATTCATCTTTTACGTTTTTTTTTATCATATTGGTTCCTTGTGTTTTTTTTTCTATCAAAAATTGGTCCCTAAGTCACTGTACATCTTACATGTCAACATCATATTGATCCACATTTGTAATGTTGGAGAGATAAATGACACGTATACGTATCTTATTGGTCTACATATCTACTTAGCATGAACAATAATTCATGGATCAAATTATAGCGAGTAAAAAGAAACGTGAGGGACCAATATGATAAAAAAAAATATAATTGACTAATTTGAAATTGAAAAATAAGATAAAGAACCAAATACATAATTTAGCCTTACCTTTTTTTTATGCCTTGCTACACACATCATAGTATAAATTTACAACACATTATCCTGTCTCATTTTCATCTTATTCTTTATTAGATTTACCGCCTTAACAAATTTTGAACATATAATTGTTGCTTTATCTTATTCTCACACAAGGTAGAAAAATTAAAGATTTTAAGTAATCTAATAAAACTATGATAATCATGAAATTATTTTTTTAACGAATAATCTTGAATTACTAACTTGTAAGAATTTAAATGACTCAAAAATAAAATATTTTAGAGAAAATAGATGGTGCATAGATAGCGTAAAGTTTTTCCACACCATTATCTATTATTTATATGTTTATGGTGGTTGACTTTTAAATAAAAGTAATACAAACGAATGATGGATACTAAATTGATGGTATAAACAACTTTACACCATCGGTGCATACTCATTAATTTTTATTTTATTAATCAAACATAGGCAGGGAGGGTAGTCCTTATTAAATCTATTGCACCATAATTAATCTTACCTACATAATGGGATGGGATGTTTTATATTATGGGAATATTTCACGAAAAGATTGATGGCGTGCTCAAAAATATATTGGGGAGGAGACATTGAGAGAAGGAAATTGCATTGGATTAGTAAGGATAATAAAGTTGGCATGTCAAAAAGGGAGAAATATAGAGCACCAACAAAAAAAAAAAGGGAGAAATATATCATATTCGTTTCTTATTTCATGAGTATCAATTAAATTAGTTCTTGAGATTGTAAAATAAGTCATATTAGTTTCTGTCATTTGTACTCAACAAATTCAGGGACTAACTTGATCCATACTCACAATCTCAAAGACTAATTTAACCGATAGTCAAAGGTCTTTTTCTTTTTTTCCATAACGAGGTTGTTTTGGCCATTTCGTTAATCCACGTTAAGGATTATTGACGATTATTAACGTCAGGTAGGGGTGAGCGTGGGACGGGTTGGGACGAGTTTGTTGTGGCCGTCACCCGACCCGAAAATATTAGCAGGGTCAATTTTTAAACTCGTACCCGTTCCTAAACCCGAAAAAACCCGAATATATGTGGGTTTAAATAGGACGGGTCAAGATGATGACGAGTTCGGGTTGACCCGGGACAAAAATCACAAGCCTAAAAGTAGAATCAAAGTAAAGTCAGTCATTGCTAGATACTAAGTTTCGATGTAAACAAAAAAAACTATGCTAAATTTAGATTCAAGATTTCACTTATGGCTACAAAAAATAATTGAACTAGGGAAATATTGTTTAAAAAATGTCATTCATATAATATTGTACAACAAAGATAAGAAAATGGGACTTTTGGTAGTAAAGTCATGTAATAAAGTGTTACTTAATAAATAAATAAAAAGTAATTAAATTGCTAAGTTAGAAATGACACCATTTAATATATGATGTATTGTATAAATATATAATATAAAAATAAAATAAAAACATGTTTACATCATTAATATATATAAAGAAATGTTTACATATATCGGGTTGGGTTGGGTAGTGACCTTGAGTCAAACCCGAACCCGACCCGTACCCGGTGTCGGGTAGCTTTATTTGGACCGAACCCGTCTCCTTTGCACATATGAGACCGGGTCCAACCCAACCCGAACCAACCGGGTCCGATCCGGATCACCGGGTCGGACCAGGTCCTGCACACCCCTAACGTCAGGGACTAATGTGACTCACGCTTTAATATTGTAAGAACCAATTTGAAATTTTGAAAATTTCAAGAACTAAATTCATCAATACTCACAAAGACAAAAATCAATTTCTCATCAAAAAGGAGAGATGAGCTTGGATGGTGAATAATTAATGTTATTAATAAGGCGTTGCTAGCAAAAATATGGTGGAGATTAATCCAAAGCATCAACTCACCGGCATCGATTTTGGATGCTAGAAAGGTAACAAACCTAGTTATTCTTGGTCAAGCATCTTCAATTCCAGAAATATTATAAAGGATGACTCATTTTGGAAAGAGGTGACAAAACACTATTACGAATTAACATTTTAACACTGGTTTCATTTTGCATTTGAGATCGATTTCTAACCATTTTTAAAGGTATTAGTCTTGTAAAAGTGGGATAAAATAAAACTAATTCGGAACTGGTCTCTTTTTTCAATAAAGAGAATGATTCAAAATCGATCTCGTTATGAACAAGATACTGGTTTCATTTGCTATTTTTTGAACTGTTCCTATTTAATTTTTTTAACCGGTAGTTATGTTTATTATTTATGAAACGTTTATTATTTTTTAAACCGATCTCATTTAACTTTTTTTAACTGGTCTTGAATTTTTAATTTTTTTGGGACCGTCTTCGTTTTTCCAGATTTTTAATGAACAATCATCATCGTTGTGACTTTTTCCATTATCATGTATTTACATAATTATTCCTAAAAGTTAATATAAGTTGGCACAAATTTATAAAAATTAACTTGATTTAAATAAAAAAAATATAGATAATTTTAAAGATAGATATGCAATCATAATCAATCCTAGCTAAATCCTTTACAAGAGCTAAAATTTCAGTGTTAATTAAGTAGTAAAATTTAATGTGTACAATGTTATTTACTATCTATATATAAAAAACGTCTATTCGAGTCACCACGTTTGTCGAAGAAGAGCGATTTTAGGAAGATTATCATTATCTATCTGACAAATAATTATCCTTAGTTGTCGAAAATTAAATAAATAATTTAAATTTATTTAATCTTATATGTGAAATCATTATCCTTAGTTTCAAAATTTATTTAATCTTATCTGTGAAATCATTATCCTTAATTTCAAAATTTATTTAATCTTATATGTGAAATCATTATCCTTAGATTTAAAATTTATTTAATCTTATCTGTTATATCATTATCCTTAGTTTGACAAGTTTTTCAAATCATTATATATAGTTCGCAATATGCATTTGATGTCTCAAAAACTTATGGATATTCAGGTAAATAGCAATCTCACAATTATATTCGCATTCAATTTTTTTATTTATTTTCTGATTCTAATAATTCTTGCACATTTTAATTTATATTATTTGATTCTTAAGTTTCTCTCTAATTACTCACTTACTTTAATTCATCAATTTGTGTGTACCATTGATCAAAATGTGGTTTGTTCAAAATTTTGATCTGGGCATAATTAATTCTCTAATTGTGATGTCAGGAAGTGGAGAAAGACAAGTGGAGAAGTTCATCCCGACAAAGTAAATAATGCTGAACTAGTTTGTTGTTTGTTTTTTATAGCGATAGATTCTTCAATTGTTGGTGAGAATATAGTGCATCAAAATCTAATATTGCATTGTTTTAGGTGACTATCATAAACTATTAAGGAATATGGTTATTTATTGTTATATGCATCAATGGCTTCTTCAATCACGCAAACAGTGGAAGATGATATGTGACGGTGGTCGATATACCCGGTCCTATCGTTAGTTTCATCTTCTTGAGAGGTTCAAGTTTTATTTTAATAAAACTTTATTAATAACTGCGACAATATAACAATAGGATTTTATTTTTCTCCTATAATATATTTTGTTTATTGTAATAGATAAAAATCATCCTATATAAAAATAGGATTTGATTTTATGCTTAATGTAAAAAAAATTTTGTTTTTTGTTTTTTATTGTGACAAGAGAATTAAAACTATTAATAACAAACCAAATGTAATCATCCTATATAATAATAGGATTTAATTTTTCTTCTATAATATATTTGGTCTGATATATAAAAATCATCCTATATAAAAATAGGATTTGATTTTGTGCTTGATGTAATTTTTTTTTTATTGTGACAAGAAAATTAAAACTATTTTTTTAATGAATAAAATTAAAATTATTAATAACAAACCCAATGTTTTTAACGATATCATCTTTCTATTTTTTTCTCATATGATATGGACCATTAGTCCAAGAAACAATTAATAATTTTAAATATCAATTGCGTAAAAAACTAAAAATTACGTTGATAAACTAAATATATATTTAATCACTCACACCGCTACTAAGATTTATATTATTAAATCTTTTCTATATTATTTTTTTGTTGATTTTTATATTAATTTTTGTTTATATTGTTGAATTCTAGAAAAATAGTCTTTATCATGCGCCTATTCTTCTATTCCTAAGCTTCAATGACAAATATTCAATTGCTCGCTAATAGATGACATCATCTTTGTAGAAGAAATTTTAATAAAAATGATTAGAACAATAAGAATAAAGATTTTTAGAATTCAATCTTATTATTAACCTGAGATAAGATAATTGATGAAAAAGATAAAAATATTTAATTATGATTAATAAGAATAAATGTGATAATCATATTTAAAAAAACTAATTGTAAAAAAAAAACTACTTCATCCATCACATAAATATATAAGATTAGAAGGTTTGATTCTGATTATTTTTGATTTATTGTGATGAACTCGATAATCATATATAAATATGTTAATTTATGCATAAGATAAATAAGGAATATAAGAGATAAAAAATGTTACATTTTTATTCATACGAGCAAGTACAAAATTTATCAACAAGAGCATCTACATTAATTTTTTTTAACGGTAAGGTTTGGTTTGAACTCTTACCTTTTTATATAATTATTTTTTGTTGTTGTTTGATAATAATCTTTACTTTATAATAAAAATAATAATAATCTTTAATTTAAATAATTAATATAAAAAAATTAAAATATCAATAACCCGTGCAATTATGTCAGTATAAAACATGCCAAAACTACAATCCTTATAACTTTGTATTGTATAAGTAGTAATTTTTTCCATTCTCCATCACCCCAAGTATAAATTGAGCAAGGGTCTGGATAGAGAAAATAATGTGACACAAAAATAATAAGGAATTTTCAGGCCAATCAAACATCACATTTATAATAAAGCTTCCGAGGCACGTTTTACATGTTTGCACCGTCCAGCCGAAAGCAAGCAAAGAAAAAAGAAAGGGATAGCCACCGAGAGCAGAGCAAACATTTCATTTAGTGGACCCCACAAATACAATGCTGAAAGCTTAAACAGATCTAACAACTCATAATTAAAAAGTTGAATAAAAATAGTCATCAATCCATCATGCACACGTGTATTTATGCATACTATTTTTTTTATATCTTACAACTTTTCTTTCAAATTTGTGCACGTATCATGTAGTTTGGGTTATTATTAAATAAACATTTTTTACTGTTAATAACACTACCTATTCAAAATTTAGGATGTGTTTGATTTATAACAATTGTAGTTGGCTTCTGAAATGTCTCATTATAAACAATATTGTTCATGTATGTTATTCTCCTCTGATATGTAAATTGCTAAAAATATGTACTGTAAAGTTCTTTAAGGTATATACTACTATTCCCAATTTTAATATTAGGAACCCTCAAGTTTACAAATCTGAAATACAATGCTGAAAGCTTAAACTGATCTAAT
Organism: Crotalaria pallida; assembly: GCA_037953625.1. Classification (NCBI taxonomy): domain Eukaryota; kingdom Viridiplantae; phylum Streptophyta; class Magnoliopsida; order Fabales; family Fabaceae; genus Crotalaria; species Crotalaria pallida. Next base: position 150,690,758 of record CM075650.1, read on the forward strand.
TAACAACTCATAATTAAAAAGTTGAATAAAATCAGCCATCAATAATCCATCATGCACACATGCATTTATGCATACTATAACTCTATAAGTCACTCTAACTCATGGATTACTTCTAAATCTTGGTTTAATTGTCTAGCAGCAGCACCTACTCTTGGATTACTTCTTGATGGACCTGCAGAAGCAAAAGGATTAGGGGGTATTGGTAAACTTTCGCCACTTCCCTCCAACATTTGAACCACCACTTGCATTGATGGTCGATGCGCAGCATGCCACTGGATGCAGCAAAGTCCCACAATTGCAAGTTTCCTTGCTATTTTTGCATCCCCTTCCTCCTCAATATGAATTCTGGTTTCCTCCCTTTCTTCAATAAGATTATAAATCCATTCCGGGTAATAAACATGGCTAGTGTTTTTTTCAATGTCCTCGGTGATCTTCCTCCCTCCTATGGTTTCAAGCAGCATCATTCCATAACTATAAACATCTGACTTGTAAGATACATTCCCAAAGTTTCTTGAGAAAACTTCTGGTGCAATGTAGCCCAATGTTCCTCTCGCCGTTGTCATAGATACCATGCTTTGCTCCTTTGAACACAATTTGGAAAGACCAAAATCACAAATTTTTGGAGTAAAGTTGCTATCTAACAAAACATTTTGAGGTTTGATGTCAAAGTGAACAATGCGTTGATCACAGCCTTGGTGAAGATACTCTATTCCTTTAGCTATGCCTTGTGCAATTTCTTGCAACTTTTTCCAACCAACGAAGTTTTGCTTGTTGTCTGGTGAGTTTTTGAACTTCTGCAGGGAACCCTTTGGCATGAATTCATAAACAAGTGCTCTTCTAAAGCCATCAGCACAGAAACCAACCAAGCGAACAATGTTAACATGGTGGGTTCTACCCATTGCACTAACTTCATTAATGAACTCATCCCCATTTCCTAGGGAATTATTCAGGATTTTCACAGCGACAATAACTTCTTTCGAAATGCTTCCTTTGTACACTGTTCCATAGGCTCCCTCTCCTAACCTGTCAGCGAAATTGTTGGTGATTCTCTTAATCTCTGTATATGAGTATCTGGTAGGCTTGAGAGCTCTATAATCTTCTAGAAATTTTTCAAAGATTGCCTGCTTTACTTTTCGAAGTGTGTAGGAATCAAAAATGTGATAAACTGCACTGATCAAGAGGATAGCAAACAATGATCCTATGACAGATCCTGCAACCATCAAAACTACAATTTGAGAAAATGATCATGTTCTTACTTGCTAATAAAACAAAAAGTGTAACTAAACTTAAAGGCTGACCTGTGGTCACTAGAGCTGTTGATGAACCTGCAAACCACACTAACAAAAATCAGTTTATGTGATCCTTCTTAGAAGTCATTAGATGTCTGTTATTTTTTTATTTATTGTAAATTAAATACTATGAAGCCTTACATATTCACTTAAATTGCTGTCAACCTAATATTATTGCCATGTATTTGAATTAAGCATTAACTAAGATTGAGTAGTAGTAGTGTTTTAAAGAATCAAGAAGGTTTACCTTTGTGATTGACGAAACAATCGGTTTCGTTGTAGGCATGATCATTCTTCCACCAGCACCTGTTCCCTTTTGACTCGCAGTGTTTGCAGTTTGGCTTAGACCATATCAAATGAATAGTATTGTCCTTGCCAAGAAAATCTGAAGGGAAGGATGAAGTATTAAACATACATTTTGGTGCAAAATGACAGGGGCAGGTGCTCTATCCTTTCAGAAGATCGAATAGCATATAGTTTAGAGTTTGAGGTGGTTTTGCACGGAATAGAGTACAAATCTCTATATTCTAGAGAACAATTGAAGAAGGTATAGTCATCATAAGAGGGTTCGGATATGAACCGGAAATGGGAAGAAAATGAACTGAGGTTGTGGAGATGGCTTATGAGGCACTCTTGTGGATCATATAACTCAACTGTTTGCTTTTTGTAATCAATATTTTTGACATTGAGCTTCACTGAGTTGTGGAGTTCAATCACAGTTTCGTTACTTGAAGAGCAAACTACATCAAAGCCTGGATAACCACAATGATTTGGATGCTGTTCTTCGATTCGAAATGGGAATCGGATGACTTGATTTCCGCATGATAAATCTGGACAATCATGAAAGGCAACTGCAAGCTCTGGATTAAAGCAAAGCATGCAATAAAAGAACAAAATAGAACAAGAATAACCAGTAGAACCCATGTCCTGACTATATGAAACTCTTAAATTGTGTGGTAGTTGTGGTTGTAGACAAAAGAAGCAATGCCTTAACAACCAAGAATCCGTTTTGGTTTAAAAGACATATCTTGGAGAGGTTTCCTTTTAATTTCATCACACTTGACCAAGTCAATGAACTGATGAAGTAAATAGATGTGCATACAGATCTCAATTATGTTAGTAGGAAATATCTTCATTTAATTGCTTACTTAACAAACATGTCACTTTCAATTTAATAGATCTCAATTGTGTCTCACATAATTGCATGGTAGATATATAAAAACGCTTCAGCTAGACTTCAAGTCAAGCAGCATTTAATTACGTGGGAAGATTCAGAGAAGATTGTTGCTTCAAACTTATCCTCAAACTTGTGGTTCTTGATTTAAAAAAAAAAAAAAAAAAAAAAAAAACTATTATAGACACGCTTTATTTGTCGACTTTGTTCGAGTCAAGCAATGCCGTGTATCAAGGGAATCCTTTCGAGGTGGAGAAATTACTAAAGTGGGTAATTCCTCTTGCCAAGATATATAAATATATATCTCTTTTCCTTTTTTTTAATCTCTGTTGTAAGTTAGAATTTGCCACTTTCTTTCAACACCAACACAAATATAAAAATATGACATCCCTTGTGCTGGTTTTTCTAACTATTCTATCCTATGGAAGTAGTGGTAGCTGCAAGGCAGAGGATGCTGATGCTGCTAATTGTTCTACTCGATGTGGGATTCATAACATAAGTTACCCTTTCCGACTGAATGACGATCCATACCACTGCGGTGACATGAGATACAACCTTTCCTGTGAGGAGGACAGTCAATTGATAATGTATTGGGAATCATTAGCAAAATATTATGTGCAGTCAATTAATTACAACAACTACAAAATCCGGTTAGTGGATTCAAATATTATTGACATGATGCATAATAACTACTCTTCCCTCCCTCGTTTTTCTTTACCCACTTCTACTTTGGTTCCATCCTATTATCAAGATTACCAGTATCATTTAAATCAAACTTTATCACTTGTTTATAAGAAATTGACAAAGCCCATGATATATGTGAGATGTCCATATCCGGTGGTGCACAATTCATCTGATGGCAATATTGCAAGTAATTGTATCAACAGTAGTTCAAATAATGGGGAAGAAGAAGGGAGTAATTTCCATGTGATCAGTGTTGGTAGCAAGTCTGTATGGGAATTGGGGTTGGGAGACTCATGTGGTATAGAGTTGATGTATCAAACATCATGGCCTGATCAATACTACAATCACAACAACATCACATGCAATGATATTCACAGTATGCTTCTTTATGGCTTTGAACTCTCTTGGCCGCTTTGTAAAGATGGTCACTACTTTGTCCAGTTTGATAGTCACAACAACCCTGTTTGTTCTCGTCGTCATTACCTGTTCCCAGGTTTGTTTTCTAATCAATACTGAGGTTTATTTTTTCAGAAATAAGAAATAAGATGTTCAACTTTTCAAGCATATTATATTTTTCAGTGAAGGGACTGTCTTTCGACATGTTCCTCGAGAAATTTAATTCATTTTTAATTTTTCTGTTTTTCAAAAGTACCAATTTAGTCAATGTCTTATTTCCATTAGCCACTTCGTTGAGGTCACTGTCCTATTTTCATTAGCCACTTCGTTGAGGGACTAAATTGGTACTTTTGGAAAACATGAGGGACTAAATTGATACTTTTGGAAAACTTTGAGGACTAAAAATAATTAAATTTCTTGAGGAACTAAATTGGTACTTTTGGAAAACTTTGGGGACTAAAATGAATTAAATTTCTTGAGGGACTAAAGTGTCCCTGTCGAAAAACTTGAGGGATCAAGGTGTCCATTTTCACCATATCAGCGACTCATGGAAAAAAAAATGTAACATGATCAGAGTAATACTACCTCACAGATAATTTAGTCCCCCAAATATTAATATGTAACATATTATATTGGTCATCAATCCAATTCTAAAAAGATTTTGGTATTAATCTAGTCTCCCAAAGATTAATATAGCACCCCATTAATCCTTTTAGTGACTTATTTGATGTCTATTGAATCTTCTCTAGATCAAAATTTACACTTTTAAAATGAATGCTTATATTAATTTAGTCCCCAAAGATTAATCTGGCACCCCATTAATCCTTTTAGTGACTTATTTGATGTCTATTGAATCTTCTCTAGATCAAAATTTACACTTTTAAAATGAATGCTTATATATATATAACTTGAGGTAATAATTTTTCCTTTTTGTATTTGTCCCTCAAGTTTTTCAACATAAACACTTTAGTCTTCTCAAAAACCATGTTTTTTTATATTTTTGGGTTCAACTAAGTTTCTTGGTTTTAGTTTTAATCTCTAAAAATATTTGTCGTCCGTACACATATATATTGTATTCAATGATATTATTTGTAGCGAGTATGTTTATGTGTATTTTGAATGTAATTATGCTATTTTTTCTATGAATTTATATTTTTTTTCTCACATTTACATAATGATTTTAAAATCAACTTATAATCAATTTCTTTTCCTTATATCTTAACCTATTTGAAGCCTCAATTTCTTATTTTAAGACACTTGTATTGTGTTTATATTATATACATGTGCCAAAATTGTTCATTTCTACCTTATTTATGTATATTCATTTATAAAATTTGAATTTATATTGACGTACTCGTATTTTTAATTTTTTTAATCCATAAAAGATTTTATTAAAGAATACTAGGTGTACTCAAAACCAACCAAAGTTACAATGGAATTAAGAAAAACCTTTTAATGCATCACCAAACGAGTATGTCAAAATAGTGAAATACTATATGAATTGCCAGTAATCAACAACCAATACCTTACTCCGGAATCTAAAAGTTCACCGGGGGACCTTCAGAGAAAGTCAAATCCTTTCTCTTTGACCATATCATCCAAGAGAACATTAGTCACAACCATGCACCGTAATAAAAAAAAAAAAAGTCTCTCCATTAAATAGGGAGATATGGTGCATGAAAGCATCACTAACATAGTTTCCACTAAATTTTTTAGAAAATGTTGAACCCATATTCAATGTTGTACTTGTATCATACCTGTATTGACGTAGCATACCTGTTATGGACTTATCTTGATCCTTTATTGCCAGGATACATCTCCATCTAATGATAAAGTGGAAAAAAAAATGTTTTCACTGCTTTTGTTTTTAATAACCAAAAGTTTAGTAAGCTTAAGTTTCAATCCCAAACAAGACAGCCCAGTTGGTGGCTGTAGGGACACTTAAGATTTCTCCCTCCCCCAGGTCATGAGTTTTAGTCCCACACCTCCCATGTAAACCAAAAAAAAAAAAATAATGTTTCAGGCTTAAAATTTAAGAGAAATTATAACAAGTGCTCTTAGATAAAGATGAATTCATGCTCGAGCATGGGCTCGGACCCTCTCAACAATTAACTCTTTTTTTCCGAGGTCCATTACTACTTATCCTACATTGATTTAGTATTTTTCCCCCACCAAAACTTTTTATACTCTCGATTAAGACCCAAATTTTCTCCCTCTCGATACTCTTACGTTAATGTTTCTTCTCTCACCCGTTACCTGTCCATTCTCCATTCCATTTTGCTAGTTGCTATTGACACAATAGTGCAACACGCAAACCTCAACAGAAACCTCAACACGCAAACCTCAACTTTGTGAGAGTCCATTTTGCATTTTCTCTTTGCCTTTTGATGCTTCATTATTTCTTTGGTTTTTCCTTTCACACGCTTTAACCTAAAACTATTTCATCTTCTTCCACGTTTCCACTTTTTTTTTTCAATTTATTTATTTAACTTGTTATGTAAATTTCTTTACTTCTTAATTTAAATGAGTTTTAGGTTTCGGATTATATACTTTAGGTTATATTAAATATTAATGATTATATTTCAAAAAAGAATATTAATGAAAATATTAATGATTAAAATTTTTGAAATTTTACCCTTTTCTTATATGTATTAATTGGATTTTTTTTACTCCTCTTTAATCATTTCCTGGATCCATCACTGTCTTTAAGGTATTTGTTAATCACCCCAATGTAATTAATTGTTGTTGCAAATGTATGTTTTTAAGATTCTCGAAAGATAAAATATGGTAGAGTCATGCTTTCATTATTTTGTAACTTTAATGACTTAATATCTTACTTAAAAATAACTTTTGTTCTTTAATTAATCAAATAAAATATAAAAAATAAATAAAAAATATTATTTTCAAATATGTATGAAGTTATTAAAATTAAATAATTCAAATCCAAATATGGATCAGAAGCACGCCACTTGTTCACCATGTCAACAAGACAACAACCCTTCGTTAGTTCTGTTTGTATTTTGAACATAACCAAAAACATCGTTTATTTTCTCGCCCTAGCCTCATCGGCCTTTTTTCTTTCTACTTTTATCTGCATCTACTTCCTTATTTTTTTTAACAATTTTCACTATCACCTGTTTTTCCCCTTGCAGAAATAAATATTTATATTCTTTGGCAGATGTTCATCAGGTGTTTCACAGGTAAACTCCCTTCCTTTCTCATGAGCTTACTAGAGCCAGTTCTTGCATTTGTTAGGCCCTAGGACGAGAAAATAGATATGGACCATTCAATTTAACAAAATATTAATAAGAATTATTTTTGACATCCCTCATTGTGTGTATATATACCACCCCACGGTCATAACCTATTCACGATTTTCTGATGGTGAATCAGGTCACAACCTTTAAAAAAAATTATTTGCACGGTTATGACCATAGTCATGACGGTAGAAAATTAGTCGTGAGTTGCATCAAGACCCGTAGGTGGTGATGTGGCATAAATTCATAATGGGGTGGCAAGAATTTTTCTCATATTGATTAAAAAAAGTAGTGTATTTATAACACTGCTTAAACATAACCGGTAGAGTCAAAACTTTATCATATAAGCAGGGTCAAGATTGAAAACCATTTAATTCAAAAGAAATTTTTTAATTTATTAGTTTACTCAAATTATACTACGACTGATGTTTTTTCTCTTGTAATATCTTATAAACAGTTTGGCGTGTATCGATCACCCCTTTAATTGGAATTCCACTCATCATTGTTTTATTAATATGTAAATGGCAACGAAGGCATATGTCCATGTATAACAACATTGAAGATTTTCTACGAAATGATAATAACATAATGCCTCTAAGATACTCCTACAAAGACATTAAGAAAATAACAAAAGGATTTAAGATAAAACTAGGAAATGGTGGCTATGGTTCTGTCTTCAAAGGGAAGCTTCGCAGCGGCCGCGTGGTAGCTGTTAAGGTATTGGACAAAGGCAAAGCCAGTGGTCAAGACTTCATAAATGAAGTTGCTACCATTGGTACAATTCACCATGTTAATGTGGTGCAACTCATTGGTTTCTGCATCCAGGGATCAAAGCGTGATCTTATATACGAATTTATGTCAAATGGATCTCTTGAAAAATACATATTTTCTAATGAAGGTGATTCTTGCTTAAGTTGTGAAAAATTGTATTCCATATCTCTTGGAGTTGCTCGTGGTATTGAATATCTTCATAATGGATGCAACATGAAAATTTTGCACTTTGACATCAAGCCTCATAACATCCTTCTTGATGAGAATTTTAATCCGAAAGTTTCTGATTTCGGACTTGCTAGACTCTACCCTGCAGACAAAAGCATTGTGTCTTTGACTGCAGCGAGAGGAACAATAGGATATATGGCTCCTGAGCTCTACTATAGAAATGTTGGGGCAATCTCCTATAAAGCAGATGTCTATAGCTTTGGGATGTTATTGATGGAAATGGCATGTAGGAGGAAGAATCTGAATGCATTGACTGAACATTCTAGTCAAATTTATTTCCCTTTTTGGGTTTATGATCAACTGCAAGATGGAAAGGAAATCACAATTGAAAATGACACAGAGGAGGAGATGAAATTTGCAGTGAAAATGATGCTTGTAGCATTGTGGTGCATACAGACCAGGCCAAACGATCGTCCCTCGATGGAAAAAGTGTTAGAGATGCTTGAAAATGATGAAGACATACAATTACCTTCTAAGCCTTACTTGTATGCACAAGATGCACCATCAAAGGATGATAGAGTGCATATCAGTTCAGGGTCATCATCTGATATATCAATTAGTGATTCCAAGGAGTCAATTTGATCTCTTTTGCCATGGGATGATCTCACACTATCAGCTTCAAGCTTGTAGGCTTAGGTATATGTTGTGTGTTTCAGAAAAGCAACCCTTTTTTTTTTTTTTATCTTGGTTCTATTTGTAAAGGTAAAGTGAAACTAAATGTGCAAGCACTAGAATGTATGACATCTTTGGTATTTCTACTTCCATTTAATTTTTATGTTTGGATGTTAAGGTTTTTTGCTATAGAAACTGTGAAATATGAACCTATCTGATTAATTATTACTATAAGATACTTCGGTTGTACTTTTGCTTAGAATCTTCCATGATCTTTAATTCTTTACCTCTTGACTAAAATATGCATGTGGTCTTTTATTTTTCAATTTCAAATTCATCTTTTACGTTTTTTTTTATCATATTGGTTCCTTGTGTTTTTTTTTTGCTATAAAAAATTGGTCCTTAAGTCATTGTTCATCCTACATGTCAACATCATATTGGTCCATATTTGTAATGTTGGAGAGATAAATGACACGTGTACGTATCTTATTGGTCTACATATCTACATAGCATGAACAATAATTAATGGATCAAATTAATAGCGTGTAAAAAGAAACGTGAGAGACCAATATGATAAAAAAAATATAATTGACTAATTTGAAATTGAAAAATAAGATAAAGAACCAAATACATAATTTAGCCTTACTTTTTTTTTTATGCGTTGCTACACACATCATAGTATAAATTTACAACACATTATCCTATCTCGTTTTCATCTTATTCTTTATTAGATTTACCGCCTTAACAAATTTTGAACATATAATTGTTACTTCATCTTATTCTCACACAAGGTAGAAAAATTAAAGATTTTAAGTAATCTAATAAAACTATGATAATCATGAAATTATTACTTTTTTTAACGAATAATCTTGAATTACTAACTTGTAAGAGTTTAAATGACTCAAAAATAAAATATTTTAGAGAAAATAGATGGTGCATCGACAGCGTAAAGTTTTTTTCCACCATTATCTATTATTCATGCGTTTATGGTGGTTGACTTCTAAATAAAGGTAATACAAACGAATGACGGATAATAAATTGATGATATAAACAACTTTACACCGTCAGTGCACACTCATTAATTTTTATTTAATTAATCAAACATAGGCAGGAGGGTAGTCCTTATTAAATCTATTGCACCATAATTAATCTTACCTACATAATGGGATGAGATGTTTTGTATTATGGGAATCTTTCACGAAAAGATTGATGGCGTGCTCAAAAATATATTGGGGAGGAGACATTGAGAGAAGGAAATTGCATTGGATTAGTAAGGATAATAAAGTTGGCATGTCAAAAAGGGAGAAATATATTATATTCGTTTCTTATTTTATTGGTTTCAATTAAATTAGTTCTTGATATTGTAAAATGAGTCATATTAGTCCCTGTCATTTGTAGTCAACAAATTCAGGACTAACTTGATCAATACTTACAATTTCAATGACTAATTTAATCGATAGTCAAAGGTCAATTTTTTTTTTGCCATAACGAGGTCGTTTTGGCCATTTCGTTAATCCACGTTAAAGATTATTGACGATTATTAACGTTAGGGACTAATGTGACTCACGCTTTAATATTGTAAGAACCAATTTGAAATTTTGAAAATTTCAAAAACTAAATTGATCAATCCTCACAAAGTCAAAAATCAATCACATATTACTCATAAAAAGGAGAGATGAGCTTGGATGGTGAATAATTACTGTTATTAATAAGGCGTTGCTAGCGAAAATATGGTGGAGATTAATCCAAAACATCAACTCACCGGCATCAATTTTGGATGCTAGAAAGGTAACAGACCTAGTTATTCTTGGTCAAGCATCTTCAATTCCAGAATATTATAAAGGATGACTCATTTTGGAAAGAGGTGACAAAACACTATTACAAATTAACATTTTAAGACTGGTTTCATTTTGCATTTGAGATCGATTTCGAATATTTTTAAAGGCAGGGACGGAGGATAATAGGAGCAGTCCCACCTGCTCCTCCTCAAATTTTACACAATATATATACTAATAGCAATAACAACATCATCCATCCATTTGCCTCAGTGGTAATGAACTTTCGTGGTTAGAGGCAAGTTGCATGTTCGAATATTGCCTCTGCCACTTTAAATTTATCATTTTTTCTTTAGAAATATGATGAAAAAATATATGGAAAAAGTAATAGTCACTTCAAGACCAGGTTCGAACCCTTGACTTCATTTCGGTTCCATTGTATTTCAGTCATGACATAATTTATTGAGATCTCTTTGTTTTCACACTTTTCAGGTACCTAAGTTTCTTCTTGAACTGAACTATTAATTATGTCTAAGGACTCTTCAAGAGTCTTTACATCCTCGAATTGACCATCTTATTTCTTTGCTCCTTTTCTTTTTCGAGGATTTTTGTAATTTTTATTTATTTATTTTGGAACCTATGGATCTGTCATGCTTCAAGCATGTCTCATACTCATTTGCAATTTTAATTTGTCCAAGAAGGACATCAATTTCATTGGAGTATTAGCAGCTGGAATATGTGACTTAGTCACTCTTTTTAGGTCAATAAATGCATCTGGCAATTGGTTATCTAAATTTTGCAAATGAATTATATTTTGAACTTAAGTTCAAATTGTTTTGTTCGAAATCAAGATAATATAACGATAACTCTTTTCAAATAATTTCTTTTTCCAACTGCTTATTTTCTCACCCTAATGTTGGGAAAACAAATTCATCAAAACGATGATCGAAAATCGATCCATGAACGACTCTCTTGTTGTTGGTTTGAGTTATTTTATCATGGATGAAGATTCATATCCAACATATATTCTCAACCTTCTTTGAGATCCCATCTTAGTGCGTTGTGGTGAAAAATATACTGCACATCCAAAAGTTCTTCGATGAGAAATATTAGGTTTCTGACCAAAAACCATATGTAAAAGGAGAAATTCATGATAATTTTAGTGGCTTGATGCGAATCAGTGTCATACATGTTCCCAATTAGTAATGGCAATAGATATACAATAGTTAATAACTAAATTTTGGTTGATACAATTGCATAAGTAATTTCGCAAACTTTTGGTTGCGAATTGTCAATGAAGAATCATGTGACCATCCAGTTGATGCATCAATTAAAAATATAAAATACTTAAATGATTCACATGATGAAAGTAATGACACATAAATATCACCTTGTATTCATTCCAGATTCTGTTGGTTTTGGCCTCAAAATCTCGAGAGGAGGGGTGAATCGAGTTTTATTAATGTATTGTAAAAACCTTTACAAATTAAAAAATTGTTTTGAGACGGAGATATTAAGCGTTTGAAACAGATCGCGAAAACGATAGATAAAATAATTCGAGTAGCGCGGAAACGTAAAAATTGAAATAAGCGGGAATAAAAAGAGATAGGGATAGAAAAGCTTGCACCGGTGAATTTTATACTGGTTCAGCCTTCCCGTCGAAAGGCCTAGTCCAGTCCCCAAGCGACCCGCCTGAGAGTTCTTATAACCAGCAATAGAGCCGCACCCTATTACAACCAAGAGCACCCCGCACACTACTAGGAACCTCCGTTCGCTAGGGGCCTCAATCACACAGCAGGGTTCCTCACCCTACGAACGCCTCAACGTTCAACTACGGGATTCTCTCCCTACCACTAAGATTTAGAACAGATGATGAGAGTGATTACAACAAGTATATCGTGTTCTCAATAACACATATTCTACAATAAGCTCTTATGATAAAGAAGTACTTTCTCTTTAGGAGATACTAAGCCAACAAGGTTTTTGGTTCTTCAAAAGAATGAACATGAAAACCAGAAGATTAGAGAAGGAAGAAGAGAGAAAACGTGATGATGAATGAAATGAATGATTGGAAAAACTTTTTCTGAATGTTGGAGTGAAATCCTTTTTAAAATAGAAAAACCTTTTAGAATAATAAAAAAAAGATTTAGAATAAGTAAAACAAAATCAAAACAAAATAAAATAAGATTTGAAATAAGTTTTAAAATCAAAACTAAATCAAAATGATTTACGAAATAAAATAATAAAGATTTGATTCTTAAAACTAAAAAGGAAATAATTCAAATTTAAAATCATTTTCGAATTTTATAAAATAAATCAGAATCTTTTATATAAAAACAAATCAGGAAATAATAAAAATGATTCTGACACGTTTTTCAATAAAACTTGAAGTAATCGATTACTTTCTGAAGGTAACGATTATTCCTTCAAAAATAGAAATTCTTAAATTCATTTGAAAACCATGTAATCGATTAGACCAATAATAGTTAATCGATTACACCACTCATGTTCAATGTATGATGCAACTCATTTAATCGATTACACTTAAACAATAATCGATTACCGAGCCTCTGATATGCATATGATGCAACATCATGTAATCGATTACTACAGAGTTTGTAATCGATTACTAAGTCTCTGAAAAATATATGATGCAACAATTATAATTGTAGTGTTCCATTGTTAGGATACACCACATGTGTGTTTGGGGTTGTTGCAGCTGACGAGGGTGACCCCGGTCCTACGTACCCCCAGTGATAAGGGGATCAAGCCACACGTAGTTCTTGAGAGGAGGGATGAGAGAACATACCTGAAACCCTAGCTGTGATGAGCTATTTATAGGGTTTGGAGGAGGCTGATATGGGCCGTTTGGGCCCTGTATCAGAGTTGTGCTGAACCAGGATTCTGTGAGATAATATCAGAGGATTATGCTCTTAGAATCTGGTTAGGATCAGCAAAAGATCTCATGTCTAGGATGTTGCGAGAATCTAGGAGAGATATGCGGAAGGGATAAGAAGGCTCGGTGGGCCTGACCTTATCCGCGAGTCGACGATATGTCTCGGTCCTAGAGTCCCGAGCCTGATGGATTTGGGACCGATCGTAAGGCTCAGATCCATCAAGTCCGAGCCTGGCCCTTTGGTATGCTCGGAGTCCATGAGTCCGAGCGAAGGACTCTCATGATAAGTAAACCGAGCAAAGTGCCCATAGGGGAATCCTTTGGTAAGACTCGGGTCCGTATATGGTCGGCAGACCCTACAAGCCCCTCAGCTCGTAAGACTTTGGAAGTCTGTGGCGAGGTAACAAGTGGATAGGGTTAACCTTTAGCATGTCTTGTGACAACTGTTTCCAGCCTTAACCATATAGCTTGTTCGAGGTGACGTTTTAGGTTCTTTAGGTACGATACGTGCCCAAAAAGGATGTCGAACGTATCAAAATGTAACTCCAATAACTGCCACGTCTTTCCCTGTGGGTGGCTGAGTGGGTTAAGGGCCTTTGGCCCAACCGGTACATCGCGGAAGGAGGGAAGTTGAGGGGTTTTGAAGGAGGCCGAAGAGGATGCCACAGCTCTGCGGGAGGCTGCAGAGAAGGCTCGGAAAGCCGAGGAGGATGCCGCAGTGGCTCGAGAGCAACTCGAGGATACCAAAGATGAGGCCGCCGGACTCCGAGCATCTCTAGACAAAATGAGAGCGAAAGCTCTTAAGCACAAAAGGGCAGCCAAAGAGAATTTTTATAACTGGGATCACGCAGTTGAAGACTCTTTCCTCAATACCGTCGAGCAGCTTCGCATCCTGAATCCTGGCGGAGATCTCGGAATGAGTTCGGCGTACGGTCGGTTAAGATGGGGGTAGGTCGGACCGGAGTCCGGTCTACGACATAAGCCCCCCAGCTCGGGAAGAGTCATAGAGACTCTGTGCCGAGTTTAGAGCCCTTTTGGGTCGATCAGACGTTCTTTTCCGAGGCTTGGTGGTGACGTAAAAGAATGTTCGCAGCCGAGGTCTTTTACTCGGAAGAGTATCGCGATTTTGAGATTCATACACCTCTCTCATCGGGGTGTGTTAAAAGTAATATCATGAATTGGATCGTAACGTCTACGGGGGATGCTGTCGGAATGACTGCCTTGGCCGAGGTGCATTCCTCGATCCTGCGACGTATTTGGCCGATGGCCAAGTTATCGAGGTAGCAATCCCCGTTTTCACTTGTAGCCACGCCGATCTGGTCGGCCAACCGAGATCGTAGGCAAGTGCGTCGGGACGTGATCCGATATAGAGTAGATTTACCCTTTTGCTTTTCAACTTGATGTATTTGCCCCAATAGATGGGTTTGAACCTCTTGTTGTAACCAATTTTGAATATTTATAATATCCGCTATCATTTTGTGCTTCTTTTTGTTCTTTTTGTTATGAATTCAAGTGTTAAGATCTCGGAACTCTAGCACTTTAGCCGAGGTGGGTTCCTCTATCCGCGATGTATAAAATGATTTTAAGATAATGATCACATTTGAATCGGGAATCTTTTAAAGTACTTGACGAGTTATAAGCTCTTGTTCGAGCTGTTTATAATCGTTCGCGTCATAAACGGTGGCTAATCGGTTATGAGGAAAAGTACGTAAATACAATGAATTCAGAAACAGAACTTTTATTTAATTGAAGCAGTAAATACAATGGGTTTGCGGATTTAGACCTGTGGTCGGCTTGTGCATGTTTTCGGATGATAGGAATCCTGACTTGGGTTATGCGTGAAACACTCGAATCATTTTTGGCCATCGTGCTCGGGCTATCGCGCCTGGTAGTTCCGACCATCAAATTTGTACCTTTACATGATGTATAAAAACAACTATTAGAATATCAAGTAGTAAATGATATGTAATGACATTAATAGCGAAGTATGAGCTGTTTCACTGTTAATTATGAGTATTATCTAAGATAATATAATGTTGTGCAGTAAGTGATTCAGTAATAATGAATGTGAGGCTTAAATCATGCAATGTAAATGACATAAATGAGATAATGAGAAAGATCTTTCTCTGTTAGTCTTTATGGGACTATTTTTGAATTTTGATACGTTCGGCATCCTTTTTGGCATGAACATTGATATTCTCGGCGTCATTTTGGCATAGAGACCTTTCTTCTTCTATTGCTAGAACGTGTGCTCGTTTGGTATTCTTCATCTTCTTCCTACCAAAGACCCTGTATGCCGCTATGGGTGAACCATTGTATAGCGCCCTTGTGAGCAATGCTGGGATCTCGAGAAGAGATGTTGACGGGGATCGTCGTTTGGCTTTTAGTGACCATGAGAGGCAAGGGTGTCGTGGTAGAAGGGACCGATCAATTCGAGGATGTCATTGGTCGTAGCCTGATATTCTACTGCGGGTGTAGGGATCTGGTAGGAAACCGGTGGAGAAGTGGTGACAATCGTGTAATGAATCCGAAGGGAGAAGGCTAGTATTTAGTATCCTCTCCGTCAACTGATTTCGAACATGTTGAGGTGCTCCCAACACTCAGAAGAGTTGTTTGCCCATTGATGAAAACCTTGAAATGGATTGTTTACCCATATTTGTACCTCGTATATGTATACAAAATTAATAATTAGTAATCGCCATTTGAACTGACAGTGTATAATAACTAAATTGCAATAATGAGAATTATTGGCAAGTTTACAGAATAGAATATTGGTATGTAAATAGTATGATTCTAAAAATATCACACGCAATAATAATTGTAATGACAATAATTAAATATCGTGCAACCATACAGGATTGCCCATGAAAAGATGCATGATTTCAGGTATATCACGCGCAATAATTGATAACATACGCAATCACGTCAGAGCATTTAATGACAACAAATCAAATGATGAAAGCGTCAAATCATGGAAAACGACAATGTACAATTGCCGGAAACTGCCTTATGTCATTCAAAAGATAATGTATATCAAATATTATTATCCTATCACAACGGGGAAGATAGACATTTAAAAACATTCAGCAGCAAAGAAATTTGGCCAACAATATGCCACGCCACGTATCAGCATGTATACAAAAAATCATAATTAGGGAATATCAAATAATTAGTAACATGTAATGAAATTATAAGGAATAAGCATTAAAAGCACATGTCAAAAGTACTGCATCAGGTAAATTAATATTAGCATGTGTGCGAAGTAATCACGTAAAATGCCAAGTAAATAGGAAAGTAATATAGGAACGAGAATTCCTTCCCTGATTCACTGTGGTGAGGAATGTTGGATCGAAGGTTGTTGGATTGAAGTCTTCGGTTAATCCTTTCCAAACGAGCTTCATCGAGCGATTGACCCATAATAGGAGACTCAAGTAGGGAACAGGGCGAAAGGTTTCTGCAATTGTCTTATACATCCGAGGAGAGAGGAGTAGTGTGTGGTTCGCGACATTCTGGATGTATGAGGTACCAAAAAAGGGGACGCTGTCGAAGGTCCGCGCACAGTTGTCACATGTATCCGGAGCGTGGAACCGAGCACAGGGTACTCTATACTCGAACATGAGCTCAAAGAGGGAAACTTGGCGTGGGGTCCTTGTCGTTATCACCATGTTTCAAATAGAGTAATAATATTCAGAAAATAATTTTCCCATTGACGAGAATTTCGAAATGGGTTGTTCAGTAGCTCGGACACCTTTGTTAAGCTTGTTCGTTTGGGCCTATGTTAGATAAGTCCGTAAAACTTTCTTTCTTTTTTTTTTTTGGGTTATTGAACCTTTCCTTTTGATATTTTTTTTTGATATTTTTGTAAATTGGGCCTGTTGGCCCTGCTTCATTTGGGAACCCTAAGGTTCACTCTTCTTCCTCATGGAGGTGGCGACAACAACCCTACGGTCCCCTCCTTCAACCTGAACATGCCGGCTGCAACAGGCCAAGACCACCATGGTGCGGCGAAAAGAAGGAGGATCACCGTCGTGATGGATATGGTGGCGATGACGGTGCCACAGGGGACGGCGAGAACGGCGAGGCTCACCGGTTACGGTGTCGATGGAGGCATGGCGGTGCTGGAACGGCGACAGGCATCGTCGATAATGGACGCGATGAACGGTGGGAGTGAAATCAGTTCAACATCAATCTGGACCGAAACGCCATAAATTTTTTCTTCTTTTTGTTGCCATCAGATCCATGACGATGGTGGCTTCGTTCCTGTCGGCATGAGTTCGAGGGCACCGTGGAAGAGGAGACCGGTTGCGTGCCCGACCGTGGTTGGTGAGGCCACCGTGGAAGAGAAGACCGGTGGTTCGGTGTCGTCATCGTTAACGAAGTCGCGGTGCTCTCTTCGCGATGCTTGTTGTTCTGCCTTGGATAGTGGCGGTGAGTGGAAGAGAATGGAGGCGGTGGGGGTAGAAGACGGATCGTGGTGCACCGCCGTTCAGTGTCCCCGCAGCAGCCATGGAAGGGTTTTACAGCATCACCCCTTGGCTATGGTGCCGCAACATGGCCTCTTCATCCAGAGCAGTAGCAACACCTCGTTGCTTTTTTTTTTAATTTTTTTGAATTGTGGATGGGAATTAAAGTTTATCGTCCTCACAGACGGCATCAATGTAGTGTTCCATTGTTAGGATACACCACGATGTGTGTTTGGGGTTGTTGCAGCTGACGAGGGTGACCCCGGTCCTACGTACCCCCAGTGATAAGGGGATCAAGCCACACGTAGTTCTTGAGAGTAGGGATGAGAGAACATACCTGAAACCCTAGCTGTGATGAGCTATTTATAGGGTTTGGAGGAGGCTGATATGGGCCGTTTGGGCCCTGTATCAGAGTTGTGCTGAACCAGGATTCTGTGAAATAATATCAGAGGATTATGCTCTTAGAATCTGGTTAGGATCAGCAGAAGATCTCATGTCTAGGCTGTTGCGAGAATCTAGGAGAGATATGCGGAAGGGATAAGAAGGCTCGGTGGGCCTGACCTTATCCGCGAGTCGACGATATGTCTCGGTCCTAGAGTCCCGAGCCTGATGGATTTGGGACCGATCGTAAGGCTCGAATCCATCAAGTCCGAGCCTGGCCCTTTGGTATGCTCGGAGTCCATGAGTCCGAGCGAAGGACTCTCATGATAAGTAAACCGAGCAAAGTGCCCATAGGGGAATCCTTTGGTAAGACTCGGGTCCGTATATGGTCGGCAGACCCTACAATAATCGATTACTTGAGCCAGGTAATCGATTACTCCCATAAGAAAGTAATTGATTAACAAGATTCATTTAATCGATTACAACCTTTCTGATTTTTCTATGATGCAACAAAGTTAATCAATTATCTTGAGCAGGTAATCGATTACTCTCTCTTGCATACATAAAAATATACAGAGTTTTGTAACATCAAGTATTTTCACAAAGATTAATGCAGAAAACACTTTTTCATGAAAAACACATTTTTCTTCTTCTCTCTTTAAAATGAAAAACTTATTGGCTTTTGTAATCTCTTAAAGAAAATAGAACTCCATTACCTTACAACTGATCTAAGGAGAAGGTTTCTAATCTATGCCTTGCTTGAGTCTTCAATCTTGGATATGAAGAGAACTTGTGAGATTGATCTTGAGTTGGCTTGTTATCATCAAAACAACATCTTGAATAATACTTGAAGTTCATAAGAAAGTTTGGAGCATGTCGTTCAACTAGCTTGACTTCCAACACTCCCCCTTTTTGATGATGACAAACAACGATTCTGATATGCTCTGTACTATCTGCATCACTAGTGTTATACAAGCAAAAATACACACACACACACACACACACACACACACATATATATATATATAACAATAACCTTCCTTAGAACAAAAAAACAAAGAATAACAATTCATATCATCTCCCCCTGTATAGATGCATAAATAACATATATCACTTCAGAAAAAATTTGCATCTTCAGAGTATCTCTCAACCTGTATGTATTAATCAAAATATCAGAATATCTCTCCCTATTTTGTAATCATCAAAAAGATGTGCTATCTCCCCCTGAAACACTGAGAAGACGCATCAATAATAACAAGAGAGATAAACATAATCACATACTCAAAAGAGGTGAGAGGCAGAAGTTAAACCAATTTCTCTACGAATGAAAAAGAAATTTTCTTTTGAAAGCGGTTTCGTAAAGATATCAGCTAACTGCCGCGAAGTATCAACATACTCAATAATACAATCACCCTTTTGAATATGATCACGTATAAAATGATGTCGAATCTCTATATGCTTAGTACGAGAATGTTGCACTGGGTTTTTGGTGATACTAATAGCGCTGGTATTATCACATTTTATAGGAATGTGATCTAGACTTACACCGAAGTCTAAGAGTTTCTGTTTCAACCATAAGATTTGCGCACAACAGCTACCAGCGGCGACATATTCAGCCTCAGTTGTAGATAGGGCTACACTAGACTGTTTCTTGCTAGCCCATGATACCAAAGAATTGCCAAGAAGATGACAAGTGCCGCTAGTGCTTTTTCTATCTACTTTGCACCCAGCAAAGTCAGAATCAGAATACCCAACAAGATTACACGAAGAACCTTTGGGGTACCATAAACCCATGTCAGTTGTGCCAGACAGATATTTCATTATACGTTTGGCAGCAACCATGTGCTTTTCTTTTGGATTCGATTGAAAATGAGCACAAAGACACACACTAAACATTATATCCGGCCTACTTGTCGTTAAATAGAGAAGGGATCCGATTATACCTCGATATTTAGTAATTTCTACGGATTTACCTCCTTCATCTTTGTCCAAATAGCAAGATGTGCTTATAGGTGTTGTTACTGCCTTGGCCTTATCCATGCCAAATCGTTTCAAAAGTTCCTTGCAGTACTTTGTTTGGCTAATGAAAATCTCATCCTTTGCTTGTTTTATTTGCAATCCCAGGAAAAAGTTCAGCTCGCCCATCATAGACATCTCGAACTCTTCCTGCATCATACTCGAAAAATCCTTGCAAAGGGTTTCATTAGTAGCACCGAAGATAATATCATCTACATAAATTTGAACTAAAAGAATGTCCTTTCCTTTCTTTTTAAAAAAAGTGTGTTATCAACCTTCCCTCTTTCAAAATTATTTTCTAATAAAAATTTGCTAAGACGGTCATACCACGCTCTAGGAGCTTGTTTGAGTCCGTACAAAGCCTTTTTCAATTTAAAAATATAATCCTGGTGTTCATAACTTTCAAAGCCGGGAGGTTGACACACATAAACTTCTTCATTTATAAAACCATTAAGAAAGGCACTCTTTACGTCCATTTGATATAATTTAAAATCTAAAATGCATGCAAAAGCTAAAAGCAGTCTAATGGCTTCTAACCTAGCAACAGGGGCAAATGTTTCCTCATAATCTATCCCCTCTTCCTGGTTGTAACCTTGTGCAACTAACCTAGCTTTGTTTCGAACAATTAAACCAGCCTCATCGAGTTTATTTTTATAAATCCACTTAGTTCCAATAATCGGATGAGACTCAGGCCTAGGAACAAGTTCCCACACCTGATTTCTTTCGAACTGGTTTAATTCCTCTTGCATTACCAAATGCCAATGCTCATCAAGCGTAGCCTCAGAAATATTCTTTGGTTCCACTTGAGAAACAAATGCAAAGAAGTTACATAGATTGCTAATAGAATTGCGAGTACTTACACCTTTTGTGATGTCACCTATGATTTGATCAATGGGATGGTGCCTCGATGTTCTCCATTCCTTAGGCAAATCAGCGTTGAGCTCCATGGATTGTTCTTGATTTTTCTCCTCAATTGATTCAACTGATTTTTCATTGCTTTCGGAATGTTCCTTTCCTTTAGAATTTTGCTCCTCATCCTCATCAATGAATAAATCTCCAAGAATACCTGAAATGTCATTAACAGATACCTTTTCCAACTTTCTGGGATCAGATTCGTCAAATGATACATGAATAAATTCTTCAATAGTATTACGAGATTTATTGTAAATCCTATATGCTTTGCTCGAAACAGAATATCCAAGGAATATGTCATCATCAGCTCTAGCCTCAAAACTTCCTAGATTTTCTCTACCATTATTATGCACAAAACATTTACATCCAAAAACACGAAAATGAGAAATATTTGGTTTTCTCCCCTTGTACAGCTCATAGGGGGTTTTCTTTAAAATAGGCCTTATTAAAACACGGTTCATAACATAGCAAGTTGTACTCACTGCATCGGCCCAAAAATATGCAGGCAAATTCATGTCATTAAGCATTGTTCTTGAAAGCTCTTTTAATGAACGATTTTTCCTCTCCACAACCCCGTTTTGCTCAGGAGTTCTTGGAGCTGAAAAATAATGCTTAATTCCATGTTTTTCGCAAAATTTTCCAAAAAGATGATTTTCAAATTCTCCACCATGATCAGTTTTAATGGATGCAATGCTCAAATGCAATTGGTTTTGAATAATCTTGGCTAGCTTTTTGAATTCATGAAATGCGTCATTTTTATGAGTAATAAAAAGCGTCCATGTATACCTAGAATAGTCATCCACAACAACTAAACAATAATAGTTTCCACCAAAGCTTTTTGTTTGACACGGTCCAAAAAGATCCATATGTAAAAGTTCCAAGGGCCTTTGAGTTGAAACAAGATTTTTAGAAGGAAAAGTTGTCCTTGTCAGTTTTGATTTAGAACAAGGATCACATTTTTCAGAAATAGAAAAATTTTGCTTTGGCAGACCAACTACTAAGTTTTTAGAAGAAATTTTATTTAAATGAGCCATGTGGATGTGACCTATTCTACGATGCCATAGCCACGATTCATCCTCTTTACTTAATAAACATTTCGCATCATTTGAGGGTATTGAGTTAAAATCAATAACATAAACATTGTTTATCCTGTGAGCAATTAGCTTAATAAGATTATCAATTTTACCCTCGATAATACATCTATCAGAATCAAAAATAACCGTATTGCCCTTATCACACAACTGACTAATCCTTAGCAGATTGTGTTTTAGGCCCTCAACATGTAAGACATTTTCAATACAAGGGTTAGGAGGTGTACCAATTTTACCGACTCCGAAAATCTTTCCTTGATTGTTATCTCTGAAAGTCACATGTCCTTGGTCCTTTGGCACGAGATGCGAGAATTTAGATTTATCTCCAGTCATATGTTTTGAGCATCCGCGGTCCAAGTACCACCACGATTTTCTTTCTTCCGAAGTAACCTACAAGCAAAGAGTTCAAGGTTTCTTTTTAGGTACCCATATCTTTTTGGGTCCTTGAGCGTTAGTATAGCCATAGTTTAAATCATGTCACCTTCTAGTTTCATTGTTTGGTTTAACAAACTTCACTTTTCGGTGTATGCATTCATGTGCACCATGACCCTTTTTACCACAAATATGACAAATAATTAAAGGTTTCTTATGATTGCTAGCAGGGACAAAAATGGTACTTAATTTCTTTTGATGCCTACCGGGTTGATATCTTAAACCCGCTCTATTAAAGAAACATTTTTGTCTCCCTAGCATTAAATTTAAAGTATTTCTACCTTTCGTAAATTTTGAAAGGGTTTCTTTCAAATCCTCAACTTCTTTAACAAGGTCCTTGCAGAATTTACAAGAAGAAGAACTAGCTTTAAATTTAACGTCATTACTCGAGGTGTTTGAAGAATTTTTCAAAGTCAAATTCAGCTCCTTATTTTGATTTTTCAAAAATTCATTTTCTTTAATAAGGTTTTTATTCTTTTCTAACAGAGAAGCTGAATTTTTCTTTTCTATAGAAACCAATAAGGATAACCTCATCGATTCCTCATGCAATTCTTCAAAGGCTTCTTGTAATTCATCATAAGAAAAATTTAGTTCAAAAGTTACCTCATCTCCGTGAGCAATTAAGCATATGTTGGCGGTCTCCTCTTGTTCGTCTGAATTCTCATCCGAAATTCCTTCATTGTCTAGCCATGCCAAATATGCTTGCTTCCCTTTCTTTGAATTTGAGGTGCCTTTTTCTGAATTCTCTTTCTTTTTCAGCTGATAGTAGTCTGTTCTGATGTGACCAGGATTACCACACTCATGGCATGTAATGGTTGAGCCTCCACTCTTGTTGTTGTCTCTTCTATTGAAATTTTTCTTTCTCAGAAATTTCCCGAACTTTTTGACCAATAGACCCATGTGTTCATCATTTAACAATTCTTTGTCCGAGTCACTTTCTGTTGCTGGTGCTTCAGCCTTGAAAGCCAAACTTTTGACCTTCTTGTTCTCTTCTTCGTGTTGAGCCAATCTTTTTAATTCACTTTCGTGCTCTTGTAACTTCCCAAAGAGAGTTGACAGCGTCATAGTTGAAAGGTTTCTTGATTCAGCAATCGCCGTCACTTTGGGTTGCCATTCTCTTCCCAAACACCTTAAAACTTTGTTGATGAGATCCTCATTGGTGAATTTCTTCCCCAATGTCGTCAGCTGATTTACAATCATTGTGAAGTGTTTTTGGATCTCTTGAATCGATTCTCCATCTTTCATTCTGAATAACTCATATTCACCAGTCAGCGTGTTGATTCTCGATCTCTTCACTTCAATCGTACCTTCAAGCGTGACTTCCAGCGTATCCCACATTTGTTGTGTTGTCTCGCATGTTGATATCCTGAAAAACTCATCATAGCTCAAAGCAGATGTTATAATATTTTTCGCTTTCAGGTCGTACTGGACTCTACGTTCCTCCTCCTCCGTCCACTCAGCCATAGGCTTTTCGACGGTATTACCATTAACCACATAGGTAGGAACATAGGGACCATTTACAACGGCATCCCAAACTTTTAATCTGACTCCTTGAATAAAGATTTTCATATAGGCTTTCCAATACGCGTACCCTACCCCATCAAACATGGGAGGACGGTTAATAGAACTCCCTTCACCACCAAACAGAGAGTTTGAAGCCATACTCTTGAGACAGTTAAGTCCTAAGACAAGAGACTAGCTATGATGCCAATTGTTGGTTTTGGCCTCAAAATCTCGAGAGGGGGGTGAATCGAGTTTTATTAATGTATTGTAAAAACCTTTACAAATTAAAAAATAATTGTTTTGAGACGGAGAGATTAAGCGTTTGAAACGGATCGCGAAAACGATAGATAAAATAATAAAAGTAGCGCGGAAACGTAAAAATTGAAATAAGCGGAAATAAAAAGAGATAGGGATAGAAAAGCTTGCACCGGTGAATTTTATACTGGTTCAGCCTTCCCGTCGAAAGGCCTAGTCCAGTCCCCAAGTGACCTGCCTGAGAGTTCTTATAACCAGCAATAGAGTCGCACCCTATTACAACCAAGAGCACCCCGCGCACTACTAGGAACCTCCGTTCGCTAGGGGCCTCAATCACACAGCAGGGTTCCTCACCCTACGAACGCCTCAACGTTCAACTACGGGATTCTCTCTGTACCACTAAGGTTTAGAACAGATGATGAGAGTGATTACAACAAGTATATCGTGTTCTCAATAACACAGATTCTACAATAAGCTCTTATGATAAAGAAGTACTTTCTCTTTAGGAGATACTAAACCAACAAGGTTTTTGGTTCTTCAAAAGAATGAACGTGAAAACCAGAAGATTAGAGAAGGAAGAAGAGAGAAAACGTGATGATGAATGAAATGAATGATTGGAAAAACTTTTTCTGAATGTTGAAGTGAAATCCTTTTTAAAATAGAAAAACCTTTTAGAATAATAAAAAAAAGATTTAGAATAAGTAAAACAAAATCAAAACAAAATAAAATAAGATTTGAAATAAATTTTAAAATCAAAACTAAATCAAAATGATTTACGAAATAAAATAATAAAGATTTGATTCTTAAAACTAAAAAGGAAATAATTCAAATTTAAAATTATTTTCGAATTTTATAAAATAAATCAGAATTTTTATATAAAAACAAATCAGGAAATAATCAAAATGAGTCTGACACGTTTTTCAATAAAACTTGAAGTAATCGATTACTTTCTGAAGGTAATTGATTATTTCTTCAAAAATAGAAATTCTTAAATTCATTTGAAAACCATGTAATCGATTAGACCAATAATAGTTAATCGATTACACCACTCCTGTTCATTGTATGATGCAACTCATTTAATCGATTACACTTTAACAATAATCGATTACTGAGCCTCTGATATGCATATGATGCAACATCATGTAATCAATTACTACATAGCTTGTAATCGATTACTAAGCCTCTGAAAAATATATGATGCAACTATTATAATCGATTACTTGAGCCAGGTAATCGATTACTCCCATAAGAAAGTAATTGATTAACAAGATTCATTTAATCGATTACAACCTTTCTGATTTTTCTATGATGCAACAAAGTTAATCGATTATCTTGAGCAGGTAATCGATTACTCTCTTGCATACATAAAAATATACAAAGTTTTGTAACATCAAGTATTTTCACAAAGATTAATGCAGAAAACACTTTTTCATGAAAAACACATTTTTCTTCTTCTCTCTTTAAAATGAAAAACTTATTGGTTTTTGTAAACTCTTAAAGAAAATAGAACTCCATTACCTTACAACTGATCTAAGGAGAATGTTTCTAATCTATGCATTGCTTGAGTCTTCAATCTTGGATATGAAGAGAACTTGTGAGCTTGATCTTGAGTTGGCTTGTTATCATCAAAACAACATCTTGAATTATACTTAAAGTCCATAAGAAAGTTTGAAGCATGTCTTCCAACTAGCTTGACTTCCAATAGATTCAATCCAAATTTTATGGTGATGGCCAAATAAACTTTCTTTGGGAACAATTATTAGCACATTGAGATAATCACATTGAAGAAACTTCGGGTTCTTCGTCGGTTGTCAACATAAGTTTTAATTATTTTTTTTCAGCATCATATAGTTGATCCGGGATGGTCTAACCGGTCAAGCCAAACAAATAAAAATAATATTATAATTTATAAACTTCTAGTTTATAAACTTAAATTTTCCAATATCTCTGGATAACAACTCTTTTAGAGCTCTAAATTATTATCGTACACGAATTTTGATAAAATATACTAAACTATTTTGAAAATAAAATTTTACATATACCTTTGAAACTTGGTATATTTATTCGGTGATCCACTACATTATAACACATTGCTAATCCCAATAAAAAGTATTAGGATGTGCTATTTTAAACTTTTTTTATATCAGTAAAATTTTGTTATAAAAATATATTATGTATACATGTGATCAATTATTGACGTGGTTCGTACATTCCAATCTAATTATTTCAATAATGACAAAAAAAATAAAAAATTAATAAATTTCTCACAAAAGAACCACATTTTTCTTCAATAACTAATTGCACAAGTATATCCATAATTATATTGGCAAATTATTCTCTTCATCATAATGGCAGTAATCATTTTCAATAAAAAAAATATTAGAATTTTTTTCATCACTAATATTTTTAAAACATTCCAATAAAGAAGCACATAAATTTCATGTTGTGAGATTATCGCATTCTTATAATTCCATATTGAAAAACAAAACGACAAGGCACATGTACTCATTTAGGATAAATTTCTCCACTTATGCATATTCTTAATATGACAATAGCTATAAAAATTTTGTAACTAACTTCGGAAAATGTACTACTCAACATGTGTGTAGAGCCAAGAAAATAGAAGCCGACATAAGATATGAGTCAACTTGGTGAAGCATAATCTTCCTTATATAACTTTTAAAACAACTCATAAGGAGATCATTAGGGAACAATAACAAAAAATTATATCAAATAAATATCTACTTTAATGTCAAATTGTTAATGATAAAATATATAAATCATATTAATTTACTTCATGAAAAACATTAATATTTTCATGTTTCAACATAACGTTCAATAATAATTGACAAGAAACACAATTAAATATATAAGGCAAAATAAAGAAATTTTTTTCTTAAAGTAAAATCATACTTGTTTGACTGTTTTTGCATCATAAAAATAAACGTGCTAACATTTAAAACCAATAATTTATGGCACATTAGTAATATCATTGATACATCAAATAATAATTATCACTACCAAAAAATATTTGTATTAAAATTAGAACTTTCGATATAATTGTGAAATTATCCAATTTAATAAAATGATATCACATATTGATTTCATCAATAAAGGCACAATAACCCAGTGACTGGTGCGATTGAAATGGCCCGTGGGATCCCGAGTACGACACTCAGTCAAAACAACATTTTTTTTAATAAAAATTTTATTAGTTCAATAAGACAATCAACCCAAATGGTTGGAGTTGCACAATGATGAGTGTTAGTATGGGTTCAAATTCCATCCGAGACAAATTTTGTTATTTATTTATTTATTTATTTTTTCAATCATTCTCTGGAAAATATATAAAATGGAATGCAAGGGTCACTCTTGAACCCATGACTTGCCATAATTGTCGCTACCAATATGCCAACTGCTTGACATTAATTTGAAATGCAAACATAATATGTATATGTATATGTATATATATATATATATATATATATACATACCACGGTGACTGCAGAATTATAAATTGCTTCTGCCTTGTTTAGGACCCATTGCTCATTGCACATGTTCGTTTTCTCATTATTGTCGTATTAATTTATTTGTCATTTCAATTTAGAAACAACCTCACAGTTGGATTTGTATTGGGATTCAACGACATCAGAGTCTCCATCACCGCCAGCAATCAAACTTTATAAAGCAAAAGGTATACCAAATAAAATATTTGCAGTTTGTTTCAATATTTTGGTGTTTTTTTTTTCCAGAACTCTAAAATCTGCTTCGGTATGCATTGACTCCTTTTTTTTTTAAAGTTCTTCATGAACCTCTTTTTTTTTAATGAACATCATAAATGGTTTAATTCCCAAAAACTTGCATTTCTTATCAAATGTGTAGCACAGTAATAGCATGGTGTATTGGTTATAGAGTCAGCCCAAAACCGGCTAATGTTGTGCACACCACAAAAATGTGCAACGCCAGCCAATGCCACATTCCACTCGAGTTGTTTTTTTTTTCAACAGTGGTGGTTGTCGTTGTGCAAACAATATATATATATATATATATATATATATATATATATATGATGTTTAGATCCTTCTAGTACTACGGCTATTTTTTTCTTCATAACTATACATACAATCAAAACTTTTTATGTTTACATCTTTATTTTCAAATCTATTTCGGTTTGCCTATTTCTTTCCTTTTTTTTTAAATGTAGATTCGCTTGCCTTTTTTTAGATACTTCGGGATCAATATATTATATATCAAAAAAAGATTAAATAAATAAATAAATAAAACATTAATAGTATTAAAGTTTACCTTGCTTCAATACCCTTTGATGTATTAGCTTCAACACACCTTTTGGAATAAAGAACGATCGTGCTCATAACGTGTTATGAATTAATGAAAATAAGAAGACATAAGAGATTGAATGAGAAGAGAGAAGGAGGGAGAAATTGTATTTCACTTATTGGGACAAAGTTTACAATACATATGAGTCATATTATATAGGAAAAGATGAAACTCTATCATGAATTTGTTTGATAAACATAAAGTAGGGATAAACTCAAACTATGATAGAGTCATCCACTTATTAGATAAATACAAATTGTTCATAACAACTAATGTATATTTTCATAACCTACACTTTTTAGGATTTACTCACACTCTATTTTTTTCTTTCATTATTAAAATCAAAATTAATTTTTAAAAATTTATATAACGCTTTATTATGTAAATATTACTGGAGTTATATTTTCAACTGCGAAAAGCTTTATTTATAATAGAGCTGCTGGTGCACGTGTTACACGTCTGCACCGTCCAGCCGAAAGCAAGCAAAGAAAAGAAGAAAGGGATAGCCACAGAGAGCAGAGCAAACATTTTTCTTGGTGGACTCCACAAATACAATACTGAAAGCTTAAACAGATCTAACAACTCATAATTCAAAAGTTGAATAAAAATAGCCATCAATCCATCATGCACACGTGCATTTATGCATACTATTTTTTTATTTTTTTATTTTTTTACAACTTTTCTTTCAAATTTGTGCATGAATCATGTAGTTTGGGTTATTATTAAATAAACATTTTACTGTTAATAACACTACCTATTCAAAGTTTAGGATGTGTTTGATTTATAACAATTGTGGTTGGCTTCTGAAATGTCTCATTCTAAACAATATTGTTTATCTTATTCTCCTCTGATATGTAAATTGCTAAAAATATATATATACTGTGAAGTTCTTTAAGTTATATACTACTATTCCCAATTTTAATATTAGGAACCCTCAAGTTTACAAATCTGAAATACAATGCTGAAAGCATAAACTGATCTAACAATTCATAATTAAAAAGTTTAATAAAAATAGCCACCAATCCATCATGCACACATGCATTTATGCATACTATAACTCTATAAGTCACTCTAACTCATGGATTACTTCTAAATCTTGGTTTAATTGTCTAGCAGCAGCACCTACCCTTGGATTACTTCTTGATGGACCTGCAGAAGCAAAAGGATTAGGGGGTATTGGTAAGCTTTCACCACTTCCCTCCAACATTTGAACCACCACTTGCATTGATGGTCAATGCGCAGCATGCCACTGGATGCAGCAAAGTCCCACAATTGCAAGTTTCCTTGCTATTTTTGCATCCCCTTCCTCCTCAATATGAATTCTGGTTTCCTCCCTTTCTTCAATAAGATTATAAATCCATTCCGGGTAGTAAACATGGCTAGTGTTTTCCTCGATGTCCTCGGTGATCTTCCTCCCTCCTATGGTTTCAA
Organism: Crotalaria pallida; assembly: GCA_037953625.1. Taxonomy (NCBI): domain Eukaryota; kingdom Viridiplantae; phylum Streptophyta; class Magnoliopsida; order Fabales; family Fabaceae; genus Crotalaria; species Crotalaria pallida. The sequence continues at coordinate 150,720,662 of CM075650.1, forward strand.
GCAGCATCATTCCATAACTATAAACATCTGACTTGTAAGATACATTCCCAAAGTTTCTTGAGAAAACTTCTGGTGCAATGTAGCCCAATGTTCCTCTCGCCGTTGTCATAGATACCAAGCTTTGCTCCTTTGAACACAATTTGGAAAGACCAAAATCACAAATTTTTGGAGTAAAGTTGCTATCTAACAAAACATTTTGAGGTTTGATGTCAAAGTGAACAATGCGTTGATCACAGCCTTGGTGAAGATACTCTATTCCTTTAGCTATGCCTTGTGCAATTTCTTGCAACTTTTTCCAACCAAGGAAATTTCGCTTGTTGTCTGGTGAGTTTTTGAACTTCTGCAGTGAACCCTTTGGCATGAATTCATAAACAAGTGCTCTTCTAAAGCCATCAGCACAGAAACCAACCAAGCGAACAATGTTAACATGGTGGATTCTACCCATTGTACTAACTTCGTTAATGAACTCATCCCCATTTCCTAGGGAATTATTCAGGATTTTCACAGCGACAATAACTTCTTTCGAAATGCTTCCTTTGTACACAGTCCCATAGGCTCCCTCTCCTAACCTGTCAGCGAAATTGTTGGTGATTCTCTTAATTTCTGTGTATGAGTATCTGGTAGGCTTGAGAGCTCTATAATCTTCCAGAAATTTTTCAAAGATTGCCTGCTTTACTTTTCGAAGTGTGTAAGAATCATAAATGTGATAAACTACACTGATCAAGAGGATAGCAAACAAAGATCCTAGGACAGATCCTGAAACCATCAAAACTATATTTTGAGAAAATGATCATGTTCTTGCAGGTTAACAAAACAAAAAGCACAACTTAACTTAAAAGCTGACCTGTGGTCACTAGAGCTGTTGATGAACCTGCAAACCACACTAACAAAAATCAGTTTATGTGATCCTTCTAAGAAGCTATTAGATGTCAGTTATAGTACTATGAAACCTTACAAATTCACTTAAATTGCTGTAGACCATATGGCTAATATTGCCATGTATTTGAATTAAGTATTAACTAAGATCTAGTAGTAGTAGTGTTTTAAAGAATCAAGAAGGTCTACCTTTGTGATTGATGAAACAATAGGTTTCATTGTAGGCACCATTATTCTTCCACCAGCACCTGTTCCCTTTTGATTCGCAGTGTTTGCAGTTTGGCGTAGACCATGTCAAATGAAGAATATTGTCCTTACCAAGGAAATCTAAAGGGAAGGATGAAGTATTAAACATTTTGGTGCAAAATGACAGTTGCAGGTTCTCTATCATTTTAGAAGATGGAATAGCATATAGTTCAGAGTTTGAGGTGGTTTTGCACGGAATAGAGTAGCGATCCAAATCTGTATTTTCTAGAGAACAATTGAAGAAGGTATAGTCATCATAAGAGGGTTCGGATATGAACTGGAAATGGGAAGAAAATGAACTGAGGTTATGGAGATGGCTTATGAGGCACTCTTGTGGATCATATAACTCAACTGTTTGCTTTTTGTAATCAATATTTTTGACATTGAGCTTCACTGAGTTGTGGAGTTCAATCACAGTTTCATTACTTGAAGAGCAAACTACATCAAAGCCTGGATAACCACAATGATTTGGATGCTGTTCTTCGATTCGAAATGGGAATCGGATGACTTGATTTCCGCATGATAAATCTCGACAATCGTGAAAGGCAACAACAAGCTCTGGATTAAAGCAAACCATGCAAAAGAACAGAATACAACAAGATATTATTACATAATAACTAGTAGTATCCATGTCTTGACTCTATTGCAATTGCCACTACCTTTGTTTTGATTGTGCGGTAGTTTTAGACAAAAGAAGCAATGCCATAATAACTAAACCGGAGAAGGTTCCTCCTAATTTCCTGACACTTGACCAAGTCAATGAAGTACATATATAGTTGCATGCATAATAAAGATCTCAATTCTATGTGTTGATACACACTTACTTAATCGAAAATGTTATGTATCTAAACCCAACCACTTGTTTAAGTTGCAATGCCCCACACCATTTGTGCTAAAATTGACGTTGAAGGTTATAGCCTGTGAATATAAAAATATAGTATTTAATTAGTCTTTTTTGTAGTAAATAAATGTTTGTTTAGAATTTTTGCCCTTTTTCTCTCTATATAGTAATTGGTCAATCTCTCCTACTTATGATCTCTTTAATTAGGTGAGGATAAAGTTGTTAAAGTAGTAATTAATGTTATATCGAACTTTTATAGTGACAATTATTTGGGAAAATATTCATTTTGCTAAATTGACAATTATTTAATATCGAAGGGGTACTAGTTACTAGTTAGGCTCATGGGAAGGGAATGTTAATTATCACTTAACTTAGAGTCAGATTGTTTTTGTGGTGGAAACCCACACAAAAGCTACACTTGAGGAGTAGTTGTAAATGCACGTTTGGTGCTTTGAAACCCACAAACAAACAGGCTCTTATACATAATGAGATTAATGGGTATGCATTAGTTTATCATCCATCATTCATTTGTTTTATTTTTATTTAAAAGTTAACGATCATAAACAGATAGATAAATGATGAATAATACACTGATAGTATAAAAAACTTTGACACATCGATGCATTATCTATTTTCTCATAATGAAATAATATTTTATGATATTTTAATTCTAGAAGGTACCATTATGAGTATGGCACTTATGGTTCTAATCTCTTTTAGAGTTTGCTATGCATGATATAAATCCTTATAGCGAGGGACGAAGCCAAGGAATAACTATCGATTGCGGTGATCCTCGACGCATTTAAAACTTGTTTACGTAATGTTTTAAAAAAAAATTATGACACCTCTCATTAATTATTTTTTTCTGGTTTCTTTCTTTTTTTAGTGACTTTTTTGACTTCGTGTTTTGTATTATTTATTCTCGACCTCTCTCGAGATTGAAATCTAGCATCGCCCAGGGTTATAATCCTCCAGCAATGGATGAAATGTTATGTTAATTTAAGTCTTAAGTCAATTTGTTAGAATTTTCTTGGTCTTTGTTAGCAAGCAATTTGCTTCGTCACTTTTAATTTAATAGAGTAGTGTCCCACATAATTGCATGATAGATACTCCCTCCGTTTTGAAATATAAGCAAAAAAAACATCATTCTCTTGTTTTGAAATATAAGCAAAACTAACTAACATTTTTAAATTTTATTTCATTCCCAATGCCACTTTCTTAAAACATTTCTAGAAAATTGTTATCTTGTTCAATTTTTATTTCATTCCCAATGCAACTTTCCTAAAATACCTCTATTCTTTTATAAATTTTTGAAAATTAAATACAATCAACTAACTTCTTTAATAAGTGCAAATATGGTTAATTTTGCTTATAATATGAAACGGATGGAGTATATAAACACGCTTGCTCTAGACTTCAAGTCAAGCAACATTTAGTGGGGAAGAAGTGCAGAAGAATGCTCCTGCAACCATATCCACACAACATTAGAAGACTGACTTGCTTAGACACTTGTGGATTTTTTTTTTTTTTCATTTTCCGAAATATCTGAAATATTTTACACGTTGGATAGGCCATTGCAAAACTGCATGATGGGTGTCAAATGTCAATAGACTTTGTTGAAGACTTAAAGTCAAGCAGTGCCATGATTTAAATTTTCATATCATTGTTTTCCTTTTTATAATCTCTATAGAAGAAACAACAAAAACAACTAAGCCTTTGTCTCACTAGGTGGGGTCGGCTACATGGATCAAACGATGCCATAAAGGCTTATCATAAATCATGTCTTTTGATAAGGCATTGATTGCCATATCCTTCTCAATTGTTTCGCCTATAGTTTTTCTAGGTCTTCCTCTTCCTCTAGCCCTTGTAGTACCCTCCATTTGGTCTACCCTCCTAACCGGGGCTTCCACCGGTCTCCTCCACACATGCCCAAACCACTTAAGACGAGATTCAACAATTTTTTCAACAATAGGAGCAACCCCGACTTTTTCTCGAATATACTCATTTCTAATCCGATCTTGTCTGGTATGCCCACTCATCCACCACAACATCCTCATCTCTGCAACATGAAATTTATTCTCTTGTGTGCCCTTTGCCGCCCAACACTCTGTCCCATATAACATCGTCGGTCTTACAGCAGTACGGTAGAACCTTCCTTTAAGTTTAAGTGGTATCTTCTTATCACATAACACGCCCGAGACACCCCTCCATTTCATCCACCCTGCTTGAATCCTATGATTTACATCCCCTTCTATTTCTGCATCATGCTGTAAGATAGAACCAAGATACTTAAACTTCGGGACTTGTGCTAAGACATGCTCTCCAACCTTCACCTCCCGAGTAAGGCCCACGTGCCTCTTGCTAAAATTACACTCCATATACTCTGTCTTGCTTCGACTTATCCGGAATCCAGACCCTTCTAAAGCTTGTCTCCACATTTCAATCTTCCCATTTATTTCCTATGTAGTATCCCCAATAAGCACAATATCATCCGCAAAGAGCATGCATTTGGGCACTGGTTCTTGGACATGTTCCGTAAGCACATCCAAGACCAGTGTAAAGAGGTAAGCACATCCAAGACCAGTATAATCTCTATTGAAAGTGATTATAAAAAAAAAAATCTCAATTGAAAGTTTTAATATACCACTTTCTTTCATCATGAACACAATATATAAAAAAAATGACATCCTTTGCTCCCAATTTCTGATACCCCTTTTGATACTGTCACTAATTCTATCATATGGAAGTAGTGGTAGCTGCAAGGCAGAGAATGCTGATGGGGGTAATTGTTCTACTCGATGTGGGATTCATAATATAAGTCACCCATTCCGTCTGAAAGACGATCCACACCACTGTGGTGACATGAGATACATTAACCTATATTGCAAAGAGAACAATCAATTGGTAATGTATTGGAAATCATCGGTGCTCTATGTGCAGTCAATTAATTACAACAACTTCACAATCCGGTTAGTGGATTCAAATATTATTGACATGATGCATAATAACTACTCTTCCCTCCCTCGTTTTTCTTTAGCCACTTCTAGTTTGGTTCAATCTTATTTTCAAGATTACCAGAATTATTATTATTTAAATTCATCAACTACTTTACCATATGTTGATGAGAAATTGACAAAGCCCATGATATATGTGAGATGTCCATATCCGGTGGTGCATTATTCATCTGATGGCAATATTGCAAGTAATTGCATCAACAGTAGCTCAAATAATTATGGGGAAGAAGAAGGGAGTAATTTCCATGTGATTAGTGTTGGTAGCAAGTCTATATGGGAATTGGGGTTGGGAGACTCATGTGGTATAGAGTTGATGTATCTAACATCATGGCCTGATCAATACTACAATCACAACAACATCACATGCAATGATATTCACAGTATGCTTCTTTATGGCTTTGAACTCTCTTGGCTGAAAAGTTTATGTCAAGAGGGTTACTACTTTGACGGCAAGTTTGATAACAACAACCCTGTTTGTGTTAATGAAGATTCCCCAGGTTTGTTTTCTAATCAATACTGAGGTTTATTTTTTTAGAAATAAGATGTTCAATTTTTCAAGCATGTTATATTATTCACTATGTCCACGGCTCCACGTTTTTCATGGAAAAAAAAATGTAACATGATCCGAGTAATACTACCTCAGGTCCCAAATATAATTACTCCCTCTGTTTCACTTTAAGTGTCTTTTTGAACTTTTGCACATAGATTAAGAAAGTGTTGATTATGATGATTATTGTAAGTTTTATGTGTATTTTGTCAAAAATACCCCTATTTAATATTTTTATTTTGTCAATGCATTATTACTAGTATTACAAATTTCAAAACTAAAACAACATTAAATGTAAGGGTAAATAAGAAAAAACAGTATTAAATGTTGCCTAGATTTGGTAGAAAGACACTTATTTTGAAACAAAATTTTGATATTAAAAAGACACTTAAAGTGAAACCGAGGAAGTAGTGGTGGCAATTCGGGCGGGCGGGCAGGCATTGCCCATGCCCATCAAAAGCCCGCTTTTTTGCGGGCATGCCCGCCCGCCCATTATAATATTTTGGGCATAAAATTCATGCCCTGCCCGCCCTAAATGCGGGCAGGGCATGCCCATGGGTGGCCCATTTAAATAAAAAAAATAAAAAAAATCATATATTTATTTTTTTGAAACATAAAAAAAAAATATATCATATATTCTATCTTCAAAATTCATAAAATGTAGACTAAGATTGCACAATATATAAAATGTTCACACTCAAAATTCATAAAAACATAATAATAAAGTTTGATACTCGACAAAAGATGTAGAGCGACTCCTAATTGTGTAGGTCCTAATTTTTATTTTTTTAAAAAACTAAATAATGGGCGGCCCGTGGGCGGCCCACCGCCCGCCCAATGATGCCCGACAAAATAAATGGGCATGGTGAACGGGGCCCATTCGAAAAGTGGGCTAAAAAATGATGTTCTGCCCACAAAAAATGTAGGGCGGGCGGGCGGGGTCCATGGGCATCCGCCCTAATTGCCAACACTAGAAGGGAGTAAGAAAGTCGGTAAAGAGAGATACTAATATTGACTTTGTCAATGGTTATAGGTAAATTTCAGCATTTGCCCCTCATTAATTATGTAGATTGTAGACGGGCTTTCCAGTGGCGTGGAGAGAGGTTGCTTGCAAGATTACTTATTATGTTCCACAAAAAGAAACATTGATCATCAATCTAGTCTTATAAAGATTTTGGCATCAATTTAGTTCCCAAAGAATAATATGACATCTTGATCCTTTTAGGAACTTTTTTGATGCTTATTGAATTTTTCAAAAATCAAAATTTATGATGTCATCTTAATTTTTGGAATTAAATTGATACCGAAAATTTATTGAGATTAAATTGATCATTAATGTATCTTTGGGAACCAAAGTAATTAGGGTTAATTACAGTTTGCCCCCTTGTGGTTTCAAGTTAAACAAACTGCCCCCTTGTGGTAAGCAGTTAACTGAAAAAGAAAAATAAACCAGACCAAACCACCAAACCAAACCAAATCAGCTACGAGAAAAACTTCTATAAAACCACCAAACCAAACCAGCGACAAGAAAGAGAAAAACAAACAAACAAAAAAATATACTCCTTTAAACATAGGAAAAAAGAATATTTATCTTAATCTAAAATACAAGTAAAATTATTAATTTTTTAATTTTGTTTATTTTCATTGTCATTTTCATTAAAAAAAATTTGTTATTTTATTTAATTTTTGTTTCATTCTTAATTATGTGGTGGACTCGGCCTAGCCGAGTTCCACGTAGCCCTCACTTAGCCCTCCACGTAGCCCTCCAGGAAGCCCTCCGTGTGCTTGGCCGAGCTCAAGGCTCAACGGCCGAACAGACACCAGACACGGGCCGACCTCATGTTCCTATCAAGGTCCGACCTCCTCGTCCGACACCACCTAGAGTCCGACACCTCCTAGAGTCCGACACCTCTTAGAGTCCGACACCTCCCTCAGAGTCCGATACCAAGGACAGGATGACGTGTCTCACCTTATCCACAAGGACAGCTCATCCACTCATAGCTCATTACAGGCTGACCCTACTTGGGCCTCAAGCAAGCCCATTAGGGCAACCAGCCCCCCTATAAGTAGCTCCGTACTACGTGGGGCTCAGGTACGTCCTCTAACCCTAATTGCCACCCTCACACACCAGTGATTAGGGTTGCTTCTTGGCTTTCTCCCTTAGCCACTTGAGGACTCCCACCAAACATCACATATTAACCCTAGACAGAGGCTCCTTTGAAGGTCTTCCCCTGTACCCTTGGAGGACCTCACCGTCTAGGACATCACATTGGCGCCGTCTGTGGGAAAGATAAACTTCATTCCCAGAAATTCTACCATGACTGAGACACAACTAGTTCAGAAGAGGAGGAGGGGGCGCCCAGGGAGGGTCCCGTCAACTGAGGACTTGCGATTGCACCTTAGGGCCAACAGGACAGCAAGGTCTCCTCCACCTCCTCCCCCGCCACCACCTCCACCGTCTTCACGTCCTCACGCAACAGAGTTTTTGGCCATGATGAGACACCAAACGAAGACCATAGAACACCAAAGCCAAGTCAGTGCAAACCTTCAACGGTTTCCCGTGCGGCGTTTTGCTGAACGAGCTGTCGTTCAAGCTCCAGCCACTCATGAATTCCAACAAAAAACAGAAAATTTTGTTGTACAAGATTTGGTTAAGTCACCGGAAAATCTCCGAGTGGAAACTATCTCGGGGGGCTTTGCCGGTGGCGGCGAGAAGAAGTCGGAAAGGAAAAAGTACGTCAATCAAGTATTAGCGGTTCGCCACAAGCCTATCCATAAGAAACCACCTCGGAACATCCCCATCTGTTTTTCCGACCAGGATATGGTAGGCATCATCCCAGATCACAATGGCCCAATGGTGGTCGCGGCGATGATCGGTAACTTCGAAGTCGCCCGAGTCTTCATCGATCAGGGAAGCTCAGCCAATATTCTTTTTCTTCACACTTTTAAAGAACTGAAGCTAAGGTCAGCCGACCTCGTGGAATTTGAGGGCACTCTTATCAGCTTCACGGGCGAAGAAATTCGCCCCCTAGGAGCCATCCATCTCCCGGTGACCTTAGGCAAGCAGCCTTCGGCCCGAACGAAGATCATCAAGTTTTTAGTCATTGATTCCGAATCCCCCTACAACGTGATACTGGGACGAACCTGCTTGCAGGCTTTTGGAGTAGTGGTCTCATCAGTTCACTTAGCAATGAAATTCGTCGGTTCTGATGACGAGGTCGTCACAGTCAAAGCCGACCAGGTGAGAGCCCAACTCTGCTACAACGCGAGTCTACGGGAAATTAAAAAGAAGCAAGATGAGCTCATTGGTCCAACATTGGCCAAAGGGAAGATCCTATTGGCAGAACTGGACGTTCGGGCCGAGCAGGATGACCTTAGGCCTTCTCCTCAAGGGGAGTGGTTGGCAGTTCAAATTGACCCTTCTGACCCCAACAGAACTGTCAAAGTGGGTGCCGACCTCCCTAAGGAGATCCAAGGTGAAATCATCGAACTGTCACGAGCTAATTTGGATTTGTTTGCTTGGACCTCGGCCGATATGCCGGGGATCGACCCGTATTTCATCTGTCACAAGCTCAGTGTAGATCCGAAGGCAAGGCCGGTAGCACAGAAGATAGACGAGTTGGGACTGAGAAAGCAAAAGTCATCCAGGAAAAGGTGTCCGAGTTGCTCGAAGCCGGATTCATAAAAGAAGTGCCATACGTCGAATGGGTTGCAAACACTGTTTTGGTTAAAAAGGCAAACGGCAGTTGGAGGATGTGTGTGGATTACACCGACCTCAACAAAGCCTGCCCAAAGGACCAGTATCCACTAGCGATTATTGACCAGCTCGTCGATAGTTCGGCAGATTATCAGTTGTTGTCGTTCACTGACGCATATTCGGGATACAATCAGATCCCCATGTATCCCCCTGATCAAGACAAGACCACATTCACAACCGGAAAGGCAACTTACTGCTATACTGTCATGCCCTTCGGTCTAAAGAATGCTGGAGCAAACTATCAAAGAATGATGAACAAAGTTTTTGATGGGATCATTGGTACCACCATGGAGGTCTATATCGATGACACGATTACAAAGAGCAAGAAAAAGGAAGACCATGTCCGAGATCTGACCATGGTCCTTGAGAGGGTGAGAGCACATAGGATGAGGTTGAATCCGGAGAAGTGTACCTTCGGGGTCCCCGCTGGTGCCTTCCTTGGATTCATGCTATCCGAGAGGGGAATCGAAGCAAACCCCGACAAATGCCGAGCTATATTAGAAATGAAGAGCCCTGCCGATCTCAGAGGGGTGCAGCAATTAACTGGCAGGATGGCGGCACTGTCTAGATTCCTTCCTCAAACTGCTAAGAAGGCCTTACCCTGGTACCAACTTTTGAAAAAAGGTACAACTTTTAACTAGGATTAAAACTGTGAAGCCTCTTTCTTTGCACTTAAGGAATATCTCTCTTCTCCTCCAGTTCTCTCCAGCCCTCGGGAGGGGGAGAATCTTTTCATTTATCTTTCCGTAGAAGATTCCGCCCTCAGCTCGGTGTTGGTCCGAGACGAGGGCCGAATTGAGTTCCCCGTTTATTTCATAAGCCGAGCTCTGCAAGGTCCCGAGCTTCGGTATTCCAAGATTGAGAAATTCGCATTTTGTCTGATCCTGGCTGCACGACGGCTACGACAATATTGCCAAAGCCACCCTATTGTCGTAAGCACCGCCCAGCCCATTAAACAAGTTCTGCAGAAGCCCGACCTCGCCGGGAGAATGATGGCCTGGGCAATCGAACTGTCTGAGTTCGACATCTCCTACGAACCGAGGAAGGCAATCAAGTCACAAGTACTGGCAGATTTTGTGTCCGAGTTCACAGAGCCCCACCAAAGCTCTAGCTCGGACACTTGGATGATATATGTTGATGGTTCGAGCAATCAAAAGGGTGCAGGAGCCGGTGTTATTTTGGAAAATGTTGAAGGACTCAGCATCGAATACTCCCTGAAATTCGAGTTTTTAACCTCGAACAATCAGGCCGAGTACGAAGCAGTCATTGCCGACCTCCGCATGGCTAAGGAGCTCGGTGCAACAGAAGTCCAAATCATGAGCGACTCCCAGTTTGTGGTTTCCCAAGTCGTTGGAGACTACCAAGCAAAAGAACCCATCCTGCAGAAATACGTTGATAAAGTTAAATCCCTGGCTCTTGATTTCGCAAAATTTTCCATCACCCATATCCCCCGCAGTTCAAATTCCCGAGCCGACGTGCTTTCCAAGTTGGCAAGCACGAAAGGTGGAAGGAACAATAAAAGCCTCATTCAAGAACAAATCTCGACCCCATGCGTAGTGATGGCCATTTCAGTATTGCCGAACTGGATGCATCCGATAAAAGCATACCTCGAACATGGAATACTCCTTGCCGATCAAAAGGAAGCAAAGAAACTTAAGAGAAAGGCGGCTGAGTACGTCATTGTGGATGGAATCCTTTATAGAAGAGGAATGTCTTCCCCACTCCTCCGATGTCTCACCTCCGAGGAAGCTCAAGAGACCTTGAACGAGGTTCACAGAGGACTGGGGAGCCACCACGTCGGAGGAAAGTCCTTGGCAAGGAAGATACTGAGGGCTGGATATTTCTGGCCGACCTTAGTTACAGATTCCATTGACCATGTTCGACGATGTCCTCATTGCCAATTTTTCAGCGATGTTTATCAGAAACCATCTGAGGAGCTCCACTCTCTAGCTTCCCCCTGGCCTTTCAGCATGTGGGGAATGGACACTGTGGGACAGTTCCCAACGGCTCCAGGCCAGCTAAAATTCATCGTGGTAGCAATAGACTACTTCACCAAATGGATTGAGGCTGAGCCACTAGCAACCATCACTTCGGCAAGGATCCAGAAATTTTTTATGAAACAAGTCATCTCCCGCTTTGGCCTTCCACTCACTTTAATCACCGACAACGGTAGCCAGTTCGCTGCCAACAACTTCCAGATATTGGCTGAGAATCTCGGGATCTCTCATCGGTTTTCTTCGGTAGAACACCCCCATACTAATGGCCAAGCCGAAGCCGCCAACCGAACTATCGTTGACGGCCTCAAGAAGAGAATTACGCAGGCCAAAGGGGTGTGGGCCGATCTACTACCCAAAGTCCTCTGGTCAATCAGAACCACGGTTCAGACCTCAACCGGAGAGACCCCCTTCAGACTCACCTATGGTTGTGACGCGGTCATCCCCATCGAACGAAGGATTCATACCTTCCGAATGAGGGACATACCCGAGGAAGAAAATGGAAATTTGATCAAAGAAAACTTGATACTGGCCGAAGAGATCCGGGACGCCGCCTCTGCTCGGGAAAAGAAAGCAAAGGAAAGGCAAGCCAAGCAGTATAACAAAACGGTACAACCCAGGTCTTTCGAGGTCGGAGATCTCGTTCTCAGGAGAGCTGACATCGGTCTTAAAAACCGAAGAGATAGGAAATTTGCTCAAAATTGGGAAGGCTCCTACAGAGTCGTTTCAAAAACGCACTCTGGGACATATAGGCTAGAGACTCTTGAAGGAGCCGAGCTCAAAAATTCTTGGAACATTGCAAAACTGAGAACCTACTTCAGCTAGGTTTACCTCAGATGTTATCAGCAACCCCAGCTAAAAGTTTAAGCTCTATCTTCAATTCTGTTAATATTTTACATTTACTTCCCCTAGTCATGCTCTTATTTCCCGCTTTGGGATATACCCACTTTTTCAATTCATAGGCAATGTACTCATGTTTACAATTAATGAAAAAGTACAAACTTGCCCATTACTCAAGTGCTACAGTTTTATATACGTACGTACTAGCTTCTCATTTAGCATTAGCCACCTAAATGTTGCATGGCGCTATGCACAGCCAACGTCTTGAAAAGGAGATCGGCTCATATGCACAGTGTACAAGGGACACCCGATAAAGAACAGATTGCCGTGAAATGTTTCCACATAGCTTCACTCAGCATTCTCTTTTACATTGGGGACGAGGACACCCACCTCGGCTAAGGCGGGTAGATCCGAGATCCCTACCGTATGCACTTATATACAGTACCTCTTTTTCTGAGGAAAACTTATAAGATTATTGCACTTACTGAGTCGACCGAGCTCGGTCTCACCATTGATACCATCAAACGCTCCTAGCATGACATTTTTAGCTATAATCAATCCCGAATACAACAAGTAAAAACAGTACTTGTATTTTCAAAAACAGTTGTGCTGAGGTTATCTAAAATGCAACAAGTCTCAAACACTTGCATTCTTTTTTAAAGCTTTCTTGGTGACCACCTAACTGATTGCAGTTCGAAACCGAGGTCGAACGAATAAACATGCGACAAGTTGGTAAAGTGAAACTCGCGTTCGTGCAACAAGTTAAAGAAAAGGCTTGCATAACTCCGACCTCGGACATGGTATGTATGAAACAAGTTAGAATAAAAACTTGCATAAATATAACAACATGCGACAAGTTAAAACTAGAAAGAACTTGCATAAAAATGAAATGTTGTACACAATAAGCAAACCAAAATACAATCCAACATTGTCAAACATGTTACAAAAAACATAGACAAATCGCAAGCTGCCCAACATAAGGGACTTATGCTGCTTCATCTTCAACATCGGAAAGGACAACCGAGCTCGGGTTGAACTCCTCATCCATTTTCTCCACCAGGGGGTTGGGAAGATTCTCCTCAGGTTGGTCGAGGTCAACCTCGGCCCCATCCTTATCATAATCAACCACCTTCCCATCCTCCACCCCGAACCCGGTAGAGGCGTCGACATACCGAATCCGGAGCCCTTGGTTCAGATGAAGAATTTGTTCCACTGCACTGGTAAAAATTTTGCTCCCCGCCCTCTCAAGATTGAAGTCCGACTCAGATGCGGCTACCTTATATTTAAGAGCTTGAGCAACCCTTCTCTTCAGCAAAGTCCTAACCTTCTCCACCTTAGCAAGGCCTTCCTGCCGACCAGCCTCCCTAGCATCCGCCTTCGCTTGGGCCAGTGCCTCCTCATGACTTTTCCGAAGCTCCTCCATCTGCTGACGGTGCTTCTCTTCTAACCCGGCCAGCTTTTGCTCGGCAGTATTTTTACCATTCCTCAGCTCAGTCACCTCAGCTGCCATGTCGGATCGGGCCCTCTTCTTGGCAGGCGACATGCCTTCCGCCACGTCATCAGCAACTTCGGCCAACACATTAAAAATGTTTGTTGATCTCTTCAAGTGATAGGCCAACCCTTCGGCCATCTTCTTCCACTCGACCCCCGACATCTTTACAAGTGCCTCTTTGACCGAGGCCCTAGTAGTAGGGGTCGCCGGCCTTAGGGTACCGGCAGTATTGACGAGCTCGGTACTTGGAGTCGGAGATTGATGAGGAGGTGAGGCAATGATCACCGCAGGTGGAGTAGGGAGTGGAGGAGCGGACCCGGTTGACGTCGTTTCAGCGGCCACGACCTCATTGGAAGTACTCTCCGGCCTTTTTCTTCTACGGGCCTCCAACGCAGCCTTCAGTGCCTTGGACGACATGGCTGACCAATATTCCTCTGCAAACAAAACATAAAGAAAAATCAGTAAGAGAGTTGAAAGAAAATTACAAGTATAGAGCAAGGTTAACTACCAATCTTGGCTAAAACTTCGTTGTCAGAACACTTCATGAAAACTCCAATATCAAGTTGGAATTTCCGAGCTTGATATTCGGTTTGGAAATGGTGGACTGTGACGGCTTCGTCGGCATCAAGAGTCACGCCCGACCACCTCTGTGGCCTGTCGAGGTGGCGATTGAAGAACTCCGGGGTCCACTCCAAGGGGAACCTCGGACCTGTTTCGTCCCGGAACCAAGGTCGACCAGTGCCCACGAACTTGTACTTGAAGAATCTGGGCTTAAAATGCTTCCAAGACTCCGTAAACATTCCGAACAGCCCACAGCGAGCTCGGGCTTTGGCCGATACCCAGAGTCGACCAGTAACCCCGTCTTTGTTACTGACGAACGGGTTGTACATCCACAGGAAGAGCCGAACTGTGCATACCAACCTCTTGGCCCCACAGTATTTCTGAAATGCCCCCAAAAATGACCAAGTGTTGGGGTGAAGCTGCGAAGGCGCTAATCCGAGCTCGTTTAACACTCTCATTTCCAGATCGATAAATGGCAAGGTCACGCCGAGGTGATGGATCAAGTCGGCATAAAAAAAGAATGAGTTGTTATCAGTTCGGGTGCATATTCTATCATTTGCCGAACAAGGGAGAACTTCATAAGAGGTGCCAGCGGCATCTCCCGAGCAGGGCAGCACAGCTCTCTTCACTCCGGCAAGTTTGTCCTCAGAATCTAAACTGGACTACACTCCCTTCGGCTCCACGTCGACCCACTGGTACTCGTCGGCATCAAAAGGTGCTGGGTAGAGTTCAAGTCGGCTGATGCACTTTCGGGGCGGCATGGTACCTGTGGAAGAACAGGGGAGCTCGATGTTAGTTCTACGGGTTACGAAAAATAACCCTCCAGAAAACCCCCTCGAAGTTGTTCCGAGGGGCGAGCATCTCCCCTCTTCCACAGGAACCCCCCGTTCATACACTCTCTCTCTCTCTCCATCTCCTCGAAATCGGCACGCTCTCTACCGTCGACAAACTCGGCCCAAGCGTACTGCCGTATCCACTCTCTCGTCTCCTCTCAATCCCGAGGATAGATGACCTCAACGGGATCAACTTCCAGAACCCGTCTCTCATATTTTCGCCTATATTCTCTTTGGCGACGGAGCGCCTCGTCTACCTCCGTGGAGGAACAGGACGAGGAGGACTCCTCCTCACTACTGCTAGACGATAGGGAGACTACCCCAGCCCATTTCCTAAACCATTCCCTACTCATACTGAACCCAATCTACTCCTTTGGTTTTCTGAAAAATGAAACATAAAACACGAATCAAAAACTCTCCAAAAATCCTAAAACATTCCCAGCCCATAGATTGCCAAAACCCCAAGAACAACCCCCAGGATCAAAACCCCTAAACCCAGAAAGAACACCCCATTTCACAGAAATAGAAACGAAAAGTATCAACCCTCCCCATGCACACCATAAAGCAAAACAGAAACATGAAACCCAAAAGTTCTTAATCCCACCCTCGAAAGCCAATCCAGAAAGAAGGAAATGCAAAAACAAAAGGGAAGAAGGGAGAAGAGCATTACCTGAAGTAGTCTTGGAGCGAAGGAAACTGGAAATTGCAGAGTAAGAGGGGAGGTACAGAAAGGGAGGAACGAATTCGGTTTAAAGAGGGAAGGAGAATCGAGTTATGGAGGAAGAGGGAGAAAGGAATTCGTGTGAGGAAAAGGAGGAAATTCAGGGAAAGAGAGAGAGCGTTCTGTGCAGAGAAAGAGTAATCGTGGAAGAGAGAGAGAGTAGCAGTTTTGTGAAAATGGAAGGAGAGAAACCGTCGTTTTCCCTCCACTTTCGAACTATGGGCCTGGCCCAAACGACCCAGCCCAACATGCAGCCACACACACTGGGGCACGTGGCGCGTAGTAGCTGGAATCACGGACCTCGAGCAACGTTGCCATTATGGCAACGCTTCGGTCAACGCGATTTCTGACACGTGTCAGATTTGGGAAAAACAAGCGTCACTTCGAAGCAGGTGAGAGGACAGTTGTCAAACCTGCCACGTCACAGAGAAAGGACAGTAGGAACAGCTGGATCCAGCTATCGACAGCTCATCATCCGAACTCCCTAGAACCTCGGAACAAGGCCCAAATAGCCTTGACCGAGCTGGGGGGCTTATGTGGTGGACTCGGCCTTATATGTGGTGGACTCGGCTGTTTATGTGGTGGACTTGGGAAATGGACCTGAACCAAGACCTCGGAACAAGGCTCAAATAGCCTTGACCGAGTTGGGGGGCTTATGTGGTGGACTCGGCCTAGCCGAGTACCACGTAGCCCTCACTTAGGACCTAACGGACCCTTCAGGAAGCCCTCCGTGTGCTTGGCCGAGCTCAAGGCTCAACGGCCGAACAGACATCAGACACGGGCCGACCTCATGTTCCTATCAAGGTCCGACCTCCTCGTCCGACACCACCCAGAGTCCGACACCTCCTAGAGTCCGACACCTCCCTCAGAGTCCGATACCAAGGACAGGATGACGTGTCTCACCTTATCCACAAGGACAACTCATCCACTCATAGCTCATTATAGGCTGGCCCTACTTTGGCCTCAAGCAAGCCCATTAGGGCAACCAGCCCCCCTATAAGTAGCTCCGTACTACGTGGGGCTCAGGTACGTCCTCTAACCCTAATTGCCACCCTCACACACCAGTGATTAGGGTTGCTTCTTGGCTTTCTCCCTTAGCCACTTGAGGACTCCCACCAAACATCACATATTAACCCTAGACAGAGGCTCCTTTGAAGGTCTTCCCCTATACCCTTGGAGGATCTCACCGTCTAGGACATCACAAATGATACTTTCCTAAAATACCTCTATTTTTTTAAAATTTGATAAACATAAAATTAGTTATTTTTGCTTATAATATGAACAGGAAGATGTATATACTTGTATTATGTATCTGCTGTAGTTATACAAAAATTTCTTCTATATAAATCATTCTTTGTCGGGTAAGTTCCGACCAGCACGAAAGGCGTAACGCGATCTGCATTTTCCAACTGAAATGGAATATTACTACCGAAATTGCATTGTACAACCAGAATAGCAATTTGGGATCCTCATTTTGGTCAACCGATTAGCTACGGCACCAGGTGCATTTCCCCAAGGGTACGGTGTCCTAAAGTTCCGCCACCGAATTGGAGTACGGAATATAGAAGAAGAAATTTTTGTATAACTACAGTAGATATATAATACAAGTATATACATCTTCCTGTTCATATTATAAGTAAAAATAACTAATTTTATGTTTATCAAATTAAAAAAAAAAATAGGTAAAGTGTGGAAAGTATCATTAAGAATGAAACAAAAAATTAAATAAAGTATCAATTTTTTTTTATGAAAATGACAATGAAAATAAACAAAATAAAAAAAATTTAATAATTTTACTTGTATTTTAGATTAAGATAAATATATTTTTTCCTATGTTTAAAGGAGTATATTTTTTTGTTTGTTTGTTTTTCTCTTTCTTGTAGCTAGTTTGGTTTTGTGGTTTTATAGAAGTTTTTCTCGTAGCTGGTTTGGTTTGGTTTGGTGGTTTGGTCTGATTTATTTTTCTTTTTCAGTTAACTGCTTACCAAGGGGGGCAGTTTGTTTAACTTAAAACCATAGAGGGGCAAACTGATTCTTAGGTAAACCACAGGGGGCAAACTGTAATTAACCCAACTAATTATTGTAACTCTTAAAGTAATGACTATAGATATCTAAAAAAATTTAAAATTAATGCTTATATGTATAGAGCTTGAGGTAATAATTTTTTGGCCGTACACATATAGTATTCAATGATATTTGTAAGGAGTATGTTTGCGTGTATTTTGAACACACATATGTCATTTTTATCAAATTTATATTTTTTTCTCACATTTACATCATGATTTTAAATTCAATTTGTAATCAATCTCTTCTCCTTATATCTTAACTTATTTGAAACCTTAATTTTAAGATACAAATATATAAGTAGTCTATATATATTCATTTATAGATTTGAATTTTTGGCGTACTCATAACTCTCTTTTTTTATCCATAAAAGATTTTAGGATTATTTAAATTTTTAGTCCTTGAATAAGGTGCTCTTTTGGAATTGGTCTTTACACTTTTTTCGATGTTTTGGGTCCATGGACTTTGTTAAATTTTTGGAAATGATTATTTCGTCACTTAAATGATGATATAACCTACGATATGTCACAATATTTTTGCCACATCGACAAGTGACGTGCTATGTAACGTCGTGTGGCCAATTTTTTTTTAATTGAAAAATCAATTTTTTTAAAAAATTATTAAAAATATTTGATTTCCTTAAAAAATATGATTTTAATTATTTTTTAGGAATTTGATTTTTTTTTAATTTAAAAAACTTATGTGCCATCATGTGATACATTATCTATCGTAGTGGTAAATGTGACATGATATATCGTAGCCCATTTTGTCATTTAAGTGACGAAAGGATCATTTCATAAAATTTAACAAAGTTCAGGGATCCAAAACATAAAAAAAAAAAGATCAAGAACCAATTTCAAAAAAGCACCTAAATTGAAGGGCTAAAAATTTAAATAAGCCAAGAATATTAATGAAAATATTAATGATTAAAAAATTTGAAATTTTACCCTTTTCATATATGTATTAATTGGAATTTTTTTTACTCCTCTTTAACCATTTTCTGGATCCATTACCGTTTTTAAGGTATTTGCTAATCACCCAAATATAATTAATTGTTGTTGTAAATGTATTTTTTTTAAATTCTCGAAAAATAAAATATGGTAAACTGATAATTTCATAATTTTGTAACTTTAAAATGACTTAATATCTTACTTAAAAATAATTTGTTATTTAATTAATCAAATAAAATATAATAATAAAGAAAGAAAATATTATTTCCGAATATGGTATAAGTTATTGAAATAGGGAAATTGAAATTAAATAATCCAAATTCAAATTTAGACAAAAGCACGTGACTTGTTCACCATGTCAGCAACCCTTTCGTTAGTTCTTTTTAATTTTGAACATAACCAAAAACATCGATTATTTGGTTGATGGTGAAGATGACCTTGTAGTTTAAGGTAGCCTCACTAGCTAGCCTTTTTTTCTTTCTTTACTTTTATCTGCATCTACTTCCTTATTTTTAACAATTTTCACTATCACCTGTTTTTCCCCCTTGCAGTAACATATATTCTGGGAGTGTTCTTTATGTTCACAGGTAAACTCTCTGAGCTTCCTTTCTCATCATCTCATCATGGGCTGACCAGATTGGTTTGTTAAGCCCTTGCGCGAAAAAATAAATATGGACCCTTCAATTTAACAAAATATTAATAAGAAATATTTTTGCCATCTCATATTGTGTGTATGTCATCCCACGGTCATAACTTTGTTCACGACTTTCATCGTAAATCAGGTTACAATCTTTAAAAAAAATTATTTGCACGGTTATGACCATACTCATGACGGTAGAAAATTGGTCGTGAGTTGCATCACGACCCGTTGATGGTGATGTAACATAAATTCATAATGGGGTGACAAGAATTTTTCTCATATTAATTAAAAAAAAAGTAGTGTATTTATGTTCAATTCCAAAACAACAATAATCACATCCAATGTATATTTAAAACGATTAGAATTATTAATCATTAGTTCAACTCGTGAGTCATTAAAAATAAATTAAAGATATCAAGAAAATTGATTACTTTATTAGTGTATTGAAAATGTCAACATTTGATATGTTTTTCAAAACTATCCTTATAATTATTATTGGGATTCTAAAAAATGTTGAATAAATAGGAAGGTTCGCAGAAAGCAGAAATAATTGGCATTGAAAATTGAAATAGGATATTATAAATAAGAAAAAAATCTCAAAAGAATCTTATATAAATTAAAGGACGGAATGGAATACTATTTAGTTGTGGTAAAGAAAATAATTTAGACCAACGAACTGTTGGTGCAGTGGTGCCAGGGGCTGCACTTGGTAGGACGAACCACGGTTCGATCCCCCGCAACAACGTTGGGAGAGGAATAAAACCTTAACCCCGGGACCCCCCTCGAACTGGATTAGTCGGCCCACTGGGCCGGATACCAGGGTGCAAACCAAAAAAAGAAAATAATTTAGAACTTGGAAAAAAAAGAGAAAAGAAAGCCCAAACCAATCATTGAAAATAATTTATGAACCTTTTTTGGGTCTTATTTATAAGGTTTATATCAATTATGGATTTTGAAAAAAAAATACCAAACATTCATTTTCAATTACACTAACAATTTTAACAAAATTCCTTATTTTACCCAAAATTTTCAAAGAAAGTTCTTTAAAAAAATATGCTTATTTATGTCTTTCGATGTTCCTGAAAATTGAGAGTGTTTTGGTTTTGGTCCCAAGAAGTTTTTTTTGACATTGACTGATCCTTAATTGTTTTGAAAGTTTGGTTTTAGTCCATGTTTTTAGGCAACATTCATTAACTATTGATGTGGCTAACGGAATGTCACATCAGCATACACGTGTGCAAGTATTATATGCCCACGGTAGGATGACGTAGATGATTATGAAGCAAATTTGTTATGAGATTGCTAATAGGATTCAATTTTTTTACCCTTTATTTAGGAGTTGGCCGAATAAGGCTTTAGTTATGAGAATTTGTAATGAACTTTGATCTTTTTTGGCCAAGTATCTCTTTGAACCCTTCATAGAAGGTGGCAAAGGTCACTTGGTCTTGGCTTAATTAGTGGCTTTGAACCCTTCCTAGAAGGTGGCATAGTGCTAATTTTGCCTTTGTTTTGATGTACTCTTTGGTTCTGTGGTAATAAGATTTCTTATTTTACCAAAAAAAAAATTGTATTGGTGATCAAATCAGTCAGAGTAATGATTTAGTGGTTTAACCGGTGGTTAAACCGGGAGAATAGTAATTAACTGTATGAGTGTATACCAGTTAACTCGGATATAATATATATTTCTATATAAAAATATATGTAATAAAGAATTTTAAAAAAAATATACCCAAATTTAAAATTCCTAATTTATAATAATGAATTTTGAATTCTCAAAATTTAACCAAATTTAAAATTCTAAAACCAAATTTAAAGTATTTATCGCACTTGACAAAAAAAAAGTTTCTTTTATTTTTTATTTTTAAAAATATTGAAAAATGACGTCGTTTTAGGGCTTTACAATAAAAAAGAAATTCGTTCGGTTCATCAAATTTCGGCCAGTTTGACGGTTTACCGGAATTTCGGCCGGTTTTCACTGGTTTTATGTGGTTTGATGCACAACTAGTTGAATAAACATACAGTACCGATTAGGGATTCGGTTCATCGGTTTTCCAATTACACATATCGATATGATACGGTGTTTATAACATTGCTTAAGCATAAGGGATAGAGTCAAAACTTTATCATAAGCATGGTCAAGATTGAAAACCATTTAATTCAAAAGAAATTTTTTAATTTATTAGTTTACTCAAATTATACTACGACTAATGTTTTTTCTCTTGTAATATCTTATATACAGTTTGGCATGTATCGACCATCCCTGTAATTGGAATTCCACTCATCATTGTTTTATTAATATGTAAATGGCAACGAAGACATATGTCCATGTATAACAACATTGAAGATTTTCTGCGAAATGATAATAACATAATGCCTCTAAGATACTCCTACAAAGACATTAAGAGAATAACAGAAGGATTTAAGATAAAACTAGGAAATGGTGGCTATGGTTCTGTCTTCAAAGGGAAGCTTCGCAGCGGCCGCGTGGTAGCTGTTAAGGTATTGGACAAAGGCAAAGCCAGTGGTCAAGATTTCATAAATGAAGTTGCTACCATTGGTACGATTCACCATGTTAATGTGGTGCAACTCATTGGTGTCTGCATCCAGGGATCAAAGCGTGCTCTTATATATGAATTTATGCCAAATGGATCTCTAGAGAAATACATATTTTCTAATGAAGACAATTCTTCCTTGAGCTGTGAAAAATTGTATTCCATATCTCTTGGAGTTGCTCGTGGTATTGAATATCTTCATAATGGATGCAACATGAAAATTTTGCACTTTGACATCAAGCCTCATAACATCCTCCTTGATGAGAATTTTAATCCGAAAGTTTCTGATTTCGGACTTGCTAGACTCTACCCTGTAGACAAAAGCATTGTGTCTTTGACTGCAGCGAGAGGAACAATAGGATATATGGCTCCTGAGCTCTACTATAGAAATGTTGGTGCAATCTCCTATAAAGCAGATGTCTATAGCTTTGGGATGTTATTGATGGAAATGGCATGTAGGAGGAAGAATCTGAATGCATTGACTGAACATTCTAGTCAAATTTATTTTCCTTTTTGGGTTTATGATCAACTGCAAGATGGAAAGGAAATTACAATTGAGAATGACACAGAGGAGGAGATGAAATTTGCAGTGAAAATGATGCTTGTAGCATTGTGGTGCATACAGACCAGGCCAAACGATCGTCCCTCGATGGAAAAAGTGTTAGAGATGCTTGAAAATGATGAAGACATACAATTACCTTCTAAGCCTTACTTGTATCCACAAGATGCACCATCAGAGGATGATAGAGTGCATATCAGTTCAGGGTCATCATCTGATATAT
This sequence comes from Crotalaria pallida, assembly GCA_037953625.1. NCBI lineage: Eukaryota > Viridiplantae > Streptophyta > Magnoliopsida > Fabales > Fabaceae > Crotalaria > Crotalaria pallida. Next base: position 150,743,372 of record CM075650.1, read on the forward strand.
TAATTAGTGATTCCAAGGAGTCAATTTGATCTCTTTGGCCATGGGATGATCTCACACTATCAGCTTCAAGCTTGTAGGCTAAGGTATATGTTGTGTGTTTCAGATAAGCAACCTTTTTATTCTGTTATCTTGGTTCTATTAGAAAAGGTAAAGTGAAACTAAATGCGTGCAAACACTAGAATGTATGACATGCTTGGTATTTCTACTTCCATTTAATTTTTATGTTTGGATGTTAAGGTTTTTTGCTATAGAAACTGTGAAATATGAACCTATCTGATTAATTATTACTATAAGATACTTCGGTTGTACTTTTGCTTAGAATCTTCCCTTATCTTTTTCAATTTTAAATTGGTCTTTTATGTTTTTTTTCATATTAATCCCTATTTTTTTATTATTAAAATTGGTCTCTAAGTTATTGTTTATCCTATGTATTAACATTATATCGATCCACATTTGCAATATTGAAGAGAGAAACGACACGTTTGTATATTTTATTGGTCCATGTAACATGAACAATGATTCGAAACCAACTTAAAATTGAAAAATAAAATAAAGACCAAATACATAGTTTAGCCTTATTTCTTTCTTATGTGTTGTTCCACTCTTCATACTTCATTGTATAAATTTACAACACGTTTTCTTGTCTTTTTTCATCCTATTCTTTATTAGATTTACCGCCTTAACAAATTTTGAACATATAATTGCTATCCTCACACAAGGTAGTTAAATTAAAGATTTTAAGTAAACTAATAAAACTATGATAATCTTGAAATTATTTTTTTAACGAATAATCTTGAATTACTCTTATATGACTCGAAAGTAAAGATTTTAGTTCTTTTGTTAGTTGACGCTTGTTTATGTTTTAGATTTGGTTTGTTATAAAGTGTTAATTTTTTAAATTTAGTCTATGTAATATTTAAATATTTTGGATTTAATTCTTGTAATGCATTTGAATTTTGAATTGGATCTTTATCGCATAATCATAAAAGACTCTAATTAATGTAACAAAAAAAATCTAATTAATGACATGACTTAAATCAAAATAAACAAATTTACAATTATTTAACCATATTATTTTTAAAATAACTAAAGCCAAAATATTCTCTATTAAAAAAAAAAACATGTACTCTAATTAAAACTTTGGTACCCTCCTCCTCTTTGAAAAACTTATTTCTCTATAAAAATAAAACTTATTCAAACCTTATTATTAAAACTATTTTTTTTAACCTAAGTAGATTGCCCTAGTGGAAACTGGGTGAACGCTTAGGGACTTCAGGGTCAAAGACTCGAGTCCCAGTGAGAAAACAATTCCTGGGGATGATCCATACCGTTGAGTCAAAGACTCGCACAGTTCGCAGATCCAAGGTGGATTAGTTAGACCAGTAAAAATGTGAAGTCCAGACACCACTTGGTTTTGAAAAAAAAAACTATTTTTTTTTCACCATGGCATCCTGATTCGGTTTGCAGACCCACCTGATTAAGACCGTGTTTGTTATCGCTTATTATTAAATTCTATGTTTTCCTGAATTAATCATTTGGTTTTTAATAAAATATTTTATGTATGTTTATCAATAAATAATAGGTAATGATTCAATTCTTATTAAACCCAAAATGATTATCAATTATTTAAACTATTAAAATAATCTAAATGTAATTATTGTTTTTTTAAAATTTACCAAGATAAATAACTAATATTTTAATAATAAAGAAACAATCAATCAATTTATGCTCTATGGGGGCTTAAAACTAGCTCAACCATATATTGTCTTTACACCACAATAAAAGAAAGAGGAGCTACTTGGAATGCCCCTCCGAGCATTGGATATCATAATTGGAAGAACTTTTTCTTAATAAAAGTTGTCCTCAATATGAAAAAGGAAGAGCGATCTAGAAAAAGCTTTGTGGTAAATGACATGATTGAAGACGATGACGTATTGAAGTTTACCAAAGATAATGAAAATGACCAGGTATCCAATAGTTAACTTTTCAGGTCTTTACTTTATTTTTTTTAACATTGAGAATTACTAATACATTATTAAAATTATAACATTACATAAAAAGATATCAACACAAAAAGAAGTCTCTTCGAAAGCCACTACAAGTGCGCCAAAGATGCAAACAAAAAAAATAATAGGTTATTTATATTACAATACAATATTTTACATAAATATTCATGCATTTTACATCATATGATTCATTATTTAAAACATTGAAAAAAAATAATTTATTTCTTTTTTACACTCACATATATCATATTATTTACGTACATCAAAAAAGGAAAACTAAATATTACTCGACATTTGATTAATTATTGACAGATGAAACTTTCTCCTTTACAAGTGATAATGACAACAGCTTAATGAAAAACGTCAAGACGACTTCAAAAAAAAAAGAAAGAAATAAACTAAGATTTATAGATGAAGATGTTTCAAACCAATTTTCAACTACAAAGTCAAAGAAAAAGGAGAAAAGAGTTAGTATATAGCCTTACATTCAGATTTAGTCATATTTTTCATGGTTGAATAATGTTTCTTAGCTTACTTTTTTTTGGATTTTGAATATTGATTCTTTAATTAGATTTGAATTATAAGTATCTCTTATTTGCACAAGTTTTTATGAATAAAGTCATCTAAATATCAATAAATTAATATTAGTTCACAAATAAAATATAACTTATTAAATATAACAAATTCAATACTCAATCAATAATACTTAACTATTAACTATAAGTTCCAAAATAAAAAAAACAAGACGCATACATACCCGTGCAATGCACGAGTTAAAAACTAGTTTCTCTATAAAAATAAAACTTATTCAAACCTTATTATTAAGGCTTATTTATGTCTTTAATCCCTGAAAGTTGGGCTATTTTGGTTTTGGTCCCCATAAGTTTTTTTTTTACCTTGACTCATCCTTAATAGTTTTGAAAATTTGGTTTTAATCCCTGTCGTTAGAAAAATCCGTTAACTGCTAATATGACTTACGAAACGATACATCAATATACACATGTGTAAGTACTGCATGTCACCAGTAGGATGACGTCCATGATCTGGACTCGCATGAGCAAAAAAGTCAAAGTGGGTTGGGCTTTGGCCCTTTTGCTCCTGTGAGTCTAGATCATGGACGTCATCCTACTGGTGACATTCAGTACTTGCACACATGTATGCTGATATAGCGTTTCATTAGTCACATCAACGGTTAACGGATTTTTCCTAACGACCGGGACTAAAACCCAATTTTCAAAACAATTAAGGATGAATCAAGGTAAAAAAAACTTACAAAGACAAAAATCAAAACACTCTCAACTTTCATGAACTAAAACCATAAATAAGCCTATTATTAAAACTTTTTTTTTCCACATGTCATCTTGATTCGGTTTGCAGACCCACCCGATTTTGAGCGTGTTTGTTTTTGTTCATAAAAAAAAATTTGTAGTTTTGGTTTTTTTTTTTTAAAATAATTATAATTTAACATGTTTGCAAGCAAACGTAGATTATAATATTAAATTATATTCTTGAAAATATAATCAAAATCTAAAAGCTCCTTTATAGCAACTAAAAATTATTTTTTGTAAGATTATTTTTTTACATCCCTGTAATTTTGCCTATTTAACTTTTATCACTTCAACATATTAAGAGTAACCCAATTATCACTCCATATTCCTTTTTGGTAATTTTCTAAAATTATCCAAACAAAACAAATTAACTTAAATTCATTTTTCAGCTTAAATATTCAAATATAAATAGTATTACTATAATTTTAACCTATTATAATCTTTCTCTCGAAAAAGAAAACCTATTATAATCTTACCAAATAATCAAATAAAAAATAATCATGGCTCATCTTACGAGCAATCCTAAACATATACTATCACCGTATTTTAGTTTTTTTTTTTTTTTAAGTTTATTTTGGTTGTTTTATTTCTGTGTTGAACCAAGCCGTGAACAGTAGTAACACGTGAACCGCGAGGCTCACCCATTAATTATAATTTTATTAATAATTAATAATAATAATTAATTAATTAATCAGAGCAGGCCAAAGCTGAAAATGTTAGAGAGAGATGGCGCAAGGTGTTGATCGGATCAAGTGATTGTATTGTTTCTACTCATATCCCTCCTCATTTCGCCTTCATCTTCACCCAATATTATTATCATTCATTACTACCACTATCTGAGTGAGGCACGAGACTCCCCCAATACCAATGGCCGTGTAAGTCAAATTAGCTCATAATTAATTACTAATCTGTTTGTTGTATTAATTTGAATTTGAATTTGAATTTGATTTGTGAGACAGTGTTGCTTCAGCACCTGGGAAGGTGTTAATGACAGGAGGCTACCTCATATTGGAGAGACCCAATGCTGGACTTGTCCTCAGTACCAATGCTCGCTTTTATGCAATCATCAAACCACTTCACTCTCAAATCCCACCTCATAGCTGGGCCTGGGTGAGTCAGTTCTCATCTTTCTTGTATATTTAATTTTGACTTTTCTTTTGAGTTTGGTAGACACGTTAGGATGTAATGCGTTTGATAGACGTGTCGGAATAGAATAGAATAAAGCGGACTAACAAATGTGTGTGATGTAATAATAGGTGGTGCACTTGGTGTTACAGCTGAAAATGTAGATTTAGACTTCCATGAATCGAAATCTTGTCAAGATTTCTTGTCGCGTTTTGGAATTTGTGGAGGTGGACTGAGAGGGATCTTTAGAGAATTCCTCGTGTTCTTTTCCTTTTCCTAAGACTTGTTAATCTTAGGAGTTAGGACGAGGAATTTGCGATCTCAGTAGAAGATAAAGATGTCCTTCTTGCATGATCAATATAACAAGGCTTCTTTTATCTCCGTTTGGCGTGTTTTGTCCATGGGTCAAAATTCTAAATTCTATTTTATGTTTAACGCATTTATAAATTTACAAAACAACAAATGTGGAACAGAACCCTTTGAGTAGCACGCGGCACATTTATTTAGTACATTTCTAGGATCATTTTTGTACTTTGATAGATTCATTCATTGGGTGTTTTGTCTAAACTCATTGCTTTGGTTCTCCTTCAGGCTTGGACAGATGTCAAATTAACGTCCCCTCAGCTCTCCAGAGAGTCCATGTACAAACTAGCACTAAAAAACCTCACTATCCAACCTGTTTCCTCCAGGCACGTTTTTGTTTCTTCTCTAATCCAACGTCTCTTTTAATTCCTTGACAATGCACAGCGCAGAGATTGCGTATGGTTTAATGAAGGTGAAAAAATATTTGAGTTATTTCGAATTTCTCACTATTAATAGTTTAATTGCAGGGTTCATTGAAATAATTTGGTAAGGCTTACAGTAGTTGGTTTATTATTTCAGTGAAGCAAGAAATCCTTTTGTGGAATATGCAGTGCAATATTCTGTGGCTGCCGCATATGCAACGTTTGACAATAATAAAAAGGACTTGTTACACAAACTACTTTTACACGGTAATGTTATCTTTCTCAACCCTTATAGAAAAATTATTTAAAAAAAAAAAACATCTTGAAACATCCAATTTTATAACTGGATTGATCTTGCAGGTCTTGACATCACAATATTAGGTTGCAATGATTTTTATTCATACAGGAATGAGGTAATTTACCTTTGTTGCTTCCTATGTATTTGAACATTACAGATGGTCTTAAAAGGCTTTGACCAACACATTTATGCCTTAATAAATACTTATGCAGATTGAGAGACGTGGACTCCCTTTGACACCAGAATCATTAGCCACAATTCCACCTTTTGCCCCCATAACCTTCAATTCTGATGATGCGAATGGGGGGGATTGCAAGCCTGAAGTAGCTAAAACTGGTTTGGGGTCATCTGCAGCAATGACAACTGCTGTAGTTGCTGCTTTACTTCATTACCTTGATGTTGTAAAGCTTTCCTCTTCTAAAGATCGTCAGGAAAGAAAGGATATTGCAGATCTTGATATGGTTCATCAAATAGCTCAAACTGCACATTGTATTGCACAAGGGAAAGTAGGCAGTGGCTTTGATGTTAGTTCAGCCGTTTATGGCAGTCATCGCTATGTGCGGTTTTCTCCAGAAGTGATTTCTTCCACTCAGGTCTGCGCTCCTCCTCCAATTGTTCAATGTATCTTTGCATATTGAACAACAATACTGTGACTCTTGTTGATTCGAGTTTGTCACTTAAAACAGATATGATAAAGTGATATGCATTTGAACAGACAATGCAAGTGCTGTGAAATACGAATCTATAACAACTAAATGCTAAACTGGCATAATGCACCCTCCCCTGTTTGTTTGACCCATTTGATATCCATTTGGACATTACTTATAACTTTATCTGTGAATACAATTCTTGAAATACTCGTGTCATATATGTTTGTGAATGATGTTGTCGCCATTGTTCGACCCATTTGGTCTTGTTCCATCAAAATTTGCAACTTTTACTGTCTTCCTTCCATAGAGTTTCTTTTTGGAGCAGCACAAATCTCAACGTGACTAATTCTTGTTACGAGCAGCATAATTTTAGTTTATCCATTTTAATTGACAAACATGTTTGGATTCTTCTGTTGTTTATCTCTTGCATTGACCAAATGTTGTTTTGTAATTAGAAGGTTCCAGAAACATCAATAACTTCGTTGTCTTTATTTTATTGACATTGTAGGTTGCTGCAAACATAGTGCCTTTACCAGAAGTTATCACTGACATTCTAAAAGGAAATTGGGACCATGACAGGACTGAGTTCTCCTTACCACCTTTGATGACTCTTGTAAGCAACTTAAATTTCGCTATGTCGGTACTAATATGTGTTATGGCTATGGGCATTTGGGGGCTTGGGGCACCGACTCCCTACTCTGCCTTACTTCTCCATCTCCCCCCACCATTTCTCGTTTTAGTTCGGATGGGTTGGGGATGGTGGGGTGTAAGTACTCTATTTTTTTAGTTTTGTTTTCTATTCATTATGTCCACACATACCTACTGACAATTGCTAATATGTTTTTCCTCTTGAAATGTTTATCTTTTTTCTTGATAAAATAGATGGATTTATTTTGTTTTTCTTTTGCTAATGTTGGAATATCACTATCTTTTTTTCATATAAAATAAAAATGTATTAGTAGGTGTCCAAGGACATTTTGTTGCCCCCGATCTTCTTCTGGTTCTGCAACTGACATGTAATATCAAGATTGCCAAACTAACTTATGGCAATTATTCTCCTCTCTCTCTCCGGATTCCCCCTATTTGCCTTTTCCAACATTGTTTTAACTTCTTTGGCTTTCTTGTCTGAAGCATGTGAATTCTCTTGGTTCTCATACTGATTATATTTATCTTTTCAGATATTAGGAGAACCAGGGACGGGTGGATCATCCACTCCATCAATGGTTGGTGCTGTTAAAAAATGGCAAAAGTCTGACCCTCAGAAGTCCCTTGACACATGGAGAAGATTGTCAGAGGCAAATTCAGCATTGGAAGTGCAACTGAACTTGTTAAGCAAATTAGCAAAGGAACAATGGGATGCATATAAATCTGTGATTCACAGCTGCAGCATTCTTAGATCAGACAAGGTACTTTTGTGAGATTATTTGTGGTTGTTTAATTAATGAATTTTCAAACCAAAATTCTTGAGCAACTAAGTAAATTGATTGGCAATTCTCCTTATACATTGTGTCCCTATGTTATTCTTAGCATTGGATTACAATTCAACTGTCCTTCATGATATAGGACGTCTTTACTGATTACACTTCTATACTTGTTACTTTTGCTGGGTTTGAAAAAGATGATGTTCATGTCCAGCTGTTTCTCTGTCTGGAGCTACCCCGAAAAGGAGTATAGAAGCTTATTTTCAGGCTATGGTCTGTGAATAGCTCATTCTAGGTTATCAGAATTTTAAAATGTGCCCGAGAATCTGAGTCTGGATAGATGTATAATTGGATCTAACTTAATGTTTTGATATCCGTATTGTACCTCTTGGCCTCTATACTTAATATTAGCTTATTGCCTGAGAATTGTGAATACCATGATGCACGTAAATTAGCAGGAAGCACCCAGTTGAGATAAATTATGATATACGTAATTCTATACAGATTTTTGTTGCCATTCTAGCCCGTGTTTCATTCAGATTTTGAACTTTGCAAGTAATGTGATGATTTTCTTGAGACTGATCTTTCATACTGTCAGTTTCTATGTTTTTACATGTATTGCGGTATTTTTTTTCTTGCTTTTATTCTTTTTTATTGATGTTTTTTAAATGCAAATTGTATAATCAGTGGATTGAACAAGCTTCTGAACCTAACAAGGAAGCAATTATTAAAGCACTGTTAGGTGCAAAAGATGCTATACTTGGGATTAGATATCATATGCGCCTGATGGGCGAGGCTGCAGGTGTTCCGGTAATCCATTTCACTCATTGAATGCTTATTTCTATTGTTTTCTGCTTGTATGATGTTGATTTTGCTTTCAAAAATGCATATCCTGGGAATATATGTCACCCATATGAACTTGCTTTCTGTTTGAAATTTCCGGATTTTGCTTCTTCCATTAACACCTAGAGGTACTACAATCTTTTATATTACCTGTGGAATAAGAATAAGAATGGTCATCAATCTAAGTTTGTCAATTTAGCTTGAAACTCTATATCCCATCCAATGGTCCCATTGGATGGATTAAATTTGGATATTGTTCCATTTCATAGTGGTTAGCCCAGTTGCTATTTGCATCTGAAAGAAATAAGTTAGTAGGGTAAGGAGTCATGGATTTGGTTTCAGTATAATGAGCGTGGTAAAAAAAAAAATTTTGTATTGTCATAATACCCACTGCCAATCTAGCACTAGAAAAGTTTTAGATCAAGTATTTTTGTACCATCAAATGTGCCTAGTTACTCCTGTTGGCTTAGAAAGCTTGATTTACCTGCTATATGAACAATTTCTTTGGGGATCATTGATTTGACCATTTGATTGGAGAATGTAATAAAAAAGAACTATGGTTCAGTCCGAAAGAGTTGCTATATTTCAACATGTTAATGTTATTTTGGAATCCCTTGAATCAATCAGAAGACTGATGTTTTAACAGATAAGATACAATTTAGAATGCTGAGAGTATAAATGCTAAGCCTTTGCTCCCTGCTCCTACCAAACATTTTGGACAAGCTGTCCAAAAGTATAAAATTTTCCTTTCGGAAGCTTATCTGAAAGATTGGTGGGTGTGCCACCCAAAAAGGTGGGTGCAAGTAGCATTGGCCAAAATGCTATAACTGCTTGGTTTTCTGGTTTTATAATATCTATTAAAGTGTTGTCATAAAGGTTTTGCATTAGAAATTCACATTTGCTTTCTTGATTGATTCATGACTTAAAAACTTAAACAATTGATGTGTTAAGAAGTCTTACAAGTTGCAACGTATACAGATTGAACCAGAATCACAAACACATCTGCTAGATGCTACAATGAACTTGGAAGGGGTATTGTTGGCTGGAGTTCCAGGAGCAGGAGGATTTGATGCAGTCTTTGCTGTTACTTTGGGAGATTCAAATAGCAATGTGACAAAAATATGGAGTTCACTCAATGTTCTTGCTTTGTTGGTTAAAGAAGATCCTTGTGGTGTTTCTTTAGAAAGTGCAGATCCACAAACCAACGAAATCACATCGGCTGTGTCTTCGATTCATATTGAATAAGTTCATTTCCATCAATTAGATATTGTAAGTTACCACAAAAACTATTCTGTGCAATGTTGCATCTTGATTAGGAATTAGTTTCTTCTCAATTTCGGGGAGAGAAAAAAAATGAGTGGATGACTTGAAAAGTAAGCTTTAAGTGTGCTAGTTTTATGAGTGTGCTAGTTTTATGTGAAGCTACGAGTCCAATTGTGTCTGGATTTCTAAATGAGCAAGAAATTCATCAATCTTCTATAGCCAGAAGAAAATAAGTGTATCATTAAAATTTTCAATTTGGAGCATAAGATCTTCTTTGCTTATTCTTATGTGCCTATGTTTCTCTAAGTACTTGACAGAATATATTAAATAACTTGGCTTTAAATATTTTTTTTAGTATATGTAAAGTACTGTACGAGTCTTTTGATTAAAGGTCCATGTAAAAAATTTGGTCAAAATTCTTTGGACACCCATGGGAACGGAGAGGCATGCGTTGGGAGACCCCTGCCCACAAAGTGGAGTTCCGTAGGGTCGGGGCAGATTTAGTTGGGTCGCCAAAGTGCGAAAGCCTAGACACCACCTGCGAAAGCAAAAAAAAAAAAGATAAAGAATAAAATCAAAATAAATGGGTTACTGAAACTTTGATCAAAGTTTTTTATAGGGACCGAAATCAAAAGAACTATATTTTACTGGGACTAAAAACATTTAAGCTAATAAAGTTACCCAAAAGGCCAAAACCTTGTTTTCTCTCAACTTTATTTTCATCCCTTTTATATATGTGTGGTTTGAATTGCATGGGATGGGATATATAATAGCAAATATCGTTCATTTATCATTTGGTCTAAGGGACCATTTGTGGTCCCAGAAACGTTTTCTTTTTGCATATGAAATCAAAGTTACAACTCACAAAGTAAATTTGCCGTAAATGGTGGAACTAGAAGTGGTGGTTATAGGAACAAATTTTCCAGGGATGGATATGTTTTCATAGAGCTATAAGGACCGAGGTACATAATACAGACTGGCACAAAGTTTGAGTTTGTGTAATTTAAGCATAAAAGAAAAATGATTATGGTATTTACTATCATCAGTATATGACAACTTTCATGCCTCACAATTCATAAGATATTATAGAGTAATAACCATTGACCATCGTGTGATAGTACTATACAATTTAATCTGTAACTGCTCATAAATATGCACACCCTGAACATCATGTAGGAACTCATCTGAGGAAAAGAGAAGGAAAAAAAGACCAACTTAAAGATGAGACCAGCCATCCAAGTTCTATCAGCTTGGAACTCATCAAAAAACATTAGCAATAAATGTTATAAAAAAATCCTCACCAGGAACACATTCAGATACTAAATCTCCATATCGGTGAGTAAATTTTTTTCTCTCATACTTCAGCTAGCATTTGATCCGCCATTGATTATTTATTAGAAGACTGATGCTTGGTATGTATGCAAATCCTCATCCCAGTCGTCGATTATTGATGGAGATGGTCACAACCTTAGCAACAATTGTTTATCAATTCAGATTAGGATATTCATTGTCTACCCTAAAACTGGCACACTCTGCTAGAGCTTTTTCATTAAGCTCCCTACTATATCTCCAGACATAATTTAGACCAACAAGAAGCTCAGTGATTGTTTCTTCTATCTTTTCTTGATTTGCAAAGTAAAGGGTTTGTACCAGCAGCACGTTTGTCCGTGAAACAAAGCTCTGCTGCTCAAAACTTCTCTCAGACTGCCATCTTATCATGTTATGAGCAAGTGGTGCCAACCATTCCAATATGCTTGACATGGCTTCGTTCCATTCTTCTGCTAGACTTGTGTCATAGACTGATGTCTTGTTGTATGGCTTTAACTTTGCCCTAAGGGTAGCTCTCACACGTCTCGGTAACATGTTGTACAGATCATCTCTTGCATCAAGGCCAATCAAGTGCGGAGAAGTTGTTAGCTTCTCGATCACAATGATAACATTTGCATAGTGCAGCGCTAAAGCAGCAGCACCAAGGGTTTCAGATGGAGGATTTAATAGCTTGCACAGAGATTTGAAGACTGATTGAGTATGATGACGAACTACTTTTCCAGGACCAAGAAGATTTGAATTAGCATCTCTGAGGTTCTGAATTCCTAAATGAATACCATTTGTGTTTGAGTGGCAGTCAATAACAGAAGAACCGTCCATAGCAATGCATCCTTTGAAAGGTCCTACTTGAGTTGGTCGACTGTGTCTTGTGTTAGTCCCCTTCCCATTTAGGGCTGCTGAGTGTCCATAAAACTTCCAAAACTTGCTCTTTTTATTGGTTCCGGTAACTGGGGCTGATTGTTTTGAAGCCCTTGCAAGAGGCCCTGAGTAAAAACTGACACTTGAATGCTTTCCTGAAATTGGACCTGACTTTGTGGATAAATCACCAAGAGGACCTGAATGAGAAATGCTGGTTTTGGTTGTTCTACCAATTGGACCTGATCTAGCAGCAACAGCATCAATGGGTCCTGAAGAAAATCTGGCGATATTATTCGGCGATTGGTGAACTGAAGGTTGTAATAATGCAGAAACCGATTGACTTCTATAAATAAAATCCGAACTCAAGGCACTTGAATTGTTGGTTCCCCTAACACCTACCATCTCTTGAATTCCGAATACATGGTTGATCTTACAGAATATTGTGAATAAGGATCTTGCTAAAAGATGTACAATGTAATCATATGTTCTGTTCCACAGAGAAATATTCTGCAAGTTCTTCACCTCCTGTCTCTTCCATGAAACCTTCTTGTGATACTCAAGTAAATTTACATCGTCCGACTCACCGCTAGCTTTCATTCTTGAAAAAGTTTGCTCAAGATCAACAAGCACTTCCATCTCTTGATACAAACTTGCATTAGTTGATATGAACTTTTCCATCTTTTTAATCTTCCTTTCCATCTTCTTGTAATTGAATTCCCACCCATATGGATCAACACCCATAGTGATGAACTCATAAAAGGCATTCTCAAAACCTTTCAAACACGGATTGCTGCATTTCTTCCCAAGCCTAGCCACAGATTCAGCCACGTGTGCCATATTCTCAAGTATCTCAACACAGATCAAACGCTCAATGAAAAGGTCATCATCTGAAACCAGCTTTCTTATGCCCTCTGAACCTGTGATTTCCTCTTTCAACTTAGCAATCTGTTTATCACTCAAAGACTGCCATAAATTAACAAGCTTGGACATCAAGCTCGCCATCTCAAATGCTAATACTCCAACCAGCACCTTCTCAGAATTAGCATCATGCTTTCGTGGAGGCTTCCACAGACTGCGAAACCATGATTCTGCAACCATCGCTTACCTAAGAATGATGCTGATACTAAAATGCTCTTTAAGACAAGTCCTCAGTCATGGCTCTGTAGTACTCAGCAAATAAAACACAACATAAGATTGTCAAAAGGATGTTAAATATCTAGTAAAAGTACCAGAAAAATTTCAACCTGTATCAAGCACAAAACTAGATACTTGAGAAATCAGAAGCATCTGTTTTCTATTCCATACCAGTTTATCTTAGATCAGTTCTGTTTTATGAGGTTAAAATTCATTCCACCAATTAGGAATTTTGAAATCACAGATGTAATGAGAAAAACTACTGCAGCATCTTGCAACTTACTGATTTAGCTCTTAATTTGGCAAACTTTGGGATTATTTGGAAAGATGCTAGCAGTTTGAAAAGCATATATTACCGGGATTGATGAAGAAGTGATAATATATTATTAAGATGAATGACATGGTGATATAATGCTCTAAAAGTTCTCAATTTTGATTTTAAATTTTTAGTCGGAAAAAAATCTCAGACCAAAAAATACATTTGAGAAAGCTTAAATTTCATAATTTAAAAAAAAAAAAAAAAAAAAAAAAAAAAAAAAAACTATGTTTTACATGATTTTCCTAAGTGTATAATTCTAACGGATGTATTAATTCCTTGCATCAAATCTTTAACAGTAAACCATAATTAACTGTCTGTCATGCCTATGAAAAAATTTACATATATTCCACTACAAGCAAAAAATAATGTTTATATTATCCTTTGTTACTATTTCTGGCTTTTGTCCTGGCTCTTTCAATTTCTGATGATAGAAATCCTTGATTGAGAAGCAACAAGGAATATAAGTTTCCTTTTCTGGTAAATATTGCTGAAGAATATATATCTAAAAAAAAAGGGCCACATGACATAAGCCAAACCTAAATCTGGATCCTATTCTCTGTTTACTCATTCATCAAATAAATAGTGAACTAAAATTCAAAGTTATAGTGGAAGTTGACTACAATTTTCCACATAAACAGTTCCACATTTCCACACAAATTCACACTGCAATTAGAAAGAAAAATGACACAAATCTAAAATCTCATAATTAAACTTAAACACAAACCTTAGTAGCAAACCCAGATTCCAAAACTTTTATTCTTTGTGGGGGCGCAAAAGATAAAAATCACAACTTTACATTCTTTCTGCTAAAAGAACATACTTTATACAACTTCACTAGCTTGTTAGCTTAAATGGGCAAAAAGTTTAGCAGTGAAAGCTCAAATTTTGCTTAAAGCACCATATTAAAGTGATTGTATAAAGCAAAAAAGAACACTGAAAAAGGGGATGCAATAGAATCAAAGTAGAAAAAAAAAACATGAACATGATGAAGTAGAATGAAAGAGCAGAAGCTCACCGATCAGAAGCAGCTGAAGAAAGGTTGAAGGGAAGAGAGAGAGAGAGAGAGAGAGAGAGAGAGAGAGAGAGAGAGAGGGAAGTAGATTGGAAGGTGCAGAGTGAGGAAATAAGGTGCACATGGGAGTAGGAATGGAAATGGAAAGAAAAAAAACAGAAAAGAAATAAAAAATGGAGACAAACACGTAAAAAGCTAGTGACACAGAAACAAAACCAAGGACATCGACCTAATTTTTATTGCTTGTTCTTTTCTCAATTTCAATTTCAATTTGCCCCCTTGTTTGTGTTTCATTTATTGCACTCGGTCCCCCGTTTTTAGTAATAATGATTAATGATAATTGGAGTATTATCCTTAACCTCAATCTCTAGTACTCCCTCCGTTCCTATTTATCTGTCATATTTCAAACAAAACACGTTCATTAAAAAATCCAATCATTACTCAAATTTTCAATGCATTAATTATGTTTTTTCCTACTATACCCTTTCTCTCTCTATAATCATTAATTTTTCTCCACTACTTACATAAACCAAGACATATTAAATAAGGACAAACATGGAAAATAACATTTATTACACTCTTGAAATCCTCAATACGACAGATAAAAAGAAACAAAAAATCTCTTCAAAAAACGACAGATAAAAAGGAACGGAGGGAGTATTAATGATAAAAAAAATTAAATATAGAACTATCCTCGTTCTTATATATAAGATCATTTTAATAGATTTTATGTCCATTAAGAAAGTTGATTAATTTAGTTAATTGTATTGAAAATGTAAATATGTGATATGTATTTTCAAAAATACCCATATTAATAATATTGGGAATCTAAAAAATGTTAAGTAAATAATGGTGTTTCTGTAAATAAGTAATTAATTGTCATTGAAAAATTGGTATGAGGTCTTATAAATATAGACAAAATAAAAGTTTCAAAATGTTCTTATATATAAGGATGGAGGGAGTATTTCTTTTAGTTTTTTATTATAAAATTATTTTGGAAGAATTTATGTGTTAAAAATGTTGATTGATTTTTTTTTTACATGGGAGGTCTGGGACTAGAACCCATGACCTGGGGATGGGGAAATCCTAAATGTCCCTGCAGCCACCAACTGAGCTGTTTTACGCGGACAAAATGTTGATTGATTTTGTTAGTGACATTAGAAATATGAATATTTTATAGTATGTTTTTTGAAAATTATTTTTACAATTATTAGTGAGATTCTAAAAAATAGTAATTAAATATGAATGTTTGTGAAAAAAGAGACTTATAATATTGAAAATTGAAATAAGATGTTGTAGATATGACAAAAAAAGAGTTCCTAAAATTACATTACATTAAAGACCGAAAAAGTGGTACATATGTTATGATAAATCTAAATTTTGTGATTCTTGTGCTTATGAATTCATCTTTTCATGATATAAACCTTCTTTTCAAGATTCCTGTTATCAATCCCTTTTAAAAATCCTAATATTATTTGAATTACTCCAATTTTTAATATTAACTTCAATTATTCTGTCAACTAGTAAACCCATTTACTAGTATTTTTTCAATTTTTCTAAATAAATGTGATAGTTACATGGCTTAAAATTAGGGATGGGCAAAATATCCGTAACGGGTATCCGCACTATTCCCTTGCAGATGTGGATGAGTATTATGATAGCCGCTCCGCGCTTACCCGCATATATAAAATAATTATTTAATAATAAATATTATATGTATATTAATATATTTTTTATTACTTTGAGAACATATAAATTTTCTTTTATTTATATTTCATATTGAATTTTAAAGATGAAATTATAATGATAAACATTTATCATATGTATATGATTATTCATCTTATAATCATTTTTGTGTATAGTTATTATTACAAAATATATAATTATATAATAAAAATTTAAAACTCGCGAATATCCGCGGATACCCATTACCCACATTAATATCCGCAAATACCCACGAATATAAGCATGAGTATGCACTATCCGCGCTCGTGACTACCATACCCATCCTTGCTTAAAACAATGTTAATGAAATCACAAGTTGGTTGAAAGGTTTTCTTGAATGTGGCACACTCACATAAAATGATACTCCCTCCGTTTTTTTTCTTTGGTCCTTTTTGCCTTTTTTCCTTATTTCATATCTTTGGTCCTTTTACAATTCTAATACACAAACATATTTTTATTTTCAATTTTAACCTTTCATCCAATCATTTTATTTACTCTTCATTAATTTTACTTTTATCATCTCTCTCATCTCTAAACCATTAAACATTAATTAATGGACACACTTACTTATAAAAATTAAATACTACTACAACTTTCAATAAAGATTAAATAGGAGCAATTTTGACAAAATACATATAAACCTTACAATAATCATCATAATCAATACTCCCTCCGGTCCTTAATATAAGAGATACTTAACCGTATTGCCCGGACCAAGGAAAGTAGTTATTTTTATGAATTCTATGAGAATATATTGTAACATTACAATTTTACCCTCTCAACTTTTCTTGGAAAATTCACTCTCATTAATGAATAACAAAAAACACATAAATATTCAAAGCATTTAATAAGGACAAAAAAGAGAAAAAGCAATCAATGATGCACAGGAAATATAAAACCTTTTATAATTAGGACCAAAGAAACCTTCTAGAATACCTCTTATATTAAGGACCGGAGGGAGTACTTTCTTAATCTGTGTGCACAACTCCAAAAAGACCAAAGAAAAAAAACCGGAGGGAGTATAAAAAGGAGTGTAAACAATGCAAATAACAAAAATTTGAAGGACTGCAATTTGGCTCCACAACAACG
The DNA here is from genome assembly GCA_037953625.1 of Crotalaria pallida. NCBI lineage: Eukaryota > Viridiplantae > Streptophyta > Magnoliopsida > Fabales > Fabaceae > Crotalaria > Crotalaria pallida. The sequence continues at coordinate 150,760,497 of CM075650.1, forward strand.
GCGAGAGTCCCGTCACAATCATTAATGGCGACCACGCGGAATTGCCTCCTTTTACCAATATGACCCTCTTTCCATTGTTCCACATTTTTATTACCCGGATCCGAATAAATACAAAAAGGGGTCATGCCCAAGCCCGAATTTCTCTTCTCTCTCTGAGTGTAACTTTAGGATTATTATATTTTTTAAGGTCAGAATCATTTGGGAGCTGGGATATCATGATTGGTGCCTCACCTCTTCTTGGTCATTGCCTCATGCTTATTATATAATACGAAGATATAAAAGATAATGTTAATAATAATAGTCTTAGTATTATACTACATTTCTTATTCTTCATTAATTTTAATTTCTAACGAGTGTTTGTAATGATTAGCTTACAGCTGTTTGATGACCATGTTTGATTAGTATTGACTGGATTTGTAATGAGATAGTAATGAACTACTATTTTTATAGATAAAGTATAAAGTATTATCAATATTTAGGTTTTGAATTATTTCTGATAAAATACTCCCTCCGTTCCTTTTTAAGTGTCGTTTTTTGGAGAGTTATTTTGTTTCTTTTTATCTGTCATATTGAGAAATTCAAGAGTGTAATAAATGTTATTTTCCATGTTTGCCCCTATTTAATAAGTCTTGGTTTACGTAAGTAGTGGAGAAAAATTAATGATTATAGAAAGAGAAAGGGTATAGTGGAAAAAAACATAACTAATGTATTGAAAATCTAAGTAATGATTGATTTTTTTAAGGGACGTGTTTTTTTTGAAATATGACAAATAAAAAGGAACAGGGGGAGTATTTAAGAATACTTAAGTTTAAAATTTTTTGTATTAATTTGTTACACATGACACTTGTCATAAGAAATATGACATCAAAATTCTAATGAAACACTAGTTTTATATCTTCGAAGTTTCACTTTTTTTTTTTCTCCAAGATATCCACTTGTTGAGTAGGATAATTCTTTCGGATATTGATTAGTTTTCGAGGCAATTTTTTTAACAAAACTTTTTACATTGAGAAGATTCTGAAATCGATTTTCAAACCACTTACTTAGGCTCTGTTTGTTTCCGCGGTGGAAATCCGCGTTTGTGTAAAAGCTCCACTTGAGGAGCAGCCATAGACGCCCGTTTGTGGTTTGAAACGTCAAACCAAACGAGCTATTAAGTAATGATAGCCATAATTACTAATGGGTGTTGAAAGTTTCACTTGATAGAATTTTATAAATTCACGTTTTAAGTGTTATATTTTTGTTATTGTGATAAAAGTATGAAAAATCTAAAGCAATGGAGTTGGTTCAAATATTACATGTTTGATTCTCATTAAACAATAATCTAAATTCGAGACTTATATTAAAAAAAAAAACCTTCGCCAATTAATCCATCATTTCGTAGATGCTCTCCATCTGAATAGGATTGCTTTTCATGAATAATACTTGTAGTCTTTGACAAAAATAAACATGGGAATTACTATATGTTTGGCATTTGCCCTATTTTTATTTTTATTTTTAAATTATTGGACTTTTTTGAGTTGAGATCATTCTCTATTGCTTCTAAGACGGGAATGTGGATGAAAGAAAGAGTGCATATAACATATGAAAAATAGAAAGTAGAGAATATTTTTTTAAAGCAGATAGAAAGTATAGTGAAAGTGGAGTCAACAGAATGTTTAGAGTCTTTGGATGAGGCTGTCAAAGAGTGGAGTACTTTTGTGCACCACATTACTCAGTACTCACGTCTCATGCTGGATTCTTTAACATGATTGGATAATTATGAATACTAAATATATTTCTTCACTATGTTTCCTCGACCATGTTCACGTCTACTCTTTTCTTTTTCTTTTTTGGCCGGTTTGGATGGACCCAACGTTTTAAACGATGCAAAGCTTTTCTTTTCCTTAACAACCACGACCTTTCGGTCTTGTTCATTGCTATGATTGCCTCTTCCTTTGTTAATAAATGGGAAACCAGAAAATGCTGTTGAAAAATACTACTACTCTGGTCTTATTTATAAGATTTTTTGGAGTTTTTCACTCTCACCAAGTAGAATGATTAAATTTGTTAGTGACATTAAAAATGTGAAAACTTGATATATTTTTTCAAAACTACTCTTATGATTATTATTAGAAATCTAAAAAGTGTTGACTTAATAAGAATGTTTATAGAAATAAGTAATTAAATGCTATTGAAAATTGAAATGAATTCTATAAATACAAGACTAAAATAAAAATCCCAAAAAGATATTATAAATAGGATCAGAGGGAGTAGTAATTAATTTACAAAAATCTAGGAATATCTAAAATCCATAAAACTTTAGAATTATGATGGTAAGTAAAACATCCTAGTAAAATCTAGAAAACTTTAGAAATGTGATTGTAGAAAAACATCCTGGCAATATCTTTATACCTATGTTGCACCAATACGGATACGGTACCGAATACGGGTACAGTACTGGATACGGGGTACAATATTTTCTAAAAAATTATGGTACAAGTACGACAATATAAATTCAATACGAGTAAGTTACAAGCAACCAGGAGTACGGTACGTGTACCGATACCCAAAATGTACGCGATACGGGTAAGTTACCAGTTCAGGAGTATCGAGGTTTCAGAGCTTTATACCAACTAGGAAATCAAGTATATAAATATTCATGTTTGATGACAGGTTAAGATGGAGGGAAAAAAAAAAGCAAGTATCCATTGTCATAAACTTGTTCTCATCTTCATCCTTTTATCATTAGCATTTTACTTTTCAACCACTTCAACAAATGAAAGCATGTCCATACTTTCCTACAATTAAAATGTGTTTTTGTTGACTATAGCGACCAGTCCAAATTAAAGGTTATCAACTATTTAAGCCAAACACAAAACAATTAATCATTTCTAGAGATGTCATCTTTGACGAAGGTGCAAATTGGCAATGGAGCAATGAAACTACACAAGAAGTTCAATCTCATGAAGAAGCCAATAAATCACTAAAAGAAAACAATTCAGGCCCAAGCACGCCACCACCATCAAAAATAAAACATGATAAGCACCAGCACCAGCACCAGCAAGTAGTAGAAGAGGAAGACGTATCGGAACAAAAACTTCAAAGATCAAAAATGTCACACAAACCAAATCCAAAGTATGCAAATGTTGGATTCTTCGCTTGTAAACCTCAAAAATATGTGGATGCATCAAAAGAAGTTTGGAGAAAAACCATGGACGAGGAAATCAAAATGATAGAGAAAAATCGTACGTGGGAGCCTATGCAGAAACCAACAAACAAGAAAATTATTAGCTTGAAATGGATAAACAAAATTAGATACAGTGAGGGTGAATCAATTCAGAATTATTAGCTTGATGTATTTTATGTACAAAGGCCGGACCGAACAATTAATGAAGGGTTTATTCCAGTCCGATCTATTTAACACGTTTAGTTAAAATTTAAAATATTGAAAATAAAATCCAAGTGGAAATTGCCTTAGTGGAAACTGGTTGGGCGCTTAGGGACTTCAAGGTCAAAAGCTCGAGTCCCAGTGAGTCAGTTCGCGAATCCGAGGTGGATTAGTTATACCACAAAAAATGTGAAACCCAGACACCACCTGATTTCGACAAAAAAAAAATATTGAAAATAACATTAATACAAATAACAACATCTAATATTCAAATTAACATCAATCCATCTACATCCAAAATAATTTAAAAAAATAAATAAATAAATCTAACTACATCCAAAATGGTAGCAAATATAAGAGATAGCATTTTAATCTAAATTTGAGATATAATTTTACACTCTTTCTTATACGTTTATATAAATTGAACTCTAATAAAATGTTAGGAAAACCAATGGTAGGATTGACATACATGTATAAGATATAGGAGGATCTTACTTGCTGAATCATTTCTTCTTGTTTCCTTTTCATTCGATCTCTTTCTTAAACAACCAAAACAATGATCAGAAAAAGAAACAGCGTAGCTGCATCTGCATTCTGCAATCAAAGCAATGATTCAAACGTGGAGACTCTTCTTAATTTTTTCCACTGTTGGGCTTGGTGCAGGAAATGGAGCAGAAGTACATAACTTATGTAATGACTTTCCACAAACGTTCGAGTTGTTATCAAATGAATTCTTTGGGAACCTTTGGAGCACAAAAGTTTAAGGAATTGGCCCTAGTTTAGGGAAAGTGGGAAACTTTCCATGTTTTTTTTTTTTAAAATTTTTACAGTAATGAGTCCGGTCCGATTCTCATGGTTTCAAAAATTATGAGACCATAAACTGAACCATGAAACAACGGTATTTTGAGATTAGACAAAATTACATTTTTGGATTCAGTCTGACTCTATCCAGCGATCTCGCGATCTAATCCAAAACCACTTATACCCCTATATTTTTTCATAAAATTTTACTTTTTGTGTGTTTAGAGTATCATTCATTTTGTATTTTTGTGCAAACCGAAGTTTGGATTAAAGCTCCACATGGTAGTTTTCATGTGTAATTTTGCTCTACACCCTATACACTCATGCACTTGGATTATATATCATTGATTTTGGACTGAACTTGATCTATGGCTATAAATGATGACCGGACAAAGCCCAAAATGGTCAAGGGGTGTAGGTACATCCAAAAAAAAAAAATTCTTACATTTGGCTCCAAGAGTCCAACAAATTTATTTTTTTTCTTCCTCGATATTACTTTTTCGAGTAATTAGTCATTTTGGTCCCTGAGAGTGTGACCATCGGTCATTTTAGTCCCCCAGAGATCATAAATACACGTTTAGTCCCTGAGAGTGTCTCACATCCGTCATTTTATTCCCTCCGTCAACTGAGATCAAGTAACGGAGTTAATTTTTCCGTCATTCATTTTGGTCCCTGAAACATGTATACATAATTCATTTTGGTCCTTTTTAAATTGACAATCAATTCAATTTAATCCCTGAAACATGCATACATAATTCATTTTGGTCCTTTTTAAATTGACAATCAATTCAATTTAATCCCTGAAACATGTATACATAATTCATTTTAGTCCTTTTTAAATTGACAATCAATTCAATTTAATCCCCGCAACCTGTATGTATTTAGTATTTGAGCACTACCTATTCACAAAAGTTATCTTTTACTCATTTTCAATGGATATTTAAGGCATCAAAATGAAGACTAAATTTAGAGATATTTTGTACATAGTTATTTTTTAGATTAGTTTTGTGAACATGTGCTGACTCAAATATTACATACATACATGTTTTAATGTTATATCTCATAATGTTTAGTTGTTTATTTTCTACTCCCTCCGTTTCATTTTGTTTGGCCTTTTAGGCTTGAGCACATATATAAGAAAGTGTTAATAATGATAAGTTTTATCTGTATTTTGTCTAAATGTCCCTATTTAATCCTTAATGAAAATTGTAGTAGTATTTAATTTAATTAATGTATAGTGGTTTAGAGATGAGAGAGATGATAAAAGTGTAATTAATGATAAGTAAGAGAAATGATTGAAATAAGAGTTAGAATTGGAAAGAAAAATTTGTTTATGCATTGAAATTGTAAAAAGCCAAATAATATGAAATACACTAAGAGAAAAAGCCTAAAAGGCAACACAAAATGAAACGGATGGAATAAAAAAAATGAGGGATTAAGTTGAATTAATTGACAATTTAAAAAGGACCAAATTGAATTATGTATACATTTTTCAGGGATTAAAATGAATTGGTTGTCAATTTAAAAAGGACCAAAATGAATTATGTATGCATGTTTCAGGGATTAAATTGAATTGATAGTCAATTTAAAAAGGACCAAAATGAATTATGTATGCATGTTTCAGGGATTAAATTGAATTGATTGTCAATTTAAAAAGGACCAAAATGAATTATGTATGCATGTTTCAGGGACCAAAATGAATGACGGAAAAATTAACTCCGTTACTTGACCTCAGTTGACGGAGGGACTAAAATGACGGATGTGGGACACTTTCAGGGACTAAACGTGTATTTATGATCTCTGAGGGACTAAAATGACCGATGGTCACACTCTCAGGGACCAAAATGACTAATTACTCTTACTTTTTCCATCTTCCTCCATATTATTTTTTCTCCTCACATGCATCTGACCCCAATCGAAGGCAAGGATATTCAGGGGTTGAGATGCATCACAAAGAGGGAAGTTGTACCGTAGAATAAAATATCATGAAGAGAGTTGTGAATATCGAAAAAGAAGAAGAAGAAGAAGAATAAAATATCATGTACCGTGGGCTTCTCAGCTTCGCACTCGTTGCTTCTTAACTTCCCACTCGTTGAAGATGAAGAAGGCTCAATACTCTCTAGAATGTAAAAGTTGTTGGTTTGAACCGAGGAAGAAGAAGAATGTAAAAGCAGTCAAGGAAATATGTGAGTTTTAAATGTAAGTAAAAGCAGTTGGTTTGTTTTACAATTATATTTTATTTAGTTTTGCAAATAAGTAAGTTAGACAACTTATTAAAAATTTGCAGCTAGATTGTAATAATGGGTAACGTCAACAAATGCATGTGTGCACTTTTTTATTGACAAGTGCAAGACAAAACTGTTAAGTTTTCATGTTTTTGTTTTTACAAACATGATTTTTGTTGTACTCACCTTTCATCCAAACATGTATATATATATATTAGTTTTAACCTGTGCAATGCACGGGTTGTACGAATATTTTTAATTATATTATTATTTAGTAATAATATTCTTGTAATACTATGATTGGTTCACTGCACGATATATATCAATAATTGTATTTGTTATTTAAAAAGAAATAGTTTTAAAAAAATTAAATACATTCAATTTAGCATTAAAAAATATAAAATCAAATTCATGATAGTCTAGGTAGATTTTTTGAAAAAGAAGTAATTAATATCATCAATAACTTTAAATTTAGATTTTTGCAAGGATTGAACTCGAAAATATATATTTTGTTTTTTTTATTTTAAAAATATTCAAGAATTTTCAATCCAAAAGTGAAGAAGTATAATATCCTTCATGAAGAGAGTACAGAATGCAATGCTCTAATCTTAACAAAAATAGAACCCCATACATGATAGGGGATGCATATGCACATGCAACAATTGTGCTTCTACATGAATTTTAAATGTAAGATAACACCTACCCAACAAACCAGTCAACCCCCACATAAACGGTGACCAGTGGTGCTAAAATATTTGACGGCTAAACCGCAAAACTAAGACTCCACAAATCTAAAGGCAATAAGATAACATGTTTTGAATTTCATTTGTTCGTCATTCAAAGAGGGATATACAGTGCATATTAGTCTTTCCTTTTAACCATAGTCACGCTCTAATTTTTATATTCTCTACCAATTCATATGCTATTATTGAATAATGTTGAATAATTTAATGAAACTTTTCTTCAACTTAAGAAAGTAAATATTGAATAATATTATTGCACAAAGTTAAAAGTTACCCTTATTAAACAATGATAATTACTAATTAACTGGTAATATTTATAATCATGGAATTGATAATTAAAGTAATTGGAAATTACCTTATATGTAGCTTGAATGACCATTTACTTTGGTATGGGACCATGACTATGTGAGGAATGAAGACTTTTCACCATATTTTGTCCTTGTCATTACTGGTGTTCAATATAATCTAGTCACCATCAATCTAATCTGTCCCATTATATAGCCTTGTGATTGTGATTGGTCAATTTTTTTAGCAACATGCACTCAAACTTTTTCAATTTTAATTCATGATAGGGTAATCCTCAACTTGTCAAGTCACTCAAAAATTCTGATTGATTCAAATGTTGCATTTCTTGTTGTTGCCTTTGAATTGGAGAAATACTATTTGAACTTTAATAATTTTTTCATCAGGGATCTTTGTCATCGTGAAATCATTGATCTTCTTTACCATGCACAATGTACTATTGATGATATAGGATCGTCATATTGTTTGATAAGAAATTCTTGTGGGATTTCTATATCTGCCTCTCCATCGTTAGTACCTCTAGCAGTACCGTTACCAACCTCCAATATCCAATTGGCAAATTCTTTCATTTTCTGAATGTCTTGGTTTAAATTAGCACATTGTATACATCTTTTTGGTCAAATTAAAGATAGTACCTGAAAACATAATTTTAAATTAATTATTCAAGGTTATAATGAAATTTAATAATTTACCCCTAAATATATGACAACATATCTCACAATCATCCCATTTTTTATTTAAAATTAATAAGAGAATAAATAAAGACATGTGACATATCTAATTATCTTCCATTCTCTCAACTTTGTATGAGAGCTCCATTCTATAATTCCTTGTGGATAGAATATAATTTTGTTAACAAGACTTTTGAAGTTTAAAAATGAAAAAGAAAGTTTGAGAAAGAGACAGAGAAGTAATGGAACTTGCAAGTTTGAGAAAGAGACATGGAAGTAATGAAACCTTCAAGCGTTACGATGCATACCTGTTGAATCTTAAGTCCAATAATGCACAAAGAAGTAATGAAAAATGCAAGTCTTACGATACACACGTGCTGTATGTTAAGTTTGATGATGCACATAGTAATAATGTAACTTGCAAGCTTTATGATGCGTACGGATTAAGTCCGAGGATGCATTCGACAATGCATCTTTTGATTTTAAATTAATATACATACCAAAATCATGTATCCCTTTGATTCTAATTTAACAGGTGCATCTTTTGATTCCATACACAAATCATGTTTCATACCAAAATCATGTGTCCGTTTCATTCTAATTTAATAGGTGCATTTAACATGTGTATCTTTTGGTTCTAAAACTATGTGTTCCTTTGATTTGTATTTAGCAGGTGCAAATTTTGATTTGAATTCAGCAGGTGTATCTTTTCAAAATTAATTCTTTATTTAAATTTTAATTGTAAATTATAAATAAATAAAGACATATAGCATATCTACTTATCCTTCATTCTCCCAACTTTGATTGTGCGAGCTCCATTTCCTTAAGAGCTTTCTAATTGCAGGAAATGGACTCTAAAATATAATATAGGAGTTTATATATATATATATATATATATGTATATGTATGTATAATTCTTTATCAAGTTTGTTTATCCTAGTTATCCTGCATTCTTATTTACTTTTCGTGTTTGAAGAACAAAGAGTAAAGTATCAATTTAGTCTATGATGCTTTTTTACAATATCAATTTAGTTCCTGAATATTCATAATTACACATTTAGTCTCTCAAGATTTTCTTTCATACCAATTTGGTCTTTCATATTGGTCTCTCATACCAACTTTGAGGGACCAAATTAGTACGGAAGAAAATATTAAGGGACGACCAAATTGATACATTTGAAACCTTGAAGGACCAAATTGATACATTTGAAAAATTTTGAGTGACTAAATGTACATTTATTAATTTTCAGGGACTAAATTGATACAGTAAAAAAACATTAGGAACTAAATTTGTAATTCAACCAAAAATAAAAAACCATTTTACATAAATCCTTAATTCGCAGGGACAAAACCGACATTGCGTATCCAAACTCCTGAATCTCATAACTCATAAGATAACGTATCTTGTTATTCTACTTCGTTTCCAATCCCTAGCCATAGCCATGGCTTCCGCCACTCTCTACCAAAACCCCACCTTCCTCAAACCACCTCCACCCACCGCCGCCATCTCCTCCACCACACGCCGGAGCTACGTCCCAGTGCGGTGCGGTGGGCCACGGTCGCAGCGCGGACCACTATTGAAAGGCAGAGTACTAAGCATCGAAGCAATCCAAGCCATTCAAACCCTAAAGCGCCTCCACCGAACAAACCCACCTAACCTTACCCACGCGCTCTCCAGCACCCTCACGCGCCTCCTCAAGTCCGACCTCGTCGCCGCCCTGCGGGAGCTTCTTCGTCAGCAGCAGTGCGCCCTCGCCCTGACCGTGTTCTCCACGCTCCGGTCAGAGTACGGCGCCGACCTCACGCTCTACGCCGAGATGGCGAAGGCGCTGGCGGGCTGCGACATGATGGAAGATGTGGACCGTCTGATCGGTGATCTGGAACAAGAAGGTGGGGTCCAGTGTGATGATTATAAGGGGCTGGTGAATTTGATCAAGGCCGTGATTGGAGCGAAGAGAAGAGAATCGACGGTCAGGATTTATTGGCTGATGAAGAAGAGTGGGTGGGGGACGGTTGTTGAGCCAGACGAGTATGTGGTTCAGGTTTTGGTTAATGGGCTTAAGGGTTTTGATGAGGTGGCACTTGCTGAGGAGGTTCAAGATGAATGTAATAGAGCCTTTGCTAATTTCTCCAAGGCCAAATTTGATAAATTGAGAATGAGAAAATAGTGAAATTTGTGATTCTTTGTTTTTCTTAATATTCATTGTGGATTATACATAAGTGTGAGTATGTATGTTAATACTTAATACCACCATTAACTTAATTTGATAGCATGAAATAAGCTATTTATTGGTATTTAAGTATTTTTACTAGTTTCGAGTTTATAAGCTTGCATTTGATAAGCTATTTGAGATATTTTTTTCTTTTTCAAATGCAGGTGTTGTCTGTCCTTCATATTTTCTGTGGCTTAATTAATCCACTTCGATTATAACTTATATCATGTTTGGTTCCAAAGTTTGAAAATCAATTATGTCCCAAAATTACGTTGGAGCATAAGCAACTGTTAATAGCGTTACATTTCAGAACTGATTCTGGATTAATTCACCGCAGAACCAAACAAGAACTTATACATTTGAAGCTTATATTATTTTACATCATCTAATCTTAACAAATACTAAATTTGAATTTAATTAGCCAACTTATCAATATTTAGATCCTAATTTAATTAGAGTATATACTCTTCTTACGAGAGAACCCTGCTTAGTTAAGCTATTTACACGAAAGGGCCTTAAGTTGGGTGAGATTAGACATTGGACATTTTGTTTTACAATTTCTTTATTTGATACAACCTCTGGTCCTATTTATAAATCACATTCTAGAAGGATTTTTTTGTCCTATTTATAAGTCATTTTGTATTTTCTAGGAGGCATTTATTGCTATTTTTTTTATTTGTCCTTTGCCCATTAATGTGAAGTAATACAATGTGAAATTCCCAATGCAAGTTAAGAGGATAAGATTGTAATGTTGAAGTATTTTTTTTAAAGTTTCAAGAAACCTAACTACCCTCCTTGGTCCACGTGGTATGGTTTTAATATGTCCTAAGAGGGAGTATTGAAAATGCTAAATCCAAATACATGATGAATGCATATTAGAAACTTGTTTCCCTGCATAACTTCAACAGTTCAACCTTTTAGACACTAACGCATATTAGGCTTTTTTTTACGGCTCTCATTAACAACTCTGTTCTCCCTGAACAATCCCTTCTCATTTTTATGTTTGGCTTAAATTATTGATTCTGGCAACAAAGTAAGTGAAGCGTTGTACAATACTGTCATAATTCATCTGTTAATTTTTGGCGAAATTAAAGTTAGCACTCACTTCCTTGCTTTTACAATAAGAGTATACTCCTTTCGTTATTATTTTTAAGAAAAAAAATAATTAATTTTAGATATTAAGAAAGTTAGTTGAGTGCATTTAATTTTTTTAAATTTATAGAAAAATTAATTACTTTAGAAAATTTGTATTGGGAATGAAAGAAAAATTAAATGTTATAACCACTTTGTAGAGATATTTTAAGAAGACTTTTTCTTTTTGGCCCCCACCCATTACTATTTGGCCCTCACTACTCTTTCCGCTTGAAATAAGGCGGAAACAAAATAAAACAATTTCCGTCTTATGCAAGTCGTAATATCTCCCGCCTTTCCAAAGTTGTAAATAAAATAGAGTATTCCGCCTTTCCAAAGTCGTAAATAAAATAAAGTATTTTGCCTTTCATCAGGCGGAAACATTAATTTTTTTTTATAATACCAAAATTGTCTCGCTGTTCATTCACGTACAAAAGGGAGGCGGAGTGTTCACGGATAGGCATTTCTGAGATTTCAACATTTTAATTGTTTCCGCTTCTTAAAAAGGCGGAAGTATTTCCGCTTTTAAATACTTCCTCCGGCTCGAATTATAAGAAACAAAAAACATATTACCATTGGTTTAAAATATAAGCAAAACTAACTAACTTTATTAAATTTTGTTTCATTCCCAATGCCACTTTCCTAAAACATCTTTAGAAAATTGTAATCTTAATTAATTTTTGTTTCATTCCCAATACTACTTTCCAAAAATATCTCTATTTTTTATAAATTTGAGAAAATTAAATACAATTAACTAACCTCCTTAATAAGCGTAAAAGTGGTTAGAATTGCTTATAATTCGAGCCGGAGGGAGTAGTCGGTAATTCTTCCGCCTTATTCAAATCGGTAGTAAATTAAAATAGTTTCCGCCTTCTGAAAATCGGAAATCATCTTCCGCCTCCGTAAAGTCGGTAAACTAAGAGCAAATGGGGCCAAAAAGAAAAAGTCTTTTAAGAATGGTTGTATTGGGAATAGAAAGTTGATTAATTTTGGCTTATATTTAAGACCATTAATAACATGTTTTTTTGGCTTATAAATGAGACCGAAGGAAGTACCGTAAAAGGTACTACCTCTGTCCCTAATTATAAGGCCCTCTTGGGAGATTTCACGTCCATTAAGAAAGTGAAATAATTAAGCTAATTGTATTGAAAATGTGAACTTTTGATATGTATTTTCAAAATTACACCTATTAATATTATTGCGAATCTAAAAAGTGTTAAATAAATAGGGGTGTTTATGGAAAAAATATATAATTAATGCTCATTGAAAATTGGTAAATAGCCTTATAAATAGAGACAAAATAAAAGTGTTAAGATGACCTTATAATTAGGGACGGAGGGAGTATTGTAAAAATAAAGAGGTGAGATAATTAAGACAAAGAATAAAAAATAATAATTATAATTAAAGTTAATTGATGTAAGTTAGAATGTATTGCAGTACCAATTCAGGAAAAACCAGATGCATATTTAATACTCCCTTCGTCCTTAATTATAAGGTTTTTTTGGCATTTTTATGTCTACCAATATTGTTGGATTCTATATTAAAATTGATATGTTCTTCCAAAAATACTCATCTACCAATTATTAGAACATAATAACTTTTTTCATTTTTCAATAATTAATTTAATTCCTAAATACTTCATCATCTATATTTAATGCAGTGAATCAGTTTCCAAGTCACTTACAACATTAAACAAGCTTCATTTCATATTCCAATACAATTTTATTTATTTCTTTTCACAAAAATTTAGACCACAATGATTAGATGTAAGAGTAATTTGGAAAAAATTACAAGAGAGTCTTATATTTAGGACCAAATTTTTTTACCCAAGAGAATTTTATAATTAGGGACGGAGGGAATACTCAAAAGGCTTAATTATGTCACAAGTCCCTGAAATTTGGGATACTTTTGTCAGATATACTTATTCTTTTTTTTTTCGATGTTTGACTTCCCGAAGTTATTTCAGGGTTTGTCATATACCCCTACTACCAATTCTGGCCAATTTTGCTGACATGTAACATCGGAATCCCGTGAGCGAAGATCCTTTTCTTTTAAATTAAAAAACAAAAAAACTTAATATTTTTTTATATTTTTTGTTAAATAAAAAAAGAAAAGAAAAGATTGAAGAGAGAGATCATCTTCGCCCATGTGACATCACGCGACACCACATTATCAACCTCTTGCGTTTAACTAGGATTCTGATGTTACATGTCAGCAAAATTGTCCAGAATTGCTAATGAGGGTGTATGATAAAGTCAGAAGTAACTTCATGGAGTCAGATATTAAAAAAAAATAAATAAAAGTATTTGACAAAAATACCCTAACTTCAAAAACTTATGACATAATTAAACCTACTTAAAATTAGTTCCAACGGCTGTATCAAAACCATTGATTTTTTACTGCACATAATCAATAGTTAGATTACAGGGTCTCAAATTTAGATCTTATTGATTGGATATCATGCTATAACTTGCGGTGTGATTATCATGGACTTGGCACTACCCAAGTTCATGAATCTACAACTCAAGGTCTCTTTTAAGGCATATCAATAGCATGTTTGGTTTCTAGTTGGAAAATCAATTCCGGCTCCAGAATCATGTTAGAGTATAAGCAACTGTTAGTAGTGTTGATATTTCAAAATTGATTTTGGACTAACTCACCGTAAAATCAAGCATACACTTAATTGTTGACATTTCAAAATTGATTTTGAAATAACTCATCACAAAATTAAACGTGCACTAAAATTATTAGTGAGAAGATTGCTTTTCCTTCGGTTTTACTTAACATTGGATTTTGGATTTGCATTAAATAGAATTCACCATGATAATAGAGTATTAAACAAATGGCAGAGAACGCAGAATGTGCTAAAATCAAACTACTACCACAGCAAATGGTGTTTTGGAATTTTCTAATTCTGTTGGCAAAATGAATTTTCTAATTTCTAGGTGGGTGGCCTTGTAGGATATTGTTTTGGACTAAGCTTACTTTGAACAACTAAAGTTTTAAAAAATGGAACTTTTTTTAAATGAAAATTTTAAATGGAACTTGAGTGTGGAATGAATGGAATATTCAATAGTTATAGTAATGCATGTTTGGTTTTGTGGTGAATTAATCCAAAATCAATTCTGAAATACTAATTATTTTTGTTTCAGCATTGATTTTCTAAGTCCTAAGCAAACATATTAGGAGTCTAACAGTACTCCTAGCAATTTTTATCGATTATCAAGCAAACAAAACAGTGGCACAAAACACTCGACTTCAATGATAGTCAATAAATTTAAAAAAAGTACTGCTACTATTATTACAGAAGCTAGTCCTACTTTTGTAATCACTGTTGTTTAGGCTGCGGTTTTGATATAAAACAAATGTTTTTTTTTTTTAACTTATGCAATAAGTGAATAAGTTAGACTAGTTTAAAAAATAAATTAACATGAAAAAATGATACATTTAATGAATAAAGGATTTTTATTTTTCTAACATAAGTTTATTTCTTTTATTTTTTTTTAAAATAAGTTTATTTCTAATACTTATTCATCCTATGCATCGAATGTATAGCTTTAAATCTTAAAAAAAAAACCAACAGATCAGGGTGCTGACCCGCGAGTAATACCAGACGCTGATACTCTTTTCCTTATCCTGTGAATGGTCTGGTAATAACACATTACACACCTTCAATGTCTTCGTTCTTCTCTCGTCTTTTCCCTTCTTGTCCAAATCTTGGACCACATAAGCCACGTGCTGCTACCCTACCTTAATTGACAATGAAAGCTTCTTGTTTTTTCCTTAATTAAACACTATGATTTCAATTTTCATGTATTCAACTCTTCTATAGTATAGTGGTATATTTTACATATATGTGTATATAATCACACATCTATGTCGTCGCTACTTACTTCAGCTATCAACATTAGATGTACAATTTTCGTTTTAAAACATGTCAACATAATTAGAATAATTAACATGAAATAAACACACCACATAAAAAGACAACGATTAAATCTATACTTTATCATTACTCCTTTAAAAATAATCATCGTCATTATTAATATTACTAATTGCTATTATTATTAGAGATTAATGAGTATGCACTGACGGTGTAAAGTTTTTTATACTAACATACCATCATCCATCATTCATTTGTATTACTTTAATTTGAAAGTCAACAACCATAAACGGATGAATGGTGGATGATGCGCTGATGGTGTAAAAAACTTTACACTGTCGGTGCATTGCCCATTTTCTCTTATTATTAATTTTTTAATGAGCAAAAATTTTGTCAAAGAGTATCGGAGGTATCCAACCAACAATTACATGGGATTAAGCTATCCTCTTAGACATTGTAAAAGGTTCATACACCAATCTTAGAAAAAGAAAGAGTAGTCACTAAGTGTCATAACCCATAACCAAGATTTAACCTTGAATTTATCTCGAAAACCCAATACATTAAAAGTACCATGATTAAAGATAACCTCATTTCCGGCAAGCCAAATGCACCAGCAGAATATAAACCAAAGGCCAAACACATACCTACATTGAAGTTTAGAAAACCCTCCGCGCAATTATCCCGAAGGCATAATTGAACATAAATTGCAGTCAAGAGAAAAACCATGACTAGAGGGATTTCACAACTGAAAAAGAGTGAAACCATGATTAGAGAGAGAAAAACCGTACATTTTCATTTATTTATCTCGCTTTTTAACTTTTATTTTTTGGGTCGAAACCAGGTGATGTTTGAACTTCACATTTTTGTGACCCAACTAATCTATCTTGGATTCGCGAACTGTGTAAGTCTTTTAACTTTTTCTATACACACATTTTACAAAAACTTACGGGATAATCAAAATAATTCCGGTTAATGTCCCAATCAATAACTTTGATAATTGAACATAAATTTGAAAATGTTAACAACTGTCATAAAAATAGGACTATATTGAAAATTACTTAGTTAAATAACTATTATAAATTTAAAAAAGCTATAATTTTCAAATCAGTGTTATATAATGTTAGGAGAACTTATCGACACCGGTATAATTCGATATGGTAATTCATCCAATTAGGGATGTAAGTGATCCGGTCCCGGACCGCGAGACCGGTCGGATCGAACCGGACCGGACCGAAAAATATGGTCTGGTCTGGTCTCGCGGTCCGGTCCGGTCTGGATATTTCTAGACCGTTCTCAATTGGTCCGGTCCACGGTCTCACAAATTTTGAGACCACCAAGACTGGACCGGACCGATAGCTGAAATATTAAAAAAAAATAATAATAAAATAAAACTCACAGTCTGATAGTCACACCCACACAGCCTCATAAGTCATAAACCATTAAACCCTAGTCTGGCTCTCTCTCTCCCTACACACTTCACCCTCTCACTTACCTCCCATCGTTGTCGCCGCCACCTCCGTCGAGCTGTCGGCCCACTCGTTTCCATGCTCCGAGGTGACTCGCCTGATACTCATTAACCTGCCCTTCTCGCTTTTGCTTTGCCGTCGTCGTCGAGCTGTTGCTTTGCCGTCGCCGTCGAGCTATTGCTTTGCCGTCGTCGTCGCGGTCTCCCTTCTCACTGCCGTCGCCGTCGCTCGCGGTCCACCAGATCGGTGTCCCTCTTTCTTCCTCCGATTCCACCCTCTTTCTTCCTCTTTCTTCCTCCGATTCCTTCCTCCGATTCTACCCTCTTTCTTCCTCCGATTCCACCAGATCCGCGTCTTTCTCTCCCTCCTCCCTCCGATCCGACCCGCCGCCGCCGCCTAAGAACCAAGCAACTCCTGGTGCTGCTGCTGCAAGAAGGCTGCTACAAGTGAAAGAAAAACACAATTTCAAAAAAAAAAGACCTTTAACCATGATGGTCTAAATGGACCGGACCGAACCGTAACGGTCCGGACCATTATGGTTCGGTCCGGTCTTTGCATATGAAGAACGTTGGGATCGGACCGGACCGGACCATCTTAATTTAATCGGTCCGGTCCCTAAAGTCCATTAAAGACCGGACCGGACCGGACCGTTACACCCCTACATCCAATGTTAAAAAAGAGATTCAAATAGCTTCTTTAATTATATAATATATCAAGTGTGAGCAAGAATTTATGGATGTAGATAAGATTTTTCTACAAGCTTTTTTTTAATCTTTGTCCTATTTGGATTAAGGAAAAGTGATGGAATGAAGAGGAGTTAAATGATTTTTTATTATATTTTGTAGTTTGAATTATATTTATTACAATGAAATGAAATGGAAAATGATGGATAAAAAGTTCCATCCCATCCCATTCAAAATCTTATTTTTCTTTCTCAATTTAAGAGGAATAATAAAATATGATGGGAACCAAAATTTAGTTTCATTCCCCAAAACTTTTTTTTTGCGCGAATTCCTTGCGGAACCACCGGTATCCTCAAGAGCACCCTTAATACAAGGAACCCTTGAGACTAATCCGGAGCGAGCTGCGTGGCTGGCTCTCCCAGCGGGATGTTTTTAGCAGGAATCGAACTCGGGACTACTAGCATCCTTATCCCACCCTTAATACCAAGCAACCCTTGAGACTAATCCGGAGCGAGCTGCGTGGCTGACTCTCCCAGCGGGATGTTTTTAGCAAGAATTGAACTCGGACTACTAACACTCTTATCCCATTCCCAAGATTTCAGTTGAACCTTTCACCAACTGAACCAAACCCATTGGTCATTCCCAACACATTTTGTGAGGAAGGGATACCCACAAACTACTTTTACAGAAATTGACGGATAGAGTGAAAAAGAGGGAAAAGAAAAACATGGGTGCACGTGGAATCCACTATCTGCATACAGATTCGCATTTTTTTTCGGTTCTTGTCCTTCTCTCCTCTCCTTTTATTCTCACTCTGCTCCCTCCCTCTTTCTCTTCTTCTTCTTCATCATCATCATCTTCATCTTCATCTTATTCTCATAAACAAACAAACCAATCAATCAGTTGTTTAGTGTGTTTGACTCAAACCCAAAAAAAGAAAAATGCAGTCAAGTCCTTTACTCCTTGAGGAACCAATCAGGATGTCCTCCATTCTTGAACCATCCAAACCTGTTAGTAATCTAGCTACTACATCTTCTTATTACAAAAATTTCTGCTTTTTGAGTTTTGACTTGTTATTTCTTTCAAGCTTACAAACAAACCAATTGCCATATATGTGCAATGTTTATTGATTCATGCTGTTTTTGGTTTGCTACTAAATTTAGTAACTTCACTTGAAACATCACTGTGCTTGATGTACCAGTGTTTTCGCTTTCTTTTTACTTAAAAATGTAAAAATGGTGTCTTTTCTGTCGTTGCTGATCTGGGTTGAGTTTCAATTTGCTGGTCAATGTGTTTTTTGAACTCTTTCAAGTGTTTCTTTTGGATAATTTAAACTTATATTATGCACTTGTTCTTTTTTTATGCTGCTAGTTTCTAGTGTTTTGGATAATTTAAATGTTATTTGAAGATTTTTGAAGTGTTTTGTCAATTTGAATTTTGATTTAAGTTGTTGAGATGCACTGTGCAGAATTTCTTTCCAGCTATGACAAAGATTGTTGGCACACTTGGTCCAAAATCAAGATCGGTCGATGTGATTTCTCGTTGCCTTGAAGCTGGAATGTCTGGTATTTTTCATCTTTGCTTAAACAGTTGATTGAAGTTTTTCAATTTTTGGTCACTTTGACCTCACAATTACTCCTTCACCAGTAAAGATCAGTTAGATGGGGGACTACTTAATCATTTTGGTTTTCTTATTTATATGTTGTAAGAAAAATAGAATATATCAGTTTACTAGAATCAACTTCTTAATTACTCTTTCTTTATAGTTTGCAGTTAGCTTGAGTTTTCTATTGATCTTCTTTTTTCTTACCATGTGTTATAGTGGCAAGGTTTGATTTCTCATGGGGTGATCCAGAATACCACCAAGAGACATTAGAAAATTTAAGGGCTGCTATCAAAAGTACCAAGAAACTTTGCGCGGTAAACTTGTATTACCTTTTGTGCTTATTTGTATTTGACTTTAGCCTATCTCATCTTGCATTCTATATCAGTTCGAAGCATGATCAATTATATGACGTTACTTTTGGGTGTTAAAGTTCATGTAAGCTACCAATCACCAATGCCTACTTTTAACTGTTATCAACTTGAGCTGCTTATATTGATTTGTCCTATTGAACATCAAGCCTTATAGTGGTTCTTAGTCCTTACACACATGCATATAATGAGTTAAGGCATATCATCAAACCTCAAAAGTAACTGTGATTTTAATACATTAGCTTTATTCTTAAATGAGCTTTCCATATATGCAAATAGCCACATGAAGGCTAATTATGTAAAAATGAATATTCGTTTTTTGTGTAACTCCAGGTTATGCTAGATACTGTGGGTCCAGAACTACAAGTTGTCAACAAAACTGACCACCCGATTTCGCTTGAAGCTGATACATTGGTTGTCTTAACTCCTGATCAAAACAAACAAGCTACTTCGAATCTCCTACCATTAAATTTTAGTGGGCTATCAAAGGTCAGTACACCTTTTGTTTATAAGTCATGTTATGGATTTTGCAGTATATTTATGCTGAATATGTCTGTTGAGGTTTACCTGCTTAAGTGTATAATTTAAACATGATAGTTATCTTGTTGCACTTTTGAATTTGTTTTTGTAGTTGTTTGCTTGTTGCATCTTGGTATTTCACCTAGATTAATATTGAATTGTACCTTGTTCTGTTATTACTAGCTGTGGTGTGGTGTAGTTGTCCTGAATTTATTAATTAGCTTACTTTTTGATGATTTATTTTTGTGCAAGTCCAAGTTGAGTATCACCGGCATAGTGGCATGTTTAGGTTTTTTGCCACTTATGAATCTGACTTTTGTGTTGCGACATGTGGCAGAATTCAAAACTAAATGATACTTGTTGCAGTCTGTGTTTAGCTCATTGCTGTAAGGAATATTGAAATTGATCAGTAAATATTGTTCCTTGATTGATAATATTTTCAATAGCATTCCTTTGTTGACAACTCCATTCTATCTTTGAGTCTTTTGAATGTTTTCATGACCTTGTATTTCTTGATTTATGATGTCTCTGAATGCCTTTATATTAAATTTTCTTTCTGTATTAGAATTTTTTAGAAGAGAGGATTTGGAGAATGTTGAGATTAGAGGTTGATGGAGGATTTCAAAATTCCACGTTAGGAGGAAGAATATTGAAATCCTCCCTTAACCTCTAATCCCTTGCTCCCTACCTTAAAGAGACTTGAAATGCTTGAAATTCCTAGAAATTGCTAATCCTTTATCCAAACACACCCTTAGTTCTAACTTGGTTTGTTTAACATGGTTAGACCTAGAAGGATTTTTATTCCCCTATAAATTTTATTCATACTTCTGCCTTTTTATCCTCAAAGTGATTTGTTAAGTGAATTTCTGGGTCCGAACATTTAGCTTTCTTATTTCTCATATTTTATTTTGTTTGTGTGTATCAGGTCATTTTTTCCTAAATATAGTGTAATTTAATTTTTCAGGCTGTGAAGAAGGGTGATACCATTTTTATTGGTCAATACCTGTTTACAGGAAGTGAAACAACTTCTGTGTGGCTAGAGGTAATGCAATCATGGATGGAGTGATTCAATCTACAATTTTTTGTGCGAATAGTTTATGTCGACTATTTAATAAGTTCAGTTGCATATTTGGGATTTCTTTTGAACACACTGGTGTGGGAACACACTAGCTATATGC
Organism: Crotalaria pallida; assembly: GCA_037953625.1. Taxonomy (NCBI): domain Eukaryota; kingdom Viridiplantae; phylum Streptophyta; class Magnoliopsida; order Fabales; family Fabaceae; genus Crotalaria; species Crotalaria pallida. Next base: position 150,781,657 of record CM075650.1, read on the forward strand.
TAGCTACTCATCTCTATTATTTGTGAAATCGTGATGAACAGAAATGGCCATTCAAGTGTATATATGGTTGCTATACAGTTAAAACATTTTTCTAATTGATCAAACGAGCTGTTGGTGCAGTGGTGCCAGGGGTTGCAATTGGTAAGGTGAACCACGGTTCGATCCCCCGCAACAACGTTGGAAGAGGAATAAAACCTTAACCCCGGGACCCCCTTCGAACTGGATTAGTCGGCCCAGTGGGCCGGATACCAGGGTGCAAACCAAAAAATGGTGCATCTCAAAGACCAAAGTTTTTGTTTATGCAAAAAATTTAAGAATGAACTACATCCACTTTTTATTTTAAAATGAAAAAACAAATGATAAAAATTATCCGCATCATGGATTCTCATTCTTATTAGATGTAGGCATGTAGCTTTTGGAATTATGTTCTTGAAAGAACAAAAATTAATTAGATTACATGATATTGGGTTATAGTAGGCATTGCATTAAAGTTACTTGGATAATGCTGTATTAGACAAAGTTTGTTCGGCATCAGATAAGAGTTACCACATGCCTGCCGCCTATTTGCAGTTAGCTTTTCTAAGGGATCATGGCATGATAGAGAATGAAGAAAGTAAAATACTTTTGATACTGAATGTCAGAACTCTTCTATGTCATTGCTGTCACTCAATTTGTTTTGATTTGACAATGCAGGTCAATGAGGTGGATGGAGAAGATGTCACTTGTGTCATAAAAAATTCTGCTACACTTCCCGGGTCATTGTATACTTTACATGTCTCTCAGATTCATATTGACCTCCCTACTCTCACTGATAAGGATAAGGAGGTAACTGAGAAATTTGTATGCATAAAGCAGTGAGAATTACAACATGTGGTCACTACTTTCCATTCTACTTTTGCTGCTTGTGAATGTATGTTTAAATTTTTATCAATGTTCATGCGGAGATTTTGGTGGTGAAGTTGAATTTTGTATTAGCTTGGTTTTAGCAATACAGATACTTATTAAATGTTTTTTGTCCTAAATATTTCTTATATTTCTGTTATCCTGTGAATATGGTCAAAACTTTATTTATTTGGCAATAGAAAAGATTTAATGTATCAGAATTGGTATTTGGTGTTAGTATTATTTTATCTGCATTACTAACAACACCAGAGTATCTTGATTTCTTGAAGTTGTGTTTAACCTTTTGATATTTCACTCACTAACTCAGGTAATAAGCACATGGGGTGCTCAAAACAATGTAGACTTCCTTTCGTTATCTTACACTCGGCACGCTGAAGATGTTCGTCATGTAAGGGCTGTTCCTGATTTGTTTTATTTTATTGCCTATTTATTTCGAGTAAAGTAATCTCCCTTCCCCTATATTTTGAATTTGCTATGCATAACATATAAATAACTTGTACAACAAAAATAACCGAAGTCTTTTTCCACTAGTTGGCGGTTAGGAATCCAACTTCGAAATCGATGGAAGCAGATAAATTAGAAGTACAATTTTGTTAAATATTACTGAATCAAGGAGCAAATTCTCCTCCAAGGGATTCCTCTTTTAGACTTTTACAACTGAGCTAATGATCAGTTCTCCAATGCTAACGAATTAGAGTAATCCCCGTCTACCCCATTCCCCTTATTTATCCAAATGAACACCTTAACTAAACAAACTGATCTAACTTTTTCTAACTGCTCCAAGCACGTCCTAACACTGGAGAAGAGCAATCAATATACAGTATAAACTATTATTTATGAAAAATGCTTCAACAAACTGCAAAAGGGTATTTGGCACTTGATAAATTTTATAACCAGATGCTGCTTATATTCATGATCAGTAGCTGTTCCTAGCCAAGTTTAGACTTGGATAAGGCTGAAGTGTAGGTTCTATTTGATTCCTGCACATTTAACTTCCCTCTTTCTCAACAAATGTAAGGCTAAATAAGGGTTGTAATGATATTTGGCAACAGAATATCTAATATCTAAAGCCTTATTTAACAAAGCTGTAGGCATGACAACATTTTACATCTAGTTCAGGTCTTTTTTCATAAATACAAGGGTGTTGTTTATATATTGGGTTTTATAACAGAGGAGATGTCTGTGTTATAAAACGAATCATTTTCTTAAATATATTGGGTTTTATGAAACCCAATATATAAGCAAATAAGTAAATAAATTTTAGTGTTCCTCATATCATTTAGAAAATTGCTCATTTTGCAGGCCCGGGAGTTTCTTTCTAAATTAGGTGACCTCAAACAGACACAGATTTTCGCGAAGATTGAAAATACAGAGGTGAGAAACTTCAAGATCCTTTAAATGTTGTACTTCTGCATGCCGCTTCTGTAACATTCAAAAGTAGTTCAAAATCCATTGACATGTGTGCTTGATTGTGATTTTGAAATACATCTTCTCAAAAATTTCATAGGGATTGACACATTTTGATGAGATACTGAGAGAAGCTGATGGTATCATCTTATCTCGTGGAAATTTGGGGATAGATCTTCCACCAGAGAAGGTGGTTACCTTCTATTTCTCGACTGAATATCCATTGTTATATATTCATTTACAAATGTATAATGCTCGTCATATTTTTCAATTCCTTAGTTGTATTTTCAGCATCATAGCTTGTGTGTCTGCATATGGCTTTTATAGAAGCCTATCTTGTATAAAACTTTACTAGAATCTTTCGTTTACTGTATGAATTTGGCAGGTGTTTTTATTCCAAAAAGCTGCTATTTACAAGTGTAACATGGCTGGAAAGCCGGCTGTTGTCACACGTGTTGTGGACACTATGACTGATAATCTAAGACCTACTCGTGCTGAGGCAACTGATGTTGCCAATGCAGTGTTGGATGGTAATTTTTATATTTCTGACTGAAGTTAAGTTCTATTTTGTTGTATTTGGTAAGTCTTCATTTATTTTCTCTGATTCTGATGGCTTTATGCCTTTGTCTAGACTCTTGCATTAGATACTTGTACATGTTTCTTTGTGTACATTAAAATTTCTTAAATTTTATTGTGTTTATCTCAATAATCATAAGTATGCCATGAACTTTTCATCTCTAAATTTGTTTTCTCCTTTTTATTGTTTCAGGCAGTGATGCAATAGTTCTTGGGGCCGAGACCCTGCGAGGATTATACCCTGTAGAGACTATTTCCATTGTTGGGAAAATTTGTGCTGAGGTAGGTTTGTGCTTTAGTTATAAACAACATTCCTATCACACTTTTAACTAACCAAAAAACAGTTTCCCAGCTCAGTTAAGTTCTCTTAATCAGTTTCTCTTTGCAGGCTGAGAAAGTTTATAATCAAGACTTGTATTTCAAGAAGGCTGTCAAACATGTGGGGGAGCCAATGACTCATTTGGAATCAATTGCTTCCTCTGCGGTACTTTTCTCTTTCACACAGCTCATTTTTTCAGTATTTCTTTTATTACTTTTTCACCTTCTATTCAATTTCTCAAATGAATGTCTTGAGAAGAGTACATTTATGGAAATAAATTTGTTGAAACATGCAGGTTCGAGCAGCCATCAAGGTTAAGGCCTCTGTTATTATTTGCTTCACTTCATCTGGGAGGGCTGCAAGGTTTCACTTCATCTCTTTTCTCATTGATAAATCCTTATGCATTCTTTGTTTATTATTATTTCTCTCTTAGATTACTATGTCGATACTTTGGCAGTTCATGTTGGGTTAATTTATTGACAGTTGGGTTAATTTATTGTTTCAGTTTTGATATCTTGTTAATATATCATTTGACTTATTTATTTTACGTAAATGTGTAGGTTGATTGCAAAGTACCGACCAACCATGCCTGTGCTATCTGTTGTCATTCCTCAACTGAAGACAAATCAACTCCGATGGACGTTCACTGGGGCTTTTAAGGTATTTGCTTTGTATGAATTGTTTAATGGAAAATCCACATAGATGTTAGAATGATGCAAGTGAATTTTTGAAAATTATGAAAAAAATTTAATGACATTGAATTTGGCATAAATCCTGAGGCTGGCCTGGCCATTTGTTTGAATCAGCTTAATTAGGTTCCTTGAGTCAGCTCAGTCCTGTTGTGTGCCTGTTATTTCTTTAAACTGAGTGGTTAGTATCTAGACTTCTTTGCGGGAGCTTTATAATAAAACCGGATTGAGTTTGAACTACTGACTCAAATTATACAAAGAGAATTTTCCCTATTGTATCAGCTTCTTCTGTGGGAAAAGGCATTGGTGGTTTTTGTTGTATCAGCTTCATTTACCATTGAGAACTTAAGTTTGGAGTTCTTTCAACTTTGATTTTTCTGTCATGCTTTAGCTTCTTGTTTAAGAGGAAAAAAAGAGAAAATAAATTATTTGATTTTCTTACTTCAAATGCATATGAAATGAAGTGAGTTCATAGTTTGATTTTAATTATTGAAAAAAAAAAAAAACTATTAAAACCCTGTGGTTATCTGGTAGAAGGTTAAGATTAATTATGAGTAAAATAATTATTAGGCTTATTTGGAGAAAAGGAATAAGATAAATATTTAGGTTAATAATTAAGTAAGTATTATTATTATTATTATTATTATATTATTATCGTTATTATTAGTATTCCTCTAGAATGTTCTTAGGGGTACTTTAGGGTTGAGTAATTACTATATAAGTCTTGTATTATCCTTTACTAAAAAAGGAATGAAAAATGAAGTGAGCATTGGCTCCCCCTTTTTGTTTGTTTTTATCCTAATCTGCATATTTCTTCCCCTAATCTGCTAATTTCTTCTTTGGTCGGAATATCTTCCTACCAAATTGGTGCTTTCATTGATTTACCATGCCTCCCAGTTCTGCCGATGCTCTTTCGGAAATCAACCAGCGTGTTTCAGAGATGCACACTGAATTTTCTCACCACCAGGACCAGCTTCATAGAGCCATGTCCCTTCGCCATGAATCACTATCCCAGTCACTAGCTAAAATGATGGACAAAATCACTACCTTATCCCTACAAAACCCAAATATACCACCCCACCCACCCTCAGGATTTTTCCGTACAAATCACCGCTCGCAACCACTCCGGCCACCACCTCAGCCACCACCATTTTCTCAACCTTACTCTCCACCATACCAGACATACTCACAGATCTACCAACAACCATCTTGCCCACCCTTCACTCACCATCACAAGGAAGCAAAACACTGTGCAGATACCAAACCAAAGCAGTTACCAGATCTGAAACATAGCGCCGCCAAGGAACTATCCCACCGTGCTCCGCCACTAGCGCCTCCATGGCAAACACAACCCTCAACCCGACCTCCGCCATGGAAATCACCGTTTCCACCGTCCAGCTTAGCCTCCGACGAGAGCAAGGGGAAAGAAGAAGAAAGCTCCTTGCCTCGCCGCGAGCCACCGAGGACACCACCTTCTCCGCCGACCACCCTGCCGTGCTCACCTCGAGATCTGCTCTCTATGACCCCAGATCTGAAAAATGAGAGAGAGCGTGAGGATTTCGAGAACCTCCGTGAGACAACTTGGGCACCACCGTCTCGTCCTCCTCCGCCACCGCGAGATCCGCCATTACATCTGCCGCCGCTACTACAAGAGCAGCGGACAGACAGAGAGGAGGAAACCCTCGAGAGTCGCGCAAGGTGGACGACAACCCTTCCTCCGTCGCAAGCTCCGCCGCATTCGTCACCGGCAGTCGCTTCCGGCGCGAACGAAAGGAGTGGCTCTCGTTCTCCGCTGCCACCGCGCGCTCCGCCGTGGAAACCATTACCTCCGTCGCCGGAACTCCCTTCGCCGCCGGTACCGATGAAAATCGCCTCCGATTATATATTAGTGTTGGTTGCAAGCTTTAGTTGTTTAATTCTTAGATCTGTAAAGACATTTGAAAAGAAGAAGAAGAATGAAGAATTAAGAAACAATGGTATTGAAGATTTAAGAAACACTTCCTTGCCCTCTGCCTTCACAATAGCGCCATCCTTCTTGCCTCTTGGTCCTCCATACCTTCTGTTTGGTTGCGTGAATCCTGCCACCAACACAAAACCAGATCCAGAATGGGTGGAAAGGAATTGCAAGGCTACCCCTCTCTTTTCATATGGGCTTTGTGGTTATAGGCCCAATATCATAATTTCAAATACTGACCATTGCCATTCTGGGTTCATCTTAGCTTTTGAGAGTGATTATTTAGCATTAGAAAATTATTATTCTAATTCTAATGCTAATAACAGTGACAAGTGTTATTTGTTTCTTAAGAACCAGAAGGGCTTCAACCTTGAGGACAAGGTTGATTTTGAAGGGGTCGGTAATGGTAGAAGGTTAAGATTAATTATGAGTAAAATAATTATTAGGCTTATTTGGAGAAAAGGAATAGGATAAATATTTAGGTTAATAATTAAGTAAGTATTATTATTATTATTATTATATTATTATCGTTATTATTAGTATTCCTCTAGAATGTTCTTAGGGGTACTTTAGGGTTGAGTAATTACTATATAAGTCTTGTATTATCCTTTACTAAAAAAGGAATGAAAAAGGAAGTGAGCATTGGCTCCCCCTTTTTGTTTGTTTTTATCCTAATCTGCATATTTCTTCCCCTAATCTGCTAATTTCTTCTTTGGTTGGAATATCTTCCTACCATTATCCTTTTTTCCTTTTGATTTATCTTTCAAATCACACAAGCAATGCTTCCAAACCTCTCTTGGATAATCCTTACACATAGAAACACTGCTTGTTAGCATTCATCACCACATAATAAAGCATCTATAATGCAAACCTACTCAAACTTTATTTCGTAGGAAAATGTTAAGAAAAATTATTCTGTAGTGTAGTTCTATGCCTTTAACCACAGTATAATTCTTTCTTGCTATAAACCCATTACTGTATTCTTATTTCAACTGTTTGTCTTTAATTATGTCATGACTTGATTATAAATTTGACAATGAAAGTAATCATTTCTTGCTGGTGTTTCCTTTTATGATCCTTTGACAGGCAAGGCAATCACTTATAGTTAGAGGTCTTTTCCCTATGCTGGCTGATCCACGACATCCGGTAAGATTTTTTTTTATGTCATTAGATATAGGGAAGTAAATTAGGGAATGAGAAATATTAAAAACTGATAATGTGCCTCTTGGTCGAAGTGGTGGGGAGTTTGATTCCCCTTAAACAAGGTCTCAAGAAAAAGGTCTCCTGTACAACTCGGATTAGTTGCTATCCAATACAATTTCCGGATATTAAAGTTCTTGGACCAAAATAAAAATCTGCGAACAAGCCTAACTTGTTACTCAATTAACCATAATTCCAAGATTGATATAGTAAACCATAATTCCAAGATTGAAACATTATATAGAATCATCTTCATTTTGCATGATATCTCAGTTAAGTATGTGAGATACCATTCTTCGTGTCTTTTGCAATATATATCATCACAAGAGATTCCTGAATTATCATGATCTATGAGTGTCATTAATGTAAATCAATTTGAACAATACTTTATTTAATATTTGAGTTTAGCGGTACAAATTTGTAAAAAGTTTAATGGTGCATCGATGTTTATTCGGCGTTGCAAGGGTATAGTCATGGTCATGCACTTGTTAACTTGCAAGTTTGTCTTGTTGGTGCAGGCTGAGTCTACAAGTGCAACAAATGAATCAATTTTGAAGGTCGCTTTAGACCATGGCAAGGCTTTTGGTATCATAAAGTCACATGACAGAGTTGTTATTTGCCAGAAAGTTGGTGACTCCTCAGTTGTGAAGATTATTGAGCTTGAAGATTAGACTTTATACAATTTTCAAGGATGCATCATAAGATTAATTCTGCGGTTATCACTATAACAGATTCTGTTTGCATGTAATAATAACACTAAAACAACACGTGAGAGGTATATATTAACACGGTAGCTCCATTCGTTTTGCTGATCTGAGACATATAATCTAAACTCTCTTGGTTGAGTGAGTTAAAAATTTAAAATGGTTGTTCACCTTCAATCATTTTATGAACAATATAGGAAATAACCATTTTGCTGAATTGGTTCGTGTTGGTGAGAGGAAGAGGGGATGAGAGGAATGGGAAAGGGGGCAAAGATGTTGTTAGGGTGAAGCAGGTCGCGATAGAGAGCGTACCAGGACTCGCTCTTGTTGAGGGAAGTGAGGTAGAAGATGGGTTCGGTGAAGCTAAGAGCGGTGCGGGCAGTGAAGAATGTTGGGGAGGAGAGAAGGGAGCGGATGGGTTTGGAAACGAGCGATAGGGTTGGGTGATGGGAGCATGGGAGGCGCGCGAAGATGTTGAAAGCGATGTCGTTTGGAAATGAAGGAATCAACTCTTGCTGCTCTTGTGATCCAGATTCTGGGGAAGAAGAAGAAGACATAGCTGCTGATGCCTCTGCTGCTGTTTCATACACCTTACGACACAAATATTGCTTTAATGCATCGTCTCATCTCAATTTCATACTCCACTTTTTATTTTTCTTAATTTAATGTTTCTGATAGAGCATCAAGTTCTGTTCCGTTTGATGCGTATTTGGTGTTTGCATGCATGGGTATATGAGTGGTCTTGCATGGTGATTCTTTCATGCATTTCATGAGGGTTTTTTTTTTTTAATGCACCATGTAAAGTTGTACGTATTATTCTCATTGGATTTATTACTAAAATAAAACAAGGGTTCATATTAAAAGAAAGAAAAAATATCATAAAAGGAATTGAAAATAAGATGGCAACTTCCCTTTAAAAAAAAAAATAAAAAATGGCAACTTTATCCTCCAATCCCATCACTGCAAACATCCATCAAAACTAAATTTTATTCAATTTTTTATTGGCCAACATCAGTATACATCAGTTGTGTTATATAGACAACTTTGACTAACACCTATACACCCACCGTATGTATCTACTTGTGCAAAACTAATACCCACGTGACCTATAGCTTAAAGCAACCTACAGGAAAGTCTTTTTTTTTTTTATAAAAAAAAATTAAATAAATAAAACACAAATAAAGCAAAAGAAACTCATTGAACCATTCATTCTCTCTATGTAACCTTTCCCTCCAAACTCACGAAGCAACCTCTCTCCAATCTTCCCTTTTCTTATCTTCCATCATTTCCCTCAATCATCAAGCATCAACCGTGTTAGTATAATGAAGTCCAGCACCACTCAATCAACTTCTCTTTACCATGACCCATTGTTGCTCTTCAACAACTATTGGCAAGCTTCTCTGTTCTCTCCCATTGTGAAGCTTCATTGGGTCATCTTTTCAAGGTTGCCCCACTGTTGTTCTTTCCCTCCTCATGTGAAGCTTGTGTATTCTCAAAGTTGTGAGGCTGAAATGAATGAGGTAAGAGAGTTAAAGTTGTTTACTTTCTTTCTTAATTTGTTTGTAAGATAGTTATGTTATTCTTTCTTTTGATTTTATTATTTATTTTCAGTGGTGGTTTTTTTTTTTGAGGGAGGTGGGGTTTGATTTGGGGCAAATATATGTATTTTAGGGTATTGCATTTTTTTTAACATGATTTGAGACTTTGAGGGTGGAATAAGTTTGTTAGTAAGAGGGAAATTGGTTAAATATTGTGAAAATGTGGCAAATAATTTTCTGATCATTGTTTGTAACTTGTTGAAAAAAAGTTGGTAATCAGTGTATGATTCGTTGGCAACTTATAAAATTTGTTGGTAACGTTTGCTGAAGTATTAAGTTTGGCTTCTTTTTTGTGTAGGAAGGTAGTTCAAGTCATCACGAATCAATTTCAAATATATGTATTTTGGGGTATTGCATTTTTTTTAACATGATTTGAGACTTTGAGGGTGCAATAAGTTTGTTAGTAAGAGGGAAATGAGTTAAGTAATGTGAAAATGTGGCAAATAATTTTCTGATCATTGTTTCAATTGACCATATTAACAATATGGAGGCAACTACCGCTATTGAAATTTATATTGATGGTGAGGATGATGATTGTTGGAAGTGGGAGCCTAAGTCTGGGATGTGCTTTTCATCATTAGAAGAGTTTAAGACCTTCTACTCGGAATATGCCTCTAGGGTGGGTTTTGGATGGAAAATCAGGACTTCGAAAAAACGCGATGATGGAATTGTGTATTACATGATTATTGCATGTTCTCGAGAAGGTTGTCATGTATCTTCAATACCGAGCACATTGAAGACCCTTCCAACCAAGCAAAAGGGTGTCCGTTACGAGTGAAACGTAAGGGTCGTCCTCCATCAACCTGAAAGATGCCAACAGTGGAGAAGGTTGTAAAGAAGATTCAAAAGCGAAACAAGCAAAGAGGTCAAAATTTGACCATTCAGGTATGTGTTGTAGGAAACTCTGATGTTGGTAACTTGTTCTGTTTTTGATTCTTACTTGATTACTATGTTGTTAACTTTTGTATTTTTTTCTTCATATGTACAGGAAGACATTGAACTCGCTATTGGCAAGAATAATACCATCATGGTTCGTTGCCGAATTGGGATTAATGTGATAGTATAATGTTTGTGTATATTTAAATTTTCTAATAGCATTAATTGTTGTAATTGCATTATGTATTATTGTTGTTCATTTATGTGTATGTTATTTGTTATACAACTAAGTTGATTATGATTGTTAAATTATGTAATTGCATTATGATTACCAGTTGAATGAAGTTAGTGCCAAAGATAATGTAGCAGCACCTATTTTGGAGACATTAATGAAGTGTACAAGGGATTTGGTGTGTATTTTGGGATGATACCTTATTTTTTTGGCGGTGCTTCGTCTCCTTATTTTGGGGTTTATATTTTGGGATAATAGTTTTGCAAATGTTAGTAACGGGGAGCACATGTGTGAATGATGTTTTTGTATAGATATGTGACCCAAACACATGTAGGAATCAATTTTGTAAATGTAAGTCATGACAGACACACATGACATGCCAATGTACTTACTTGACACAAAATATTTTATTTTATGAAACGTTACAAACATTTTACACTTGTTTACCAACATAAATTGAAGAAAGTACCAACATTCTGAACCAGGTTACCAACATTTTCTGAGACGTTGCCAACGATTCACAGTTGGTTACCAACATAAATTGAAGAAGTTACAAACATTCTAAACCCTGTTACCAACAGGTTTCAGAAAATGTTGACCAAGTGTATGGAACATGTATTTTTTTCTGAAAAGTTACCAACCATTGACAGATGGTTACCAACATATATTGAAGAAGTTACCAACGTTCTCAACCCTGTTACTAACATATTCAGAAAATGTAGCCACTTTTTGTAAGGTGCATGTATTTTTTTTTTCTGAAAAGTTACCAACCATTGGCAGCTGGTTACCAACATATATTGAAGACGTTACCAACATTCTTAACCCTGTTACCAACCGATTTCAGAATATGTTGACCACTTGTGTATGGAGCATGTATTGAAGAAGTTACCAACATTCTTAACCCTGTTACCCAACGTTACCAACGATTGGCATAAGCATGTACTAACATTTAGCAACACTGTTACCAACATTGTGCTCAATTTTTTTTGCACGCCTACTTCAAGTTATTCATTTTCATAGTATTCATTCAAGTGTGTCGATTGATTTTTTATATGTTAGTAATAAGGTTGCAAATTTTGTAAGTGTTACCAACGACTTAAGACTGTTACCAACATTTAATGTAGTTGTTACAAACATTAATTTAAAAGTTAACAACATTTTTCCGAAAATTTGGCATGATGTACCCATATTTGTCTCATTTTAAACATGTGCATTCATTTATATTTTGCACAAATGTGCATTCAAAACCTATAAATTGAAGATGTTACCAACATTTGGCAACATACAAACATTTTGCACAAATGTGCATTCACAAACAAAGTTACATACAACACAAATTTCATACAACAAATTTTGCTTTTCTCATTTTTTTCCCTTCAATGCTTTCCTGATAACATCTTGTTTGTAAGAGTTCTTGGGATCCATAACCCAGCCACAGATATTTCTGTCAAGAGTTGGGCAATCAACATACTCTAACCCACCAAACTGCATCTTTCTTACCACCTGCAGTTGCTCCTCGTTTAGCTTCTTCATCAACTCTTGCATCCTCTTGGGGGAGCATCGAGTGACGAATGTCGGCACTCTACTCTTCGATTGTTTGCTACTACTCATGTTGTAGCCTACAAGTTACAAACATTTACAAATTATCACCAACAATTAACAATTAACTTACCAACAACATTTTCTCAGGACATGGATTATAAAACTTACTAAATTAATACATGCACTCAACAATGTTTACTCACAATTAACAATTACGTTAACAACATTCAACATGAAGTTCACAACATAAACTGAAGGGGTTACAAACACACAATATCTTTAAAATTGCATTGCTGGTAACCATGACTCTAAAACTAAGAATTTCAAAATTCACATACGTTCAACTCAGATCAATATATTACCGTATAACATCAAATATCAATCATTTTCACTGCCCTACTATTCACAAATGCCACCAACCAAATTAACCAGATCTCAACATTCTACATCTCCCCATTTCCTCTTTCTCCTAATACCAAAATCCAAAATCTCAAATAATAACATCTTAGTGCTAATTAGCAACTCCCCCACTCAGATTTCACAGCACACACCAGATGAACCAGGTCTTAACATTCTACTACACTCACTTCCCATTTCTCCTAATACCAAAATTAAATATTAAACTTTACTATTACTAATTAATAATAAAAAAATAATGTGTATTAGTGTATTATTACTATTACTAATTAATAATAAACTTTACTAATTAATAATTAAGAGTCAAATCTATAAGAAAATCTTCAAAGATCTATGCACTCATTTGCGAGGAAAAAAAACAGAGACATATGAGCAAGAATAATTTACAAAATTAAATAACAACAAAAGGAAAGAAAATAAGCAGGAAAATAGAATTTAAATGGAAGGTTGTGAATCTAAGTTACACGAAAAGGTAAGTGTGAAATTAAGCAAAATAAGATGAAAACAGAGACGAAGGAATGAAATTGAAGGATGAAGTTGGTTAATAATACCTGACGATAACGGTGGTGCAGAGGAGAAGCGACGACCGGCGAGCTGGAGACAGCGGCGAGCGGAGGGAGGGAGACAGCAGAGACCCATGAGGTTGGGAAAGAGAGGAGAACAAGCTTCAGCGGCGAGCGGCTAGCCGGAGACAATGGCACAGCAGAGAGAGCGGCGGGAAGAGGGAGGAGAGAGACAGCAGAGAATAAGAGAGATTGTGAGTTCCTTTTAGGTTAACTTTTACATTTGAGGGCAATCTAGTAAATTCAGGTTTAAAAAATGTTTTGTACTCTACTATGTACATACGGGTGTTACCGTATGGTGTTGGCATCAGTTGTCAATCAAACATTTTCGTACATAACTTGAAGTGACACGGCAATTATAAACAACATAAGAAATGAACAAAGCTACTTATTATTAGTACCTATACTTTAACTAAAATTTTTAAGTGTTTTAATTACAAGTAATTTTTTTTTTTGGTTTACATGGGAGGTCTGGGACTAGAACCCATGACCTGGGGGAGGGGGAATCCTAAGTGTCCCTGCAGCCACCAACTGAGCTCTCTTACGCGGACAATTACAAGTAATTTTAGCATTTGCCATTTTTTAATTCCCATAAATATCTTTAAGGACTTATATTTACGGATGAAGTTCAATTATTACTTCATCTGTCCCTTAATATAAGTCACTTTTATTTAATTCACTCAAATTAAGAAAAATAGTTATTATTCTCAAATTTATAAAAAAATATGTTGTCATTCCAAAGTTACCCATATTTAAAACTTTACAACCCTATTCATTTCTCTCTCTATTGTAATTATTACTCTATCAACTCTATGCAATTATGAGGGGTATATTTGGAATAAACTCATTAATACTACCAGATATTCTAAAACGACTTATAAAAAGGGACACCAATTTTTTACCAAAATGATGCCCTACAATAAGGACGAAGGGAATACAATTTTGTGACCAAATGTTGAGGACGAGGGAGGTTCTCTTAAATACATGCATATATATTTTTCTTTTTCGTTTCATAAGTTAAATTATTTCTTCCGTTTTTTTTTTATAATTTATCCTTTTTTTGGAAAAAAAATTGTTTTTATTTATCCGTCCTATTTAAAAATAAATTCAAGAATGTAATAAATATTATTAACCATGTTTACTCATATTTAATTGGGTGTTGGTTTGCATAATTAATGGAGAAAAAATAATGATAACAGATAAAGAAATGAAGGGATCTTACTAATACTGATAAAAAAAAGGGATCTTACTAATAAGTGTCTTGTTAAACTTTTTAGAAATGAAAAAAATCATGAGATTTACTTCTTTCTTCTCTCGAAAACATAAAAAAGTACAAGTTTTAATGTTTTTAAGCTATATTTAGTTTCTTAATAAACGCCCTAAGGATACTTGTTAGCCTATTTTCCTAGAGAAAAACATAATCTTGAAAAAATAAAAAAAGTACAAGTTTCAATGTTTTTAAACTATATTTAATTAAGAGAAAAGAAGAAATGAATGATGAAAATGATAACGTAATAAATAAGGATATACTTGAAAAAAATAGTATAAAAGATTATCAAGTTTCTTATAAAAAAAGATTATTGAGTTTCATAATATATGAATAATGACTAAAACTAAATAATTATGGAACAAAGAGAATATCATTCAATTAATTAAAGACATATCATGACTTTCTCGAGGGGTCATATATTCATTATGAAATATGAATACATTTAGGGCTTGTTTGATGGTGGTAAATGATAAAAACAAGATAAAAATAAGATAGAATATGAATAAGATGACTTTTATCATGTCAAGTGTTTGATGTACTTTGGATAATATCATTGATAAAGTGATGATGATGGTGGTAATGTACTGATGGTGGCGACAATAATATTAATGTTTGAGTGTATGAGAGGAAAAACCGCAGTATCTTAACCCAGTTTCCTATACGGGATAAAAAATTTCACTAGCCACGTAAGATAGACTAGGCTAGTAGAGTACCATTATCCTATCTGTCGTTGGCTCACAAAACTATTCTAGAAAGTGACATAATAAAACAGACTATCTTGTCCTATCACTTTTATCATATTCACCGAACAAACCCTTAGGACTTGTTTGGTGGTTAGGAAAGGATAATGACATGATAGGATAGAGAACATGATAAGAGTAGTATAGGATATGAGTATGATAGTTGTCATCCTGTCCAGTGTTTGGTGCACACCAGATTAACAATGACATTGATGAGGTGATGATGGTGGAGACAGTGTGAAGATGATGGCAGTAATGATGTTAGTATGTGAGGGTATAAAAGAAAAACTGCATTATCATATCATACTCATTTCTAACTCAACTCCCAGCATAGGATAAAAATTACACTAGGCAGACAAAATATGATAGGTCTATAGGATAACATTATCCTATCTTGCTAGCTCACCAAACTCAGGATAGTAATAGGATATGACAACTATCCTATCTTGTCTTTCTTATCCTGCCCACCAAACAAATCCTTAAAACTTAAAAGACAGAGTCAACTTTCAATCAATTAGACACTATTCACTACATCTTTTTCTTTCACAAATTCATTTCCTCTTCTTCTCTCTTATTCTTCCCCATCCTCCTTAAATCCTTTCTTTCTCCTTTCACAGATCTATCTCCCCTTCCCGTCTCCTTCTCCACCTCTTCCCCTCCTCCTCCTTAAATTTATTTTTCCTCTTCTCACAAAACCATTTCCTCTTCCTCTTCCTTCTCCTCCTCCTCCCGGTGGCCATTTCCGGTAGCACTTGACAAAATCCGGGGAGGGAATATTCTTGAATATTTTCTAGTGAAATCTAACTTTATTTTGATGGAAGGACCAAACTGAATCTTTTTTTTTTTTTAAAAAAAATAAACGACCAAAATTATTCAAAAAAATAATAAAGGATCAAAATGAATCTTAAAAATAAGACAAAGGACCAAAAATATAATAAAGCCGATATTTTTTTTCCAAATCTAATAACCTTAATAAGTAATATTAGCAATTAGGGTTAACCGACTAAAATTTAGGGCCAAAATATCATCCCTGCTTGCCCTAAATGCGAGCATGCGGGCGACCCGCAAATATTTAAAAAAAAATCAAATTTTCCTTTATACAACCCTCATAACATAATCAATACTTTATATTCACATTACATAATCACAATACATATCAATTTCACCAATTATGAGTCACAAACTCACAATCACACTAGGATTACCGTTACAAATTTATATAGACCCGAAAACACTCCAACAATTTAAAATTATTAGTAGCTTTTCCTATAGTAATATATTTTTTAACTTTTTATTTTCATGTGTGGGCCGCCCACAGCCCGCCCTGTGATGCCCGCAAAAATAACATGCAGGGCTAGCGAGCAAAAACGGAAAATTGGGCATAAAATTCATGTATTGCCAACAAAAAATTGCGGGCGAGCTGACGGGCCCTGCAGACACATGCTCTAATTTTTTTTTTTGAAGAGCAGACACATGCTCTAATTGCCAATACTATTAAGAAGTTCCTTAGTAAGACCCATTAATTTTTGAAAATCAAAGTAATTATTGTATTTATTAAAAAGTGTTTTTTTAGACAAGACAGATAGACGAGAACAAAAGGAATAGTTTAAAGTTAGGCGCAAAGATTAAGAAATAATTCCATGACATAAAAATTTGGTATATTTGACTAAAATACCAAATTAATACTCCCTCTGTTCTTATTTATATAACCTATTTTAAATAAAACACACTCTTTAAGAAATCTAATCATTACTTATATTTTTAATGCATTAATCATGTTTTTTCCGACTATACCCTTTCTCTCTATATAATCATTAAGTTTTCTCCACTACTTACATAAACCAAAATTAATTAAATAAAGGCAAATATGGAAATTAACATTTATTACACTCTTAAAATCCTCAAAAGGAAGATAAAAAGGAACAGAAAAATCTGTCAAAAAAGGACAAAAACAAGGAACGAAGGTGGTAATTGGAGAAAGGGTGATGATAAATATATGAAGGCTATAGTTAACAAAGAAGGAGAAATAAATAATAAAAAAGATAATGTAATAAATAAGAATATGTTTGAAAAAAATAATATAAAAAATTATTGAGTTTCATAATATATGAATAATGACTAAAACTAGATAATTACGGAACAAAGGGAATATCATTCAATTAATTAAAGATATGTCATGACTTTCTCAAGGGGTAATATATTCATTATAAAGGGGTCATATATTCATTATAAATACCTTCGGGGCTTGTTCGATGGTGACGAATGATAAGAACAAGATATGTTAAAAAGCATCATAATAATAAGATAAAATATGAACATGATAACTCTAATCGTGTCCTGTGTCTGATATACACTAGATAACATTAGCATTGATGAAGTGGTGATGGTAGTATAATGATGTTGTCGACAATAGTGTTAATGTTTGAGTGTATGAGAGGAAAAACCGCATTATCTTAACCCAGTTTCTTACGCAGGATAAAAAAATTTCAACAAGCAGACATGATAGAATAGGCCATCAAAATACCGTTATCCTATCTTGTTGGCTCATGAAACTACTATGGAAAAGTGACAGAATAAAATAGACTATCTTATCCTGTCATTTTTATCATATCCACCAACCAAAAAAAAGTTAGCTTTCAATTAATCAGACGCCATTCACTACATCTCCAGAATATATATAAACATAATCAGCATGGCATGTCCAAGAATCATGCAGATATGCCACTGGTTTCAACTAGCACCCTGGGGTTAAAGAACAACAAACTAGCCAACCAAAAGAAAAGAAACCAGCTAATAATGTCATAGATTGCGCGGCACAAATTGTAAAAACATCAATTCAAAGTTCAAACACACAAACTGGGAGTAAATCAAAATAAATATGCGTCTGAATCTTGCGGAATCTTTTTTTTTTTTTTGTTTTTTTGCAAGCTGCATTAGTCATCCATTCATCCTACAAAACAAGAAATAAATAAAATTAAGCATACTGTTATAATAAGCAGTAGAACTTATAAATCCAAAAGAGTCGCCTCCAAAATAAAGGATATGCTAAAAATAAAAAGCAAGACCAAACCTACATATGAAATCCACTTGGTAAACCAAGATTCTTATAGTTACAACTTACAACAAGGTCAACTAGAGCATCTCTGTGATGCTGCTCTGTAACACATGCATAAAAAGGGGAGTTACAGAGATAAAAGAAATCATTTTCTCTAAATTCCCATAAAAGAAACTGAAAGATCAAATAAAGTAAAATAAGGAGAAAGTTTCCAAACCAGGATCCCAGGAGGGATCATCTCACAGCCCAGTTGTATGAAAGTTGCATGATGCATTTCTGAACCATGATTCAAATAATTCATGGGCAACTCAGAAGAGACAATATGCGATCATGGTGTAGGAATGAAATTAACTGACAGCAATATGCATGGTTCCATCTCAGATTTTCACAGAATTCTTGAAATTTGAGAATTTTACAATAGAATGGTGTCTCAAGCAAGATTAATTAGCAAAGACAACCACGGAAATCAACTTGACCAAACAAATCAATTATTCACCTTCACCCTATATCTAAGTTCGTTCATAATAGATCCTAGATGAACCCGAAACTAAACAATTAAATCAACGGAAGCATTTATGTCACAATTGAATAAACTTATATTACCAAAATTTCAGAGTATATACAATAAATCCAATTGAAGCCAAAATACAACATTAGCATGTCATGTAAAAGTAACCAAGAACATGATCTCATCATACCTCAACAATAGCCATCACAGGAAAACTGTTAAACAGTGGTGCTTAGCGTAGTGGCGAGGGATGGAAACAATTTCTTGGGTGGAACAAATTCTGGCCAATAATTCCCCATCCCCATTCCACTTCACCTCAATTTCATGGCACTTGACAGTGTCATCCCCCCAAATCAGATAAAACTTGCCATCGGCATAAGCCAAGATAGATAGCGTGTCATTCTCCGCCCTCCTCCATCCCTCGTCGATGTAGTCCGACTCCTTCCACACCCTCACTTTCACATCAAACCCTCCTATCTTTCCGCGCGGATTGTACTTGTATAAGACCCCATCCACGAGAACGGACCCCAGATAAAGCTTATCCTCCCTCTCAACGACGCACTCCCACTTCCCACTCCGAGCATCAAACACCACCTGATGATAAACTTCCTCGCCAACTTCGGTGTTGATGTATACTTTATCATCCACCACAGCACTGGCCTCCCCACGCACGCTATCCAGATTCACGGACGGGCATGCATGCTCAACCCACTTTCTCTCTCCACACACGTCCGTGAGGTAAATCCATTGCTTTATTTGAGTTGGTTTGTCAATCATAAAGGGGCATGGCAACTCAACCCACTTGCCAACGGCCGGGTCGAGCATCTCGGCCATGATTCTTGAGTTTGATCCTCCCATGACATATATCTTGCCATCCACAACATTGGCGATGGCGTGTGATCGTGCTGCGAGCATGGTGGGGCCCTCTTCCCAGCGGTTGAAGCGGCAGTCCAGCACCCACACGGAGGAAGATGGGACGCCGCCGCGTCCGTAACAGAAGAATGACGTCATCTCGGAGGATGGAATGGAGCCGCATACGGTGCCGCCGATGACGTAGATGTTGGGGCCCACCACGGCGAATGCGGCGTCGAAGAGGTGTGAGGAAGAGGGGATGGGTGGAATGCGAAAGGGGGCGAAGAGGCTAGGGTTAAAAGGGTTGCGATAGAGCGCGTACCAGGAGTCGCGGGTGTCGGAGGAGGTGAGGTAGAAGATGGGGTCGGTGGAGTGGAGAGCGATGCGGGCATCGAAGAATCTGAGGGAAAGGAGAAGGGAGCGGATGGGTTTGGAAACGAGGGAGAGTGTTCGGTGGTAAGAGCGTGGGACGCGTGCGAAAATGTTCAAAGCGATGTCGTTTGGAAATGAAGGGATCAGCTCCGCTTCTGATTCAACTTCTGAAGAAGAAGAAGACATAGCTGATGCTGTTGCTGTTGTTTTCACCATAATGCGTTGAGACTTGAGATAGAGATGTATTGTTTGTAGGAAGGGAAAATAAATATAAATTGGATAAAATAGTAGTGAGTAGGTCCAAAAGCACTTTACAGTTGCGCTGCACATGTCACACACTCACTTGCAAAAAAAACTTTAGACAGTTGCTAATTGCTATCACCTAAACGCTGCAAACTTTGCCTAACTTTTACTATACACTTGCACATGTCATACAAGCACTTACAGGAAAAAAAACTTTCTTGCTTCAAATTTTAGAGAGAATTATAACTGAATTTTATTATATTATCTTCATGTTATATTATATTAATTACATATCATATATTATTTTCGTCTTTAAATATACGATCATTTTGACACTTTTATTTTGTTCCTATTTATAAAATCTTATATCTATTTTTAATGATCATTAATTACTTTTTTCCACAAACACCCTTATTTATTTAACATTTTTCAGATTTTCAATAGTATTAATAGGAGTAATTTTGAAAATAGTACATATCAAAAGTTCATATTTTCAATACAATTAACTAAATTAATTAATTTTTTAAATGGACGTGAAATCTCCTAAAGAATCCTATATATAAAAACGGAGGGAGTATTTTAAAATATTTAAAAGTATGATTAAAGTTGCAAAAATTTAATTAATGCTATAAATAATTTAAAATAAGTTAAAAATAAAATGACAAATAAATTAAAACGGATGAAATACTTTCTTAGTCATGTTAATTGCCTTATTGCTCACTTTAGTCCGTTTCTCATTGTATTTTTAAGAAAATAGTATTAAAAATTATTTTTAGGACATTAATTAAAAAAACAAAAGAAATAGTTTTATTTCGAAAAATGCTGAATTTAAAAATCAAGAATTAATGAACTTAAATTTTCAATTTAATTTTTATTTTAATGTATTCCTTAACCAAAACCTTTAAAGCATTGGTTAACAATACCCATATTTTTATAAAGGTTTTGTTAAATTTCTTATGAAAAACATCAAAAATATTAATTATTTCCTTTTCTGAAAATTAAAAAAATTAAATTTTTTATACTTTCAAATCACATTTAACTTCTTAATGAATACTCTATTTGTTAACGTTTTCTTTTTTATAATCCATTAGCGACTTAGCTATTACCGCTTTCTTTTTTTTTATTTGATAAAAGCTATTACCGCTTTGCTGCACGCAGAAACCATAAACCTATATTTATTTACAACGATAGGGTAGTGGAGGTGCCTTTCAAAGACTTGGGCATTAAGTATCTTGTAGAATCACATTCACATCAAGAAATTTCTCAAACCTTAGGCATTAAGTAGCTTCTTGGCTAGCTTGTCGGCAAAATTTGTTCTAAGACTTTCACTAATCATCTTTTACATTCTTTGAATTTCTAGAAAATAAAAATTATTGACTAGACAGCTTAAAACCTGGCCTCACAATGTGGGAGGAAATTGAAAAGGGCGATCTAGATTAAAAGAATAATTCTAAATATATAAGTAGAAGTTACATGCACACATATTGTTAAATAAACTTTGTATCTTAACTTTAAAAAATATTCTACTTTATTTCTCCTGCACCTTGTTCATTCTTTTTTTTCTTGGAGATCAAATGCACACTATGACCTACCATTTTACTTGTTCGGTATCTTTTCTTCACTAGAGAACAAAACCAAAATCAAAACCAAAATCAGAAGGGCGGAGCTTCATTTCTTAAGCACTCTGGATAACAAATAAAGAGCCAATATTAGAAGGCCGGCTTTTCTATTGAAAACCTCACCGAAAGCCTTAATAATCGGATACCTTTTTCGACTTTTTATCACACACTATTGAACAATTTTTCCGATCTAAAACCCTTCTGATTGGACAACCTTTAATTTCAATGAAATTATGGGTGTGCATAATCTTTTACAAGTGTATTTAGAATTTTCCCAAAAAAATCACATAAAATTGGATCACAATTAACGTGTCATTGCTAATATCGCTGAAAATAATATCACTGATCAAATCAAAACGGCATAAAAATATAATGGTTAAAGCAAAAAGGCATAGGGATAAATTTCAAAAGGTTTTATATTTATATTTGTAAAAAAACAAAATTATATTTAACTTTAAAAAAGTGAAAAAAAAAGAATGAAGAGAATAAAGCTTTTTTTTTTCGAAAATGCTAACAAGTACTTGTTAAGAAGCTAATAGTAATATTTTGTCATGGAAAGATATGATTTTTGATATTTTTGAAATAGTGATTAATGTCAACCGATGATTGTTTTACTACTTCTAGCAACCTTAACAAATGTCCTAAAGGCACTTGTTAAAAAGACACTTAAGAGATAATTTATCTTCTAGTCACCAACAGTCTGTGAAATGCCTGAGGATGTGGCGACTCGATGTATATTAACAAATTATGAGACATTATCAAAATACAGCTTTATTTATATTAAATAAAGAAAGCTGGAATATATAATAAATGTTATTCGTATAGGAACTTTATGGAAAAACTTTTTCTTTCTATACACCAAGTTCCATATCCAAAAGCTTTGATTCGAAAACACATTTCTTTCAAAAATGAACGGTTGAGTACCTGTTTGTACTTTCAGCGGAAACGATTTTCAAAATGATTACTGCAGTTGTAATTGAAATAATTTTAAGGATCATAATAACTATACAACCATAGCCCATATATATATATATATATATAAAAACTCAGGTACCCAAGTATCAGATATAAAAGTCGAGGTAGTAAAATATAAGGATACAGACCAGCAGATATAAAATAACAACTCTCATAGACCCTCTCAACTATATACAATATAACAGAAATCAAAATAAAAGAGTCTTCGAGAGCTGAGCCATGATCCACCCACGCTGATGTCTTATCCCTGGTCTTCCAAAAGCTAAACACCACATCCTAACATGGTCCCCATACTGCACATACTATCAAAACAAAAATACCACATCACTGATTGTCCGCCGCTGGCCCATCCACGTCCTCTACGGGGTCCTCCTCCTCCTCCTCGTCCGACACCACAGGGGTAGCAACGCGACGCACTGGCTCCGGAGAGGGTGGCGTACCCTGGTGGCCGAACCAGGACGAGGAGTGGCCGTAGCAGTAGCCTCATCAGAAGTAGAGGGACGTGTACGGGTGGCTGGGCGTCGGACACGTAGATTATAAAAACGACGTCCATGATGTGGGGGTGGAGAACCAAAACGGTAAGTGTAAGCTGGTGGAATGTGCAGTATGTAGATCATGGGGATGCGAAGCCTACGAGGTCGCACTCGAGCAAGGGGGTTAGGATGACGAAAGATCACGTCAACCTCACCCTCGAACACCGCTCGGTGCTCCTCGTAGTCCCACACTCCTCTACGGAGCGGGCGTAACTCCACGTATGTCAGGTAACGAGCCATCACCTGCAAGGGCATAAGGAGTTAGCAAATACTAACACATAATAAAATAGACAGGGTAAAGTTTTAATCAATTAATACTGTATCTCATACAATTAACAATTCATCATCCATGTTAAACACCAACATCAAGACTTAACTATAAATCAATAGCATATGCAGTCATGATGTATCTAATCTTATCAATGCATGATTGTTGGCCAACTACAACAAATAGGCTTCCGTGGCACCTTAAAATAAACATGCCCGATACCCATACTGAGTATCTCATCGAACTCGGCCCGCAAATAAATCAACACCTCTAGAGCTCTTAGAAATGTTGCCGACGTATCCCGTAGGACTACGCCTCATCGAGTCCGGCACCAAATGACATGCCCACACGCACGTGTGTATTTCCGGAAACAGAAGGTGCAACCCCGGTCACCGACACTCCCCCGTGAACCCTTTGGAGCAGACACCCAGGTCCCTCGAGTTCAACCGAAAGGATATGCCTACGCCTCTCGGACGTGTCTCCACACATGTGGGAATCCAAATAATGCAGATGCTATGCATGGCTTTGACTACCCATACTATTCAATGTCATTTAAGTTGTTCGAAGCTGGGACTTGGCATAATTAAACTTTATTTAACATACACTGACTTCCATTAATTTCTAGTTCAGTAATTAAATTGATTCAAACCCTTTGCTAATCAATCACCTCATTAAATTCTGATCCTTTTACAACAATTCAGTCACTAATAGATTAACAGAGTCTATTAATCGAGTATTGCATTAGATTACTCGAGTAATATTTTTGCACCTTTCGCATTACTCGATTAACAGATCTATTACTCGAGTAGTACTGCATATATTTCAAATTATTCAAAGTTTTAAGGTGTTACTCGATTAATACTTCAGATTAATCGAGTAATCCTCTTGCACTCATCAGATAAATCAGAATTTTCACGCATTACTCGAGTGACAGCTCGAATTACTCGAGTAAATTATGTAGTAAAACACTGCTGAACTGGTTTTTATATGTCAAACTCATGCCAATCCAATTTTTACCAAAGTTAAGCTTCAAACCAACTTAAATACATTACATTAAACTTGTTCATAGCATCAATTTCAAGCATTAACACCAAAATCACATAATCATAACAATTTCCCCCAATTTTGACCTAAAACACAACCTCACATACCAATTCCTTAATTACTCAATTTCAGATCAAATTGAAGGTTCATTTAGCTTTAGATATCAAAATCTAACATGTTCCAATTCAGTTTTAAGATCAAATTGGCCTCCAAGCCATTGTCCCCTAACCTAGTGCCCTTTGAACCTCATGGTGGTTCAACCAATATTCAAATCAATTCCTCAATCTATTCTAGCATTAGTAAAGCTTCTCCCTTACCTCAATGAAGCTTTTTGGATGCACAGGCAGCAAAGAAACTCACAGAATTACCAAACTCCAAATGCTCTGTTTTCGGTTCCAAAACAGGTTCAGCAGAGCAACTTCGGGTGATAATTCGACCAACCAAACGTGCATGAAAATGAGCAAATTTGGTCAATATAGAAACTAGACATTGCAACCTCTAAATAGAAATCAAAATGACACGATTTGAGAACCTCTACCTACAAAAATCGAAATCTTGAACTTGGCTCCTCAAAGCTGAAATTTCCAACTTCAGTTTCAAGAGCCCAACTTCCAGCTGCAATAACTCCTCACTCAGGTAACCAAAATTCGTGATCTTGGTACGGTTTTGAAGTTCTTTTGACAAGCTTTAATAAGGTATAAAGCTCATCCACAGTGTATGGGTAGGGGTTAAGAACGAAGAGGAAGAACAGAGAGGGTTCAAACCAAATTTCAGCAGAGTTTCACTTCCTTTTTCTTTATTTCCACCAATTTCCTCAACCAAATTCATGAATTTATAGCCAACAATGACTACCATGCACACAAACACGTGTTTTCCATAATCCCAGTCGGTGCTAGGTGTTAAAATTTGAATTACTCAACTTGTTGAATCATCAAACGCACTTTCTTCAGCTTCAGCACCACTGTTACTCGAGTAACTGATCGGGCTACTCGAGTAACACACCCAGATTTTCAAAAATTATTATTTTATTCACTTTCCCTCCAAATATCTTTCCAATATTACCTCTTAGGTCCTTTCCAAGGACTAAACTGCAAAAATCCTTATTTTTAGAACCCAAATTATTTTCTCTTATTTTTCCTTGGATAATTCTTTTAATATAACAATAAAATTAATAAATAAAACTAACTAATTCCATATAATTAGTTTTATTTAAATATTCCTTTTTTTTTATTTGGGAACAAAAATTGGGGTATTACATTTCTCCCCCACTTACAAGAATTTCGTCCTCGAAATTCCGCTTACAAAAACAACTCAGGATAATCCTTTCTCATCTTATCTTCTAATTCCCAAGTTTCTTCTGATACATCAGCATTTTCCCAAATAACTTTGACTAAAGGAATTTCCTTTCCCCGCAACTGCTTCAATCTTCGATCTTCAATTCTGACAGGGATTGTCTCAAAAGTGAGATTCTCTCTCAAAGCCACATCATCAGGTTGAACTTCAATTACTGAATCGGGATCTGGCACAAATTTCCGCAATTGCGAAACATGAAACACATCATGAAGATTGGACAAAGACGGAGGCAAAGCGAGCTGATAAGCGACAGACCCGATACGCTTGAGTATCTGATAAGGACCAATAAACCTTGCTGACAACTTCTTTGTCTTCAAAGCTCTCCCAACACCAGTTGTCAGTCTTACGCGAATAAAAACATGATCGCCCTCTCCAAACTCCAAGGGTCTTCTCCTTTTATCCGCATAACTTTTCTGTCGGCTTTGCGCTGTCTTCATCTTTTCTCTGATCATCTGAATCTTCTCAGAGGTTTCCTGAACAAGCTCAGGTCCAATAATTGTTTGCTCCCCCACTTGGAACCAACATAGGGGAGTTTGGCACTTTCTTCCGTACAAAGCTTCGAACGGTGCCATTCCAATACTGGTGTGATAACTGTTATTGTAGGTAAACTCTATCAGAGACAAGAGTTTATCCCAACCTTCCTGACTTTCTAACACACATGCTCTTAGCAAATCCTCAAGAGACTGGATAGTCCTTTCCGACTGACCATTAGTCTGGGGGTGATAAGCAGAACTCATTCTCAACTTTGATCCCAGAGACTGCTGCAAACCCTTCCAAAACTTCGAAGTAAATCTCGGATCTCGATCCGAAACAATACTTGAAGGTATACCATGCAGACGAACGATTTCCTTGATGTACAATTCAGCAAACTTATCCATGCGATATCGCATATTAACTGGAATGAAATGCGCCGACTTGGTCAATCTATCAACGATTACCCAAATCGCATCATGCCCTCCAACAGTCCTTGGTAATCCAGACACAAAATCCATTGATATGCTATCCCATTTCCACACAGGGATATCCAAGGGTTGTAATTCACCGCCTGGCTTCTTATGCTCAGCTTTCACCTTCTGACAAATCAGACAAGAAGCAACATACGAAGCAACATCTTTCTTTAACCCAGACCACCAAAACAGCTTCTTCAAATCTTGATACATTTTGGTTGATCCCGGATGAATACTCATCCGACTTTTATGCGCTTCGTCTAGGATCAGTCTTCTTATCTCTAGATCTTTTGGAATACAAATCCGATCTTTGAATCGGAGAATTCCATCACTTCCAACCTGGAAGTTTGGTTCCTTCCCTTCCAACATAAGCCTTCTCTTCTCTTGCAGTTCTTCATCTATCTGCTGAGATTCCCGAACTTGAATCAGGAATTCATTGGTAATTTGCAACTTACCAAGCATAATGCATTCTCTTTCCACTTGCATCGTCATACTTAGATCACGAAACTTCTCGATTAGAAAAAATTCCTTGATCATCATTGAGCTCATATGAAGAGTCTTCCGGCTTAAAGCATCAGCTACTACATTTGCTTTACCGGGATGGTATTGGAGCTCGAAATCATAATCCTTAATAAACTCCATCCAACGCCTTTGCCTCATATTCAACTCTTTCTGGTCAAACAGGTACCTCAAACTCTTATGGTCACTAAATACCTTGAAGGTAGTGCCATAGAGGTAGTGTCTCCAAATCTTCAGAGCGAAGACAATAGCAGCAAGCTCTAAATCATGCGTCGGATAGTTGACCTCATGCACTTTCAACTGCCTGGATGCGTATGCTACCACTTTTCTATCTTGCATTAAAACACATCCAAGTCCTTGCCTCGAAGCATCACAATAAACATCGAAGCTTCTATGTGGGTCAGGCAACACCAACACTGGTGAGGACGTCAACTTCTCCTTTAACAACTGAAAACTTTCCTCACACTTATGATCCCACAAGAAAGGTTGATCTTTACGAGTCAACTTAGTCAATGGCAAGGCAATCTTCGAAAAACCTTCAATAAACCTCCGGTAGTATCCAGCTAAACCCAAGAAACTACGGACCTCGGTCACAGTCTTTGGCTGTTCCCACTTCAGCACAGCTCCAACTTTAGCTGGATCTACAGCAATGCCTTCCTTGGTGATAACATGTCCCAAAAAGTTCACCTTGTCCAACCAAAACTCACACTTAGCAAGTTTGGCATACAACTGCTTCTCCTTCAAGATCCCCAACACAATCTTGAGATGTTCAGCATGATCCTCAGGACTCTTGGAATAGATAAGAATATCATCGATGAATACCACCACGAACGAATCCAAATAAGGTCTGAAAATCCGGTTCATATAATCCATGAAGGTAGCAGGAGCATTCGTTAGCCCAAACGGCATAACCACATACTCATAATGACCATATCTTGATCGAAAAGCTGTCTTCGGAATGTCTTCATCCCGAATTCGAATTTGATGATATCCCGACCTTAGATCGATCTTAGAAAACACTGAAGCTCCTCGAACTTGATCCATAAGATCGTCAATCCTTGGCAAAGGATACTTGTTCTTGATCGTGACCTTATTCAGCTGACGATAGTCCACACACATTCTCATGCTACCGTCCTTCTTCTTAACAAACAACAACGGGGCTCCCCAGGGCGAAACACTCGGCCTTATCATTTGCTTCTGCAGCAATTCTTCAATCTGTTTCTTCATCTCAGCCATCTCCGGTGGTGCCATCCTATACGGAGCAATCGAGATAGGTCTGGTTCTAGGTTTGAGATCGATTCCAAACTCAATCTCACGCTTTGGCGGTAATCCTGGAATTTCTTCTGGAAACACTTCCGGAAAGTCTCTAACCACCAGAATATCCTCAATCTCCACTTCCTTCTTCTCTTCCACAATTGAGGAGAATAGACAAACATACCCTTGGGGTTCAAAACTTAAGGATTCATTGTTTCGGAACTGGATCGTCTTTTCCTCACAGTCTAAGATAACTTGATTTCGATGCAACCAATCCATTCCTAGGATCACATCTATCTTAAGCATGGGTAAACAGATCAAATCTACTGAGGATATATGGTTTAGGACCATTATCTTACAATCTTTGCAAACCTTAGAAACAACACAAGGGTTGTTGGTGGGGGTTTTAAGCTTTAGATGATAGGGTGACTCAGATACTACTAACTTTAAGCGATTTACACACTCATAAGACACGAAAGAGTGTGTGGCTCCGGAATCAAACATAACAACACAGGGTTGGTCATTAAGAAAATAGATACCTTGGATTAGGCCAGATGATGGGGTTAATTCAATTCCACTCAAAGAAAACACTTTTCCAGCAACAACGGATCTGCTTACTCCCTCTTTCTTTATCGGCTCCTTGCATTCACGAGAATAGTGCCCTTTCTTCCCACAATTGAAACAAAGGCCATGCTGAGCAGCATAACAGTTTGTTCCGAAATGGAAACGGTTACACTTCTCGCACTTACGATTACTTGTTTGAGGAGTACCTTTACCACCATTCATTTCCTTCCCTTTTCCTTTATGATAATAAGGACCCTTACTCCGGTTGTTGAAATTTTTCTTCCTGATGGGTCCAGTCCCTGATTGACTCCTCCTTTGTGCCTCTTCCTCTTTCTTATCATCTTCATAAACTCGGCACATCTCTACTAAAGCAGGAAAACTTCTCACCTTCTGATATCCAAAAGCAGACTTTATCTCCGGCTTGAGCCCATTCTCAAACTTGATGCATTTGGACCTCTCGTCCGGGTTGAGTTGGTAGTACGGAGAATACTTGATAAGCTCCTCGAACTTTGCTGCGTATTCCCCTACACTCATGTCTCCTTGTCTCAATTGCATAAATTCCAACTCCTTCTTTCTCCTTTGATCCTCAGGAAAGTATTTATTGAGAAATTTCTCAACAAACACATCCCAAGTAATCAGCCTTCCTTCATAATTCAAAAGTTGTATGGTGTGATGCCACCAATTCTCAGCTTCACCACACAACATGAAAACTGCAAACTTCACTCTTTGAGCATCGGTGCATTCCATAGTGCGAAAGATCTTGTTCAACTCCTGAATCCAACGATTCGCTTCCTCAGGCTTGTGACCTCCTTCAAACTTTGAAGGTTTAAAGCGTCGAAATTCCGAGAAAGTCTTCGACTCCTGGTTCTCTGCTTGCATTGGCTGATGGGGCGGATTAGATTGTTGCTGACGCATATTCACTAATACATCAGTCAACCTCTCTATGGCCTCGGCCATATGATTATTATTGTTTCTAGTAGACATCTTAAACCTGCACTGAAGATTCTACATCAAGCTAACATCTTAACGAGAAGTATGCATGACACACCTCTTTCCAATTCTAAAACTCACTATAAATAGACGCTAAAGCAAGCATATAAAACAAATATTACCTTTTGGAGATCACAGATCAGCATCAGTTCGCAGGATCACAGCTCTGATACCAACAAATGTGGCGACTCGATGTATATTAACAAATTATGAGACATTCTCAAAATACAGCTTTATTTATATTAAATAAAGAAAGCTGGAATATATAATAAATGTTATTCGTATAGGAACTTCATGGAAAAACTTTTTCTTTCTATACACCAAGTTCCATATCCAAAAGCTTTGATTCGAAAACACATTTCTTTCAAAAATGAACGGTTGAGTACCTGTTTGTACTTTCAGCGGAAACGATTTTCAAAATGATTACTGCAGTTGTAATTGAAATAATTTTAAGGATCATAATAACTATACAACCATAGCCCATATATATATATAAAAACTCAGGTACCCAAGTATCAGAGATAAAAGTCGAGGTAGCAAAATATAAGGATACAGACCAGCAGATATAAAATAACAACTCTCATAGACTCTCTCAACTATATACAATATAACACAAATCAAAATAAAAGAGTCTTCGAGAGCTGAGCCATGATCCACCCACGCTGATGTCTGATCCCTGGTCTTCCAAAAGCTAAACACCACATCCTAACATGGTCCCCATACTGCACATACTATCAAAACAAAAACACCACATCACTGATTGTCCGCCGCTGGCCCATCCACGTCCTCTACGGGGTCCTCCTCCTCCTCCTCGTCCGACACCACAGGGGTAGCAACGCGACGCACTGGCTCCGGAGAGGGTGCAAAGCGTACCCTGGTGGCTGAACCAGGACGAGGAGTGGTCGTAGCAGTAGCCTCATCAGAAGTAGAGGGACGTGTACGGGTGGCTGGGCGTCGGACACGTAGATTATAAAAATGACGTCCATGATGTGGGGGTGGAGAACCAAAACGGTAAGTGTAAGCTGGTGGAATGTGCAGTATGTAGATCATGGGGATGCGAAGCCTACGAGGTCGCACTCGAGCAAGGGGGTTAGGATGACGAAAGATCACGTCAACCTCACCCTCGAACACCGCTCGGTGCTCCTCGTAGTCCCACACTCCTCTACGGAGCGGGCGTAACTCCACGTATGTCAGGTAACGAGCCATCACCTGCAAGGGCATAAGGAGTTAGCAAATACTAACGCATAATAAAATAGACAGGGTAAAGTTTTAATCAATTAATACTGTATCTCATACAATTAACAATTCATCATCCATGTTAAACACCAACATCAAGACTTAACTATAAATCAATAGCATATGCAGTCATGATGTATCTAATCTTATCAATGCATGATTGTTGGCCAACTACAACAAATAGGCTTCCGTGGCACCTTAAAATAAACATGCCCGATACCCATACTGAGTATCTCATCGAACTCGGCCCGCAAATAAATCAACACCTCTAGAGCTCTTAGAAATGTTGCCGACGTATCCCGTAGGACTACGCCTCATCGAGTCCGGCACCAAATGACATGCCCACACGCACGTGTGTATTTACGGAAACAGAAGGTGCAACCCCGGTCACCGACACTCCCCCGTGAACCCTTTGGAGCAGACACCCAGGTCCCTCGAGTTCAACCGAAAGGATATGCCCACGCCTCTCGGACGTGTCTCCACACATGTGGGAATCCAAATAATGCAGATGTTATGCATGGCTTTGACTACCCATACTATTCAATGTCATTTAAGTTGTTCGAAGCTGGGACTTGGCATAATTAAACTTTATTTAACATACACTGACTTCCATTAATTTCTAGTTCAGTAATTAAATTGATTCAAACCCTTTGCTAATCAATCACCTCATTAAATTCTGATCCTTTTACAACAATTCAGTCACTAATAGATTAACAGAGTCTATTAATCGAGTATTGCATTAGATTACTCGAGTAATATTTTTGCACCTTTCGCATTACTCGATTAACAGATCTATTACTCGAGTAGTACTGCATATATTTCAAATTATTCAAAGTTTTAAGGTGTTACTCGATTAATACTTCAGATTAATCGAGTAATCCTCTTGCACTCATCAGATAAATCAGAATTTTCACGCATTACTCGAGTGACAGCTCGAATTACTCGAGTAAATTATGCAGTAAAACACTGCTGAACTGGTTTTTATATGTCAAACTCATGCCAATCCAATTTTTACCAAAGTTAAGCTTCAAACCAACTTAAATACATTACATTAAACTTGTTCATAGCATCAATTTCAAGCATTAACACCAAAATCACAGAATCATAACAATTTCCCCCAATTTTGACCTAAAACACAACCTCACATACCAATTCCTTAATTACTCAATTTCAGATCAAATTGAAGGTTCATTTAGCTTTAGATATCAAAATCTAACATGTTCCAATTCAGTTTTAAGATCAAATTGGCCTCCAAGCCATTGTCCCCTAACCTAGTGCCCTTTGAACCTCATGGTGGTTCAACCAATATTCAAATCAATTCCTCAATCTATTCTAGCATTAGTAAAGCTTCTCCCTTACCTCAATGAAGCTTTTTGGATGCACAGGCAGCAAAGAAACTCACAGAATTACCAAACTCCAAATGCTCTGTTTTCGGTTCCAAAACAGGTTCAGCAGAGCAACTTCGGGTGATAATTCGACCAACCAAACGTGCATGAAAATGAGCAAATTTGGTCAATATAGAAACTAGACATTGCAACCTCTAAATAGAAATCAAAATGACACGATTTGAGAACCTCTACCTACAAAAATCGAAATCTTGAACTTGGCTCCTCAAAGCTGAAATTTCCAACTTCAGTTTCAAGAGCCCAACTTCCAGCTGCAATAACTCCTCACTCAGGTAACCAAAATTCGTGATCTTGGTACGGTTTTGAAGTTCTTTTGACAAGCTTTAATAAGGTATAAAGCTCATCCACGGTGTATGGGTAGGGGTTAAGAACGAAGAGGAAGAACAGAGAGGGTTCAAACCAAATTTCAGCAGAGTTTCACTTCCTTTTTCTTTATTTCCACCAATTTCCTCAACCAAATTCATGAATTTATAGCCAACAATGACTACCATGCACACAAACACGTGTTTTCCATAATCCCAGTCGGTGCTAGGTGTTAAAATTTGAATTACTCAACTTGTTGAATCATCAAACGCACTTTCTTCAGCTTCAGCACCACTGTTACTCGAGTAACTGATCGGGCTACTCGAGTAACACACCCAGATTTTCAAAAATTATTATTTTATTCACTTTCCCTCCAAATATCTTTCCAATATTACCTCTTAGGTCCTTTCCAAGGACTAAACTGCAAAAATCCTTATTTTTAGAACCCAAATTATTTTCTCTTATTTTTCCTTGGATATTTCTTTTAATATAACAATAAAATTAATAAATAAAACTAACTAATTCCATATAATTAGTTTTATTTAAATATTCCTTTTTTTTATTTGGGAACAAAAATTGGGGTATTACAGAGGACATCCTTGGTGTTAACAATATGTTTTTTTAATCTAATCCAAAAAAAAAAAAACTAAAAAGTTAAAGACATGAAGTATCAGATAAAAATTAAGAAATAATGGTATATTATATTTGTTGGATTCCAAATGCATCATTCACGTATCTACATACTTTCCCATTTTTGGATTATTAGTTCGGTTTGTTATGGGCTTATGGCATTGCTTCATGTGTACATAACATGCACAAACCACAAATTAAAGCCAAAGGACACAAAAGATATGCCTATTTCTCACGAGTTAGAAGTTTTTTAATTAGTTAAGAGGTTTTAAATTCAGTCAATAAGCTATTAGCCCCGTTTGGTGAACACAAATTAGAAAGAGTTTATAGTTTTTAAAAAAGGAGCTTGTAGCTTTTGAAAGCTAGCTTTTCTAGAAACTAAACTAACTTTCAATAATTCATATACCAATTATATCCTCAAACAAAATTTAAAATTATTTTACTACTCTTTAATTAATTATTAATTATAATTTAATAATTTTTATATTTTATTTATTAATTAATTAATTAACTATCTATTTAATAAATAAAGAAAAAAATTTGAAAAATTTAAAATAATAAAATATTGCGTGTCCTTTTTGGTCATTTAATAACTTTTAGCTATTCAAAAGTTAGTTTTGCCGAACAACACTGTTTTAAATAGTCAGCTAAATAGCTATAAGCTCCTAGCTACAAGCTCACAGCTCCTATTTAGCTTAACAACCACAAACTAGAAATTCATAACTACAAATTACAAACTCACAGCTACAAGCTAGTTTTGTCGAACAAATCTCCTCTACATTGGCTTGTTTGTTCATGGTTGGCTTCAATATTCAAGTTATTCATTCCCTTTCCAAATCAAAAGGGTGCCCTCCTCAACAATCAACACTGTGCGTCTGTGCTTATGTAACCCAATAACAAATTGACACCCAGACATATATCCATATAAGTGGGAGTTAGAGTGGCATTGACATTATATATTTGTTAAACTAAATTGAAATAATGGAATATTTCGTTTTGTCTAGAAGAGGATTTGGAAAAAAAAAAAAAAAACTATTGTACACTTGCATGTTAAAGTAAACATCAACCTATCAATATAAGTTGGAATAAAAAATAGTAAACAACTTGATCTCACTTGAACAAAATTTTAAGTTTGATACCTTAATAAAAAAATTATATAAAAAAAACTCACGTACCATAACTAAATACATGGCTCAAATCAAATCCGATGTATCCCATAATACTTGAAGAATCGAACAAGCAACCAAAAGAAAAATAGTAAACATTAACCAGTGTGTTAAAAAAGAAAATATAACCAAACAAAAATAGCTTAGTAAGTGGGAAAGCACATTTGCTTATAAAAAAATTCGAAAACATCATGGATTAATTAACAAATTGAGTTCTTTTCACTTTGTGACTCTGTGAGGCTCACATTGGATGCTGACTCAATAATAATCCTTTCTTTTTTTTTTGTTCCATTGGCCTACCAATATTCAATAATATATCTAATGATCGAATAGCACCACCAATAAATATAATAAGTCGAATAGAATCTAGGGTTTTAATAAAGAAGAAAAATAAAGAGAAAGCAAGGAAAGATAAAAACCACCCTGGATAGAAAAATACAACCTAAAAAATAGTCATAAGCTAGTGGAGTACATAATTCAGTCATATTGCCTAACCCATTAAAACATAAAATTATTTTTTTTTAAGAAAACATAAAATTATTTAATTATACTCCTACTAAAACAGTCCTTCAACCTTGGTGGTTGTTGTGTTTTTCGCTTGGCAGAGAGTGGAGTACATAAATATACTTAAGAACTAGTATTTATCTGCACGAGTTATTAATTTTTTATTTACTCAATAATTAAATTTTAAACATTTTGTATGCCAGGAATATTATTAAATTTTTATGGGTTAGGATTGTTGTTTGTAAAGATTATTTATATACCAATTTTTTTTTTAAATTGATAATATAAAGGTTGATGATTATAATGTATATACATTCATGTTTCATTGTCATTATTATAATTGATTTTCAATGAAATATAATTTTTTCACCTTTGTTTTTCATTTTCAATTTTCAATTGGAATAGAAATTTTTTTCTAATAGGACATTCACCGTTGCTGGTACTAATAAAATAGTAATATATAAAAGTTATTTTGCAATCAATCGTCTATATTTTAAAAAGTATTTGTTTTTTTTAACTAAAAAGTATTAGTGTGTTATTTGTGTTATATTGTTTAAAAAGAATAGATTTTTAACTCAAAATTGTTACTTTCTCCGTCCCTAAATATAAAGCCTCTTTGGGGGATTTCACGTCCATTAAGAATGTAGAATAATTTAGTTAATTGTATTGGAAATGTGAACTTTTGATATGTAATTTCAAAATTACCCCTATTAATATTATTGAGAATCTAAAAAGTGTTAAATAAATAGGGGTATTTGTGAAAAAAAGTAATTAATGATCATTGAAAATTGGTATGGGGCTTTATAAATAGAGACAAAATAAAAGTGTCAATAGAGCTTTATATTTAGGGACGAATGGAGTATTTTTTAATGAAAACACTAGCAATATTGTGTAAGGGTGAAAAAATATTATCCTTTTAACAAAAATCTTGTCGTTAGGTGATTGTATACGAAAGAGTGTCAAAACTCAAAATGGTTTTTTTTATGAGAACACTTGCAAAATTATGAAAGTGTGTCTATTATTTTCTTTAGGCTTATTTATGGTTTTGGTCCCTGAAAGTTCAACGTGTTTTGATTTTAGTCCCTAAAAGTTATTTTAACCGGGACTAGTCCTTAATTTTTCAAACATTTTGGTTTTGGTTCCCTCAATTACAAAAAATCGGTTATTTTTTGACATGGTTAACGAAAATCTACAATAGGTGTCACGGGGTGTGAGGTAGCGCCAAACAGGTGATGTGACATGGAAGATTAAAGCCTATGAACTCAAAATTTTGCGTTCGGGACCATTTTGCTTATGAGACCATTTTACAACCATGGATCTGTATCACCCATGTTATATCACCTATTTGGCGCCACTTTCAACCACATGGACTGCTGATGTGATATTCTGCTAATTGCACAAACAAATAACAAATTTTTACTAACGGAGGGGACCAAAACCAAAATGTTTGAAAATTTAAGGACTAGTTGTGATGGACTCGGCCTAGCCGAGCTCCACGTGGCCCCCACTCAGGACCTGAGGATCCTTCAGCAGGCCCTCTGTATGCTCGGCCGAGCTCAAGGCTCAACGACCGAACAGACATCGGACACGGGCCGATATCATGTTCTCACCCCTCTGTGCTCTGGGTCGAGCTCAAGGCTCAACGGCCGACCAGACACCAGATACGGGCCGACCTCACACTCCTACTCAGGTCCGACGTCCAAGTCCGACACCAAGGACATGATGACGTCTTCCCTCCTTATCCACAAGGACAGCTCATCCACTCATAGCTCATTACAGGCTAGCCCTACTTGGGCTTCAAGCAAGCCCATTAGGGCAACCAGCTCTCCTATATATATCCCCCTCTCCCTAGGGGCTAAGGTAATGTCTCTCTAAACCTAAGAACTACGTGTGGCTTGATTCCCCTCTCATGGGATACGTAGGACCGGGGTCACCCTCGTCAGTTGCAACAAACCCCAAACACCTCATGTGGTGCTTCCGGCCTAGGGACATCACATTGGCGCCGTCTGTGGGGATCGGTAAACTTGGATCCCCATCCACATTCCAAATATATATATATATATATAATAAATAAAAAAAAGAACATCAACAGCAAGGGGTGTTCGATCATGGAGGACGTACTCGTCACGGCGGCGGTATTGTTGTTGTTGTTGGATCACAGCGCCGTTCACGGTTTTCGTGACGGGAACCGCTGCAAGGTTGAAGCCACACCAGATTCGGGGCGACGGAGGCAAAGAAGAAGGTGACGAATGGCTCCATGGTTACCACCGTGCGCGAACCGGTCGTAACTCATCTCTGGGTGCGGACTTCCGGTGCCATCGATCTTCAAGGCTCTGCTCTGGATCGTGGGCGCAGTATCTTCCTCCGTTGTAAACGGAGAAGAGTTCCTCTCACAACTCCAACACGCCGCCAGTAAGCCCCGCCACTGAGAACGGATTCGCGGATTGGGTTTCCATTTCCACTTCGTGCATCGATTCTCCTTCTCTCAACACGGGCTCGAATCAACACTACTGGCGCGATCTCAAACTTCAGTGGCTCTTCCACCTCTCCCCAGCCCCGCCGTCACGTCTACTTCTACCTCGAACAGCAGAGGACTGCAATCGAGTGCAGCAACCACCGCCGCATCTTCGCGGTTGAGCCCTTCCAGTGCTATGCGCTCTCGCCGATCTGGAAATCGCGTGCACTCCCGCCGGCGTTCCGAACCACCATCTCTGCACCACCTTCGATCGCTCCTCTGCACCGGCGCCCCAGGTGCTCCCTTCGGTGCCGCCGCCATGTTGGCAACAAGCACCTGCTGCTGCTGCATGGTTCGATGGAGAGAACCCTAGGGTTCCCTAAAGCAAAAACGGGCCACTAGGCCCATTTTGCAAAAAACAAAAAGTGGCCCATTTCAGAGAAGAGAAAGAAAAAGAAAACGGGCCAGAAGGCCCAATTCTAAAAAAAATAAAAAAAAAGAGAAAGAGGAAACGGGCCTCAACATGTCAATGGCCCAATAACTGCAACCTACTTCTATATCAAAATTACTCTTCTCTCCTCGGATTTACGTGAGTTTGAAAATCATAATCCGAGTCTACTCTTCTCTCCTCGGATTTACATGATTTCGTAAATCATAATCCGAGTGTATTCTTCTCTCCTCGGATTTACATGATTTCGTAAATCATAATCCGAGTTCATTCTTCTCTCCTCGGATTTACATGATTTCGCAAATCATAATCCGAGTTCACTCTTCTCTCCTCGGATTTACATGATTTCGAAAATCATAATCCGAGTTTACTCTTCTCTCCTCGGATTTCCAAGGTAATTTCGGAAGACTCGCACAGTGTTTCACACTCGAGCCGATCTCTTAATCCGAGTATGACGACTATTCTGCTAGTTTCCCTCGCTCGACATCACACTAAGGAAAACGGAGGTCGGACCTCAAAGCTCGACAAACCCCATTCGAAAAGGACGGACTGCATACTCCTAATCCGACATACTTCAATCCGACATTCTTCAGTCCGACACGCTTCAAACCCGACATCACTCACCTCACTAAATCAGGGAAGAGATTATAATTCTCATATTATTTTCCTATCTCTTCTCTTTTCTATGTGCTTACTCTACATGCTTTTTGATATTTATTTACCTGGTGCACTATTCCGACATGTGCTGTTAATCCTTGCTTCTTTATAGTTTCTCTACTTATTGCTTATTTGGTCTTCTTGCTGTTAAATGTCCTTAAGTCTCTGCCTCTTCTGTTGTGATAGTATATGATAATATTTGATTTCCGTTACCTCTCCTGTTGTCGTTTTTCACGAATTAAATGCTCTCATCTGGTTTGTTGCTATGTTTATAACTGTCGTCTACTGTTGAATGCGATATACCTGAAATCATGCATCTTTTTGTGGACAATGCTATTTGGGTGAACAATATCTTAAATTTCAGTATTTGCCCCTTTCATATCTGTTGCGTATGACCTGCTCAAATCATCTTGCTCTTATGTTGGTGTTTTATTCTCGCCTGTCAACAGTTTTCATTGTTGTTATTTAATTATCATAAATTATCATGAATCGTCAAATTTAACGACGATCACTGATTACTATTATTTTACATGTAATGTAAGATTCAGGAGAATGATGGTCGATAAAAGGAAGGCCGAGGTGCTACGATTGTCTCTATTTTGAACGAAGCCATCTTACGATCTTTATTCTCATCTCGGCTTGGATCTTCTTAGGACGAACTGCTATGTTTGCCTCTATTATCTTACTGGCCCCACTTTTCATCTCGGCTCGGATCTTCTTTGGTTTTCACAGTACCACCACGGCTTCTCGAAGGTGAACAATTCCAAAGGCATACATTATTTCTTAGTTCATGCTTATTTCTGAGCTCGGAGATTCTATATTTTAAATTGCGCAGTTTATCGAAAAGGGAGGCCGAGCTATTATTATTCTCTTTATTTCACGTTTATATCTCATCTGCCGAGCTGCTATTATTCTCCCTAATTCATGCTTCTATCTGATCTGCCGAGCTGCTATTGCTCTCTTTAATTCATGCTCCCACCGAGCTGTTATCATCTCGACCCTACCTTTGTGGTAGAACGGTCAATTCATGCTCCTACCGAGCTGTTATCATCTCGACCCTACCTTTGTGGTAGAACGGTCAATTCATGTTTCTACCGAGCTGTTAGCATCTCGACCCTACCCTAGTGGTAGAACGGTCAATTCATGCATTCACGCATACGGTTATCATCTCGACCCTACCTTTGTGGTAGAACGGTCCCCCCTGTCACCGCACTTACATGCATTCACGCATACAAGTCGGTACTAGTGCTACAGACAGTGCGTACGTACAAATCCTCTCATTTAGCATTAGCCACCTAAATGTTGCACGACGCTTATATACAGTGAACATCTTCCGAGATCGACTTATAAGCTCAGTGTACAAGGGACACCCGGTAAAGTACAGCTTGCTGTGAAATGTTTTCACATAACTTCACTCAGCAACCTCTTTTACACTGGGGCCGAGGATGGCATCCGAGTTCCCTACCGCATTCACTTATATACAGTACCTTTTTTCAGAGAAAAACTTATAAGTTACTGCACTGGTCAGGGGGAGTCGTCCGAAGTCAAAGGTTTAGACAACCACATCCTATGTGCAACAACTTGCGTTGGAAGTTCACTGTCCTCGGCGAGCGGTGCAGGATCCGCCTTACCGCATGCAGAGCACAACCCTCATCGGGTCTAAAACAACGATCAAAAATCTCTTTCTCCTTCTTGGCAAGGGGGGCAGGCAGGTTGTCAGCCGAGTTATCAACCTCGGCATTATTGTTGTTGTAATCCATCAGCATGTCGTCTTCAACCCTGAACACCTTGAGGCGAAGGTCGGGGTTGAGGGTATTAATCTGACTCACAGCATTCCCGAAAGTGTCAAAGATGTCGTCTGCCAACTTCTCCAGGTCAGAAAGGCATTCTCGGCCAATATTTTATGGACTGCACTTTCTTCACCTCTGCATTCCTCTCCGCCTTCTGCTTTGTCAAAGGTCCCCTGTGAGCCTTGACAAGCTCGTCAGTTCGCCTACAGCTTGGCGTTTCCTAGGCTCTTTTGCACAAACACCACGACCTTGCTCGGCGATTCCTTGCTTTGCATGCTTGCCCCTGGCGTTGTTGTTCTCAAATCAAAGGTTTTGAAAAGTAAAGGGAAGAGACACTCCCGACAACTCGTGAGATTTTATCCGACTTCTCGAATTCCGAGGAACTCAGCAGTTGCGGTTAATTAACAGCATGGATGAAGAAATTAACGCTACTTCTCTCCCATCCACAAGGAATCTGTTCATATGACTACACTCATAACTTCATCACCCTCATCTCGGAGCATCCCCAAATCCATTCTAGAACTCCCCCCGCAGGAACTCGGTTCGAGATGTTCCTCACCGAGCTTGTACTCGGTTCGAGATGTTCCTCACCGAGCTTGCACCTTGGTTCGAGATGAGCCTCACTGAGCTTGCACTCGGTTCGAGATGTTCTTCACCGAGCTTGTACTCGATTCGAGATGTACCTCACCGAGCTTGTACTCGGTTCGAGATGAGCCTCACCGAGCTTGCACTCGGTTCGAGATGAGCCTCACCGAGCTTGTACTCGGTTCGAGATGAGTCTCACCGAGCTTGTGGCGGATCCCCCCGCGCGAACTCGGTTCGAGATCGGGGTACTCTTTCAGTTTCATCATCCGAGCACAAAAGAGCACTATCAACCATCCGCAACACTCTTCCGAGCGGAAGACCACGCCTGCAAGCATGTTTCCACCTCATCACCAACTCAGCACTGATCAGACGGACGCAGAAAGGACCTCAACTCGGCACAGAGTCTCTACGACTCTTCCCGAGTTGGGGGGCTCACGTGGCGGATCGATTTCTCCTAACCCGCCTTGCCATCCTTCCCTTCGCTAGCCTTGAGCACATGATTGTGGACTAGTACTCAAACCCTTCCTAGAAGGTGGGGGGGGGGGGTACTTAGTGCTATGATGCTTAGTGCTATGCCTTCTTTCTCCTAACTCGGCTCGAGACTCACAAAGTCTCGCCGAGCTGGGGGGCTTATGTGGTGGACTTGGGAAAAGGACCTGAACCAAGACCTCGGAGCAAGGCTCAAATAGCCTTGACCGAGCTGGGGGGCTTATGTGATGGACTCGGCCTAGCCGAGCTCCACGTGGCCCCCACTCAGGACCTGAGGATCCTTCAGCAGGCCCTCTGTATGCTCGGCCGAGCTCAAGGCTCAACGGTCGAACAGACATTGGACACGGGCCGATATCATGCTCTCACCCCTCTGTGCTCTGGGCCGAGCTCAAGGCTCAACGGCCGACCAGACACCAGATACGGGCCGACCTCACACTCCTACTCAGTTCCGACGTCCAAGTCCGACACCTTCCCAAGTCCGACACCAAGGACATGATGACGTCTTCCCTCCTTATCCACAAGGACAGCTCATCCACTCATAGCTCATTACAGGCTGACCCTACTTGGGCTTCAAGCAAGCCCATTAGGGCAACCAGCTCTCCTATATATATCCCCCTCTCCCTAGGGGCTAAGGTAATGTCTCTCTAAACCTAAGAACTACGTGTGGCTTGATTCCCCTCTCATGGGATACGTAGGACCGGGGTCACCCTCGTCAGCTGCAACAACCCCCAAACACCTCATGAGGTGCTTCCGGCCTAGGGACATCACAGTCTCGGTCAAAATAACTTCTAAGGACTAAAACCAAAACACGCTGAACTTTCAGGGACTAAAAACATAAATAAACATTTTCTTTAATAATTGTGAATGATGTTATTAGCGAATAAAACAAATAGTTGAAAAATGGTTTTTAATTATTGATGCTTTATCTAAAAAACAATGAGTTGAAAAATGGTGCCTTGAAAAAGATTCTGAATTATATATCGAAGGAAAGTATAAAATGATTAGATGAATTAATTTTCTTTATCATTAGAGGAGAAAAATCAAAGTGAATGAAAATTAAGATAGTATGGACTAAATATATATATATATATATATATATATATATATATATATAATTTGTCGCATAGATGCAATGGATGAGAGGACAATTTGTACAAATACACATGTAGTGATTTTTTTTCCTCAAACTGCACAGATAATTTTTTTTTTCCATTGCACTTTCACAACATTTTGCAATGAATTGAATAAGAGACAGAGAAACTAATTGAATTTGGAACATTGCACTGATATAAATTTTTTTGCACTATTTTGGTGCAACGAATAAGAGGTAGAGAAAGTGATTGAACTTGAAATATTGCACGGATACAAATATTTTTATTTCATTGCAAAAAGGGTTTTTCTAACGTGTGCTCTAGGCTCATTGTTTTTTTATTTTCTTAACTTTTTAT
Source organism: Crotalaria pallida (assembly GCA_037953625.1). Taxonomy (NCBI): domain Eukaryota; kingdom Viridiplantae; phylum Streptophyta; class Magnoliopsida; order Fabales; family Fabaceae; genus Crotalaria; species Crotalaria pallida. Next base: position 150,824,860 of record CM075650.1, read on the forward strand.
GTGAAAGCTTTGTTTCGTGAGAAGCTCTCTGATTACAAAATTTGGGTTCAAAAATATAATATAGAGTTTGACTATATATAGAGTCTTAAATTGTTAAGATACTTTAGTATTATTATGAAATGGTGTTTTGGATTTTTTTTAACAGGTGTATTAGTATTATTTCAGAATTTATTTTTTAAAATGTATTTAGTAACACTATTGTGAAATGGTGTTAGTTCATAATACATAAATTTTCAAGAATTTATTATTTTTTACAGGTACATTAGTATTGTTTCGGAATTTGTTTTTTTAAATTATATTTAGAAACACTATTATGAAAGGATGTTAGTCCATAAGACATATCTTTTAAAGAATTTTTTTTAAACTATTATGAAATGATGTTAGTTCATAAGACATAACTTTTCAAAAATTTATTATTTTGTACAGGTGCATTAGTGTTGTTTCAGAATTTATTTTTTTAAATTATATTTAGAAACACTATTATGAAAGAGTGTTAGTCCTTAATATATATCTTTTCAAGAATTTTTTATTTTTTTAAAACTATTATGAAAGGGTGTTAGTCCATAAGACATATCTTTTCAATAATTTTTTAGTTTTTTAAATAATAAATGTCGTTGACACGTGACATATCTCATACGTTCCCATTTTTCTAACTTTTATTGTGAGAGCTTCGGTTCATGGGGAGCTCTCTGGATTAAACATTTGATCTCAAAATTATATAATAGTGTTTGATAAATGGGACAATTCCTAATATATATTTGCACATTAAACTAACGTGTTGTAAAATAAGCATAAAAGTTATAGCAATGGTAGCAATGAAATAATAAGCCATAATAAAATAATGAGTGAGTAGTAGTATTACATACAACATCTTCAATGGATTTGAGTCTTTGATCAATTTTGGAATCATGGACATGACACAGAGTGTACCCTGAAAGATCGAATCAATAATAATAAGTATAGAAACAAATGAGCACTAGTGATAAAGAGAGAGGTACCGACCGAAGCAAGCAGTGGCAACAGAAGCGATGGAAGTGCCAACAGTGAACACCACACGATGCCTCTTAAATGTATCCTATTCAGTATTAATTTTTTTTTTTGCACTATTTTAGTGCAACGAATAAGAGGTAGAGAAAGTAATTGAACTTGGAACATTGCACTAATACAATTTTTTTTATTTCATTGCACTAATACGAAAGGTAATTGAACTTGGAACTTTGCACTGATACAAAGATTACACATTTCATGAGGTGCATCTTTTGATTTGAATTCAGCAGATGCATACCCAAACTATGCGTCCTTTTCACTTGAATTCAGCAGGTGCATACCCAAACCAAATTATTTGAAAATTAAACCATTAGTGTGGTGTTAACTGTTGGCACTCTATATATATATTAGAAATTAGTGCTTTATGTATATTCAGGAAAAGTACACCATTTCCTTGAACCTGTACCGAATTATATTCATTGGTTGAAACTTGAAACAATGTATCATTTCAATTGCATTGTTATAAATTATACTTAAAAAATCGAATAATAGAGCAAAACATTGCACCCCTAAACCTGTATCGAATTATAGAGTAAAATTTTGCTCTGTTACTTTTTTTAATGTTAAATATTTTCAAGACATGTGACATGTCTCATTGTTTTTTATTTTCTTAACTTTTTATGTGAAAACTCCGTTTCGTGAGGAGCTCTCTGATTGCAAAGTTTGGTTTCAAAAATATAATATAGAGTTTGACTATATATAGAGTCTTAAATTGTTAAGATACATTAGTATTATTATGAAATGATGTTTTGGATTTTTTTAACAGGTGCATTAGTATTATTTCAGAATTTATGTTTTTAAAATGTATTTAGTAACACTATTGTGAAATGGTGTTAGTTCATAATACATAACTTTTCAAGAATTTATTATTTTGTACAGATAGTCAGATACATTAGCATTGTTTCGGAATTTATTTTTTTAAATTATATTTAGAAACACTGTTATGAAAGGATGTTAGTCCATAAGATATCTTTTAAAGAATTTTTTATTTTCTTAAAACTATTATGAAATGGTGATAGTTCATAAGACATAACTTTTCAAGAATTTATTATTTTGTACAGGTGCATTAGTATTGTTTCAGAATTTATTTTTTTAAATTATACTATTTAGAAACACTACTATGAAAGGGTGTTAGTCCATAAGATATATTTTTTCAAGAATTTTTTATTTTTTTAAAACTATTATGAAAGCGTGTTAGTCCATAAGACAAATCTTTTCAATATCTTTTTATTTTTTTAAATAATAAATGTTGTTGACACGTGGCATATCTCATACATTCTCATTTTCCTAACTTTTACTATGAGAGCTCCGTTTCATTAGGAGCTCTCTGAATTAAGCATTTGGTCTCAAAAAATAACAACATATCAGCTTGTGTCAAAATACTTTTCACATCATTGCGATTATTTGCAAAACAAACTTATATTTTTTATTTATGATCTGGTCCATTTTACTAAGTTTAAAATATATCATGTGTTAACATCCAAGAGTGACTGATGAAAATATGGTATGTAAGAAATAACATAGAAAGAAGGAAAAAGAATTTCTAATTCATTTTAAGTGAATTTATGTATCTCTTTTAATTTTTATTTCATATCAAATATAACATGAGAAAAACCCCATATCTCAATTAAGAAAAACCAGTACTGACAGTGATATTATCATGTTGATGGAATTGATAAATATAGAAAAATCAAATCAGTTAAAAAACATAATTGGATTATTAAGAATAATAAAAATAAATTTTTTATTTTATAGATATGCTACATGTCCTTATTTACTACATTTTGAATTAAAAATAAAATTTAATTTTGAAAAGATACATTTGCTAAATTGAAATCAAGAGATGCACATGCTGAATTCAAATGAAAGGGATGTCCTTATTTATTTTAAATTAAAAATAAAAAATAATTTTGAAAAGATGCATCTGCTGACTTGAAATCAAGAGATGCATCTGCTGAATTCAAATGAAAGAGATGTCCTTATCAATATTATTATAAATCCATAATGGTTTCCAATTAGGAGACCAAAATATGATTTTAGCCCGCCAATTTTGACTTAAGAAGTCTAATGAGAGAGAGTGCATTTATTATGTGAGTGTTTATGTGAGTGTTTATTGAGTTAGTGGGCTTCAAGCCCAAATATATTTGTTTTCCCAAATATATCGGATGGGGAAAAAAAGGGTGGGATTGAATTCTTAGTATCGAAAATGGGCAGTGAAATCTCCAAGCTATCAAATGGGGATGGTGCAGAGAAAAATAGAGATGGAAACTTTGATGGGAGCTCTTCTCAATCAATACTCAATAGCGATGTTTCTGGTAATCAATACTCAATACAAGAATAAACTCATTATTTTTAACTCATCTTTATTTTTGATTTCCAACATTTCTTTCTCTATAAAGTTGATTAACTTGACATTGCAGAAGGCTTTGTGACTCCAACCTCTGTGCTGAAATCTCGATCTGGGAACTCCGTTCTGGAAAATAATAAAACTCCAATTCGTAATGATGAAAACATTGAACTTCGTTTGTCAGGTGCCGTTTTAGTTTCTCTTTTGTAATATACTCTGATAATATGTACTCCAGGTGGCGTTTTAGTTATGTTGATATACTGCAATTGAAGTGATTAGTTATCTTGAAATACATTATGTGGCTGAGTCATTTGCTCCTTTCTTTTATTCTTTTGTCTGAAAAAAAATGGTGGGGTGGAAAGATTTTTTGGTTTTGCATTATTTTGTATTAACCTTTTAGCTACATGATATCTAATAATAACGCGGGCACTTGGGAAAAAAAGTTAGATCAATTTGACAACAAAGTTAAAATATTTCAATTGAATGAAATGATGGGTCTGTGTCTGATTTTAAGAAAAAAGTGGACTCAAAGATCAAAATTGAGGTTTAGTAATTAATAATACTCAAAATTTTAAGCAATTAAGCATTTCCTGTCACAATAATCCAATTAAGGTTGATCAATTTGACACCAAAGTTCTTAGTAAATATTTTGGTGGAAGGTTGATCAATTTTGTAAATATTTCTCTCTTATTTGTCTTCCCAATAATCCCATTAATTTTGGTCTTCTTAATGCCATTAATTTCGATCTTCTCAATGATCTCATTAAGTTCTCTTCTATTAATTAATGAATCGCACCATATTTTCATACTTTTAGTAACTAATTAGCAATTGATTTTTTTTTCTTCTATTAGTAACTGATTTTTTTTGTTTATAGTAGCTTATTTCTATGAAAAAAATATTGAATAAAAAAAACCTAAAAACCAAAAGTTAAGAAACTAAAAAAAATATATTTTAATCTTCAATCATAATAACTACCTAATATATTTCTCTATGTTTTTTTTTGAAAAAGATTTGCTTCAGATTTGGAATAAAATAATTACATTCAAAAAAATAACTTATGCATCAATGCATAACAAAAACCATTAATTAATAATAATCAACTTGAAAATATTCCTTAAATGTTGTAAATATTTATTCCCTATTTATCTTCTCAATGATCCAATTAATTTCGATCTTAAATGTTGGAGATATTGCTCTCCTATTTGTCTTTTCAACAATCCCATTAATTTCGGTATTAAATATTTGTAAATATTTCTCTCCTAATTTTATTCCCAATAATCCCATTAATTTTGGTCTTCTCAATGAAATTAATTTCGGTCTTCTCAATGATCCCATTAAGTTCTCTTCTATTAATTAATGAATCACACCATATTTTCATACTTTTAGTAACTAATTAGCAATTGATTTTTTTTTCTTCTATTAGTAACTGATTTTTTTTGTTTATAGTAACTTATTTCTATAAAAAGAATATTGAATAAAAAACCTAAAAAACCAAAAGTTAAGAAACTAAAAAAAAATATATTTTAATCTTCAATCATAATAACTACTAATATATTTCTCTATGTTTTTTTGTTTGAAAAAGATTTGCTTCGGATTTGGAATAAAATAATTACATTCAAAAAAATAATATAATACCTAAAATTGAAACTTTTTAATGAAATACAAATTTTCGTAACTTATGCATCAATGCATAACAAAAACCATTAATTAATAATAAACAACTTGAAAATATTCCTTAAATGTTGTAAATATTTATCACCTATTTATATTCTCAATGATCCCATTAATTTTGGTCTTCTCAATGCCATTAATTTCGATCTTAAATGTTAGAGATATTGCTCTCCTATTTGTCTTCTCAATAATCCCATTAATTTCGGTATTAAATATTGTAAATATTTCTCTCCTATTGTGCTCCCAATAATCTCATTAATTTTGGTCTTCTCAATGCCATTAAATGTTGTAAATATTTATCACCTATTTATCTTCTCAATGATCTCATTAATTTCGATCTTAAATGTTGGAGATATTGCTCTCCTATTTGTCTTCTCAACAATCCCATTAATATCGGTATTAAATATTTGTAAATATTTCTCTCCTAATTTTATTCCCAATAATCCCATTAATTTTGGTCTTCTCCATGCCATTAATTTCGGTCTTCTCAATGATCTCATTAAGTTCTCTTCTATTAATTAATGAATCACACCATATTTTCATATTTTTAGTAACTAATTAGTAATTGATTTTTTTCTTCTATTAGTAACTGATTTTTTTTGTTTTATAGTAACTGATTTCTATGAAAAAAATATTGAATAAAAAAACCTAAAAAAACAAAAGATAAGAAACTAAAAAAATATATTTTAATCTTCAATCATAATAACTACCTAATATATTTCTCCATGTTTTTTTGTTTGAAAAAGATTTGAATCAGATTTGGAATAAAATAATTATATTCAAAAGAATAATATTATACCTAAAATTGAAACTTTTTAATGAAATACAAATTTTCGTAACTTATGGATCAATGCATAACAAAAACCTTTAATTAATAATAAAAACTTGAAAATATTCCTTAAATGTTGTAAATATTTATCACCTATTTGTCTTCTCAATGATCCCATTAATTTCGATCTTAAATGTTGGAGATATTGCTCTCCTATTTGTCTTCTCAATAATCCCATTAATTTCGGTATTAAATATTTGTAAATATTTCTCTCCTATTTGTCTTCCCAATAATCCCATTAATTTTGGTCTTCTTAATGCCATTAATTTCGGTCTTCTCAATGATCCCATTAAGTTCTCTTCTATTAATTAATGAATCACACCATATTTTCATACTTTTAGTAACTAATTAGCAATTGATTTTTTTCTTCTATTAGTAACTGTTTTTTTTTGTTTATAGTAACTTATTTTTATGAAAAAAATATTGAATAAAAAAAGCCTAAAAAACCAAAAGTTAAGAAACTAAAAAATATATATTTTAATCTTCAATCATAATAACTACCTAATATATTTCTTTATGTTTTTTTTTGTTTGAAAAAGATTTGCTTCAGATTTGGAATAAAATAATTACATTCAAAAAAATAATATAATACCTAAAATTGAAACTTTTTAATGAAATACAAATTTTCGTAACTTATGCATCAATGCATAACAAAAACCATTAATTAATAATAATAAACTTGAAAATATTGCTTAAATGTTGTAAATATTTATCACCTATTTATCTTCTCAATGATCCCATTAATTTCGGTCTTCTCAATGCCATTAATTTCGATCTTAAATGTTAGAGACATTGCTCTCCTATTTGTCTTCTCAATAATCCCATTAATTTCGGTATTAAATATTGTAAATATTTCTCTCCTATTTGTGCTCTCAATAATCTCATTAATTTTGGTCTTCTCAATGCCATTAATTTCGTTTTTCTCAATGATCCCATTAAATTCTCTTCTATTAAAAATTTATCTTCTATTAATTAATGAATCACACCATATTTTCATACTTTTAGTAACTAATTTGTAATTGATTTTTTCTTCTCTTAGTAACTGATTTTTTTTTATAGTAACTGATTTCTATGAAAAAAATATTGAATAAAAAAAACCTAAAAAACGAAAAGTTAAGAAACTAAAAGAATATATTTTAATCTTCTATCATAAAACCAAAAGTTAAGAAACTAAATTCATTCCTGTTAGATATATGTTTACAATATCTGATACCATTCTGCATTTTTCGTTGCATAATGAATGTGTTTGATTTGGTAAATAATACAAAGCTTTTAGCAAATAGTTTCCATTGTTATACAATAGAATAGTATATTTTAGAGTGAAGACCCACTTTGGTCTCTGTAGATTTTGCACAATACCAAGTTGGTCCCTGACAATTCATAATACCACATTTAGTTCCTCAAAAAAAATATTTCATACCAATTTTGTCCCTAACCTTTTTTCCATACCAATTTCGTCCCTCAATATTTTCTTCCATACCAACTTGGTCCCTCATTTTTAAGGATTAAATTGGTACATCTGAAAATCTTGAGGGACTAAATTGATATGAAAAAAAGTTGAGGGACCAAATTTGTATGAAATTTTTTTTTGAGGGACTAAATGTGGTATTATGAATCGTCAGGGACTAAATTGGTACTGTGCAAAATCGACAGGGACTAAAGTGGGTCTTCACTCTTTAATTCAGATATAATAAGGTATATATGTAACAAATATTATCATTCACTTTGCAGGTTCAAGCAAAAAAATTCAGCACTCTCTGCCATCTCTGAAATAAAACTATAATTTTGAGACAAGAAGAATTGTTTTGTTTGAAATTTTTCGGTTTCTTAATTCATTTCAACCACTATTGCAGATTTAACCTTAATCAAAAACACTGTTTCAGTTATGTTTTTCTTACCATAATACTATGATTTTTATGTCCTAATTTGAAGTTTTGCTATCAACTTATGAAATTATTATGAATTTATGAATGTAAAGGGTATGAAATTACTTTGCTGGCAATTCAATTAGTTATTCATATTCAATGTTAACTTGATATGGATATACTGTACAAACAGAAACTAAGTTCAGTATACTACGTTAACTGAACAACTTTAACTGAAGAAACGGAATGTCCAAAACTTATGTGAATGGTTAAATATATTGGGAATGAAGACATACCAAAGTCTACCTCTTTTTTAGTTGTGCAGAGGTAATAGTAATTGCAAACAATTTTTTTGGTAAAGCCCAACATGTGCCTATGAAGTTTTTTTGATAGCTTTCCTATATGAATTTTTTTTTGGTAAAGCCCAACTAATAAATAAATATAAAACATGCTTTTTATCAAATAATATTTAATAAAAACTTTCTTAATTTTTATATAATATAAATATTTAATATGTTACTCAATTACTAAATAATACCCTTCCCTCTTTCGCCCGTGCACATGCACGTTCTTGCTTACTAGTTTATTTTAAATTAAAAATAAAAAAATAATTTTGAAAAGATGCATCTGCTGAATTGAAATCAAAAGATACACCTGCTGAATTCACATGAAAGGATACATTGTTTTAAGGTACCAGGTAGAGGCAAAGGGTGTTGTTTTAAGTTGTACTTGCACTAATCTATTCAATTATTTGGAGACACTTCATGTACACGTTTGGTAGATAGTTATGTGCACTCTATACTTTGCTTTTATTTAATTTTCTCATCATGCTCATATTTTATTTCAAATAATGTTGTTTTAATATTTGCCCCCTTAGAATATATCAGTAGGGTTGGTTGATTCTGGTTTGGATTGTTTTTTATGGGTTGTCCCTTTTGTACTGTTGTAGAATTATTGGACTTGGACTATTCGGTCAAGTATTCAACAATTCTTCCTATTGCTATCAGACGTAAGGGGGCACCTTAAATACCAAGATACCCTCTCTGGTCGTTTACTTGGGTGGTGTGTGTGTCTGTGTGGGCAAGTAGGATACATACCTTCTTGTCTTACCAGGCTTATATAGGCATGCATACCCGCATTATGGGTGTTGATTGCTGCCATCATGAGGTAGGTGTAATTCTTGTTAACGGCAGAACATAATGGCGGGTTTCATAACGTGCAGGATCCAATGCTCAACGATAAAACGTTCTTTGAATTCCTTGACACATGTAGCCGACATGATAGCCTTTTCTCCTTGATTTGCTGGAGCGTCAGTCCGGTATAACGGTATAAGAATGGAAATTAGACCATTAGGGCCTCATACCGGTATGAAGAGGATTGAGTCACTAAGGCCTCTTAACGATATGTCGGTACGAAGGTAGAGATTAGAGAGGTTTAGAATAGCTCTTTTGAGCAGATGTTAGCCCTTAAGAGCAACATACTTAGAGAAATTGTAAGGAATAGAGTTATACACATTAATGTTCATATTTTCCATTGAATTATATCTCTTGTTCCAACAAAATCAGGAGCGATTAATCCTCTGGTGGGGTTGAATGTAGCCATCAACCTCTTATGTATTCCGGTGATTTATATTTATAGTTATTCAATTATATTAATATTGGTATTTCATTCTGTTCTTAATCTATGAAGCTAATTGATCACTAGTTTCTTAATGTTGAATCTAATCCGTGTTAGGAAAGAACTATTTAGAATCTGACTTGAATAAAATTACTCAATATATTATTATGGTAGGAATAGATAATAATAAACTAACTGTTTGATAACGTTTAATCTTAATGCTGGATAATTTGTTAAATATGCGATGAATCGATATTTAAGGAAATTATCTTAGTTAATTATATGTGAGGAATCAATATAAAAAACTTAAGTGCGTTGCATCAAAATTGAGAACTGAATTCTATAAATCACTTAATCACTAGAAAGTGGAAGAGTAAGTTGGTAAAATTCATTCCCAATTCTCCTTTAAAGTTAAATTACTTTGTTATTATTTTGTGATTTAATTCTTATTCCGAACAAACACCAACAACAATCAATCGTTTGTACACATATACTTAACAAGCTTTACAAATTACAATTTCCATGTGGATCGATAGTCTACCTTCATTATCTACAAGTTGATATTTTTGGTATGTATCCAAAAACTCAACATAGCGCGGTTGGTTAAGGCATGGCTTCGTGTGTACATAACATGTAAAATTGCCAAAGGACTCGAGACATGGCAACTTCTTTAGTAATAATCTCCTTTCACGTTGGCTTGTTTGTTCATGGTTCGCTTTAATATTCAAGCTAACAAATCAAAAAGTACCCCACTTCCATAGTCAACACTATGGCTATCCCAGATTTTATTTTTTAGTTTGTACTCCAAATAACTAAAAGTATTAAAATTTGAACTGCAATAGTTCAAAACAGAACATAGAAAGTCATAAATAGGTTTAAAAAAATGCTAGTTTTATTTTTACGACACATTTTGATAAAATGCTAGTAGTTTGATAAAAAAAATATCCTTGCATACATTACCCAAAAATAGGAATTTATATGCATACAGACAAACCCAACTTGGTACTCAAAAACCCTCACAACAAGGTCAATTAGTATCAATACAGATAAAAACACAGCATAGACATGGACTGAATTGATAAAGTAAGTATCTCTTTTTCTTATATTTCAAGGTGGAGGGAGTATCTATTTGATGTAAACGATATTGCATAAATTGATAAACTAATGTTTTTTGCAGCTTTCGCTATTCTACATTTCTACACTTTTGTAACTTGCACTGCTTGTGAAGTTTTTCTTATACATCATCAAATTTTCAAAAGAACCAAGAAACATTATGCACATCACTCGCCTACTTGATGTGCCACTGAAAATAATCATGGAGAGAAATGAAATGCAATATGAGAATTTTGTTCAAACCCCAATTTAACCGAGCTAGAGAGGGGCAGACCGCTTAAACCCTAAACCTGAGGATAGAGACCAGAGATGTTGAAATGGTGACGAGACAATATTTCTTTATCATTTTTCAACTTTTCTTAAAGCCAAGTTATATTTGAAGAAATTGTATTATACTCACTCCCCCTCCCGTTTATTTACTACGGTTCAAATTATAACCAAAATTATAAAATTATTAATTTTATGTTTATTAAGAAGATTAGTTGATTATATTTAATTTTCTCAAATTTATAAAAAAAATAGAAGTATTTTAAGAAATTAGTATTGGAGATGAAACAAAAATTTAATAAAATATCAATTTTTTAAAAATGTTTTAGGAAAGTGACATTGAAAATAAAACAAAATTTAATAATATTAGTTAATTTTGCTTATATTTTAAACAAAAAAATGCATGTTTTTTTTTTCTTATAATTCGAGTCGGAGGAAGTATGTTATAAGAAAACATAATTAAAATCATATTTATTATCAAAGTTATTTAATTGTATTTAGTTTTTTTTAGCTTCTTCAAAACCAAAACCAAAATTAGAAGGGTGTTCCGATTGAAATTTCATTTCTTATGCACTTTCTTCATTCTTCTTCTTCAATAGGATAACAAATAAAGAACCAAAATTAGAAGGGCTTTTCCCTTGGAAAACCTCACCAATCGAAAAGCCTTACCAATCGGATACCCTTTCCGATTCTTTATAACACACTATCAGACAACCTTTTTTCATTGAAAACCTTTTTGATTCGACAACCTTTTCGTAAAGTTATTGGTGTGCGTAGTATTTTATAGGCGTATTTAGAATTTTCCAAAAAAAAATCACATAAAATAATTGAATCACAATTAACTTGTCATTGCTGATGTAGACTACCTTAATCCATCTGCTTTTCATCCGAAAATAACATCATTGACCAAACTAAAACGACGTAAAAATGTAGTATAGATAAATTTCAAAAGGTTTTATATTTTTAAGAACCAAAATTATATTTAACTTTAAAAAATGTGAAAAAAGAATGAAGAGAATAAAGCTTGTTTTTTTATTTGTTTATCAAATTGTCCCCTTTTCAACATCTTCAAGGACTTAAAATGTTTTTCCATTTTTTGAGGGACTAAACTGTCCCACTCGAAAAACATGAGGGACTAAAGTGGGTTTTCACTCTATGTTTAAACAAAAATTTAAATGATAAATTGAAAGGGGTAATTTATCTTATAAGTAGGGCAAAAAAATCTTCTAAAAGATGACTTATAGTAAAAATCCGAGAGAGTACAATGATTATGTTGATTTTTAATAAATTGCGTTTTTCTTTCATATATCACATTATGATCATTAATTTTTATGGACCGGAGCTCTTTCTTAAATTAAGACCTTATTGAATAAAAGTACAAATGAAAAAAAAAATTATTGCACTCTTAAACTTCTAAACAAAACAAACAAATAAAAATAAAATTTCTTCAATTAGAATAGATAAATAGAAACAAAGGAGTGGTTTATCTTCTTCCTATTTCCTCCTGGGCTCGGATGTTGGTCCTTCCGTCATCTCACTAGTTTAGTAATAGTATCCCTTAGATGGAGAGTTTGTACCATTGTTGTACCTTAAACGCACACTTCCACTAAAAAGCCAATTCTTTTATTAACACCTATGTTTCCATGCTCACACACCCACCACTAACACAGTCAACAAAGTTTAAGGTTTGTTTTGACTTTGGTTAGTGTCTCTCATATTGTTCATTATCAACACCTCCAATAACCATAGGACAACTTTCAATCAAATAGAAAGCATTGAATATAATCAGCATTAAGAGTACGAGAAATATATACACGTCTGAAACCTGAAACTTTTTTTTTTTTTTTTTGCAAGTTGCATTAGTCATCCATCCATCCTACAAAACAAGAAATAGATAAAATTAATAACTGCATATTATTATAATAAATTGTTGAACCTATAAATTAAAAGACAAGCCTCAAAATAAAGGATATGTTAAAGGGGAAATGCAAAACCAAAGTTGAGTTACTAGCAGTGAGCTTATAAGTAGAAGGCTCAGTGTTTTGTAGCTAAAATGGATGGTTTTTTCCTTGCATATTATCTCAAGCAAAGGTACCAGCTAATTTAACCTTGGTGAAAATAATTAATACTAATGTAAATTAAACATTTCATAAAAAGAAACACCATTCAAAGTCAGATGGATAAAAACAGTAAATCTAAATATAACAAAATAGTTGCAAGTAAGGCATGTCTCCAAAATTAAAATTATTCTGCAATTTCAAAATAAGAGACATAAGTTTAACCCAACCACTTAATTCAGAGACTTGGCTCTTTTACTAACTGCTTCTTTTTCCACGGTGTTGTAGTTTACTAATCCCAAAGAAAGGCAAGGTTCTACTCTTCCTTTAGTTCTCTAAAACTACAATTACAGCACAGGAAAAATTGGCTCAAACCCATCCAAGTCTCGCTTCAAACTTTCTATGGTTTCTTGAAAACGTAGATAGACTAAAGTTAGAGGAAAAGAAGCATCACTTGATATTTTGATATCTCCAGGTAATTTGTGACCCGCTTATATCTTAATTCATACTTCCCTCACTTTACAGAAAATAGAAATGCAATTACCAGACTGGATTCACTGTAATAACAGAATTACGTTGTTAAATTAAGCATCATTTGGAAAAGAACAGATTGTGATCTAGAATAGGTCCAACCGAAACAGTTTCAGTTCAAACAACTAAAAGTATTAAAATTTGAACTGCAGTAGTTCAAAACAGAACATAGAAAGTCAGAAATAGTTTTAAAAATGCTAGTTTTATTTTTACAACATTTTAAATTACATTTTGATAAAATGTTAGTAGTAGTTTGATATAAAAAAAATATCCTTGCTTACATTACCCAAAAATAGGAATTTATTTGTATACAGCTGAACTCAACTTGGTACTCAAAAATCCTCAATTACAACAAGGTCAATTAGAATCAATACAGATAAAAACACAGCAAAGACATTGATGCGGCCCGAAACCAAGAGGATCAGTTATTGGGCCAAAACAAGCATAGCCAAAAGGTTTGGCTTAGAAAGAGAAAGGGGACACATGGCAATCAAAGGGGAGGAGAGTTGGTTAGAATCCACATGGGATCAGCTGCTGAGGCAATGATTAAAAAAGGCAGGCAGAGGACAGAGAAGAATCGTCTGGGAGGAATTGAGAATTAACAGCCTGCGCTTGGGACCTACACTCTGGGAGTGTGAGGTATTTCTTTCTCTTTATTCCTTCTATTGTCTTTTCACCCTTCTTTTGGTATTCTGTGAATGGAAAGGTATTGTTGGTGTGAGTAGTAATTTTCTTAAGTTGCCCTTTGCAGAAATACAAGCTTCATCACTGGTCCGACCTGCCGGATACCCATGGAGACTCATCTTCAAGCTTGTGTGGAAGCCAATGAGGTTCGTTTGGGTCAGGTAGAAGGAAGAATGGAGGAGATGACCAAAGCCTTCCACGACCTGAAGGAGAGGTTGATCGCTGACCAGAAGGATCAAACTGAGTTTCGTCAACGTTTCATGAAGTTCATGAAGGAAAAAGGGAGACGTGTGAATGACGAAGCTGAAGAAGAATCAACTCAGACCTACCACTGGGAAGTTTCGCCGGAACGACGCCATGAGTTTGAGGACGGCGTCCATGTGATGGCCAAGCGTGTGGAGCTACCACCGTTCGACGGCAGTGACCCACGGGGGTGGCTAACAAGGGCTGAAACATACTTCTGCATCCATGGGACCAACCCAGCGATGAAGATACCTTTGGCGAGAGTGTACATGGAGGGGCAAGCAGTCCACTGGTTCTCTATACTGTTGGAGATAGACCCAGCCATTTCATGGGAGAAATTCAAGGTGGAGCTAATAGAGAGGTTTAGTGGGTTAGAAATTCAAAACCCATATGAGGAACTTGCAGCTTTGAAGCAAAAAGGGGGAGTACAGGAATACATCTGAGTTTGAGTACTTGTGTGCGTTGGTACCAAGACAACCCGAGATGCAGTATGGGGTATTTTCTAAACGGGCTCAACGAAGACATCCAGAGCTGGGTCCGGATCCACAACCCAGAAACACGGATCCAAGCCATGAAGCTGGCCCAAAACGTCGAAGTGGCTATGAAGAAAGGGAGTGCGAGATCTGGGTACACTGGATTGGGCCGTTCCAACCAAGTTACAACAACAACAACAACTAAGCCTTTGTCCCACTAGGTGGGGTCGGCTACATGGATCAAACGACGCCATAAAGGCCTATCATAAATCATGTCTTTTGATAAGGCATTGATTGCCATATCCTTCTCAATTGTTTCGCCTATAGTTTTTCTAGGTCTTCCTCTTCCTCTAGCCCTTGTAGTACCCTCCATTTGGTCTACCCTCCTAACCGGGGCTTCCACCGGTCTCCTCCACACATGCCCAAACCACCTAAGACGAGATTCAACCATTTTTTCAACAATAGGAGCAACCCCAACTTTTTCTCGAATATACTCATTTCTAATCCGATCTTGTCTGGTATGCCCACTCATCCTCATCTCTGCAACATGAAGTTTATTCGGGCCCACAAATGCACAAGCCCCATTCTCCATGGAGTAAACTTTCTCCTTGGGGGCTCTCCAGCGACAAGTATGAGAGAAGTGCTCCCGTGTCACCAAAACCAGCAATCTCGCCTAGAAGAGGGACCCATAACCTCACCGCCAAGGAGTGGGAGGAGCGCCGCCGCAAGGGATTGTGTTTTCGATGTGCTCAGCCCTTCAATGCTGGCCATCGATGTCCTGACCCAAAACTACGGGTGATGCTCTTAGGGGAAGATGAGGAACTGAACGAAGAAGGAGAAATTGTCCTTGCCGAGGGGGACGACGATCATGAACGAGAAGAAGGGGAGCGCAGCGCTCTGGTCTCAACAAATTTTGGGGTCAGCTGCAATCTTGAGGGTGTCATGGTTCAGCCACTCAAAACTATGAAACTTGAGGGAGCAATAAACGGCGTAACCATTCTGATTTTGGTGGATAGCGGCGCAACACACAACTTCATCTCCCCAGCAATGGTTAAAGCCTTGGGAATTCCGGTTGAGGAAGTGCGTCAAGGGTTAGGAATTCGGTTGGCCAATACCCAAGAATGTAAAGGGTGTTCGGGGTTTTCTTGGGCTCACCGGGTACTATAGAAAGTTTGTTGCTGGATATGGGAAGATTGCCAAGCCGTTGACAGAATTGACTAAGAAAGAAGGTTTCAAGTGGGTACAAGAGGCTCAGCAGGCTTTTGAAACTTTAAAAGAGATCATGACAACAGCGCTCGTTCTCTCATTACCGGATTTCTCAAAACTCTTTGACATTGAATGTGATGCATCAGGGAGAGGTATAGGGGCAGTATTAATGCAAGAGGGGAGACCAATTGCCTTCTTTAGCAAAGCACTGTCAGATGGAGCCCTAGCCAAATCAGCTTATGAAAGGGAGATCATGGCACTAGCGTTATCTATTCAACACTGGAGACCGTACTTGCTAGGAAGACCATTTCGGGTATTCACTGATCAAAACAGCCTCAAATTCTTACAACAGCAGCGGATTTCAACACCAGATCAGCAGAACTGGATGGCAAAATTGATGGGGTACAGCTTTGAAATTTTTTATAAACCGGGTTGTGACAATAGAGCAGCGGATGCATTGTCCCGGGTACATGAGGATGCGGATTTGGCAGCAATTATGTCATTCCCTACTTGGATGGATGGTCAAGAAATCAGTAAAGGGGTGTCACAGGATCCATATCGCCAAAAAATCATTGAGGCACTACAACAGGACCCTGCAGCCAAACCAGGTTTTTCCAGGTCGCACAGAGTCTTGTACTATAAAAACAGGCTTGTTCTTCCTGCCAATTCAGTTTGGATTCCGGTACTAATGGAAGAGTGTCACTCCACACCCGAGGGTGGGCATTCAGGCTATTTGAGGACATATAGGAGGTTGGCTATGAATCTGTGCTGGGTGGGAATGAAAAAACGGGTCCAAGAATTCGTCAAACAATGTGACATCTGTCAAAGGCAAAAGTACTCCAATCTGTCTCCCGGGGGACTTCTACAGCCGCTGGAAATTCCAGAAGTAGTGTGGGATGAGGTATCCATGGACTTCATCACAGGGTTACCAAAATCCAGAGGTTGGGAAGCAATCCTTGTAGTAGTGGATCGACTCTTGAAATACTCCCATTTTATCTTGCTTAAACATCTGTACACTGCCAAAAGCATTGCTGAGATTTTCATCAAAGAAGTGGTGAGACTTCATGGAATTCCAAAATCGATAGTTAGTGATCGCGATCCTCTATTTATGAGCAGGTTTTGGCAAGAATTATTCAAGTTGCAGGGCACAAAACTCAAGATGAGCTCCGCTTACCACCCGGAAACGGATGGTCAAAGTGAGGTGATCAACCGCTGTCTTGAGACTTATCTAGATGTTTTGCTGCAGAACAGCTGCGAACGTGGGTTAATTGAATACCTTGGGCAGAACTTTGGGTACAAAACCTCCTTCCATGTATCCATTAACACCACCCCCTTTGAAGTGGTATATGAGCGGAAACCTCCAACAGTGCTCAAGTTTATTCCAGGGGAAACAAGAGTGGAGGCAGTGGCGAGGGAATTACTAGACAGAGATGAAGCTCTGCGCCAATTAAAGTGGCATTTGAACCGGGCTCAAGTTCAAATGAAGAAGGCAGCAAACAAGCACAGAAGAGATGTCAACTTTGAAGTGGGAGAATGGGTATTCCTCAAAGTCTCAAACTGTGTCCACATCGGCAACAAACCGTAGCCAGGAGGATAAATCAGAAGCTAGCCCCACGTTTCTATAGTCCCTTCCAAATAGTCGCCAAGATAGGGGTTGTTTCCTATAAATTGCAACTACCGGAATCTTCTAAGGTGCATCCCGTGTTTCATGTGTCTCAGCTGAAGAAAGCTATAGGGAACGTCATTGTTAGTCCTACACTGCCATTAGATATGGATGCAGAAATGGGGAGAAGTGGTAGAGCCAATCAAGGTCTTGGGAGCTAGAAGGGAGAAGAAGCATGGCGACGATATCAAGCAATTACTGATTCAGGGGAAAGGGAAGACTATGGAAGAGGCTACCTGGGAAAATGAATTCACTATAAGAGCCAATTCCCTGATTTCAGTCTTGAAGACAAGACTGATTTTGAAGGAGAGGGTAGTGATGAGGTCCGAAACCAAGAGGATCAGTTATTGGGCCAAAACAAGCATAGCCCAAAGGTTTGGCAAGTCTCCACTAGAAAGAGAAAGGGGACACGTGGCAATCAAAGGGGAGGAGAGTTGGTTAGAATCCACATGGGATCAGCTGCTGAGGCAATGATTAAAAAAGGCAGGCATATGACAGAGAAGAATCGTCTGGGAGGAATTGAGAATTAACGGCCTGGGGCTTGGGACCTACACTCTGGGAGTGTGAGGTATTTCTTTCTCTTTATTCCTTCTATTGTCTTTTCACCCTTCTTTTGGTATTCTGTGAGTGGAAAGGTACTGTTGGTGTGAGTAGTAATTTTCTTAAGTTGCCCTTTGCAGAAATACAAGCTTCATCAGACATGGACAGAAAGGATTCAAAATTGTGCCAAGTATAAGGAGAAAAAAGAACTTACCTACAGGACAAGTATTAATCTTCATGGAATAGATGTGATATTAATATACATTTTTTTCTCTATTTTTTTAAGTAATATACTGCTCAGTAACACATTTTTTCATTTAAAAAAAAAAACATGATGTATTCCTGGAAATGGACCAAACCCAAAAACCATTTTTGAACATCTCATCCAACCTATGCCTATATAGAGCCAAACCCTATGACAAAGTAATAACATTGTCAGTGCTTTAAAATAAACCAACATAATAGTCAAATTGGGAAGGATAAAAAAAAGAGGAGAGTGAGAGAGTGACTGACTACACAAGTTCAGTAAACAAATTTATGCACAAGACTTTCAAGGTACTCTACTACTCTTGCAGAAAATCCAAAAAAGGCAAAGCAGTAGACAATTTTTTTTTTAAAACCAATAACAGGTGATCGACTAGCAAACTATAAGAGTAGAACCACCGTGAGAGAAAAAACAGTTAAGGGAGAGAGGCAGAGGGTGGAGACCGAAAGATTGGGGTTTTTGTTCTTAAATATTTTGAGTAGAATGGGGAGAGATAAGGCTTTTCAAACTGGGTGACACTTGATAGGACCAGGATCATCTCAGGGCCCAGTTGTGCTAAAGTTGCATGATACATTTCTGAACCACAATTCAACCCATTCGTGTGCAACTAAGAAGAGACAATATGCAACTACGGTGTACAAACAAAACTAACTGCAATATATATTGCTCCGTCTAAGATTCGCGATTTTGATGACATTGTCAAAATGAGATTTTGACAAAAGAACAATGTCTCGATCAAGAATAATTGGCTTAGCAACTACACCGGTCAACTTGACAAAATAAATTTTACCCATATCTAAGTTCATAATATATCTAAGGTCAAATGGAAATTAAAATCTGCTTCACAAACCAAGGAATTTGCATTAAAAAAAAACAAAATTGCAGAAAAAAGAACATATCCCAAAACTGAATATACTTATAGATAGGGGTAAACAATCATCAAAGCAAGGGCGTGAAGGTGAGTGGGGTTCATGGGATGGGGGAAGTGTGGAGTTGGGTATTGAGCTGGAGTAGAGAGCCATTTGAGTGGGTCAAGCGGTAACTAAGATGGTGATAAAGATGTATAAGCAGGATAATTGGGCTTGGCCTTTTGATATTGCAGGTGGTTACAGTGTCAAATCAGCATACAAAAGATTACAATTGCAAGAAACTCATGCATAGGAAGATGTTCAAAAGGATATGGAGATCAAAGGCACTATCTAAAGTAGCAGCATTCGAGTTTAGAGTCTTTTTGGACAGAGTAGTGACGAAGGACAATCTGATTAAAGTAAGGATTATAACAGGCCAAGGAGATAATTCTGTATGCTCTATTTCAGGACATGGGAAGAGACTTCGCAACATGTATTGTTAAACTGTAAAGTGGCTTATAGTTTGTGGCAAGCATGCTACGGATGGCTGGGGTTTAAAGTAGCTATGCCAGAACATGGGAAATGGCACTATCATATGCACATGGGACTAAGAACGCAACAATGCTTGGATTATTATTTGGTTAGCAACATTATGAACTTGATGGCTGAATAGAAATCAAGCAAACTTCAAGGACGCAGAAATGGGAAGTGGTGATATGCTGGAATTAACTAGAATCAGGTCTTGGATGTGGGTAAAAAGGATTGACTAACTCACATGCATGATACCATGAATGGAAGACAAACCGCATTCATACTCTATTATCATACTGCAGGTGCAAGAGTCATTGACTGGCTTAATTAATATCTCTTTTAGTCCCCAGCCCCTATTTTTTTCGTTGGGGTTCAGTCGGAATATTTTTCGACACCCCCAAATCGAAATAATGCATTTTTCAACTTTAAAAATTAATTTTTTTTTAATAAGAGAGTAACCGAAAAAATATATTTTCCGACTATGAGATATCGGAAAAACATTCTAACTGAACCCCATCGGATTAAAAAAAATGGGGCTGGGGATTAAAAAACAGGGAAGAGGACTAGAGCTCTTACCTAAACCTCTAGCTTTGCTAGAAGAAGAAATAA
Source organism: Crotalaria pallida (assembly GCA_037953625.1). Classification (NCBI taxonomy): domain Eukaryota; kingdom Viridiplantae; phylum Streptophyta; class Magnoliopsida; order Fabales; family Fabaceae; genus Crotalaria; species Crotalaria pallida. Next base: position 150,845,266 of record CM075650.1, read on the forward strand.
TTTTGCACCTCCCCAACTATGCCATTCTTTTTTTTTTTTTTTGCCACGGTACCGACCTTTTTCACAACTTCCGGATCATGATCATTAAAGAAAATTATACAGCTGTAAGTAAAATCATGATGGTTAGGTGGCAATATTATGGGGACAATATCAAGTTGTGGAAGGGCAAAATTATTTCTCTTCTTGAATACTCAGATTGCCTCGGGAAAGCGTAAATCTGCAGGGCCAGGACCCAAGATCCCTTTTTGTTCGGTTATCTTGCCCAGCCCAATAGAAAGAGCCTCAATATGTCCATTCATTTCGTCATCCCCCCAGGTGTTTCCCTGCAAACGTCAAAGACAGTTATAGTAAAACTTTTCTTTTGGTAATTATTTATAGTAAAACTTTAAAAAGGTCAAAAAAACAAAGGAACATGCCTTTTAAAAGACATTGTATACAATTTCCAAGCTTTGTTACTATAGATGGCAACACCCCCAATCATAAAAAAATTTTAAAAAATGCAAAGCAATATGGCTCTTAATAATAAAATGATTGAGAAGCATAATACAAGCCAAGCAAAGGTCACGAGGTAGAGGCGTTTCAGGTTTCAACAAAATTAGTATACTTATATTACAGACAATGGCGGAGTTTGAGAAGAAATCTAAGGGGAGCCAAAGTGAATACTTGATAATAAATAAAGTATTTTGTACTTAATGTAACATGAGATTGAATGGCCTAGTGGTACAAGCATTTTTTCTTATATCTTGGTTCAAGTCTTTCCATTAGCTATTATTTTTGCCATATATTCAGCATTTCTAAAGAAAAGAAATGAACCAAAAATAAAAACAATTTGTGGAACGAGAAGGATTCGAGCCCGAGTCTCACATACAGCCGTCGTAGCGCTTAGCCACTGAGGCAAATGAACATGACATGTAGTCTAGTGATACTAAAAAATATATGATGCATAAATTCTCAGGCTACCTGCTCCTATTATCCTCTGTCCCTGATTATAGAAGTAGAAGTAACATCATTGCAAGTGACAAGGAAATTTTGAAAGAGGAGTGCCACAAAAACACTCTTGCTCATGCACACTCTCTTTTGAAGACGCTCAAGTCCCGAGCAACGTTATTAAACCCAAACCGGAGTTATCACTAACTCAACCGGTGTGTCACTAACTGAACCTCGAACAGATTAAACTAAGTATATAAAAAAAGGGTTTTTCTATGTTATGGTTTCTAGTATTGTAAAAATAATCATAAGTATACATTCTTCCATGTCTCGAAAATACAAAAAATCCCATTTCCCATGGGTTTTCACTATATTTGGCTTGATAACGGTCTTCATGGTCCATCGGTCTAACTGATTCTAGCTGGTTTACTCTGGTTTTGGTGCATATTTGACAAATAAGACCGGCCATGGTTTCGGTTCATCAGTTGAACCGATTGGTCCAATCCGGGATTAATTACACTACTTTCAACACCAGATATTTAATATCTTTCTTTATGAATGAGATGTCGATTCCAAAAACGGTTTCATTCGTTATCTTACAACTAGAATCCCTCTTTTTTTCCAATCCAATTCATCCACCATCGCGAACACAATTTGATTCGACCTTCGTGCATGATTCACTTTTGAATTAGTGCCTAGTGGGAGAACCGCAGTACTCTCTTTTGGATCCAGGGAAGATCTCTCGGGAGCTCTTTTTTTATTTTTCATTTTACAAATACCAAGGCGAAACAATCGAAATATTGATATCAGAACTCAAAAGATTCTTCCTGTATATCATTTCTGGGTGTTTCTCACAAAAACATTACTGCCAGAAACATTTTTGGAGAATCACATTTTTTTTAGAATACTAAAGAAACAGAACTTTAATGTGCTTAAAAAAGCCTAGTTCTCACAACATATACGAACATAGAATGACTCGTCCTTATTGATTGGGAAACAAAAGCAAGCTGTCTAACGAATAACATGGCAATTTCATACTTGAGAGTGACACTTGCTTGGAGGGACAACCATGCACCCCGTGGGGGGATTAGTTCCTTGCTCATATGATGGGGATACCTTTGGTTAATACCAAAAAATATTAATGTTGCAGCTCACCAATAAAAAAATAAAATAAAAAGGCACCTAGCATTCCGGGAAAAGAAAAAACCTAAACTAGATCAAAGTAGGAAACTTCTTATAACAGTGATACAAGAAGATAAAGTAGCCTATAATAAATTAATAATTACCTCATCGTAATTAGTATACTGTGCCTCTTTCATTAATGGAGTCATCATTGGGGGTGCAATATCTGGGTCAGGCTTTTGAAATATAAATGTTGTAAAGAGACCTGCAATGAAGTGGAAAATCTAGTCACCCTATAAAGTATAAACAATCAGTGGAAATGAAACAAAAGAAGCTTATAGGTTATTAGTAATATGGTATAAAAGAAAGGATTGATGCATCACCTAATGCATCATATGATCGAGGAAGAAGTTTCCCCCTAGGATCCAAAAGGTTTGGAGCATACTTCATTAGTAAACCTGCTAATTGTGTTCTTTCAACAACAACAAAACAAAACAAATTGAATAAAACAACAGCTTTGCAAAGTCCAAAATTGCTAATCCCAAACATTATAATTGAAGGATTTGGAAGGATCATCATTGTCCTCCAGAGAATGCAAAACTAACCTATTGTCATCATAAAAATCAGTCAAGTTTTGAATCTCCGCATACTCAAGGCCAGCTTCTCTGGCCAACCTAGGATTTTTCACCAGTCAGAAGCCATATCAGATTCTTTGAAAGTCAAAATTGAAGATATGAACTAAACATGTACAAGCAGCTAAAAAGTCATTATTCCTTCCAAACTTTAAATTTTACATTCCACATGGAACCAAGACAAGTTCAGCGTGTTTGGAATTTCTTTATGTGGAGTCTAAACAAAAAAAAAATAGAAAATTGGCGACTAAGCTTTTCATTTTAGAAATCAGGGAGCAGAATCAACATGGCACATTGGCACCACCAACCAAACCAAAAATCCAGTCATTAACTATTGATTATGAAGTAAGATGAAAACCTGAGCAAGCTTGGGAAATGAACCAAGCAATGGGTTTCAGCAGAGGCATCATTAGCAAATTTGAGCTGGTATTTCTTTCCAAAGAATGGAAACCTGGAAATATTAAACAGATTCAAATGAATAACAATTGTAACTGAAATAACCAAAGAAGAATAAGGAATATGTAGTTGATCAATAGGGGAGATCTATACTTTTCTTCTTCAACTTCAAAAGTAATCATGTAATGCTCTGTTCGAATGCAGTTGGGAACAATGTTCGCCTTCATGCTGCTGCTTTTGTTGTGATAAGCTTCAACATTCTTCTGGTACTTGGCCCTACATGGCTACAATGTTAGTATCCTGGAGTACAAAGTTGTCATGCAGACTTTGTATCAGGGTTCAAAAATACAGTAATGAAGACAAGCTAAAAACAGTCTACATGAAATACATATATAGAAAATAGATAGAAAAAACTACAAGTAGAAGAAGAAACAAAGTTATTAAATCAAAATAGGATTATTCATTATCTAAATCTGGATGTTTTATGTAGATTTTATCTGAAAGACTGAAACCACTAGACGATTCTTTTCCTTTTATTTTTTCTCTTCTATTGGACAGGCATACATAGCTTAATGAAAAGATGTAGCTCATGACTCACCAAGGAAAGAACTACTAGAAATTGTTAAAAGATAAAATTAGGTGTTCTAATACAGCATCATCTACCTCAATCCCAACTGAAATGGGAAACAGGGAAAGGCAAGGCAAAAGATGCAATCAAAAGCATTATTATCCAATTATATTTCACATTTAAGAGATGAAACTAAATTGGATGTGCATGTACACCTTTTGACTGTAGCAGGCACTGTTCATTCTAATGTTACATGGTTCATGGTATGACTTGGTACGTGGTGAGGGTGCGGGGTATGGGACTTATCTAGGTACATGGAACGAAGGGGTATACTTCTTCGGTTTGCTATTTCGGATCGAAATTCATTTAGAATTGGATCACTATGTATAAACTTCAACTATACTGACATAAAGTAATAAATTTTTAAAAAAGAATATGAAAGCATCTAAAATTCTGAACTGTGGTATAGTTATTTAAATCTATTTCTTTATTTTTATTTTTTAACATTGTTTTTTAAATAGGTCCAAATGATAGGGTTGTGGTAAAAAGTTTGGGATTTGAGAATCTAGGTTTGGATTTGGGAACGCTACTTTGAGTGTTTCATGTCGCAAATGATCTCCGTTTCAAAACGTGGATTGCGGGGGATTTCAGCGTACCATGTAACACTGGTTCATTCAAACGTGAATGTATAATGGCACATTTTTTTCTACATAGGTGGCATCAAATGGGTAAACCTTCCACGATTCCACCAATAGACCAAATTAAAAAAGAATACCAAAAAAAAAAAACGTAAGAACTCATGCAGCTAAATCCATGAAGAATAGGGCTCTGACAATTAAGCCTCATACCATATGGTAGATGAGTCAGCAGTGATACCAAGAAAATAACCTCCTGGTTTCAGAAGAGATGACACATTATGTAGCAGCCTGCGTGCTTTCTCTTCAGTTTCAAAAGACAACTGCATCAGAAGAAGATAAGGAGGAAATATTAGAGGATTAATCAAAAAACAAGTGTTAGTAGAGATAGCGACTATAAACATCGCAAGCACCTAGATTTCTATCTTGCTTTTTTAAAGAAAATTTTATCATAAGGGGTGTGTTTGGTTTGAGGGTAATAAGGGGGTAAAGTTAAGGGGAGTAAATTTTTAAAAAATTAAGTCTATTTTGTCTGAAGGTATCGGAAACTGGCAAATTTCATGGGATTAGAAGTTAAAACTTCTCATTTTGGGGGTAAATATTACCCCTCATTGGACAAGGTTAAATTTTTATCCCTTGCTCTTGCTTTGTGTTTCAACTCATCACCCTCTCTGTCCAATTCTCTCTCAACCAATCGTCCAGACCAGTTATCTCTACTGATTTGTTGACACTGACTGCCTCAATGATGCTAGGCACGGTGCAGTGCCTTCTGCCAGGAAGCCCAGGCTTCACCTGTGGCCATGGCAGAGTCATCAGCAGCGAGTTGACTGTTGCTGGCCACCACAATCCCTCCAGCATTCCCTTGCAGTTATCATCTGGCATTTGCTTTCAATTCTGAGCTTTTGTGCAGTGCTGTTATTCTTTGACAATGGGCGGATTGTTGGTGAGGAAATTTCTGATTCGTGTGTGTGAGCCACAATCATCTCAACTCTCAAGCCTTGAACAACAATTGTTGCTAGAGAGTAGAGAGAATATCAATGTTGGATAGAGACATCGTATTCAGTTTCAAGCCTTTGCTGCTTCTAATTCAATTTCAACTAAAATTTGTGTCTATATAAAAAAAACATCTCTAATTTTAAAGGAACGAGAAATTTTACTCCATTTATATTTGCTTCATAATAAAATTCCAATAAAAAATTTCCTCTCTTAGAAATTTTAGTAGTTGTGTACAAAGAAAATGACAGACAATAAGATATCCACCATAGATAGACAAACATCAACCACAACTTCACATGAATAGCCAAAAATAACACATAAAAATGCTTCAAAACATAATTTGAAAGTGAAAGTGAGACCTGCAAATGCTGAAAACAGCAGACGAAATCAACCTTATTGAGCTTCCCCTCCAAATGTTTTTCTATATTCTCCTGTCAAAAATGAACCTGATAAGTTAACACTTAACAGTACTAATAACAGTAAAGTGTCAATTCAATACCTGAGATTGACACCGGTCAATCAAATTCCCGACATTACAAAAACGTCAATCCGGTCCCTGACACGACTAACACTATCGACATCATACACCAAATTAATTGACTACGTAGGAAATGGGAAGAGTCAGGGACCAAATTGACAGACTTTTGTTTAGTGGCATGCTTAAGGCACCATGGGCACGGCTGGATGTTAAAGTTCCATCTCAAAACCAATTGGCAATGAAAGGAACATCCTAACAGGTTATGTGGGACTTACTTCCTAACATCCCCTCCACATAACCCTACCACACGAGGCAACGAGTTACTTTTGACCCACAAGTCCACAACAAAAATGGCACCAAGACCAGTTGGTCCTGACTATGGTACCATGCTTAAGGTTCAATCTCTTGGCAATTAACACGTACACAAACCATATAGCAACAAAGACCTAATTCCCAATAGGCAATGTAAAGAGGCAAACTCGACACGACTCGACTCGTCTCGTCTCCACGCTAACAATAGGTTTTATTCTACACTATAAACGGAGAGAGAAAGGAAAAAGGAAAAAAAAAAGGAGAGAGCAAACCGTGCCGGGGTCAAGGTCAATGAAGTCAGCGGTGAAAGATTTGCGGTGACTCTCCTCGAAGGCTTGTCGGGTTTGGTGAAAAGCGGAGGAAGAAGCATCGATTCCAATGTAGTGAGAGATTTTAGCGTCGAGCCACTTCTCACCGCCAGCACAGTACAAGTCGCAAACGGTGGCGTAAGGGTGAGAGAATATCTTTATCAGTGCCATCTTTGCGAAATCATCCGCGCGGGATGGCCGTGGGCTTCCCGATTGACTCATTTCTCCAAAGCTAATTTGTGTCGTCACTGTTTGTGTTCTGCTTGCAGCTTTCTCTGCTAGTTTGAAAGAGCAGCGAAAGAAATGGACGGTCGGTGATCGAATTTCAAATGAAACATCTTGTCATTTCTTTTTGCACTTTAGTCCCTCGCATCGTAAAGTTTTTCAGTTTAGTCCCTGACTTTTTAATATTTTCTCTTTGGTCCCTCACTTTGAAAAAAGTTGCTCACGTTAGTCCCTGACAATTTTCTCTGTTCATAGACGTTGACATCTTACACATGATGCTGATGAATTCAAAAGACAAAAATTAGAGAAATAAGAGGCTAAGGCAGTAAGATGTTAAGGTCCATGAATAGAGAAAGTTGTCACGGAATAACTTGAGCAATTTTTTTCAAAGTAAGAGACTAAAGAGAAATTATTGAAAAATCAGGGACTAAAGTGAAAGTTCATTACAAATTGAGGGACTAAAGTGACAGTTTAGTCTTTTTTTTTTACTTCGTGTTTGATACAATTAAAAAAATAAAATTATAATTATTTTTATTTGATTATAATTATAATATGTTAAAATTATAATATATTTAGGTTTAGATTTCTTAATTAAAACATAAATTTTGAGTTGAATTCTTCATAAGTAGCTACTAAAAAAACAATGAAGCTCTTATATGATGAAATCTAATGAATTTTTTAAAATTAATTTTAATATAATTTTGAAAATGCTTATAAGAAAAAAGAATTGTACTTTTGTTAAACTTTTAAATTAAATTTTAAACTATATATTACGATAATACGACTCTAAGTAAAAAAAAAACTAGTTAACTTGTATATAAGTTATTTAGAAAATGATTTATTTGGTCTCTCAAAGATACATCTGGCATTAGTTTAGTCCCCGAAAGATTTTGGGAATCAATTCAGTCCCCCAAAGATCAGAATGACATCCCGTTAGTCCCACCATCCATAAATTCATTAGTCAGCCTTTTTAGTATCACGTGTCACATTCTCATTGGTTATTTCCGGTGAACATATTTAGACACGAACCACAGGATTATTTCCTCGTAAAATCTCAACCGTTGCTTATATCTGACGGTCCAAATTTAAAAATGAAGAATAAAATAATAAAACTATATTTAATATTATTAAAAAATATTAAAAATTTGGAAAAATATTAAAAAATTCTGAAATTTTTTTTAAAATCTGTATAATATTTTTTAAAAAAATACTGAAATTTTTTTATATTTTAAAAATTAATAAAAAAATCAGAAAATAAAAAAATTTAAATTTTTTTTAAAAATTCAGTAAAATAAAAAAGTCAGAAAATAAAAAATAATGAAAATAAAAAAGTCAAAAAAAATTTAAAAAACATGCAAATATATTTTTAAAAAATTCTGAAAATAATAAAAAATTCATAAATATATTTTTAAAAAATCGGTAAAATATTTTATAAAAAAATCTGAAAATTTATTTTTATTTTAAAAAATTTACAAACTAAATCTGCTTTTACAAATTTTAAAATAGTTAAATGGTTTTAAAAAACTTTTCTTATTTTTTTAATTATTTTTCCGAATTTTTTATAATATTTTACAGAATTTTAATAATTTTTAGAAATTTTTATTATTTTTACGAATTTTCTATTACTTTTTAGGTTATATAAAATGAAAAAATAAAATTTTCAGATTTTTTAAAATATTTGACCTATTTTTTAAAATATATTTATGTATTTTTTATTATTTTCAGAAATTTTTAAAAAATATATTTGCATGTTTTTTAAAATTTTTCTGACTTTTTTATTTCCATTTTTTTATTATTTTATAAATATTTAAAAAAAGGAAAGACACTTTTTCATAATTTTTTAAAATATTTTACAGATTTTAAAAAAAAATTCTGAATTTTTTATTAATTTTTAAAATATAAAAAAAATTCAGTATTTTTTTTAAAAATATTTAACAGATTTTTATAAAACTTTTCTGAATTTTTTAATATCTTTCGTAATTTTTTAATATTTTTTAATAATAATAAATATAGTTTTATTATTTTATTTTTCGTTTTTAAATTTAGACCGTCAGATATAAGCAACGATTGAGATTTTATGAGGAAATAATCATGTGGTTCGTGTCTAAATATGTTTACCGGAAATAACCAATGAGAATGCGACACGTGGCACTAAAAAGGTTGACTAACGGATTTATGGACGGTGGGACTAACGGGATGTCATTCTGATCTCTGTGGGACTAAATTTATTCTCAAAATCTTTCGAGAACTAAGCTGATGCCACGTGTATCTTTGGGGGACCATATAGACCATTTTTTCTAAATTATTTTAAAGATAAGTTCCTACAATTTTGGTTAAACTATGATAAAATTGGTTAATTTTTTAATTGACTAGCAGATTTATGAGCTTACGGATATACATTGATTTGTTTTCAAAAAATAATGATATTTTTACATTAGTGTAAAAAAATACCACTTTTTGCTCCTGATTTATAATCATTGATAAAAAAAAACACTACGAGAAATTTGCCATATACCAACAGATAGTTTTAGCAACAAATGGAAAATTCGTAGGTATAGACATGAAAACACTACAAGAAATTTGCCATATCTAAGTTATTCCTTCTGGAATTGCCATATTACAGAACTTATGTAGGCTTAGACTCTCGCCAAACATACTATCCGTTGGTCTCCTTCCTGTGAGCATCTCCAACAGAAGAATTCCATAGCTATAGATATCCCCTTGTGCTGTCACAGGACTAGCTGCTCCATACTCTATTCAATCCAAACAACTATTCTTTAAGTTTATTGATTACCCATATTTTAAATTCAGCATTTCATAAGATTAAATTATTTCTTTATTCAATGCTTTAAAGACATTCTTTAACATTTTTCAATAAGTTGAACTTGAAAAACAACATAGTCAAAAACAACATGCTTTAACGACCGCGACGATTATCACAAGTTGAACTTGATAAACAACATAGTCAAAAATTTAGTGACTGGTTTCAACAAAGGGTAAGCACTTATTTTTTTTTTTAAGTTAGTGATTTGTTTTAATGTTTGTTACTGAAATGTATTCTTGAAAATGGTAGATTAAGCGCTTGGATGAACAAGGGAGCCCTCAGGTTACTGATGAACTTAGATGGTTAGCTCGTGGTCCATCTGAGGTTGTAAGGAGATACACTGGTTATGTGATTAATGGCTCTAGGTTCCACACAAGGTCAAGAGAGAGGTTCTTGAAAACACAAAACAATGGAGTAGTTGTAAGGACCAAGACCACAAAGGATGAAATTAATTACTATGGCACTTTAACTGATATATTCCGGATGGATTATTCCGGAAAATACAAGGTTGTGTTATTCAAATGCGATTGGGTTGATATCAAAAAGGTGTTAAAAAAGATAAGTTTGGGATGACCATGTTGAATTTTAACCACTTGAAACATACTGGGAAAGATATTTGTAATGACCCCTTTGTTTTTGCATCACAAGTGAAAAAGGTATTTTACATATATGATGATAGAAACAAGGATTGGCCTGTTGTTTTGAATGCAAAGGTTAGAGATATTTATGATATGGGTGATGAAGAATCAAATGTAATTGAAGAAATCCATGAGCAACCAATGCATGTTACCAATGAAGCTGCTCAAAATGGCAATGATTTGGTTAGGACAACAGTTGATGATGATAACGATTTCTTCGAAGTTGATGCTAATAATCATATTGGCGTTAATGAGGAGGAGGAGGAATGGGAGGAGATGTTTTAGATTTAAACTAAAACAAGCTGCAAAACAGTTTTCATATTTTCCCCATTAATTTTATTAAGTCTGTCTGTCTTTTTGGATATCTTGTGATGCTCTGCCAATTGTGGTAATAACATGTATGTTATAGTAAGAGTCCTTTGTATCAGTTTTTATGTCTATTTTTTGTTCAATGAAGTTTTTTAGAAGTAAATTTTCTTCCTGTTTAATGGGCTTTTCAACATCTAAGCATGTCTCATGATGAGTTTAGGTTTGAGTAGCTCCCTGGAGTATGAAGCTTGTAACATGTTATGTGGATTTAACTTGCCATTAGCTGAAACACTTAGTTTTAGTTATGTCTCTTTCCTTTTTCAGTAGTTGTGTTCAATGTTCATTCTTGTGACTGAAGCATGTGTATGATAATTAAATGCAGATTTAATGCAGAAGATATTCTTCTTGAGATGGACCGGATTTTGCGACCAGAAGATATTCCTCTTGTTCCTGAGAAGATACTAATTGCTGTCAAGCAGTACTGGGTTGTTGGTGAAAATACCACATCAACAGATTAAGCACTGAAAACAAGTTGGAAATACAAGCTTGGATTAAGCTGCTATTATCTTTCTGTATCAAATTCTTGGAGTTCATATGGTTTTGGCTTGAGCATTTTGGTTGAACAAGTCATTACAAGTTACAACTATGGCACAAGATAGAAGTTGGTTGAAAGAGCTATCCACAATTGCCATTTAATTTAAGGTTTGTTGTGTAGTTAATTTATTAATGAAGAAAGCTACAGAGCTATGCATGAGATCATTGTATCAGACAATTCTTTTTGGTGTAAGTTAATTATTTTGTATAATGTTACATTCTGAAGCAAACACTTCACTGAAGTGTATTCCTTTTACATTGTTTTGAATAGGTAAGACTTTATTTTAATTTTTAATGTTATCGATATTTTTGGTTGTACAAATTTATTTATTTATTTTATTGCATATTGTTATCAATATCGATATACCAATAGGTTTTAGTGTCATTGCTAAAACCTATAGTGATGTAACAAAAAAACTGTGAGTATAAGTCCAATCTTTTACTAACACACAATACCACTGTAACATAAACCTATAGTGATGGGGAAAAACTGTAGGTACAAAAAAAATATAATTCGTCACTAAAACTTGTAGCTATGGACGGAGAACCGAAGGTATAGAGTTTAACCTTTTACCGACAAATTCCAATTCCGTAGCTATAAACTATAGCGATAGAGAAAAACCGTGGGTATAGCGACTTAAACACGACGGAACCAACTCTCCGTTGGTATAAGTTTTTTGTGCTATACCTACGGTTATTTGTGTTTTACCAACGGATTTTAACTGTAGGTATATGGCAAATTTCTTATAGTGAAAATTATTGATTTTAAAGCACGAGTCATTTACCAATGTTTATAAAATAGGTGTAAAAAATAATAGTGTCAATAAAATTTGTATGGAATCAACATTTTCCTTTATAAAGTGTAACTTTATCTTATTATTGTTGAACGCTTATGTTAAATTACCTGGATGTTGTGATATAAAATGGATAATTTTTTCAAAGTTAAGTTAGGCTAGATAGTTTTTGAGGAGGAGAGTAAAAAAAAAAGACACCAAAATTGTTGCTTGCTTCATGCGTGGCAAAAAAATCAGCACATGCTCCAGCTTGACTTCCCAATGATACATGAGGAGGTCACAAATGTCATGGACAATAGAAACACACACATGATTATGAGCCAAGTGCTTGAGAGCCATATTAATGTCATATGTTGAATATGACATGCACATCATATTTTAAGGTCCATCCTCCAACATAAAGAAAGGTCGTGAAATGGAGCCATGAGCTCCGCTTTGAGTTTGTCAAATATGTCGATCGAACCAGAGAAGTTTGGAAATTCAACTGGCAATAGAATTATGAATGATGCCCATAATCTAGCGCGACATAGATTACTGAGAGAGCTTCCATCTACATTGAGTGCGACCTATGTTGCACCAATACGGATACGATACTAGCTATGGATACAGGGTAGGTTTTTTTTTTAAAAACTAAGGTACGGTTATATAAATTCAAATTTTATAAATAAATATATATATAAACAAGGTGCAAATAAATGATTTTGACATTGAAATAACATATGAGTAGTGTAGAATTAGATGAGTCAAGATATAAGGGCAACAGATTGATTATAACATTAAAATATAAATTCTAAAACAAAAACTACATTATTGGTACAATCCATACCAAAAATATACCTTAACATACAAGTACTTAGGAGTACGGTACGTGTACCAGTACCCAAAGTGTACCCCAGTTTAGTTTAGGAGTACCCATGTTTGATAAAGTGGGACATAATTATGAGGAGGTCTATGCCAATGGGCCAAGCGAGTTGAGTCTGGTTTAACACTGCATGAGTAGGTTAAATCAAGATCAGTAACCATTTGCCTTATCCGTTGTGCGGCTGCCTGAATGCTTTGCTTGTCATTTCCAAAACACTCAACATTGCAGCTATGCCGTGCCCACCAAACAAAACAATGAAAAGATTATTAGGACCGATTGCATGCATGCTTTTTCACCCATGTTGCAACACCATCAACTGGTGATGAGAAATCTTGATTGTTGAATCCTATACCGATCCGCTACTCCTTGGAAAATAGGCAGTCATATGGTTAGTGAATTATAGATTCAATAGCAACATTACATCTACTGCAAGTCACTGCATGCAACATTGTTACCCCTTGATGATCTCAATAAGTTGGAAGGAAGGGCAGGAAGGGCTTCATGAGAAAGCTATCGGAAGAAAAAAAAATTGTCATTTTTTGCTGTCGAGAGATTCCAAATCCAACACCAGGTTTTTCCTGACATGTTAATGCTGTGATCCTTTATGGGCCAAGTATAATCTGTTGTAGTTGTGTATGTGTCATTGAGTTGATCACCCAAATTATTTTGTCTTTGACATTATCATGGAGGTGCAAGTTTGTATTAAGGAGCGTGTCACAAGTGCTACAAGTTGCCATGGAAAACATCTTTAAGGCATATGTTCAAATCATGAATATCTGCATAATAAATCTTGTTGCAAAAATTTTCATTTTTGAGCCAAGGATCATGCAAGAATGAAAGATAACCTTGACCAAGATGCAAACTGTCTCCACCCTTAAGCATATTGGTTGCTTTTTGTATTGAACACCAAACACGTGAGTCCTTACAGTTGTTGCGATCATGGATTAACACCAAATGGGATGTATTTTGAAGTGATAATGTTAAACCTTTCTTGTTATGAAGGAGAAACCAAGTGAACTTGCCTAAAATTGAAGTATTAGAGTGTCTAGTTGTACGAACCCCAAAACCATCACTTGACTTTATCTTTTAAAATTTTCTACCGCGCGTTTCTACCAAAGCCGATAGACAGAAGCTTCTGGGGTTGCGGTGTGATACCGCAAAACCAAACACGTTGAAAGTAAGTATATCTTTGAGAATGAGACCCTTAAATGAAATCCCTTATTGCTGAGTCAATTTTGTTGCAATCAACATTTTAGGATCCAACATTTTTAATGCACAAATGAATTTGGTTCTTGGTCTAATCGAGTTTGGCATTGGAACTTGTGATGGTGGAGGTCTTTATTTTATTTTGCATTAGCCTCAGTTGATTAACTAAAGGATGTTTTGTGTGACATTTCTCTTGTTTTTTTAAGATGACAAATTAAATGGGTTTAGTCATTTCTTGGGCATCAATTCTTTCTGCGTCTATATGTGGTGTATAGAAAATTAAGCTTGCACTGAATGCATGGAGATGCATGGATACTCCAAAATCAGCCAAGTTGGTTTTATTTATTTGCAAAAAATTCCCTATTAATTAAAATTTGCTCAAACACATTAAAAAAAAGTGTTAAGACAGTTTTGCCCTCATCTTTAACCTTCACATCTCCTACCCGGGTAAGCTCCCATTCCATCGGACACCTTCGTCGCTCCCTGCCATCATTCCACTACCGTCGTCACTCCCATTACACCACACCATCCAGATATGCTCTTCTCCCACGAAAATTGTTAATAACAACATTGTTTCAAAACACTCGCATAGTGGTGGTGGCTCACTACTCATGACTGCAGGGAATATGAGAGGGGTGTCCAGATCGTGTTTGGGATTTCACAACGAATGCGCAACATCAACCTCGGGGGTGGTGTGGCAGAAGAACGAGAATGAAATGATACGATGACAATAATGGTGGTCATGATCTTTGTTGGTGGAGACGCGAAAGGGACAAGGATGAGAGGGAGTTTTCGATTAAAAGAGAGAGAGAGTCGAACGAGCACTACTACAAAATGGATAATTAAAGGCGGTATTTTAAGGGCGGTTCCTTAACGGAACTGCCCTCTTTTGTTTAAATTGATTTAAGAGAAAGGTTATTTTCTTTAACCAGCCTTAAAAATCTTATTTTTAGGGGCGGTTGCTTAACGGAACTGCCCTCTTTTGTTTAAATTGGTTTAAGAGAAAGTTTTTTTTTCTTTAACCAGCCTTAAAAATCTTATTTTTAGGGGCGGTTGCTTACCGGAACCACCTTCATTTAGCCTATTTAAAAAATATTAAAATCAAATAAAATTCAGAGGACTATAGAAGAGGGTTTTGTTGTTGAACCGCCTACTTAAATCTTAAATTAAAAAAACAAAAACACTGAAAACACAGTCACACACAACTACACATAGACTGATACTTGCCACAAACACTGAGCTGGGAAGAACCGAAGAAGGGCTAGCCGTCCTCCGCCATATGGTCGTCGCTGATGCCAGCCGCCAGTAGGGGTGGAAACAGGCCAGGTCGGCCTACAGGGGCCTATAACAGGCCTAATAAGAGGTCAGGCTAGGCCAGACTTTTTTTGCAAACAGGCCAGGCTCAGGCTATTAAAAAAGCTTATATAGTCTAAACAGGCCAAGCCCAGGCTATGTAAAAAGCCTATTTAACTTAACAGACCAGCCTATATAATTTATATTATTATTATTATTTATTAGTTATTATTATATTATAAAAAAATACAATAAAAAAAATTTAACTTGCACACTTATTAAATGAAAATGCAAACAAGTCCCACATTGTTTAACATGGTACATGCTCTGTGGTTTTGAAGAATTGTTTGGCTATATGAGGGTAGGAAGAAGACTTAATATAATGCATATATGCTTGCATTTGTTGAAGAGTTGGTCGATGTTGGACTTAATATGTTGAAGCTTGTCTTGCCTTGGTTATGTGTAATTATGCAAGTCCCACATTGTTCATTTCATAAGAAATTAGCCCACATCGTTCATTCCATAAGAATAAGAAATAGACATTCCACCCCTTGTTGTAATCCTTATGAGTTATGAAGTCCCACATTGCCTATTAGAAAGGAAAAGCTTGTGTCTTTCCTTATAAAAAGGACCACTTCCATAGCTTTTATGATAAATGGAGTCACAATGGGACTCAATGGTTAATTGGGTTTGATCAATAATTTTTCTTGTTAGGAAATTCGGTTGAACCGCTAACTCTTTTGTTTTTTTCGGTTTTTGACTGGTTTTTCCGGTTTGGAAATTGATACCATGATTGGTTCACCAATTTACTAGTAGACATATTGGTCTATTTAAAAAAATTTAGTTTATGTAAGCTTTGTAACAAGCTTATAGGCTAGGCCAAACTTTTTAACAGGCCAGGCTCAGGCTTGAAAAATTAATTTAAACAGGCTAACAGGACAGGCCACAATAATTTATATAGGCCGAGCCTGCTTAAGGCCAAAGCCTGGCCTGGCCTGTTCCACCCTAGCCGCCAGATCGCAGAGGAGAAGTGCTCCTGTTCGCACTTCGATTCGCAGAGGAGAATATCGATCGCATGTCAATCGCAACTCCTGTTCGCACTTCAATTCGCAAAGGAGAACACCATCTGGCCGTCGCGAACTCCGTCGCAGGTCGTGAACGCCGTCGCAGGTCGTGAACGTCTTCTCTTCGCCGATTCGAACTTCATCGTCTTCTCTTCCTCTTCTCTGTCGACGGTTTTGTGTTAAGGTTTTCTTTTTTTTGAAATGAGGTACACAACTACTCATTATTTATTATTATTGATTATTTTTGAAGTATTATTGATTTATTGAAATATTAGGAACTATAAAAATAATGATTTATTGAAACAGAAAAATATTAGGTAGTGTCAAAGATCTTAAATGTTAGAAATATGTCTGTAGACCTCTGTTTTCTATCAATGCATGCAGGTTATATTTGGGCTGTTAATATACTACAATAACAAATTTGCTTGAATTTGTGTCTTTGTATTGTGTTTGGTTGTGGGCATTCTGAAATTTTGTTCAGATGATATTTCTATATCTAGATTTTGTTGAATCCTTTAGCAACATCTGCTTGTATAACTTGTGCTCGGAACTGTAATTTGCATGTAGATTTTTAAGCCAATGTTATACTATTGGATTATCTGAAGTTTGTGTTGTGTAATCATTTAATTTTTTTAAATGTAATTGAAAGGGAGAGGGCTCGCAAGAAGAAAGAAGAGGAAGAGAAGAGAACAAAGAGAGAAAAAGAGAAGGTATTCTGCAGATTCATCCATTTACTTCTCATTTATGTCTGGTGGATTTTCATTACTGATATATGTGGCCATTGAAAATTTGCATTTTAGGATATTTGTGTGTGCATGTGCATACACTTTGTTAGTGATATAAAACTAGTCATGAGCCTTGACCTTAAAGCTTTAGCTTTTGAGAGTTAGACCTTGACAAAATATCCCCTCTCCTTCTCATAATGGTAGATAATGATTAAGTTATCGATGTACATCATATACTGAATTTTTTAATTTTTTTTAAAACTTCTTCTTGTGTTTTTTGTTTTACTGCAGAGATATGATGCACATAGTTTTTGTTCACTACTTGGAGGTTAAGGTATTTAGTTTTTCTTCAGTCTTGGTTTCATCATTGCAGCATATGTTTGTAATGTTAGTTTGCTTTGATTTTGGGCTTGAAACCAAGTGGATAGTTGTAGATGAGTAGGAAGACTATTTTTCCCTCTTTTTGATTCTCGGTTTAGGGTTTTGTATTTTTCCCTCTTTTTGATTTTCGGTTTAGAGGATACGTTTAGGGTTTTTTATTTTGCCCTCCTTTTGATTCTAGGTTTAGAGGAAAGGTTTAGGATTTTCGATTTTGCCCTTCTTTCCACTGATTTGCATGGTTTTTCACTCTGATGCTATAAAGTTTGCTTGATTACCTTTTTTTGTTTCATTCTTACTCAATATGTAGCTGTCAAATTCACTTATTTTTATGTATTTATTATAACTATTTTCTTTAGACCTTGATGCTGTCTGGATTATTGCAAAGGTGGACTCAGGGTCAATCGTTGCTATTTTTGGCTTGGAACTATTGGGCTTGAAGTAAGTCTCTTAACTTTACAATAGCATACGTTTGTGTTTTTGCTTGGTTCCGGGATGCCATTGTGATTAATAATTTTACACAAGACAGGTTGCAGAAGGTGCAAAAGCTGCTGGTGCATCTCGTATTATCGTCATTGATATTGATAGCAAGAAGTTTGATATAGTTATGTCATGCACTTGGTTGACCTTAACATGGGCAATATGTCTTTAATGTTGTGAATTGATCTGCTGGCTAGTGCCAAGTTTCTCATTTCTCAGTTATGTTAACACAGCCCCCTGGCATTTGACAGCCCTATAATAAAACTTTTAACACAGTCATCTGATATAGGAAAAAGATGATACTGTAATAGGAAACAATTCCTATCTGAAAAGTTGAGATTGTTTTATTGATTGAAATTGGAAAAATAGATATTTAAGAACAAGGAAAATTCCTTTAAGCCCTGACTTTCAGCTGAATACAGAAAGAAATCCCATATTCCTGTTTTTGTATTTTAACATATCTCATCAGATCTGATTTCCTTTAACAATAGCTGTAGCATTACTAAGAACTTGGTAAACATTTTTGATTAGTAACAACTTAGAAGAAACTTAGAAGAAATTCAATCATGGGGATTTAGTAACAACTTAGAAGAAGCTGTACTTTAGATTATACTATATTAGCTTAGTAACAACACCTCCAATGGCTTATTAGTTGTGACTTAGGTCATGAAACTAGGTTAATGTAGTTTAATGTATTAGTTATGACTAAGTGAATGGTTGACAGATCCTAACAATAGCATTATTTCCTATTGCTGCTAAATTCTGTTAGCTGCTGCTGTGTAGAGCCTTGATGATTTGGTCACTCCCTCATGGATGCGTTAGTTAGATGGTTTGGTGTCTTTTGATGTTTCCCTTTGCTTCCTTAGTTACATAGGTGGAGTTCAACTTCTACATAGGTAGAGTTAATACTTGGTTACGTTTCCAATCTTATTTTCTGATGTACTGATGTTAGGGGCCGGTATAAGGAGTCCTGTTTATTTGGTTTTTTCTGTATTTTTTTGCTTTTGAGAGAAGTATATCTTATACTTCTTTTACATTTTGGAATAAAACTTCTTGTCTTACCAAAAAAAAATTATGACTAAGTGAATGACTTTAACTTATGTTTGTTTAAGAGCTTTAACTTTGAGCAATATTTTTATAACTAAATCAATAGATTGTTTAAAAAAACTCAGTTGCTTGTTTAATTTTTTCAATGGAGAAAATTAAAGAGCTTGAATTCAGTTGCTTGAGAATTTACTTGTTTAAAATAAAAGATATTTAAGAGCTTTTGAGAAATATTTATGACTAAGTCAATAGATTGCAATAGATTGTTTAAAAAATACTCAGTTGTTATCTTAACTCATCTGGGTAGAATTTGTTCATATTGATTCGTCTTTCAGATGCAAAACTGAGTTGTTAAGTGGAGTTGGAACTAGTGTAGGATAGGATAATATTCCTAATTATGACTAAGTTGTTATCTTAACTCATTTGGGTATAAATGTATAATATGAATCTTTACCCTTTTTCTGAGATTAACTATGGCGAAGA
Source organism: Crotalaria pallida (assembly GCA_037953625.1). Taxonomy (NCBI): domain Eukaryota; kingdom Viridiplantae; phylum Streptophyta; class Magnoliopsida; order Fabales; family Fabaceae; genus Crotalaria; species Crotalaria pallida. The sequence goes on from CM075650.1 coordinate 150,864,559, forward strand.
TCATACATATCCAATTTATAGTCAGGTTTCCTGTGTAGGTATTAAAAGAAAATTTAACCAATTTGATAAGCCAAAGGACTGGATGGATTTACTTTGAAGGCACATCATGATTTCATAGCAGTTTTTATCATAGTACACTATTCAGAGCTTAGTCTAACATCTCATTTACCATGTTTTTACATTTTCTGCAGAGTGCACCTGTTGTAGAAACTCAAGCTTATGATTTATTGATGGAAGGTGCCATGCGTGCACAACATTTCCATTCGCGAAACTTGCGGCTAAATGGGCCAATGGAAGTGGTTGTTAGACACATTTGCATACTACTATGGAGTTTCTGATTCATATGCTAAGTTGAGGTACTTGAAAAGTGGGGAGTTTTAAATGTCATTTGGCTATCCCAAAAGACAAGGCAAAAAAAAGAATCAGTTTTCCAAGAACTCTTTACAAGACATGAAGTCACTCTTTTCCATCTTCTTGTAGGTATCTATTACATGTCATGAATGTGGCAACTCCAACCAAGGACTACCTAGAGCTTGTGAGAGAGTTGCTTGAACCCCTTATAAAGGCCAGAAGTGAGAGGAGTTTGACCAGGAGGTAAGTTGTATATTACACCTTTCCCATTGCAGTAACTTATCAAACCATAATCTTTGGTTTATTTAATTTTTTAATGATGTTCCTGCTTGCCATTAATTAATACAACTTCAATACTTATACATTGAATAAGATTTAGCACTTAATGGAACACAAACACTAGACAGAGAATCGAGCATTTTGGTCCAGCATCCGTTTCTGCAGCACCAGCTCTAGAACCTGCCATACAAGTCTACTACAGTCTTCATGACATTCTATCTCTAGATGCTCAAACTATTCTAAGAAACTATTTGCAGGTATTTGTTTATTTTCATCATTGCTGACAACTGATGCTCTTGTTCAACAAAATTTCAAGCATAGATTCATGAATCAGATTGAGGGATGTGACTATCCTTGGCAAACTAAAACTACATTTAGAGATTGCTTTTTCCTTAAAGATGTAGCCTTCATACAAAGACAAAATGTCTTTTTTTTGGGCGATTACTTCAATGATATCACATTTATTTTCCTTTCAGCTAAAATCGGCTAAAAAAAAGTCATAAATTTAAAGTTTTACTTTTGTTCATGTTGCAGCAAAGGGTCTTCACCTTTTTTTTTTTTTTGAGATATCTCTTATGTCCAATCCTCAAATAAACAACTTCTATTCTTCTCCCTTCTTTCAATCAATATAGTTTTCTGATCTTTGTCAAAAATGAATTATTTTCTAACCAGCCATACTCTTATATTTTCTAAAAAAGAATAAACCGTTTATGGGGACTTAGTAACAGCTTATTGATTTCTCGTTTATGGTTTTGTCCATAACATATAAAATGTTTTATTAATTTAACTGTTTATTTCGTTTTTCAGTACTTCTCAGATTGCGATTATATAGAATATAGTTGCGAAATGTTTGATGAAGAGAAGAATTGACTTCTTATTTGCTAGAGGAATTGTACGCAGCATATTTGCCAAGCACTACAAGGTTTTTTCACAAGAGACTTCAATACCATAATGGTTTTGCTGGACTTGTGATTTACTGTACTACTTTTTGGTTTGTTGGATTTATGATTTTGGGATTTTCTGATGTGTTGTTGGATTTGTGATTTTGGGATTTTGTGATGGGTTGCTGGATTTTTGATTTTGGGTTTTTGATGTTAACACTAGCTACCATCATCATATTTGTATCTAATGATATCAGTCTTATATGTAGCTCTTTAATGATACAAGGAAGCCATTTTGTCGAATTAAATAAGTAATATATCTTGTATTATATATTATATTCCATATAATTAGAATTATGTATGATGTTGTGTGTGTCATGATAATGCAAAACAGGACGGTTCAAAAAATATTAAAACAAAATTCCAAAAAAATAATGGTGGTTAGTAAAAAGATATACGAGTGCGGTTCAAAAAGTAGTTAAAGAGGACAGTTCACAAAATATAAAAAAAAAAGAATAAATGAAGGCGGTTTTTTAAGCTAAAAGAGGGTCGTTCCGAACCTCCTTTAAATCTAGTGCCCTTGTAAGTGGCACAGTTATGAGGGTGGTTCGGAACCGCCCTCTAAAAAAGTATAGAGGGCGGTTTCGAACCACCCTCATAACTGTGCCACTTACAAGGGCATTACATTTAAGGGGAGTTCGGAACGACCCTCTTTTAGCTTAAATAACCGCCCTCAAAAGTTTTTTTGTAGTAGTGGAGCGTGATGGTGGTTGGTGATGTTTCTATGGTCTATGGAAGATGATGATGATTTGAGGATCGAGGGGAAGGGAGCTGCTAACAAAGGTTTTAGGTTTTGGAGAAAGATGTGAGGGATTAACTATCTTGTTCTGAACGTGCGGCGTTGAAGCGGGGGTTGTGAAATGACTGTCGTGGTTTAGTAGCGAGCGGAGACTGCTAACATGTTGGGGGTGGAGGTTGAGTTGGAAGGTTGAGAATGAAGTTTGTGCGGGTCTTTTGGTATCCTTTGTGTTTTTGGAATAGTCTTTGACCCTTCTGATATAGTGGACCCAGATCATCCATGTCATCTTACCGATAAGAGCCAACATTTGCATACGTGTACGCGACATTCCGTTAATCATATCAACAATCAAAGTCAAGATTTCAGACAAAATCTAAACACACTCAACTTTTAGAAAAGACATAACCAAGCGCGTAGAAATGAAATTGAATTTCACAAACAATTTAATCATTAATTTTGCCTTTGAGTAATTGGTCAGATTGGTTCCTGACTTTGTAAGTATCGGTCAAGTTAGTCCCTGATTTTATCGAAATAGTAATTTAGTCCCTGAGATAAGAGAACGTCGATTAAGTTAGTTCTTGTCGTCACTATCGTAGGGATGTATTTACTTTAAAATGGGATAAGGATATGAACATATGTGAATTAAAATGTTATCGCAGAGACTAAAACGTTATTTCGATAAAGTTAGAAACTAACTTGACCGAGGTTTACAAAATCAGGACAAATCTAACCAATCACTCTTTTGCTTTTATTCAAAAAATGATTTGTTGAAAGTACATTCCAATCCCAGAGTCATTCACTTCCAAAATCTGAAACTCGACATCGTGGAGATAAGATTCCAGAATGGGACCAGATGAATCCCGTAGCAGCGAACAAGAATCCTTAGTGGAAGCAGCGCTCCGAGTTCTCAACACCGCCGACCCATTCGAGAAGGCCCAACTCGGCGACTCTGTCGCATCTCGGTGGCTCCACGGCTCCATCACTCAACCCTACCACCCTCACCACCCCCACCCTCTCCTCCCTGACCGTCCCGCCAGGCTCTCCAACGTCTGCACCATTCATGCTCTCTCTCTCTCTCTCTCTTTTCACTCCAAATTAGCTCTATTTTGATGAAATAACATCACTAACTAACTAATATGAACAATTTTTTTTTTTTTTTACACAGGTGAAGTTGGTTGCACCGGGTCTTATGCCGAAGCTGGGCAAAGCGGGAAGCTTGCAGAGCAGGATAGCCATTGTGCATAGCCTTGCTCACACTGAAAGCTGGGCCATTGACTTGTCTTGGGTAGTATCCATATTCATATTCATTCCTCTTTACTCTTTTCCTTTTCTTGATTGAATTTTGGTGTAAATATAAGTTTTGTTATTATGTTGCATTGTTCTACGCAATATTACTCGTTATGCGCTTGACAATTAGCTTATTTGACCTTTAATAAGTGCATGTTTGGTTTTGCGGTGAGTTAGCCCAGAATCAATTCTGGAATGCCAACGCTACTAACAGTTGCTTATGCTTCAACGTGATTTTGGGTCGGAAATGATTTTTTGAAGTGAAACCGAACATGCTCTAAGTTACTTGTTGCTGTTTGGCAAAGGGCTTATTTCAATCGCTACGAGCTTATAAGCTTGTATTTGATAAGCTGTATGACTTAGCTTATGAGCTTATATCATTTTGCCCATATCAGCTAATCGGCTTGATTCAATTAGCTAGCTTATCTGCTCTCAACTTTCAGGTTTTAGCTTATAAGCCTTCACCTTTTTTGTTTTGGTTTGGCAAACACTTTATTTATTCATTTATTTAAGGAGGAGGGGGAGAAAGAGCAATCCTTGGGATTTGATCCCAAAAGTGCTAATACTTTATGTTTCGCAACACTACTAGAGCCGGCTCTTGAGGACTTGTAAGTCTTCAACTAGGTGAAGCTTATCAGCTAGTTGTTTCAAACAAAGCTGTAGTATAGAACATGAGATAACAACAGACGTAATCAAATGGTAAAAAATGTGTAGATGATGTATGCGGTTATAATTACTCCATTTTTATAAAATGTTATTAAAGAAGTGTGTGAATAATTTAGAATTTTCTCATGGAAGAGTTGTCTCAATGTGCATGCTTTTGCTTGTGAACTAGGTTTTCTTGGGAACCTTTAACAATCGCATGGTATGGAGAACATTATGAGAGTTGTAGGATAAATGTGCATTGCTTTTAACTTACATTGCATTACCATGGCTTTCATTATTGGACCTACTTGCAATCAATTTCTCATTTATTTTTAGGAGGACATTTAGTTTTCTTCATCAAGTTCATATGCTGATACAAACATTTAGTGTAAATATTTATGCATATAATACATTCTTGCAGGATATAATAGCTCGTTTTGGTATGCAAGAGGCAATGCCAAGAGAATTCTTTACAGATTTTGTGAAGGTTGCACAGGATGAAGGGCGACACTTCACACTTCTTGCTGCACGGCTTGAGGAGCTTGGTTCTTATTATGGAGCATTACCGGCACATGATGGCCTTTGGGATTCTGCCACAGCTACTTCCAAGGATTTGCTATCACGATTAGCAGTTGAACATTGTGTCCATGAGGTGTGTCTTACATTGAGCCTTTCTGCTGTTTTCGCTTTTGATTATTTGTGGTTTTGCTTTCTGTTTAAGAGGCAATTCAAGAGGGCTGCTTATTAATGTTTGGCGTAAAGATTAATTCATTTAATCAACATTTTTTTTTGGGGTGGGTGGGGGTATTCAATCCTTGGGATATTTTTTCTCTTAAAATTTATTATTATTTTAAAATTACAGTGTAGTATCCCAAGTAGTTTTCTTAATACTCAAAGTGAGATGTCGAATTGTCCTCTCTACTGTCCACCTCTTGTTGCTAGTCTCGGTGAAATGCTCTTCTTATGGAGAACTGAAAAAGGAAGTTTTCCGAACCAATTGGTAATTAAATGTTTTAAAAAGATTTATTTCCTTTCGTTAAAGCCTTGAATGGAACTACTAAGTACTAACAATTTTTGCCATTTGCATCTGTATGATAAGAACCTCCCTCCCCTAAACTTTTATCTAAAGAAGAAGACCAAATGTTTATTGTCTCATTTAGATTAACTATTAAATTAAGTAGGGAAAATATATTTCCATTTGATTTAAAACTATTGGCATGAACTAAGCAGTGGTTGGTGGCAGTGGACTGCTACAAAAGGCGAACAATACTAACAATGTCATGGATTCAAATCCTAGAGTAGGCACTTTGGGGAAGGCTTTACCTGACCACCACCTCCCTTGTTAGTAATTGTGTGAGCAGTTTCAGTGGACCCAAAAGAAAAGAATTAGTCACATTAGGCTTTACTTTTTAGGGTGTTTCTTCGTTTTGTTGCAATGCTAATTTCGAACTATAATTTTCATGTTATGGCCTCTCTCTCATGATTCTATTTCACACCAAAAGTTGAGTTCTTGTATCTAAATTCTAAAACTTACCGCCTGATTGACTATGAGCACAGGCCAGGGGACTTGATGTGTTGCCTACAACAATCTCGCGTTTCCGCAATGGTGGTGATAACACCACAGCAGATATACTGGAACAAGTAGTTTACCCTGAAGAAATCACACATTGCGCTGCTGGAGTGAAGTGGTTCAAATATCTATGCCATAGATCTAGGAAGCCAGTCTCGAATCAAGAAGGGCAAGAAATTCGCACTGTAGAAAGTGGAACTGCAACAGAGGATAATGAAGTGATTCCAAAGTTTCATGCAATAGTGAGGACATATTTCAGAGGACCTCTAAAACCACCTTTCAATGAGGAAGCTAGAAAAGCTGCAGGATTTGGTCCTGAGTGGTATGAACCCCTTGCAGTTAAGATTCCAATCAATAGTGACCAACATATCTCCTGATTTTATTAGGAGCTTCTGACTGTTAACCTTAAGCTCTTGGGCAGCTGTAACACTGTGACACAGAATATCATTATTGACCCTTTTATATTTAAATATATTTTTTAATTTTTTATGGCAAAATACCTGTCTTTTTTTTTTTTTTTTTTTTTTTGGTGTGTGTGTGTGTGTGTGTGTGTATCATGTCTTTTTCTGGGAAGCATATTTGAAATATTAGGATTAAAACAAATAGAAAGGTAAGATTTAAATTTTGTATTTCATGTTTCATAGGATATATCGTGAAAACAATTACAAAATTATTTCAACATTGTGAGTTATATTAGTCAGTCTAATTCTGTATTATTTCCAAATCTTGGGCGAGTTGTCTAGAAGCCACACCAAACACACAGTAGCACCAATCTTCGGCTATGTTTGGAGGGAGGTGCTACTATACACCATTTTAAGTTTCCGTTTAATGTGTCAATGTGTCATGGTAATTTTTTATGGCAAAAAGTAAAAATAATTGTGTATTTCCAATATTTTTCTTTAAGTTAAATTTCACCCTTGGTAGTTGCTCCAATACACATTTTTCAATTTAAGTTTGGTGATGTTGCAATAAATTTTTATGGTGAAAATGTAAAAAATGGTGGGAAAAAAAATGATAACATGATATACCAAGGAATGACAGTTATATGTAATATCCTTGACGTCTGGTTTGCAAATTTGGACTTGTTGGAGGATGGGAACTGGTTTTTAAGGGCCGTTATTAAAATAGAGATGGTTCGAGTAAGGGGTACCTAGACCCATTAGTTAAATTACAAAAATAACATGTGTATATATAGTGACATAGTATATTCTAACTTAAAACAATGTCTTCTATACATACATACACATATGAATAATATCATAAGCCCCCATGAGTCGATCTGGCTCATTCCCACCCCTATCCATGACACGTACCCGCATGAATCTGGAACGAGACTGAATCCAAATTTATATTAACGGAACAGATTTGGATAATACAGTAATCGGACCAATTGTCATCCCTCGATATACCACTATAACTGATACACTCAAGGAGAATTGCTTGAACAAACAAGCCAATGTAAGAGGAGATTATTACTAAAGTAGCCATATCTCTTGAAACCTTTGGCTTTGTGCATGTTATGTACACATGAAGCAATGCCATAACCAACCGAACTAATAATCCAAAAATGGAATAGTATGTAGATACGTGAATGATGCATTTGGAATCCAACAAATATACCATATTTTCTTATTTTTTATCTGATACTTCAAGTCTTTAATTTTTTAAAGTTATTTTTATACTATTAGATTAAAAAAACATATTGTTAACACCAATGATGCCTCCGGTGTTCCAAAGGGTAAACAGAGGCCTGTTGGTGATTAGAAGATAATTGACCTCTTAAGTGTCTTTCTCATTAGTATAAACAATATAAAAAAAATTAAAAAAAAAACAACAAGCTTTACTCTTTTCGTTCTTTTTTCACTTTTTTTAAAGTTAAATACAATTTTGGTTTTTATAAATATAAAACTTTTGAAATTTATCCCTACGATGACTTTTTGCTTTAACTATTAGTCCCTCTAGTCTCTAATATAAGTATCATTTGATCAATTTCACTCATTTTAAGAAAGTTGGTTACTATTATTAGTGGTATTGAAAATGTAAATATTTGATATACGTTTCAAAAATATCCTTATAGTTATTATTGAAAATTTAAAAAGTATTAAGTAAATAAGGGTGTTTGTGGAAAAAAAAAATGGGGAAAACTCTAAATTAATTAACTTATAGGAGTAAATGATTATGCACACCCATAATTTCATGGAAAGGTTGTCCAATCAAAGATGTTTTTGATTGGAAAGATTGTTCGATAGTGTGTTATAAAAAGATGGAAAAGGTATCCGATATTTAAGGCCGAACATATTCCTTCTCCAACTCATTAAGCTCAAAACTCAAAACAGCAACAGCAACAGCTAGTCAGCTACAGCTATGTCTTCTTCTTCTTCTTCAGAAGCAGAGCTAATCCCTTCACTTCCAAACGACATCGCTTTGAACATCTTAGCCCGCGTCCCACGCTCCTATCACCCAACACTCTCCCTCGTTTCCAAACCCATCCGCTCCCTTCTCCTTTCCCTCACATTCTTCAATGCCCGCACCGCTCTTCCCTCTGCCGAACCCATCTTCTACCTCACTCCCTATGACCACAGGAAGCCCTGGTACGCGCTCTTTCGCAACCCTTTTAACCCTAACCTCTTCGCCCCCGTTCGCATTCCACCCATCCCTTCTTCCTCGTACCTCTTCAACCCCACTTTCGCCGTGGTGGGTCCCAAAATCTACGTCATCGGCGGCACATATCCATCTATCCATCTGTGTCTATCCGCCGAGGTGTGGGTGCTGGACTGTCGCTTCAACCGCTGGGAAGAGGGCCCCACCATGCTTACCGGACGATTACACGCCGTTGCCAATGTCGTGGATGGCAAGATATATGTCATGGGAGGATCAAACTCAAGAATCCGGGCCGAGATGCTCGACCCGGCCGTTGGCAAGTGGGTTGAGTTGCCATGCCCCTTTCACATTCACAAACCAACTCAAATAAAGCAATGGATTTTCTTCATGGACGTGTGTGGGAAGAGTATGTGGGCTGAGCATGCGTGCCCATTTATGAATCTTTATAGCGGGTGTGGGGAGGCCAGTGCTGTGGTAGATGATAAAATATACGTAAACGCCAAAGTTGACGAGGAAGTTTATCATCAGGTGGTGTTTGATACTGCAAGTGGGAAGTGGGATTGCGTTGTTGAGAGGGAGGATAAGCTTTATCTGGGGTCCGTTCTCGTGGATGGGATCTTATACAGTTTCAATCCGTGGGGAAAGATTAGGGGATTTGATGTGAAAAAGAGGGTGTTGAAGGAATCGGACTACATTGATGATGAAAGGGAGAGAGCAGATAATGAGACCCTCTCTGTTTTGACTTATGCCGATGGCAAGTTTTATCTGATTTGGGGAGATGACACTGTCAAGTGTGGTGAAATTGAGGTAAACTGGAATGGAGATGGGGAATTATTGGCCAGAATTAGTTCCACCCGCGAAATTGTTTCCATCCCTTACCACTACCATAAGCAGAGCTGTTTAACAGTTTTCCTATGAGGTATAACTGCTATTTCTAATGCTTTGTACATGCCTCAGCTCAATTTATATACTCTGCATGGTTTATATTGAATCGCCATTTGAACAAAATTCTCATATTGCTTGTCTAGGCCACATAAGGTGATATAATTAAATTTCGTTTTTTTTTTTTTTTTTTTTGCATAATGCTTGAAGAATTCAGTTATTTACCAACTGTGTTGCTTTGGGCTTTGTTGGTGTTGATTTTTTTGCTTCTATTGAAAATGTTTACTCCTTACTATTATTAGGTTATTCAAGTTTCCTTTAAATTCTATTTTCCCCGTATGATTTTTTTTTTTATGCAAATGCCTTAGTTTTTGTCGTTGTGATTTAGTTTCTAATTCATCGTAGCTGCTTACTCAATTAACCATTTACTCAAAATTAACAAGCTAGAAAAGTTCTGCAAGCAATTTCATTTGAGAAGACGTTAATTACTGTTTGTACCATACAATCTATGACAATTTTAGCCTTCAATTATATGTTTTCTAATTTTATGACAGTTTTACTAAGTATACTGTTGGCTATTTCTACTTGAATGCTTCTTTGTACATGGAATGATGATGAAATTTACCGTTTTTCAATTTGTTATCCTAGTGGTGTAGTGCATGTTATCATTTGATTGACTTAACATTCTGCTGAGCGCTTGATGCAAGATTTGAAAGTCTGACAACAGTTGTTTTTAGATATGATCCAAGGATGTGGCTAACTATGTTGAGCAAGTTCTGAATCTATCATACATTTGTTTGTTTATTCACTGTTCAAATGCTTTTGTTTCTAATTAAATTTCCACCTGTCTTTGTAATTATGCAATCGATTGTTTTAACTTATGTGGATACAAATATAGCTTTAAGTAACTTTGTGAAAGCAGTTTCTCTGGATCGGAATGATATATAACCAAGATTTTGTTTAATATAGAGATAGATATACATTTTCATAAAAAGAGTCTCGTTAATAAATGGTCTTAGTTACTAAAAGTGAAAAAATAATCATAAGTTCACATAAATTCTTTTTTCGAAAATCTTAAAAAATGTATTTTTTTTAATAACCTGTATTCAATCTAAGATATTGCAGTCAGTTTTGTTCGTACATTATAATCGCATATTACCTCTTCTGAGTTGCACATGAATCAGTTGAAACATGGTTCAGAAACATATCATGCAATGTTCACCAGTGCGGTTCTGTCAGATGAGGCCAGTGTCTCCTGCTTTGGAAAAGCCTTATTTTTGTTTTTCTTTTTTATGGGACTTCAGGGAAACCGTCGAATATCTCTCCTCCATCTCACCTACTTTAAATATTTAAGTTAAAAACCCTAATCTTTAGGCCTCCACCCTCTGTCTTTCTCCCTTAAGTGTTTTTTCCCCGTTATTGGCAAAAAAATATTGTTTGTTGTTTACTCTTTGTTGCCTTGTTTTGGATTCTGCTGCAAGAGTACATGGAGATTCTTGTGAATAAATAGGAACCAAAAAACAATTATTTATATATATTTTTACTTTTGTGTCTTTTCTTTTTAAAATAGTAATAGCTGAACATTTGTAGTCACTCCTCTTTTTGTCAATTTTAACCTTTTTGTTGGTTTATTTTGAAGCACAGTCAGTGTTATTACTTGCTCACAGGACTTGGCTCAACAACAGCATAAGTTTGGACGATATGTTTTGATAATGGTTTTGGGTTTAGTTTAGTCCACTCTAATTTGGTTCTTATGTTTATGCTTCTTTCTGGATATACGTTTCTTTTTCCATTTTATTAGGCTTTTCTTTGAATTTTTAGGTTCAGCAGTTTGGTTTTGATCTGTGATATAGACTAGAGAGGATATAACATGGTTGTATTCATACCCACTTTTGTGCTACTCTGGTTTGTGAGATTAAAACAATTTCTCGGGATGGTGACTTTGTTTGGACCCATTTGTTCAGAGAGGCTAATGCCATGGTGGATGTTCTTGCTTAACTTGGGCATGATTTAGATAGCTCAAGTAGAATTTTTTATTTTCCTCCTCCTTTTATTTCTCTGCTCTTAATAGCTGGTGCTGCTGCTATCCTTTTCCATAGAGGGTTGTAATTTTCCATGTTTGTTTTCGCTGCAGCCCCTTTGTTTCAAAAAGTTATTAATTTTATTTTTTTCTTGTTATTTAGGATTCATGGATGACCTCGGCAATATGCAAGAAGAGTTCTGCAAGATCAAGGCGTATAGTTAGTTCTTGTTTGTACTCTCAGTAATTTCGTATGAAATACTGTTAATGATAGTTTACAATCTATGACATTTTTAGCTGGTTACTTTTGGCCTTCAATTATACTATGTTTGCAAGTTTTTTGACCAGTTTTACTTGGTTAAAGTACTATATTGTTTCTAGTTTAAACTAGAAGCATCTCTGCATGGTTCTTAGACATGGAATGCTGATGAAATTGAACGTGTTTTCTTTTTCCTGGTGATGTAGTGCATGCTATCTATTTGATTGACTTAATATTCTGATGAACACTTGATGAAAGATTTGAAATTCTGACAGTTTTTGGATGTGATCCAAGGATGTGGCTAACTATGTTGATCAAGTTCTGAATCTGTCATACATCTGTTTGGTTATTCACCGTTCAAATGCTTTTATTTCTAATTAATTTCACCTCTCATGTAATTACGCAATCTATTGGTTTAACTAATGTGGATACAAAAATAGCTACAAGTAACTTTGTGAAAGCAGTGTCTCTGGAATGATATATAACCAAGATTAACAAAACACTTTTCAAAATATCCAAGATTATGTTTAATATAGAGATATAGGAATACATCTTTATAAAAATAGAGATATGTTAAATAACCCTGAGCCCTTGGAGTCTGTAGCATAATTTTCCTATATTCCCTTTCATGTGTAACAAATTTATTTTAAATAAAGAAAAACATATTTTCAGTGAATTTTAGAATATTTTTTTTATTGTTATCCAAAGTTAGCATCTTGGACTCAGTTAGGACCATCCACATAACGGGTATCAAGTGTTGTTTTTATTTCTGACGATACATAGTTTAGAAACAGTTAAGAAAAATGAATTTTGTACTTTTAGATATGATATTCTATGAGTATAGCTAGATGCTATAACAAACCGTATAGGCAAAGTTAGAATATATGCACAAGATGCATGTGTGTGGATTACCATGTGAGTGTCATGTATTATGAATGCTCAAATTAAATCGCAAAACTTATCAAGTAACTTATGATAAAAGGATAATATTTCTTTTTGATAGTGCGTCAATGTTGTGTGTTAAGGTACCCGTTTGGATCTGTGTTCAAGAGTTTCCAAAAGTGCGTTCACACCAACGTCATTGAGGAGAAGTTTTTGCGTTTGAAAACGCGTAAACAAATATAGTCTAAGATGTTAGCTTCTTTTAAACTTAAGGTCTATCATTAATCTCAAAAAGTAAAATAAACTTGAGCTCTGTCTTAAGGTTGTGTTTGACAAGTTTATAAGCTAATTATCTAGGTTTGTTCTTTTCGCTTAAATAAGTTTTTGCTCTTTGTAAACATGGATGATTTTGTGATTAGTTTTGGCAAATTTTTTGGTCGATTTTAATCCTTGAAAAGTTACCCAACTTTTTAAAATGACTTTTCTATATTAGCTTTTTTTTTCCCTTTTTTTTTTTTAAAAAAAATTTGTTAGTTTGGCCGATTTTGTTAATTAGTAAAAATATATTGATGCTCTTGCTACGTATGTGCATGATTTAAATAACCGGATTAAAATTCATAATTTTGCTGATTTGTGTATTTCTCTTTTGTTATTTGGTTGCTAGCTTGCTATTTTGGTAGTACCTTCTTTCATAAAATTTGAGATCCTTTTCAATTTTTTTATTTTCTACATTCAATATGTTTTTGTGTAATACAACTCTTACGTTGGTAAAGTTTATATTACTCCTACAAAGAATAACATTATTTTGATAACCAAAATTTAACAACTACCATGTACCAAAAAAAAAAAAATAACAACTACCCCTACATGTTGCAACTTTTATAAAGTTGTGGGAAAAATGAATCATAGGTACTCTCCCTTTTCCATGTCAAAATATAAGAAAAAAGCTAACTTCACACTTATTAAAAAATTAGTTTATTACATTTAATTTTTTTGAAAACACAAAAAAGATTAACTACTCTAAGTGTAGTGTCTTGGACCATGAACAACCTTACAGTTATGGAAGAAACCAAAGGTCTGATCCTGATCGAGTTATACTGTAGGACTTCGTAGGATTTTCTGAATATCTAGTTGGGATAATCAGGACCTCCCTAGTCAACAATGTGTGTGATAGTGTCAACTTAGGGATGGAGAGAACGTACCTTAGCCCCCATAGCCTAGTGATTCTTATAGGGGATTACCTGATACGTGTGTCTCTGGGCTTGTCTGGTGAGGCCCGCGATGAAGGAGGGTTCAATTAGGACTGGTAAAGGTTATGATAAGATTGCCTTCGTTAATCCCGTATGTGATGAACGCTGATCTTTATCCCGTAATCTAACCAAGCTGTGCGGGAATATAGGAGTGGCTGTTAACGACAAGGATGAAGATCCTGCGCTCGGTTGGGGTCTCGTAAGCCCGTGATTCTCCTAAGTATCCCTAGCTCAATGTGTCATGAATTCGACCATATAGTGATTGGTGCTCTTTAGTCCAGTGTTCAACCGGTTGGCGTAAAGAAGAGTTGGTTGGACTAGAGTTAGGTCCACTACACTAAGAAACATGGAATGAAACAAAAATTAAATGCTACAACCACTTTATTAATATATTTTAAAAATAATTGTATTGAGAATAAAAAGTTAATTATAATAATATTAGTGTAAGGAAAAATATGAAAAGTGGTTGAATCTTACATCAACAAGGCCTAACACAGTTGATAGATAAATGAGTTTTTTAAGCAGAATGTCAACGTGGGGTTGGTCAAGCGGTAGCTCACTTGGTCTCTTAACCAACCAGTCTCAAGTTCGAGTCTTGGGTATGGAGCAACCCCCACTGGGAGACCCCTACCACTTAGTGCGAGCTCAGTTGGGTCGGACCGGATGAGTCGAATTATGGGTAAACCAGATCTGGGTATCGGTTGGTGTACATAAAAAAAGGATAGTCTTCGATTATCGATTGGAGGATACTCTTGATGCATACCAAAAAGTTGAATCTTACTCCCTCTGGTCTCAATTATAAGAAAAACACGACATACTTATCTTGATTTCAAATATAAGAAAAAATTAGCTAATTATATATTATTCCCGATACAATTATTGATAAAATATTTTTAAAAAGTAGTGATTTCATTTAATTTTTGTTTCACTCTCAGTTCAACTTTCCTAAAAGAATAATAGAATACTCCCTCCGTCCCATAAGTTATGTTCATTCAGCCATTTTATTTTGTCTCATATGTTTTTTTAGAAATCCAATACTCATTTATATTTATTTTTTCAAACGTACCATTATTTATTGCTTCCTTTGTCTCTTATTATAAGGCACTATTTTTATAGATTTGTTTTCCTTTTATAAGTTGTTTTAGAATATCTAACTACTAATATTAAAGAGTTTATTTCAAATACACCCATCATAATTTTATAGGGATAATAGAGTAATAATTATAATAAAGAGAAATAAATAAAGTTGTAAATTTTTAAATAAAGGTAATTTTAGAATGATAGTAACATATTTTTTAATAAATTTGAGAGTAATAAATATTTTTCTAATTTGCGTGAATGGATAAAAATGACTTATAATTAGGGACAAAAAGAAGTATATCATCTTTTTCACCACCTCTTCTTAACATAATATTCATATATTTATTTTTATTCTCTCCTATTATTAATGAATTAAGATCCATTGACATCAGGTGTAAAACTTTGTCAATCCAACCGTTAAATTATATGTTAGTATCAAGTAGATCAAGTCTACACAATTTCATATTATATAAAAATTATGTGATACTTCATCGTCCGACTAGTCTATTTATTACGGATAATACATTATTTATCTGAAATTTGGTATGTATGATTGTTATGATGATAACATATAAGTCAACGGTTGAATTGACAAATTTCATAATATATAAAAAATTGTGAATATGTAAGTAACCAAGTTTTACATCTGGTATCAAAAGATCCTAACTCATTACTCCATCTGGTCCTATATATAGGGCATACTTAACCGTATTCCGCGGACCAAGGAAAATGATTAGTTTTGTGAATTTTATGAGAATATATTGTAACATTACAACTATACCCCCTTCACTTTACTTAGAATGTTACTTTCATCAATGAATAAAAAAACATAGTTAATCAAAACATTTAATAAGGGCAAAAGAGAGAAAAAATAATTAATGATGCATAGGAAATATAAAATGTGACCAAATTTTTTTTCAAGAAGGTGTCCTATATACAAGACCAGAGGAAGTATTAAATAAGAATAAATTACTGTAATGAAAATATATCGAATTTTTATATGATTTATTATCTTTTAATTAATATACAATGATCTAAATGAAGACAATTGATGGAATTGACTATGATGTAATAATGGCAATGTCAAGATTCGTAACAGAATCATTTATGCCACGCGGCCCTCATCCAAAAATTGAAGGGTTCCGTAGCAGAACCCTTTTCTTTCTCCATCGAACATTGACTTCATTAGTTTTTTCCTCTTCTTACCCTTCCAAACACAGCAAAGGGTTTAAGGGTTTAAGCCGTCTATCTTTTCTCTCCAATAAGTAGCTGTGTAAGATGAAAAGAGCGGAAGCAACTGCACCTATGTCTTTTTCTTCTTCCCCCCAAGAGCAAGAGTTGATTCCTTCACTTCCAAACGACATCGCTTTGAACATCTTAGCACGCGTTCCACGCTCCCAACACCCATCACTCTCCCTCGTTTCCAAACCCATCCGCTCCCTTCTCTCTTCCCCACCATTCTTCGCTGCTCGCACCGCTCTTCACTCCACCGAATCCATCTTCTATCTCACTTCCCTCAACAAGAGCGAGTCCTGGTACGCTCTCTATCGCCACCCCAACAACATCTTCGCCCCCTTTCCCATTCCTCCCATCCCCTCTTCCTCTTACCCTCACGACGCCGCTTTCGCCGTCTTGGGTCCCAACATTTACGTCATCGGCGGCACCTTGTGTAGCTCCGGTCCACCCTCCTATATGTCGTCATTCTTCTGTTCTGGTGAACCTGACATTCCATCGGCAGAGGTTTGGGTTCTGGACTGTCGCTTCAATCGCTGGGGACCCGGGCCCACCATGCTTACCGCACGATCGCACGCCATTGCGAATGTTGTGGATGGAAAGATTTATGTCATGGGCGGCGTGTCTGAGTTTTCAAGAGGCATTAAGGCCGAGGTGCTCGACCCGGCCGTCGGCAATTGGGTTGAGCTGCCATGCCCCTTCCATATTCGGAAACCAACTCTACTGAAGGAGCGGTTTTACTTTAGGGACCGGTGTGTTGAGAGGAACGGTGGTGTCACTGGTTTATTTGTGCGCCCAATTATTTATCCATTTACCATACCCGGGGAGGCTAGTGCTGTGGTGGATGAAAAAGTGTACATCAACACCCAAGTTCATGACGAAATTTATCATCAGGTGGTGTTTGATACTCGGAGTGGGGCATGGGATTGTGTTGTTGGGTGGGAGAACAAGCTTTATCTGGGACCCGTTCTCGTGGATGGGGTCATATACGATTACAATCGGCGCGGAAAAATTAGAGGGTTTGATGTGAAAAAGAGGACGTGGATGTCGGCCAACATTGACGGGAGAGCGGAGAGTAACACCTTTATTTTTGCTCATGCTGATGGTAAGTTTATTCTGATATGGGGAGACGAAGTCGTCAAGTGCAATGAAATTGAGGTACACTGGAATGGAGATGGGGAATTATTGGCCAGAATTTGTTCCACACACGAAATTGTTTCCATCCCTCGCCACTACGCCAAGCAGCACTGTTTAGCCGTTGTCCTGTGATTGATTTATATTTATGAGGTATGACGACGTTCTTGTTCTTGATTATATTCTTGCTATGTTAATGCTTTATCTCTGCCTTAACTAGATATATTATATATACTCTCTTAACAGATGTACATGTACTGTTATAGTTCATATTGAATTGGCATTTCGACAATTCTCATATTGCTTGTCTAGCCTCAAAATGTAAATAATTTATTTTCATTTCCTTTCTTGATTTCTGGCCGCGGCACGTCTAGAAGGCAGAGCAGCAAACTTGAAGGCAAATTGCTAATAATTTTGAAGTGTGAACCCAGAGTTGTTGACGGAAATTCCTTGGTTTGTGAAGCAGTTACTTAGTATCCAATATTCCAATGCATCTTAGATCTATTCTGAAGTGTGAACCCAGAGTGCTGTGAATTATTGATTTCGTCGAGTTGGTTTTGTAGCTGCTTACCTAATTAGTCTTAATATCAGAATCATGTGATTTCTGTGCGAGTCTTAGATATTGTAGTTAGTTTTGTTCGTACACCATAATCGCATATTGCCTCTTCTGAATTGCACATGAATCGGTTGAAACATGATTCAGAAACATATCATGCAATGTTCACAAGGGTGGTTCTGTCGGATGACTCGATGAGGTCCGTTGTCTCCTGGTTTGGAAAAGCCTTAATTTTGTTTTTCTTTTTTATGGGACTTCAGGGAAACCGTCAAATATCTCTCCTCCATCTCACCTACTTTAAATGTTTAAGTTAAAAACCCTAATCTTTAGGCCTCCACACTCTGTCTTTCTCCCTTAAGTGTTATTTCTCATAGTGGTTCTTCCCTCCTGTTATTGGCAAAAAAATATTGTTTATTGTTTACTCTTTGTTGCATTGTTTTGGATTCTGCTGCAAGAGTACATGGAGGTTCTTGTGAATAAATAGGAACAAAAAACAATTATTTATATTTATTTTTATTTTTGTGTCTTTTCTTTTTAAAATATTAATTGCTAAACATTTGTAGTAACTCCTCTTTTTGTCAATTTTAACCTCTTTGTTGGTTTATTTTGAAGCACCATCAATGTTATTACTTGGTCACAGGCCTTGGCTCAACACCAGCATAAGTTTGGACGATATGTTTCGATAATGATTTTGGGTTTAGTTTAGTCCACTCTAATTTGGTTCTTATGTTTATGCTTCTTTCGGGATATACGTTTCTTTTTCCATTTTATTAGGCTTTTCTTTGAATTTTTAGGTTCAGCAGTTTGGTTTTGATCTGTGATATAGACCAGAGAGGATATAACATGGTTGTATTGATACCCACTTTTGTGCTACTCTGGTTTGTGAGAGTAAAAAAATTTCTCGGGATGGTGACTTTGTTTGGACCCATTTGTTCAGAGAGGCCAATGCCATGGTGGATGTTCTTGCTTAGCTTGGGCAAGATTAAGATAGCTCAACTAGAATTTTTTATTTTCCTCCTCCTTTTATTTCTATGCTCATAATAGGTAGTGCTGCTGCTATCCTTTTCCATAGAGGGTTGTAATTTTCCATGTTTGTTTTGGCTGCAGCCCCTTTGTTTCAAAAAGTTATTAATTTTATTTTTCTTGTTATTTAGGATTCATGGATGACCTCGGCAACATGCGAAGAAGAGTTCTGCAAGATCAAGGCGTATAGTTAGTTCTTAAAAAGTCCTATTGGCCTATGTATGAAAATAAATAAATTTTGTTATTACTTTAGTACTAAAGTGTATATGTGTATGTATGATATTGGTTTGTGTAGAAAGAAATTTTTATAAACACCTTTTCTTAAGAATCGAAATTGTATTCAAAGAAATGAATATACTTTTGTTGTATGTAGTAATTAAAAATAATTATTTGTGTAACTATGTGATTTTGTGCAATATGTGTGTGATATGATAATCTTGTTAAGTTACTGTCCAAAAGATTATTTTTACTCTAAGAATGTTATTTGTTAATTGATTTATTGTTTGGTATAATTGTCTTAAGGATAAGAAATTTATGAGTATGTTATGATTGTTTTGAATATTTTTAGTCACTATTTTAATTGTATAATTTTAGTCGAATATTATATGGACATGAATGAATGGTTTTTGATTTTTCCTAGTTGTCTAACTGTTATATGATAATTATATTGTGTTTATTTGAGGTGTATGCATGAAAATAAGTATTTTGTTTGGGGTAACTGAAGCTTATAATGATTTATCAAGTTACGTAATTATTTTGTTTAAGTATGTTATGAATTTAAAGTTCTTTTTAAAAAGTTTTAATGGAATTGATTTTGTAATTCAAATAGTTTGATTCTGAAAATGAAATGATGCTTTGTTTTATAAAGAAAGGCATTATAGAGCTTTGGTTTTGGTTTAATTTTAAATGATTAAAGCTTTATGTTCTCTAATTGTCTATGTGTAACGAGGAAGATTAGATTTATTAATAGTATCTGGTTTTGAATATTATGTGAATATTGGGATTACCATGAGATTTCGAAAATGTACCTTAAGCCCTAAAAGGGTAAAAGGATTGATTTAGAATGTTTGCTTATGTGAGAGAACTTAGTAGCAGTTTTTATTTAAGATATTTGCCTGCTGTTTAGAATTCCTGAATTGGTTTCATATACTGAAAATGTATTTATGATATGGTAGTTGTTATATAAGGAATGTGACATGGTTTTTGAGAAAATTAAAAGGTATTTGTATGATTTTCAATTATTAGAAGGAGTTTTAAATTATATTTTGCGTAAATGATTTTTGTGCAAAAGAAATTGTTTTGAGATTTTCAAATTGAATTATATTTTTGGAAGGAATTTTGGTTTTAAAATACCTTGGTGTTTAGAGCTTAGTTCTTACATAAGCATTTGAATAGTGTAAGGTACTCATTGGGTTTTAATTGTATGTCGCTCGTCATTTGAGGAATTAAAGGATCCAGAAGTAAGCGAATTGGTCGGAGCTGTTTGGATATTAAGACAAGAGAGAAGTTTTCCTAAGACATTATGGCCTTTTGGGTAGCATTAGGATGTCCTCAATCATCTCAAAAATCATAACTCCGTAGTTATTGTCGAAACAAGTGACGACAATTGTTTGTGTTTGTTTAGCCGATCTATGTTGGGATGATAACTTTTAATTGTATGATTGATGTTAACTGTTATTTTGTATTGTGTACATAACGTATTTATAGTACTATTTTGATAAAGTTGTAATTCATGTATTATGTGATGAGATTATTGTTGTTCTGATGTTATCCTGTGATAACTGATTTATTATTGGAAAAGAAATATCAACTTGAAATTGTTAAGCTTGAAAAGCGTGTGTTATTATATCGTCTGAATTAGTGTATAGTGATGGTGCTCGTAGCACAAGTAAACTTTTGTTGTATATCCCTAATCGCACTGTCTTTGAGATGTGCTTGATTTAAAGTAGCTGGCCACGTGAATGACGTGCCATGGTTGCGAGCAATGTGGAACCACTGTACTTAGTGATGTGTTTGTGTCGTATTTTTCCCTTACAGGTCGAGGCACTTAGAAGCGATGATTAGAATGGGTCGACCAAATTAATAGGTTATTAAAATTAAACCTTTTTATAAATGCTTTAAGACTTTAATAAGCCTTAATCCTTTCCTAACTTTGCGTTGAGAGAGAAGTAGTGGAGATGAAAGATACCTTATACTTGGAGACTGGTTTATCTTCAAGTGGTGATTGTGATAGGGGAAGGCAAGAACGGTGAACGTCAAGAAGTCTCGAGTGCTTCTCTAGGTGGGACAAGACTATAATGACTCTGTCTTTCGGTTGTGGGGCATGGTCGTAGTAAGGACTACACATACAATTAGAGAAAGTACTATCGCCCCCTTGAGCAAATTAGAGATGGTGAGAATGAACCTGAATGAGGCTAGATGTAGTTGTATTTTGTGAAATGATTTAATTCGGTCGCTGTATATATTTGATTTAATTTGGTCACTGAATATATTTAGTACGTACCCTTCGACATTGATGCCATCGTGATTAAGGTTCCTGTGCGTCTCATCTGCTTTCCGACTTAGGCTGTGGTTGGATGATTGATGAGGAGATGTATCGTGTGTGCTGACTTACCCTTTTTACCTCAATGATTTCCCTCCCTAAATCATTGACAATTATGTTTCAACTATGATAAAGAGTAATGTAAAAAATTTAAGTTTTTAGTGAAACCCTTGAGTAACAAAGTGGAGTTATGATATAATGTTAGTTATCTTCTCTCGACGGTCCCATCTGAGGTTCACATTGATGTTATATTAAACGGGTTGCTTTTTGTCTTACTAGTTGATAATTCATAAATTGTGTTTGATCTTAATGTGATCCTTTAGAGCAAGCTCATGTCGTCGACGTTTATTCGTTCGGAAATGCTTACTCTCTCTCTTTTTCTTCCTGTCTTGCTGCCTTGGATGTGTGCGTTTAGATGCCTACGGATAGTGGCAAGCGGAGTCGTGATGGATCTTTGGACATCGAACAGCTGGTAGAAGCACTCGGAGTGTGTGAGCTGTGGAATCGGAAGTATCACAAAGGAGGATCTCTCAAGTGAAATGCCTTCTCTGTTGATAGTGTAGTTCTTGTTTATTCTAGCTTAGGATAGGAAGGACATGAATCCCATTGTAATGAAGGATCATTTTTAAATGAATGAAAGAAGTTTCCTTTTTGGTTATGTATCAAGTTTTTTTTTTGGGGTAAAATGTTATGTATCAAGTTTAGTAATGTAATAAAATGTTTTCTGCATATTAACCGTCGAATAATAAATTTGACTTTTACGAAAATGAGTTTTTGAAGTGTGTTTGTAATATCTCAGTTTGGAAAAAAATTATATCATGGTTATTTTTTTAAACAAGTTTCATTAAGTCTAAATCATGATTTCGTTGGCAACTTATAAAATTTGTTGGTAACGTTTGCTGAAGTATTAAGGAGGTTAGTTGATTGTATTTAATTTTCTCAAATTTATAAAAGAATAGAGGTATTTTAGGAATGTTGCATTGGGAATGAAACAAAAATTAAATAAGATAACAATTTTCTAGGGATGTTTTTGGAAAATGATATTGTGAATGAAATAAAATTTAAGAAAGTTGGTTAGTTTTGCTTATATTTTAAGCCAAAAAAGATATGTTTTTTGTTGTTTATGTTTCGAGCAGGAGGGAGTAGCATTGTAAGATGAAAAGAGCAGAAGCAACAGCTATGTCTTCTTCTTCTTCCACAGAATCTGGATCACAAGAGCAAGAGTTGATCCCTTCGCTTCCAAACGACATCGCTTTGAACATCTTAGCACGCGTCCCACGCTGCCTACACCCAACCCTATCCCTCGTTTCCAAACCCATCCGCTCCCTTCTCTCTTCCCCCTTATTCTTCAACACTCGCACCGCTCTTCACTCCACCGAACCCATCTTCTACGTAGCTTCCTCTTACCCCGGGGAGTCCTGGTACGCGCTCTATCGCCACCCTTTTGGCCCAAACCTCATCGCCTCCTATCGCATTCCACCCATTCCCTCTTTCACTTACGTCCACGATGCCGCTTTCGCCGTGGTGGGTCTCAACATCTACGTTATCGGCGGCACCAAACATGTCACCATGTCCTCACCATTTTCCCGTATCCCGTCCCGGGAGGTGCGGGTGCTGGACTGTCGCTTCAACCGTTGGGGACGGGGGCCCAGCATGCTTGCCGAACGAGCACACGCCGTTGCCAATGTCGTGGATGGCAAGATTTATGTCATGGGAGGGTCAAACTCAGGCATTCGGGCTGAGGTGCTCGACCCGGCCGTTGGTAAGTGGGTTGAGTTGCCCCGCCCCTTTCACATTCAGAAACCATCTCTATGGCTTTGCGACGTGTGTGGGGAAGCCAGTGCGGTAGTGAATGATAAAGTGTACATCAACACCCAAGTTGATGAGAGAATTTATCATCAGGTAGTGTTTGATACTCGGAGTGGGGCGTGGGAGCGCATTGTTGAGAGGGAGAACAAGCTTTATTTGGGACCGCTCTCGTGGATGGGGTCTTATACCATTACTGTCGGTCCGGAAAAATCCATGGGTGTGATGTGAAAGAAAGGGTGTCAAAGGAGTTGGACTGCATTGAGGAGGGGTGGGAGAGTGAGGATAATGAGACCAGTTCTGTTCTGGCTTTTGCTGATGGGAAGTTTTTCATGATCTGGGGAGACTGCACTGTCAAGTGAATTTGAGGTAAACTGGAATGGGGATGGGGAATTATTGGCCAGAATTTGTTCCTCCCGCGAAATTTTATCCATCCCTTGCTACTACCCTAAACGTTTCTGTTTAACAGTTTTCATGTGATGGATATTACTGAGGTGTGATGTTCGTGCTCTTGATTATTTACTTGCTATGTTAATGTTGTATCTCTGCCAACAGATGTCATGTTATAGTTCATATTGAATTGGCATTTGAACAATTCTCATATTGCTTGTCTAGCCTCATATTGTGAATAATTTATTTTCATTTCTCTTCATCATTTCTGGCCGTGGCACGTCTAGAAGACGGAGCAGCAAACTTGAAGGCAAATTGCTAATAATTTGAATATGATTTTTGCTTCTACTGAAAATGTTTATGCCTAACTATTAGTTACTCAACTTTAGTTTAAATTCTTTCTTTTTTTTTTCCAGCTTTTTTGTTGACAAAAATGCCTTGGTTTGTGAAGCAGTTACTTATCCAATGCATCTTAGATCTATTATGAACCCAGGGTATGGTGAATTATTTATTTTGTCCAGTTGATTTTGTAGCTGCTTACCCAATTAGTCTTGATATCAGAATCACGTGAATTCTGTGTGAATCTAAGATATTGAATTTAGTTTTGACTTTGTTCGTACCCCATAATTGCATATTGACTCTGCTGAGTTGCATGTGAATCGGTTGAAACATGGTTCATAATCGTATCATTTTCACAAGCGCGGTTTTGTCAGAAGAGGTCCGGTGTCTCCTGGTTTGGAAAAGCCTTATTTTTGTTTTTCTTTTTTATGGGACTTCAGGAAACTGTCGAATATCTCTCCTCGATCTCGCCTACTTTAAATATTTAAGTAAAAAGCCCTAATCTTTATGTCTCCATCCTCTGTCTTCCTCCCTTAAGTGTTTTTTCTCATAGTGATTCCCCCCATCCGGTTATTGGCAAAAAAATATTGTTTGTTGTTTACTCTCTGTTGCCTTGTTTTTGGTTCTACTGCAGGAGTACATGGAAGTTCTTGTGAATAATTAGGAACCAAAAAAACAGTTATTTTAATAGTATATTTTTATTTTTGTGTCTTTTCTTTTTAAAATATTAATTGGTGAACATTTGTAGTCACTTTTCTTTTTGTCAATTTTAACCTTTTTGTTGGTTTATTTTGAGGCACAGTCAATGTTATTACTTGGTCACAGGACATGGCTCAGCACCGGGTCACCGGCATAAGTTCGGATGATATGTTTCAATAATGGTTTTGGGTTTGGTCCGCTCTAATTTGGTTTTTATGTTTATGCTTCTTTCTGGATATACGTTTCTTTTTCCATTTTATTAGGCTTTTCTTTGAATTTTTAGGTTCAGCAGTTTGCTTTTCATCCATGGGATAGATCAGAGAGGATATAACATGGTTGTATTGATACCCACTTTTGTGCTACTCTAGTTTGTGAGATTAAAACAATTTCTCGGGATGGTGACTTAGTTTGGATCATTTTGTTCAGAGAAGGCTAATGCCATGGTGGATGTTCTTGCTTAACATGGGCATGATTTAGATAGCTCAAGTAGAGTTTTTTATTTTCCTCCTCCTTTTGATTTCTCTGCTATTAATAGCTGGTGCTGCTGCTATCCTTTTCCATAGAGGGTTGTAATTTTCCATGTTTGTTTTGGCTGCAGCCCCTTTGTTTCAAAAAGTTATTAATTTTATTTTTTTATTGTTATTTAGGATTCATGGATGACCTCGGCAATATGCAAGAAGAGTTCTGCAAGATCAAGGCGTATAGTTAGTTCTTGTTTGTACTCTCAGTAATTTTGTTTGAAATACTGTTAATGATAGTTTAAAATCTATGACATTTTTAGCTGGTTACTTTTGGCCTTCAATTATACTATGTTTGCAAGTTTTTTGACCAGTTTTACTTGGTTAAAGTACTATATTGTTTTTGGTTAAAGTACTATATTGTTTCTAGTTTAAACTAGAAGCATCTCTGCATGGTTCTTAGACATGGAATGCTGATGAAATTGAACGTGTTTTCTTTTTCCTGGTGATGTAATGCATGCTATCTATTTGATTGACTTAATATTCTGATGAACACTTGATGAAAGATTTGAAATTCTGACAGTTTTTGGATGTGATCCAAGGATGTGGCTAACTATGTTGAGCAAGTTCTGAATCTGTCATACATCTGTTTGTTTATTCACTGTTCAAATGCTTTTATTTCTAATTAATTTCACCTCTCATGTAATTACGCAATCTATTGGTTTAACTAATGTGGATACAAAAATAGCTACAAGTAACTTTGTGAAAGCAGTGTCTCTGGATTGATATATAACCAAGATTAACAAAACACTTTTCAAAATATCCAAGATTATGTTTAATATAGAGATATAGGAATACATCTTTATAAAAATAGAGATATGTTAAATAACCCACAGTGGGCTGGGTCAGTCGAACTGAAAGCCCTGAGCCCTTGGAGTCTGTAGCATAATTTTCCTATATTACCTTTCATGTGTAACAAATTTATTTTAAATAAAGAAAAACATATTTTTAGTGAATTTTAGAATATTTTTTTTATTGTTATCCAAAGTTAGCATCTCGGACTCAGTCAGGACCATCCACATAACGGGTATCAAGTGTTGTTTTTATTTCTGACGATACATAGTTTAGAAACAGTTAAGGAAAATGAATTTTGTACTGTTAGATATGATATTCTATGAGTATAGCTAGATGCTATAACAATTAACAAACTGTATAGGCAAAGTTAAAATATATGCACAAGATGCTTGGGTATTATGAATGCTCAAATTAAATCGCAAATCTTATTAAGTAACTTATGATAAAAGGATGATATTTCTTTTTAATAGTGCGTCAAGATTGTGTGTCAAGGTACCAAAGCAGTTGATTAAAATGTTAGCTTCTTTTTAAACTTGGGGTCTATCATTAATTTGAAAAGGTAAAATAAACTTGAGCTCTATCTTAAAGTTGTGTTTGACAAGACATCAAGGTAGTTTATAAGCTAATTAATTAGGTTTGTTCTTTTCGCTTAAATATGTTTTTGTTCCTTATTTTGTAAATATGGATGATTTTGTGATTTGTTTTTGGCAAATTTTTTTGTCGATTTTAATCCTCGTAAATTTACCCACTTTTTGGAAATGGTTTTCCTCTATTAGTTTTTTTTGCCCGATTTTTTTTTTGAAATAGTTTAGTTTGGCCGATTTTATTGATTAGTAAAAATATATTGATGCTCTTGCTACGTATGTGCATGATTTAAATAGCCGGATTAAAATTCATAATTTCGCTCATTTATGTATTTCTCTTTTGTTATTTGGCTGCTAGCTTGCTATTTTGCTAGCCTCTTTCATAAAATTTGAGATACTTTTCAATTCTTTTTCTCCATTTTTTTTATTTTCTACGTTCAATATGTTTTTGTGTAATACAACTCTTAAGTTGGTATAGTTTATATTACTCCTATAAAGAATAACATTATTTTGGTTACATCGCTTTGAACATCTTAACATGCGTCCCACACTCCTATCACCCAACACTCTCCCTCGTTTCCAAACCCATCCGCTCCCTTCTCCTTTCCCCTCGATTCTTCAACACTCGCACCGCTCTTCACTCTGTCGAACCTATCTTCTACCTCACTTCTTATGACCACAGGGAGTCCTTCTACGCGCTCTATCGCAACCCTTTTGACCCTAACCTCATTGCCCCCTTTTGCATTCCACCCATCCCTTTTTCCTCATTCGTCTTCAACGCCACTTTCGCCGTGGTGGGTCCAAACATCTACGTCATCGACGACACATATCCATTTATTAAATTCGAACGGTGTCTATCCGCTGAGGTGTGTGTGTTGGACTGTCGCTTCAACCGCTGGGAAGAGGGCCCCACCATGCATACCGGACAATTACACATCGTTGTCAATGTTGTGGATGGCAAGATATATGTCATGGGAGGATCAAACTCAAGAATCATGGCCGAGATGCTCGACCCGGCCGTTGGCAAGTGGGTTGAGTTGCCATGCACCTTTCACATTCACAAACCAACTCAGCTGAAGCAGTGTGAGTGGGTATGGTCAAATGATCTTGTTCGTCGTCATTTATTTGGGGAAGGCTCCGGTGCATGGTTTAATTTTTTTTGTTTTTCAAATTTTTTTAATACAGATTTATTCAGAATATTTTTTAACACAAGTTTGTATATAGATTTAATAGAATATGTAAATTTTGAATACAGTTTTACTCAATACAGTTTTTTAAGAACACAAAGTAAAAAAAAAAAAATCCAAATTATAAAAATCACTTCATATCCATAAAAAAGAAAACACATAGAATATTTTTTAATTGATTAAATTTTAAAAAAATAAATAAAAAACCCAGAAATAAAAGCATGCACCGATGCATGTTATATGTTTACATGTACTGGAGCCTCAGCCCATTTATTTGCGTGCCCAGGTATGAATCTGTATAACGTGTGTGGGGAGGCAAATGCTGTGGTGGATGATAAAGTGTACATCAACACCCAAATTGATGACGATGACGAGGACGAGAACAAGGATGAGAAAATTTATCATCAGGTGGTGTTTGATACTCGGAGTGGGGAGTGAGAGTGCATTGTTGAGAGGGAGAACAAGCTTTATCTGGGACCCATTCTCGTGAATGGAACTCTTATACAGTTACAATCCGTGTAGAAAGATCAGTGGGTTTATGTGAAAAAGAGGGTGTTGAAGGAATTAGACTACATTGATGATGGAAGGGAGAGAGCTGATAATAAGACCCTCTCTGTTCTGACTTATGCCGATGGCAAGTTTTATCTGATTTGGGGAGATGACACTGTCAAGTGTGATGAAATTGAGGTAAACTGGAATGGAGATGGGGAATTATTGGCCAGAATTAGTTCCACCCAAGAAATTGTTTCCATCCCTCACCACTACCCTAAGCAGCATTGTTTTAACAGTTTTCCTATGAGGTATAACTGGAACGGGCATGGGGAATTAATGGCCCATGCTATTTCTAATGTTTTATACATGCCTCAGCTCAATTTATTTTATATATTCCGTGTAGTTTAAATTGCATTCTAGGTCCTCTGCTTGTGGTGGATTAATTAGGGATCACACGGCAAAATTTTTTTCATGGGTTTCATTGTAACTTGGGATCCTGTTCTTCAATTAAGGTCGAGCTTTGGGGTATGTTAAGGGGTCTTCGTCTTGTTAAACAACTTAATATCCATGCTTTGGAGGTGGAAATGAATTCAAAAGCTACTATTTGTATGGTTTCTAGACATTGTGCAACAAGTCATCATTGCTTCTCGTTTGTCTGTGAGATTAGGAGCCTTCTTCGCTCGGATTGGAAAATTTCTCTCAACCATATTTTCAAAGAAGCGAATCGTTGTGTGGATTGGCTGGCTAATTATGGTCACCAATGTTCTTTTGATTATATTTTTTTAGATTTCTGTCATTCTGGTTTATTTCACATTTTTTTAGCTTTCCCTAGAATATTCTAGTTTTTCTTTGGGCTTTGGTCTCGTTGATTATAAAAAATAATAATAATAATAACCGGAGTAAAATTCATAATTTTGCTCATTTATGCATTTCTCTTTTGTTATTAGGCTACTAGCTTACTATTTTGCTAGTACCCTCTTTCATAAAATTTGAGATCCTTTTCAAAAAAAATTCTCCATTTTTTTTAATTTTCTATGTTCAATATGTTTTTCTGTAAAACAACTCTTATGTAGGTATAGTTTATATTACTCCTGTAAAGAATAATATTATTTTGATAACCAAAATTTAACAACTACCCCTACAACTTTTATTGTAGGAAAAATGAATCATAGGCATACTTATTTCGGTGTTAAATATAAGCGCAAAAAAAAAAACTAACTTCACACTTATTAAGGAAGTTAGTTGAGTGTATTTAATTTTTTCGAAATCATAAAAAAAATAAACTACTTTATGAAACAAGGAACGAAACAAAAATTAAATGTTATAACCACTTTATTGATATATTTTAGCAATAATTGTATTGAGAATAAAAAATTAATTAAGTTACTAACGTGAGTTGGACGAATGGTAAGCGACTCGGTCTCGCTTAAGCAAGGTCTTGAATTTCGATTCCTTGTGGATGCAGAAAATTCATGTTGGGAGACTCACCTGCCATAGCCAGACACGCGACCGAGATCGGATCCAGATATATTTAGGTAGTACCTGGGGAACCGGATAGACAACAAAAAAAATTAATTAAGTTTTGCTTATATTTAAGGCCATTAAAAGAGTGTCTTTATTGACTTATATTTAAGACCAGAGGGCACAGGGAGTAGGTTGTATAAATATGTTCATAGGACATTTTATTAGCAAACAACATTTTTCTCTCTTAATTAAGCACCACCTAATCTGCCATTACATTATCATACTTTATTCAGTCTCTAATATAAGAAGAAAAAAAGACATGTTTCTCTTGGTCTCAAATATAAGAAAAAGTTAATTAACTTTTTATTCCAATACAATTATTCCTAAAATATGCTTAGAAAGTAATGATTTCATTTAATTTTTGTTTCATTTTCAATGTAACTTTACTAAAATGGCTATATTTTTTTTTTATAAATTCGAGAAAATTAAAACACTTAACTAACTTTCTTAATAAGTGTGATTTCGATTATTTTTTTTTAAATAATAAAGACCAGAAGAAGTACACTATGGGCGGTGTTGCAAACATACAACATGCATATTCAACAAACGAAGGTCATGATTTGCAAATATAAGTAATGAACTATTTCCATGTAACCAAAATTTGGATTGTTGTTGTTCTATTTGATTTAGATAGAGCTTGCCTAGGTAGGGTGGATGTCCCCGGCTTAGGGCGAGAGTCCTTGTGAAGGATAATTAGTTTGACAAGAGTAAGTTATATGTCATGCTGTTTTTGGTCCTACGTACCCGTTCAAACTATGGTTCTGATGATCAAAACTACGTAGTTTTATCAGACACGCATGATCAATGCATCAAAAGGGGAGAGCTAGACTGATCAGTGTTGCCCTTAAGAATAGGTTATGTCTCTTACTCTTGGGGAGGTCTTTATGGTCAAGGCTCCCCTTCAATTGGAATTAGGCTTACTGACAAAGGCAACAAGCTTCAAGGGCTGATGAGCCTTTGAAATTGGATGTAAAAACCACCTTCTTTCTTGGGCGGCAAGGGAAAGACCTTAATACTTCTGGAACTGACTCTCAAGGAGAGTGATGGAGACATTCTCTATCAAGTACGGAACACTGTCTCTCTGGAATGAGCAGGATAGACAGGGCTCTGGTATCATCAAATTGGGTTTCTAAATGGTCGACTGTATCCTTATGGGCTTTGGAGCGCGATATATCAGATCATTGCCCGATCCTGGTCAAATATTCTCAGTGTGGTCCTGGCCCGAAGCCGTTCGGGATCAATAACTGTTGGTTTCAACATAGCCAATTTGATGATTTTGTTAAAAATGTTTGGGTGAATCTATCTGTTACCGGTTGGGCTGCTTTCAGATTAAAGGAGAAATTTAAGCTCCTTAAAGGAGACTTGAGAAGTTGGAACAAAGATGTTTTTGGGATTATAGATGAGAGGATTTCTCAATGTAAAGCTGGAATTGAAGCCATTGAATTATTGGGTGAGTCAACCCCTCTCAATTCTTTGCAAGTGCAACAGAGAAAGGATTTATTTCTAGATTTCTGGAAATACTCTGGCCACAAGCAGAGTTTGCTCCTTCAAAAATCAAGAATTCGGTGGATTAGGGACGGTGACGCTAACTCTAGGTTCTTCCATGCTTGTATTAATGCTAGAAGATTAAGGAATCAGATCCTTAGCTTGAAATTTGGAGACCTTTGTGTTGATAACGAAGAGGTGTTAAGGATTAAGATTGCTGGTTCTTATGAGAAGCTTTTCTGTGAGCAGCATATTAGAAGGCCGAAGCTTGATGGCGTTCAATTTAAATCTCTCACAGCGGATCAGAGGTCTTATTTGGACGGCTTTAACTTCGGCTTTGTAAAGAGATTCTGGGACCCTATGAAAGATGATATTTGCCTCGATGTTTCAGAATTCTATTTCATTGCGAAATTGCCCATGGGTATGAATTCCTCCTTCATTTCTCTCATTCCGAAAGTGAGTTGCCCTAAAGAATTGAAGGACTATAGGCCCATTTCCCTAATTGGAGTGCTCTACAAAATCATTTCTAAGATTTAGGCTGGAAGATTAAAGTATGTGCTTCCGTCAATCATCTTTGAGTGTCAATCGGCATTCCTCAAGAACAGAAACATCCTGGATGCGGTGGTTGTCTTGAATGAGGTGATTCACAGTGCGAGTGCTGATACTGATGGGTGTTTGTTGCTCAAAGTCGATTTCGAGAAAGCGTATGACATGGTGAACTAGGAGTTTCTTGATTACATGATGCAGAGATTTGGTTTTAGTCTAAGGTGGCGGAATTGGGTTACTGAGTGCTTTTCTTCTACTGCCATCTCGGTTCTAGTTAATGGTACCCCTTCGAAGGAATTTTCTGTCTCAAAAGGGATTCGGCAGGGGGACCCGATGGCACCCTTCCTTTTCCTCATGATTGCTGAATGTTTCCGTGGCTTGATGAGATCTGCGGTTAGCTCAAGTTTGCTGTCAGGTTTCTCTTTTGGTCATGGTAGCATTGAATTGTCACATCTCCAATACGCAGACGACACGATTGTCTTGTTTAAGCCTTCTCAGTCAAGTATTTGGGCAGTTAAGTGTATTCTCAGAAGTTTTGAATTGTCATCAGGGCTGAAAGTAAACTTCAACAAGAGCCTGCTCTTTGGGGTGAATGTTGATGAGTTCAAGTTATTGGGTGCAGCAAAGCAGGTTCATTGCCTTTCTCTTACCTCGGTATCCCTGTGGGGGCTGATCCTAGGAGAGCTTCAACTTGGAGTGGTGTGTTGGAGATGTTTAAATTGAGGCTTTCGAAGTGGAAAGGCAGACATATATCCTTTGGAGGGAAGATTGTGCTCCTAAACTCTGTCTTATCTAGCATCCCTGTCTACTTACTCTGTCTCTACAAAGCTCATGTGTGTGTTATAAATTCTATTTTAAAAATTCAAAAAAAAGTTCCTTTGGGGAAATGGGGTAGATAGAAGAGGGGTGGCTTGGGTTAAGTAGAGTGTAGTTTTCATGCCTAAGGCCAAAGGGGGGGTTGGGTGTTAGAGACATTAGGTTGTTTAATGAGGCCCTTTTAGGAAAATGGCGTTGAAGGATAGTTTATGAGAAAGAGGCGTGGTGGGTTAAGGTGCTAAGCTTTAAATATGGAGAGTATAATCCTTATCTCATTTCTTCTGTTAGTAGGATTCAAAGAGCTAGGTTTTCTAAGTGGTGGATAGATATTACCAAGAGGGGGTCCTTGGGGAATTTGGGGAGGGATTGGTTTTTAGAGGGTGTGAGGAGGAAGGTTGGTAATGGGGCATCTATTTTGTTTTGGCATGACATTTGGGTTGGTGATAAACCTCTTAAGGAGGTGTTTCCTAGGTTATTCTCAATTTCTTTATCAAAGAATAGCTCCATTGCTTAGATGGGGACGTGGAATCTTAATTCTTGGGCATGGTCCTTTGGTTGGCGAAGAGCTCTTTTTTCATGGGAAGAGACATTAGCTGTTGAATTAAAGGACTTGATTGATGCCTCTCAAGGAATATCAGAGAGTGAGGACTGCTCGACTTGGATACACGATGCTAGCGGCTGCTTCTCGGTCAAATCTGCTTATAGGGTTCTTAGCGATGATGATGCTTCAAAGAAGGAGGATTGGTTCAAGAAGGTTTGGAGTAAGTACATCCCAACCAAGATATCTTCTTTTGGTTAGAAAGTGTTAAGAGGAAGACTACCTACGAAGTCTGATCTGCGTAGGAGACATATAATCAAAGGTGATGCAAACTCGTGCCGTGTTTTCTGCTTGGTTGAAGATGAAACTGTTAACCATTTGTTATTCAACTGTCCCTTTAGCTATAATATTTATATTGGTTGTTATAATTGGCTTGGGGTAAATGTAGTTCTCCACAATAATGAAATTGACCACTTCAAGAGCCATAACTCCATTTTTAGACACAAAAAATGTGAAAAATTTTGGAGGATTATATGGTTGGTAATTGTGTGGTCAATTTGGTTATTGAGGAATAGTGTTATCTTCTCTAATTCCCCCGTTGATTATGTTCATACACTAGATTTAATTAAGATGAGAACTTGGAGGTGGTTTGAGACTCATTCTAATTTGGTAGGGATTAGTTTCGCAAATTGATGTATTGATCCCCTTGTTTGTATTGTGACTGCCTCTAAGAAACTTGATGTGTACGTTTCTCTTGTATTAGGGTTGTGCACCCCTAGTGCCCCTTAATGCAATTTTGGTTTATCAAAAAAAAAATTAAATACCAATAATTAGTTAATAAGTGATTTATCAACTTTTTATCCGTCTAGGTTGATTTGTAATTTAATACATCATAACTCATTTTTAACCAAGAGTATCTTTTTACCTTATGGGCAAGAAACTTTTTTTTTTGTGTGTGGTTATCCCTCCCACAAGTGGTGGCCCTCACAAGAATCGGCGGGTATTTGACATTTGACCTTGATCCAAATCTTCCCTTGGTCCACGCATGTCCATAATTTGGACCCTACCTTATCAATAACCCGAAATTACAACGCAAAAAGTCAACTCATTACCAAGTTGCACAAAGCGGATGTAGATCCTGAATTAGCCCATGTCCACATCATAACCGACATTGTTTAACTATATTTATTCCAAGAATAACTGTAATCAATAATAATGACAAATTATGTACCGTTAATCCTAATATAGAGGTAAATTCAAGAGAATATCACAAGATAACTCGCAAACAATGAATAAATATGAATTAAAATATTTAATCGATACTAATTAAATATTTAATTGAATTCAAATATATAGCATATTACTTTAAGTTAATAAAGAATAAATGTTATATTATTTATGAGAATAGATGATTTGTCCTATTAAATCCCATCAACATTTATAGAACAAATCATCAACAAAGATAACAAACCAATGAAAGGCATCACTGCTGGTAACAAAATAAAGTATAGGGAACGAAGGGTTTTATAGTGGTTCTGTATACCTACGGAACCATGGCTGGTGCCAGTATTTGACCGCTCCTAGTGGGTCAGAGTTGGACTTAATTGCAATTTCAACCGGTACTATTCTGCAAAAACATCAAAATACCCCTCTCCCTAAAACACCCCCCTCTCTCGTGCCATCTCTCTCTCCTCTATGTGTCTCTGGCCCTCTCTCCCTCTCCCCCTCTCTCTTGATGAAGAACCCTAAATCTATTGGAATAGCTGTAACCTTGTGACAAAACCCACATATTAAAGCAAATCTCATCTGACAATCACACCACTGGTGGAGTTCATAAGCAGATTCAGAAGCATCGAATCGAGATTCCAGATTTGCGAAGATACGAGGTCAGAGAGGAAGACGTGTGGTTTACCTGTGAGGTTAGGAATATTTTTTTTGGCAATGTATTTACAAAATCAGCTGATGGCATGGTTGAATCTAACACCCATTTGCATATTTTCACTAATCCCAACCCATACCTCAAGTCTGGTTTTCCTTGAATGATAGTAGCGAGTAGTATAGAACATATTTTGTTTTGGGTGTCCTTTTTAGTTAGTAATTTGGTTATTTTTTTAGTTATTTAAGTTTGGAATATTGGTGAAGATATCAGTTTATTATTTAAAGAAAATAATAAGATTTGTGTTTATGATTGCTAGGTTATAAATGGCTGAAGAGGCAAGCTCCCCTGAACTACAAGAAGAAGTGATTGCAGACAATGACAGTGATGTAGAATTTGATCGAAATGCTCTCTCTATTGAAATCAAGGGCATGGATGATATAGGAGCTGTTGATTTCACGAAATTAACAAGTGATTCTATGAAGCACTACAAGTTTGCTGACAACGAACTAGCTTACTCATTTTATAACTCTTACGGTCTTGTTCAAGGTTTCGGCATCAGAAAAAGCAAGTTGGCAAAAAACTGTGAGGGGAAGATTGTTAGGCAATATTTCTTGTGCAGTAGCGAAGGCTTTCGTGACCGTAGTTATATGCAGGTGGAAAACCGAAAGCGAAACCCAAAGACGGTTACTCGTTTTGGATGTGAAGCAAAAATGCGCATCCGTTTGGATGAGAGGTCTGGTTGGTGGAGTGTTTTTTACTTCAATGACCAGCATAACCATAAACTATTTGGTGGGAGGTATGGTATGCTACTTCGATCTCATAACTCCTTGTCCGATGCGGACATTACTCAAATGAACTATATGAGGGATGTTGGTATAAGCACTCCACATATATATTCTGCATTTGCAAGTCAAGCAGTAGGTTACGATAAGGTGCCGTTTAGGAAGCGGCACATGTACAATTAGATTCAAAAACAAAGGTATACCAAGGAGGGTCAGCAAAGCAACGCTATAGTGTACCTTACTGAGATGGCAGCAGCTGAACCTGGTGTGTTTTGGAAGCACACAGTTTCTTCCAGCGGGCGGATAGACAAGTTATTTTGGTGCGATGCAATTTGCCGTTATGACTACCAAGTATTTGGTGACGTTCTTGCTTTTGATGGAACATATCGCAAGAACAAGTACAACTGTCCTCTTGTTGTATTTTCAGGGGTAAATCACCACAACAACACTGTTGGCTTTAGTTGTGCCGTGATAAGCGATGAATCGGAGGAAACATACAATTGGTTGCTTGAAACAATCGTTGAAGCAATGAATGACAAGGCACCAAAATCAGTGATAACAGATGGGGATCATGCAATGAGGAATGCCATTCAGAGGGTTTTCCCTGAAGCTCACCATAGGCTTTGCGCCTGGCATTTGCTTCGGAATGCTGGGAAAAGAGTTTTGAACACACAATTCACCCACTTGTTCAGAAAGTGCATGCTTACCGATTATGAGATT
Organism: Crotalaria pallida; assembly: GCA_037953625.1. Classification (NCBI taxonomy): domain Eukaryota; kingdom Viridiplantae; phylum Streptophyta; class Magnoliopsida; order Fabales; family Fabaceae; genus Crotalaria; species Crotalaria pallida. The sequence goes on from CM075650.1 coordinate 150,900,933, forward strand.
GGCCGTTTCCATTGTATGTGGAGTTTGTGTTTGGATCATGTTCATGGTGAGTCCAGTGTTAAATGGGCAAGTGATATGTTTGACATAAAAGAGATGTGGGCTGCAGCATATATGAGAGGCAAGTTCTTTGCTGGATTCAGAACTACCTCCCGATGTGAGTCTTTGCATGCCCAACTCGGGAAGTTTATTTGCTACCGGAATGATTTGACAGAACTTCTCCAACATATCCAGCGTGCGTTAAGTGCTATGCGGAATGTAGAACTTGAGGCCGATTTCAACTCTGCTTATGGTGAGCCTGTAATCCAAACCCACTTGTACTCACTTGAGAGACATGCAGCACAAGTTTTTACAAGGGAAATATTTGAAATGTTTCGACCATACATAATGGATGTTGTTTGGATGAAGGTAATAGGGTGGAAGGACACACCGTCGTACAAAATATACACTGTGACCAGATACCAAAGAGAACACACTTGCTGGCATGTTTGTTACAATGTGGATGATGGAGAGGTAGGGCTGAAATGTTCCTGTGAACGGTTGGAGACATATGGGATTCCTTGTGCACATCAGGTTTCAGTCTTGTTTTTCCTTGGAATAGCCGAGTTTCCCAAGTGTGTGGTTCTAGGCAGATAAACAAAGAATGCGAAGGAAAATTTTGATTTATCTACAATACAAGGGCCCTGGGTGTAAGAAGCTTTGAAGTATTGTAGATATGACGGTTTGCTAGAGTGGGCCAAACGTTTGTGCAAAGCTGCCAGTGGTAGCATTGACGAGTACAACCGGACGAGACTGACACTAAGAAAAGAAGCATTGGAACTTGAGGGAAAGGATTGTTGGAAACCAACAAGCGGCTCAATATAGTCTAGAGGGGGGGGTGAATAGAATATTGAAGCCTAATTACAGATTTTTAGTCCACCTAAGAGAATGGTTTTATGAAAATAAATTTTCTTAAAAATTCAAGTCAGATTACTCGAGTAACTCAAGACTTCACTCGAGTAATACGCAAGCAAAAATAATTTCACTCGAGTATTCAGCAAATCACTCGAGTATTACGAAAGCTATTTTTAAATCACTCGAGTAACAGAAAACCTACTCGAGTAATGTTCATAAACTGAAAGCAGATTACTCGAGTGACAAGAACTTTACTCGAGTAAACTGGGTAAAATTCAATTAAAACTCAGTTTTCAATGGAGTTCTTCAAGAATAACAATGCTATGATGATTCAACAAATTATGAATGATTAATATGAACAATTTCAAGTAATATTAACATGCAATTTTAGATCAATTGAGTTGAATTAAGAAAACCCCAATTCTAACCTAAAAATGCAATTGTTAATGAATTAATGCAATACAAGGAATGAAAAATAAAAGAGACACAAGGATTTATCCTGGTTCACTTTCACCCACTTGAAAGCTACTCCAGTCCCCTCTTGAATCAAGAGAGATTCTTCACTAGAAATCTTCAAATGTAGATTTTACAATGTTTTAAGATGCAACTAGATTCTTAGTTCTCCTATCTTAAAACCCAACACAAAGTGTGTACCAAACACTTTGATCTAATCTACCCCTTTTGAGTATTCTAGATTTCCTTGCTAATTGATTGAAGATGCTTCCAACCAATCCTCTTTTCTTGCTTTGATTTGATCCTCAAAGTCTTCCTTGTGAGATTCTTCACTTGTGTTGAAACTTCAATGATGCAATCACAAATTGCAAATCTTCAACAACCACTAAGAACAAAAATTATGATCTCAAGAATATTTGAACAATGAAAGAAATAAGGTGAAGAATGAAAAGTTCTTTGTTGAATCTTGATAGCTCTTGAAAGATGTAAAAAAGCTCTTGAATTGAATTTCAAAGTATATAGAAAATTGTAAGAATGAATGTATATCATATGTGAAAGAGAAAATTAAGTCCTTTTATAATTTTCCAAAAACTGATTGAATTACTCGAGTAAACCATATAACATTACTCGATTAAAACATGTCAGATTTAGTTACTCGAGTGATGTGTAAACCATTACTCGATTAACCTGTCATGACATAAATTACTCGAGTGAACCAATACTCATTACTCGAGTGAACTGATCAGAATCTGAATAAAAACAAAGTTTTTCTAAAAGGATTTTCACAAAGCTTTTAATAGAGCTATTTAATCAAGATTTAAAGTATCTTCACTCTTAATCAAACATTATTTAAATATTCTTAAAATCACCTAAGCTACCCACACCAATGAGATGCATTGCATAAAAATAAAGATTACATTGAAATAGAATTAATAAAAATCCTAATTCTAATCTTCATGTGGTCTAGCTTGCTTGTTGCCAATGTTGTTGCTTGGAGAGAAATTGTTAGCATCAAAACATGAGAATCCTACAAACTCCCCCTTTTTGATGATGACAAACCTCCTTTTCAATTAAGCACTAAGTTTTAACATACTCCCCCTAAATGTAAAACACCTAGGAAAAATATAATAAAACTTAACCTACAAGAACAACATCAACAAAATATTCTCCCCCTTTTGGCATCATTAAAAATATATGAAAGTTGAGAAAAGTCCTTTGCCAAAAGTTGAAGGTAAGTAGTTCACAATGGTAAAAAAAATATAACAATAAAGACAATACCAAAATAAACCACAATAGTGCCACAACGAATATAAACGCACAACGAATATAAACGCACAACGAATATAGCACCATATCCATAATAGCAGAGTATCACACTAAGCAGCAAATCATAGTGTAAAACAAAAAAAATATCAACCATAGCAAATAAGCAAACGAAACTATCCAAACTAGACCATACACAAGGTCCTAAAACATAGTAGTAACAGAGTCAGAAACATGAAACAGAAACATAAACATAACATAGTCAGAAATATGCATATGAAACATGAAACAGATGTCAATTAGCAAAACATCATCAGCATCCACAGGTCTAGGAATCAGGTGGAGGAGGAGGGAAATGGTGAGAAAATAGGCCAGACATATAATCCATTAAACGATGCTCCATGGCAATATTCTTCACATCCTGTCTCATCTCCAACTGAGCGAATTGAGCATTGATGTGCTCAACCAATGACTCATGAGCAGCCTGTGCATCAAATGGAGTACCAAGATTGTCCAAATTTATATAATCCTCAATGCGATCGGTATCCATCGGATCAGTAGAAGAAGGAGGAGCAGAAGAAGATGCACCAGCCCTATCACCAAGTAAAGTCCTTTTCCTAGAACCTGAAGCTCTTGCAGCCTTTGCAGCTTCAACCATTTCCTTAATCTGGGATTTCCATAACCAAGTGCGACTTTCCCTATGCCAAGCAATTTTCATATAACTAATGTGTGAATCATTAAGACACCAGTTATTTTTCTTTTCCGTCACAGCTGGCTCATCATCAGGGATTGGAACACGGTAATACCTCATTATTTTGGTAACATGCATAGGATATGGCAAGAATTGGGTAGGAGGAGATTGAGCAGCAGCTTCCATACGAGCTAAAAACATTTTATTCCAATTCATCTCATATCTCTTTTTGATCCCATGAAACAAAATAAGATCATCATCTCCCAATTGTGCATAATTTTGATTGCATTTTGGAATCAAACAATAAGAAACAATGTACATGAGCACTCTATCCACAGCATGCAAAGGTGATACAGTTCTAGTAGTCCTATCACTCCAAGATTCACCAGTACGCAACAAATCAGTATAAATCTTATTAGTATCCACATCCAAATCCAAACAGTCATCATCACCAATAAAAGTTCCCTTGTTTTCCAAACCAAACAACATTGTCAAATCTTCAGGCTTTATAACAAAATGATGTCCTCTAACCAGTGTTTGATACTCACCATCTAGCTTAGTAAAATTCTGATAAAATTGTCTGACAAGCCTAGGGTAATAATGAGTCTCAAATTCTAAAAACCTCTTCAAATTCTGAAATTCCAAATCCTCTACAAATGAAAATTGCTCCTTATGCAACCAAGCAAACTTAACATACCTTGTAAGACCAAAAGAGCGATTGATAAAATTCGGTTCCCGCAAGTCTCGGTTGATTCCAGAAAACCAGGGGTCATTACGGCCTGCTCCTTGCTTTGCTTTCTTTCGAGGAGGTTGAGATTGTGAGGAAGAAGACATTGATTCAGAAAGTGCAGATTCGGTTTTGGGGTTAGGGTTTTGATTTGGGAATTTTCGGATTTTGGGTGAAATTGGTGAAAATGATGAATGAAATGAGTAGAAATGATGATATAATGATGAAATATGGAAGAAATTTGTATGATTTGAGAAGATTTGTGGCTGAAAATGATGATTTGATGAAGAACTGTATGAGAGAGAAGAGAGAAATACGAACAAGAGAGAGAAAGAACCGTGAAAAATGATGCAGTTTCAACAGTTCAGTTTTTAAAATCACGTAAGTTACTCGAGTGATGTTCATGCATTACTCGAGTGATTCGAGCAGTAATCGAGTGAAAAGAAATGTTACTCGAGTGTGCCGAAGATTAAAAAATATTTACTCGAGTGATGGATGAACAAATCGAGTGATACGAAAGTTGTTTTAAAATTAATCGAGTGACAAACAGAATTACTCGAGTAATACGAAAGAAATTTTAAAATTACTCGAGTGACAAACAGATTTACTCGAGTAATACGAAAGAGATTTTAAAATTACTCGAGTGACAAACAGATTTACTCGAGTAATACGAAAGAGATTTTAAAATTACTCGAGTGAAATATCTGTTACTCGAGTGAACTGTCCAGAATTTTAAAAATTTCAATTTTTCATGCAAAAACATTTTTCATACACAAACACATAGAAACACTTAGCATTTAGCAAGTAACACACATACAAATAAAGCAATTAACATATTATAGAAAACATACACACATAACTACATATAAAAAAAATAAGAAACACTTTAATAAGATACAACAACTCAAAATACAAATCACATTGAAATAGGCTTGAAGGTGATTTCGAAAAGCATCAAATACAATTAGCTAATAGTTGATTCATCAAAAATACCAAGTTCTCTTCGAATCTTATAAAATGTGTCCCTTGGTAATGGTTTTGTAAAGATATCAGCTAATTGATCCGAAGTTTGAACAAACTCAATAACACAATCACCTTTTTGAACATGATCTCTCAAAAAGTGATGCCTAATTTCAATATGCTTTGTCCTTGAGTGTAATACTGGATTTTTAGTCAAATTTATTGCCGAAGTGTTATCACACTTTATAGGGATTTTTGTCAAATTTAAACCAAAATCAGATAATTGTTGTTTCATCCAAAGGATTTGAGCACAACAACTACCGGCTGCTATGTATTCGGCCTCCGCGGTTGATAAAGCTACACAATTTTGCTTTTTAGAAAACCACGATACAAGTGAATTACCAATTAAATGGCATGTTCCGCTTGTACTTTTTTGCTCAACTTTACAACCGGCAAAGTCAGAGTCCGAATAACCTATAAGTTTTAGAAAAGCATCCCTAGGATAATAAAGTCCAGTATTCGTTGTACCCTTTAAGTATTTCATAATTCTTTTGACAGCAGTTAGATGCGACTCTTTCGGTTTTGCTTGAAAACGTGCACACATACATACACTAAACATGATGTCAGGCCTAGATGCAGTTAAGTATAACAAACTACCAATAATACCACGATACTTCGTTACCTCTACCGCTTTTCCATCCTCATCTTGATCTAGGTAGCATGCAACGCTCATTGGTGTAGAAGCGGATTTGCACGAATCCATCCCAAAACGTTTGAGAAGCTCTCTACAATATTTACTCTGATGAATATAAATGCCATCATTAAGCTGCTTTATTTGAAGGCCAAGAAAGAATGTAAGCTCTCCCATCATCGACATCTCGAATTCGCTTTGCATCAAGTCTGAAAACTTCTTACACAAGTTCTCATTAGTAGCACCAAATATAATATCGTCAACATATATTTGAACCAATAAAATATCCTTACCGGAACGTTCAATAAAAAGTGTAGTGTCAACAGTGTCTCGTTTAAAACCTTTTTGTAATAAAAAATTGCTTAGTCGGTCGTACCAAGCTCTAGGAGCTTGTTTCAAACCGTACAAAGCCTTTTTCAGTTTGAAAACGTAGTCCGGATGCTCAAAACTTTCGAATCCAGGAGGTTGTGACACGTAAACTTCCTCTTGAATGTATCCGTTAAGAAAGGCGCTCTTAACATCCATTTGATACAATTTAAAATTCATTATCGAAGCAAAAGCGAGAAGAATACGAATAGCTTCTAGTCTAGCAACAGGAGCATATGTCTCATCGTAATCGATTCCTTCTTCTTGACTATAACCTTGTGCTACCAACCTAGCTTTATTCCTAACAATAATACCCGATTCATCTAACTTATTCCTATAGATCCACCGAGTACCAATTACAGGACGATCATCGGGTTTTGGCACAAGCTCCCAAACTTGGTTTCTTTCAAATTGATTTAATTCTTCTTGCATGGCCATAATCCAATGATCATCTTGAACAGCCTCTTTGATACTTTTAGGTTCTATTTGAGATACAAAGGCAACATAATAACAAAAATTATTTAAAGTGCGTCGGGTTACCACTCCCTTCGCAATGTCACCTAAGATGTTAGAAATCGGATGATTTTTGTTTGATTTCCAAGCTATTGGTAATTGAGATTGAATCTCTTGTGCTAAGTCTTTATCTTGTGCTTGCACCTCTCCATCTTCAATTTGATTCTCTTCCATTTGTTGTGGTGTTGACTTCTCATGATAAAAAAATGTACCTATATTATCATCATCACAAGAAACAACACAATCTTCTTTCGAAGATTCATCAAATACAACATGCACGGATTCCTCAACGGTTAATGTTCTTTTATTGTAGACTCTATATGCTTTGCTATGGGTTGAATAACCTATGAATATGCCTTCGTCGGCTTTGGAGTCAAACTTGCCGACCGGTTCCTTTCCGTTATTTAAAACAAACACCTTACACCCAAAAACATGAAAATGTGAAATATTTGGCTTTCGCCCTTTTAAAAGTTCATAAGGTGTTTTATTTAAATGCGGATGAATAAGAACCCTATTAAGCACATAACAAGCAGTGTTTACTGCATCAGCCCAAAAATATTTAGGAACATTTGATTCTATCAACATAGTATGAGCAAGTTCCACTAATATTCTATTTTTCCTTTCTACAACTCCGTTTTGCTCCGGAGTCCTAGGGGCCGAAAATTGATGATCAATACCAAACTTATCACAAAACGCATCAATCCTAGTGTTTTCAAACTCACCTCCGTGATCACTTCTAATAGACACAATTTTCAAACTTAGTTGATTTTGGATGAGTTTGGCAAACTTTTTAAAACATTTATAAACTTCACTTTTTGCGGATAAAAATAAAGTCCATGTGAATCTAGTAAAATCGTCTACTAAAACAAATCCATAGTAATTGCCACCTAAACTTTTAATTTGTGAAGGGCCAAACAAATCCATATGGATTAGCTCCAAAGGCTTTGTTGTGCTTATCACATTTTTAGGTTTAAAAGAACTTTTAACTTGCTTGCACTTTTGACAAGAGTCACAAATGCCATCAAGTTTAAAATTTAGTTTAGGCAAACCAATCACTAAATCTTTTCGCAAAAGTTTGTTTAATTGATTCACATTCACATGAGCAATTCGTCTATGCCAAAGACGAATTTCATCATTAAAAGATTTGAAACATTTTGAAAATAGTGAAGTTATCTCATCCAAATCAATTAAGTAAGTGTTATTAGAGCGACGACCAACAAACTTAACACTATCATCTATAGAAGACTTAATGAAACATAATTCCGGGGTAAAAGTCACATAATTGCCCATATCGCATAGTTGGCTTATACTAAGCAAGTTGTGTTCTAAGCCTTCTACGTATAGGACATTTTCTATGACAAGGTTAGATACGTTACCGATCTTCCCGACTCCTAGAATTTTGCCCTTGCTGTTGTCGCCGTATGTCACAAATCCATCACTTTTCGGAGTAAGTTCCATGAAGTGCGTTTTGTCTCCCGTCATGTGTCTCGAACAACCACTATCCAAGTACCATTTGCGCTCTTTGGTTCGAAGACACACCTACAAGAAAGATATCATTTGGTTGACTTAGGTACCCAAGTGGTCTTGGGTCCTTTGTTGTTAGCATGGGGAGAAGTCCCCTTAACAATCCAAATATATTCACCGCTTGGTATACCAAATTTCTTTATATTACATTTATTTGTGGTATGCCCAAAGATCCCACAATAATGGCAAGTTGGATTTTTAGAAATCTTATTCTTTGAAAATCCACCAACTTTGCGATAATTGCGTTTCTTAGGTTTGGTATAGCCAAGACCGGATCTATTGCTATTGTTCCTTTGAGTTGAAAGCAAATGATCTAATGAAGTATCTCCTTTCATGAGCCTTGCAAGTCGATCATTCAAATTAAAAACTTCTTTTTCCAAAGACTTGCAATTTTCACAAGATGGAGTCTCATTTGATTTCAATTCACAATTGCATGTAGAGTTTGCATAAATGAGTTCAAGAGTTTCATTTTGAAGCTTAAGTTCTTCTAAATCTTTTTGAAGTTCAATTATCTTTTCATGTTGCTTCTTTATGAAATTCTTTCTTTCAACATTTATTTTAGCAAGTTTCTTCAACTCTTTATGCATCTCTACATACACATTGTACAACTCATTGAATGAAGGAGAATTAGAACTAGAACTAGCATCGGAAAGATAATCTACCTCATTGACGTTGTCACTTGATTTAATGCTCGAAGATTCCTCTTCATCAAGCTTCGTCATCAAACATAGATTTGCAAGTTCTTCATCATCCAATGAGCTAGATGTTGATTGACTCTCCTCTTCATCCCATACTATGTAAGCCCTTTTTCCTTTAGATGAGTTGAACTTAGAGTTGTCACCTTCCGACTTCTTAGAATGAGTTGGGCATTTTGATCGATAGTGACCAAGCTTTCCACACCCATGACACTTGATGTAATCCTTGTTAGTCTTATTTCTTGGTTGTGAGTCCTTAGAATCTCTTTGTCTATTCTTATTAAAGTTTCCCTTACTCTTAAAGAACCTACCAAGCTTTTTAACTAGCAAACCAAGGGTCTCATCATCTATATCGGAGTCCAAGTCATCCACTTGAGAGTTTTCCTCTTGTGCCTTAAGAGATTTTGAAGTTGATTTAAGAGCAATCCCCTTTTTCTTTCTATCGGCATCTTCATTCATGGATAACCGTCCAAGCTCCATTTCATGCTCTTGAAGTTTTCCGAATAGAGTTGCTAAATCAATTTGATCCACGTCTCTAGCTTCCATAATGGCCGTCACCTTAGGTTGCCATTCCCTGCTAAGACATCTCAAAATCTTATTAACAACTTCATTATTAGTAATAACTTTTCCAAGTGCAGAAAGATGATTTATGATATGAGTGAACCGCTTTTGCATGTCACCTATGTTTTCATTAGGTAACATACGAAAGAGTTCATATTCATGCATGAGTGTATTTAACCTAGCCCTTCTAACCTCCGAAGTGCCCTCATGTGTGACTTGTAATGTGTCCCACATTTGTTTAGCATCAACACATTGAGATACTCGAAAGAACTCATCATAAGAAAGAGCGGACGTGATGATATTTTTAGCTTTTAAATCAAATGCAACTTTCTTCTTATCATCATTGTCCCAACTCGATTGAGGTTTGACCGAAACAACATCATTTACTTTCGTTTGAGGAACAAAAGGTCCATTCTCTATGGCGTTCCAAATTTCCATATCTATTGCTTGAATAAAAATTTTCATGCGGACCTTCCAATAAGCATAACCCTCACCATTGAATAGTGGAGGACAATTAATGGAAGTTCCTTCACCACCAAAAGGATTTGAAATTGAGCCCATTGTTTCCAAGTAAAAGGATCTTTTCGAAAAAGCTTTTTAAGGCTCGGATTTTTCGTCCGAGCTCTGATACCACTTGTTGGAAACCAACAAGCGGCTCAATATAGTCTAGAGGGGGGGGGGGTGAATAGAATATTGAAGCCTTATTACAGATTTTTAGTCCACCTAAGAGAATGGTTTTATGAAAATAAATTTTCTTAAAAATTCAAGTCAGATTACTCGAGTAACTCAAGACTTCACTCGAGTAATACGCAAGCAAAAATAATTTCACTCGAGTATTCAGCAAATCACTCGAGTATTACGAAAGCTATTTTTAAATCACTCGAGTAACAGAAAACCTACTCGAGTAATGTTCATAAACTGAAAGCATATTACTCGAGTGACAAGAACTTTACTCGAGTAAACTGGGTAAAATTCAATTAAAACTCAGTTTTCAATGGAGTTCTTCAAGAATAACAATGCTATGATGATTCAACAAATTATGAATGATTAATATGAACAATTTCAAGTAATATTAACATGCAATTTTAGATCAATTGAGTTGAATTAAGAAAACCCCAATTCTAACCTAAAAATGCAATTGTTAATGAATTAATGCAATACAAGGAATGAAAAATAAAAGAGACACAAGGATTTATCCTGGTTCACTTTCACCCACTTGAAAGCTACTCCAGTCCCCTCTTGAATCAAGAGAGATTCTTCACTAGAAATCTTCAAATGTAGATTTTACAATGTTTTAAGATGCAACTAGATTCTTAGTTCTCCTATCTTAAAACCCAACACAAAGTGTGTACCAAACACTTTGATCTAATCTACCCCTTTTGAGTATTCTAGATTTCCTTGCTAATTGATTGAAGATGCTTCCAACCAATCCTCTTTTCTTGCTTTGATTTGATCCTCAAAGTCTTCCTTGTGAGATTCTTCACTTGTGTTGAAACTTCAATGATGCAATCACAAATTGCAAATCTTCAACAACCACTAAGAACAAAAATTATGATCTCAAGAATATTTGAACAATGAAAGAAATAAGGTGAAGAATGAAAAGTTCTTTGTTGAATCTTGATAGCTCTTGAAAGATGTAAAAAAGCTCTTGAATTGAATTTCAAAGTATATAGAAAATTGTAAGAATGAATGTATATCATATGTGAAAGAGAAAATTAAGTCCTTTTATAATTTTCCAAAAACTGATTGAATTACTCGAGTAAACCATATAACATTACTCGATTAAAACATGTCAGATTTAGTTACTCGAGTGATGTGTAAACCATTACTCGATTAACCTGTCATGACATAAATTACTCGAGTGAACCAATACTCATTACTCGAGTGAACTGATCAGAATCTGAATAAAAACAAGGTTTTTCTAAAAGGATTTTCACAAAGCTTTTAATAGAGCTATTTAATCAAGATTTAAAGTATCTTCACTCTTAATCAAACATTATTTAAATATTCTTAAAATCACCTAAGCTACCCACACCAATGAGATGCATTGCATAAAAATAAAGATTACATTGAAATAGAATTAATAAAAATCCTAATTCTAATCTTCATGTGGTGTAGCTTGCTTGTTGCCAATGTTGTTGCTTGGAGAGAAATTGTTAGCATCAAAACATGAGAATCCTACAAGGATGCTGCTGCCAATGAGGATGACAGTGGGGGTCCTTCAACCCGAACATTTGGTAAGCATGTGCGAGACTCGACAAGAGTTAGATCAACCAATGATTTATCACCTCCTAGAGCGAAAAGGAAAAGAATCATAAGCTGCAGCATATGCAAGGTTGAAGGGCACACCCGTAAGTCTTGTCCTCTTGCTGCTGAAGTTGAGAAGCTGAAGAAGGGAATGTTTGGACCCGGTGTGGATCTGGATGACGATGAGCATGTAAGTCAATTAAGTTATTTTTTATGTTTTTGTCTATTGGTGATGACCAATTTACCTTTATATTGCAGGGTGGTTATGGTGGTAGTCAAAATGATTGGGAGTGCTACTGAATGATCAGTTGCTGGAATGGGCATGAGGTTTTTTTTTCTTTGTTTCATTTTAATTTGATAGGTTTACTTGTCAATTTTTCTCAATTTCATTAATGGTTTATGTATTAAATCAGTTGCCTTAGATTCACTATTTTGTTTGCTTATTATGTGTTCGTAATTTCTACATTATTTGTATATACATTACCTGCTATTTTTTCCATTGCAGGTGCGGTGATATTTGTTGTGAAAGCTCTGCTGGATTTGCTTAATTTCCTTATTCTGTTTAGTATTTTGATTTTAGGTTAGGGTTGAACAATGTACCCCAGTTGAACAATGTAGCCCGTTTGGATTGAAGTGTTCAAGCATGATGTATTTGTCATCGTTATGAAAATGATGTTCCTTTGGTTGTACTTATGTTAGATTTCAGATTATTTGTGCATTACTACTATTCAATCAATCAAGCATTAGTTGACAAATTCACACAGATTGAATCACATTGGTCTATGATCAAAAATTATGGAAACATTGGATGCAATGGAATTTGTTTAATAATTAGGTTCAGATTGATTTGCTTGCAATTGGAGTTTCTTAATTCTTAATTCTTGTTAATTAGTTACACTTGAAAGTTTTTTTTAAAAAAATTTACTTGACTAGAGAAGGTAAATTGCAGGTGTGATCCAAAAGAAGAATTTGTTTAAGTAATATAAACTTAGATCCACATAACACTTGATTAAAGTAGCACATCCACACAACACTTAGCACATAATAAACTTAGATCAAACAAGGTAAACTTAGTTCAACAATTCAAGTAAATCACACAGATTGAATCATTTTGAATCTCCTTCGAATCCTCCTTCCTCTTCCTCATTATTTCCTCCATCATTGGGCTGCTGCAGGTCCACTCGAAACTTGGACATTCCTAGAAATTTCAGAGTCACTGTCTCCCATCCCCGATCTGAAAGGCTTCTGTGAAACCTCTCCAGCCACCGACTATAGCTCCCCAAGTTCCAGTTATGGCATTCTCAACATAGTCAAGGCGCCAAGTATTGCCATCACGTGAATGTACTGTCCATACCACCCCAAGTTGGTTATGAAATCTTTTAACAAACTCAACTGGCAGATCAAAGCAATCCTGGATAATACAGAAACTTTCCAATGAAATAACTATGATGTAACAATCATGGACAATACTTAAACTTAACTGTAACACACACAACAATTTTATAAAAATAGGAAACACTGGTTTTTCGACTCACCTTCGCAGCAATGTGAGTGATGTTCAATTCATACAGAACCGGGAGGTCAAACACAGAAGGTAGTTCTACCATTGTACTGCTTCAAGTTCTGATATTGAAGTTAATAACTTGAATGTAATATTAAACAAAAACGAGAAGAAGAATGAGGCTAAGCAGAGAATATATTACCTTATGCACCTTTGTGATGAGTGGAAATGTGAGTGACTTCAAAGATCCAACCCCCCTCCTTAAATAGATCCATGGTAGTCCTGCAAATAATAATAAAAAAAAACGCATGCTCCACTACGTGGAATTATTCACTTTGATGAGATGCAACAATAACTTTCACATGGGAACAATAACTACAAAGGACCAATGGGGTTCACTTCCAACACTTTCCAATGGTTAAAGGGCTGAGCCATATACTAGCATTGGCTTGTCACTTTTCAGAGCTAATCCATAAAAAGTAACACCTCCCTTTGGATGTAGTGTTCTTTCTTTAGGCTTGTCACAAAGGTCATGATCACACGTTACCAATTAAGGAATGAACACATCAAAACATATTTGCATTCATTCACCATTCAGTGACATGTAGAGTTAAATAGAAACCAAATTACCATCTTAAATAATCTGAAATAAAGACATATTTAACATGGGAACCATGAACCCAACTTGATCAGTTTGGAAGCGTGGCCACATAGCTTAGCTCAAATACCAAAAAATAGTCCAAAAGCATAACACAAGTCTTAATGGTCTAGCCATACTGCATGTTACAAAAAAATGAAACATCAGCCACCAGCATCCACTCAAATATGGATCACTTGGTCTTTCCAAGTTCAGAGGTAATTTTCTCCCATCTATGTGTTGCCTGCCGCTCGATCTCCATCTTCATCTGGTTGAATGGATCCATGGCCATCATCAAGGCCGTTTTGACTCGCACACTCATCTCCTTCAACTGAGTAATGCCATTCAGAAATAGTGCACACTGTTATATTGGGGTTAGGGTAAATTGTGCATTTCATTAACTTGAAACTGCATTCACTTACAACACCAGGCAAATTTGGCACAAACGAGTCTTCCATAAGCATCCATTGAAGTACCCAGACACTTGAGTTAGCACTGATTATGAATCAAGACATACATTAACAAGTGAATTCAGATGCTTAATAGTGAAATCATTAATTATTGGTAGCAAAATGTAACATGTACTATTTTGAGTATATGCATACCTAGTTCCCATATTAGGTATCCCCCTAGCTATGGCAATGGGCCAAGCATCAAGGTCATATGGACAGTAAACAGCCGAGTTTCCAAATGCAACAGAGCTCATCATCTTGTAAATGGTTTCACACTGGGTGCAATTATATTCAAGTGAATTAAAACATTTTAATCAAATTTACACACATTTTAAAAATTTAAATAAATAATCTGTTCGTCATTTGCACTAACCACATTGCGTATCACAACATGTTTGTCCGGGATATCATAGTCCCGCAGGTGTGAATCCATGTGATACACAGTTCGATCCCTCATGCTAATAACCATCAGATACCAGTGGTTACCCTCAATGAGAGGAACATATATATGATGAATGGATTAAATAATGACCATGTCAGAATTATGTTGGGTTATGAGTAACGATTGTCTTACACCATAATAAGCATTTGATTGAGATTACTCACAAATTTTAGATCCGATGACGTAGTCATCCATGTATCTTTGTATGTCTCTATCATCTCCTCTGTACTCTTTCCATATTTCAGATGTTCCTGAATTACATGGAACACTAAATTGTTTACTTTTTGTATTTAATAAAATCCTACACTCATAGTTTGCAAGTTCGTTAAGTTGATATTTTTGTTCTCCTGATTCATTGATTGGCCCTAAAATTGATTTAAACTTACAGCAAATGCTGGGGGCAGGTGCCAAGTTCGAATGATTGAGTAATACTTTTGACTGAGGGTAACCTTCATAGCATAGACAGCTAAGACCTGTAGAACATACAATAATTTACTATCATCATCTACAAGGGGAATATTCATTATATTTACATTAGAATTTAAGGTAATTAAGTTGAATATCGATCATGACTTGCCTTTTCACTTATCTCGTTCCCAGGCATAAAGCAGAGGAAGTCAAGCCTCCAAAGTAGCAAATCTCCCATGGTCACTAGTGTTTCACTGCATATTTGGAATTAAGTTGAAAGTTATATATCTCCTTTTTTAGCAATCATGGAAAATGTAAAAGTTATCCATGTATATACGAACACTTACCAGAGCTCCATTTCCTCACCAAATATGAATGCAAACAACATAGCCTCAGAAAGCGTGAGGTTCAGGTCAACAGAGGGCTTGAACAGAGGTTTCATGATACGAGGAATCGCCACCGATTTCTGTCTAGCTGTGTTCTTGGGTTGGGATGATCCACTGTTAACAGCCTTGCCCTTGGAACCACTCGATGTTGTCTGAATTTGTGAAGCATTGGTGGATACTCCTCCACCAGACCTTGGTGGCCTTGGCATTGGTGTTTGCTTATTGCTTGGAGGGGAATGAAATAGCTTTTTCCCTGATGCGAGTAGGTCTTCTGCCTTTCCAAAATTACGTTTCTTCACATCAATAGAAATGTATAAGGTATTGAACATGTCAAAACATTTAAAAACCAAGCACATGAACCCGATTTATATTTTACCTTTGAGGACCTGGGAGCACCAAAATCATGATAAAGGTTTCCCAGCTTTATATTTGGACTTGAGAAAGTGTTATGTCGCTCAGACCCTCCTTCTTCATTTGAGACTTGCAGAATGAAATTTGCAGTGACTTCATGTGGGAATTCAAAACCTGGTGATGAATGTGCACCTAGTTGGTCCTTGTCATTGTTCTCAGAATCAAGGTCGATAACCTTCCTTGCCTCACTCCCACCAGTCCCCTTCTCACCTTCTATGATAACATCCTTTTTGTTAAGCACCACAAGTTCAAGCAACTTGATAGCATTCCTGTGCCCAGCATCATGCTCTTCAAGAGTGGTGACACGTTTTTGTAATGACTTGTAGTTTAGACATTAAAAAACAAGCAAACAAGGAAAGAGTTTGCTCAGTCATGAACCAACAATACCATGGCAAGAGACTAAACCTAATATGAGACCATTATTTATGCATATTTAATATTTAAATAAAATAAAAACTATGCCATTAATTGATCACAATACTACCAACACCAATCTCATAATCAAGACTGAGGGTAAGCAAATGAGACAACTGTGACAGACCCATCATAATGGCATAATAATATCACTTATGAGACAACTGTGACAGAGAACATAATGCCATAATAATATCACTTTTGTAGATGAATATGAGTAGTGTGTGTACAGGTTATGTCATTTTCATATGGGTCAATATCACTATTCACAAAAACCATTCAAATATACTAAATAATAGAAATAAAAGGGTAATGGAAGGGGGTTGAAGTGTTTCTGTTCATACCTCAATAGCTTGCATTAATTTTGGGACAAGTGTGTGTGAATCAGCTCTCATACCAACGGCTAAAGCTTCATCATCCACTGTTAGTTCCATGATGAACATGATGAATGTTTTGATAATGACAAAGTGTTTTTGAACAAGCTACATGTGTTGATCAAGTTTCAAGCTCAACAAGCAACAACAAACATCAAATGAAGAAGAGAGAAAGCAAGCTCATGAAGACCTAAGTTTGAGTGTATTTGTATTTCTTTTATCTTTTGCCTCTCAAGCTTCATAGGTTTTTTATTTGGGTAGATTATTATATAGGGTAGTGAATCTCATTCATAAGTCATGATTAAATCATAATTTGAGTTTTCACTTAACCTAGAATCAATAGGTGGCTTAAAGGTTTTAAAGGAAAGGTTGGATTTTGAGAAAACAAGTTTTGAACATGTGCAGTACCAACTTAATCGATTAAGTGATAACTTAATCGAGTACTACTCGAGTACACGACTTGCTTAATCGATTAAGTACTGCTGAACTGATTTTTAAAATACGATTTTCACTTCTCAAAATCAGTTTTCAAGTGCTACAACTTTTGGGTATTCTATATAAACTTTTTCCTAACCTTTGTGATCATACTCTATCATTTTGATATTCATTTTACAAAGAATCAAGCCACTTTATTCTCTCTCAATTTCAAAGATCAAAGCTTTTCTATTTTTATATTCTTTGATCAAGAACCTTTGAATCTCTTATGGTGAATTGTCATAACTCTTGATTGAGATTCATAGGATTGTTTTGTGTTTTCTATTGTGTTGTAATCTTTGCAAGAAGGCAAGTCACTACAACAAACAAGAAGTCTTGGTGTGTCGATTTTATCATCAAGCAAGTGCATTCTTATTGAAGAAGAAGAAGAAGAAGTCTTGGTTGTGAATCAAGCAAGGAGAAGCCTTGGTGTGTGGATTATCATCAAGCAATTGAAGACTTGTTGTGTCGATTATCAACAAGGGGTAGAGGTTAGATTAGAGAGAAGATCAATAGGATTACAAGGCAAGGGTGTCGGTTATCTCTTGTAAGCTAGCAAGAAGGGAGTCTTGTGAGGCAATCACTTGTAATTTGAGAACTCTAATTCCTCATAGTGAAGAATCTCTCTTGGTTGAAGAGGGGACTGGATGTAGCTTTCAAGTGGATGAAAGTGAACCAGGATAAATCACTGTGTCGTATCTCTAAACCCTTACTCTTTATATTCAAGTCATTTGATTGCGTTCTTGGTTGAAAACCTAGAAAGATTGATTTTCATAATTGATTGAATTGAATCTTTAATTGTTCAAATTTATAAAGGGAAAATCATTTTCATAACTAGGTTAATCAATAAGAATATAGGTGTTAATCATTTCCGCTGAATCTCTGATCTTGCATGTGAATTGATTGATTTTCGTATTCGAATGAAAAATTGATTTTTCTGTTTTCTGTCATATTTAATCGATTAAGTTCAACTTTAATCGAGTACTACTCGAGTAAATTGCAAATTAATCGATTAAGTGCTGTAGAATTTGCAAAAATCATTTGTTTTGATTGTTTCGATTTCTTTCGTTCGAAAATCTTTCAAGGTAGCTTCAACACCTATTCAACCCCCCCTTCTAGGTGTTTTCCTAGGGTTCCTAAGTCTCTCCAACCACCAATTGCGGTTTCCTCAATTGGTATCAGAGCTCGGTCGAAAGACACGAGCATAAGAGCTTTTTCGTAAAGATCCTTTAAGAAAATCGCAATGGGTTCCATGAATCCCTTTGGTGGTGAAGGTGCTTCAATAAGTCGTCCTCCATTGTTTGCCGGAGAAGGCTATGCATATTGGAAAGTTAGAATGAAAATCTTTATCCAAGCCATAGATAGTGAAATTTGGAAAGTAGTTGAAAAAGGTCCTCATATCCCCTCTAGTTTAGTTGAAGGTGTAGAACAATTGATTCCCGAGGATAAGTGGAAGGATGATGATAGAAAGAAAGTTCAATATGATTATAAAGCAAAGAATATCATCACATCCGCTTTATCCTATGACGAGTTCTTTAGAGTTTCTCAATGTTCTAGTGCTAAAGAAATGTGGGACACTTTACAAGTGACTCATGAAGGAACTAGTGAGGTTAGGAGAGCTAGATTGAATGCTTTAATGCGTGATTATGAATTGTTTCATATGCTTCCAAATGAATCTATAAATGATATGCAAAAGCGTTTTACTCATATTATAAATCATTTACTTGCTCTTGGTAAAACTTTTCTACGAGGTGAACTTTCTAACAAAGTGTTGAGATGTTTAGACAGGAATTGGCAACCAAAAGTAACAGCTATTGTTGAATCTAAAAATTTGGATGCTATGGATCTAGCAACACTTTTCGGAAAGCTTCAAGAACATGAAATGGAGCTTGGACGATTAAGTATCAATGAAGAGTCGGATAAGAACAAATCAAGGAAAGGACTTGCTCTTAGAGTCAAAAGTGCATATAAAAAGAAAGATAGTTCCGATGATGATGATAGTGAAGATTCCGATTCCGATGTTGATGAAAAAGACATGAAACTTTTGTTAAAAGAGTTTGACAAGTTTCTAAGGAGAAAAGGAAGGTTGAACAAGGACAAAAGTAAAGAGAAGGATTCCCCACACTATAAGACCAAAACTTCAAAAGAAGGTGTAGTTTGCCATGAATGTGGAAAGCCCGGTCATCTCAAGTACTCATGCTCTAAGTATCTCAAGAAGAAGGAGAAAGACAAGAAAAATTCTAAATCTAAAAGAGCATACATAGTTTGGGATAGTGATGAAGATAACAAGAAAAGCACATCGAGTAGTTCATCGGATGATGAAGAAGCCGCTTGTCTCAACTTGATAACTCTAGTAGATGATGAAGAACAAAGTTCAAATGATGAATCAAGTTATCAAAGCGAGGATAGCAATGTAAGTGAATCTAAATCCGAAATTTCTTCTAAATATGAATTGTTACATAATGCTTATGAAGAAATGTATGAACAACTTGAAAAACTAGCTTTGAAAAACATTGAAAGAAAGAAGCTCATTTTGAAACATCAAAAAGAGATTTTAGAACTTCAAAAACAAGTTGATGAGCTTAATCTTGAAAATGAAACTCTTGATCTTATATATGCTAGTTCTTCTTGTGATTGTGCTAGTAGATTGAATATTGTGGTTGATTGTGAGAATTGCAAGTTGCTTAAAAATGAAAATGCTATTTTGAAAAATAAGCTTGCAAGTTTCTCAAATGGTGATATTAGATTGCGCACATTGTTAAATTTTCAAAGAGAAAATTCAACCAAGTTTGGTTTGGGTTATACTAATGCTAAGAGTAAATCTCATAGAAATGTTGTTGATTTTTCTAAAGTTGATTTTTCAAATCCTCCAACATGTTTCTATTGTGGTACTCATGGACATACTTCAAATGTGTGTTATGTTAAAGTGCATGGTATATCTAAAGGAAATTTTGTTTGGATGAAAAAGGGTGAAAGTCCCTACACTAACAAAAATGGATCCAAAACCATTTGGATACCAAAAAGCAAAGCATGATTGTTTTGTAGGTTTGATTGAAGATGCAAATGAATGACACATGTTCTCAATTGGTCTCAACTATGAATGTCTATATTCACATCTTCAATTGGTATCACACTTGCATCTCAAGTGAATGTCCTACAAAGTGGTAATATTTGATATTGATATATTATCTTAATTGGTATCTTCTCAATTGATATTACTTTTCTAAATGTTTAGTTAATTCAATTTGTATCATTGAGAGATTATTAGTTGATTATCATGATTTTGTGATTATTGATTCTTCTTTACAATTGATATCTTCTTTGTTAAGTGATATTATGATCTTTTTAGTTCTCAATTGGTATTATATTTCATTGTTATATTTTCTTACCAATTGATATCACATTTCAAAGTATAGCTCTATTGTATTTGTTCAATTGGTATCAATGTTGTGAAGAAATGATCATTGATTTCTTACCTTGGCTTAGATGTTATATTTCAATTGGTATATATTACTTTTTGATAATGCCAAAGGGGGAGAAATATGATGTTTTGAATTGAATGAAATGTTTCTCAAAAAGGGGGAGACATGGTATGTTTTGAAACATGGGAGAAATATGATATTATAATTTGGAGAAAGGTTGTTTTGTTGTTTTTATGTAGGTTGAGCTAAGTTGTTGAAGATAGGGGGAGAATCAAGCTTCTATCTCAATTGGATTCAAGTGTTAAAGCATTGATTGAGCGGGAGAAAGAGTCTTCTCAAGTGATCAAATGTTTCAAGCATCAACAACTTCAAGCGATTTCAAAACATGGGTTTTCATTTTCAAAAAGGGGGAGATTGTTAGTTCCATGATGAACATGATGAATGTTTTGATAATGACAAAGTGTTTTTGAACAAGCTACATGTGTTGATAAAGTTTCAAGCTCAACAAGCAACAACAAACATCAAATGAAGAAGAGAGAAAGCAAGCTCATGAAGACCTAAGTTTGAGTGTATTTGTATTTCTTTTATCTTTTGCCTCTCAAGCTTCATAGGTTTTTTATTTGGGTAGATTATTATAGAGGGTAGTGAATCTCATTCATAAGTCATGATTAAATCATAATTTGAGTTTTCACTTAACCTAGAATCAATAGGTGGCTTAAAGGTTTTAAAGGAAAGGTTGAATTTTGAGAAAACAAGTTTTGAACATGTGCAGTACCAACTTAATCGATTAAGTGATAACTTAATCGAGTACTACTCGAGTACACGACTTGCTTAATCGATTAAGTACTGCTGAACTGATTTTTAAAATACGATTTTCACTTCTCAAAATCAGTTTTCAAGTGCTACAACTTTTGGGTATTCTATATAAACTTTTTCCTAACCTTTGTGATCATACTCTATCATTTTGATATTCATTTTACAAAGAATCAAACCACTCTATTCTCTCTCAATTTCAAAGATCAAAGCTTTTCTATTTTTATATTCTTTGATCAAGAACCTTTGAATCTCTTATGGTGAATTGTCATAACTCTTGATTGAGATTCATAGGATTGTTTTGTGTTTTCTATTGTGTTGTAATCTTTGCAAGAAGGCAAGTCACTACAACAAACAAGAAGTCTTGGTGTGTCGATTTTATCATCAAGCAAGTGCATTCTTATTGAAGAAGAAGAAGAAGTCTTGGTTGTGAATCAAGCAAGGAGAAGCCTTGGTGTGTGGATTATCATCAAGCAATTGAAGACTTGTTGTGTCGATTATCAACAAGGGGTAGAGGTTAGATTAGAGAGAAGATCAATAGGATTACAAGGCAAGGGTGTCGGTTATCTCTTGTAAGCTAGCAAGAAGGGAGTCTTGTGAGGCAATCACTTGTAATTTGAGAACTCTAATTCCTCATAGTGAAGAATCTCTCTTGGTTGAAGAGGGGACTGGATGTAGCTTTCAAGTGGATGAAAGTGAACCAGGATAAATCACTGTGTCGTATCTCTAAACCCTTACTCTTTATATTCAAGTCATTTGATTGCGTTCTTGGTTGAAAACCTAGAAAGATTGATTTTCATAATTGATTGAATTGAATCTTTAATTGTTCAAATTTATAAAGGGAAAATCATTTTCATAACTAGGTTAATCAATAAGAATATAGGTGTTAATCATTTCCGCTGAATCTCTGATCTTGCATGTGAATTGATTGATTTTCGTATTCGAATGAAAAATTGATTTTTCTGTTTTCTGTCATATTTAATCGATTAAGTTCAACTTTAATCGAGTACTACTCGAGTAAATTGCAAATTAATCGATTAAGTGCTGTAGAATTTGCAAAAATCATTTGTTTTGATTGTTTCGATTTCTTTCGTTCGAAAATCTTTCAAGGTAGCTTCAACACCTATTCAACCCCCCCTTCTAGGTGTTTTCCTAGGGTTCCTAAGTCTCTCCAACCACCAATTGCGGTTTTATCATCCACCACGTTGCCAGCAGTAAACACAGACTCTGAATCCAGCTGAGGTTGGTTACCAGATATCTTGGCTTGCACATCCCTGCCAGTCATGTTAAAGTGCGTTAAGGGGGAAAACGAGGGCAAAAATTAACTTGAATAGGAAGAGGGAAGAGTGATTGAGTGACTTACATGTTTGGTTTATCCATTACTCTCCCTGCACTCTTAATACAAATGAAAACAAGACCAATACTTATATAATGTGTTTCATCTCAATTAGGTTTAGATATCAGTTACCCAGGCACGAAAATGACTTGTCCACTAGGTTGCACCAAATCAGGACAGAGGGCATTTAACTACGATAATACCAAAATATCAACTATGCAGCCTTGGATGAGCTTCAATTAAAAAAAATATAAGAGTTTGTTTCCATTTGGGTGAAATAAACTGCCAACGCATTCCCTCTTCCCTTTACCAATTAATGCATATGACCATATACAAGAAACTTGCAGGGCAGGAACAGAGTCAAACATTGGAAAATTACACACAAATAGTAAAAAATAAAAAATCCTATTCTTGGTAATATGAAACTCCCAAATATGACATATGTAGGAAAATATTGGAATATAAGTTAAGATATTAAGTTATCATACAAGTTCCCCTCATACTACTTCATTTAATTACACACCCGATAATTAAATAATTAATTAAGCAGTGAGTAAACCTACAGAACCTCTCCCTAATCACATAAATGATAAACCTATTCCCTTTAATCCCTTTTTCTTCGTACATAGTTATGGGCTTATAGAGTATCCATAATTTCTACTTCAATTTTTATTTTATGATGATTTTAGTCAAAAACCTGCTTGTTGGTAGTCTGACCAAAAATGCCAAAAGGTTGATCCCCAATTAAAGATCTGTTGACACATTATAATAAGTACAACACTCCATTCCATTTTCGATGACACAACTTTCCTTGCATGCTCGGTCTGAGTGCAAGGATAAATGTGAAATTTAGCCAACTTTCCATGCTTGTGCCGACGAGATAATCCAAACTATGAACAAACTCCTTCGTTGGGCCATCTGCGTAGCAGATCAGTCAGTCGTTATTTTAATAATAAAATACAATATAATGTAAAGTTAACCTAACTGTGTTATAATGTAATTGGTATCATATTTGTATTAAATAAATATACAAATTGAAAACTATTAAGGTGATTAAATACATCTTACCTATTGAATTCAAAGCAACTTTTAGTGATCCATACTGAAACTCTTCGTCCCCTTCATGTGTAAGGAAGGTGTGCCACACTCCAGTTTTGGGTTGCTTCACTTTCTTCCTCACTTGATATTTCATAAATTACTCCTTTGCCTCATGCTCAAAAGAGACTGATTTATGTATATTGCCACTGACTCCATGGATCTTCCTTGCACACTCTACCCATCTCCTATACACGCCTGGATTTAATCCTAAATCGTCCCATTCTATGGCTTCTTCAACTTCTATGACCAATAACATGAAGAAAAATACACATATATAAAAGAACCAGACCCACACACTCTTTATTTCGTTTGGTACACATTGATGAATACCTTCTAAGGTAGTTGATAACCAGACCCATACGAAATGAAATGGGATGGGGTTGGTACTCTACGAATTAATTGAATGAGTATAAAGTTAATTCGTTTCTCCAATGTATCTCTTTGACTTGATCTCGTAATTTGCATCACTCACATGGGAACTGTACGAAAAAGTTAAAGAGGTCACTTTCACTGTGTGCAGAGGACCAGATGCTTTATGAACACGCGTTAAATGCATTGGGAAGACACCAAACGCTACAAGACAAACACGTTAATTCACTCCTCCTGCCTTTGAAATTTAAAAACATGGCAATGGAGGAGTCAGAAAACGTTTTCCCTCCCCGGTGAAATATATATTTAATAGTATTATGTAGTACTAAATTATATTAAAATATATATTTTACATAATTTAATTTATTTTTTAATTTGCAGTTAAGTTTATCCACTATTCTTACTATTTTTACTATTATAAAACATATATTTATATAATTAAATTTATATTAATAATAGTAATTTTAATTATGCAATAATTTTAAATATCGATTGCCCACGTAAAGTTGTATTTATATAAATAAAATTTTTTAAATAAAAATTTTCAGTATAAAATTGATCTAAGTACATTAAATATTCCTAATATTTTTTGGTTCACTTGATATAAATGTGGGGTTCACTTGTCCAACTTGATATAAATGTGTGGTTCACTTGATCTAAGTGTGTGGTTCACTTGATCTAAGTGTGGGGTTCACTTGTCCAAGTTGATATAAATGTGGGGTTCACTTGTTCAACTTGATCTAAGTGTGGGGTTCACTTGTCCAAGTTGATCAATGTGTGGGGTTCACTTGATCTAAGTATGGGGTTCACTTGTCCAAGTTTATATAAGTGTGGGGTTCACTTGTCCAAGTTGATATAAGTGTGGGGTTCACTTGATCTAAGTGTGTGGTTCACTTATCCAAGTTGATATAAGTGTGAGGTTTACTTGTCCAAGTTGATATAAGTGTGGGGTTCACTTGATCTAAGTGTGGGGTGTAACATCCCTCTTTTTATTATTATATAAGTGTAACTTAATTTTAAAATTATAAAGAAATAGTAAATTAAGTTAGGAACGGACGGATTCAGAGTTAAACGAAATAAATAGGATAAGAAATTAAAATAAAAGATTTAGGACTCAAAACACAATTTCCACCGTTGGATATGAAGGTATGATTTTTAGGAAGTTGCTCGCCAAATTTGAGCAAGATCCGACGGTGAACGAAGGAGTTATGGCTATTTGAAGTTGGGGAGAAAATAGCTGAGAAATAGAAAACTGAAAGTAGCAGTACCTGTAAGTTTCGCTTAAGCGAAAATCCGTCGCTTAAGCGAAAACAGGGACTTTCCTCACTGAAACCATTTCGCTTAAGCGAAAAATGGCCGCTTAAGCGAAAATCATTTGTGACCTTACTGTGACCGATTCGCTTAAGCGAATAAATTTCGCTTAAGCGAAAAGTCTGTTATCTGCAACACGTTTTCGCGATTTTTGTGGGTATTTTCGGGTTTTCTCCACCCAAAACACATTATAGGCCACCCATTCGAACACTAGGAAGGGAAACACAAATCTATCAATCCTCTTCTCCTCTCCATACGAAAACCCCTCTTTCCCAAGCTTAGGGTTTTGGCTCTTGAATAATCACTCTTCCATTGGAGCTCCTATCTTCAAGCTTTGTACCAAGGCATCCTCATCAAGCTTGTTTCCCTCTTCTTCTCCATGGATTGATCTCTTGAGCTAGTTCCCTCATCCCTCAATCTTGCTCCTTCTTGAATTCAAGAGATTGAGTAAGTAGAACCACTCCCTTTCTTTTCACTTCTTGATTTTAATCATTATGTTCCTTTTCTAAATAGAATTATTCCTTTTATTTTCTACAAAGGGACATGAAATTTGTTATTACATGAGGTTCTCATTTTCTAAGAGTTAGGGGGGGACACTATCATCTCCACATTCTTGACTCTTGCCAACTCTCTACGCATCATCAAGGATTATTGTGGGTATTAAGCTTGGAAGAGCACTTTGGTTTATAGGGTTCAATACCCATTAAGGTTTTCTCTTTTCATTCCAATCTCAAGGTAAGGGGATGTATCGCCGTACGGTGGTTGTATAGCTAGTGGTGTGTGAATGTGTCGAGGTTATTTGGCTTGTTTAGGAGAAATTAGGATGAGAATAGAAAATAGAGTAATTAGGAAGTTTAGAACTTTCCTTTATTAAATGCTTAAATTATGTGAATTAAGTGTTGGTTGATTATATTTATGATGTTTTAATTATTGATATATGCTAAATGTTGTGTAAAGTTATGTATGTACCTAGGAATGGGTTTCCACAAGATTAAGGGGTAAATGGCACTTAGGACAATTAAGAGAGTAATTGGAAGTAAGTATAGACACAAAGGAAAATTTGGTGTAATAGGAAATTATTAGACAAGAGGAGAACTAATTAGACATTAAAAGAGAAGGAGCGAATAAGGAAATAAAGGTAATTATGATTAAAGACTTCCTTGGAATGCGAATACTAATCCTGTAAGACGTGCGGAGGGGTGCCATAAGCCGGGTGCACAACACCTGCAGTAAGTCACAAGCCTACCAATCGCAAGGGTTGAGTTAGACGTGCGGCCTTTGGGGATCCGTACGCATCGATAAGTCGTATCCTCGATAGACGAGGAACGCAGTGGAAGGATTCGCATTACCATCTCCCCGGATTGTGCATACTAGCCCTAGAAGACGTGCGGAGGGGTGTTGTAAGCCGGGTGCGTAACACCTGCAGTAAATCACAAGCCTACCAATCGCAGGGGTTGAGTAAGACGTGTGGCCTTTGGGGATCCGCACGCATCGGTAAGTCGTATCCTCGAAAGACAGGGAACGCAGTGGAAGTATATCACAACGCCGAAAATGAAAAGATAGATAAGAGGACAAGAAAAGGCAGAAGTAATTAAAAGAAATAATTTAAATAAAATAGAAAACTAGTAAAGAGAGAAAGTGGACATAGAAGTACTCGAGGGGCAGCTAGCACTTATGGAGACGCATGTGTTTGTAGCGTAGAGTGTGAATCATGATTTGTTTCTATGTTCATTATATGTTAATTGTATCTAATTGTGATTGACTTGGCATACCTTATGCATTGCTAGTTAGTGCGGTACTCACCCTTACAAACATTTCAGGTACTGAGTTTGAGCACATCGAGATGGAGGCCGAGCAGGACCCCACTCCCGCTGAGGGAGTGTGATAGCTTTCCCTAGTAGTCATGACGGGATTTCGGGCCATGTTTTGAGTCTCATGTATTATACGTTGTGGAGACTTGTATGATATCTCTTTTGATGTATATATAGTCTGGTTGGGGTGGCCCGGGATCTATTCACCCTTGGGTTGGGTGTGGTCTTTTATTTTGTTTAGTGGCATACTATGTGTTATTCTGCTGGTGATACTCTGATTTTACTACTGGATTTTATGATGTGGTGACGATCCACTAAGTCCCACTATGGCTGGCCCTAAGAGGCTTACGATGTTTATTTCTGCCTGTTGTGTCTGCTATATTTAACTTTGACAAGTGACATGAAAAACTAAATTTTGGAAATATCCGTAAAACAAATAGAACTCTGTCCGATTTTCGAGAAAATTTTACTTAACATTTTTAAGAAATAAGATGAATTCCTAAATTGTAAATTTTAAATAAGGAAATTAATTTAGGGTGTTAAATGGGGTTCACTTGTCCAAGTTGATATAAGTATGGGGTTTACTTGTCCAAGTTGATATAAGTGTGGGGTTCACTTGATCTAAGTGTGGGGTTCACTTGTCCAAGTTGATGTATGTGTGGGGTTCACTTGTCCAAGTTGATATAAGTGTGGGATTCACTTGATCTAAGTGTGTGGTTCACTTGTCCAAGTTGATATAAGTGTGGGGTTTACTTGTCCAACTTGATCTAAGTGTGGGGTTCACTTGTCCAAGTTGATATAAGTGTGGGGTTCACTTGTCCAAGTTGATCTATGTGTGAGGTTCACTTGTCCAAGTTGATATAAGTGTGGGGTTCATTTGATCTAAGTGTGTGGTTCACTTGTCCAAGTTGATATATGTGTGGGGTTTACTTGTCCAAGTTGATCTATGTGTGGGGTTCACTTGATCTATGTGTGGGATTCACTTGTCCAAGTTGATATAAGTGTGGGGTTCACTTGATCTAAGTGTGTGGTTCACTTGTCCAAGTTGATATAAATGTGGGGTTTACTTGTCCAAGTTGATCTATGTGTGGGGTTCACTTGATCTAAGTGTGGGGTTCACTTATCCAAGTTGATATAAGTGTGGGGTTCACTTGATCTAAGTGTGTGGTTCACTTGTCCAAGTTGATATAAGTGTGGGGTTCACTTGTCCAAGTTGATCTATGTGTGGGGTTCACTTGACTAAGTTCATTATTTTATGTGGTTCACTTCATTAAAGTGTGGGGTTCACTTGACTAAGTTCATTATTGTGTGGGGTTCACTTCACTGAGTTCATTAGAATGTGGGGTTCACTTGACTAAGTTTATTATTTTATGTGGTTCACTTCATTAGAATGTGGGGTTCACTTGACTAAGTTCATTATTGTGTGGGGTTCACTTCACTAAGTTCATTAGAATGTGGGGTTCACTTCATTATTGTGTGGGGTTCACTTGACTAAGTTCATTATTATATGGGGTTCACTTGACTAAGTTCATTATTGTGTGGGGTTCACTTGACTAAGTTCATTATTTTATGTGGTTCGCTTCATTAAAGTGTGGGGTTCACTTGACTAAGTTCATTATTGTGTGGGGTTCACTTCACTAAGTTCATTAGAATATGGGGTTCACTTGACTAAGTTCATTATTTTATGTGGTTTACTTCATTATTGTGTGGGGTTCACTTGACTAAATTCATTATTGTGTGGGGTTCACTTGACTAAGTTCATTAGAATGTGGGATTCACTTGACTAAGTTCATTATTGTGTGGGGTTCACTTCACTAAGTTCATTATTTTATGTGGTTCACTTCATTAAAGTGTGGGGTTCACTTCACTAAGTTCATTATTGTGTGGGGTTCACTTCACTAAGTTCATTAGAATGTGGGGTTCACTTGACTAAGTTCATTATTTTATGTGGTTCACTTCATTATTGTGTGGGGTTCACTTGACTAAGTTCATCATTGTGTGGGGTTCACTTGACTAAGTTCATTATTGTGTGGTGTTCACTTGACTAAGTTCATTATTGTGTGGGGTTCGCTTGACTAAGTTCATTATTTTATGTGGTTCGCTTCATTAAAGTGTGGGGTTCACTTGACTAAGTTCATTATTGTGTGGGATTCACTTCACTAAGTTCATTAGAATGTGGGGTTCACTTGACTAAGTTCATTATTTTATGTGGTTCACTTCATTATTATGTGGGGTTCACTTGACTAAGTTCATTATTGTGTGGGGTTCACTTGACTAAGTTCATTATTGTGTGGGGTTCACTTGACTAAGTTCATTATTGTCTGGGTTCACTTGACTAAGTTCATTATTTTATGTGGTTCACTTCATTAAAGTGTGGGGTTCACTTGACTAAGTTCATTATTGTGTGGGGTTCACTTGACTAAGTTCATTAGAATGTGGGGTTCACTTGACTAAATTCATTATTTTATGTGGTTCACTTCATTATTGTGTGGGGTTCACTTGACTAATTTCATTATTGTGTGGGGTTCACTTGACTAAGTTCATTATTGTGTGGGGTTCACTTCACTAAGTTCATTAGAATGTGGGGTTCACTTGACTAAGTTCATTATTTTATGTGGTTCACTTCATTAGAATGTGGGGTTCACTTGACGAAGTTCATTATTGTGTGGGGTTCACTTCACTAAGTTCATTAGAATGTGGGGTTCACTTCATTATTGTGTGGGGTTCACTTGACTAAGTTCATTATTGTGTGGGGTTCACTTGACTAAGTTCATTATTGTGTGAGGTTCACTTGACTAAGTTCATTATTTTATGTGGTTCACTTCATTAAAGTGTGGGGTTCACTTGACTAAGTTCATTATTGTGTGGGGTTCACTTCACTAAGTTCATTAGAATGTGGGGTTCACTTGACTAAGTTCATTATTTTATGTGGTTCACTTCATTAGAATGTGGGGTTCACTTGACTAAGTTCATTATTGTGTGGGGTTCACTTCACTAAGTTCATTAGAATGTGGGGTTCACTTCATTATTGTGTGGGGTTCACTTGACTAAGTTGATTATTGTGTGGGGTTCACTTGACTAAGTTCATTATTGTGTGGGGTTCACTTGACTAAGTTCATTATTTTATGTGGTTCACTTCATTAAAGTGTGGGGTTCACTTGACTAAGTTCATTATTGTGTGGGGTTCACTTCACTAAGTTTATTAGAATGTGGGGTTCACTTGACTAAGTTCATTATTTTATGTGGTTCACTTCATTATTGTGTGGGGTTCACTTGACTAAGTTCATTATTGTGTGGGGTTCACTTCACTAAGTTCATTAGAATGTGGGGTTCACTTGACTAAGTTCATTATTTTATGTGGTTCACTTCATTATTGTGTGGGGTTCACTTGACTAAGTTCATTATTGTGTGGGGTTCACGTGACTAAGTTCATTATTTTATGTGGTTCACTTCATCAAAGTGTGGGGTTCACTTGACTAAGTTCATTATTGTGTGGGGTTCACTTCACTAAGTTCATTAGAATGTGGGGTTCACATGACTAAGTTCATTATTTTATGTGGTTCACTTCATTAGAATGTGGGGTTCACTTGACTAAGTTCATTATTGTGTGGGGTTCACTTTACTAAGTTCATTAGAATGTGGGGTTCACTTCATTATTGTGTGGGGTTCACTTGACTAAGTTCATTATTGTGTGGGATTCACTTGACTAAGTTCATTATTGTTTGGGGTTCACTTGACTAAGTTCATTATTTTATGTGGTTCACTTCATTAAAGTGTGGGGTTCACTTGACTAAGTTCATTATTGTGTGGGGTTCACTTCCCTAAGTTCATTAGAATGTGGGGTTCACTTGACTAAGTTCATTATTTTATGTGGTTCACTTCATTATTGTGTGGGGTTCACTTGACTAAGTTCATTATTGTGTGGGGTTCACTTGACTAAGTTCATTATTATGTGGGATTCACTTCATAATTAAATTAATTTTGTAAAGATTATCTAAAAAAAATTAATTTTGTAAAGATCTGCAAACTTAAATAATTCTCTATTAAATGAGGTTGTCATAAGAAATTAATCCTAGCCGTTGATAACGATTTATCCAACGGTCATAGTCCTTGATCCGCTTGAAACAAAGCATAGCCCATCTCGACCGTCGATTGGCACAAATCTCACGGCTCACACTACTTCGATCCGTGGCTTTTGTTGGAGGTTTGGATGAATCCTGGTTGTTCGTTATTATCAACTGTCAATTGTGATGGGGTTAGGGTTTCAAAGTTTCTCATGTGCTAGGGGGTGGGCTGGGATTCAAACAATACGGTTCCACCGTTGCTCATATTCTCTGTCCACTTGTGAGATCCCATCCTTCTCCACCGCAGTTCGTTATTCTCCGCCGTTCGTTCTCCCCCGCCGTTCGGTCTTCATCATTCGGCGAACGAATAAGGTACGACCAGTTGTTTCTTCTATCGTTGTTCTCGGATGCCTAGTTCTCTCTATTGTACAACACAAATCCGTTTATTTGTACTGATGTGAAAGCAAAGGCTGACTTCTTGCTTGCAACCAAGTTGTGGTTCTTCGTCCCCTTACTCAAGTGCTTTTAAACCCTAAAAATTAAAAATTACATCTATGTGAGTCAACCGACTTTGAGAATAGGTTAGGAATGAGGGGTTAATTTTATTTATTTATTTTTAAATATTGTGGTTAAATGCCATTGTGCATATTGACAAGATTCTATACAAACCACACTCAATCCATCACACTTTAAACGAAATCCTCTAATTTATCTCTTTTAGTATGGAAAACCCAACTTAACCTTATAAAAACATTATAATTTCTAATTTGTTCTATAACTTTTTTGGCTGGATGAGATTTTTTTCTTTCCAGTTTTTGTATCTTAAAACTTGATGTCCCAGTAGAAATGGGTTTACAATTTAAATAAGGCTTTTAGAGTCACATGCAAATGTACTTTTAAATTTAGGAACATATGAAAAACACTTGTATAAACAATGCATAATGCTTTCATAGTTAAAACTCATAGGTTACTTTTATTAATCCTCACTCTGTGCCTCATATTAGGGTCTTAAGGGATATTTGTCTAACTTGTTTAATAACAGACTTGTGACAGTCACTTGATCTAATTGTGGTAATTGTTTTTCGATTTCTTTCCCAAAAAAACTCCATTCCAAGTTGATCACCCTTGTAAGTAACAATGTGTTAGATAGGATGCTACTATGACTGTGACATTATAATTCATGACAATGCTATTACGGTATTATGAATTAGGGACAAGTTTTAAGGAGGTTGTGTAATGTTTTGGTTTCTGGTTTACAAGTTTGTGGATTTTGTTTTTTGCTTTTGCATATTAGGGGGTGCATCAACAATGGAATCCTCTTCTCGAAGCTCCAATTCTGCTACTCCTACTGTGATGATTTCAACGAAGAAACGCTGCAACTGCGGTTCTTTTGCGCATCTCCTAACATCTCATACACAAAGAAACCCTGGAAGACGATTCTGGAAATGTGCAAATTGGAATGTACGTACACCCCTTGTTTGTATATTTTTTCCAGATTTCCCTAAGTACATTACAACACCCACTCACTCATTCTCATTCCTTCCTTTCCTTTGTCATATTTGTTGAAGACCAAGGGACAAAGATGTGTCTACTTTAGGTGGGAGGATGAGGCATCAGAGGAGGAGGAAGAGGATGAGGAGATGAAAACCCCTATTCCAAACGTCCCATTTGCCAAATGCGCAGATGAGGTAAACACCCTTATGCCAACTGTCCCATATGTTTGCCAGGGGTGTCAAGTTTCAAAGAAAAAAGTAAATAAAGTGCAGGAAAATTTAGCTAATGAGAGAATGAAGGTGAGATTCCTCATTGCTGGTTGTGTTGCATCATGGGCAGTTACGTTTGGCCTTTGCCTTTTGTCAATTTTGGGTACTCCGTCCGAAAGGAAATGTATTTGCTAGATTCCATTTGGCACTTGCTGGGTAACTAGAGGTGTACTATTTTCTCTGTGATGTGCCAAATTATGTAAAACTAGATCTCCACTCTTGATATTCACTCACTCCCTCACGGTGGTCATGAGTTCGTCTCCTCTTCTTCTCATCCGTGCCCACACAGTCAGTGCCTAGTTTTCTCTGAACCTCTGTGTGCGTTCCTCCTTCATGGCCACTGGTCTG
Source organism: Crotalaria pallida (assembly GCA_037953625.1). NCBI lineage: Eukaryota > Viridiplantae > Streptophyta > Magnoliopsida > Fabales > Fabaceae > Crotalaria > Crotalaria pallida. Next base: position 150,934,349 of record CM075650.1, read on the forward strand.
GACGGCCACTCTCCCTCCCTCCCTCCCTCATCACCACTATCCCTTTTCCTTTTTCTCTTTTTTAATTTTCAAATATGTAAACTGGAATTTATTTTTTGTCCCTCTTCTGGACTGGTAATTGTAAATCAATGAAGAAATTGCTTTTGTTGAATTTTTATATGGTTGGACTGAAGAAATTCCGATGAAGAATGAGGAATTGGTTTTCCTACATCATGTTTATTTTTGATTTATGAGAATTGCATTAATAAACTTCTTTTTGATTGATGAGATTGAACCCATTTAATTTAAATATAATTTAAATGAAAGGGGTGGGTTTTGAAGGAGTGGTGGTCTACACAGCGGTGAAAGGAGTGGACTGTTTTGTCGTAGGAAGGGAGTTGCTGGAAAGAGGAAATCAGAATAAGATACTGCAGCTTTAATTTTTTATTTTTCTTTTTCAATTTTAAATATAATTTAAAACATATCCATTGAAATATTTGTTTGTAACCACATGTTCTCATCTGGTTATAATTACTGATAGCACAATCAAAATTAATATCGCAAATATCACTTGTTGATGAACATTTTAAAATCCAACCTTTGTGTTTTAAAGAGGTTATAAACATTCAAAAGCAACAAAATATTCCCGTCAAAAATATTCAACTAATAACTATTGTTTCTCCTTCCACTCGCGCCTCTGGTAATAGAGGTGTATACAATGTTATCCTATCGGATATGACTGCCTCCCATTCTCCTGCTTCCTGGATAAAATGTGCACGCCACAGTTGATAAACTGGAGGTAAACGTGATCCCTTTCGTAGCTTGACCTATGTTCCATGAGCAATTGCAATAATTAGGAACATGTAGCAATAATATATATATATATATATATATATTAATAAACCACATCAAATGTTCTAATAATGTTTAATATAAAGTACCTGAACGAAATGATCATATCTGACATTGTGTTCGACCGCCCATACACAATAATTCGCAGGAGGCGCTTTGTTGTGCGGAAGGAACGTGATGCATGCACCAGTACTTAAACTTGGAATATAAACCACTACAACATTGTACTTCGAGGCAATAATACATCCCATATCTGAAAACCGTAACCACTTATCCTTTCCTACTGAGTCTATGGATATATCAAGCTTACTCATCATAGCATCATACTCATGGATTCCCCCCAAAAGGGAAATGTATAACTGCTGATGGTCTTTCAATTCGCTTATCAAATCTAAACGAATTAAATGATGGTCATCCTCCCTTATGTGGCGATGCATTGAAATGGCACGGAAGCCACAATTGCCATCGCCGACAACGCCATGCACCTCCTCAATGTAAGGCTCCAAATCATGATGGGGTACAAACCCAGCATTACTCCGAGTGTGTATCCGAGATCGCAGGTGTGGATTTGAACATTTTTGACCTTGATTCGATGATCTCCTTCTTGACGTTTGTTTCTTGTTCGAAGTTTGGGAAGCTTCGGGTAATTCGTCACACAACGAATCATCCAACTCGACCTCATTGTCAACCTTGGTAATCTCTTCCGATGCCAGGGGTAGTCCAACACAATGGTACTTAAAAGCCGCAGCCTCTACAGGTTCCACACGGGAATCGTACAGGAGATGATTGTGTTTTCCACACTTAACCACTAGTGTCCAATTTTGTGGCTCCTTTGCACTTGCCGAAGCATAAATACTGAATGGACATCCGGATTTCTTTGATCTGCTTGTGTTGATCCCGTTTGATATCTTATCAAGCTTCAAAACACCACCCCTTTCACATCCAAACTGTATCCTATGTCTTCTCCCTAAGTCAGACCTACTAATTTTCAAAACAAAACCTTGCTCAAGACCAACCGTTTTAACAAATGTCACAATCTCTTCACGGGATGCAAATGTATCTTCACGGCAAAAGTCATTCCCATAGTCCGGAAATCCAATCTCCTCGTCCATGCGCTCCATTAAAGCTGAAATATTAAAAAAAAATCAAACAACCTATTAACAAGTAAGAATGTGAATTTAGGTTTAAAAGATGTTGTTATTCGAGTGCATGTGACAAATTCCAACAAACAGAATTCAAATCTAAATGGAACAAGTATGATGCAAGTGAACATGATAAGAGAATTGTCCTAAGATTTATTAATAAGATAAGTGAATTCTACATTTAACTAACTACAATAATATATTACTCACTCTCTCTCCCTTATCCCTAACAAAACCACTCACTCACTCTCCACCACTCTCACTCACGGCCTCACCACCCTCACCACTCTCATCTCACATCATCATCTCACATCATCATCTCACACCAAGCCTCCGATCATCGCCGGCACTACCCACCGCCGATCGCCACCTCCGATGCCCTTCTCCATGATCACCATCAAGCCACCGTCATTCGCCATGCTGCTCCTTCCCCAGATTCTTCGATCCCTTTCCCTCTGATCCATCACCAAACCGCCGCCACCGCCGTTTCATCTTCATCACCATCAACCCACCGCCAATCACCAAGGCCATGCAAGTCGATTCTGTATCTCTTCATTCTATTTTTTTTTACATTTTTATGCTTGTTTGGTTTATTTTGTAATTTGTAATTTATTAAATTTCAAATTTTTAATCTATTGATGCTGGATTCCTGCTTCTGCTTCTGCGATTCTCTTCTGGATTTAGGTTTCTGAATTGTTGCTTCTGTTTCTGCGATTTTTGGTTTCTTTTTTACAATTTTTTTCACTTTCTCTCCCCACTCTCACCAAACAAAGAACAAAATCACACAGAACAAAATCCGAGAAACAAAAACAACTAAGAAAACTAAGACGAAAACGAAAAAAAAATACCTCACAAAACGATGAAATGAGAACAATGGTGGTGCTGACCTTGAACGTGCCATTGGAGATGGTACAACAACCGAGAATGGGATGGGGAGGGGAAGGACTCGCGATAGTGGGGGTAGTGGGTTTTTTTTTGGTACACTTAATTTAATACTATACATTAGTAAATCAACTTTTTTAAAGCCCGTTACTCAGTCTGCTTTAACCAGATTCAAAGCCCACTACTGAAACCGACCCACCTTTACTATACACAAAGAAAAACCCTTCCTCCCCTCCACATTTGCCCTACCGCCGCAGTACTGGTTCCCCAACACACCAGAACCTCTACCTCTTTCTTGCTCCATCATCGTACAAACAAGTTCTAAAAGCATCATAAGTTCTCAACCTGGAAAATCCATCCACTGGTTATTCATCATTCAACTATCTCAATGACCACACCGATGTCCGATTTGATCCCTAAAGATGATAGAAGTTTCATCATTCACCTGTGCCAACACAACTATGAGGATGGAACTGAAGTATGCACCTTGAAATACTTTACACATATTTATTGTTCGCTCTCATTATATGGAGATCGCTTTTGATTAATTGACTCTGTTGTTGTCTTGTTAAATAGAAGCTACCTCCTCTCTTTGCGCTTCGCTTTTGGTCTTCTATCCCAAACCCTATTGTGGTAGAGGTTCCGACCAAACGAACCTGGGAGATCGAACTCAACTGCTACGACAGTGATACTTGGCTACACACTGGTTGGAAGAAATTTGTTTCGGAACTTTCACTGCAGAATGAAGCCCGGTTGTGCTTCACATTCACCGACACTTGCATCTTCCAAGTGAAAGCGTGGGAATTTCATTGTTGTTGCGAAATTCCGTATCCCCCATTGGAAGGTGACAATGTCTACCCTTTCTTTAGATACATTTGCTTTAATGTATTGTTACAACATTGACAAGCCATTGCAGACGACCAGGATGCACCAACCTTCAACCTTACCGCAAAGGATTACATGATACAGGCGGATTCGATGTTAATTTTTATCTCACAACAATTTTAAAGATACTCAATTGCTAAGTGTTTTCAATTATTCGTAATTCATCTCACTACTTCCATTCCATTACAGCCATTGGCACGATCTCATGTTTGAAAGTACCTCAGCACAAAGATGGATCATGAAGCCATTTTAATCTACAAGCAAAATTGCACACATGTAACTATGTCTACTAACCCAACAAAATCCACTTGTTTTTTAACAAATGGATGGAACAGATTTGCTGTTGAAAATGGATTCACTGATGATGATGAGTTCCAAATTAAGCTTTACGTTAATGATGCTGACCAAATCATGCTGGAATTCCACAAAATCGAATTCTGATCTATTTAGGGATCAAAATTGTAAAGCTTATGGCGCTCTGTAGTTTTACTTATTATTGTTGATGATCAAGAACATTTTACTTTGATTATGTTCGTTCAACAAGGTTTTATTACATTTGCTAATTATGCTTACCAACTAGGTGTGATAAATTGGAGATAACCAAACAATTAGATTTGATATTTGTTAAATTTAACAATACGTGTGACTAATTGGAGATTAAAAAATAATTACTAGTACATTTGAGATAAAAAAAAGAATTTTGGGTTCTCAAATCTTGATACTGCGGATTGAATATACAACGTTTTTGATACTCACTGACTGACTATTGTTTTTGAAATGGTTTTTTGGCAACCTAAAAAACTATTTTTTTTCAAATTAAAGGAATTATAATTAATTTCTCATTTGCTTATAAGTTTATATCTAAAGTTGCATAATCTCAAGTTAATTGTAAGTTTCAAGCCATACAAACATGCAGACCAGATTAAAAAAAAATAAAATTGTCCACTCAAACTGTATTCATAATTTCATAAATGGCTTCAATTAACTTAATAATTAATCTTTACAATATAATTTTTAGGTCCAATTGCCACAAGATTACAAATTAAATCATTAACTAATTAATTATTGTTTACGGAATAATTGACAAGAGGTCCAACTAATGGTTGTAATCCATTCACATTTGCTGAAAAAATATCTCATGGACTAGAAAGCAAATGAGCTATATTCCTTAAATGGACTAGAAAGCAAATTACCTATATTCCTTTAATATATTTTATTATTTCTGTATTATATACGTATAGAAATACGGTAACCTGTACACATGGTAGTGGGTTGCTTAATATTGGCCATTGATCTCAGAAAAGGGGAAAATCAACGACGACAAGACATGGAACCATGGCTGGTGCCAAAAAACTTGGCACCACAACAAACGGCTACATAGGGAACACTACTTCTAGTCACACTCGGCGGATAAGATAAACGACTACTTTTTTGCTAAAGCTCAAGTGCGAAAGAGAAAGCCTTATATGAGTAAATAGATATGCCAATAATTCTTTCTTATAATCGAGGGATGGATGACCCAAACGGTGGTGCCATAGCTAAATTTTTTTAATCCCTATGTACCATGTCCTTGGATATGATTAACACAACCAATATTGAAATCTTCCATGCAGTATAAGTCCTCCTAGCTCCTAGTTCCACGTAATCAAAACAAAAGGAAAAGTGAATAATCATTTATTGATTAGTGGAATGTAAACAGTCAAGGCCCAAATCATTTATTGCACCCATTTTCGAACTCAGTGTTTTTTGAATTAAGGCTGTATTAGAAAAGAACCCAATCCTTTGATTATTATATTTACAAACGACTTGCATAAACCGGACAAGATCTTCTTTCTTCTTTCTCTTTTCTATCTTTCATCTGATTTATGTCAGTGCTTCTCTATTTTCATTTTTTTTCCTGATTCCTCTCTTTATTTTTTATGTTTTTATGTTTTCAGATAATTACAAGATCAGCTCTTCAATTTATCAGAGATCATCCATGTTTAAATTTACGAGGAAGGTGATATTTTGGTTTTGTTTAGACTTCTATGGAAGAATTTGATTTTCCTAATTCCTCTGTTTGTATTTTTACTATTGTTACTAATTCATGATCTGCATTGCTTTTCTGTATGTCTTTTTATTTCTTGAAAAAAGTTTAGAAGGCCAAGAAAAGCAGAGATACAGATCAGGAACAAAAATAAAAAAAAATAGATCAGTAATGCAGATCAGGAACGAAAATGAAACAGAAAAAAGTTTAGAAGGCCAAGAAAAACAGAGATACAGATTAGGAACGAAAATGAAACAGACAAAAGTTTAGAAGGCCAAGAAAAGCAAAAATAGATACAGATCAGGAACGAAAATAAAAAAAAATATGAAAAAAAGAGTTGTGCCTTGATCTCCCTTTGATCTGTAATGCATGGAACCAATTTGGGTGGATCGAAGGCGATGGTGGTGAGATCGAGCCACGATGTTGATGGTGAAGACCGAAGGGGCAGTGGGAGGAGCAAATCGGAGCAGATCGAAGCCGGTGGGAGGAGGATCGACGGTGGTGTGAGGAGCATATCAAAGGCTGTGGGAGGAGCAGATCGGAGGTCGTGAGGAGATCGATATAGAAGGAGATGAAGAACGAGACCGGTGGCGATGAGGAGATCGAAGGGCGGTGGCGGTGAGAAGCTCGAAAACCCTAAATCCTAAATCTTCTTCCCAACTCAAAAATTGATGCTTGAGGGGGTGAATCCAGCCACATGCACATCATAAGAAGCGACGGTTGACGGAGAAGAACGACGATGGTTGATGGAGGACGGTGCGTGATGGTCGCTGTCGATGGAGATCAATCGGTGTTGATGTTGGTGGAGGTCGATCGGTGAGGGAAACACTCTTTCGTGAAGGTCGATCGGTGTTGGTTGGGCATTTGGGTGATGGATCGCTGTTGATGGTGGTAGATCGGTGTTGGGTGGCGATGGAGAGGGTGGCAGAGAGGGAGGCGGTGTTGGGTGGAGGAGGGAGTAGAAAGGATAGAGAGAAGAAAGGATAGAAACAGAGACTGAACGTGTGAGAAGAAAGGAATAATAATAATAATAAAAGTAAAACGAAAACCGGACAAGTTATCTGCATTGAGTAGTGTTTTTTTTTTAATTGATTAATAGTAGTAGTAGTAGTATAACTGTAGAGGGTAGTAGAAAGATGTGATAAATTGATGTAGTTTTTTATATGTAATTTTTTATGTATTTATTATATGTATTTTTATTTACTTTTCATTTAAATTAATGTAGTTTTTTTAAAATTTTTTTATGTATTTTATTAATTTTAAATTATTGTTATTGATTTATTGATATTAATTGAATTACATTTTCATTTTTATTATAATATGTAATTTACTAATAGAAGAGAATTTAATGGATCATTGAGAATATCGAAATTAATGAGTTTATTGAGAAGACAAATAGGAGAGAAATATCTACAACATTTAAGACCGAAATTAATGGGATCATTGAGAAGACAAATAGGAGAGAAATATCTACAATATTTAAAACCAAAATTAATGGCATTGAGAAGACCGAAATTAATGGGATCATTGAGAAGACAAATAGGTGAGAAATATTTACACCATTTAAGGAATATTTTCAAGTTGGTTATTATTAATTAATGATTTTTGTTATGCATTGATATATAAGTTACGAAAATTTGTATTCCATTAAAAAGTTTCAATCTCGGGTATTATATTATTCTTTTGAATGTAATTATTTTATTCCAAATCTGATTCAAATCTTTTTTTTAAAAAAAAAAAGAAATCTATTACTAATAGAAGAGAAATTTACTAATAGAAGAGAACTTAATGGGATCATTGAGAAGACCAAAATTAATTGGATCATTGATAAGACAAATATGAGAGAAATATCTATAACATTTAAAAAATATTTTCAAGTTGATTATTATTAATTAATGATTTTTGTTATGCATTGATGCTTAAGTTACGAAAATTGTTAAAAAAAGAGTTTTTAATAATCTTGGGTTGAGAATAGGAATCTAAAAAGGGATAAACTTTATTATCTTGAAAAAATCAAAAGATTATGGGTTTTTAGGATTGAAGTTAAGAAAATTAAAAAAAAATATTTGAAATGCTTCATTTGTCTTAAAAAAATGATAAAAAATTACAAAAATAAAAAATCATGAAAATAATATAACAAATCAACAAATTCTAAAACAACCAAATTAAGTTGGTTAAGGAAAGTTTTGTCACTTGACATGTTTTAATCATGTTTTAATTTGAATTTCTTTAGAATTTGGTTATTTTTAAAATATAAAATTTAAGTCATGATAATAAATTTTAATCAATTGTTTGTTAATCAAATTTAAGTCATGATATAAAACCTTTAATAATTTCATGTTTAAATTAGGGGCTTCGCGTAATGGCCTCGTGCATGTGCACAGGCTTGCTTACTAGCATGAGTAAATAGATATGCCAATAATTCTTTCTTATAATCGAGGGATGGATGACCCAAACGGTGGTGCCATAGCTAAATTTTTTTAATCCCTATGTACCATGTCCTTGGATATGATTAACACAACCACTGGAAAAAAAACACGTTTTAGCGACGGAAAAAACGGTCGCTAAAATAATTAATTTTCGATTGCAAATGTGTTTGCAACGGAATTTGCGACCGCTTAGATTCCGTCGCAAAAAGTGGGGTTGCAAACCGTTTTGCAACTGCTTCCAATGTAGTCGCAAATAGTGACGGAAAATTTCCGTCGCTAATGTTAAAATAACGGTCGCTAAGCCAGGTCGCTATTCCACCAGCAATGCGACCACTGAAAAAATTAGCGACGCTTTTATTCCGTCGCTATTTCAGTCATAAAAAAAATTGTTTTTTTTCCTATTATTTGCTACAACTTAATAATAGCAACGATTTTTATTTTCATTACTATTTTTTTTTCAGAAATTTCTTGCTGCAAACACTGAAAAACCTTATTAAACTATATAATATGGCTAGAAATCAACTTCCAAAATCAGAGAATCAAATAATTGTCATGAAACAAAGGATCCAATATCTCAAAACACATTAACATAAAACTTAAGTAGCTAGCTACCAACGGCATAAACTAATATATCAAACACATTAACATAAACTAATGTACGAACAATATAACATAAACTAATATCTAAAAAGGCAATGCAACTACAATGCTGAGATATAGTCATCACCAATGACATCATCGCTGTCTTTATCATCAGGGTGGTGGGCACTACTCTCAGTGGTGCGCATGGTGTTAACAAAAGTCTCGGGCAAAGTCAATCCCAAATGATCCAACACTAGCTGAAGTGTAGCATGGATATCCTCAAGTTTGTTGTCTCTCTCCTTGTCTCTCTCCTTGATTGTGCTCTCAAGGTCATGCACTGTGTCCTTAAGGTTCACAATTGTATCCTCAAGATTGGCAATTTTCTGCACATAATGTGAGGTAGGGAGCTGGGCATCAAATGAAGTACCATAAGTTTCTTTTATGTACTGATCACCCAAGCCCCCTAAACCAAACACATTACCCTTCTTGTTTCGACCCCCAACAACCTCCAAGTAAATGGCATTCTCTGATAGTAATGCAACACTATTTTGACTAGATGAAGTACCCTCACCATTCTCTAGTGCCTCCATTCGACGACGTTGTACTCTTTCCTACATAATATAAATATATACAAGTACAATTATAAATATATACAAGTACCCTTTCCTACAAAGTTCAGAAGGCACAAGCCTTTGATTCAACAGTAAAAGATAGTAAAAACTAACAAAGCAAACAACCACTTTTATAATATGTAAAACAATGGAACTACAGATTTTCTGATGAACTAATAGAATGTAGAGCTCAACTTAGAATATTCTGCTAGCTGTACAAGTTTCACATGCTTACTATTCTGTGTTTTTATTTTTAATTTCAGATATCTGAAGCATCATAAAGAATCGTATATTAAAATTTAACTGTTTTTACTTTTTAAAAGCAAGCATTTACTGTATTCATATATTTATATAATAACCATGTTTCTCCTAGCTCTCTAGCACAAATTGATCAGCAGTATATCATCTTTTATTATTTAATGTGAAGATATAACTTAGTTAATGGTATGGATTTGTTACCGCAACTTCCTCTGCCTTGCCGACCATCGTCCATCCTTCTTCTTCTTTGTCCTGCCTAGGACATCCATGCAAGTAGGCCGTTTCAAATTAATCTTTTCCTACATGTACAAAAAACAGGATTTTTTAGAGAGATAATAAAGCAAAAGAAAAGCAGCTCATCAAGCACATAATAAAATCCCAACACTTACACAAATAAAAATAACTAAGACATAATTCAAGGTACTTACCATCCTATAAACATGATCAGCAGTAGAGACACGACCACCAGTGTACAAAGGTGCTCCAACATCAGCAGCTCTGTTCTGCTTACCGTTGGCACTCCTCTTTTGGAAATCTACATCGGTGTCCCAATATTGTCTTAAAGATTCTAGGACATTAGGAAAAAGCCACTTCCCCTTGTTCTTTCCATCTCGAATCTTGCTCATGGTATTTTTTATTAGTAAAGACCCTTTATGCGCAAATGCATTCTCCATCCATTCATTGTATATAGGCAACCATTTATACTTTAACTGCAATAGAATAAAAGACATTAGTGGTGACGATAATTAATAGCCGTCACAACATAAGCTCGAGTAAGAACATATTTCATCAAACAATTTCAGTCTTAGGCAATTCTCTATCTTCAGTAGTTTACATTCTACTTTAATCTCTGGTTAGAACATCCAAAAATTAAAGTATAAAATTGCTAACGATAAATATAAGAAAAAAAATGTAAAATAATAGTATTTTAATATGAACTTCAAACCTCAAATAGTTCCAACCATTCCTTTCGTGTAGCCTTCGGGACATGTGACCAAGTGGGCCATGCACCAGAATACCTTGCCTTGATAATTTCAGCTATGTCATCTCCAACAAGCCCAGGTGGGAAAAAGCTGTGAACAATAAACACATTATATTACGTTTGATAGCAGCGAATATCAAAAACAAATTGAAAAGACTGAATAAAAGACCATTATAACCACATTTCAAATATTGGGTGCTTACTCCAATTTGGCACCTGGGCCGAGCCAAATCTTCCCATCAATGGGATCACGCATCCCCAATTCATAGCTAAGTGGAAACTTATAGACAGAAGCAGATGAAGGTCCCATAGATGTTCCCGCACCCAAATTTGTGGCTGGTGCAGTATGAGGGATAGATGCACCATGAGGGAAGGATGTGGTACGAGCTACTGGTGCAGTATGAGCAGCTAAGTTAGCAGGAGGGATGGATGTAGTACGAGGGATAGATGCACTACGAGAGAAGGATGTGGTACGAGCTACTGGTGCAGTATGAGCAGCTAAGTTAGCAGGAGGGATGGATGTAGTACGAGGGATAGATGCACTACGAGAGAAGGATGTGGTACGAGCTACTGGTGCACAAGGAGGGACTGATGTTGTATCATGGACAGATGTGGTACGAGCAACTGCTGCAGTACGAGCAGGAGGGATGGTTGTAGTACGAGGGATAGATGTGGTACGAGAGAAGGATGCGGCTGTATCATGGACAGATGTGGTACGAGCAGCTAAGGCAACAGGAGGGATGAATCTAGTACGAGGGATAGATGCACTACGAGAGAAGGATGTGGTACGTGCTACTGGTGCAAAAGGAGCAACTGGTGCAATAGGAGCGGCTGGTGCAGTAGGAGCAATCGGTGCAGGAATGGCTGATTCAGTACTAGCAGCTGGCACAGTAGTAGGAGCAATCGGTGCAGGAATGGCTGATTCAATACTAGCAGATGGCACAGTAGTAGGAGCGATCGGTGCAGGAGTGACTGATGCAGTAATACGCATCTTCTACCATAACTGGGGGACATGGTGGCAAAGATTCACCATGATTTGTCTAATAATAATAATTATCTTTGAACCCATTCATGAAAAGATGGTCCATCACTCTTTCCGCATAATCAAATTTCATACATTTGCATTTCTTGCAAGGGCACCTAATTGGATCTTGATATTTGAAATTGGGTTGCCTTTCCACAAACTCGATAAACCCAGCGACTCCATTCATGAACTCAGTTGTAAACCCTCCATCTTCCTTCCTTTTGTCCATCCACCTTCGATGCTCAGGAACCTCCATTACTACTAAGTATAATAACCAACCTAGACAATTAAGCATAAACTAGGAAACAAATAATCTATCTAAAATAGCTAATCGAATGCATCTATCTATTAAATCCAACTACAAAAATATAGAAATTGGACGAGGCTGAATCAAAATTGTTACCTCAAAAGTCAAGTAGAGATTTTCTCCTCTTTAAGCACACCACTGAAACAAAAATCAGAACAAATTAATATGTTAAATCTGACACCTCTTTTCTAAACAATCAGGACAGGATAAATTTTAAAAGAAGTAATAATCATTAACTTAAAATCTGAATATTTCTTTCATTTAAAAAAAAGTTTGGAAACTTATAAGCTGAATATTTAAAATATATAGATACATATTAGATAAATTCAAAAAGAAAGAAGATAGATGTAATAAGAAATGACATAATAAAACAGAAAAAGATCCAAGTAGGTAATTAAGAAAGTGAACTAATCTTTTAAAATGTCTCTAACAACCTCCCTGTAACAAAAGTAATGTAATAACAAGACAAGATCGATAATCATGTTTTAAAATGTCTCTTGTTCTAACATTATATGGTATAATCACAAATTTAACCAATGGACTTAATCACGATCCAGAGGTTTTATAATTTAAATATGCAATTAATTTTTTTATATTGTTTATAAATTAGGCTTGTAATCGCTAGAAAATTTAAATTTTTTAGTTTCGCTGATTTGTTCAATTGCTCTGACTAGATAAATATTAGTTATAGAGCCAAGCCAAGCCAAGTTTGTCAACTTTTCTGCTGTTCCATTACTAAGCACTTACATAGAAGGGAATATGTATAGAGATAATTGCCTTTTCTTTTGTTTTTGATAGGCTTAGAGTTAGAGATAATTGCCTAAATGCCTTAGTAATGTAGTAAAGACAGAAATGCTCCTTAAAATACACAGATCTAATTTTTCACTTCAGCAAATGAGGTAGTTAGAATGAGAAAATGTGGACTTGGACTTTCTAAACCAACTGTGATTGAACTTCAATATAAGTAGCTAGAATGGGCCAATGTACAAGACTACCACCATTGTTGGGGTTTGGGTTGGCGTAGACACATGGAGCCTTTCCCCAATTAGCAGAGAGGTTGTTTCCATGAAAGTTCACGACTGGAAGAAAATATCTTCAGGTCCTTATTTTTTCAAAATTTGCATCTAGAGAAACTGTTATATGTTATTTTTTGGTCAGGAAGGATCTATTTTTCATATACTGACAATGTTGTAGATAAAGAACTCCTACCAAAAAGGTAACACTACTAAATATAGCTCAGCTAAGGTAATACTAATAGCATTTACAATGGTGGTAGTGAAAAACCAGAAAATGTTTTTTTTATATTATAGTGGCCTTCCTATTTGATTTTTTAAAAAAAAACCGGCACCACTAAGTCAATAATCCGGCGCCCCTTTGACTAAGGGCACCATACTAAAAGCTTCCCAGTAGAGGAATAATGGGGAAAAACTCCATGAAAAATCCCAGTTTTACTTTGTCAAAGATGTCCATCTCGGGATGGGGACAGGGCCGGCCATGAGGGAAGACGATAAGAGCGGTCGACTTGGACCCAAAAAATTTAGGGGTCCAACAAATTTAGGGGCCCATAATATTTTTTAATGATACATTTATTTTTTAAAAAAAGAATAATAATTGCAAGTTCTTTTTATCTTTTAACTATTAATGATTTTTAGCATAATATTTTAATTTGTTTTTTTCATTTGCTCACTTAATTTAAAAATATATGAAGTAATGAACTTTACTTTTGTAATCCAACATGAAAAAGAGATTTTATTACCTCTTTACTAAATAACTTTTTATATTATTTCAAATCTTATTTTTTAATAATTAATTCTATTATTGATTGTTGTCATTGTTTTAATTGATTATTTGTCTATATACTAAATTTTTAATTGATTTACTTTTAATAATTTTTATTTTTGTAAATTAAGGGCCCCAATTTTTTTTTCACCCTAGGGCCCAAATTAGGTTAGGATCAGGCCTGGATGGGGGTTGTGACATCCCCTATTTTCCTAACGATGATAAATAAGTTTTCACCAAAGAAGGATTTTGAAATGTTGTTTTACAAAGGATTTTAATGAGTGTTTTATTTGATTACGTAATCGGTTGTCGATTTTATGGTATTTTGGTAAACAAAGATTTCTATAGGGTTCAAGCAAATGTTTTTAAATAGTTTGGAATAATTTTATTATTTATGATTTCATTTGAGAAATGAATCTCTTTGTGCATTTTTATGGACTTAACCTAATTAATTAGAGAATTGATCTAAAAAGAGTTTTGATTTCATGATGAATTCTTATGTTTTGAAATCTGATTTGCTTGTGTGTGTGACTTCGTGTGCTTGATTGTTTAAGGTTCAATTAAGATTTTGTTTTATTGATTTCATGGAAAATTATTTTCTCTAGACTTCAAAGAATCAAAGTCCAATTGCCTCTAGAAACCCTAAATAGTAGCCTAACCGTGGATAAAACCCTAATCGAGCTCTTAATCCTTGATTGAGTGCTTAATTATTTCTTGAAACCCTAAACCCTCAAGATTAGGGAGCTAATCCAAGATTAGTTTTTCCTTAATCCCATGATTAAGTTTTTGATTAATACCTTAATCCTTGATTAAGCCCTAATTACCAAGGATTAGTGGACTAAACCTAGATTAATTAACCTAATCCTACCCTAATCATGATTAGCACCCTAATTAGTGCCTTAAACCTAATTAAGCTAATCCACCCCACCTTAATCACTCTATGGCCGAATGGCCACATGCTCAACCAAGCCACTAAGCTCACTTGCATGGTTGCCAAGTAGCATGCCTTTAGTCAAACCATGACATCATCTTCATGACCTAAGCATGACCTAGGGAGGAAGAAAAAGTGAAGAAAAGGAAAGGAAGAGGAAGGTGGCCGTGTGGACTATGAAGCAAAACTTGGCCACCAAGTTTGTAGCTTAATCCTTAAGCATTTGCCATCATACCCTCCATGCAAACCCTTCTTGGCAATTAAGAAAAAGTGGAAGAGAATAAGAAAAGGGACCAAAACCATATGAAGAGTGAGTGAGTTGTTTCCATTCTTCATTCTCACCTCTTCATCACTTCTTCTTTCTCTCATTCACACCAACACAAACTACACCAACACATACACCATCAACACACCAAAACCGTGAGGGAGTGGATAAGTTCTCCTTCATTCCCCCTTAAACACACACATTTTCCTTCATTTCTTTCCTAAACCAAACACATAACACTAAGGGCATCATCAAGCTCTTAGTGAGAAAGTGAGAGAAAGAGAGTGGCCGAACTTGAGAGAGAAGGAGAACTAACCCAAAATCCTTCACAACCTAAGCAAGATCAAGCTAAACTAATGGAGAAGAGAAGGAAAAACCATGGACCTTAGAAGGGAGATGAGTGAACCGTGAGGAGAGGAGAAAAACAAAAGATTTTGGACTTGATTCTTTAAAACTTTTAATTAAGTAAGGACCTTGTTCCATGATCTTAAAAGTTTAAAACCCTTTTCTTTGATTCTTCGTTTTTCATGATTTTCTTCTAAAGCCTTGATTTTGTTTGAAAAGTGTTGATGCATGATTATTTTTGTGTTAGATCTAGTGATTTCCTCTACATGCATGTTGATTTCTAAACTTGATCTTGAAGTTTTGATTAAGAAAGTGTTTTCTCTCATGATTTTAAGTTTTCCTCTTTGAAGTGTTTTTGAAAATAAATTAATTTTTGAGCTTTCATAAACGATTTTCCAAAAGACCTAATGTTTGTGATTTCATGCATGTCAAGATCCATGTCTAAACTATGATTTGTTTAATGTTTGAGTCTTAATGTGAAGATCTTTGTGAATGATTGAATTTTCCCTAATGATTTTCTTTATGGAGGCTACGGTTTGTTGTTGTTGTGAGTGAAAGTTTGATTTTCTTTTGTTTGATCTCTTGCATGTTATGATCTTGAGATTTAATGATGTGTGATGTTATGATGATGGTCACGGTTTGCATGTATAAATGAACAAGATTAAGATTTTCTTAAGCTTAACTGATGAAAGTGCAATTTCCATGGACTTTATGTTAATCTTAAGTGTTTAATGTGAAATAAAAATTGCTTAGAGACCTATGTGTGCTCACGGTTTCATGAGTAAAAATATGCTAGGATTATGCTTTTGTTTTCTTGATGAACTATGTGAACTTGTTATTAGATTTAGAGTTGTTTTTAAGCCTTGAATTCTTGAAAATGTTTTTGAGGAAAACCTACTTAAGGTCACGGTTTAGACCTTAATTTTTGTGTGAATTCTCTTAAATGTATATGTGTTGATAACATGAAATTATATGTTGATTTGTAAAGTTATTCTTTGAGAAAATAAGTTTTGAGCAACTAATGAAGCATACGGTTTTGGCATAAGATAAGTGTAATGAGATGAAGTTTTGCTAAGATATAATTGATTAAGTGTGAATTAAATGGAAATTTGTCTAAGTGTTGGTATGAGGCATGATCCGGTTTGTATATGTTCATGAGTTTGATTTCTTTATTTTATTAAGATATGTGCATGTTCAACTTGACAACTTGTGATTATGTAATGTTTGAAATGAATGAACAAGTTTATTTGGTAAAGTTTTGTGCTGAAGTTTGGATATGTGTGTTTTAGCCTTGATAAATAATATTTGTGCATGTTCAATGATTCTGAAATTTTGGCACTAATCTAAGTATGATGAAATGAGTTTCCTCGAATTTTTGAAAGATTTTTGGAATCGATTTCCTATTTCTATGAGAACCAATTTTGTGAAGACGATTTTGGAGAAAACAAGTTTTTCAGTTTAAAGATGGATAGAATTTTCAAACTTGTGCTACTCTAAATTGCTTGAAATTTTTATGGTATCTTCCTGAACCTCTATAGACGCTCTCTGTAAAATTTGAGGATATTTGGAGTTGATTTGATAATTTTACTAAAGGCAAAACAGTGAACCGTTTGGTTCAGATTTTCCAGACTTAATGACAAACTTAATTATAAAAATATGACTTGCACAACTCCAAATAATCTGAAATTTTTATGAGATGATCTTAATTGTGTAAGGAATATTTATACCAATTTTCAAGCAATTCGGAGTTGAAACACTATTTTTAATAATGGCATTTTGGCCTCAGGTCAGCAACAGTTCTACCTTGTTTTCATGCAAAATCTGATTTGAAACCTAACTTAAGATTGTTTAAATGACTTGAAAATTTTATATGAATAACTTCAACATATATTGGTATGTTCTGGAAATTTTGAGAATTAAACAAATTGATTTGATATAGTTTTAAATTTTATCTTTTGTGTTTTCCCGTAATTGAACAAGAGCTTCATTTAAATGTTTTCGACAAACATGAATTTTGTGCTTTGTTTTGTGACTTGGCTGGACTTGTATGATGAATTTAATGTCTTGAAATAATTGAATGAATGATTGCTTGATGATATGTTTGGACTATGCATGATT
Organism: Crotalaria pallida; assembly: GCA_037953625.1. NCBI lineage: Eukaryota > Viridiplantae > Streptophyta > Magnoliopsida > Fabales > Fabaceae > Crotalaria > Crotalaria pallida. The sequence goes on from CM075650.1 coordinate 150,951,746, forward strand.
GAGTTTGCAAGATTGATTGGTTACGGTGTTTCGGTCTAGGCTATTAGTTTGAAACTATGATTTGAAAATGTGCTATGTGCTATGTGCTAAATGGGTTGTTTTAGGTGATACATGCTAATTGAAATTATTTGTTTGAGTGTCTGAAGATTGTTATTCGATAAAAGAAGTGAAGAAAAATGAGTTATTTAATAAGTTACGATGTTATAATTGATCTTTTGAAGTTGATTGATTTTTGAAAAGAATTTGACTGTTTGAAATAGTAATGGGTTTACTAGTTGCTGCCTTATTTGATTTCATTGTGTTATGTTTGAAAATAAATCATTTCAAATGTTCATTTTAACATGAAGTATTAAAGAGATTAAACAACAATTTTTCGGTGTTTTCGAATCTTGGTTGTGGTTGTCCGGAATGGGCCAACCACCAATTTGTTTTATTTAAAGTGTTTATATGAGTATGGTTCGGTCGTATATGCCTATATGTTTCATTACTTTGTTTGGTTGAGAAAATATTGATCAAAGTGTTTATCGAATTGTTTTCAAGATGCTTAATTTGTTTATGGATTTAAATTGGTTTTGAATAACGAAAAATGAACTTGGGACTTAGCATATGATGCTGTCCAGATTTATTTAAATTGTTTTTCAATCTTGAAAATGTGTTTTGTTGGTTTTAAGTTTGAGTTTTAAATGGTACGTGATTTAAGAAAATTGGGTTTCAAAAGTGATGTTGTTTGATGTTTTCGGGATCGAGCGAGCTGGTGTCCAAGACGGACCAGAAACCGCTCCATTTATTTAAAAGGATTTCATTGATTTCTTATAATGATTTCAAAGTATTTAAAGCACAGTGAAAACTGGGATTTGATTTTGAGAAAGTCTTGATGTTTTACGATTTTCTGATAAGAAGTGAAAAGAGTTTTCGAAAACACGCTTTGATTTTAAGTATGACGATCATTTAGATAGACTAGTAACGTTAGTGTCTCCTATCTAGTATGAGGTGCGTATAAGTCAAGAAGCTGGAGCAGCTGACAGTTGGGAGGACCCGCAACGATTTCGGACGAGGTATTTGCTGGAGTTGAGGTGAGAGAGAAGCTTCCCTAAGACACCGTGGTATTTAGGTGATCTACTAGGACACTCCGTACTCTCTCAAAGTCGGAGTAAAGGTCTAACGTAGTTAGTAGTATACCCGATAAATTGTGTGATTGTTTGTATCGAGGTATACGAAGACTCAGACCTACCGTTACATGGTATTGTTTGGTTGAAATATTTGTTTATGTTGAGTTATATTGCTGCTTATACTGTCATTGCATGAGCATAAAGCATCATCCCGCGTTATAAGATAAGATAGAAAAGACATAGAAAACTGTAAGAAATCCCCCGACGATTAGAGCGAAACTCTAAGGGATGGAACGCGTGATGAACCGGATGATGCTGATGCGCTGAATACGTGGATCGAGCTGACGCTATGATGATGACGATGACGCTTTGAACGTGAACGCCATGAGTGCTGAGTTCTATGATGATAGTTTCCACGTGGTTGTAGCCATGTGTTGAGATAGCCTCCATATGGTCGTAGCCATATGTTGAGTATGAATGATTTGGGATAGGTCGGAGCCTATCTATCGATGCTTGATGGATATCCCGCATATGGTCGGAGCCGTATGCTGATGGTGATTCTGAGTGGGTCGTAGCCCTTCAGAAGAATGATTAATGTTCCGCATATAGTCGTAGCTATATGGCGAGGTTGATTCTGATCTGGATTGTAGCCCGTCAGACAAGTTGTGGATATCCCGCATACTGGTTGGAGCCGTATGCCGAAATGATTCAGGATGGGTCGGAGCCCATCAGAGACAGTGGTCGAGTCCCACAGAAGCATTCTGCATATAGTCGGAGCTGTATGGCGGAGATGACTTAGGATGGGTCGACGTTAGGACGGAATAGTATAACCCCACGACCTTGAAACTCTAACCCGAAGTAGTGGAGAGGAAGACACGGTGTTTACCTACGTGGTACTCACTTGATGATTAGGATAGGGGAAGGTAATGACGGTGATTCGTCAAGAAGCCTTGAGAAGTCTGTCTAGGTGGGAAAAACCATAGGGGCCCTGGCTGAACCGGTCGGAGCTGGTCACTCAGTGGTGTGGACGAAGTACCACATGTACACTAGACAGAGGACTGACACCCCCTTGACTAATTCTTGATCAGTGAGAGGGATGCTCGAACACGGCCGGATGAGGTTATATTGTTCATTTTATTTTCCCGGGCTATTATTTTATGAATGCATTCACTTTGCCATCCAGTAAAAGCCGGTGTGGTTAGAGATCCTGTACTCCTGATTGCTTCCGACTAGGTGGATGGAATACGAGGAGATGTAGACCTGAACCCAAAACCATAAGGCCTGAATTACGATATTGTGGACTCGAGATACGTGGATAAAGAGACTTCGACTTTGCGAGACAAGATGTTTAAGAGGTTCGACCTTGCGAGGCATGTGGGTCAAGAGATTCGACTCTGCGAAATAATTGATTTAAAGAATTCCCATAAGAGAAAGATAGAGTGTTAGTAATACGACGATTGCATTGCATCTTCATGCATTTTATATAATTATCTGCTATATTGTTGTGTTGTGGATGTGTATTATTGCATGCTTGTATGGTCTTAATATTTTGCCTATCGTAAACCCACACCGTCGACGATGCGTCGTTCGGAATGCTTACTCTCTCTGTCTTTCCCTTCCCTGTGGACTTCGGTGTCGATGTCCACAGGTGACAGAGTAAGTAGATTTCCTTGAGAGTCGGTGCTTCAAGCGTTGGGCTACGAAGACACGACCGTGATGGAGTCTCAAAGAAGAAGAAGGCTCAGCTCGACTCGAGGATTCGATGGTGGATGATTCAACTTGCTGAAGAGCATCACGTTAGCGGAAGCCTGCTGTTACAGTGTCTATGTCCAAGTATTGTACTCCCTTATCAGGTACTTAGACATCATTAACTGTATCCACATGTACACCCGAAAGATGTTTTATAAAGCTGGACAATCAACGTTAAGTTTTCTGGTTAAACATAAAAGATATGGGCTTTTAAATGTGATTTGTGAAAACGAGTTTCAAAGTGCGATGTTTCGTAACATCTCGGTTTGGAGCTTGAAGTATAACATGAGATATGAGAATCAATTTTCTGTTGTAAATTATGTGATGAAAGATTTTGGAACTTGGAGATTCTCATATCCATGTCATGTTTCAAAAAAAAAAAAATTGGCCCAAATTTTCACCATATTAATTAAAGAAATTATATTTTCAAGTTGTCAAATCGGGGTGTTACATTTGTGGTATCAGAGCAATGGTTGTCCTAAGTAGCCTGTTATATGGGCTTACATGCTTTGTTTGTGTGCATTTGTTTGTGTGCTAGTGTTAGGATTACGATGAGTGAGAGTAGAAGTACGAATTTATGTGAACGATCTTTCTGTCTCTATCGTTCTATCTCTCTATCTCTGGAAGTGCATTGAGAGTCTGTCAATGGTGCATGCAAAGAACCGAGACTAGTGTCATCGTGAGACTTTGTTCTGTGTGACCTAAACCTTCTTTTGTTTGTTGAAGACCTCTTTGTTGAGAACCCCTTTTGTCTGCAATGACTTCTGAACCCCCGACATGAGACCTTGTTTGTTGAAGTCTCTTTTGATATGAACCCTTTCTTGTAATTATGGCCAACGTCCTTGGCGGCCTGGCATGTCCTTCGAAATTGACCATGTTCTGTAAAAGCAATTTGACAAGACTATGATTACTGATGAACCCAAAGCTTCACCTCCTGAACTTTGACAAGCCAATTTTCTTCTTCAGAAACTTGAGACAATCTTCGACCTTGACATCTTATGCCAATCAAGCAGATATTTCCCGATTTTGAGGGGGCAGTGAAGGTGTCGTTAAGGAAGAGTTATGAAGGTTGAGGGGTAAGTAAGTATGAACAAAGTAAGGTAATAGAACCCCTTAGAGCCATAAGTGTAGTAGTGGGACGCACCAAAGAATTCAAACTAAGGAACTTGATAGCAGCCTACCCTGAGTAATGGTATGAATGGTGTTAAGGTGGTAGATATCTAAGACCAGTCTGAAGGATTTAGAGTTAGAGAAGCCCGAGTTGGGGTAGGTAAATGATTGGAGTGGATGTGAATTTGTAATAGGACCATAAAATTTAGTGGATCATGTGGTGAAATTAACGGATAGAGCCCTTAAGAGACGATAAGAATTGGGTTAGATGACTAAGATTTGACATTTTGATGGACATAGATGACCATAAGTTTTGAATTCAAGAATATTGCTAGAGTTAAGGTTGTTAAAATAGGAGGATGAATCCCGGAGATTGGAGAACTTTTGATGATTTAGAACTCGAAGGTGAGCCACAAAGAGTGGAAAGAGGTTTAGAATGCATAAGTTATTTAGGTGAGTGCTTAAGATGGGGAGTAAGATGATATATATTTCCTTGAAAATTTAGTGGTTGTTAAGGAAAAAGGAAGGAATAATAGTTACCCTGGTAATTCGATGAGGGAGAAAATTTGGTCCAGTCAGCAGAATTTAAGGTGATTCCCCAATAGGCTTGAACAAAGTGAAGGGAAGTTCTGTAAGATGAACTAGAATTGATGAATGTCGGGAAGCTTTATGGTTTTAGTCTCTGTCAAATGCTATTGTATGGATGTGGTGTATAGGAATGCGATTCATCAAAGTTGGGGAGTAAACGGAAAATTTTGAGGTTTGTAATAACCCGCCTATGCTTAAGTGGATAAGAAGAGTCAAGTTAAGGGAGAAAGACCATGAAAATAGTAGTACCCTTGTAGGGGTTGGCATAAGCATGTTAATCTTTCTAACGTTGCTTCGAAAAACCCATGAACCCTTGAAGCTTTTGTTGACAAAATTAAACCATTAGTATTCCATTGTATCCGATAATGGAATGACCCAAGGGATTACCTTCGAAAATAATCAATTTGGTTCACTCCCAAGAACCTTCAGAGAATGATGCATAATTGACGACTCGAGGGTGGCGACTATTGTTAAAGGCTAAAGGAATCGCTTGCAGGAATTCGACATCCGTTGATCGTGAAGTCCAGCGTAGCATTTCTCGAGGACGAGAAATCTTTAAGTTAGGGAGAGTGTGACATCCCCTATTTTCCTAACGACGATAAATAAGTTTTCACCAAAGAAGGATTTTGAAATGTTGTTTTACAAAGGATTTTAATGAGTGTTTTATTCGATTACGTAATCGGTTGTCGATTTTATGGTATTTTGGTAAACAAAGATTTCTATAGGGTTCAAGCAAATGATTTTATTGAGTTTGGAATAATTTTATTATTTATGATTTCATTTGAGAAATGAATCTCTTTGTGCATTTTTATGGACTTAACCTAATTAATTAGAGAATTGATCTAAAAAGAGTTTTGATTTCATGATGAATTCTTATGTTTTGAAATTTGATTTGCTTGTGTGTGTGACTTCGTGTGCTTGATTGTTTAAGGTTCAATTAAGATTTTGTTTTATTGATTTCATGGAAAATTATTTTCTCTAGACTTCAAAGAATCAAAGTCCAATTGCCTCTAGAAACCCTAAATAGTAGCCTAACCGTGGATAAAACCCTAATCGAGCTCTTAATCCTTGATTGAGTGCTTAATTATTTCTTGAAACCCTAAACCCTCAAGATTAGGGAACTAATCCAAGATTAGTTTTTCCTTAATCCCATGATTAAGTTTTTGATTAATACCTTAATCCTTGATTAAGCCCTAATTACCAAGGATTAGTGGACTAAACCTAGATTAATTAACCTAATCCTACCCTAATCATGATTAGCACTCTAATTAAGCTAATCCACCCCACCTTAATCACTCTATGGCCGAATGGCCACATGCTCAACCAAGCCACTAAGCTCACTTGCATGGTTGCCAAGTAGCATGCCTTTAGTCAAACCATGACATCATCTCCATGACCTAAGCATGACCTAGGGAGGAAGAAAAAGTGAAGAAAAGGAAAGGAAGAGGAAGGTGGCCGTGTGGACTATGAAGCAAAACTTGGCCACCAAGTTTGTAGCTTAATCCTTAAGCATTTGCCATCATACCCTCCATGCAAACCCTTCTTGGCAATTAAGAAAAAGTGGAAGAGAATAAGAAAAGGGACCAAAACCGTATGAAGAGTGAGTGAGTTGTTTCCATTCTTCATTCTCACCTCTTCATCACTTCTTCTTTCTCTCATTCACACCAACACAAACTACACCAACACATACACCATCAACACACCAAAACCGTGAGGGAGTGGATGAGTTCTCCTTCATTCCCCCTTCAACACACACATTTTCCTTCATTTCTTTCCTAAACCAAACACATAACACTAAGGGCATCATCAAGCTCTTAGTGAGAAAGTGAGAGAAAGAGAGTGGCCGAACTTGAGAGAGAAGGAGAACTAACCCAAAATCCTTCACAACCTAAGCAAGGTCAAGCTAAACTAATGGAGAAGAGAAGGAAAAACCATGGACCTTAGAAGGGAGATGAGTGAACCGTGAGGAGAGGAGAAAAACAAAAGATTTTGGACTTGATTCTTTAAAACTTTTAATTAAGTAAGGACCTTGTTCCATGATCTTAAAAGTTTAAAACCCTTTTCTTTGATTCTTCGTTTTTCATGATTTTCTTCTAAAGCCTTGATTTTGTTTGAAAAGTGTTGATGCATGATTATTTTTGTGTTAGATCTAGTGATTTCCTCTACATGCATGTTGATTTCTAAACTTGATCTTGAAGTTTTGATTAAGAAAGTGTTTTCTCTCATGATTTTAAGTTTTCCTCTTTGAAGTGTTTTTGAAAAGAAATTAATTTTTGAGCTTTCATAAACGATTTTCCAAAAGACCTAATGTTTGTGATTTCATGCATGTCAAGATCCATGTCTAAACTATGATTTGTTTAATGTTTGAGTCTTAATGTGAAGATCTTTGTGAATGATTGAATTTTCCCTAATGATTTTCTTTATGGAGGCTACGGTTTGTTGTTGTTGTGAGTGAAAGTTTGATTTTCTTTTGTTTGATCTCTTGCATGTTATGATCTTGAGATTTAATGATGTGTGATGTTATGATGATGGTCACGGTTTGCATGTATAAATGAACAAGATTAAGATTTTCTTAAGCTTAACTGATGAAAGTGCAATTTCCATGGACTTTATGTTAATCTTAAGTGTTTAATGTGAAATAAAAATTGCTTAGAGACCTATGTGTGCTCACGGTTTCATGAGTAAAAATATGCTAGGATTATGCTTTTGTTTGCTTGATGAACTATGTGAACTTGTTATTAGATTTAGAGTTGTTTTTAAGCCTTGAATTCTTGAAAATGTTTTTGAGGAAAACCTACTTAAGGTCACGGTTTAGACCTTAATTTTTGTGTGAATTCTCTTAAATGTATATGTGTTGATAACATGAAATTATATGTTGATTTGTAAAGTTATTCTTTGAGGAAATAAGTTTTGAGCAACTAATGAAGCATACGGTTTTGGCATAAGATAAGTGTAATGAGATGAAGTTTTGCTAAGATATAATTGATTAAGTGTGAATTAAATGGAAATTTGTCTAAGTGTTGGTATGAGGCATGATCCGGTTTGTATATGTTCATGAGTTTGATTTCTTTATTTGATTAAGATATGTGCATGTTCAACTTGACAACTTGTGATTATGTAATGTTTGAAATGAATGAACAAGTTTATTTGGTAAAGTTTTGTGCTGAAGTTTGGATATGTGTGTTTTAGCCTTGATAAATAATATTTGTGCATGTTCAATGATTCTGAAATTTTGGCACTAATCTAAGTATGATAAAATGAGTTTCCCCGAATTTTTGAAAGATTTTTGGAATCGATTTCCTATTTCTATGAGAACCAATTTTGTGAAGACGATTTTGGAGAAAACAAGTTTTTCAGTTTAAAGATGGATAGAATTTTCAAACTTGTGCTACTCTAAATTGCTTGAAATTTTTATGGTAGCTTCCTGAACCTCTATAGACGCTCTCTGTAAAATTTGAGGAGATTTGGAGTTGATTTGATAATTTTACTAAAGGCAAAACAGTGAACCGTTTGGTTCAGATTTTCCAGACTTAATGACAAACTTAATTAGAAAAATATGACTTGAACAACTCCAAATAATCTGAAATTTTTATGAGATGATCTTAATTGTGTAAGAAAGATTTATACCAATTTTCAAGCAATTCGGAGTTGAAACACTATTTTTAATAATGGAATTTTGGCCTCAGGTCAGCAACAGTTCTACCTTGTTTTCATGCAAAATCTGATTTGAAACCTAACTTAAGATTGTTTAAATGACTTGAAAATTTTATATGAATAACTTCAACTTATATTGGTATGTTCTGGAAATTTTGAGAATTAAAAAAATTGATTTGATATAGTTTTAAATTTTATCTTTTGTGTTTTCCCGTAATTGAACGAGAGCTTCATTTAAATGTTTTCGACAAACATGAATTTTGTGCTTTGTTTTGTGACTTGGCTGGACTTGTATGATGAATTTAATGTCTTGAAATAATTGAATGAATGATTGCTTGATGATATGTTTGGACTATGCATGATTGAGTTTGCAAGATTGATTGGTTACGGTGTTTCGGTCTAGGCTATTAGTTTGAAACTATGATTTGAAAATGTGCTATGTGCTATGTGCTAAATGGGTTGTTTTAGGTGATACATGCTAATTGAACTTATTTGTTTGAATGTCTAAAGATTGTTATTCGATAAAAGAAGTGAAGAAAAATGAGTTATTTAATAAGTTACGATGTTATAATTGATCTTTTGAAGTTGATTGATTTTTGAAAAGAATTTGACTGTTTGAAATAGTAATGGGTTTACTAGTTGCTGCCTTATTTGATTTCATTGTGTTATGTTTGAAAATAAATCATTTCAAATGTTCATTTTAACATGAAGTATTAAAGAGATTAAACAACAATTTTTCGGTGTTTTCGAATCTTGGTTGTGGTTGTCCGGAATGGGCCAACCACCAATTTGTTTTATTTAAAGTGTTTATATGAGTATGGTTCGGTCGTATATGCCTATATGTTTCATTACTTTGTTTGGTTGAGAAAATATTGATCAAAGTGTTTATCGAATTGTTTTCAAGATGCTTAATTTGTTTATGGATTTAAATTGGTTTTGAATAACGAAAAATGAACTTGGGACTTAGCATATGATGCTGTCCAGATTTATTTAAATTGTTTTTCAATCTTGAAAATGTGTTTTGTTGGTTTTAAGTTTGAGTTTTAAATGGTACGTGATTTAAGAAAATTGGGTTTCAAAAGTGATGTTGTTTGATGTTTTCGGGATCGAGCGAGCTGCTGTCCAAGACGGACCAGCAACCGATCCATTTATTTAAAAGGATTTCATTGATTTCTTATAATGATTTCAAAGTATTTAAAGCACAGTGAAAACTGGGATTTGATTTTGAGAAAGTCTTGATGTTTTACGATTTTCCGATAAGAAGTGAAAAGAGTTTTCGAAAACACGCTTTGATTTTAAGTATGACGATCATTTAGATAGACTAGTAACGTTAGTGTCTCCTATCTAGTATGAGGTGCGTATAAGTCAAGAAGCTGGAACAGCTGACAGTTGGGAGGACCCGCAACGATTTCGGACGAGGTATTTGCTGGAGTTGAGGTGAGAGAGAAGCTTCCCTAAGACATCGTGGTATTTAGGTGATCTATTAGGACACTCCGTACTCTCTCAAAGTCGGAGTAAAGGTCTAACGTAGTTAGTAGTATACCCGATAAATTGTGTGATTGTTTGTATCGAGGTATACGAAGACTCGGACCTATACCGTTACATGGTATTGTTTGGTTGAAATATTTGTTTATGTTGAGTTATATTGATGCTTATACTGTCATTGCATGAGCATAAAGCATCATCCTGCGTTATAAGATAAGATAGAAAAGACATAGAAAACTGTAAGAAATCCCCCGACGATTAGAGCGAAACTCTAAGGGATGGAACGCGTGATGAACCGGATGATGCTGATGCGCTGAATACGTGGATCGAGCTGACGCTATGATGATGACGATGACGCTTTGAACGTGAACGCCATGAGTGCTGAGTTCTATGATGATAGTTTCCACGTGGTTGTAGCCATGTGTTGAGATAGCCTCCATATGGTCGTAGCCATATGTTGAGTATAAATGATTTGGGATAGGTCGGAGCCTATCTATCGATGCTTGATGGATATCCCGCATATGGTCGGAGCCGTATGCTGATGGTGATTCTGAGTGGGTCGTAGCCCTTCAGAAGAATGATTAATGTTCCGCATATAGTCATAGCTATATGGCGAGGTTGATTCTGATCTGGATTGTAGCCCGTCAGACAAGTTGTGGATATCCCGCATACTGGTTGGAGCCGTATGCCGAAATGATTCAGGATGGGTCGGAGCCCATCAGAGACAGTGGTCGAGTCCCACAGAAGCATTCTGCATATAGTCGGAGCTGTATGGCGGAGATGACTTAGGATGGGTCGACGTTAGGACGGAATAGTATAACCCCACGACCTTGAAACTCTAACCCGAAGTAGTGGAGAGGAAGACACGGTGTTTACCTACGTGGTACTCACTTGATGATTAGGATAGGGGAAGGTAATGACGGTGATTCGTCAAGAAGCCTTGAGAAGTCTGTCTAGGTGGGAAAAACCATAGGGGCCCTGGCTGAACCGGTCGGAGCTGGTCACTCAGTGGTGTGGACGAAGTACCACATGTACACTAGACAGAGGACTGACACCCCCTTGACTAATTCTTGATCAGTGAGAGGGATGCTCGAACACGGCCGGATGAGGTTATATTGTTCATTTTATTTTCCCGGGCTATTATTTTATGAATGCATTCACTTTGCCATCCAGTAAAAGCCGGTGTGGTTAGAGATCCTGTACTCCTGATTGCTTCCGACTAGGTGGATGGAATACGAGGAGATGTAGACCTGAACCCAAAACCATAAGGCCTGAATTACGATATTGTGGACTCGAGATACATGGATAAAGAGACTTCGACTTTGCGAGACAAGATGTTTAAGAGGTTCGACCTTGCGAGGCATGTGGGTCAAGAGATTCGACTCTGCGAAATAATTGATTTAAAGAATTCCCATAAGAGAAAGATAGAGTGTTAGTAATACGACGATTAGCATTGCATCTTCATGCATTTTATATAATTATCTGCTATATTGTTGTGCTGTGGATGTGTATTATTGCATGCTTGTATGGTCTTAATATTTTGCCTATCGTAAACCCACATCGTCGACGATGTGTCGTTCGGAATGCTTACTCTCTCTATCTTTCCCTTCCCTGTGGACTTCGGTGTCGATGTCCACAGGTGACAGAGTAAGTAGATTTCCTTGAGAGTCGGTGCTTCAAGTGTTGGGCTACGAAGACACGACCGTGATGGAATCTCAAAGAAGAAGAAGGCTCAGCTCGACTTGAGGATTCGATGGTGGATGATTCAACTTGCTGAGGAGCATCACGTTAGCGAAAGCCTGCTGTTACAGTGTCTATGTCCAAGTATTGTACTCCCTTATTAGGTACTTAGACATCATTAACTGTATCCACATGTACACCCGAAAGATGTTTTATAAAGCTGGACAATCAACGTTAAGTTTTCTGGTTAAACATAAAAGATATGGGCTTTTAAATGTGATTTGTGAAAACGAGTTTCAAAGTGCGATGTTTCGTAACATCTCGGTTTGGAGCTTGAAGTATAACATGAGATATGAGAATCAATTTTCTGTTGTAAATTATGTGATGAAAGATTTTGGAACTTGGAGATTCTCATATCCATGTCATGTTTCAAAAAAAAAAAAATTGGCCCAAATTTTCACCATATTAATTAAAGAAATTATATTTTCTAGTTGTCAAATTGGGGTGTTACAGGGGTGGGGGCATAGTCAATACCTTCAAACATGAAGTGGATTACTCCCTCCGCCCCTAAATGTAAAGTCTATTTGGGGGATTTTACAAGAAAGTGGAATAATTTAGTTAATTGTATTAGTAATGTAAACTTTTGATATGTAATTTCAAAATTACCCCTATTAATATTATTGGGAATCTAAAAAGTGTTAAATGAATAAGGGTGTTTGTGGAAAAAAGTGATTAATGATTAATGATAATTAAAAATTAAAATGATGCTTTATAAATAGGGATAAAATAAAAGTATTAGTTTTATATTTAGGGAAAGAGGGAAGTATTTAACCACTGTGGCAATCGGGATCTTAGCAATTGTGGCTTTTGTCATAGCGAAATGGCGATAAACGAGGTATGGGTGATTATGTCCCTGGTAGGTGGGATGGAAGCTCAGGAAATCATGGTTAAAATTTCAGGGTGGGAGAAAACAGGATAGAACCTGCTAGTGATACCGTGTTATAGATAATAGAAAAAGAGAGAAGTGGGAGAGTAGTATAAGTTGAAGTTGTGTATGAAATATAATCACACAAGAATTCGTTATATACTCTGTTTTTGTTTATCTGTCTTGTTTGAAGAAATCTTTTCTACCTATTTATCTGACATATTTAAAATTTTAAGAAAGTGATGATTGCTATTTTTTTATATTTAGCCTTGTTCAATTTACATAAGTAATGGAAGAAATTCATCATTATAGATAGAAAAATATAATAAGAAACTCAACTGGGTTTGACATAGTGGAAGCATGTTAGGACCATAAGGATATTAAGAACTTATAAGATCATAAGGTTAGAGGCTCGAGTCCTTGTGGCGAACATCCCCAGGTGAGACACCCCATTCATGTTGCTCCAGGTGTCGGGATTATGAAGTTCTCCTCCATAGTTTTCATCTACCAAAAAAAGAAAAATATATTAAGAAAAAAAAAATTTATTTATTGAAAATCAATTCAACTATTACATTTGTTAATAGATAAGTTTTTATGTAATAAGATAGATAAATACGTATTAATGAAGTAGTAATAAAATTAGTAATAAATTACACCCTTTCATCCTATTTATAAGATTTTTTTTGGATTTTTCACTTTCATCAAGGAAAGTGAATAAATTTGTTAGTGACATTGGAAATGTACAAATTTAATATACAGTTTCAAAACTCCCCGTATAATTATTATTGAAACTTTGAAAAGTGTTGACTTTATGGGGGTGTTGGTGGAAAAAGAAGTAATTAAATGTTATTGAAAATTGAAAATAGATCTTATAAATATGACCAAAATAAAAACTTTAAAATGATCTTATAAGTAGGACCGGAGAGAGTACATTAATAAATAATAAATAGGTGTGGGCGTGTGGCTACAACACATTTGGTCCATACACGTATGTGTAGCTTCTCCTTCTCCTTCTTTTTCTTTTTTCCTTTTTTTTTTTGGGAAAAGTTCTTTCCTTTTATAATACTGTAGTTCTTTCTTTTCATTTTAAACATGCTGAAAATGCAATTCCATATACAGTATATAGTAGATTAGTTTTATCTATCTGTCAAGTGTCAAGTAGGTCCTGACTCCTGAATCGTTTCCACAAAATTTCACCCTTACTATTTTTGTAAAATTTCACCCTTACTATTTTTGTCACTATTTTTGTCACAAAAATAGTATGGGGTGACCTGATCAGGTGAAATTACATTTGGAAGACATGATGGAACGGATGGACTGGATTTGTTTGTGAAAAGGAATGGCTGAAAATTCGTCTACGGTTGTTTGGGTGGTATATGGGAGAAGATTACATATATCACGTGTGATTAGTCAAAAAAAAAATAATATTGTACTATTAAAATAGCTATATTTTTTATAAATTTAAGAAAATTAGATGTACATTTAATTAATTTTTTTAATAAATATAAAATTACGAAGTAACTTTTTTTAATATAAAGATCCAAAAGAGTAGTTTTGTTAAAAAAAAAAATTTATTATTCTCAACCCCACAACCCTTACCAAACTCCTTTGAAATTCGGGCTATCTCTGAGTCTTGCAAAATTTTGCAAAGTCTAGAGTTAATATGATTTACATGAATCCGAATCCAAGTATCATGATCGTCCGGTGCATGTTTGATTTAATTTAATCTATACTATTTTGATCTTTAATATAAGAAAGAAAATATTTATTTTGATTTCAAATAGTTTAAGAAAAAGTTAATTAATTTTTTATTTACAATACAATTATTTTTATAAAGTAATTGTCTCATTTAATTTTATTCTCAATGATTTTTTAAAATAGTTTTATTTTTTAATGAATTTAAAAAAATTAAATACATTTAACCAACTTTCTTAATCAATATAAAATTAGTTAATTTTTCTTATAATAAAAATCAAATAAAATAGATGAATATTTTTCAGGTACAAGGATAAACTTTATTAAAGATTTCCTTTTTTTTTTTTTTGCCTGACAGTGAAACACCTAAATAAGGATCATTCTCAAATCTATCCCCTCTCTCTCTATCTATATATATATATATATATATATATATATATATATATTAAATATGTAAATTTCGGGTATATGAAAGTGAAACTTTGAGTCTCAATGCATATTAGAGTACATTTATGTAAAGTAGTTAAATTAGAGTGTAATTTTAAATTACTCTTTTTTTCCACCCTCCTAAATTAATATGTAGATATTTTTATTTATTACTTTTTAGTAAAAAAAATCTTTAAATGCAAAACATAAATAAGTTAATTTATTAATGAGTTTTATATTTCCAAATTCATTAAGTCCATACATGTTATTTATACAACAGGTTGCAGGTAGATCCAATTATTCAATTAACACATAGTGCATTCAAGCACCAAAAATATTTGGTGTTTTTTAGCCAAAATCCCGAAAGATACCTGTATAATCAGTTATGTTTTTGAAAGATTTGTGGAATCTATTAAACCATCCAAAGATCATTTTGGAATAAGTTAGGTCCCTGAAAGATTTGTGAAATCTCTTAAACCCCAAATATCAATTTGACATCACGTTAGCCCCCCATGAAGGACCTAACGGACTCCTACGTAACACATTATATGCTTTGTTCGCCTCAATGGTATGTTAGACTGTTAAGAAGACGAGGCCAACAAAGCATTTAACGTGTCATGTAGGATTCTGTAAGGTCTCTCTTAACGAAATTGGATAGGGGACTAATGTGACGCCAAGTTGATATATATTTGAAGAGTTTAAGAGATTCCACATATCTTTCAGGGGCCTAACTGATTTCACGAATATCTTTCGGGACGTTTGTGATTATTAACTCAAAAAATATTTTTGATTTCAAACCATCCATTGTCCTCTTGCTCTAAAGTTAATTATGATTTTACCAACATGGGTTGGGACGAGTGGTAAGCGGCTCGGTCTCGCTTAAGCAAGGTCTCGAGTTCGAGCCCTTGTGAATGCATAAAATTCATGTTGGGAGACTCACCTGCCATAGCCAGACACGCGACTCAGGTCGGATCCGGATGTACCTAGGTAGTATTTAGAGAACCGGGTGGGCACCAAAAAAAAAGTTAATTATGATTGATTTGGTTTTAAATGGTAGATCATATATATTTTCCCGGGTTATGTTTTCAATCATAATTAGATTTGGATCATCCATCTCTTCAAACTTACTATTCATGCAAATATTTTATTTTCATTTAAAATTTATCAAAAATGATAGATTGATTTATAAAATTAATTTACATCAAGAAAAAAAAAGTAACATGCATCATTTTCTTATTATTAATTAATTGAATAACAAGTGATGCATATTAATTTTTCTTAGTATAAACCTATTCGTAAGCTTATACTCCTATATCATTACTTAAAATATATATTACTCTGAGGATTAAAATATATATATATATATATATATATATATATATATATATATTACTCTTATAATTAGATATAAATATTAGTTTTTAAAAATTAAATTAATAATTTCTTCATAAATATACATACATTGATGTAAAGATTTTTTTTCAAACCACAAGTATTTTTTATGAATTTTTTTTTCCAGTTAAGAATATCGAAAATATTGTAGGTTTTTATTTATTTATTTTGGTGAACTATTTATTTATTTTTTTATATAAAGAAAAGATGAAACAAAACGGAAAGAAAAGAACAACTAAGGCCTAATAAAAGTCACCCCATCTTATCAGCCATGAGGAGGAAAATATAGTAGGTTTAGTTCTTTTAAAAAAAGTTTTTTTTTTCATACACAATATCAAAACTCAAATTTCTACCAAAACTAACCACTTTGATCCATCCAAACATAATCCGTGATTATGAAATCAAATCAAATTTTTCAATACCAACAATCGTTGGTCAATTGATAAAAATTGAGTTTAGGATTGTAAAAAATCTATGTTCGACTCTCTTTAATGTAAAAATAGTGTTAATGAATAGTGTATAAATATCTATGTAAGCACTTTTAAACCTAAAACCATATTCTAAATTTGATGAGCTTCCGAAACACAACTCAAATAAACTTTAATCATAATAAAAAAACAAAAATGAAATAGCTCGATTAAAATATAGAGTTAGATTCATTTGATGCTAAATTAAACTCATTAAAAAAAACAAGGATGTACTTATTGTATACAAGAGTGTGTGTACATATAATATAAGTAATATGTGAGATTTATCATTGATTTTGTAGGCATCAATCAATTTAATACATGAGATTTTCGAAATTACAAACTGGTTTCTAAGATAGAAGCACATCATTCATATTAATCCTTAACGTTAATGTCCGTTAGTTATCCTAAGATGGACTAACGGAATGGCCAAAACAACGTCGTTTTGAAAAAAAAAAAAAAGACAATTGATTATTAGTGAAAATAATCCATGAGATTGTCGAAAACTCGAAATCGGTCAAATTACTCCCTGACTTTATAGATCATTAACGTCACGGACTAACATGCATGACTGACGTTAATTTAGAGTTTCGATAATCTCAAGGACTAATTTGACTGATGCTCACAAAATCAGGACCACCCTGACATATTACTCTATATTTTTTTTATTTTTATACTTCATCCTATTTATAAGACCCTTTTGGGATTTTTTATTCCCACCAAGAAAAATGGGTAAATGTGTTAGTGGTATTGGAAATGTGAAAATTTGATATACTTTTACAAAGCTACCCTTAAAATTATTATTAGAACTCAAAAAAGTGTTCACTTAATAGGATGTTTATGGAAAAAAGTAATTAAATAATTGAAATGGAATCTTATCAATATGACCAAAATAAAAATCACAAAAAGCGTGTTATAAATAGTACCGGAGACAGTAATTTTTTTAACGTGAGAGTATTATAAATAGAGGACTCCATTGTCGTGGAAACCAAGCTTTTAGGTTCCAGAAAAAAGAAAGAAGGATACGCAGAGTTTCTCTGTCCGTCTTTCTCTTACACACTCTTACACACTCTCTCTCTCTCTCACTTTCTCTCTCTCATCGCCACTGACATTCACGTCAGTCAGGTAACTTTCTCTCTCATCCTATCGTTGATAAGTGATAACTTTTCACTCTCATTTTCCTCCTTTCGTTTCCGTCTGCTCAAAGCTCGCACCTTTCTTCACCAATTCATACCTTTACTTTTCTTAAATTGAAACTTTTTATTTTTATTTTTTTTTATAATCCTCATGCATTTTGTGGTTTTTGCTGAAAACCCCTCATCAAAAAGATTAAATCTTTTTGTGGTTTTTCACTGTTCCCGATTGCAGTAACATTTTTCAGCTCGTGTGTTTGTTTTTGTTTTTTTTTTAATCAAACTCTGTGAAGCATAATTGAAATTCTTAACTTATTAGTATAATATTATATTATTTTTAATTTTTCGATTTTTTACCCCTCCCAAATCCCAATTTCTAATTTTATTTTATTTTATTTTTTTATGGTTGAAAAAGTTAGGAAAGGAAAGGCCAAAAAATTTGAAGTCATGATTGTTTTTCCTTTTGGTATAATGACAGATTATTTATT
Source organism: Crotalaria pallida (assembly GCA_037953625.1). Lineage (NCBI taxonomy): Eukaryota > Viridiplantae > Streptophyta > Magnoliopsida > Fabales > Fabaceae > Crotalaria > Crotalaria pallida. The sequence continues at coordinate 150,969,647 of CM075650.1, forward strand.
TGATTGAGGGGTCTAAAATTTTATACTTAACCAACGAGGCTTGGTTCAGTTGGTGTAAGACCCCAACTGAAATGTTGGGAATGATGGGACACGGGTGCTAGTAGCCCCGTGTTCGAGCCAGCCACGCAGCTCGCTCCGGATTAGTCTCAAGGGCTCCCTGGTATTAAGGGTGCTCTTGGGGATACCGGTGGTTCCGCAAGGAATACGGACCTAAAAAAATTTTATACTTATAATAATGAATGAATGATTGGAAATTCAATTACCAGAATTTGCTATTGTTTCTGGAAACTAATAGTATATATTATATCAAGCTGCAGATTCTTCTAATTTCATTCTGCTTCTATAGTTGTAGCCGTAATCATCATCACATCATGTCCATTATATTTTATTTAAATAAGCATATGTTCCATACTTTACTTTTTTGTCAGTGAACTAAAGCCAAAACTTTATCTATAGAAAGCAATTATATGATATAAAAAATTAAAGGCATCCCTTTCCTGCTTTGTTATGCATGATTTGCTAATATATGAAGATTCTTTTTTGCTTGGAATTTAAATGTGAAAGTGTTTCTTGCTGCCATTGTGTTGTTCCCCCTTTACTCACTGCTATTTGCTTTTTCTAAGTACTGTGATATGATTTTTGGATCAATTTTTGGTTCTTATTATGCTTTTAGAATTGGATTGTTTGTGATGATTCTTGTGCTGGTTATTTTGCAGAGACTGGAGCCGGCGAAGAAAAAGGTCATTCATGGCGGGTGGCGCAGGAAACGGTTTGGAATGCCAGAAGATTATGGATGGGAAGGCGAGTAACAGGAATGGGAATGGTTTGGAGAAAGAAATTCCTTCATGTTGCTTAAAGGCTAAGGCTTCAGCACCTGAGTCTGAGGCTAAGTGCCACTCCACTGTTGTTTCTGGGTGGTTTTCGGCATCTCAAACTTGCTCTGGTCATTATCTGCTATTTAGTTTGGAATTCTTCAATATCTAGACCTTGTTGCTTGACTGAAAGATTTGCTGTTATTAATTGCTTTCTTTTACTTTATCTTTTTTAATACAGGCAAATCTGGGAAAGCTGTTTATTTCAACAACCCAATGTGGCCTGGTATGTGTTGCTCTGGTATCTGCACCATGTTTGCATTTTGTTGGCTTATGACTATGGGAGTTAGACTGTGAGAGTTTTACCTCATGTTTGATAATTAAAATGACAAAACTTTTTAGGGATCATATTCGTCTTCTTTTGATGCCTTTTCATGATTAATGTAAATTTCAAACAACAAAATGTTGAGTAGGTTGATTGGGAATCCGTCCTTTTATGACATTAAAAATTACTGTTGGCTAAGCAGGCTGACCAGATGTTACAGAATTGAACATGATTTCCTTATTTGTGTTAGGCCTTTTGGAGAAATATCCTTCTTTAAAAAAAAAAATAGTTTTTTTTCCATTCTAAACTACTACTCATGCTATCCCAATATCCCATGTTTTACAAGCATTTATTAAATTGTGCATTTGTTTATGACTACTGATGATGGCTTTGGTGTCTATCATCAGGAGAAGCCCATTCAATCAAGGTAGAAAAGATCTTGTTCAAGGAAAAGTCAGAGTACCAGGAGGTCTTGGTTTTTGAGGTTTGGCATCTTCCTTTAGCAATTTTCTTTGAATTCTACGTGCTAGTGATTAACACTGATCTTTTTGATTTCAGTCATCGGCCTATGGGAAAGTGCTTGTACTTGATGGGATTGTTCAATTAACTGAGAAGGATGAATGTGCTTACCAGGAGATGATAGCTCATCTTCCCCTTTGTTCGATTAAGTCCCCCAAAAATGTAACGTCATTTGATCTGATAATCTTGATTACAATATTTGAGTACCTTCAGTTTTAGTTAAAAAAAATATGTTTCCTTAAATCACTAAGGGAAAATGGTATTACAAAAGTTAGCTTCATACTTCCTTTGGTATTCAGCAGTTTAATTTTTGCTTCTTTCTGATCTATAGTTTAATATATCTTTCGGTGCTTAACATCTTGATAGACATGTGGGTTTCAACCCGATTGCATTGCTCTCATCTGCAAGGATGAAAAGCGTTTGAGACACATTAAAAATTGAATTGGATTAATTAACTCCACTTTTTTATGCTATTTTCCTCCATTTTCTTTTCTGTTTTCATAATCTGCTAAATTATTTTTATGTTGCTGATTCAGGTTTTAGTTGTTGGTGGCGGAGATGGTGGGGTTCTAAGGGAAATATCCCGCCACAGCTCTGTGGAGCATATTGATATTTGTGAGATAGATAAGATGGTTATTGATGTAAGTAAGGCATATTTGAATCACTAATATAATCGATTTCATTAATGCCAATAACTTATTGCCATGTCTATTTTACAGGTTTCTAAGAAGTTCTTTCCAGAGTTAGCTGTTGGGTTTGAAGATCCTCGAGTTAACCTTCATGTTGGTGATGGTAAACATTTCTATCATCTGATATCTTCAGTTTAAGTTTGTACAATTACGAATTCTATGGCTTTATATTTGCTAATTACAAACTTTATGGTTAAATAAACATCTTCACCTAATATTTTTTCACCGTTATTTTGCAGCTATCGAGTTTCTTAGATGTACTCCTGAAGGGAAGTATGATGCCATTATTGTTGATTCCTCAGATCCTGTGGGTATGTCATTGCAATCTAAAACTATCCATCCCAAATATATCAAGTAAGGCATGTGTATTATTGGAACTTATACTGGAGACAGATATGTTATTATGAATTGAAAAATAATGTTTCAAGATGGAATTATAATTATTTTAAAGTTTCAACATGTTAACTATATGACGTTGACCTGAATTCTCACACCTCCATCTGACAGTTTAATTAATATACTCTCTACAAGTTTTCTGTTGAGCTTTCATGTTGATTACATTTTCAGTTGCAACTTTAGTTTGTTTTGTTGGCTGGTGTAGTGATTGACTACCTACCCCATTAATACGTGAGAAATTTTTCACTTGCAACTTTAGTTTGTTTTTTGGCTGGTGTAGTGATTGACTACCTACACCATTAATACAATTCTGTTTAAATTTCATCCCAAAGTATAATTTTTTGTTTTCTAAAAGAGTTTGTTTTTAAATTATTACTGACTTCGAATTTGTCCAATGATGAACCATATGCTAATTCCGTTGAAAGATTTAAAAGGTTAAGTTTCTTTTCTTTTTTTTTTTTTAATTATGATCAACTACTTACACTATAACAAGATCACTTTTGTAATTTAGGTCCTGCCCAGGAGCTTGTTGAGAAGCCATTTTTTGAGACAATAGCCAAGGCATTAAGACCTGGTGGAGTTCTCTGTAATATGGCAGAAAGTATGTGGCTTCACACTCACCTTATTCAAGACATGATCTCCATTTGTCGAGAAACATTCAGAGGTTCTGTACATTATGCATGGGCAAGTGTTCCGACATATCCAAGGTAGTCACTTCACCTTCTTGAAAGGATTAAATATTCTATAATTGTTTATTTTTCATTTAGGAAACACAGATTTTTAGTTGCTTTTTAGGCTGTCATTTTTTTTAACAGTAATATTCAATACCTGCATAATATGACTAATCCAATTTTTAAGTGAAGTTTACATTTTGATTTATCTTGATCATACTGGTGATTATCGTGTATACCCTCTTCTTTTCCATGCCATGCAGTGGTGCAATAGGTTTTCTTCTATGCTCAACGGAGGGGCCGACTGTTGACTTTGTAAAGCCCATCAACCCCATTGAAAAGGTTGAAGGTGCTAATAAGTGCGGAAGAGAGCTTCGCTTCTATAATTCAGAGGTAAGTATCAATAAAGAATTCTGCTTCTACTTATTTAACATGTGAATGATCTCTTCTCTTTTCTTGGACCATAATGGATAGCAATAGCATGTGACTTTCTATTGATTATAGCTTTACTTGCACTTACATTACGCTTATGCCAAGAAAGTTTAGAAGGGGGAGATGAATTTATGTATTAGGGTTGGCTTATTAAAATAACTACATGTGTATTTAATGAATTTTTATTGTCACACCCCCATGCACAAAGTGTTTCCACCCCTATTAGTATAGTTTCTACTTTCTACCATCCAATTACGGTTGGTGTGATATTGAATTTTACGTATTTCAGCTTTGATTCAGTTGCATACTTGCAAAGTGTGGTGTACATGTCTAAGAGATATGTTTAAGTTAATCCATAATATATGTATATATTTTAACTATCATAAGGTTTTGCTCCCAATAAATCTTAGTAATATATGTATATATTTTTCTTGCAGATGCACACAGCAGCTTTTGCATTGCCAACATTTCTGAAGAGGGAAGTGAGCTTGCTCCGTGTTTAGAGGCCCTAGTACTCAGTAGTAGTAACCCATGTTGCAGCCCCTGACATAATCTAAATAATCAATTTTGACTTCATAGTCATTAGGGGTAATAGATCAATTTGGGAGAAATAGGAACTTGGTGTGATGATTATTATCTTGTTAAAACTATCCAGTCTGATTACTAGCTATGTTACATTTTATGATCTCCATGAATCATGATTTTGGATCTCCATGAATCATGATTTTTCACTTGTAAGCGTGCATTTTATGTATACTACAATAATTTGAAAATAATTTGCGATGAAGAAATTTGGGACCATCAAGATAAGATTTTCTTTTTTTTAGGGGTACCCTATGATCAAGATGAGAATTTGACAAAATTATTGTATTGACAGTTGGCTAGTAAATATGCTTAGAGCTGTGAAGGGCCAACTCGGTGCCACATGGTTGGCTCATCATGGGTTGACAAGAATATGAAGCTACCTTGCAATAAATGGTGAACCTACACTTAGCCAACACCACTTGACCTACCTCCGTTTGCGGCTGGCTCAAGTCGAGAGTGAGTTTCCATGTCAAAAATTTCATATTGGATTTGAGTTTAGGAATTTTAATCCCATGTATTATACATAAACTTCATTTTTATTGTAAAATGACTTAAATATTCGTACTTTCAAACCCAATATTCCAAACTTCAACTCTCTTTTTCTTCCACTAACCCTAAATCGCAGAATTGTCACCACCACAACCACCATATTCCAAATCCTAAACCATCATCAAATCTCTAAATATCAAATCTTAAATCCCTTAACTACCATCACGATTAATGGGAGCGGCAATGATTTGAACCTGTAATAGAGATGACAATGATTTAAACCTGTATCAGAGGCAATGACGATTTGAACATGTAACAAAGACAGTTGGAGAAAGAAAACCGATAAACACAAAGATGATGGCGGTTAAGGTTTTTAGATCTCGATTTCCCGAGCAACAAAGAAATGGAGAAAATAGAGAGAGAGAGAGAGAGAGAGACGAAGGGCGATGATGAGATGATGAGCCGAGGTGGGTGGAGCTTCAATAGGGTTTGTCAAATGTTTATAACAAAGAAAAAATGGGGTCAAGGGTGGAAGAGGGGTAATTTTGGTATTAAATTTAAAAATAGGGCTTGGGGATATTTTCGGGTTTAAATTCCCAAACTCTTAAAAAGTTCCTATTCTATTAATCTGCATAAGAAATTGATGTATTTATAAAATTATTGCTCATTATTAAATTAATTTTAAATGTAAACTTATCTAATATAAATTTCTTTACATGTGTCTTATGTGATCAATATTAAAAAAATTCATTTTGAAATATGAAAATAGAATTCATTTTTTTAAAATAAAAAGTACACCATGAACTCGCGAGCTCAACTGATGCGAGCCGTGGCAGTTTAGCCAGGGTAAAATTGACCCTAATTTTTTACTTTTGTTGTTTTAGTTTAAGTTTCACTTTAGTCATATTTCATGTTATTTGTCGTTTTAAAAATGAAACGATCTTTAACTATGCTTTTATTGTGCATGCTTTATTGTCTTTTACCATACATTTGATGATGAGTACGGGCTCTTATGAATACCTTGATAAAAATAAATCATTTTAAATTAGTAATCTACACCTTAAATTATTACGTTTTTTCATCTTAAATATAAGAAAAAAAAATATTTTTATTGATTTCAAATATAAATAAAAATTAACTAGTTTTTTATTCTCAATATAGTTATTCTTAAAAATTTTCCAATAAAGTGATTGTATTATTTAATTTTTGTTTCATTTTCAATGCAAGTTTCTTAAAATAGTCTACTTTTTATAAATTTTAGAAAATTAAATGTATTCAACAAATTTTTTTAATAAGTTTAAAACTAATTTTTTTCTTATATTTCATATTGGAAAAAGTATCTAGTACTAGTGCATTATCTTACACATACTTAAAGATTTCAAATGGAAAAGGGTACTCCCTCCGTTTCTATATATAATACTTTTTTGAGGTTTTTATTTTTGTCCAATTTATAAGACTCATTTTAATTTGCAATAACATTTAATTACTTTTTTTTTTTTTCACAAACAATCATATTAACTCTACACTTTTTAGAGTCTTAATAATAATTATAGGAGTAGTTTTAAAAAAAGTATATTAAATTTTTACATTTTCAATGTCACTAACAAGTTTAATTGTAGTGTCCAAGAACACTATATGTCTTTAACCCTCTAGGTGCCCAAGATTATGGGAATCAGGAGCCCTAAAGAGGATCAAGTGTTAATGTATGACTTTGTGGTGTTTCTGCAGTTCCAGTTGGGAAAAGCAGGATCTCCCTAGTCAACGTGTGTGTGCAGAGTGTCAACTTAGGGATGGGAGTACGTACCTGAAACCCTAGCTGTAGCGAGCTATTTATAGGGTTTGGAGGAGGCTGACATGGGCCGTTTGGGCCCTATATCAGAGCTGTGCTGAACCAGGACTCTGTTGAGATAATATCGGAAGTTTAATGCTCTGAGAATCTGGTTAGGATCAGCTGAAGATCTCATGTCTAGGCTGTTAGCGAGAATCTAGGAGTGATTTGCGGAAGGGATAAGAAGCCTCGGTGGATTTGAGCTTATCCGCTAGCCGACGGTGTGTCTCGGCCTAGAGTCTCAAGCCTGATGGATTGAGGACCGAGGATGAGGCTCGGTTCCATCAAGTCCGAGCCTGGTCCTTTGGTTATACTCGGAGTCCATGAGTCCGAGCGAGGGACGTTCATGTTAAGTGAACCGAGGGAAGTGCCCTTAGAGAATCCCTTTGACAAGGCTTGAATCCGTGTCTGGTCGGCAGACCCTACAAGCCCCCCAGCTCGTAAGACTTTGAGAAGTCTGTGACGAGGTAGCAAGTGTTTAGGGTTGACCTTTTCGGATGTCCTAGTTTGGGATTGCTTTGACAACTGTTTCCCGCTTTAACCTTGTAGCCTGTTCGAGGTGACGTTTTGGGTTCTTTAGGTATAGCGTGTCCTTGAGATTTGTGCCACATCATTGCAAATTTTGAAATTTGAAAAAGTGCCTCTTTGTAACTGCCACGTCTCGTCGTGTGAGTGGCTGGTAAGATAATGGGCTTTCGGCCCATACGTGTATCGTGGAAGGAAACTGAACAGTCTTTGGGGGTTATCCGAATCACTCACTCTTCCTCCCATCACTTTTCATTCACTTCTCATTTCCCAAAATCCCAAAAACTCTCTTTGTTTCCTCTTCCAGCGCATCTCCTCCACACCGTCACGATCATCCATTGCTACCAAACTTTTCCGCAGGGATCATCAACCTAAAGCAGGTAACTACTACTCCTTTTGTTTCCATCATCCGCTTTTTGTTTCCATCATCCGCTCTTAGTGTTGCGATTTCTTCTGTTTTCTTTTTTGTAGAAGGGGTTTTGGTTTCTGGGTTTTGCAGGGATTTTGGGATTTTGTTCTGGGTAGATAGTGTTAAGGGTTTGGATTTGTTAATCATGAGAGGTTGGAGGAACTTGAAGAGAATTTATCATGAACTTTGTAGGAAATTAGGAGAAGAGCCTTCTAGTGATAGTGATTCGGGTTTTTCTGGGGATTCTGGGAATTTTGACACCGATGACGCAGTAGATCCTTCCTCCCCCCCCCCTCAACCAAGGATTCACCGAGACAAAACCGTTAGCCGTAAAATACCCATCGGATCCCGCTGAAGAGAGCAAGTGGCTGTTGGCTTATAGGTTTGCTGAACGTAGGGCTCAGGTTAGGATTAGCCCCGAGCGTTGTACAATGGAGGAAGAGCCTTTGGGAGATCCGAGGAAAGAGGGGGGAAAAAGTCCAAGACTCGACCTTAATTTTAGAATTAAAACATATGCTATAAAAAATCCTAATGCCGAGCCTTTTACTTTTTTCCCAGATATGGTGGAGCGCAGGTGTGACACCAATCCTGAAGAATATCCCTTACCGCCCAATCATGCGCAGTACGATGAAGTCTTTGATCGGGAGGTGCTTGGAACGAGGCCTTCGTTGCTGACGAGTAACAGTTTGAACCACCTTCGTCCTCTCCTAACCTCTCCGAGCGCTGATGGAAATGCGTCGGAATTTGAGTTAAGGCACGTGAACATCGACGACCGGATCTGCTTTGAAGTGCCGCAAAATCAACAATCCTTCTACTTCTATGAAGAGATAGTAACAAAGGTCGGAATCCGCACGCCCTTTTCGACTTTTGAAATCGAAGTACTCAACCACTTAGGTATAGCCCCGAGTCAACTACACCCGAGTGGATGGGCATTTGTACGAGCATTCCAACAGTTCTGCGACGCCGAAGGTTTAGTTGCCACACTTCGATCTTTCTTTTGGCTATATGCCCCTCAAGTGAACAAGTTCGGCAACTCCAAAGGGCTTTGGGTGTCACTGAAAGCTCGGAAGGACCATGCACTCTTCGCTAAAGTCACCGACTCTTGGAAGTCCTTCAAGCCTCTTTTTTTTCGGTATGAGTACAATGGGGCTGGTGTGTGCTGGTTTATGGAGCAAGTTGAAGAAGAAGGAGAAATAAAAGTCATACCTCGCTTCCCTCTGGGTTGGTCGAACGGTATCTATAACTGAGAGGCCTCCTTGTATCAATTTGATTATAAGGCCGATTTGACGAAGGCCGAGAGACGGTTGTGCGACCGAGTTTGGGAATACCTCAAGGCGAATGGTCAAATTGATACCAATAAAATATTGCTAAAGAGAACACGGGCCGAAGTGAAGGCCGAGCTGGGTATATATATATATATATTTTTTTTTTTAAGTCGGCATAACCTGTTTTGTCTTGCTGCAGAAGAAATGGGGAAGAAAGCTACCAAAGCTAAGAAAAGTGCAGCTGCTTCGGACCGGATGGCCAAATTAGCTGCTGTGAAGGCTGATTCAAGTTCCTCGGCTAAAAGCCCTGCCTCCGAATCAACACCCGCAAGTACTCCAACTACGAAACCTCGTGCAGCCTCTCCCGAGGTTCTGCACGCAGCCGATGGAGTGGAGAAGGTGGTCAATTTGGAAGCACAAAATGCCAAAGACACCCTAGAGCGTCCGGTCAAGAGGGCTCAGATAGAGAAGGGAAAAGGGCTGGCAGGGGACTGGCTCAATTTGAGCAAATCTCAGAAAGGAGTCAAGATTCCTGAGGGCATGGACGACGTTGCCGCCAAAACGGTGTGGGGTAGGAAGATGTCTGATGCCTTCATCGCAACTGTCTTTCCTCCCGAGAATGCTGAAGTGATTGATTCATGGACCTCGGGAACTTGGGAAAACAATTGCTCCTCTTTGGTGAGGAGTTTTTTGAGGGGTGCAGCCATACTTCATCACCTCGGTCAACATGGTGATGATGCTTACAATGGGCTGGCCCCAGATGAAAAAAAGAAAAGACTTGAAGCCGTCGATCGGGAAGACTACTTGCAGCTCCAAGTTGAAGGTCTTGACAAAAAGTTGCAAACGTTGGCCGCCGAGAATGAACGGCTGCAGAAGGTGGCACAAGATGCTGAAGGTGCCAAGGCTAGGGCCGAGAGGACACTCCAGGAGGCCGAAGAGAGGATGAGGCGATCGGAGGAGATCCTGAAAAAAGCTGAAGAGGACGCTACTGCTCTTCAGGAAGCGACAGAGAGAGCTCGGAAAGCCGAGCAGGTTGCTGCTGTGGTTCAGGAATGACATGAGTATGCCAAGGATGAGATTCTCGGGCTCCAAGCTTTCTTGAACAAGATGAGAGCGAAAGCTCTTAAGCATAAGAAAGCAGCCAAGGAGAATCTGTATAACTGGGATCATGCTGTTGAGGATTCTTTCTACAATACCGCCGAGCAACTTCGTATCTTGAATCCTGGGCTCGTGACTAAGGGTGTTGACCCCAATTTTCCTGTTAAGGATGGTCGAATTGTAGGCGAAAATGGGGTTCCCATAGATACGAGCAGTTCTGATCTTCCTGACCACTTGGCCGAGGAAGTCGAGGATGAAGATGCCGAGGATGCCGCAGATGAAGAAGAGGAAGATAAGTTTGATCCTGACAGCGTTGTACTGTCCGATTTAGAGTAGACTTATCATTTTGCTATCCTTTTTCTTTTTGTACTTGCCCCAGTAGATGGGTTTGAATTTTTATTGCTGTACCTTGTTTGGAATATTTATAATATCCGTAATCATTTTATGCTTTGTTCTTTTCGTTTTAAGAATTCAAGTGTTAAGACCTCGGAACTCCAGCACTTTAGTCGAGGTGGGTTCCTCTATCTGCGATGTATAAGATGATTGTTATAACACAAATCATGTTTTAATCGGGAATCTTCTTTGAAGTACTTGACGAGTTATAAGCTCTTGTTAGAGCTGTTTATAATCGTTCGCGTCATAATCGGTGGCTAATCGGTTATGAGGAAAAGTACGTGATACAAAATTCAATAACAAGAACTTTTATTTATTTGAAACAATAGTTACAATGGGCTCGGAGTTTCACCGAGCGTACACCATTATTAGAAAGTGAACAATTCAAACAGCAAATGTAATAAAACAACTAAAATAATTGAAAACGAAATGAAACAATTGAAACTAACTGTAATAAGCTCGAAATTTCGCCACGTTCCATGTGTTGTTGATGAAAGCACCCGAGAGAGTTTCAAGCTTGTAGGCTCCTGTTCCTGTTTTGGAAACTACTCGATAGGGCCCTTCTCAACTTTGGGCCAGTTTCCCGTCCTTTGCGTTCTTGAGACCAATATCTGCTCTTCTTAGGACGAGGTCACCTACCTCAAACTCTCTGGGCACCACCGAACGATTGTACCCCTTCGCTTGCATAAGCTTGGCATGCCTTTCCCGTTCGGCAGCTAAATCTCTGACTTCTTCTGACAGAACTAGGTCCTCACACAGTAAAGTGTTGTTGAGGGGGTTCGGTTGTTGTAAGGCTTGGAAAGATGGGATGATCCTTTCCATCGGGATGACAGCGTCGCAACCATAAGTAAGACGATAAGGGGTTTCTCCCGTCGAAGTCTGTACCGTGGTGCGGTACGACCAAAGCACTTCATGCAGGTTTTCCAACCAATTTCCCTTAGCACTGATGAGTCTTTTCTTGATCCCCTGAATGATGCTTCGGTTCACTGACTCCACTTGTCCATTGGTCTGAGGATGCTCGACCGAGGAAAAGTAGTGCTCAATGTTCAAAGCGCTGACCAAGTCCTGAAATGTCTTTGCCGCAAATTGAGTTCCGTTGTCAGTCACTAATACTTGCGGCACCCCGAACCGAGCTACAACCTGTCTCTCAAAGAATTTCTGAACCTTGGCCGAGGAGATAGTTGCTAGGGGCTCGGCTTCAATCCACTTTGTAAAATAGTCAATGGCCACTATCACCCACTTGAGCTGTCCTGGTGCGGTCGGGAACGGGCCAATCAAATCCATTCCCCATTGATAAAAGGGATAGGGAGATGAAAGTGAATGGAGTTCCTCGGCGGGTTTTTGGTAGAAATCACTGTGGAACTGACATTTTTCACATCTCTTCACATGGATGATCGCATCCTGCTGTAGGGTCGGCCAGTAGTATCCTGCCCTTAGAATTTTCTTGGCCATGGATTTCCCTCAGACATGATGACTTCCGATACCTCCATGGACTTCTTCTAGTGCCTGCTTTGCTTCGGCGGGGTCTAAGCACCTGAGCATAGGGCCGCTGACCCCACGGCGAAACAGAATTCCATCGATCATAGCAAATTGGGATGCCTTTCTGACAAGCTTTTTGGCCTCGACTGGATTCGTCGGCAAGATTCCTTGTTCCAAGAAGCTTATGATCGGAGAGGTCCAACTTGGATCCACCGAAACGGAGAAGACAACGCTAGGTCAATGCACCATTTCTTGGATCAACGTCTTGTTATTTCCAGGACCCTTTGTTGAAGCAAGTTTGGAAAGAATGTCCGCTCGGCCATTGCTTTCCCTCGGGATGTGGCAGAATTCAACCTTGGCAAATTCTGAAGATAGGAACTTCACCTTCTCCAAATATTTTTGTAGGATGGGTTCCTTGGCTTGATAATCACCTTTTACTTGCGATACCACCAACTGAGAATCGCTGAAAATCTTTACTTCTCGGGCCCCTACTTCTTTCGCCATCCTCAGACCAGCCATCACAGCTTCATATTCCGCCTGATTGTTCGAAGTCGGAAATCCGAACTTTAGAGAATATTCCAAAGTAATTCCCTCGGAATTCTCCAAAATTATTCCAGCTCCTGCCCCGAGCTTGTTGCTCGACCCATCGACATAAATGTTCCAGTCCAAGTTTGAGCTCGTCAATGGCTCAGTAAACTCGGTGAGAAAGTCAGCTAAGACCTGGGATTTCATTGCCTTCCTTGGTTCGAAAGTGATATCGAACTCGGAAAGTTCAATGGCCCAAGTCACCATTCTGCCTGCCAAGTCTGGTTTTTGGAGTATCTGACGGATCGGCTGAGCCGTTCTGACTAGAGCTGTCAAAACGGGCCAGCCCGCCTGGGTTCGGGCCGGCCCGGCCCGGGTGCGGGCCAAAACGGGCTAGGGCTAAATAGCCCGGGTGCAAATTGAGTACATTATCGTATAGCCCAAACCCGCACTATACCGGGTTGCGGGCTTGTGCGGGCCAGCCCGCATAATTTTTTTCCAATTTTTTTTTTTTTAAATTTAATGAAAAATCTGAAATCATTTTTATTTCTTCTAAATTTTAAAATTCTGGAACTAAAAATCATGTTAACAATTGACAATCCAATACCTGTTTTTCACAATAAAACTCAAATTGAAACAACATTGATACTGTCAATAAGTCTTGAAAACCATAGCCAGTAAAGTAGAAGTAATAACAGGGCATCAAGTTCATTGTAGTAGCTGCTCAGTTGTGTTCCCATTCCTTTCTCAAACTGCATCTCTTCCTAGCAGCATAACATTTACGACATGGCATCTGAGAAAAAAGTCAAGCCAACACTTGAATCCATTACCTGCACATAAAAAAGTCAAGCCAAAACAAATTTAAATTCAAATAATCCAGATTTAGCAACTTCAAAGATCTGATTTTTATTTAATAAAACATAAAAAAAAATTAACGTGGAGCTTGGAGCCTTGGAGCCATGGTGGTCGTGGCATGGCGTGGCGTGGTCGTGTCGCCGCTGCTATGAAGAAGAAGACTCAAAGTGGAAGAGGAAGAGGTGCTGTGCCGCCGCCACTGCTGCGTGCCTGTGTCGCGGACTGCTGTTGTGGTGCTGCCTGCTGGGTGCTGCCTGTTGTGAAGCCGCTGCGTGAAGAAGAAGAGTCAAAGAAGAAGAAGAGGACTGCAATAGCTGCGTATTGTTGTTTGTTGAGCACTTGAGTTGTTGTCTATTGAGTAGTGAGTACTGCTTGCTTTATGTCTTAGATTTTAGTTTTAGGTTTTATTTTCTTTTTTAATATTAACGTACGGGCCTAAACCCGGTCGGGTAAACCCGGCCCTAGCCCGGGTTTTTTAAGGCCCGGCCGGTCCGGGCTAATAAGCTCGGGTTGAGTTTTGTACTAAAATTGGGGAGCCCAAACCCGCACTTTCTCCGGGTTTTTTGGCCCGGCCCGCATCGGCCCGGCCCATTTTGACAGCTCTAGTTCTGACCTTGATGTGGTGGCTCTGGAAGTATTGGCGCAATCTTCTGGCCGTGATAACCAAACAGAATGCCAACTTTTCTACCTTCTGATATCTCAGCTCTGGTCCCTGTAGTGCTCGGCTGACAAAATAAATCGGAGATTCTTTGCCTGATTCTTCCCGAACCAGAACCGAGCTGACCACTGAGTCACCCACTGATAAGTAAAGGAATAGAATTTCTCCGTTTACAGGGCTAGACAAGATTGGAGGAGATGCCAAGTATTGCTTAAGGTCAGTGAAGGCCTTTTCGCATACCTCATTCCATTCGAACGTCTTTTCCTTCTCCTTCCGCAGCAGTTGGTACCATGGTAGAGCTTTCCGAGCTGACTAAGATAAGAATCTAGAAAGAGTTGCAACCCGACCTGCCAACTGTTGTACCCCCTTGATATCGGATGGACTCTTCATCTCGAGGATGGCACGTCACTTCTATGGATTTGCTTCGATCCCTCGTTCGGTGAGCATGAATCCGAGGAATGAACCAGCAGGGACCCCAAACGTGCACTTTTCCGGGTTCAACCTCATATTAAACTCTCGAATTCTGCCCAAGATGACCCTTAAATCCTTGGCATGATCTGTTTCCTTCAAGCTTTTTGCAATCATATCGTCAATATATACCTCCATTTTGGGTCCAATCAATGGGCCAAACACCTTGTTCATCATTCGTTGGTATGTTGCCCCCGCGTTCTTAAGCCCGAACGACATGACATTGTAACAATACGTAGCATTTTCCGTGACGAATGAAGTCTTTACCTGATTCGGGGGATACATAGGGATCTGATTGTACCCCGAATAAGCATCCATGAAGGATAGCCTTTGATACCCTGCCGAGCTATCTACGAGTTTATCTATGAAGGGAAGTGGGTATTGATCCTTAGGGCAAACTTTGTTCAAGTCTGTGTAATCCACGCACATTCTCCATTTTCCATCGGCCTTTTTGACCAGTACGGGATTAGCCAACCAATTAGTATATACCACTTCCCTGATAAATCCTGCCTCAAGAAGCTCGACTACCTTCTCATCTGTTGCTTGAGCCTTCTCAGTTCCGACCCGTCTCTTCTTCTGACACACTGGCTTGGAACCCGGATACACACTTAACTTGTGGCAGATGAAGTTTGGATCAATCCCTGGAATGTCCGCCGAGGTCCAAGCAAACAAATCTTTATTTTCCACAAGCAATTCTGTTAATTCTTTTTCAACTTCCGCAGCTAGGCCCATGCCGATCTTGACGCAACGGGATGGGTCGTCACTCAAAATTACCTTCTTGAAATCCCCCTGGGGGATTGGCCTAGTTTCATCCTCCTCCCTTACGTCAAGATCAGCCAAATAACACTTCCCTTGCTGAGAGCCTCTTGCATAATCTTCTCATCATCATCTAGCTTCAGTTTCCCCAGGCTGATATTGTAACATTTCCGAGCCAACTCTTGTTCGGAACGTACTGTTACCACCTGGTCATCGGACCCCGGGAACTTCATGGCTAGATGAACAGTTGATACAACAACACCGAAAGACTGGAGTGCTGTTCGGCCAAGGATGGCGTTGTATGCCGACGGTGCTTGAACAATTAGCCACTTCACAATCTCTGTCCGAGCAGACGGTTGCTCCCCCATGGTCACTGGGAGATGTATGTGGCCTAAGGGAACGATCGAGTGGCCCGTGAAATTGATCAAACTTCCCTCGAACGGAGTTAAGTCCGATCTTTTCAACTTCAAAGCCTCGAACAGATCTAAAAACATGATATCTGCTGAACTCCCCTGGTCGACGAGAATCCTTTTCACTTCATAGTTACCAAGTCTGGCTGTCACCACCATTGGGTCATTGTGGTCCTGAATAATGTCTTCAAAATCCTCATCGCTGAAGCTGATGACAATATTCTTCTTCTTGGGCTTCTGGATCGGACGGCTGGCCACCGAAAGGACCTGCCCCACATACTTTTTCCGATCTCCTCTTCTTTCCCCGCCACCTGCAAATCCTCCTGCAATGGTATTGATTATGAAAGTCTCTCGGCCCTTATCCTGTTCGGACAGTAGGGTGGAGGCTCCCCCTGCAGGTGGTGAAGGACTTCTGTTTCTCTGTTTTAGCTCGGATCTAGGCGGGGAATGGCTTCTTCTCTTTGCACGCTTCCGCAATGCTTCACCAATGTATTGCTGAAGTTTTACATCCCTTACCATCTCTTCAATCAAATCCTTCAGCTGGGTACATTGATCAGTAGTATGCCCCCATCCACCGTGATGATCGCAATACTTCGTCCTATCCTTTTGAGCAGATTTTCTCAAAGCTGGAGGCCGAGTGATATTACGCATCTCTGTATGCATAGTCTCACGAAGGATTTGACTCATCGGGACTGTCAACTGGGTATATTCATCATACTTGCCTTTGGGAGGCAGTTTGTCTCTTTCCTCTCTCCCTCTTGTCCTTCCTCCCCCTATTCTCTCGAAAACGATCAGTTTGACGGGAATCATTCTGACGAGGGCGTTGTTCCTGAGCTCGAGCCGCAGTACTGATTCTATGGAATTCCTCCAAATTAACAAATTTCCTAGATCTTTCCTTGAGTTCAGCCATGTCCCTTGGTGGTTCTCCAATCAAACAATCCTTGAAATCACCATCTCGCAACCCTTGAGTGAGCAAAAGGACTGATACTCCTGATTGCAGGCCTGATATGCCACTAGCTTCTTGTTGATACCGAGCCAGGTAATCGCGAAGAGACTCTCCAAGTCTCTGTGCGACACCAACCAATGAATGGTCCGACTTGGGTTGTGACATACTGGCTGTATATCGATTCAAAAATGTTGTCCTCATCTCGGCCCATGAGTGAATCGAGTTGGCAGGTAGGGAATTGAGCCATCTCAAAGGTGTCGATCCCAGAGTCATTGAGAATGCTCGGCACTTCATGAAATTCCCTCCTCCATAAAACATCATGGAGGATTCGTAAGTCGCGATGTGGTCCATCGGATCAGTCGTCCCATTATACCGAGGGATATTCTGATGACCCACATAAGTCTGCTGGGTTTGAAATGCCATTATCTCAGCTATGAAAGGATGTCCAGGATGGGGCTCCCCAGTAACACGCCCAGGAACCAATCCCGGATTAAGGGGTGGAGGTGGAGGAAGGTTATTAGGGTTGCCGAGAGCCACGTGAGGGCCTTGCTCGGCTATTCTTGCCATGCTTTGCTGCTGAAGAGCAGCGATAGCCTGATTCTGCTTTTCAATCAAAGAAGTTTGAGTCCTCAAGATCTCCATGATTGATTCCTCCCTTCTACGGGCCGACGAAGTAGTCATGTAAGATCTACCTTGTGTTTCGGAACGTTCACCACCTTGAAGTGTTCCAAAATGACCCCTAGTAAATTGAGGGACTTCCCTATTGGATTGCTCGGCACGGGAATGGTCAGGACGAGCGGAACGCTCAACTCGCCGATCCTCATTAGTTCGTGATCCAGCAGGGTCCCTCCAAGATCGACGTGGTCCAGAATCTGCGGTGTCGCGCCATTCGGAAACGTGGCCATCAGGGACGGTATGAGGGTTAGACTGCCCTCCGCCGCCTTCAACGAGAACCTGACCAACTGGAGGAACCGTAGCTTGTGCTTGACCCGCCGTTGGAACTGGCGGAATTGTCTGAACATCAACCTGATTACCTTCAGTTGGTCTTCCTGGAGCGATTCTGTCCCTAACGTTCCTTCCGGTCTTGGGTGGCCTTCCGCGGAGGCGACGGCGGAGATCCTCTTGATTACCATTATTGTTGTCGTTTGCCATGAGAACAGTGGGTGGGAATACTGGTTATTCGATCCCCATAGACGGCGCCAATGTAGTGTCCAAGAACACTATATGTCTTTAACCCTCTAGGTGCCCAAGATTATGGGAATCAGGAGCCCTAAAGAGGATCAAGTGTTAATGTATGACTTTGTGGTGTTTCTGCAGTTCCAGTTGGGAAAAGCAGAATCTCCCTAGTCAACGTGTGTGTGCAGAGTGTCAACTTAGGGATGAGAGTACGTACCTGAAACCCTAGCTGTAGCGAGCTATTTATAGGGTTTGGAGGAGGCTGACATGGGCCGTTTGGGCCCTATATCAGAGCTGTGCTGAACCAAGACTCTGTTGAGATAATATCGGAAGTTTATGCTCTGAGAATCTGGTTAGGATCAGCTGAAGATCTCATGTCTAGGCTGTTAGCGAGAATCTAGGAGTGATTTGCGGAAGGGATAAGAAGCCTCGGTGGATTTGAGCTTATCCGCTAACCGACGGTGTGTCTCGGCCTAGAGTCTCAAGCCTGATGGATTGAGGACCGAGGATGAGGCTCGATTCCATCAAGTCCGAGCCTGGTCCTTTGGTTATACTCGGAGTCCATGAGTCCGAGCGAGGGACGTTCATGTTAAGTGAACCGAGGGAAGTGCCCTTAGAGAATCCCTTCGACAAGGCTTGAATCCGTGTCTGGTCGGCAGACCCTACATTAATTATCTTGATTGATGGAAAAAAAAAACCTAAAAAAATCTCTTAAATAAGACCGAAGAGAGTATAGAAGTGAGGATATCATCAGCCTAGCCACCGACGAGTCTGACCGACTCATGGGCCAATGCTAATCATGGCATATAAATGAGATTGAGAGGTATTTTATTTTTCCTTTTTTGGCCCTATCTTCTGTGTAATATGTGGATATGCGCCAAAGAAGTTGCTAGTCTATGCTTCAAAATATCCACGTGAATATGAAGAAGGGTCCTCTTGTCAGCAAACCCAATAAGTGTTTACTTTAAACCAGATCAAACTTACAAACGGGTTAGATGTCATGCTTCACGTATTTAATGCATTTAAGGACACTTTCTAACATTTTCCTTATATTTTTTTTGGGCAAACTTTTCCGGAAAACACATGATGCCAAATGATAAAATGAACGGTGTTGAAAGATACCACGTTTATAATAAGCACACGAATATGTTTTTTTTTTTTTTTTCCTAACTCATAAAATATGCAAAACTCTTGCTTATTTATGGAAGAAAACGCTAACAAAGAATCAGATCTAAAATCTAGTGTAAAATTTATCCCGTTTTGCACGTGACAACATATCCATCAACCACCGACCGGAGCAAAACATGTGTTCAATTTATTTAGTTTCATTGGCGAACGAGCATGGACGGACCCAAAAAATTTTGGATGCGAGGGCAACATATATTAATCATTAACATTAAAAATATACTTCCTTTGTCCCTAATTATAAGGTCTTTTTGGGTAAAAAATTTGGTTTTAAATATAAGACCCTCTTGTAATTTTTTCCAAAATTACTCTTACATCTAATCATTGTGGTCTAAGTTTTTGTGAGAAGAAATAAATAAAATTGTATTGGAATATGAAACGGAGTTTGTTTAATGGAGTTTGTTTAATGTTGTAAATGACTTAGAAACTGATTCACTACATTAAATATAGATGATGGAGTATCTAGGAATTAAATTAATTATTGAAATTTTTTTAAAAAAATTATTATGTTCTAATAATGGGTAGAGGAGTATTTTTGGAAGAACATATCAATTTTAATATAAAATTCAATAACATTGGCGGACGTAAAAATGCCCAAGAGAGCCTTATAATTAGGGACGGAGGGAGTAATATATATTTTTATAAACAAAAAATTGTTTACTAAAGGGACGTTCATGTTAAGTGAACCGAGGGAAGTGCCCTTAGAGAATCCCTTTGACAATGCTTGGATGATAATTTAGGGTTTACTATTTGCTGTTTAAGTTCTTGTACCTCCTAATTTCATCTCGCTCACTTGGATGATAATATAAAAGACTTGGCCTTAGACCAAGATGGTAGGAGATGAATGCTTAGTTGTCTTTCTTTTGAAATATTTTTTCATTATATCGAGTCCCTTCAAATAAGCTTGTCTAGTTAACTAGTTGCCTTCAGGACGAAGTAGCAAGTAGTTAGGCATAGCATTATTTTGAATTTGGGCTAATGGGCCTTTATTTTTTTTAATCTGACCTAATTTTTGAGTTCTACAATACTCCCTCCTTCCCTAATTATAAGGCTATTTTGGGCATTTTTAAGTCCACCAATGTTGTTGAATTCTATATTAGAATTGATATGTTCTTTAAAAATATCCCTCTACCAATTATTAGAACATAATAAATTTTTTCATTTTTCAATAATTAATTTAATTCCTAGATACTCCATCATCTATATTTAATGTAGTGAATCAATTTTCAAGTCATTTATCAATACAATTTTATTTATTTCTTCTCATAAAAACTTAGACCACAATGATTAGATGTAAGGGTAATTTTCGAAAAAATTACAATAGAGTCTTATATTTAGGACCAAATTTTTTTACCCAGGAAAACCTTATAATTAGAGACGAAAAGAGTATTATATATTCCCTCAGTCCAATTTCATTTTTTGAAATTGCCCTCACTAATTAACCTCACTAATGCATCATTCATTGATTACTCAATCACACATCATATTATACAATTTTCAGACATTTTCATTTATTAATAAAACTTTATTTTAAGACACTTTTCTCTATACTTTTTTATTATTTTTTTTTTTACATAAGGAATATTATGTGTATTTAAAATTAAAAAAAATAAAAACTTAGTGAGGGCAATTCTAAGTTTATATGTCCGTCACTGCAAACGAGAAGACTTCAAAATCATCAATAAACAAAAGAAGCCTTAAAAACAATCAGATATTTATATATACAACATCATAATTTATAGACATTATATCTTACACTTGTTTAATAAAGTAAAACTAAAAAGACTTGGCCAAAATGTCATGTCATTTTTCCTTGGTCACAAACTTTCTTTTCTTACATAAACAAGGTATTGATAACCATTGATTAATCTAACGCTCTTCAGAAGTAAAATCAGGTTCAGCAGGCTTCTGAAGCAGCATGGGTGGTATTCTCTCTGGCACCCGTGTCTTCCTTGTGCTATTTCTACGTAAAAGTCTAAGCGCATTAGCAGCAAATCTAGAAGCGTATATTGTGGCGCCGAGACTCGGTGAGCTACCACCGGCCTTGGCCAATGCATCTTGCAACCTATTCTCTTCTTCCCTGAGTGCCTCTTCGAGCTTCTTTTTAGTATAGCGCCTCCATGCCGCTTGTATGAAACATGCGGCCCATGTACGCCATTGTTGCGAGTAGAATCTGAAAGTGTGGCGTAGCTGCTTACTGTGAAGGCGCCGAAATTGAGATGCGACAAACTTCAAATCGTCGGCTTTTAGAGCGAAGGCTTCCACTTCTAAAAGAGTTTGGACCGTCCTGGTTGAGATGGGAAGGTTGGATGAGGAATGAGGATCTAATGCCCATGTGAGAAGCTCTTCACCACAGAAATCACCAGCCTTGAGGTATTCAGAGTTGAAGAAGCCTGTTCTTCCACCATTAGTTGTCACAGTCAATAGCTTGCCACGCATTATGAAGAGCATCTCGTCGACAGGATCTCCTTCACGGACAATGCAGCTTTCTTCTGTGTACAGCACTGGCTTAAGACGGTCACACATTGCATCCAAAAGTTGCTCATCCATTTTCTCAAACATTGGCACCTTAAGTTCATACAAGAGAAAGAGAAAGTCATTACTAATTTTACACAGAAAAACAACAACAATGGCTTCCGCGTTTATGATAGTTGATTTACTTTTCTAGTAACTAGCAAATATTTAAAAAAAGAAAAGAAAAAGAAGAAAGCCAAAAGATGGAGAAACTTACTCTCATTAGCAAAGCCAAACAAAGATGACGCTTAATGTCTCTTCTCAAATCCTTGGGAAGATTACTAATCAAATTGTCTTCATCAACACCTCTGGTTTCTTGCCATTTGTACTGCTCATGCCGTCTGATTCTCTCTCTCAGGCTGTCAGGGAGTAATCGATGAGACATCCACTGTTCTGCATCTCTCCTTTTCACTCTCATCTCCTCTAACCTCATAGTTGTTGATTGCAAATATGTCTATTAAAAAAAAGTATAATGGGTCAAAGAGTAGGACAAAATAACTTCATAACAGAATGACTAGGGTGTGAAGCTATTTCACAAGCAGAAATGAGAAAATACAAGTATGAGGACCAAGATTTTACGGTTATATTTAAAGAATTAAAGATGGATAAGAAAAATTAGTCAGAGAATGCTACAGCTATAGGAGCAGAAGAGCACTTAGAAACACATGTTTGCATGTAAACCAACTGATGGAGAATTACAACTATAATTACTTAATAAACAAGAATTTAGAAGCAAATAATAGCACTTGAAACTGGAAATTCTAAATGCATGCATTTCCTTTAAAGTAACTGAAAGATAATGCTTTATCCATTTAAGAAGATATTATCAGATGACCATGGAATAAATAATCCATAACAAACTCCATTTAAGAAGATATTATCAGATGACCATGGAATAAATAATCCATAACAAACTCCATTTTTAGATGGACATCCTATAAAATAGAATTCCAGAAAGAGCTTCTTATCACTCCCCAACAAACACATCTCTCAAATTTGGAAGAAATAATATTTTGTCTTATTTATTATGAGGTTACTAGACCTCTATATATACATAAGCCTGCAACCTATTTTAGGAATTATGGACAAATAATTCTAAGGAAACAAATACCTATGATTATGGGATTGATCCTAAATACAGAAACCTAATAATAGCAACATAGAACTTGTTATAGAAATACAGCACAACAACTATAAAACTTCCTAAAATACACAAAGACAACCATGGTTTTGACACTCCCCCTCAAGCTGTAATTCCTTCAAAGTTAATGCAGTTCAGCCCCTTGGTGAGTATGTCTGCAAGTTGATTCTGAGTGGATACATATGGTGTGCAAATCATGCCACTGTCTAGTTTTTCCTTGATAAAGTGTCTGTCAATCTCGATATGTTTAGTTCTATCATGCTGCACTGGGTTGTGGGCTATACTAATTGCAAATTTATTGTCACAATATAACCTCATAGGTTCATCCCACCTTATCTTCAAGTCTTCCAATATAATCTTTAGCCATAGAAGTTCACATATTCCGTGGGCCATTGCTCGAAATTCTGCTTCAGCACTTGATCTAGCAACTACACTCTGTTTTTTACTCTTCCAAGTCACTAAGTTTCCACCAAGGAAGGTGCAGTATCCAGTGGTTGATCTCCTATCTACCACTGACCCCGCATAGTCCGCATCTGTATATGCTTCAAGACTTACACTCTTGTTTCGTTTGAACAAAATCCCTCTTCCGGAGGTCCCTTTCAAGTAGTGGACAATTCTAAGAGCAGCTTGTAAATGTGCTTCCTTTGGTTGGTGCATAAACTGGCTGACTAAACTTACAGCAAAAGCAATGTCTGGTCTAGTGTGAGATAAGTAAATAAGTCTGCCCACAAGTCTTTGATACATTTCCTTGTCCACGACAATATCATCCTCCGCACTTCCCAACTTTATATTTGGATCAACTGGAGTACTTGCTGGTCTACATGTTGTCTTACCTGTTTCTTTAAGCAAGTCAGTAATATACTTTTGTTGAGATATGAAGATTCCTTTCTTGGAATGAGCCACTTCAATTCCCAAAAAATATTTAAGTCTCCCTAGTGTCTTGATCTCGAATTCCGTGGCAAGGCATTCACTTAACACTTGTTGCTCCTTTTTGTCATCCCCACTTACTATAATATCATCTACATACACTAATAGAATTGTTACTCCCCCTGAAACTGAATGTTTGATAAATAATGTGTGATCCCCTTGGCTCTGTTTGTAGCCCAGACCTGTCATAACTTTGGTGAATCTTCCAAACCATGCTCTTGGGGATTGTTTCGGCCCATATAGAGCCTTTCTTAACTTGCAAACAGTTCCAGCAGCAACCTGTCCATTGTAACCAGGGGGCAACTCCATGTATATTTCTTCTTCAAGGTCTCCATGTAAAAAGGCATTCTTCACATCGAACTGCTGCAGGTCCCAATCATGATTTGCTGCTAATGACATTATTACTCTGACTGTGTTCATCTTAGCAACCGAGGCGAATGTCTCCAAGTAATCAACTCCATAGGTTTGAGTGAAGCCTTTAGCCACTAACCTTGCCTTGTAACGTTCGATGGTCCCATCAGCCCTATACTTTACTGCATATACCCACTTGCATCCTACTGGTTTTTTTCCAGGTGGTAGTGTGACAAGTTCCCAGGTCCTATTTTTGTTTAATGCCTCCATTTCCACATCCATGGCATGTTTCCATTTCCTATCAGATAATGCTTCAGATACAGAGGAAGGTGTGTGTGTGGAGTTGAGGTTTGTGAGAAAGGTTTTATGGGTAGGTGAGAATTTTTCAAAGGATAAGAAATTTGATAGTGGGTAAAGTGGTTGTTGGGTGCATGTTCTAGTTCCCTTTCTAAGAGCAATGGGTAGGTCTAGAGTTTGGTCCACCTATGTTTCTAGATTTTCAGAAACAAACTCATTAGAATTATTGGAGTTTATAGGATTCGAAGGTGTTACCTCATGCAATGATGATGGGTTGGATTCTTGGACATTGCCAGATTCTAGAATGGCCTTTTTTCTCCTTGAATATACCATATTTTTCCCAAATTTTCCACCATTAGGTTCAGGTACCACCGTTGGTTCAGGTGCAGGTCTGCTCTCATTTTCAGGGACAGCAGATTCAGGTGTAGGTACCACCGTTGGTTCAGGTGCAGGTCTGCTCTCATTTTCAGGGACAGCAGATTCAGCTGCAGGTCTACTCTCAATTTCAGGGACAGCAATGTCATTTGTCCCAATTTCAGGTCCAAATGTCATATTTGGAAGCATGAGAGTCTCATCTTCCTCTCTTACATTCTCCCCCTGAAGATGAGACTGCTTGAAGTAGCTTTCTTGTTCGTTGAAGGTGACATCTCTTGACACATAGAATTTTTTTGACGGGGGATGAAAACATATGTATCCCTTTTGAGTGGTAGAATACCCTAAGAATATACATTTGACAGCCCTAGGGTCCAATTTTCTCCTTTCTTTACTATGAACATGTACAAAGGATACACACCCAAATATTCTAGGTTGTAGTTTATTTGTAGGATCCAAGTGTGGGTAGAATGAGGATAGGACTTCCATGGGACTTTTTGAGTCTAAGATTTTAGTGGGTAACCTATTGATTAGATAAGTTGCAGTAAGAAGGGCTTCCCCCCAAAATCTCTTAGGAACAAGGTTTTTGAAAAAGTAGAGCTCTAGTTTGATCTAATAGGTGCCCATTTTTCCTTTCTGCAATCCCATTCTGTTGGGGTGTGTTCACACATGAGGACTCATGGATTATCCCTTCCTTTTGGCAAAAAGAGTTTAGTACAAGGTTAAAGTAGTCCTTGGCATTATCGGACCTAATTCTTTTGATACCGACCCCAAATTGATTTTTAATCATTGAGACGAATTGAATAAACACAGAGCTAACTTCATATTTTTGTTTTAATAGAAACACCCAAGTCACCCGGGTACAATCATCTATGAAGGTTAAAAACCATTTAGCACCTGAGATATTAGGAACATAAGCAGGACCCCATACATCAGTGTGAACAAGAAAAAAAGGGGAAGGACTTATATTGTTGCTAATGGGAAAAGGTATACGCTTGTGTTTTGCAAGCTCACACACCTCACAATGGAGACTCTCCACATTTAAATTTTTAAACAAGGAAGGAAAAAGCACTTTTATAACTCTAAATGAAGGGTGTCCTAGTCGGCAATGGTATAGTTGAACTTTCTCTTTGTTAGTCATGGTGGATTCAGATATGAGAGATTGGCTCTTGATAGGCAGATTAGGATCCTCCATGTAGTATAGGCCATTTCATTCTCTAGCATGTCCAATCGTCCTCCCCGAGTTCTTGTCCTGTAGTATACAAGAGTTACTATGAAACACGGCATTACATGAGAGATCTTTTGTGAGTTTTTGTATAGAAATCAGATTTGTGGATAGTTTAGGGACATGAAGAACATTTTTTAATGTTATGGATGGGCTTATTTGGACCTCTCCTTGTCCTGCTGCAGTTATAAGTGTTCCATCTGCCGTGGAAATTTTCTTGTTACTAGGACATGGGGAATAGGTGGAGAAGTATTTGGATTGAGGGGTCATATGGTCAGTGGCTCCAGAGTCTAATATCCAGTAATGTGTAAATGATGTATCTGAAACATTAAGCCCAACAGAAAGTGGAAACTTACCAGAATATGTTAAGGAGCATGTACCTGTGGGCTTCTCCAATTTAGTAAGGAAGGATCTTACACGTTCTATCTCTTCATGATTCAGCTGGACAGATTCTTCACTTTGTCCATTAGCAACGTGTGCTTGCCCTTGTCCTCCTTTTTTTGGAGGGCCTCCTTTCAGCCCCCATTCTCGGCTTGGGGGTTTTCCATGTAATTTCCAACACTTCTCCCTTGTGTGACGCGGCTTTTTACAGTGGGTACACCAGACCTCTTCATATTTTTTCTCCATATTGGGAACCCAGCTTTTCCTCTGGTTAGCCGCCATGATTGTTCCTCCTTCAGCTATCATTGCAGAGCTTTCAGCGGTTGAGGTGTCCAGCATCAGTCCTCTCCTGCTTTCTTCACTCCGGATAATGGCTACCACTTCATTAAGCCCTGGGACTTTCTCTTTTCCCAGGATTTGAATTCGGACTTGGTCATATTCAGGATTCAGACCTACCAAAAAATCATAGACTCTATCTTGTTCAATATACTCCTTTAGGATTGCTGAGTCTTCTGAACACTTTGCTTTTATAACTCGATAGTGGTCCAATTCCATCCATAGAGACTTGAGTTGATTGGCATATTCTGTAACTGATCTATTTCCCTGCTTGGCAGCCACGGTTTTCAACTTTACATCATAAATTTGAGCAGCATCCTTGGCCTTAGAATAAGTTTGTTCTACTGCCTCCCAAATTTCTTTTGCTGATTTAAGGAACATGCAGGTATCACTGATTTCTGGGACCATTGAATTCCACAGCCACGCCATGATCATGGAGTCTTCTTCGTCCCATGATTTGAACTTGGAATCTGTTTCATCAGGCGCATTATCAGTCAGGTGACTGACCTTTCCTTTTCCTTTCAAGATGGTCCTAATGAGTTGAGACCATTTGAGATAATTCTTCCCATTTAACCGATAAGCAGAATGAACATTCTGCAATTCTCCAGCAACCTGGGGTTTATCCCCAGTTCCTAGAGTAGGGTCCACAACTTCAGCCATGACCAAGTGCAATCAAGGTAGAGAGGGTTGTGCTGCAATTAAGGCTGCGACAAGGTTTAAAGGTAGTGCAACAATGAAGGCTGCAACTTGGGTTTAAAGGAAAGGTCAGAGACTCCCAAGGATTAGGAGCTCTGATACCATCTCAAATTTGGAAGAAATAATATTTTGTCTTATTTATTATGAGGTTACTAGACCTCTATATATCCATAAGCGTGCAACCTATTTTAGGAATTATGGACAACTAATTCTAAGGAAACAAATACCTATGATTATGGAATTGATCCTAAATACAGAAACCTAATAATAGCAACATAGAACTTGTTATAGAAATACAGCACAACAACTATAAAACTTCCTAAAATACACAAAGACAACCATGGTTTTGACAACATCAATGCCCCATACTGAACACTTGCACTGTAAATGCAGGAGCTCTGATAGCTAAAGTTGATTTGTGATATCCTATTTTGCAACTAGCAAAAAACAAGGACTTACAGCCATGAGCAACTACCATCTCTAAAAAAAATGATGCATTGCCGAAGGTCGATGTGGTCCTAGTAAGTAGTAACTAATTTATTCCATAATCCAAATCAATTAAACCACGATTTTTGCATTTTTAAAACAATATAGAGATAATTTGGTACCAACCTGCATATTTCCAATAAGAAATGCGAATAATACCAAACCAGCGATGGAAATGAAAATTGCAAAGCAGATTTCCCAAACATAGGTACTTGTTGCCAGGTTCTGACCAAGAGAACTGCAATAAAAAATTCAAGCTCCCCAAAAAGAGGATGGAGGAACAGTTAATGAAAATCAGATAAAAACAAACATGATAAAAATATGTTCAACTTCAAAATTTATAAAAAAAATTAAAAATATTCTCAACTGCAAAAGAGGATGGAGG
Source organism: Crotalaria pallida (assembly GCA_037953625.1). Lineage (NCBI taxonomy): Eukaryota > Viridiplantae > Streptophyta > Magnoliopsida > Fabales > Fabaceae > Crotalaria > Crotalaria pallida. Next base: position 150,997,652 of record CM075650.1, read on the forward strand.
AACAGCTAATGAATATCAAGATAAAAGAATAATATGCTCAACTTGAAAACATATTAATAATTTGAACAACATATTACTTCAAAAGTGATAGATGACTGGGACCTCCCCCATCCCCCACCTCGTAACTGGGACATTAGGCAAGCCCAAAACTGAAACCAAAACCATTTCCCTCTCTTCAACGCCAAATAAGACCATCTAACACCTACATGCTCTAGAAAATCTAATCTTAATCATTGAAAATTATCACCATTTAAATCATAGGAAATTAGACACATAGAATCAGACATGACAAACTAACTTATTTGTCCATTTCATCTACAAATATTATGTGCTCAACCCTCAGGCACATGTGCATTTCCCACAGAAAAACACCCTGGACAAGTATGCACCTGAGAAAACACGCACATTGAAAGGGAGCATGCTTTTATCTCAGGGAAGTCAGCAAACAAAAGAACAAAAATATCCTATTCAACACTAGGAGCATGCAGATATTATGTAGTCGAGGCATAGCTATAGGTTGCTTGCATAACACATAGCTGACATCAGCGTTAAAAGAGTAGTCTCCAAACTCAAGTCATAAACACATTGCAACATATTATGACTCAAGTCAAAAGCATATTGCAACATATTATGTTTACTTCATAATCTAAAATAACTTGAAGCATAAGCGGAAAAAATAATCAATAAAGCACACCTCAAATTTCTGAGGCCCCACCAAAAACAATAGAAGAATTTTTGTGGGAAATCTGATGACTCCACAACACCAGATTGAAGGGCGTCAAGGAACATTCCAAAATCAAAGAGCTTTGGATTTGGCTCCTGTGTTGGGCATGAAGTATTCAGGTATGTTGAAATATCACTCAAACCTCGGTGATTGTCACAATACAAATATGCCTTGTCACAAGTGGTATTTGCTCGACAGGCACCTTGCCAACAGGTTGTTTCTCTTTCTATAGAAAACAAGTACCAAAAGGCACCAATAACCTAAGAGCAACAAGTAACTCAGAAATCAGAAAGATATGAAGATAATATCATTTTGAAATTTCATTAAAAAGATCGTCAGTAAAAAAAGTGATAATAATCTATCAGATCTAAATATGCTACATTAGGAACCAAAATAAAATTAAAGTGGATCTGAGAGTTTGAAACAACAATTAGGGGCTTTAAGAAGCATGGACACGAGGCACAGCATAGACAATACGACATGGAAAAACCTGAAGTGTTGCATAGCATCTGACATAAGTTCTGTGATGTGTATGTGAGTCCAACACAAGTGTCAGATGTATGTTCAACAAAGGCATGGCTCCATTACTTTTTAAGTGTATATGCTTGATAATGATCTAAATAATCTTCTAATAGCAAAAATTATCTAATTGGCATCCAGAGCAAGGTGAAAGAGAATTTATTCAAGCTTATTAGAATTATGAAATCGGATTGAATCAAAGATGAGAGAAATTACTTGAGAGAGAATTAACTGAAGATAAGAGAAGAGAGAGAAATCACTTGAGAGAATTGATTGAGTTAAGAATTCAGTATTAGGCCCTTTGATCTAAGTCTTTTGTTAATTGGAAAGTATGAAATTAATGAGGTTAAGTGAACAACAATATAAATGGTATGACTCCATGTCTTAACCCAAAACCTTAAGGCATTAGGTTCATGAGTCTTTCTACTTATATGTTGTTCAACTTACCATGTTCTAGTCAATGTGGGACTGGTGTATTATTTTTTTTCTTTCTCAACATAGCTCATTATATATGATTAGGAAATATCGCCTTCAACCATTGACAAGGAATTTAGCAGATCTATACATCCAAACTGTCATACTCCCGTTTCCACCCATAGCATTGTATAATTAGAAAAGGTCCTGCATCTAAATCCTTGAAAATATTTGCATAAACTGTTTATAGTTTAGAGCCATAATAATATCTATTAATAGTTTTTCTTCTTTAGTTCTTGAGGATTTCTTATCCTCCTTTTTGTATTATTTTATTCTATCTTTTAATATATATTCTTCTTCAATCCAAAAAATATATATATACTGGTATACGGTAGAAAGCAATATAACCAAAAAACAATGCAGTAAATAAACACAAGAAAAAAGGAACATGAAAACTTTCAGCACAAACTTACATGACTTGCAAGCATGTAAAGAAAGAGATTGAATGCAGCTCCAGCCCAAGCTGTTTCAGTGAGAATGCCAGAGGTCCTTGTAACTTCTTTATATAATGGAATTATTCGTAAAAACCGTGGTACATATTGGAAGAACACAACAAATTTCAGCAAGTTCTTCGTATTCAATGCTTCAGAGCCTTTCATCTTTGGAATGATAATTAGAATCACCACCTAGTAATATTTGAGCAAGTTCCGAGTCAAAACTAAGCTTACTAAATGAATCCAATTAAACAAACATTTTTATCTAAGCCCAGAAAACTTGGAGCACTGAACTTATCCTCTAGTTAGAAATTACAATATGTCTTTATGAGTGTGTCTACATGTTATGATATTGGACTTCCATTTGGTAACCAATGACAGCTAAAGGACTGAAGTTCCAAGAGATATGAGAGAGCATTAGTACTACAAAAGTTGCATTTCAGTTACATACAAACCCACTAACCCTTAGTTTTTCAAGAGCATAAAGGGATACACAGAAGATGAAATTCAAAAGTCCAATGGCAGAAAAGTTATACTCCCTCTGTCCATTATTACAAGTCACTTTTACCTAATTCACGCAGATTAAGAAAGGTAATTATTATCAAATTTATCATAAATATCTTGACATTCCAGAATTACCCCAATTTAAAACTTTATCAACTTTATTCATTTCTCTCTACTGTAATTATTATCCTATCACTCCTATGAAATTATGAGGGGTGTATTTGGTATACACTTTTTCACACTACCTAGATATTCTCAAATCTAAAATGACTTATAATAAGGGACAAAGAAACCTTCAAAAAGGTGACTTATAACAAGGGACGGATGGAGTAATTTTCCTTACCTGTGGGAGGGGAAGAACGGCAAGAATGTCGATAAAGAAGTATGATGTGAGGTACCTCATTGCTATTGCCCAAGCATCTTCAACCAAAACACCTCTTCCAAATACTCGAGAAGAGGGAGCAATGAATCCAGTACGAAACTGGAAAATTATGTGGATTATATAAAAAATATCAGAGAAAGATCTCAAAACAGTGGCTGTAATTTCCATTTTTCTGTCCAATGAAAGACATTTCTTGGCATCATTAATCACAGGGACATAGAAGAACAAAGGATCCAGTGACACAGCAATAAGACATGATAATACAAATATCTTGTTCCACTTTTGAAGGAACTGCCCCTGCGGATCAAGGATTTTCTTTCTAGAACTATCACTTCTAGCCAGAAAACTGTTCTGGGGAAGCAATTTGAAAGACTTTCCAAATCTCTTTATCCTCTCAGAACTGGATTCCAAGCCCCTTTGAAACTTCTCAGAAACTGAACTTAATGTCCTTTGAATTCTTCCCGAGCGCCTTAAATTAATTGCAGGATAGTTGCTCTCAGAACTTTTTTCTGAATTCCAATCCTGGAATCTGAACATCATATAAATAATATAAACCTTAGTCCATGATTAATCTTCCACTGAACAAGATAACAAAAGCAAGAATAATGAAACTACAAAGATTAAACTTCTGATAGTAAAAGGTAGCAACTTGAAATTTTTAGGCATTCTGATGTTGAAGAGTAGTGACTGAAAGAGTTAATTTGCTGCCGATTTATGTCAACAAGCACGATTCATTTAAGACTTAACTTGCTTCAAATAACAACTAAAAATGCTTCTAAAAACACATACATAAAACATCACAATAAAATGACAAAAAGCAAATATAAATGAAAACATTCGGCATTAAACTAAACTAACCTAACAAACTTCTCTTGGTGAAAAGTCATAACTGCGCCCTATTTCGGAAACAACATAGAATTAAGACAACGAAATCCGAGTCCTGTAAATTAATCTCACAGAACAATGTATAACCTTCATAAAAATCAAATTCCCACAGCCTCCTCCTGAAACAACAAAGATAAGATAAACATTCGCAATTAGATACTCCATTTCTCAACCAAAACATAAAACACAAACTCCTCCAAAGTAATTCATAAAATGAATTTAAAAAAAAAATCAATAATAACAGCTGCAAACATAGTTCCCCCAAAAACACATGTGTACACATCATCACATTCAGATTAAGACAGTGTGTTATAGAAATAAGTGAAAACAAAGTATACTAACCACAAATCAGGAATAAAAATCCAAATTAAAGGTTTTATGACAAAACACAAAAACTATATATAATGGAAATAAGTCCCAACCCTTTAAAATCTAATTTGTCATCATAAACAAAGATGAAGGAAATAAATAACCTAATAGAGTAATAAATGGGGTTCTGAATATGGAGACAAGTTGAGAAGGGGAAAAAGGGGTAAAACAGGAAAGTCAAAGTAAGAAACAAAAGAGAGTAAGAATTGCAGAATCAAAGTTAGAAGAAAATGAATGAAGAGAGAAAGGTACTGACTTGGAAAGTAGAAACGAAGTTGGGTGAGTGGGTCAAAGGTAGTAGTAGGAGTTGAGGAACGAGATTTGAGAGGACTTGTTAGTTTGTTGTTGAAATTAAAGAGAAAGAGTTGGTGAGTTGAGTTGAAAGAGAGCGTCACAAGAAGAAGATGAAGATAGAGAGAGAGAGAACACAACAAGAAAGTTCGTGGAAACGCAGAGAGAGAGAGAGAGACAGACAGACAGCATAGAGTGAAGGAAGACGCCAGTTGGTGGTTTGTTTGGTTTTTTTTTTTTTTTTAAATCTTAGGAAAATTTAAGGTACATTTCAGAAAAAAAAAAAAAAAAAAAAAAAAATCTCCGTGACAAGTGCCCTAATAAAAGTGGAAAAAATATCATACGTCCAAGTTATTTCCTCCTAAAAAAATGCATTTTCTCATAATTTTTAACCACATTTAATCTCTTAATAAATACCATAAAGGCATTCTTTAGCATTTAAAAAAATAATTATTTAAGGTAGAAGGAGTTTCTTCTTTTTTAACTCTTCATCATTTAATTAACTGTTCATTTTAATTTTAATTAATTTGTCACCAAAGTCTAAATTAATTTATGGCATACAACAACAAAACAAGACAAAATGTGCAGATAAATATATATATATATATATATATATATAGATATAGATATAGATATAGACACTCATCATGTAAATACAAATAAGAGAAAAAGATGTTTTAAAAAAATATAAAAAAATGATACACTTTTCGTTTAAAGTACAAATAAAAGAAAAAAAAATCTAAATAATGATACTCTTAATTTTTTTTTTTTTATTCTTCTTCTTACTTTTATTCTTATCATCTAAATAAGAGAAAAAGATGACAAGTATTTGAAAAAAAAAAATGAGTTTCGAAGTTTTGATTTACGTGAATGATTAAAAAGAATTTAAGACTTGAGTCAAAACTATTAATGGGAGAGTTTTGTATTTAATTTTTTCTAGACTACTATTCCCTCCGTTCCATATGTTATGATTTTTGGAGATTTCACAAAGATTAAAAAATAAATAAATAATGTAAGAATTTGATATAGTTTGACTAAATTACCCTCATTTAATAATGGGAGAGAGATTAATAATAAATGTATTAAGATTATATTGAAGAGAGGTGAAAAAATGAGTGATGAAAAAGAGAATGAAATAAATAAGGGTATGTTTGGAAAAAGAAGTATAAACAAGTCTTTGATTTCCAAATGATCATGACTTGTGGGACAAAAAAAATCTTCAAAAAGTCATAACTTATGGGATGGAGAAAGTAATAGATATTTTGGCTTGGGTCAAATTAGTCAAAGTTGAATATAATTTTCAAACATTTAATTATGTTCTCATTTCTTAAATTTTAGGGTTGTTTTGCTACATTTTTTTTCTTAATGTTTGGCTTCTTGAAATTAATTTTGGATTTGCCAATGCCTCTCTTATTAATTTCGGCCGAATTTTGCTAACATGTTAAATCGAAATTCTAATCATGTAATGTCATGTGATGTCAAATAGGCAAAGATTTTTTTTTATAAATTTAAAAATAAATATTAATATTTTTTTTATTTTTTAGTTAAAAAAATATATTGGAGAGAAAGGTAATATTCGTCCATGTGTCATCACATGGCTAACTTTCTACATCTGATTATGATTTGGGTGGGACATGTCAATCAAATTTGACCGAAATTGATAAAGGGATATATGTCAAACCCAAAAATAATTTTAGGGATACAAATATTGAAAAAACAAAATGACTCAAATTCAATAACTGAACACATGATTAAGTTGTAAGTCGTTTTCAAATACAAAGCATTTTTGGAAAAATAGTATGGATTAATTGCAATTTTTTATTTCAAATAAGTAATATTAACTTTGTCTTTTATACAAATCATTTTGAGTAAAATTCACGTTCATCAAAGAATTTAGTTAATATTATAAGTGGTATTGAAAATATAAATATTTGATATAATTTTTCAAAACTATCAATATAAGTTTTATTGAGAGTATAAAATATTAAACAAATAAGGTTATTTGTGAAAAAAATAATTAAATGTCATTGAAAATTGGAATGAGGTCTTATAAATAAGACAAAAAAAAGTTCAAAAATAAATCTTACCTTTAATAATTACTTGAGTCCCCAAAAGATACAAGAGTCATCAACTTAATCCCCAAAAGATGTTATCAACCAAATAAACCCCTAAAGTTTAAAAGGCATGAAGTCCGTCCCGCCGTAAGTCATTCTGTCAAGTGTCACGTGGCATTTCCTCGTCAGTTATCTCTCCTAACTGATCTACATATGAAACCATTACTTCATCCCCTCCAAACCACTATAATTGTTGTATATATCCAATAGTTTAGATTTTAAGTTTTTTTTTTTTTATAAATTCTCTTCATCTTCAACTTTGTTTCAACCATCATATAGTCGCCACCGCCATACCTCACAAGCCTCATCATGCCTTCCTCTCCATCTCAACGGCCTCTTCCACTACCATCAAACGCCATCCAACAACATTATTTCAGCTTGCACAATCAGGGCTGGCCCTATAGGGGGCAAGTGGGGCCTAGGCCCAGGGCCCAGAGAATTAGGGGTCCCGAAATTTTTTTTAATACCTATACATAAATATTAAAAAAAAATAGAAATATTTTTAAATTAGAAATTAACATAAATTAATTTTTCAATTGTAGTATTGTATCTTAAATAATTTATTTATTTTGTTGTGATTGTGCGGTTGTTTATCTCCTTTGTTTGCTTTTGATAGGTTCCTTTTGCTTTATATTATGTCATTTGTAATTGATGCTCAAGTATTATGTGTTATTGATCACTTTCTAGTTTTGTTGTTCTGTTTTCTAAGATAGTGCCTAGAAAATATTTGTCTGGATGTGAAAGAAGGAAAAAAGAAAACCAGCACACAAACTTGTAAAATCACATTAGGATTGCTCACTACATGGTAACTAACGTTTTTTCTTATTTATTTCAACATTAGGATTTGGGCAAATCATAAAGGATAGTCTACTTCTAGATACCCATTTTGTTATTTTGTTTATTTTTTTTTATAATATCATGCTATTAAGGTAGTATTATATTTGTAACCTACGTAATCTTGTTGATTACATTTAATGACATAGACTTGTGAATATCGATAATATTTTATACTTATAGAAAATTTACTTGAATTTCAAAAAAAATTATAAAAAGGAGCCTTTTATTTTTATTTCGCCTAGGGCCCTGAAAATGTCAGGACCGGCCCTGCGTACAATAGCAAAACAACCACTTACCGCCATTGTCCTCATTCCCCGTGGCCACACCATAAAGTTTTAAACCACAACCACTACGACCTCGCCCACGTGGCCTCATCTCTCTCTCTCACACACAAACACACCCTCCTTCACTAAAACCCTCGACTTTCTCTCTTCATGTGTCTCTCACTACCTTTCATCTGCACACCAATCATTCACCATCGTCGGCTACCCCAACCACAATTCTTTCGCCTTACTCCTGTATCGGCAAAGAGCCTTTGCGGGATAGTGAAATCGTGATACCCACGTCCTTTTTGGTTTGAAAATCACTATCACTTCCGACTCTCTCTACATCCATTGTTGTTGCCAAACGCCACCTCAATCGTCGCTGTTGTCGATCCTATCACCATCACAATTCCCAAATCATCCCCCATAAGCCCTCACAGAACCATCGTCATCCTTTTTCCATTATGCATGGCTATATCCATTTTCATATGTGTGACCATGAGCCCTCACCATATTGGCTGCCACTATTAGTGAACTTTGAAGTCGAAACAAGTGTAAAGGTGCGGTAGAGGGAGCAACGACTCTGGATCTCGCATAGGTCACAACGAGTCGATGGTGATGCGTGGAGTGATGAAGGGATGATGAGTGGGGTTGTTGATGCGGAGAGAAAGGCATAATGACTCTTGGTGGGGGCGAGGATGAGAAGAGGAAGAAGAGCAAGGTTGAAGATGAAGAGATGTTTTTTTACTTAAATATGTCATTGGATATTTTCACCAGTTAAAAAGGCTCGAGAGGGATGATACGGTGGTTCAATGTGTAGATAAATTGAGAGAGATGACCAATAAGGAAGCACCATGTGGCATTTGACGGAATGACTAATGAAGGGACGAATAAAGGGATGAACGTGATGCTCTTTTAAACTTTGGGAGATATTTTTTTTTTGTTGATAAAATCTTCTAGGGACTAAGTTGATTACCAGTGTATCGGGAGACCTAAGTGATTATTAATTCTGTATCTTATATTAAAGGACGAAGGGAGTAATAAGTTATGGTGTGATTTGAAAAAAAATGATAGACTTGTGACTAATTAAATTGTACACTAATAGATATTTAACATCAATGATATTTTATACGATGTCAGTTATAAGAAGAAGAAAAATTTCATTAGTAATATCAAATATAACCAAAAGATATAACCAAAAGATAGAGAAGAAGAAATATAATCAAATATATGAAGAAGAAATATAACTATTGACTATCTATCATTAAATACTTCATTCATCCCACAAAGAACAACAATTTTTTGCCAAAAGTATTGTCTCAAAGTAACAACGATAATGAGTAGCAAAACTTGAAAATTGTTTGCTATGATTTGTGATTGGTTGATAAATGAAAAATGAATTAAATATTAATCGATAATTGATTGACTTGTTAGACACTTTCTATTTACTCATAAAATGTGATTTACAATAAGGACATAAGAAGTACCATCTTTATGAGACAAATACAGTACTATCATTTTTAAAACAACTCATTTAAAGTAGGTGTCTCAATTTTTTTCTCATTCTTTGTGTTGTATTCGTGAAATATTTCTATTTATTTATTTACTTAACCTCAACCATATCAAATATGTATGAAAAACTTGAGTTTACTATTCTTGAAATATTAAATTCGTATTTTTTTCAACATAAAGTTATTTTTTTATGGTCCTTATTGGCTTATTCTCGTTAAGATCCCTATTTCATGAATTTATAAAAAAAATTATATAAATACACTTATTTACATCCTTAATAAATATAAAGTTTTTTTTTATTATAGTCGAGATCAGATGGAGTATCAATCATAATCATAATAGGCTTATTTATGTCAGGTGTCCCTGTAGTTTGCACCTATTTTGTCAGACGTCATTTAACTTTATTTTTCAACAAATATACCCCTACAGTTTGCTCCGGTGAGCCATATACCCCTGCATGCCATTTCCGGCCACCGGTGCTGACGTGGACCGCCGGAGTCAGCAAGTGGTAAAAATAGCAGCCTTTGTAGTTTGAGTCTTTTTTGTCTGATATCCCTATATATAACTTCAAAAATTCATATCTTTTAAACCGTAAGTCCAAAAATTACAAATTTTATGTCAAAACGGTATTGAAATATAGAATTTTAAAATGTAATTATTTTATTTTTATGGATAGTTTTGTAAAAAAAAAATTTTTGGGCAATTTTCTATACGAATTTTGAATTTATGAATTACTAAAAATAATTTATTAATTGGATTGCACTAATTTTTATTATAGTTTAAGGATCATAAAAATCATGAGTTTTGGCTTTTAAAAATAAATTGTAAAAAACAATAAAAAAAAGCTATAAAAAAAACTAAATTTAAAATCATCGAAGACACATAGTCAAAACTCATGATTTTTATGTTCCTCAAACTACAATAAAAACTAGTTCAATCCAATTCATAAATTATTTTTAATAATTCATAAATTCAAAATTCGTATAGAAAATTGCCCAAAAAACAATTTTTTACAAAACTATCCATAAAAGTAAAATAATTACATTTAAAATTCTATATTTCAATACGATCGTTTTGACATAAAATTTGTAATTTTTGGACTTACGATTTAAAAGATATGAATTTTTGAAGTTATATATAAGGGTATCTGACAAAAAAGACCCAAACTACAAGGGCTCCTATTTTCACCACTTGCTGACTCCGGCGGTCCACGTCAGCACCGGTGACCGAAAATGATATGCAGGGGTATATGGCTCATCGGAGCAAACTGTAAGGATATATTTGTTAAAAAATAAAGTTAAAGAGCGTCTGATAAAATAGGTGTAAACTACAGGGGCACCTGACATAAATAAGTCATCATGATGTAAACACAACGGCGCAACATCTCGAAGTGAACGAATAATTTGCTGGCTACACAACGGAACAAAATCGAAAAGGATTTATTATACATTACTTTTAGGACAATGCATAAAAAATTTTAAAAAATTATAAAATTTACTTTAAAAATAGTGTATTAAATATATTAGAGTGAATATTTTAGTTTTCAAAATTGATTGTTCACTTTTAAAACGTTAACTATTATCTTAAAAGCCAAACAATGTATACCATATCACTTACTAAAAATCATTGCAAAAAATGGAGGATGAAAAATCACTAACTAACTTTATTAAAGAGTATGAAAAATGTTTAAAAATGCTTATAATAAGAATCGGAGGGAGTAATAATATTCAAAGTGATAATTTTTTTAAAAAATAGTTCCAATTTTACATTATAAAAAAAATTCCAATTTTACAACAGTATCAATGTTAAAAAAAAATGTCAACGTTTAAAAAAAATGGATGTCAAATTTTTTTAACAAAAAAGATGACAATTTTATTAATTGAAAAAATATTAATTGGCAATATTATTAAAAAACCAAATACAGAATGATCATTTTCTATGGTGTAGTCAACTTAACTAGTTGTATACATACATCATGCTCTCATCCATCAATCTTAGTCGTCCACCTGAGAATTAGCGGCCGTGACAATGAAACAATGAGTACCATACTCATTTGAAAACAATGACTATAGTATACAGATACAATGACAATATCCTAATCCTGATAAGAAAAGGGAGTCTATAATATATGTTTAATTTTAGAAAGTAGTAGGCAAGTGCTAATGTGCTCCCTTTTTGGTGCACCCCCCAATTTTTAATTTTTTTAAAACTTTTTTAAAAATCTAATATATTAAAAAAATATGTTATGAGTTTTATGTGTTTTTTTTATGTGCATGTTTTTGTTATTAGGATTTTAATTTTTTTTTATTATATGTTCTTTGACACGGGTAAAACAGTTATATTGAGTGAATCTACATTCAAAACTAACATATTTTAATAAATCTGCATTAGAAATCTGTATTAAAAAATATTCTAAGTAAATCTGCATAATTTTTTCTTTTTTTAAAAAAAGAAAAAAAGTGGGGGGAGCATGGTAACTAGTGAGAGCACATTAGAATTAGCCTAGAAAGTAATGTATAAGAGTTGATTGTTTTGAACATAACTAAAACTCCAAAAAAAAAACATAATTCAAAAGGCGAAATGATATACTATATATATATATATATGGCAAATGTAACAAGTGTCCTTGATGCATTTGTTAACAAACCATCTATAAAAAAAGTTTATTAAAATTTGCATTTTTTTAAGATTTTCAATAGATGAAATAATATGCATTTATAATTATTTATAATTGTTTTTCTATTGTAATAACCTAAACAAGCCCCTCTCTATCTCTCTATCTATCTATCTATCTTATTGAGATGAAGGCGAAGTGATATATTAACCACTTGTGTAACAAGATAATATCATCGGCTACCGTATTACATAATTTAAGAATGTAACGACATCAAAATCTTGGAAACAACAAAATAAATAAAAAAGTGTCCTTGAAAAAATTCCATCGTAGTATGAAAAATGTCGTTTCATGAAATAAAAAAAAGAAAAGGTAGGAAAAAGTTTCCATCTTCTCCTAATGGATGCAGATATTGCTAGTATCTTTTCTAGAATCTTATTTTATCGCTAGAGCATACAAAGAACAATGGAGTATTTTTTTACTCAACTTATTGACTCTGGCTTGCGATTTTAATATGAAACCCAACTAACCCATCTCGACTTACATGAAATTTTCAATAATAAATTATATAATAATAAATTATTGCTATCTAAAAATTAACTCATCATTTTATATGCATGCAATAAAAATATATTCATCAAAATAAACATAAAATTGAAAAACATAATTAGCAGAATTAACTTTTATTAATAACACTTGTGTCACTTTCTGTCGCTCTATGCTGGTGCCTGGTGGGTTACCCAAATGATATGGGGCTGGCTGGGAATGATAAGGAGTGCTACTTAATTCCTAAATACTTTATTTGTTATATCTGCATCCATTGCTTATTCCTTTGAAATGAATTGGCTTTAGCAGCAAAAAATTGCACCCTACCGTACCATGCAGCATGAACTATGTGTGATTGTCGTGGCCGGGTTGTCATCGGGGTATCGCCTATAAGTGGAGCTTTATTAATCCGATGTGGAGTTGTCTCTGCATTTTGTTGCCAAAATACAAAAAAAGTAATTAAACATTAAAACAGATAAAGGTTGGTCTTGAACTCAACAGATTCTGAATTCGGGAGTCGGTTAATAGATTGAGGGATTAACTTATATTCTTAAAACAAAATTTGTTTGGTAAAACTTGGGTCAAGATGATTTTGTACCTATTTTCAAAACAATTTCACTCATACTCTTAAGCTGTGATGCATAAGTACTCCAAAAATTCTGCCGTACTCGTACCGAGTACGCTTTGGGTACATCTGGATATGTACCCAATTGGGTATGTCGGGTACTTCCATAAGTACGGTACCCACATATTGGATACGGCTGATCACGTTTTTATTTTATTTTTTAAATTTTGAACCACATTTTAAGTTTTAAACCCCCAATGGCCAAAACCCACAATTTTTCCCTTTCTTTTCAGTTTTTCTCCTTTTCTTCTTTCTAAGTTCTAACTTCTAACCCTAAGGCTTTGTTTGGATTGATGGTGGTGGAATGGTGTGGGGTGGCATGAAATTTGATTAAATTTCATTGTTTGGATTCTTTTAAAAGTAAGGGAAGGAGTGAAGTGGTACATAATGGAATGGATTCCATCCAATTTCATCCAAACCCTCCTTTTTTTGTTCCATACAATTTGGGGTGTAGTCAATGGAATCATTCATTTAATTTCATTCCATTACAAAATACCCAAACAATGGAATGGTAAAATAATATGATTCCATACCATTCCACCTCACTCCACCTTGTCCTACTCCATTCCACTTCATTCAATGTTGTATATCCAAACATAGCCTAAATTAAGTAAATTCCCAAATCTCCTCTCCTAATTTGTTGTCGGCGCTGAGATCTTCTCTCTTCTTCTCCATCGTTCGTCGTTGCTATTCATTGTTGTTGTTCCTTGGCATCGCTGTTACCGCTCCGCTCGTTGCTGTTCATGTCGTCTCCGTCGCTATGTCGTCTCCTCTATGCTCGTCGCTGCTATAACATGATACTCCTTCCGCAGTTCCACCCCTGTTGCTTACTTGCTTTGTTCTTCACTACTTTAGTTCTTTGATTTTTTATTTTTATTTTTTTTTTGAAATTGTTCTTTGAAACTTGGTTTTATTGATATCATAGATTAAAAGACGCATATTAAAGTTAACACTCTATATACTATCGCCTTTAGTACACTTAGATGATGCACCTTTGCTGACATAAATTCGATGCCAATCTTCTATCGCAAGGCTTTCTATAAGGGTGAAAGAATCTTCATGATTTGCACAATTCTTCATGGCCAAATTGCTCATTTGGTCGCTTACCTTATTTTTTATTTCAATTTGGTCCCTTACTTTTATTTGGTTTCAATTTGGTCCCTTACGTTTCAAATCGTTAACACTGTTAGTCCCAACTATCAGTTGCTATTAACGCTATCAATTTTAATCCTACGTGACCATTAATTATACATGTGGATGTGAATAGGTGTCCCTCACCGTGTCCACATAATTTGTGGCCTAAAACGTTATCGTTTTGGAGCCTACATTTCACCTTCTTCTCAAGGGAGGGAGGGAGAGTGTTTCAGAAACTCATTTACAACCTTTTGGAGTGAAACGTTTGCTCTGCTAGGGAACAAACTAAAGAGACAAAAACGTGAGTTGGAGCTTAGTTATTCACTAGTATCAAGTAGAAAGAAGACGATTTCAAATCAACAAAGAATACTAATGGTTGGGACTAACGGTGTTAACGATTTGAAACGTAAAGGACCAAATTGACACCAAATAAAGGTAAAAGACCAAATTTAAATCAAAAAATAAGGCAATGGACCAAATGAGTAGTTTAGCCATTCTTCATTCTATTCTATAGACACAACCGCCGAAGGTTGAAGCATAGAGTCATGATAACAATTGTCATCAGGATCTCATCCTCCCATATGTTTTAACAAAGTTTTTCTATTAACATTTGTAACATCCCGAGTTTTAATTCCAAGGATAATTAGAATAATAATAAGATTAGAAGATGGTAGTTATACTAAAGAGGATGTAAGGTGATGGAATAGTATTCCTTTGAGTGTCATAAAGGAGTTAATAAGCATTGGTATCAGATAGGAGATTTAAAGAGGAGCAGAAGAGCGTAAGAAACGATGTTTTCGGTGTTATAAACACCCTATATTAGGAAAATAGAAATAAAATATGTACAACTTAAAACACAAATTCCACCGTTGGATGTGAAGATAAGGGTCTGAGGGAGATTACCTCCAAACTTGAACAAGATCCAACGGTTAACGAAGGAGATATGACGTTTTGAAATGCAATGGATGAAAATCTGGCAAGGTAATCGATTACTTTGGGAATGTAATCGATAACCTCCTCTATGGATGGATAAATAAAAAGAAATTCATGAAGTAATCAATTACTTTTGAAGGTAATCGATTACCTTAAGGTCTGACGCGAAAAAAAATAACTTGGGGAGCACGAATTGCCCTTTTAATGGCAAGCTTCTTCAAGAAGCTTGGTGCCACCACCATACAACAACATACCAAAACTCACTCCCATTCTTCATAACACAAACACACTCTTCTTCTTCTTCTTTCCATCATCCTCACCCAAGACTCATCATCAACACCAAGCTCTAAGACTCAACACCATCACCCACCATTGAGGAAACCGCAATTGATGGTTGAAACAACTAAGGAACCCTAGGAACACACCTAGAAGGGGGGTTGAATAAGTGTAAAAGAAACCTTGAAAGATTTTCGAACGAAACAAATCGAAACAATCAAAACGAATGATTTTTGCAAATTTGTCAGCACTTAATCGATTAATCTGAATTCTAATCGATTAAGATCAGAAAACTCAAAGTATCTTAATCGATTATGAAAGTCCTTAATCGATTAGATCTATCAGAAACTGAAAAAATCACTTTTCAATCGCATACGAAAATCAATCAATCAACATGTAAGATCAGAGATTCAGCGGAAAAGATTAACACCTATATTCTTATTGATTATCCTAGTTATGAAAATGATTTTCCCTTTATCAATTTGAACAATAAAGATTCAATTCAATCAATTATGAAAATCACTCTTTTCTAGGTTTTCAAGTAAGAACACAATGAACAACAAGAATGTAAAGAGTAAGAGTTTAGAGATACGACACAGTGATTTATCCTGGTTCACTTTCATCCGCTTGAAAGCTACATCCAGTCCCCTCTTCAACCAAGAGAGATTTTTCACTATGAGGAATTAGAGTTCTCAAATTACAAGTAAATGCCTCACAAGACTCCCTTCTTGCTAGCCTACAAGAGATACCACACCCTGGCCTTGTAATCCTATTGATCTTCTCTCTAATCTAACCTCTACCCCTTGTTGATAATCGACACAACAAGTCTTCAATTGCTTGATGATAATCTACACACCAAGGCTTCTCTTTGCTTGATTCACAACCAAGACTTCTTCTTCTTGAATGAACGCTGCTTGATGATAATCAACACACCAAGGCTTCTTTGTTGTTGTAGTTGGCTTGCCTTCTTGCAAAGATTACAACACAATTGAAAACACAATAACAATCCTATGAATCTCAATCAATAGCTATGACAATTCACAATAAGAGATTCAAAGGTTCTTGATCAAAGAATATGAAAATATGAAAGCTTTGATCTTTGAAATTGAGAGAGAATAAAGTGGCTTGATTCTTTGTAAAATTGATTATAAAAGTGTTCTAATTGATCACAAAGATTAGGAAAAAGTTTATATAGAATACACAAAAGTTGGAGCACTTGAAAACTGATTTTGAGAAGTGAAAATCGTATTTTAAAAATCAGATCTGCAGTATTTAATCGATTAAATCCCTTCTTAATCGATTAGTAATCGATTAACAATGTTCTTAATCGATTAGACACTGATGAAACTTGATTAAAACTTGTTTTCTCAAAACCAAACCTTTCCTTTAAAACCTTTAAGCCACCTATTGATTCTAGGTTAAGTGAAAACTCAAATTATGATTTAATCATGACTATGATAGAGATTCACTACCCTCTAAATAAACTCTAACCAAACTCATCAAAATAAAAGAACCTAAGAAGCTTGAGAGGCAAAAGATAAAACAATTACAATTACACTCAAACTAAGTCTTCATGAGCTTGTTCTCTCTTCTTCATTTGATGTTTGTTGTTGCTTGTTGAACTTGAACTTGATCAACATCTTTGTAGCTTGTTCAAAACACTTTGTCATTATCAAAACATTCATCATGGAACTTACAACCATAATCAAACATCAAGAACATCATCACACACATCCCCAACACTAACCATGCGCATATCACCATAATCTCCATCACAACTCATCAAATCCCAAGATCACCCACACCATTTTTTTTGAACAGCAAACAAAAAGAATCCATTAGAAATGAGGCAACCAAGTATCAAAGCACACAACAATGACCCCACCTTCTATGAAGGTTTTGCCATAAGGTACCCTATCATGTGCTCAAAGAAGCCCCAAAGCCGAAATACAATAAGTTTCCTTCACACTAAAGTGAAGATAATGGAACATACATAATACATCTCCCACCTACACCTACCAAACTATACAAATGAAGCACCATTGATCACCCACACCATTGATAAGCTCAAGAACCCCATCAAGAGCATCAACCTCACACCCAACACCACCCATCTTGAGTTTCCAAGCTCCATAACCATGGAGAATCACTCCCTCTCACATCTTTCTCTCAAGATCAAGTGAAGGAGGACTTCATCCCACCATCAAACTCTCCCTTGGTGATAACTAATTTGAAGTGGCAAGCTAAGGCTAGAAGGTTCAAGTTCTAGGGTTCCAACAACTAAGGAGGAAA
Source organism: Crotalaria pallida (assembly GCA_037953625.1). NCBI lineage: Eukaryota > Viridiplantae > Streptophyta > Magnoliopsida > Fabales > Fabaceae > Crotalaria > Crotalaria pallida. The sequence goes on from CM075650.1 coordinate 151,015,380, forward strand.
AGCTAGGATTAGGAGGTTCAAGCTTTTAAGGAGCCACAAGAGCTAAGGAGTAAGCTTGGGATTTGAGGGTCTACCTCTCGCATTCAAGGTAAGAAGGTGGTGTTACCTTGACTTAGAGAATAGGTTCTCTTTTGTCATAGTGAGAACTAAGGATAGGGAATTGAATAGAATAATAAACCTTAGGGTAGTTGATGATAATAGGATTTGGAGTAAGTAAATAAAGAAAAGGAACTTGTTTGTATGCTTGTAGTAATATGTGATTATGATAGTTATGGAATATATAACTCTAGGGATATTTGTAAAGTAGATAAATAAAAGGAAACATGAGTAGTAGACTTGGCAAAATATAGATTAATGTTGGATAATGAATATGAAACCTAGGGATATTGATGCTTAGTGAAAATGATGAGGGTGTTAGAGAAGGGCTTAATTTGAATATTAATATTGGATAATGCGATTATGAAGTGAATAGGTCAAGAACTCTAGAATTTAGAATGGAATTGGAAGGAACTAAGTAATGAACAAATTAATCATGAGTGTTGACAAATGAACAATGAGAACTATACTACTAATGTGAGATGAACCCACCTATTATGGTGTGTGAATATAGGACTTTAGTGTAGAATTATGATAGGTCTGAATGTATGACTATGATGTGTGTAGAGGTATGATTAGGATGTATGTGAATATATATATATATATATATAATGACCCTCCATAAAGGAGCGTATATATAAATGGACCATCTATAAAAGAGCGTGTATAATGACCCTCCATAAATGAGCGTGTATAATGACCCTCCATAACAGAGCGTGTATAATGACCCTCCATAACGGAGCGTGTATAATGACCCTTCATAACGGAGCGAGTATAAATATATAGGGACCCTCCAATATGGGTGTGCATTAATTGTAAGTAGGACCCTTCTTTATGGCGTGCGTAGTGAATAATGATAGGACCCGCCCTTAGGGTGTGCGTAAATTGAGAATAATAGGATCCGCCAAGAGATGAGTGAAGGATAAGATAGAATGAAAAGGGTAGAAAGGCTTATAAAAGTTAAGATAATGAAAGATTAAGAAAGACTAGAAAGGAGTATGAGACATTATACTAATTGGACTATAATTCATAGTGTAGTACTTTGGTTTATTGCTATGCTTTTGTAGAAACTATTATTCTAAGTTCTGTGTAATGCTACCCTTCTTGCTATTTTTATTACAGGTACAGAGGGAGCTTACACGAGTCATGGTCGAACAGGAGTACCTTCCACATCGTGGAATGTAATTAGTTAGCCGGGGGACCATGTATTGGTCATGAGTTTTGTTTTGGAATCTTATGTATGTGCATTATTTTTAAGAAAATCAAACCATTCCAATAACTTATAAATATTTCGAAAAAGGATGAAATTAATACTTTTTGATATTTTTGGTCCTGCTGGCTTACTGATGATTTTATAAAAGTGATCACACAGGTTTTACATAGAAGACTAATATTTTGGGAATGTGCCTAAAACAAAGTAAATTTCGTCCGATTTTACGGAGATTTTCATAAGTAATTAATGTAATAAAGAGTTTTAATGAGTAACTAAGAGTATTTAAAAGAAATTTTCAAGTAATCGAATCTAATCGGGGTAATTAGTATATCAATTAGGGTAGGGTGTTACAACATCTAAATAATTTTGAGGTTAAAGTTCACTAATTTAGACCATTAAGCATGATATATGATTGACATCATATCATTACATCTCGATTAATGAATTTATATTATAATTTGGCCTAAATCTGGTCACTTTAGTTTTTGGGTTGCACCTTGGAGGAATCCTGCCTCATTGGCTTATCCCAAATATAATAGTTTTGCTTTTTTTTTTCTTTTTTAAGAAAAATTAAATCACAAATTCACAATCATCTCGATTAATGAATCTACATCGTAATTTAGCTTAAATCCATACAGTTTAGTCTTGGAGTTGCACCTTGGAGGAGCCCTCCTATTACATTGACTTATCCCAAAAAAAAAAAGTATGTAGTATATGATTTTGCTTATAAAAAAAATTATAAAATCACATATTCATAATCGACCAGTCAATTTATCTTGAAACCAAATATAACAACCTAACACTTTGTAAATTTATACAACCTTTGTTTATTTTTAAGTATTTTTTTGGTAATATTTTTTTTATTCTTATATAAGTGCCTTTTTAAAAAATTTAGGTATCATTTAAGATTATTTTTACTTCTCTATCTTTATTTTTTTTGGTGAACTTCTCTATCTTTATTTTGACCTTGCAAATTATAGTAGTTTTAATTAAGAAAGAAGTAATGTTATAACTATAACAAAGTATTAGTGGATGACAAAATGGGTAAAGGATATATTGATTTACTACTATTAAAGATATTAAATACTCCCTCCGTCCCATATGTTATGATCATTTGGAGATTTCACACGGATTAAGAAATGAGTAAATGATGTAAGATTTTGGTATAATTTGACTAAATTACCCTCATTTAATAAAAGGAGAGAGTAATAATAAATGTATGAAGATTATATTGAAGAGAGATAAAGAAATGAGTGATGAAAAAAATGTAATAAATAAGAGTAAGTTTGAAAAAAGAAGTATAAAGAAGTCTTGAATTTCTAAAAAAATCATAACTTATGGAACAAAAAAAATCTCCAAAAGCTCATAACATATGGGATGGAGGGAGTATATTTTTTAACCTTCACATTACAACATTAAAGGATACTTGAAAATGAGTGTATTATTTACAATAAATACTTAACATCGACCGTTTCAATTTGTTTTTTTTTTAAATATTTTTTATTTAAGGGCTGAGGATAAGAAATTAAAAGAACTGCATTTTTATAGAAAAATTGAACATTTAATGATTCAAGTGATAATGGACTTAATTTTCTATGTTTCTTTACCATTTTAGCTTCTTATCCTCTTAGAACTGAGGTTAAGTAACCCTTAAAAAAACCTAGGTTCCTGATTTGTTTGTTTGTGTCTTTTATTTTTTAAGAGTTAATCCCTAAACAAATTCAAAGATCCAAACTAGTCAATCAAACTTTTAAGTCAATCCTTCCATTCATCCACCTTAACGCTTGACTATTTGACTAAATGGTTCTACTGACGTGGCTATTAACTACGCCTACTAGGCCCATTCATCATTTTTCGGTATGGATAAAGGCCTAGACAATTTCTTTTTTAAATTTTTTTTTAGTTTTAGAATATAAACCCCATTTTTTATCCTCAAACCCCATTTTTATTTTTAAATGACTAAACTATCCCTTATTTTTCTTATTCCTTCACCCTAATTCTCTCTCACCTCCTCTCTTTCTTCGTGCACAGTACCAACAACTCAAAAAAAAAAAAGCAGCAACAACAATATAACTCGTTACAAATAATTTTATGACATAATACTCAATACACAAAATGAATTGATTATTAAAATGCAAAACCCACTAAAACCAATTACAAATCAAATAGTAATAAAAATATCATTTAAAAAAATGAATCATGGGTTTAGCAATAGCAAATTAAAGGAGGGAGAATAAGAACGAGAGAAGCAATAGCAGGTTAGGGAGAATAAGAACGAGAGAAGCGGAGGGAAGCTTTGTCGCGGCTGAGAAGGAGAAGGACTACGTTGCCACGTGGACCACCGCCGTATACCACCCCGCCTCCCAACTTCATTTCATGTTCCTCGCTTGCCTTTTCTTGTTCTCTTTTTTCTTCATTGCTTTTATCTTTTTTTTAATATTTCGGGAAAAAAAAACGCCACACAAAAACGTCTCATAGGAAATCCAATGTCTATCAATTTGATGCGGCAAAGTGCATGTTGACTGATAGGGGCAAAACTTGAGTATAGCCCCAATTCAACATTCTTCGTAGAGAGAATTAGGGTTCTAAATGATGTTCTTATTACTGTTTGATTTGTAATGGATTTTAGTGAGTTTTGCATTTTAATAATCAATTCATTATGTATATTGAGTATTATGTCATGAAAGTTGTGATGGGTTATATTGTTGTTGTTGCTTTTTTTTAGCTCCTGGTACTGTGCATGAAGAAAGAGGGGAGGTGAGAGAGAATTACGATGAAGGAAGAAGAAGAAATAAGGGATAGTTTAGTCATTTTGAAATAAAAATGGGGTTTGAGGATAAAAGATGGGGTTTGTATTCTAAGACTCTTTTTTTTAAGAGTATTAATCTACAAACCCCATCTATTAAGCCCAAACCCCATTTTAATTGAGAAATTACTAAAATGTCCTTATTACTATTTTCCCTACAGAATAGAAAAACAAACCCCAAACCCCAAACCCCAATCCTATTTCTGAAAAAAAAACCAAATTTCAACCCTTCACCTTCTTGAGCAACCACTTTACAGAAACAACAAAAACAGAAACAAACCCCTAAAATCAGGAAAAAAACGAGAACAACAAAAAAACCAAGATCAATTATTTTATATTATATATATTATAAAAAGAGAATACCTGCAATTCAAAATTGCTGAGGTGGCGCTTCCATAGAATTTTGGCAATTTTATATTTTAAAAATAATTGAAAATTCAACAAATAATTCCTATAATTTTTTTTAATTTAAAATCACTTGATAAGATCAATTTAAAATTAATTCAAAATTCAAATAAGATACGTTACCCGTGCATGAGATCAATTTAATTTGTTAAATAAGGCATCTTTTTACTCTCCAATTTTGAAAACCAACTTGATAAGATCAATTTAAACTGTCCATGAGATACTATCAATTTAAACTGTGCAACTAACTTGATAAGATCAATTTAAAATCAATTTAAAATGTGCAACTAACTTGATAAAATCAATTTAAAATTATTTTAAAATTAATTCAAAATTCAAATAAGATATGTTACATACCCGTGCATGAGATCAATTTAAACTGTTAAATAAGGCATCTTCTTACTCCTATCACGATGGTCCCTCATTTTTTAAACTTTACACGAAATAAAATCAATTTAAACTTTTCAACCAACTTGATAAGATCAATTTAAATAGTAGATCACACGAGTTCAATTTATTGTCATTCAAATAAAAAGAGAATACATTCAAGACAATAATTGATGAGGTGTCACTTCCTCATAATTTTGCCCAATTTTATATTAAAAAATTAATTCAAAATTCAAATAAAATACGTTACCCGTGCATGAGATCAATTTAAACTGTTAAATAAGGCATCTTCTTACTCTCCAATTTTGAAAACCAACTTGATAAGATCAATTTAAACTGTCCATGAGATACTACCAATTTAAACTGTGCAACTAACTTGATAAGATCAATTTAAAATGTGCAACTAACTTGATAAAATCAATTTAAAATCAATTTAAAATTAATTCAAAATTCAAATAAGATACGTTACATACCCGTGCATGCATGAGATCAATTTAAACTGTTAAATAAGACATCTTCTTACTCCTATCACGGTGGTCCCTCATTTTTTAAACTTTACACGAAATAAAATCAATTTAAACTTTTCAACCAACTTGATAAGATCAATTTAAATAGTAGATCACACGAGTTCAATTTATTGTTATTCAAATAAGGTTTCTTCTTGCTCTCCAATTTTAAATAATATTTTCCAACTTAAAGTTGAATCAAAACTACATCCAATATTAAAAATGGCAGATCAACATATGATCAAAGATATTAACACAGCAAATGCCAAGACTTCATGGAAAACCAGAGTTCGAATAATAAGACTCTGGAAATCAACATTTACTAGAAATGGAAGTCAAAAATCTATTCTAGACATGATTCTGCTTGCTATCTATTAAATTTCAGTTAACCAGAATTTCGAATTTACAATACTACAAAAAAAAAAATAGATTCTAATCAACTCATCAGAATGATTAAAAAAAATGGTTTAGAATTTCAATTATAAATAATAAATAATATGATAAACTAATAATGAATCCTATAAATAAGGGATAATATATATGATACAAAAATGAACAATAATAAGTGATAAATATATAGATTCTAAGTCTTCTAACCAATCGACTTAGTCATCAGCTTAACAATCAGAAAATTCAAATTTCAAGACCACAATATAGATTCTAAGTCTTCTAACCAATCGACTTAGTCATCAGAATGTTTTAGACAGAGTAGAATACAAGACAACAATGTTGTTGCAGTGGATGAAAGCAAACAAAAAATATCCAGATGCACATAACTTAACCTTCACAGATTTTCCTACAAAATTTGTTTGGAAAGAAAATTGCTCCATGTGTTTCCAAGGAAAAAGGGATTCGCGATTGGACGACTTTCCCATGTTCCACCTGCAAATACCGAAGACTATTATCTTAGGCTTTTATTGAATATTATTCAAAAGGGTGCTACGAGCTTCAAGGACATAAGAACAATTGAGGACATTACTTATAACTCTTTTAAGGAGGCATGTTATGCTCTTGGGTTATTGCAAGTTGATAAGAAGTTTATAGATGCGATCAATGAAGCAAGTGTCTGGGCTTCAGACTATTACATGAGGAAACTGTTTGTGATACTGTTGATATCAAATAACATGTCTAAACCAGAATATGTTTCGGGGAGGTGTTGGACAAATCTTTCTAAGGATATTCTCAATAGGCAAAGAAGAATTGTGAATTGCGAAGGTATGAAAATCTCATTCTTAATCAAACAATTAGTTATTCTAAATTACATATATTATAAGGATGCATTTACAACATATTTAAAAAAAAATTTTGTCCGCGTAAGACAGCACAGTTGATGGCTGCTGGGACACTTAGGATTTCCCCCTCCCCTAGATCATGGGTTCTAGTCCCAGACCTCCCATGTAAACCAAAAAAAAAGCTAATTTTTTAAATTTTGTTTTCCAACCATTATATGCAGATTTGATTTTGGACAACGATCAAATAAAAAATATTGCCCTCAATGATATCGAAGAAATGTTACAATCCAATGGAAGAAGCCTTAGAGACTATCCACACATGCCATTTCCTTCGGAAGATGTGTTGACAAATGTTCGTGAAAGGTTAATTGCTGAGGAATTGAATTTTGATCGACGAAGTTTAGCTGACCTCTTGAATAAACTGCTACAAACAATAACTGATGAACAAAGAGAAGCCTATGATAAAATAATAATGGAAGCTGTTTATTCCAACAATGGTGGTTTCTTCTTTCTATATGGTTATGGAGGAACAGGAAAAACTTTTGTATGGAATACATTGTCTTCAGCTATGAGATCGAAGGGTGACATTGTCCTCAATGTTGCTTCAAGTGGAATTGCTTCGTTACTTCTACCGAATAGAAGAACAACTCATTCAAGGTTCAAGATTCCATTGATCTTCAATGAGGATTCAACGTGTAACATCTAACAAGGAAGCCCTCATGCAAAACTATTTAATAAGGCAAAACTAATCATATGGGATAAAGCACTGATGGTAAGTAAATATTGTTATGAAGCATTAGATAGATGCTTGAAAGATGTGTTGCGTTATTCACCATCTTTTAATCTAGAAAAACCATTTGGAGGAAAGGTCGTAGTCTTGGGTGGAGACTTCAGACAAATATTGCCTGTCATCCCTAAGGGTTCAAGAGAAGACATTGTACAAGCAACAATCAATTCATCAAACTTGTGGGGACATTACCAAGTTCTTCAGCTAACTAAAAACATGAGATTGACAATTGGTTCATCTAACTTAAATGTGAATGAGTTGAAGGATTTCAGTGACTGGTTATTGAAAATAAGAGATGGACTTGCTGGAGAATCAACAGATGGTGAAGGGGAAGTTCAAATTCCAGAAGAAATGTTGATAAAAAAAATCAGAAAAAGCTTTGGATGAATTACTTGATTTTGCGTACCCACAACTTTTGCAAAATTTACAAGACACAAGTTACTTCAAAGAAAGGACTATTCTTGGACCTACATTGGAGGTTGTTGCTAAAGTTAATGAATATATAATGACAAAAATTCCAGGAGAAGAAAAATATATTTCAGTTCAGATTCAATCTACACGGAGGAAGATACTATGGAATCCGAACTAGATGCAATATCTCCTGAAATGTTGAATGAGATAAACTGTTCTGGACTACCACGACATAAATTAACATTGAAAGGAGTTCCGATCATGTTACTGAGGAATGTGGACCAATCAAATGGTCTATGTAATGAAACTAGGCTTCAAATAAGAAAAATGGGAAATCATGTGCTTCAATGTCTCATCTTAACTGGAAATAGAGTTGGTGAATTAGTACTTATACCTAGAATGACGATGGTTCCAAACAATGAAACACTTCCAATTAAGTTTCAAAAAAGACAGTTTCCAGTAGTTCTATCATTCGCTATGACAATTAACAAGTCCCAAGGCCAAACGTTGTCTACAATTGGTTTGTATCTACCGAGACCTGTTTTCACTCATGGACAATTATATGTGGCACTATCAAGGGTCAGGAGTAAAGCAGGTTTGAGAATACTCTTACAAAATCAAGAAGAACTCGAGGAAAACTGCAGTATCAATGTATTTTACTGAGAAATTTTTGCAAATGTAAATCCGATTGATTCAATTTAATTATTAAAAATTCTCATAAATAAAATTATGCAATTCAGTTAAAAAAAATATTTATTTAATTTTTATTTTCAAATAATTATCATATATAACAACATTTTGCAATTTAATATATTGGTTCATTCCCGTGCATCGCACGGGCAAGCTAAACTAGTTATATATATTATAAAAGAGGATGGGAGATGTTATTAACACCCGCTTCATTACTACTCACACCCGGTTTTTATAAATTTTTGCACTTACTTACCGATATTACCCTTATATTAATACTTTCATTCATATATCTAATACTCACACCCTTAATTCTATTATTTGCACCCGTAATCCTAAAAACCCAATAATTAGTCAATTTTACTTCTCACACCCATCACCTTCAACCTCTCATCATCAACTCCCATAATCATCTTCAATTTTTCATCATTCTCATTCAATTCCATGAAAATTATTAGATCTAAAATTTGATGAATAATTTTTTTCCTGCAAATCTTATGCTCAATTCCTCCTCCTCCTCCTCCATAAACGGGTCTGCTTTGGCTATATGACCATTGTAAGATCCATTGAGAATGTTTTGATAAATGACAAAAGGTTTTGAACAAGCTACAAATGTGTTGATCAAGTTCAAGCTCATCAAGCAACAACAAACATCAAGTGATGAAGAGAGAGCAAGCTCATGAAGACTTAGTTTGGTAGTTTATGTTTTATTGTAATATCTTTTGCCTCTCAAGTCTTTTAGTTTATGAGTTTGGGTAGAGTTATATAGAGGATAGTGAATCTCTATCAAGGTCATGATTATATCATAATTTAAGTTTTCACTTAACCTAAAATCAATAGGTGGCTTAAAGGTTTGAAAGAAAAGGTTTAATTTTTGAGAAAACAAGTTTTTAATTGATTTTTCACTAAACTAATCGATTAAGGCTTATGTTAATTGATTAGAATTTTCAAAGCTTGCACACTTAATCGATTAAGCAAGGTGTTAATCGATTAAGACATGTATTAATCGATTAACACGTACAGATCTGGTTTTTTAAATACGTTTTTCACTTCTCAAAAACACTTTGAAGTGTTTCTAACTTTTGGGTATTCTATATAAACCTTTTCCCAATTATTGTGATCATCTAGAATCATTTTGATATTCATTTTACAAAGAATCAAGCCACTCTATTCTCTCTCACTTTCATAGATCAAAGCTTTTAACTTTTACATTCTTTGATCAAGAATCTTTGAATCTCTTATGTTGATATTTTCATAGCTTTTGAAAGAGATTCATAGGATTGTTATTTTGTTTTTCATTTGAGTTGTAATCATTGCAAAGAAGGCAAGCTATCTACAACAAAGGAAGTCTTGGTTGTTCATCAAGCAAACAAGCATTTGGAAGTCTTGGTTGTGAATCAAGCAATTGGAAGTCTTGGTGTGAGGCATCATCAAGCAAGTGGAAGACTTGTTGTGGGGATATCAACAAGCAAGGTTAGAGGTTAGATTAGAGCATCAATAGGATTGCAAGGCAAGGGTGTGGTATCTCTTGTAGGCTATCAAGAAGGGAGTCTTGAGAGGCATTTATTTACTTGTAATTTGAGAACTCTAATTCCTCATAGTGAAGAATCTCTCTTGGTTGAAGAGGGGACTGGATGTAGCTTTCAAGTGGATAAAAGTGAACCAGGATAAATCACTGTGTCGTATCTCTAAACCCTTAATCTTTACATTCAAGTCATTCATTGTGTTCTTGGTTGAAAATCTAGAAAATATTGTTTTTCATAATTGATTGAATTGAATATTAATTGTGAAAATTGATTTGGGGAAAATCATTTTCATAACCTAGGTAATCAATAAGAATATTGGTGTTAATCAATTCCGCTTTATCTCTGATTTTATGTGTTAATTGATTGATTTTCGTATTTGATTGAAAAGTGATTTTTCAGTTTTAACAGTGATTAATCGAGTAACTGTTTTCATTAATCGATTAATTTTTAAGTAAGCTTCGGCATTAATCGATTAGTACTGAAGTTAATCGATTAATCAGTATATTTTTGTAAAAATCATTTTGTTTTAATCGTTTCGATTTGTTTCTTTCGAAAATCTTTCAAGGTTTATCTGACACCTATTCAACCCCCCCTTCTAGGTGTTTTCCTAGTGTCTCCTAGTTATTTCACCCACCGATTGTAGGTTCTCACAACCATTTTCTTTCTTTGTCAAAAATATTAGAAGGCAACCATGGCCAAAGCCATTTTACGGCAAGCGTGACGCCTTTTAGTTGCTCATGAGCGCTTGAGGTTGATATTTCTATCATATTTAGTTGCTCTTGCTCCTGTACACTGGTACATTACTGCATTATTATTTATCAAGTAGAAAAATCAAAGACAGGTTCCGTTTTTAAAATTCTATCAATTTTATTGTTTATCAAACTTTAAATCTAATAATTTTCATGGAATTAGAAGAAAAGGATGAGAGGTTGAAGATGATCATGTGGGTTAATGATGAGAGATTGAAGATGGTGAGTGTGAGTAGCAAAATTGACTTAGTATTAAGTTTTTAGGATTATGGGTGCAAATAACAAGATTATGGGTGTGAGTAGTATTAGATATATGAATGAAAGTATTAATATAAGGGTAATATCGGTAAGTAAGTGCAAAAATTTATAAAAACCGGGTGCAAATAGTAATGAAGTGGGTGTTAATAACATCTCCCAAAGAGGATACCTGCAATTCAAAAACTGCTGAGGTGTCACTTCCACAAAATTTTGTTAAATTTTTTATTAAAAAATTAATTCAAAATTCAACAATTAATTCCCACAATTTTTGGTTTTAAAAATAATTCAAGCTTATAAGCTAATAACAACCGAATCAATTGATAAGAACAAATCAATTGATAAGAAAAGATAACAACATAAAAAACAACTGAATCACTCATTACATGCAATTTCAAATTCGGTAACTTGATAAGAAACAACAAATTCAAATTCAAATTTTAAATGTGATTTAAAAAATTCAACATTTCAATCGATTATAAATAATAGTTTACAACTTAAAGTTGAATCAAAACTACATCCAAAAATAAAAATGGCAGATCAACATTTTTATTTTGGGGGGTGGGGTGGGTTGCAAGGTAAGGTGCATTATTTTTAAATAAGCTGTGTTAGGTGAATACTGATCTCAGTTTTAGAATTTGAGGAATTTTGGATATATTTATGTTATTTTTTAAGTTATTTGATGTTATCCTTTTCAAATTTTGGTAGTTTGTCTGCTGCAGATTTTTTTTTAATTTGTTGGATGCTATTATTTTCACAAATTGTGATAGTTTTATTGTCAATCATGTAAATAGAATTACGATACAATTTTTGTTTTTTTTGGCCAAGTTGGGATGCAATCAGAATAAGCATATACTAAGTGGAATGTGAGACGTGCTTCATCTTATTTCAATTATATTCTAATTTTTCTATTTACATTTTTTTTATTATTAGATCTATTCTTTGTGAATATTTTATTTTGCCTAACTAATTTTTTTCTATATTTACAGAGTTTGGTTGATACAATAGTGAAATAATGTCACACTAGATCTCAACTATTGTTTGCACAAAGAGTCAATTTTTAGGAGCAAGATTACGACTATTTTATAAAGGATCCATGTTTAGGAGCGATATTTTTATATCTTCTCTTCTCCTAATTTTATTCTACACAATTTCTTTTTAATTTGCTAATGTGTAATATGAATATTTTCGTAGTTTTTTGTTGAGGTGGTAAATAGGAAGGGACATTCCAATATTTACATAGTATACAACAAAGAAGCAGTACCAATTATAATTCTTTCTTCGTTTTCTATTTTTTTAATTTATATTCACTATGTCCCCAAAAAAATGTTGGAAAATTCAAAGAAATTAGAACAAAAATGGTTTGTTTTTTTGGATGGATGGAGTATAATAAAATTTTCTTAAATCATACTATCAATATAAAATTATAATTTGTTCATTACTAATGTATAATCTTTTTTTTGGGAAATTATGAGACCAAAAATAATGTAAGACATGAAGTAAGAGATGGATGATTAATTTACAATTTTGAGCGAAATGCATGAATGGTTTGAGATGAATATGAGATTTTTTGGAAGATGTTTTTTTTCTTCAATTTTCTAATAAGTTTGACTTTATAATAAGTTAAAATAAAAAACCCTTTTATTAAATGTAAATCCGATTGATTCAATTTAATTATTAATAATCTCATATATAAAATTATGCAATTCGGTTAAAATTTTTTATTAAATTTTTAGTTTGAAATAATTATCATATATAACAACATTATGCTATCTAATATATCTGTTCATTCCCGTGCATTGCACGGGTAATCTAAACTAGTATATATATAAAACAAAAGTACTGCTAACATACATTCAAGAAACAAAGAAGAAGAAAAAACAAACATATAAGAAAAAGAAAAACCAAAGAAAACAAGCGAAGAAAAAAAGGAAAGAAGAAGAAAGAATAAACGAAGAAGAAAGAAAATATACATTCAAGAAAACACCTGGATATATATATGTATATATATATACACGAAGAAAAACATACATTCAATAAAAACAAAAAACGAAGAAAAACAAAATTCCTAGCATAACAGTGAAGAAGAAAGAAAAAACAAAGAAAAAAAACGAAGAAAAAAGCGAAAAAAAAAACAAAATTAAAAAAACATAGCATAGCAGAGAAGAGAAAAAAAACCAAAGAAAAAAAAAACAAAAAACGAAGATAAAAACAAAGAACAAAAACATAGCATAGTAGAGAAGAAAAAGAAAAAACGAAGAAAAAAACGAAGAAAAGAAAGAAAAAACAAAAACATAGCATAGCAGAGAAGAATAAAAAACGCAAAACAAAAAAACGAAGAACAGAAGCAGAGAAAAAAAAAAGAGTAGAAAAAACGAAGAAGAAGAAGAAGAAAGAAGAACTAGAAAAAAAAAGAGGTACCTTAAGAGAAGAAGAGGAAAACCGGTATGAAGGAGTGTGGAGTGGAGGAGTAGGACCGAGGAGAGGAAAAGATCAGAGGAGTGAGGTTTGGGAAAATTTTGGGAAAATTAGTTTGAATAAGGAAAAGGGTATTTAGGAAATATTTGTAAAATTGGGGTTTGGAGGCTAAAAATATGAATGGGTTACATAGTTGGCATTAATAACAATGTTTTTATTTTTAGAGTTAATTAATAACAATGTTAGCATAATCATTTAGTCAAACATTTAAAATTTAATGTTAATATATCGAGGGATTAACTTATCCAACATTTGGAATTTTGAGAGATTAGTTTAGATCTGTTTGGGGTGGTTAAGGTGATAGTGGTCATCTGAGGTCAGGATAGTGGTGGATAGTGGTGGCTTAGAGAAGATTATTAAGGTAGTACAAGGAGGGGTTGTGATGGCAGTTGATGATGTGGTGGCTATGACGGTGGTAGTAATGATCATTAGAGATGATATAGTTGTGGTGGTCACAGTGGAGAGGAAAAGATCAGAGGAGTGGGGTTTGAGAAAATTTTGGGAAAATTAGTTTGAATAAGGAAAAAGATATTTAGGAAATATTTGTAAAATTAGGGTTTGGAGGCTAAAAATATGAATGGATTACATAGTTGGCATTAATAACAATGTTTTTATTTTTAGAGTTAATTAATAACAATGTTAGCATAATCATTTAGTCAAACATTTAAAATTTAATATTAATATATCGAGGGATTAACTTATCCAACATTTGGAATTTTGAGAGATTAATTTGGGGTGGTTAAGGTGATAGTGGTCATCTGAGGTTAGGATCGTGATGGCTGAGAGAGGATTATTAAGGTAGTACAAGAAGAGGTTGTGATGGCAGTTGATGATGTGGTGACTATGACGGTGGTAGTAATGATCATCAAATATGATATAGTTGTCACAGTGGTCGTGAGGTTTAGATGGTTACAATGGTTGTGGTTAAGTATAGTTGTGGTGGTCACAGTGGTCGTGGGGTTTAGATGGTTACAATGGTTGTGGTTCAGTGGTAGTCATGGTGGTAGTAATGACCATAACGAAAATAATTAGTGATAGTGATAGTGATAGTGGTGGTGATTATGATGGTTAACCGTTACAAAAAATGAGGTCGTATAAGTTTGCAACTAAAAATTAACATTACGAAACAATTATTTGTTGAAAATAAATAAAAAATCATCTTAAGAGTATAAGTGAAATTCTCTAAAAATAAGTAAAAATCATCTTAGACCCAAGTTTTACCAAACAAATTTTGTTTTAAAAATATAATTTTAGAAGAAAAAAAATAGCAAAATCTGACAACTATCCCAAACTATATCTTAAATTTTTAAGATTTTCAAGAAAAAAAAGTACAGTAATTAAAAAAAAAAAATCAAAAACCTTAGTAAGCATTTGGCTTAAATACTGTTTTGGTCTTTTATCTTATATTTAGGTTTCAATTTGGTCCTCTAACTATTAAAAGAGTCAATTTAGTCCTCTATTTTTATGAAGTTTGTCAATGTTGCCCTTCCGTCATAACATCGTTAGAATTATTCGGAATATTCCAGATTCTCACCGGAGATTCCTTCAAACAATGCAGGCGTTGACGACGGATTTTGCAACGGATTAGCGACAGATTTTTTTTAACAAATAATAAAAAAAATTCGAAAAATAATAAAAAATTCTTATTTTTTTTAAAAACTGTTAAATATTTTTTAAAATATTCTCAAATTTTTAATATTTTAAATATTTTTAAAAAATAATAAAATTTTCATAAAAGTTTTAAATAATCAGTAAAATATTTTAAAAACGACTTTCGTTTTTCTCATAAGAATAATAAAAAAATTCTTTTTTTTTCACTGCTTTTTTTAAAAATAATTTTATGATATTTTATTATTTTTCCGAATTTTATATTAATTTTTAGAATATTAAAAATCCAAAAATAAAATGTTCATAAATTTTAAAAATATTTTATTGATTATTTAAAATTTTTCTAAAATTTTTATTTTTTTTAAAAAATATATAAAATATTAAAAAAAATAAATTGCAGAATTTTTTAAAAATTATTTTACAGTTTTTTTTAAATATAAATTTTGTATTATTTTTTCGATTTTTTTATTATATTTTGAAAAAAATCCGTCGCTAATCCGTCGTAAAATTCGTCGCAAAATTCGTCGCCAACGCATGCACTGCTTGAAGGAATCTCCGGTGAGAATCTGGAAGATTCCGATTAATTCTAACGGTATTATGACAGAAGGGCAACATTGACAAACTTCATAAAAATAGAGGACTAAATTGACTCTTTTAATAGTGAGAGGACCAAATTGAAACCTGGATATAAGATAAAGGACCTTAATACTCCCTCTGGTCCTATATATAAGACATACTTAACCATATTCCTCGGACCAAGAAAAGTAGTTAGTTTTATGAATTCTATGAGAATATATTGTAACATTACAATTTTACCCTCTCAACTTTTCTTGAAAAATTCACACTCATTAATGAACAACAAAAAACACATAAATAGTCAAAACATTTAATAAGGGCAAAAAAGAGAAAAAACAATAAACGATGCATAGAAAATACAAAATGTCTTATATATAGGACCAAAGATTGCTTCTAGAATATATGTCCTATATATAGTACAGGAGGGAGTAATATTTAAGCCTAAGCATTTACTTAAATAATAAAAAAAAAGGTCGTTGACATTTTCAATGGTTTTGGATCTCACAGGATCGATGCATGTAGCTTCAGGTGAAAAGCGTACTTACCCAATTCCCACCCAACATGTCCAAGTAATTTGGAACCAAAGCCATCAAATTTACTCAAACTTGTCTCATTCTTGTTCCTTTCCCTTAACTGGAGAAGCTAAAAAACAATGGGAATATTCATGTCGATAAAGGAGTTATTTAAGGCCCTCTATTTCGTTTGCTCTCTTCAATTCTTGAGAATGGCGTTGCTGTGGAACTTTTCTATTCTCTTTTCATATTACCCATTGATTAAAGCTTCAATCTTTTCTCAGAAACTCAAATCATATCCAAGGTGTTCCCCTTCCTCAATTCCCTTTAAGCCCGTCTGCGTTATCACTGGTGTAAGTCACCTTTTCTTTCTTTCTTTTCTTTTTTTTGCTTAAAGATCAAATTTTGATTCTGCCCATCAATTTATGTTTTTATTGTTTGTAGTTTTAGGACTTGTTTGCTTAATAAGTTTGCAGAATGAAAATGTTTTTTATTTTTTTTAATTTTTATTTATGAATAATCATGGCGATTTATTTACATGTTGGTTTGATTGGACTTTTACATAAAAGCAGAAGCTATAGCAAAAAAGCTGAAAAATGCTTTTAATGAAAACTATATTGTCTAGCTTTTTCCAGAGAAAAACTCATGGCTTATGTAAAAAAAAGAGAGCTTTTATTAGAAGTGCTTTTTACAATTGCAGCCATAGCCAAACACAAGATAACTTTTTATATACATGAAAACTATAATACAAAAAATTAATTTTTTTTAAGAGTTTTGCAGAATCTCTTTTTTCAAGCTTATCTTGATTAAAAATGTGTGTATATTACATGGTTTTGGTTCTTTTTTGTTTGTGTAGGCAACATCTGGACTTGGATTAGCCACTGCTCATGACCTTTCCAAAGAAGGATATGTTGTAGTCATTGGTAACTGTTTATATGTTGATGTTGTTTGACTCTAGATACTACTATTCTTTTCTGCTTTGCTAGACATGCTATAAGTAGCTACTTTCCAAATAAATAATAATTAAAAAGGAAGAGTAGATAAAAACATGGGTTTGCTCCGCGCAATGGACTAAAGCCAAATTGACTGCATTGGGAGAGTGATGCTGGAGCATTAGAATGCTCCTTCATGCATGGAAGGATTACATGTGTTAGCATTACATGGGATGTTGGAAATTGAAGTTCTTTGTACTTTGGGAAGGTTTGTAATGGAAATACTAGGTAAATGCTTCTGAAGTGACTTATACATAAAGTGCATGTAACCAGCAAAAGTTGAGAAAGAGTCTAGACAACCATCATCGCCTCAATAAATAAAGGAGTTTGTGAGAATTAGAGAGTGTGTGTGAGTGTGACCACTCCTTGCAAATTGTTAGTTGGATTCTCAGGTTTGAAGTGTGTTCATTTAGTCAGGGAGGATTTTTGAGTTTTCATAAAATTTGTAATCTGATTCTGAGATAGTTAATATTTACGTTGGAGTGTTTTCGTGTATGTTCCATTACCTTTTTGTGGCATGCTTTGTTTGTGTTCTCGTCCTCAATCCTTGGTCTGCGATTTTTACCAACAGTTTTCACTGTGGCAAAATAAAAATCTTATATTGTATTTCTAGTCCTTGTATTGCATACTCAAGATTCCAATTGTGGATGCAGTTGGGCGATCACAGCAGTTGTTGTTGGAGGTATTCTTCTATATTAATTATTAACATTTAGTAATGATGCCTCCACACTTATAAATCTCTTATCAGCGTTCCTGTCGCTTGATAGACCATAAAGAAAATCAAAGATCGGAATCCGGATGCCCACCTCAAAGATTTTCAGGTTGACATGTCATCAATCGAGTCGATCATAAAGTTCAAAACGTCCTTGCGGCAGTGGCTTTTAGATTCTGATTTGCACTGCTCAGTACAAATACTGATAAACAATGCTGGAATATTGGCAACATCGCCTAGAGTCACAGCTGAAGGATATGATCAGTAATAAACACTTTTTTCATAACCTCCCATGGTAGTATTAAACAATTTTTTGCGTTATCATTACATAACTTTTGTGCTTGTTTGTGTTATGCATAATACAACAGTGATGCATAGGCTGATAGGATATATGTTTGCAAATTATATCACTCACTGTTAATAATTTGTTTAAGCAAAAGGACATGGTTTTAACTTTTAAGTAGTTGTTAAATGTCAAAACTTTGGACAGTTGCTTTATATTATCAGCATGAAACTTTATGGAACTAAACACTAAGAAAACATTAGGAAGTGTATGTATGGCAAATGATTTTATTTGATTCTTTGATCGAGAGTGCTTAGCTGTTTTATAGTTATATGCTCCATGTTTGTCTGGTATCTTAGTTTTACAATTAGTGTTAATTTTTAAAATCAATAAATGTTTTACACTCTCTTTCTGCCAGGATGATGGGTACAAATTATATTGGTCCATTCGCTTTGACCAAGCTGCTATTACCACTTCTTGGAAGCAGTCCCGTGTCTTCCAAAATTGTGAATGTAACATCCTTTACTCATCGAAATGGTAGGATAATCATTATAGTTTTTACTTCTTGGTTTATGTTATTGTCTGGTGATCCAACTCTTTGAGTTTGTCTCTGTTCTGTAAATTACTTCATCACATTGTCTCTATGACAGCACTTCTCCTATAGAACCTGCACTACTGCTCAAGCTCTTTTCTTCAGTTACTGATATGCAGGTTGATGAGGGAATCATATCTGGGAAGAGATTTTTGAGTTCAAAACAATATCCATATGCTCAAATCTATGAGTATTCTAAACGTAAGGTTCAAATTATACATGAGTTTATGCAAATTACCTTATGTCTTTAGTCCTTATTCCTAACTAGCATATAATTTTGTTGAAGTATGCCTACTCCTGTTCTCCTTCGAGCTTCACCGGCAGCTTTGCCTGACAGAAAGATCTAATCAGATCTTTGTCACGTATGTAATTACAAATCTACTTGCTTTTGTTTCTTTTTGCCGCCTTGTATTCAATGCTGTGTATTTTTTACTTAGAATTGAAAAATGTATTAATTTTAACTATATTGTTTGAATATGATTGTTTGATTGCTTCTATTACTTGTCTGGCTTTCATGAATTAAATTACAGTTTTTAGTTTCCTTTGTATCTATTTCTGTACAACCCGTAGGTTCTTGTTTTTGACATAAAGTATATGGACAACAGTGTCTTGTCTACCAATCTCATGTCATGGATTAGAGTCATGCATGTATGTTTGATTTTCTCAAACCTGTAGTTTTCTTCTGGTTTTGAGCTTTCAATTAAAAGCCGAGATCTATTAAAATTCTCTCTATTGAACTGTGTTTAAGTTTTATTCTGGTCAATCATGGATTCCAATTCACCTAAACATACAATTTCTGCATTGTTACACATTAGTGCTGCAGATCCAGGAGTTGTACAAACAAACATCATGCGAGAAGTACCTGCAAGCCTATCTTCTTTGGCATACTATGTACTAGATCGTTTACGTGTATTGCAATCCCCTGAACACGGGGCTAGCTCTATTGTTGATGCTGCCCTTGCTACTCCAGTAAGTACTCTTAGTGGTACTTTCTTAATGATTTTGCACTTTACTGCATGTGATTGATGTTTCTAAGGGCTAAAAGTGATTATGAACCAATATATATACATATTATTCCATCACTCTATTTATGACGGGTAAGATAAGGTTTTACCTGATGTACTCTATAATCCCTTGTGCCATACCCTTTTGTGATCGTAATTTAGTTTGAACCGAGCCTAGGAAACAATTTAATGGTCAAGTAATTCAACAACTTGTTAACTTGTTATATGCTATTCATATAGAATTGGAGTAAATTAATATATTCAGGAATGGACCTGGCCCCACAAACACAAATTTTAAATAGGATTGTATACATGCATACATTTGGTTGTGCAACATTTTAAATCCGCACTTTCAAGATTAATAGGTTTCCTCAATTTTCATCTAAAGTAACTCTGCAACACTCTTCTATGAATTTTTTTCCTCATATAATAGAAATATTTCTTTGTGTGGTGTAACTGTTGTACTGCTACTATGTTTTGCTGAACATGAAATGATTTCTCATTTGCCATTATATCGGATATAACAAGTTACTTTTTTCTGCTGCTTATATCTTTTCCGGTCCTGCTTTAGTGTTTCCCATCTTTCCCTAATTTTTCTTGTAGCTGGCAAGTGGCAACTGCTGATCACTGAATTAATGATGCTCGCCACTTTTTATTGGATATACCCTTTAGCATCCTTCTGTTTCCTCCATTTATCTCATGGACTTGGCAGAATATAAAGTAGTAGGGCTGGGCAGGCTTATTCCAATCTCCCGAAATTTTCCTTAACCTAGTGTTCACTTTTGTCATTTCATTATTCTGTACCTAGCAGAGTAGCAGTGTAGACCATACCTTAAGCTCAATCATCAATAATCCCTCCGTTATATATATAGGGCTTAAATACTGTTTTGGTCCTTTATCTTATATTTAGGTTTTAATTTGGTCCTCTAACTATTAAAAGAGTCAATTTAGTCCTCTATTTTTATGAAATTTGTCAATGTTGCCCTTCCGTCATAACACAGTTAGAATTAATCGGAATATTCCAGATTCTCAGCGGAGATTCCTTCAAACAGTGCATGCGTTGGCGACGGATCTTGCAACGGATTTTGCAATGGATTTTGCTACGGATTTTTTTTTTAAATATAATAAAAAATTAGAAAAATAATAAAGAAATTCATATTTAAAAAAAAGCTGTAAAATATTTTTTTAAAAATTCTGCAATTTATTTTTTTAATATTTTAAATTAAAAAAAAATAATAAAAATTTTCAGAAAAATTTTAAATAATCAGTAAAATATTTTTTTAGTTGAATTTTTACAGTTTTTTTTTAAAAGTTTATTGATAAAAATTTTTTACAGATAACCTGCCGTTTTCTGGGATGCAACTCTTAAATTGCAGAATTTTTTAAAAAATATTTTACAGTTTTTTTTTAAAAAAAAAATATGAATTTTTTATTATTTTTCGAATTTTTTTATTATTTTTTTAAAAAAATCCGTAGCAAAATCTGTTGCAAAATCCGTCGCCAACGCATGCACTGTTTGAAGGAATCTCCGGTAAGAATCTGGAACTGGAATATTCCGATTAATTCTAACGGTGTTATGACGGAAGGGCAACATTGACAAACTTCATAAAAATAGAGGACTAAATTGACTCTTTTAATAGTTAGAGGACCAAATTGAAACCTAGATATAAGATAAAGGATCAAAACAGTATTTAAGCCTATATATAGTGTTCATAGAATTTTTTTTCTTTCATATATATTGTTTTTTTACAAACCCAATGCATAATTAGTATTGTTTTTCCCAACTATACTCTTATTTATCACAACCTCATTTTCGTCTCCAATATCTTTCTCTCTTTTCAATAATGATTACATAGGGTTATTAGCCCCAAATTCTTATATCATTTAACCATTTCTTGAAACTCATGCATTACTTTAAAACACATTATATATATGAAACGTAGGGATTATATATGAAAAGGAGGGAGTATTTGTTATGAAGTTGATGGCATTCTTTATGAAGATCCTTATAGTGATCTCTCATGCCTATTCTAACTAGTTTAATAACTTAAGTGTTTGAGATTCTAATATCTATCTCCTTCAATTCAATTTAATTTTAGTGCCTCGTTAGTTTTCTTAATCAGTTAAACATCATCCCAACTGGCCAACTCTAACATCTATCAAGGAATGAGTCAAATGATATGTTATGCACAATGCAATCTTTGAAAGATATGCATATGCATTACAATTTGCTGTATTCACGTATGGATTATAGTAAGCACGATATCGATTGCAGGGACCATCGGGTGAGTATTTTTTTGGCGGGAAAGGTAGGACTATCAACCCTTCAGCACTTTCAAGGAACTCAAAATTAGCACTTGAGCTTTGGGAAACTACATCAAATCTGCTATCACAGACACCTTTTGGTGTAGAAGAAAAACAGATGTAATGCTGTATAACAAAGGTGAAATACTTGGCACTTGCCTCATGTATGTGGATTGATAACCCATTCTTCATATAAGGGTGTTTGCATGCAGGGGTTGGCTCCTCTAATGAGCACAATGCAGTAGAGAGTCTAATGTGCAGCAATCTACACCCTAAGTTTTGGTGGATGCAGGGATCATCCCACTTTATTTAAATTTTTTAAAATCTGATTTTATTTAAATTTTTTTGGTTTGCACCCTGGTATCCGGCCCACTGGGCCGACTAATCCAGTTCGAGGGGGTCCCGAAGTTAAGGTTTTATTCCTCTCCCAACGTTGTTGCGGGGGATCGAACCGTAGTTCGCCCTACCAAGTGCAGCCCTTGGCACCACTACACCAAGAGCTCATTGGTTGATTTTATTTAAATTAAAATAATACAATCAGATTTATTTCAAAAAATAGAATTAAAAAAAAAACTTTTCTTTCTTCCTCCTGTCATACATCTAAAACAACACAATATTAAAGTGATACTCGATGTGGAATTTTTATAACATCATAGTGGTCAAGTAAACTCATTGCGGAGGAACTCTTTGTTTTGATAACAAGGAGAAATAGCGCAAATTTTTGATTATCATAATCTTCATTATTATATGTTGGTGTAAAAATTTTACACCAAAAACATAAGTTAATCGACTCTAAAACTAATATGACCGTAACATAAATATAAATACTAATAGAATAATGATATTTTCATTTGTGCAAACATTGCTTGTTACACTACTCATTTTATACGGTTGTAGACTTGTAGGGGGTGTAACAGTCACGTCTGTTCTTTGATGGATATTAGGGGCTGAATCAATAAAATTAACATGGTCCTCTCTAGTTCGGTCAAGATATTTTTTATGTACAAAGACCGCACTGGATCAGACTGTTCATAAATGGTCTGGTCCGATCCATTCCGATCTATTTAGCACATAGTTTTTTTTCTTTTTGTTTTTTTTTTTTTGAAGTGGAAACCATTTTATTCAAGAATTGCATGGAGGTATATAATCACCTTGAATACAGTTTACAATTTTCACAGGAAACTCATTATCCCATAGACAATTGCCACTACCAAAGGCCCAAGATGCTACAAAGTCTGCAACTTTATTGGGTTATTCTAGTAACATGAATAAAATCACAATAATGAAAATAACTAGCTTTGTCCATGCATTCTCGAATCATTTCTTCTAGATATTGCCATACTGCCATGCAGTGTTTTTTGTTTTAATTTTTAAGTAACTGGTTTGGTGCGGTTTTAATAGTCTAAAAAATAATGGGATCGTGGACTGGACCATGAAGCAATGGTCTTGAAATTTTGAGACCGGACCGGATCACAAGACCAAACCGGACTATATTTTTTGGTTCGGTTCGGTTTGGTTCGATCTTAGCGGTCTCACGGTCTAAGACTGGATCACTTACACCCCTATATGTTTGTATAAACTATACGGTTTGGACTATACGGTTAAGTAAACTCTAATGAAATCAATAAACTCTCTAGTTTATGAGTTTGTATTTAGATATTGATTTTGTCTCAAATAGTAATTTTTTCTCATTATGGTTCGATATCGAGGCTAAATTACCTATATCAGTCTAACAAGTTTATTTTGTATTCTTGTATCTAACAATAAATAAAGTAAGTGATCGATTAAAATTATATAACAGTTGGGGCAAATATTGAGTTATGATTACATTGCTTTATTATAATATTTGAATGTTTAAAAATATTTTTAAGTAAAACTTTAAATATGTTTATATCCTACAATATGTTACCAATTAATACTTTGAAATTGTAAACACTTAAAAATTGTATAAACATAGACATATTTATGAGACGAGTTTAAAATTCAATTCTAGCTAGACTCCACGAGTTTACTTAAAATCTCAAATTTAATAACCATTTATATCGTAATGATATTTTCATTTTATTCTCATACCTTGGTGTCGTATTTATTTTATAATAATTGATTATCTCTCATTATTGTTTAAAATATAGTATTAGATAGATGGTTAAAGTGAAGTCATTTAATCAATACTCATAAAGTATGGCTAGACTCTAGATACGGGTGTAGGCAATGTTAGTGTCTGTGATGTCTAAGACCGCAATGCCCTTAAAGCTATGGGGAAGCCTTGAAGGTTCTAGGGTCTAGGGTGGATCTGTGATGTTTTGTGGTTATCTGGATACCTAGTTGGGGTATTCAGGGTCTCCCTAATCATTGTGTGTGCAAGTGTGAAATTAGGGATATGAGAACGTCCCTGAGCCTCTAGCTGGAAACAGCTATTTATAGGGGGAGTGGTGCTGTACCTTATGGGCCTGTACGGAGGTCCAGTAAGGCTGACGTGGCCCTTAGAGGATAGAGGGATGAGTCATTCATCCTTATCCTATCCTAGAGCCTTATCTCTGGTTCGTTAAGCGTGTGGGGGTATGCTCGGGTCCTTGTGGGTAAGGAGAATGGACGGTCCGAGCCCCCAGCGTTGTATCATGGTCCGGTGGTCGGCCCGTGGGTGTAGAGGTCATTAAGAGTCGGTGAAAGACCCTAGAGGCACAAGCTGAAGGTCAGTTCACTACAGTGTCACAATATTATTTTCCAAATAAAAGGGTTTTCCGTTTGAGTATTAATATTTATACAAATATTTTTCTTTACAATTCCTTTTACACTTCATTTTTTAATATCTTTTTCTTTCTCGCTAGAAAAACCCCGTGCCACGCACGGGGCCAATAGGGTAACCAACAAAGTTAAGTATGAAATTATTGGTGTGATGCACGAGTTAATTGTTACTTAATTACTATGGAATAATATAAGTACATATTACAATGTAATTTTTTAAATAGTTTCTTTATCTCAATATTCCATAACTTGTATGATATTTTAAATAGTTTCTTTATCTTATAAAATCATCTTCCATTTCAAAAAATAAAAAATACAATAGGCATAATCTTATTCCTCTTCTCTTTTGAAAACATATTGATATACAATAGGTATAATCTTATATACTTGCTTGAATCATTATTTGTGTCAGGAAGTATATAATAAAAAAATTCAAATACAAATAACAAAAACATGTACATAAAAAGAACACAGAAAAGCCAAAGCATATTTTTTTTAATATATTAGATTTATTAAAATAAAAAAAGAGTCAAAGCAAGAAAAACCGGTGCATGGTAGAAGCACCATTGTTTTGTATTTTACTTGTTTGGACCATTACTTGTGTCAGGAAGTATATAATAAAAAAATTCAAATCCAAATAACAAAAACATGTACATAAAAAGAACACAGAAAACCCAAAGCTTTTTTTGTTTAATATATAGATTTATTAAATAAAATAAAAACAAAAAAAAGAGTCGGAGCACCAAAAACCGGTGCATGATAGAAACACCCTTATTTTATGTTTTACTTGTTTGGATCATTACCTGTGTCAGGAAGCATATAATAAAAAAAATTCAAATCCAAATAAAAAACGTACATAAAAATAACATAGAAAACTCAAAGCATATTTTTTTATATTATATTTATTAAAATAAAATACAAAGCCGAAGCACCAAAAACCGATGCATGATAAAAACACTTTAAGAAGCAGTACTTCCCTTTATAAAAAAATTAAAAAAAATAAAGAGTATTGGGCGTGGGTCCCACGGTGGAATACCCACGCTACTATAGTATAGATAGCAAAAAAAAAAAAAAGTACTCCTTCAGTATTTGGGCGTGGGTCTCACAGTGGATGTTTCGCCCGTAGGATACCCACGCGGCTTTATAAAGTATAGATTATATCATCACTCATATCTCATTCATCTTTTTCTCTCTCCCTCTCTTTTCTTTACACCACATACACCCAAAAAGGTGGTGGGATAAACATTTTACCCATATGGTGATAAGTTTTCTTATATAAATTAAACTTGCTTTATTTGGAAACTAAAAATGTCCCACAAGCAAAATTGTTAATAAAATATGGTAGGGTGTCTTTCAATAAATAGTTATAAAGCATGCATAAAATGAGTGCAATGAATTATAATGTGTGATTTATTTTAAATAAAAGTTTGCAGTATTTTAAATCTCGGATATGTTCCCGTGGACAAAAATATATGTTTGGTTTATGATTTTGGGTGAAATTTGTGGTTGAGAAGTATTAACGTGGTTGAGAAACCAAAAAGATAAATTTCTAACCATCAAGCTAATATATTGCTACTGAGTATGTGGTAAAGGGTGAAATGGAAAGCATTTCCGTGCATGAAAGAGATTGTGATCAAGCACTAATGAATCAAAAACTCAAATTATAATGTGAGACTGTTATCATTACCAAGTCATTGAACAAGGAATCACAACAAATAAATCATAAAACTGAGTTAAGAGTACTATACCAAATCCTAAATCATGATTTAAATGTAAAATAATAAGAATGTGAATCTATGAATTCTAATACGAGCTTAAAATGACACCACTACGAGTTTCAAAGCCTTTGAGAAGCAACCGGGACAAATTGTGAGAGAATGAGAGATTTCAAACATCTTGATTAAAATTTGAGAGGAGTAAAGTATAAGGGACATTATTTGGAAGAGTAAAATATTGAGTAAAATTGACATATTCAAAAGGTGTGTATTTTTTTTACATGGGAAATTTTGGATAATTGGGCATGTAAAGTTTGATATTACTAATTAATATGTAAAAGATACAATATCTTGGATTCAAGAAGTGATGTTGAAGGGTGGGACAACATGACCCCTTTTACATCTTAACGAAGGAATTTTTCTCCAAATGGAATTTAGGTGCACAACTTCAACAACTCGGCATCTTTAATTTGCAACAACAAATCCATTACACCTAGAAATATTTAATGTACATATGTGCTACAATGAGTTGAAAAGGAACTTGCCTTATGAAGAAGTAGTAAAGAGGATAAAATAATAAAAGAAAAAAATAAACAAAGTTGTTATGTTGCAAGTCTAAGAACAACCACATAAAGATTTATTAATTGAGGTTTTTTAAAATATTTCAATTCAATCAATTGAAAAATTATGGGTGTAAAATTGATGGAATGGATGGATTTGGAATCAGATTATAATAAATCCATGAATCTATTTATGTTCATTTAAAATCTATTGAACATATCTAGTTCTTCGGTGACTCGTTTAATAAAATCCAATCCAATACGTACATTAAACATTTTTTATGGATGGATATCCAGCCCATTCATTTAAAAAAAATATACTATATTTGAAAGATTCAAGCTAAGAGTTTAAACTCTATAAACTTTTATACGCTTAATTGAGAAGGAATCAACTACTAAATAAAGAGAACCAAGCTAAAGGAACTGAGAGGAGAAAAGATGATGAAGAACCGATTAGAAACCTCTCGAAGTTAATGGTGTAAAAAGTGAAGCTTATATAAGGGATGTTCTCTGGTGCCATGTTGGCATAATTGTTGTTGCATATCATTTTATATATGCTAAGTTCTATTGTTTCCTTAGCTTTTCTTTGTAGCAAGCATTTTTTTTATAGGTTGGTTGGTTTGTTTTTATTTAGATCGATTATGGTTTCAAACTTTGAGGTTATTTATACTCTTTATATTTAGAAGTATTGCGCATATTTCTTTGCTTTTTGGAATAAATTTTTACTTATATAAAAAGACCCTCTACAATTTTCTCATAAAAAGTAATAGATATGAAAAATGTATAGTTGAGTTAAGGTATAATTAATATGAAGTATTCAGAAGAACATAGAAAATCAATAACAGAAATTGTAGCAGATCTACGATTGGGGACAAAAGATTATAATGAGTAGATAAAAAAAATGGATCATCACATATGGTTTAGAAGCTTTGAAGATGAATGTGCAATTTCGAAGACAAACTCAAGTTCGATGATGGAAAGCTCTATTTAGAAGCTTCATGAAATTGGGGAGAAGTGAGGGAGGGGGTTTTGCGTGTGTGAGTGGCATGTGTGATGAGCGTGAATGCTAACTCATTATGTTGTTAGATAAAAATGTTCGTGAGCCTACCCCATTAGCTTACTGGTAAGCTTGAGGGTTGGCTTATTTTATTAATTGAAGAGGAATGGGGTTTGGGAGAGTGAGGGGTCAATTGGTGATGGAGGGGTATTTTGCGATTTTTTTGAAAAAAAAGGGGTTCATAAACTGGTTCTCCTTTTCATTTATCTAATGGATAAAAAAATAACAAATGGATTAGATCAATTCATTAAGGAAAGTTGTCCAATCCAATCTATTTAACCTTCTTTTCAAGTGTTTTGGATTTGAACCCCATTTTTTTTTCAAAAACCCAAAACTACCCTTCCTTTTTCTTCTTCCTCCATACCCACCATCCACCACCCACGTTCGTTTGTATCACACCACTATCATCGCCACCATCTCCACCATCTCCACCAACTCTCATTCCTCTTTTTCCTTCACAAACAAACCTCATTCCTTACTGTTGCCAATGTAAGACCCAGGCTGATGAGGGCGGGGAGTGTCGCCGGTGCAAGAGGCACGAACAAAGAGCGGCTCCTGCCAAGCTTCTAAGGGAGGGGTGCATGACTGAACCAACAAACCGGAATGAGAGGGTGGTCCTGAGACTGTGTAGGAATGAGACTACATAGTACAGGAAGACTTAAATGAATTGATTCGTACTACCCATATCAACAAGATGCATCTTCTTTTCGGTAGCCCATCACTTAAGAACTCCATAGTTAAGCGTGCTTGACTTGGAGTAATTATGGGATGGGTGACTTCCTGGGAAGTTTTCTCGAGAAGCGAGCGAGTGACGACGCTTGCCAAAGACGTTGCAAATGGTATCAGAGAGGCTCCTATCCCAGTATGGTGTGATTCGGGGATGAACTAGGCGGAAGCTAGTGGGTACAAGAGGCGCGAACAAGGAGCGGCTCCTGGAAGGCTTCTAAGGGAGGGGTACATGAATGAACCGACACATCGGAATGAGAGAGTGATCCTGAGACTGTGTAGGAATAGAACTACATAGTACATGAAGGCTTAAATGAATTGATAGGTATTACCCATATCAACAAGAAGCATCTTCTTTTCATATCCCATCACTTAAGAACTCCATAGTTAAGCCTGCTTGACTTGGGTTAATTATGAGATGAGTGACCTCCTAGGAAGTTTTCCTGGGAAGCGTGCGAGTGAGGACAAAGCACGTTGAAAAGACCCATGTTAGGATAGAGGAGAAGGGACCATAACAATGGTAGATCCCCCGACGACACACTATGGTTGTGTATCTCAGATCTTGGTCACGATGGTACAGGATGAGTCTGGGTACAATATTGGTGGTTTGTGACAAGTCCGACAGTGAGGTTCGGTTTTTCACTGTGAACAAAAACGAGGGAGGGGTGAGGAATGTGTGTGGGTATGGTGTTGATGTATGGTGGCAGTGAGAGGGTGAGGAACCGTTGCGATGAGGAAGAAGAAGGAAGGTTGACAATGAGAGAGGGATGAAGCTGACAACAACAATGGCGATGGTTGTATGGTGGCTCATGGGTTGGTGCTGTTAGGAAGAGAGGAAGGAAGGAGGGTGTGAGGGGCATGGAAGGAAGGTGCTGGTGGTGTATGATAGGGTGTTAAAGAAAGGAAGAATGCATGGTGGTATGAGGTTTACAATAGGTCAAAGTTAAAGGAAGAAGAACTGAGATCGAAGATGAGGGTGTTTTGGAGATTTCCTTCATTAAATGGGGTTTGGGATAAATTATATGGAGCTTGAAATTCAAAACTTTTTTTCATTAAGGGATGGATTAGACAATGGACCCATGATCCATGGATAGTTTTGTCACCCTAAGAAAAAATCATCCAACTTGGTATGAATCTATGAGACTTTGTAGGAATAATATGGTGGGACACCAAAATGAAATCATAGTCCACCACAAAAATCCTAAGGGTTTGATAGGAAACTTAAAGATATTTAATGGAATTTTCTCACTATTGCTTATGACAAAATGATTGTTGAAGAAACAGAGTGATAAATATTTATAATTACGAATGAATTTCTTCTTCCAATTTTTTTATTATCACGGGGATGTATGTATTTAAGTTTTTTCGCTTACTTATAACGATGTTAATATTATGAGCACAATGTTTTTGAAAACAATTTTGAATAGAAATTACAGAGAGATGGGCAAATAGCTTTTGATACCTAATCATAATATGACATGTGGAGTTTTCTCACTTTATCATTAGTCTTAATTTTGATTTTTTTAATAAAATAATAGGTATATTTTTAATTGTGAAAGATAAAAAATGTAATAAGCTCCATTATCAAATTCAACATTAAAATATTCTTGTTATAGATTCCAAATACTTTTCACTTTGCCCTCCTTTTTTCTCGCTTATTCTGCCAGCCGCAATTCATTTTCTTTACCCTTTCTCCCTTTTGCAAGTAGTTCACCATTAGATCTTTCTATTGATCACAAAGATAAGGATGACACTCGCGATGTTTGGTTGCGATCACAACAAAGTAGTTCAAGACTATTTTTTTAGCAGTGCTGCTAGTCCGTACACACTTGTTGTCTTAAGGTAGGTTTTCTATATCTTCTTCAAGCCACCCAATTTTTGTGACTTTAAGTTTTCAAAAATGCTTCACCATTGTATTTTTCTTCTTAATATGCAAGATCCCCCATTTTTAATTGTTTAGGAGTTTTTATCTACGTATTCAACATTTAAGGTTTTAATGTGAAAGAAAATTTTCAATTTATTGGCTATCCTGTAAATTTATTGATGACTTTATACCAAATTTATATTTTAAAATGATACCCCTAATTTTATTTTGGATTTGTCATGTATGTTTCATATGTCAATAAGAATTACCAAGCAATAATAATTGTGTAATAATGATGTGTTGAAGCATCCATCAAAGAACATTCTCGTATTGATACTCGAAATCATTTATCAATATCTAGACTATATGCCATCTGTTAAGATATGAACATTTATTCTAATATACAACATCCCTAGTTGTATATTTGTTTTTGTTATTTAAAAAATGTTATAAAGCTCAGAGATAGTGTACCTGTAAGAAATAGTTCAGATTTGAAGATCTTATATTATGATCATGCTTCTAAAGATTTGAAGATTTTATGTTTATGTCTTATATTTCCAAGCCCTTGATTATTATGCTATTATTTACACAATGTTACATAATCAAATGTTAAATGATTGTGGTTGATTTGGTTTTGATGTTTTGTTGATATAGTACTTTAATTCCAAACTTTTTCCTTTTGGCTTCCTTTGGAAGTTGTTCATGCAAGTCCCTGCACTATTTGATATACTTTTGGTGTAGAACTAGTGTTTTTCCTTTTAATTAGAAGCAGAACTAGTGTTTTTCCTTTTAATTAGAAGTTGTTTGGGGTGGAACTTTAGGAGACAATGAGTGGATAAAAAATGTAAATATTGAACGAACTATTTGAAGTTTGCATTTTACTTATTCTTATGAAGGCAACTTCTGGATTAAATGAATCCTTGGCATTTATTTAAATGGTAAAAAATTCTAGTCCTATGTTCAACCAACTAATATCTAACGTGGCATTAGGAGAAAACTAATTGAATAAACAAAAATTTGATTTGCTAACAATATATGAATTATGGTATGATGATCAACCCACTAATAGCTAGTAGTGAGATTGAAGTAAACTAATAGAATAAAGAAGGGGTTTTAATCAAGATTTGATACGAATAGATGGTTAGCCTCTAATAGATGAGGGACAACAATGGCTGCAACAAATAACACAAAATTTTCCCATGTATCCTTTTGTTTGAGGATGGTTCAACATCCCAAAGCACTTATTTCAATCTTAGCTAGTGATGTTAGATATGTTACTTAGTAAAAAAAAAGTGACTTAGATGATTAATATAGAAGTTGATTGCAAATGCATGGTATGCAATGAAATATATGAGAATAAGGATCACTTGATCTTTGACATTAGAAACCATGCAGACTTGATGGACAAAATCAAACACTAGTAAAAAATTACAAGTTACATTGTTCTTTCAGATTATGGCCAAGGAGTGCAGTTTACACATGGAAGTGCACTAGGTTGAGAACAACAATTCTGTTTGTGGTTATAGTAGCAACTCTATATATCTTATTTAGCTTGAGATGAACAACACAATATTTACAACTATAATTAATCTTACCAAAATTCTCTTCTTGCAAACAAAGAGTGAAGATTCCAGCAATGCATATTTAGTAGAATGTTACATATTGATATATCATTCTTATTAGACTATGATTTATAGAATGATAATAGATAAAAACACTTCATTCTAGCTTGTTGTTTGTTTATGATGATGTAATTCATGTTGAGCAATTTTATTGGGCTTTTGTGTTGATACTATTCTTAGAAGGTGATCACTAACTTCAATTCTTCATTACATGATGTTTTCTAGTTCAAGTACTAAACCATGTGGTTTCAATTAGTTTTCTTATAAATTTTCTTAACTTAACCTGAACACTCTATCAAACTATCTGAACCAATCAGTCTGTCTTGATTCATATTGAACACTTCTGATAAGTTTATGTCTAGTTACCATTTTTAAAAGTTGATTATCGACTTCAATCCCTCGGTATCTGAGATTTTCAAGTTCAGGTATTAGACCAAGTCAATTGAACATATTTTGTTTCAAATTTTTTTTAACTCAGCCTAAAAATCTTATCAATTTATTGAAACTGACCAATTTCTCTCCACACAAAAACCAAGTAAACCCAACATAAAAAAAATATTAGCTAGAAACCCAATTCCAAAGTCCATGAGTTCAAAAATTAACCCTAGTTAAGGTTATTGGGCCCCACTCCATTGTACAAAGGCATGCTAAAATGAAAAAGAAAAAGAAAAAAACAAAAACCTAATAATCAGCATATATAAGGTTTTTTTTTTCATTTCTCATTTTCACTAGTTTTATTTTTCATTTTGAGGCAAAATAGATTCTCCACAGTTTCTCTTGCTTTGACAGATGGGTCATTGTACATGGTGACCAACTTCTCAGATTCAAAAAACTCTGCAACGTTACA
This sequence comes from Crotalaria pallida, assembly GCA_037953625.1. Classification (NCBI taxonomy): domain Eukaryota; kingdom Viridiplantae; phylum Streptophyta; class Magnoliopsida; order Fabales; family Fabaceae; genus Crotalaria; species Crotalaria pallida. Next base: position 151,048,640 of record CM075650.1, read on the forward strand.
CATACCCTTTTTCTTCAATCAGGTAAATTCACTCATTTCATCACTTGCAATCTTCACTACACCGAAAAGTTTGTGTCTTTTACTTTTCAATTGTTACTTAGATTCGGTTTGCTCCATGTTCTAGGGTTTCAACTCTGAGCTACTGAATTCATTTGCTGTATTTGAATTTGTGAATTTGGACAGGTGTTAACTGTTCTGAAATGCACCCACCTCGTAGATCCATGCCAGGATTCTGATTGACTTGAATCCACGAGGTAGATTTTGCTAACATTTTTTCACTGTCTTGTCTGAATTTTTGTTTTTCTGTTTCTTGATGTTGAGCTACTTATGCAAGTGTTTGTGCAAAAAACGAGTTTGTTGGTGTTCTAAATTTTGCATTTTGTACTGTGTTTATGTGAATTTCGCATATTTTGATTTCAACTGGATTGTTGTTTTTTTGGGTTGGTATCAAGTATCAACAAGAAATCAAATGTTCTTTTTTTATTTAGGTTTTATTATTAATGATTCAAACTTCGAAGTTGGTACTTTTGATTTGTGATTGATTGATGCTAGCTATGGATTTGATGAAGTAACTTGATAATTGTATTGAGTTGAGTTTACAAATGAATCTTGTATTCTCGAAAGACATTTACAATGTTCTAGGTGCTACTGATTGCATCTTGGTTGAGTTTACAAATGAATCTTGGATTTTTGAAAGACATTTACAATGTTCTAGTTGCTACTGATTGCAGCTTGGTTGGTTTAACAAGTAACATTTTAAGTGATTTTTTTGAAGCTTGCAGTTCATTTTTTATGTGGATCTGTTGTCCACACCCAGTCATTATCTTCCCCTTTAACAGCAAAAGGTTCATTCAAACTGTTATAATGTAATACATGCTTGAAGTCTGATAAACTTGGTGTTACATTTTGTGTTGGTGTGAGCAACTTGAACATGAAGAGGAAAGAAGTATTTCGGGCTAGTCTCCGAGTAGGATATTGCTGTATATTTTGATTGTCTTGTTGTGATGCCTTGAAAAAAAAACAAAGTAATAGAGAAATGCAATTGAAAATACTGCAAAAAATTATTCTGTATTCTCTGTTTCTCTTTTTACTGTACTGAAGAAAATACAGAACCATTTGGTAATGGATCACACCATATAAATATTTTGATTTTTGAACTATAGTATGGCAATGTAGCTTAATATCTCTCTTTGACACACATATGTTGTCCCATTCTGGTGACTGTTGGGGCCACTGATGATAATGTGCAATTCATATGAAAAACCTTTTCAAAGTGCTTGCATAATGTCATAAAGCACAGCTTTTGTCATTTCTAGTTTTGAATATGTATGATGCATACTTGCTTGTTGGCTTATAATTGTTGATTCGCGTGCCTAAATCTTGATAACTTTAGTAACAAGTCTCAGTTTCTTTCTTCTTTGGATCAGGTGCAAGATTGAAGAGTTTCTTCAAGCTAAGGTGGCAAGTTATAGACTCCAGTGTTTTAGTTAAATTCTTTGACTTTTAGCTAGGTGAGGAAGCAACATATCAAAGGTTGAGACAGCTGAAAAATGATGGATTGCAACAAAGACGAGGCAGTTCGGGCCAAAGAAATAGCAGAGAAGAAATTTTCAGACAGGGATTATCTTGGGGCAAAGAAGTTTGCTCTCAAGGCTCTAAATCTGTATCCTGCGTTAGAGGATCTTTCCCAGTTTTTGACTACTCTTGATATCTATATCTCCGCCGAGAATAAAGTAAGCGGAGAAATGGATTGGTATGGTATACTAGGAGTGAGCCCCTTTGCTGATGATGAGACTGTTAGAAAGCAGTACAGGAAATTGGCTCTCACTCTTCATCCTGACAAAAACAAGACTTTGGGTGCAGAGGGTGCATTTAAGCTGGTTTCAGAAGCATGGAGTTTGCTATCAGATAAGTCCAAGAGATTGGCATATAATCAGAAGAGGACTGGAAATAACCTCAATCATGTCGGGTCTCAATCAACTGCACCAAGTTCAAATGGTAATAATCTTAAGAAGAATGTAACTTCTAATGCGAGGACTGGAACTAATAATGCTCGGGCTCATCCAGCTCCTGCTCCTCCTCCACAGAGAAGGACTGAAACCTTTTGGACTATCTGTAATCTGTGCAAGACTCATTATGAATATCTCAGGGTTTATTTGAATCATACCCTTTTGTGTCCCAACTGTCATGAAGCTTTTATGGCTGCTGAGAGGGGTCCGCCTCCCAATGTTATTAAACCAAGTTATTCTTCTCGTCAGCAGCATCAGAGTACTCAGCATCATGCTGGAAGTAATAACGCAAATGCTCAGTGGGGATCATCATCTGTTGCTGCTCAAGCTGCAAGTCTTGTGCAGCAGGCAAGTGAGAAAGTGAGGAGAGAGGCCTCACCATCATTTGCTGAATGGGGGAGTAGTCAGATTTCTAAGAGGACTGATGGTTTGAAGAAAAGGAGGACAGATGATATTCAAATTAATGGTTATCAAGGACAGGTGGCAAATCATACAGGATTGGGACATGGAGCAGCTGGTGCGGGCAGTTTTTCAGAATCAGGAAAGGCTTACATGGAAACACAAAGGAACTATGGTTTTTCAGCTTTTCCCGGTAAGCATTACAGCACAAGAGAATTGTCAATGTTTGAACTGCGAAACATGTTGATGGATAAGGCACAGATTGAGATTCGTAAGAAACTTCTAGAATGGAGATCAATGACTGAAGCTAAGATTACCAGCAAAGACAGAGGGAACAAGAGACAGAAAAGCACATTAGTTGACAAAGCAGCCAGTTCAGAGAAGCATGTACAGTCCACTGATAATGGTAACAGAAGACTGGTTGTTGATTCTTTACCTGTCACATCTGATGGTACAGTTCAGAAGATCCAGGCCTATGTAACAATCAATGTTCCGGACCCTGATTTTCACAACTTTGACTTGGATAGATCTGAAAATGCCTTTGAGGATGACCAAGTCTGGGCTGCCTATGATGATGATGATGGAATGCCCCGATATTATGCTAGAATTCACAAGGTGATCTCTACAAATCCGTTTAGAATGCAGATCAGTTGGCTTAACTCTCGAAACAACAGTGAGCTGGGCCCAATAGATTGGATAGGTTCTGGTTTTTATAAAACTTGTGGGGATTTCAGGGCCGGTAAGCATGAAGTATCTGAGTCGTTAAATTCATTTTCTCACAAGGTTCAGTGGACAAAAGGCAACAGAGGAGTTATTCGTATCTTTCCTGGAAAGGGGGAAGTCTGGGCTCTATATCGAAACTGGTCTCCTGATTGGAGTGAACATACTCCAGATGAAGTCATCCACAAGTATGATATGGTGGAGGTACTCGAAGATTTCAATGAGGAGCAAGGTATTGTAGTTACCCCCCTTGTCAAGGTTGCTGGTTACAGGACTGTGTTTCAGAGGCACATGGACCCTGATCAGGTGAGGAGGATTCGTAAAGAGGAAATGTTTCGATTTTCTCATCAGGTTCCTAACTACTTGCTTACTGGCCAAGAAGCTCCCAATGCTCCAGAGGGTTGCCGAGAGTTGGATCCAGCTGCTACTCCTTTAGAACTCCTTCAGAAAACGACCGAAGCTGATGAGACATCACCGGACAATGTTTAGAAAACCAAAGGAAGATGCAGCCTTTCACCTGAAAAACATGCATTTTGGATAACCTTGCAGAGCAGAAATGTTAAACGAGGATGGTGAGCAGAAAAAAGGCTGATAGATGACAGTACACAGAGTAGAGAAGTTATGGTGACAGTTGATGCAATAGACTTGAGAAAGTGGAATGAACATTGATGAAAAATTCACTCTCTTACATGACTCTTGGCTTTTTAAGCCTGACCTGGTTTATCTATAGTGCTTTTTGGTTTTATAATTGGATCGAAGGGATCCACAACTTTTCAGTTTTATGACATGTTATTGGTTAGACATATGGATATCCATACCTTATGGTGAATGCAGGTATTATTCATCATTATGCAGACAAAATTATTAGACCAATGTTCTGGTATTTCTTGTCTTCCTTGCCTGGTGCTTTGCTTACTTTATAGAAATGCCTATATTCTGCTTTTCTGTGTTATATGTATGAGTTTTATTTGCACCTGATTCATAAGTCTATTGCATTTTGATATTTGAGCAATGATGCAATTACTTATTTGTTTTAACTTCCTACACATGCTCTTATATGATCTTCGAGTAGAATGTGCTTTATCTTTTTCGGTGATATCAAATAGCAACCATGTTGTTGCTGAAATTCGGAAATCTGGCTCACCACGATTCGCTATCCGCTGGTTTCTGCCATTCTGTGAATTGCCTGGCACACCCAATCTTATACCATGAGATGACTCAAGCTCAGTCTCTCTGTTTCAACTTTCCACTTCCACCTACTCATCTTTGACCTCTTATCTTCTTTTGGTGACTTGCGATCTTTTCCAGAATGACCCACCCAGAAACAACTACCATTACCAGTTTATCACCATTTGTCTGTGTTTTCTGATGGACCCGCCCTCTCTCTCTCTCTCTCTCTCTCTCTCTCTCTCTCTCCCAAGAACCAGACAGTATCTTACAGATTTTGTTGTTTTTAATTTTTTCTCCTGTCTCTAACTCCATGTTTATGGACCATCCACTGTTCTGTTTTGGTGCAAGAGAAAAGAAAGAAAAAACCAAGGCCTTTAGAAAAGAATACCCAAAGCGCTCAGCTAACATGTTATTGAGGTCTATCTAGGTTGGGACTAAAATAAAGCGAACTTATCAGCATGAGAAGCTCCCCATTTTGCCAAGATATCAAGAATGATAGTTGCATAGTGTTGAATGGATGATGGTGGAGAGCTTAGCAACTTCAAGTCATCCTTGGAATCAAACATGCACAACTCTTTCGCATATACCTATACATACTCCAACCTAACTTAAGACACAATCCGAATTTTGTGATTCTTTCTCCCGGCCATTGTAGTGCATGTTTGGTTCTGCGATGGGTTAGCCCAGAATAAATTCTGGAATGCCAACACTACTAACTTTTGTTCCAACGAGATTTTGAGGCCATAATTGATTTTGCAACCAAAAACCAAACATGCTAGGAGTGTGCTACCCAAGTCCGGTCTGAGTGATGAATGAGCCCACCAAAACCAGCCCTACCCATATTATTATGAGAACTTTTGTCCACATTTCCTGACCCCTTTCTCGTGATTAAGGGGGCTGAACCCACCCTTGGGAATAAGCTTGCTATGAAGTGAGAAATAGATGAATTAGTCTTAAAAACAACCCATTTCATTTCCAATGCATATGCTGCATTCCGGCTTCGCCAAATCCACCAAAGAGTGGCAGTGATTTTGGAATGATGTTGTCCTGTACGGTGATCCTTCACCCAAACAAAAGCATCCTGATGATTATGGAAAAATATCATCCTAGTAACGTAGTTCTTTGATGAGTCCAGGTATATAAACTTCGTTTTTTATTTTCAAATTCTATTTTAATGGTGAAAATTTCAAAATGCCCTTAATTTATATTTTTTTTTCGGATTCAGAGGTATCGGAAATATTTTTGAGGAAATCCTCACGGAAAAATATATTGTTGTAATATGATTGTTTTTCTGATTGGGGGGTATCGAAAAAATATTATGAGAGGTACTTGTCGAAAAACTACGAAAGTAATTTTGGATTTCAAAAAATATATGAAGATTATATATAAAAAACATGATTTATATTTCAGAACTAAGATTTGCCTCTTGAGATTGTTGATTGTTCTGGCCTTCCGGGTTGTTTTGGAAGCAGTTCGGGTTTGAAAATTACGAGTTATTATAGGCTTTGTAGCCATGTTACTCGAAAATGCAAAGATATCGGTGTCTTGCCGCACATATCAATATGTGTATGATATTTTGAGATACGTATCCAAAAAATCTCATATTTTTACTTTGGAAAATGCTTATTGGAACGACAAATACTGTGAGAAATTGATTACGAAAATTATTAACCAATGATTTGACATAGGAGTTACATGCAAGTGATGAGATGTAAGCTGAGCATCATCGTATGATCTATTTTTTCGTTGATTGGCTTGCATATTTTGTCGCACCAAATAGCATCTCTCTTTTACTTTTTATTCTTTCAATATTTTTTATCCGAAGCATCTTAGATGTTTTCCTTTTTTTTTTTTTGTCAGTTGAAACCAGGTGGTGTCTGAGTTTCACATTTTTTGTGCCCAACTAATCCACCTCGAATCCGCGAACTGCGCGAGTCTTTGACTCAATCAAGGTTGTCAAACTCGCGAGTTAACTCGTAAACTCGTACGAGTTTACGATCCTACCCATAGAATTGAGTCAACTCGCATGCAAACTCGCTTCCCACTAAACTCGGGTAAACTCGTGCAAACTCAGGTAAACTCGGGTAAACAGCAGTGGCCTTACGGATATTTGAATATTCTCGAGCTTTTACTTCTCAAAACAAAATTTCCACCGTCGGATGTTAAGATAAACGAGTTAGGAAGCGTATATAAAAATTTGAGCACGATCTAATAGTTAACAAAGAAGATACTGATCAATCTTTGAACGATATTTTCACTAAAATAATACTATAATCACTATTTTTACTTAACTAACCACTTAAACTATAAAACCATCATATTCGGTTGTTGTTAAGTTGGTTTGCTAATATTATTTATTGGGTTCTTATATGCTATAGCAACATTTAAATATTTATGTTTAATTTTTAGAGTAAAAACTATGAAATGGAAGCTATGAAAGTTATCTCTACAGGTTAATTTTAAAATAAGTGGACTCGAGGTAAACTCGTACGAGTTTACGAGTCGAGTTTACCTTGGCCTCACGAGTTTACGTAAACTCGCGAGTTTGACAACCTTGAACTCAATGGTATGGATCCTCCCCAAAAATTGTTGTCTCATTGGGCGTCTGAGATGTTTCTTTGCTACGAATTAGGATGCTTTTGAACTATTTCAAAATATGTTTCTCTTGCGTGTATATAAGGCATTAGACAAAAATTTACTCCCTCCGTTCCTATTCAACTGTCCTTTTTTGGATAAGTTTTTTTGTTTATTTATCTGTCCTTTTGATGATTTTAAGAGTGTAATAAATGTTATTTTCCATTTTTATCCATATTTAATAAGGTATTGGTTTTCGTAAGTAGTGGAGAAAAAGTAATAGTTACGGAGAGAAAGAGAATAGTGGAAAAAAAAACATAATTAATATATTGGAAATCTAAGTAATGATTGCATTTCTTGAAGGAAATGTTTTGTTTGAAATAGGACAGATAAATAGGGATGAAGGGAGCAGTAGATATGCTTTTGAATATCAGGAAATCGTAGAGTCCACACTTTTTTAATTTTTTATTATTATTTTTTTCATAAATTGCACTAAAGATGTTTTGATTATCGATTTGACAAATAACAAAGTTGATACTAGCACATGATTAGATTTATTAACTATGACGGTGGCAGTTTAATTTATGTTAAGTATATAAAAAAAAACATTTTGTTAGTAGAAACAAAACACTTTAGTGAAGTTAATGTCTAGAGACTAGTCACTCAGTTGCGCGGATGGATACATCTTTGATTGTTAGATGAGGACACTCTTATACACACCAAAAAAATAAATCTTTCTTTAATATGTTGTGAGGTGACAAAATTTTGACTCAAATTTAAAAAGCATTTGGGATGGGAACCAAGTCCCATGGCTTTACCAAGCCCAATGTTGAATAAGAAGGTAAATAATTTTGCCATTCCACATTGATATACGCCATCTCACAGTTGTAACTATCTTGTTCACCATTTTTTTTATCGTGAGTTGGGTCACGATCTTTAAAAAAAAATAAATTTGCACGACGTAATTATACTCATGACCGTAAAAATTTGGGCACGTGTAAAATCATGATCCATTGGTGGGGTGACATAAATTCATAATGGAGTGGCAAAAATATTTCTCTAAGAAGAATTTAACATTTCCATAACATAGACAAGTGAGCGTAACTCACATCATATATAGTCATGTACCAAGTTTTAAGGCTTGAGAGTTGAAAATCTTGGATTTGATTCTGAGCACAACCATTTGGTGGTTTGTTGGTAGTTCAATTTTCCTTTCTTCATCCCTGTTTAAAAAAAAAAAAAAAAAAAACATTTCCACAATAGAAAGAAATTTTGACCGCATACTTATTTATGATCGATTTTCTATCGTCGTGAACTTATTTATGATGGTAAAATATTTCTTTAATAGTCATGACCAAAGATCCTGAGTTAGGTTAGGTCACGATCGGAATGATTTATGATACCACAAGAATGTGGTGTGGGTTAGCAAAAATATTTTTCTTTGATTTTCTCATTGACATGCATAAACTTACCTATAAAAAAACTGTTTGAGTGGTGTTTTTACATCCACATTTTATCTTCACACAATTCCACATTTTCTTAAACATGTTTTTGGAAATATTTTTTATTAACAGGTGTTTGATTCATATGATTTATGGTTTCTTTTTCCAACTAAAAGATCCAAATTTGAATATTGTACATGGAGAAAATTATCGCTGAGTCACAATGGTTGTTCTGGACTTATGGTGTATGATAATTTGTGTCCTTTTTTTCTCTTTGAATTTTGTCCTATAAAAAGACTAATCACCTTCATTTAATTTATTTGTGAAGAGGTCTGTTGCATATATACTTTATTCTGTCTCTTCTTCAAAGACATTTTTACAAAATACATATGCATGTGACAAAGAATCCCACGGGCAGTTTAAATGTTTGATTTTATTATGTGAAAAGCATATTTTTTTGGTTTGCACCATGGTATCCGGCCCACCGGGCCGACTAATCCAGTTCAAGGGGATCTCGGGATTAAAGTTTTATTTATCTCCCAACGTTGTTGCGGGGGATCGAACCGTGGTTCGCCCTACTAAGTGCAGCCTCTGGCACCACTGCACCAACATCTGGTTGGTTATGTAAAAAGTATATGAAGTCATTGACCATGAAAGTAATAAAAATGGTATAGGAAAGTTCATGGAAATTCCTCTACGGGTCAGATTCAAGGAATTTGAAAAGAAACCTAAAAAAGGTTCCTCATTATTCTTCTTGATTACTAGATTTGCTCATTAGTTCCTACAACCAGAGAAGATTGTTCTTTGTTTTATTACCTTATTTTATAAAAGTTTTGTTTCCTTTACGAGAGACCTAGCCTAGTAGGGTTGTTTGGGTAAATGTCCACAGTTAAATGAAACTGTTGACTACTATTCACCGACTCAACATTATGCATGATTCATGTACCTATGTCCTTCTCTTCTTTTTTGACCTCATAGTTCAAGCATGTGGTTCTTACGATGTATTAACGTTTAAGCAATGTCAGAGGAATCAAAAATTTCCTTTGAAACTTTAAGAACATGCATAATTATAGAGAACACGTATCAAATGAAGTTTTATTTTCCTTTCCCTAAATATTTCAATGGTAGGTAAAATTTTAATTCTCAAGTTAGCTTGCTTGGGAATATATATACTTGAACGTGTCAATAATCTTTATTTTCCTTAGCTTTTTAATGTTCTTTTATGGCTTATATCATACAGTAATTGGGTGTTAAATCCTTTTATATATTAACACTGATTGACACTTGACAAGATGACTTCCATGTAAGATTTTACCTTCTTATACACTAAATAACTTACACGGCACCACATATTTCAATGGTCATTCCCTCACGTAAAATTAGGGAAATTTTAAAAAATCAATAAAAATAAGAAAATATATTTTTAATATATTATTTATCAAGACAACCAATTATCAAAACAATAGTTTAATATACATTTTTTGATTAACTAATCATATAATATATAGTATGCAATTTGGTTTAATTCCCCTCCCAATATAAAACTATGCAATTTTAATTTCTTAATTTATTACTTTAATTTTAATTTGTGACAAAATCTTTTATTTTTTTTTTTAACTTTATAGGATGGAGATGGTACAAAATTACAATTTGATGTATGGATATTGTAATTAACAAAGTTAAGTAATTTATTACATAAAATTATATAAAAAAAAAAGAGAAACATGTTTTTATGCATTTTTTATCAAATCAACCAATTATCAAAGTGATAATTTAATAAGTAAAGAGTCAAATTAGTCCCTATAAGTCCCTAACTTTGAGGACACCGATCAAATTAGTCCATGAGATTATCAAAATTCCAAATTAATCTCTGAGATAGCAAAATGTGAGTCATGTTAGTCTCTTCCGTTAGTGCTCCTTAACGATCAACCCACATGGACTGAACAATATTGTTTTGGCCATTTAAAAACAAAAAGGCTCAATCTCAAGAACCAATTTGAATCACCTCATCCAATGATTATAATCTCATCTCCCTTCATCCAATAGCAAAAACTTTATCTCCAACCTCTAATCTCAGGGACCAGTCTGACCATTTTTTTTTGCAAGATATATTTCAGATCAACAATGTTTAATTGCACATTTAATTTGTATTTCATCATTGATTTAGATATGTGCTCGCTTTTAATTCTCTTCAACTTTCAATCTTGCTCAAGCAATCTCTTTTTCCAAGTCTTTCAAATTAGGGTTTCTAGAGTTATGTTTGGGTTTTCTCATAATAAATCATTGTTTATTTGTCCTTTTTATTAGACTCTTTGAGTTTTAAGCTTTGGTACACAAGTGAGACAAAGGAAAGAAATGAGGTGGGCATTATATTAAATAAGGAGTAGAAGAAGGACGTGGTGGAGGTGAAGAAAATCGGAGATAGGATCATAGATCTTAAGTTGGTAGTAAGCATAGACACCTTTGATGTTAATAGCGTTTATGCACCTCAGACAAAGCTCGAAGAATATCGCAAGGTGCAATTTTGGGAGGATCTAGAAGGTATAATCCAGTGAATACCTAAAGGAGAAAAGATCATACTAGGAGGGTATCTTAATGGCCATGTGGGGAGTGACTCTAACAGATATGAAGGCTTTCATGGAGGCCATGGCATAGGGATAACAAATGCGGAAAGTAGAACCAACCTAGATTTCCCCTTAGCTTTTGATTTCACAATAGCTAGCACTTGTTTTAAAAATCAGGAGGAACATCTAATCACATATAAGAGTGGGATGACGTGCTCTCAAAATAATTTATTTTTAATAAGGAAATTAGATAGAAAGATTTGCATAGATTGCAAAGTTATATCTAGAAAGAGCTTGATTACCAAACATCGAGTTTTTGTTATGGATGTAAAGGTGAAGAGAATATTGGTAAGGAAAGGCCAAGACATGTTTCTAAGAGTGAAGGGGTGAAAATTGAAGCGGGAAAGTCTAAGATGCTTCCAACAAAGGGTTTTGGAGGAAGGAAACTGGAATGGACAAGGAAGTACAAATAAAATGTGGGAGGAAATAACCAAAGGTATTAGGAAGATTGCAAAGGAGATACTTGATAAATGAGTTATTAGTCAGTTAGGTCCCTGAAAGATACTCGTGGCATCATATAGGTCCTCGAAAGATATGTGACATCTCTTATACCCCTGAAAGATCACTTTAGCATCTCGTTAGTCCCGCCGTCTAACACCGTCAGTTTGTGTTTAACGGAAGCTGACGTGGCATCAGATAGGTCCCTGAAAGATACCCGTGGCGTCAGATAGGTCCCTGAAATTTTATTTTTTAAAAGTGTCATAAATTTTATTTTTTTATCTTTACTCATATATAATAAATTTTTATTTACTTAAGTAGTTGGAAAAATTAATAATTATAAAGGGTAAAAAATAATAATAAAAAAAACATAATTAATATATTAAAAGTCTAAACAATAATTACAATTCTTAAAAAAATTTATTTTATTTAAAATAGAACATATAAATAAAAATGGATGAAGTAATAATAAAAAAAAACCTCAATAAAACAATACATATAAAACCTTTAGAATAAAGTCTTATATACAAGATCAAAAATAAATTCCGAATTAAAAATAAAGTCTTTACATGTAGGATCTTATATATAAGACGATCATAGTGGGAGTATGTATTAAAAGTGTTTATAGAAAAAATATAACATGGGAATCACTTTGATTTCAAAGATTATCTGCATCGTTGTATTGGTTTCTATGCTTCCAATTTATGAAAATTATCGTTGAAGATCTTTCTAATTAACTCGAGTGATTGAACCCACTGCAATGGTGCAGATAACTACTCAAGTTAAAATCTCGTGATATAAGTGCAACTTTCTCGTGTGCTATACTCTCGTGTGCTAAACATGTCCCACCAGCATACACATGTCACCATGATTCCCCGTCACAGCTCTTTGTTGGCCTACTAGACATAGAAGGGATCCTTCTCTCCCTCCTCAAGAAAGAATTATTTGTGAAGTTCCTCCAACTCCTTCTCCCTCTAGTAGGGTTAGGTTTGCCCCACCGCCTGACAAAGTACCCTATAGACGGGTGCCACCTAACTACGAAGAGGAAGAGGATATGTGGATGCTGGTATGTTTCAGTGAGTAGTATGTCTTAGGTAATGTTAATATATTAATTTTTTTTTAATTGTTAATATATTAATCTAGATAATAGTTACTTAGTACATTTTTTTGAGTAAAGTTAAATCGATGTAATTAAATAAGAATTTTAGTTAAATAAGGTATTATCCAGTAGTAGGTTGTCCATAAGGAATAACAGTGGTAAATTCTATACTAATGTAATGTCAATGAATACTCAAGGTTTTTATTATATGTGTTCGAAATACATATATATTTAAAAAAAAATTTACTTGTAAAAAAATTAGAGTAAAATAGTTTTATAAATTAGGGCGTTTTAGAAACAAAGCCTTCATTGTTGTTGTTGTCGTCCTTTTATTGTTCATAGTGTAGTATTGGATTTGAACAAAATGATAATGAATGGCTAGTATTGATTTTTCAACCTTGTGTTATTGGTATATTTTTTAAAGGACGTGCATCGATAACATCTATATAGTGTAATAATTGAAATTTAATTGCTTGTTAAAAAAAAATTTGTTTGACCGAGGAAATTATTTTAGTCTTGCTTGGTGTGTCAAATTGGTCAACGAGATTAGAGGTTGAAGCAGATAAAATTTTTACCGTTGGATGAAGGAAGATAAGATTATAGTATTTGGATATGTGATTCAAAATGGTCCCGGAGATTAGGCATTGTTTTTTGTTTTGGCCACACTATTAGCCCACATGGGCTGACCGTTAAGGGCCACAAATGACATGGATTGACGTGACTCATATTTTGCTATATCTCGAGGACTAATTTGGAATGTCAATAATCACGGTGACTAACTTGACTAGTGCTCGCAAAGTCGGGGATTAATATGCCTATTTGCTCATAATTTAATGCATGTTTTCTTGACTAACCAACCTTATAATATAGTATGTAATTTCAAATTTTTTATTTACTACCTTAACTTTAATTTGGGACAAAATCTTTTATGTTTTTTTCTTTAGTTTTAGTAATGTTTTGGGCGGTGGTGGCTATGGGGTTTAGCGGTGGTGGTGGTGGCTATGAGGCTCTGAAACATGGATACTTCTAAACTGGTGACGTACCCGTACCGGGTACACCTTGGGTATCGGTACATGTACCGTACTCTTGGGTACTTGTAACTGTTATGTTAATGTATATTTTAGAAGTGGATCGTACCAATAATCTAATTTTTGCCTTAGAATTTATATTTTAATGTTATAAGCAATCTTTCGGCCTTATTTCTTGATTTATTTTGAGCATCAACCTCTAATTTTACTATACTCATATGCTATTTCAATGCCAATATCGTTTATTTGCACCTTTTTTATATATATTTATTTATAAAATTTGAATTTATATTGTCGTACTCGTACCCTAGTTTTTTAGAAAGTGTCGTATCCCGTACTGTACCCGTATCCGGTACCGTACCCGAATTGGTGCAACATATTTGAGGTTTAGGGTTAGAGGAAAAAGATGGAGAGGGGTGATTTTGAAATACAACTAAAAAATGGGATTTGGGGATTGTAACAACCTGAAATTCCTAATTATATTTAGGTATATATCTAATTATAGGAAATTGTCTTAGGAATTGAGTTTAATAACATTGTTACACCTATGACTTCGTAGGCTTTAGACTAGGATCTATAAGGAATAATTGAGTGCCTGAATAGCAAGAAATTAAGTGTATCTTTAGCAATGGGATCTTAACACCTTTCGAATATATTCATATTAATTGAAAAGTGTCGGAAATGGTAATTTGGTATGGTAGAACCTTAGATTAAGCATATGGAAGCATTAGGAATCATTAGAAAAGAAAATTTCAAGTGATAATCGATTACCAGAGAAGGTAATTGATTACCTTCAAGACAGAAAGAAAGTAATCTATTACTTTATCAAAGTAATCGATTACCTCCTGAAAAATCTGCAAGTTTCTAGAAATTTCTAGGTAATTCTGAGAATTTCAGGTGAAGTAATCGATTACCCTGGACGATTACCTTTCTAGGGTAATCGATTACCTCCATCAAAATTTTATAAAAACATGATTCTTGAACCATTTTCACTCACCCCTTCCCTTCCTCTCTCCAGAAAGCTCGACTACTCCCCCCCTCTCGTTAGAATCTTCATGGGTTTTCTTTATAAATCCATCAAAATTCATATAGATTTCACTTCCAACATCCACACACACTTGATAATCCTCTTCCATCTCTAAAACTCTTATCTAATCTCTATCAAATTCTAAATCCTTCCTCAACATCATCTCTAGTCCTCCATAGTCATGGGTTCTTCATCACTAAACTAAGAGAATAAAGATTTAGGGCAAGGAATTTCAAAGAAGGAGGTAGGACAAGGAAGAAATCAAGTAGTGATGGTTGTGAACTTCAAATGAAGTTCTCATTCTCTCTGAGTCTTCCTCTCCTCAACCAAGGTAAGGAGAAGATGTTTCCTATCATTTGAGCTTAAGAGTTAGGGAAATCATAATAAAACTAGGAGAAAGGAAATAATTAAGGATTTAACCATATATAATGATGATATACTTAAAGAAATAAAGACTTGGATGAATATACTATTATTGTTACTTGTATATTAATAGATGAAATTGATATATTCTTGTAATTGTTTAATTGTGTTAATAATTATAAGCAAATGACCCTAGGAAGTTGATTTACTTGTTATTCTGAGATACCCCTGAGGGTGTTGATTGATTTGGAAGTGATGATTGTGAATGATTGTCATATGTATAAATATATCTATATCTGTGTGAATGATAGTTGGATATATATATATATATATATGTCACAAGTCCCTGAAGTTTGAGGTACTTTTGTCAGATACCCTTATACTTTTTTTTCAATGTTTGACTCCCCAAACTTACTTCTGGGTTTGTCATATACCCCTACTACCAATTCTGGCCAATTTTGATGACATGTAACATCAGAATCCTAATCAGACGCAGAAGGTTGGTCGTGTGGTGCTGCGTGATGTCACACGGCCGAAGACAAACTCACCCTTCAATTCGTTTTTTTTTATTTTTATTTAACTAAAAATATATAAATATTAAGTTTTTTAGTCTTTTAAATTTTTTAAAAAAGTGATCTTCGCCCACGGAGCACCAGGTGCTTAACCTCCTGCGTCTGATCGGGATTCCGATATTACATGTCAGCAAAATTGGCCAGAATTGGTAGTAGGGGTATATGACAAACTCAGAAGTAACTTCGAGGAGTCAGACATTGAAAAAAAAAGAATAAGGGTATTTGGCAAAAGTACCCCAAACTTCAGGAACATGTGACATAATTAAGCCTATATTATAACTATTTAGTTTGAATTATTGTTTGGGTGCTTCATAAATTATGATGTTCATATTCATAAATAAACAATAGAAAGTGTCAAATTCAACCCTGAATGAAAGTATGCTGTTTGCTTTCTAGTGAGGGGTCCGGCGCGGGTTGGTTCAAGGGCTTGTCATTGGCTTCGAAAGGGCTGGCCAGTCGATCCCTAATCTCTCTATTAAGAGTGGCCCAGGAGATATTCTAAATATGGCTTCCTTGGGTTAGTGGGGCTACCAAGAAAACGAAAGACTATCATTCCAACAGATTCAAGTTAAAAAGAAGAATTCTCCCCAAGCTAGGCTAGGGCGTGGAATTCCCACGAGCAACGGAGCGAGCAAGCAATGCCATTGGAAATGACAAGATCCCTTGAGAAGAATAAAATCTCTAAAGCATGCCTTCGTAAACACTTTCAAATTCTTTCAGGTGATGAACACGGCTTAGGATTTATCCCCTCCCGAGGAAACTCCACAAGAGGATCCATTAATCCAACTGATAGCGAGTCTTACGGTCTAGCACCACCACCAGCTTTCAAGTAATTCGACTCCCATTAAATGCGTAAGGTAGCTTAACCAAGATTGCAAGGGATTTCCCCCCCCCCCCCCCCCGTTGAGAATTTATACAGAATTCGAGTTAATAATTAATCTTAAGATAAATCCTATAGTGTAATTAATGTATGTAAAAGAGTAATTCGTAAGAATTAACGCCGTTTCTAACCTAGCCGGTTAGTTAAATCCAATAACCGGTTAAAGATAAAACATTATAGTTAAAAATCAAAGTTCTTTTCATGACATAATAAGCCACTCATGAGTTCATACTATAAATATACTTCCGATCTTTCTGGTTTCTGTTATTATTTCTTTTAATTCTTTTGCTTAAATTATAGCGAAATGTCTCACTCCTTGTGGCTTAACATTTTTAGGTACTTATTGGAACGAGTAAGGAACCAGAGATTCACAATGATGAAGGCAAAGGAAAGAATTCACTTTGAAAAAATTCTTATTTCATATTGTATAATCCCAATGTACTTTGCAATATACAATTAGATGTTTGTAAACATTGAAATATCAATAAAGTTTTATGATATTAAGCTATTTTTCAAATTAAAATAAGTTGGATTGTTACAGGGATAATTTGTGATAGTTAACTTATGTTTGGTTAGGTTGCTTTGTGATGATAATGATTAGGCTGTGGAATGTGAGGTTGTTGTTACACGACATGTGAGACCTAAGCGTTTGAAAACCTTGTTATTCCTTACAGGGCTGAATGCTGAGGATTCGATTACCATCTCGAAGAATGGTACTGGGTCTAATCGTACAAAGCGCATGACTAAAGCTTCTTCTCATATGATACTTTACTTTTTATCTTTATGTGGGCTTTCTATTCATGATTCAAGCATTGAGCATTTTAACATCTGAATGCATCAAAATCTATGGATAACACCTTCCAAGCTCCTTGAATGGGGCAAAGACATGGGGTTAACAATGTCTGGTAAGGACGACGAAATTATTTCGAAGTTGTTGGCTATGTAGGATCGTGATCGGGAGGCTTTGGCCTCAAGAAGGGAAAACCATGTGTGTCACTGAATTCCCTTTATTTGAATGTGAGGGAATGAGAGGGGGACTTTAAAAGAAAAAAAAAAGGTCTTTGGTTGTTAAGAAGGGGATTTAGTTCTTGGCTATTTAGGAGACGAAAATAGAGGTGATTGATAGCTTTTATGTCAGTTCTTGTGGGGTTGTGGAGATTGTAGTTGGAGTTTTAAGCCGACCATGTATAAAGCCGGTGGCATTTTGTGTGTGTGGGATGATGCTTACTTCACAAAACTATTCTTCTTTTCTTGTCATGGTGTCTTTGAAGCTAAGTGTCTATTTTATAGAGGAATTCTGTTATGTGCTTTTATGTTAATGTTTATGTGCCTATTCTATTGACGAAACTTTGGAAAGACTTTTCAAAGGCTAAGCCTTCTTTTGGTGATGAAGCTTGTTGCATTTTTGGTGATTCTAATTCTATTTGTGTTGTTTCTAAAAGGAAGGGTGTTGGTGTTGTGGTTTTCAATTTTTCATTATTACGGAGATGACCCTCTTTAACTCGTTTATCGATGGTATGTCTTTACTTGATCATCATATTTATGGTCGTCAGTTTACTTATTTCAAAAAGGATGGCTTTGCTGTCACCCGCATTGATCGATTCATGGTTTCTAAAGAATGAGAGAAATGGTGTTAACGGGAAATCGAAATCGACAAAAGGTTGTGAATGTCGGATGTATAAGTGACGTCGATGGAAGTGTACTTAAGCGTTTTTGTTTAAAAGTGACTTCGAAGGAGGTGTACGTACAGTTCGACACAGGGAAGATTTCGACAAAAGGATATTGTGTCGACAACATAAGTGATGTCGAGGGAGGTGTACTTAAGTGGCATGACTTAAAAGTGATCTCAACGGATGTGAACGTGTGTCGACAAAAGGAAGAGGCGGAAACAAGAGGTCTGTGTCGAAAGAATGGTGGCACAAGAAAAGAGGAGACAGAAACATCTAATCAGCATTGGGAACGACAAAGTAATTATGGAGGCATTTAATGCTACTTGTGGCTATAAAATCCTCAGTTTTTACCAAGAAAAGCCACGAGTTACAATGGAGAAACTTAAAGAATGCCTTCATGATTTCTGGAAAGAGGAAAAGCGATTCATATTCCACATAAACACGAGTGCACCAAAGGATAAACATATGGGATTAAGGTATTCGGGTGAGGACAGGGAAATGAAAGGATGTCTTCCCCGAATACCACCTTTATCCTCTTGAATAGTGAAAGGATAAACATGTGGGATTACATAGATTCCACTTCCGGTGTTTCGGGTTAATGTTAAGGACTCCGAATTGGAGGAAACAATTAACTTGATAAATAACCATTGGAAAGGTCTCTGTAATCCCATAGGTCAAGGTTTGTGTCCTGCTAGGATCGACTAAGGCCACCTTTCCTATTAAAGAGTTAAAGGAAACAAGCCCTTTGACGACATTCAATTAGAAATGTCGGGGGCATGTTTTTGATTGAATTCTGGTGAAATAGTGTTCAATTAAATTACATGTCACCAATATCAATCGAATGCGTCAAAGGCTGACAGCGGGTCGAAAGCTTATTTCAGCATAGCCCCGTCTGTCGAAAGGAGCTTGGTGTCGGATGGCATCCCAGAAACAAGAGGCTGGAGCACAACAACGTCAATGCTTCGAACAACAAAGAGACTTAGACAAGAGTCAAAGGTTGCAGTCGAAGGAAGATGCCAGCCGAAGGAAGTATCAGCAAAGATGTCACCACAGAGTTCGACAGAAGTATCCACTAAGCCCAAACCACGACGTGGGCAGTTACATCGTGGGGGATAGCGTCGTGGGTAGTTATCAAAAAACGTGGGTTCTGCAGTTGTGCAGAACGTGCAAAGTAGCTTTGTAAATAGTTTTCGGATTCCTATAAATAGGAAGTCCTTAGTTTGTAATCGGGGTCGGTGGCTAGGTTAACACATCAGGCCAAAATCCTAAACGTCTCACCAAAGCAGACAAACGGAGAAACGCCATTGTAAAGAACCTCAGCCTTCCACCCATTTAATTTCAATGCAATCTTTATATTTTCATGCACTTTTCATTACCTGCAATTTACTTTACCGCACAATTTAATCGCTTTCCTTTACGATTCCAAGCCATTTACTTTACTGCACTTTTAATTTTCTACCGCACCGTGTTCTTGGTGTCGGTTTTACGTTTACTTGCATTTACCTTCGCTCGGCTCGAGTTCAAATACCCAAAAATACGGTCAAGTTCCTTTCACAAGATTACCATTTAACCTGTCGTTACCCACACCCCACACATAACCGTCAGTTCGGCAGACGTCGGACGAAAATCCCGCAAACAAATGGTTTGAGGGAAGTCATCGTAGTAATGAGTTTTGGATAGAGATATTTCAGATCATTATTCTATCCTTCTAAAGCTTGAGTGTGTGAAATGGGCTCTAAAACCTTTTCGTTTCAATGATTGCTAGTTGTTAGATGACTTTTATTTTGAGAAATTGGTGTATGATTCTTGGTCCTCTTATGCTATTGATGGTTGGGTAGCTTATTTCCTTAAAGAGAAAATTTGTTAAGCTTGATATATCTCCTTGGAACAGAGGTTTTTGGTAGACGCTTTTATTTTTCAGTTGCGGCTTGAATTGAATTAGTTGGATGAAAAAAAAAAATAAGGAATGAGACTTTGCTTGATGATGATATTCTTAGACATGGCTAGTGTATGACTGAGTTATGAAATGTTATGTTTAAAAAGGAGTTTCTCCTTAAATAGAAATCTCTCCTCCAAAAGAATTTTCTTAAGGCCAATGATAAGAGTGTAACAAAAATATTTTTGTATTGAAATTTTTTTTATTAACAAAGTTTTTGAGAAGAAAGAGAAACCAACTAATAGGGATTGAATCCAAGTGTTGGCATGATATGTCATGCAACTCTTTTTGGTTTGCACCCTGGTATCCGGCCCACTGGGCCGACTAATCCAGTTCGAGGGGGGTCCCGGGGTTAAGGTTTTATTCCTCTCCCAACGTTGTTGCGGGGGATCGAACCGTGGTTCGCCCTACCAAATGCAGCCCCTGGCATCACTGCACCAACAGCTCGTTGGTTATGTCATGCAACTCTACCAACAAAGTAGTTTAATTAAATTATAGAATATTTCTATTATGCAATCAAAATTTAGATTATTGCACAACAATCCAATGATTGATCAATAAAAATATTACATTTCATTTAATGTCATATAAAATAATTTCATCCATTTTGACTCATGCAATCTAATTTCAACCTATTAAATGACATGTAATATTTTTATTGATCAATCCCTGAAATATTGTGCAATAATCCAAATATCAATTAATACGGAAGTTGTTGAGCGTAATTTCTATATGACATGAATTACTTTTTTTTTTATAAACACACATATTTAGTTAACACTTTTTAGAGTCACAATAAAAATGATAGGGTCATTATAAAACGTCATACTTCCTTCGGTTTCATTTTTAAACAAAAATAGCTAACTTCACACTTATTAAGGAAATTAGTTGAATGTATTTAATTTTCTCAAATTCATAAAAATAGACTATTTTAGTAAATTTACATTGAGAATGAAACAAAAATTAAATGACTCAACCACATTATAAGAATACTTAAATTTTGATTATATTAGTGGAGTGTCGTCTTTTTTGCTTATAATAAATGAGACCGGTGGGAGTACAAAATATTATTATTTTCATATCACTAGCAATATTAAATAATTTTTTAATCCACGTGAAAGTCCATTTCAAGTCTTTATATTTAGAGACGGAGTGAGTAATTAATTCTCTTGAAGCCTTAATTAAACCATTTTCTTTACTTTCTCCGGTCCCTATTATAAGAAAAAATAATCGAAATCAAGAAAATTAATTGAATGTATTTAATTTTTTAAAATCATAAAAAATATTGTTACTTTAATAAAGTTGTATTGGAAATGAAACAAAAATTAGATGATATCACTATTTTCAAGAAACATGCTAGAAATGATTGTATTAGAAATAAAAGATTTAGTTAACTTTTTCTTATACTAGAGACCAAGAAAAATATGTCTGAATTTTCTTATATCAAAGAGAGAATGAAGTATTTTTTTAATAAAACATTTTTCTTTATTCAAAGCCATGCAAGTTCAAAACAGCGGTTAATGGAATCTCCTTTTGCATGGCCCACCATTGGCACTTGGCAT
Organism: Crotalaria pallida; assembly: GCA_037953625.1. Classification (NCBI taxonomy): domain Eukaryota; kingdom Viridiplantae; phylum Streptophyta; class Magnoliopsida; order Fabales; family Fabaceae; genus Crotalaria; species Crotalaria pallida. Next base: position 151,070,153 of record CM075650.1, read on the forward strand.
TTACCCAAACCCCAAAATCCTCTAAACCCTTGGCCTCCCTCTTCTATAAATAAAACCCCCTCCCCTTCCAACCTCCCTCCCCCTTCTCCTTCTCCTCCTCTCTTTCTTTATTGCTACCTTATGCGTTGGTTTGATTAAATAACTCATATATGTTTCCTCCATTTCTACTATCTTAGCGCACGAATATTCAGCAACGCCAGGCACCACATATAATTTAGGTAACCTTTCTCACTTTTCTATGTTAATGTTATGTTATTATTATGTGTTTTTATGTTATTTTGTTCACGAATCACCATTGTTTTGCTTGGATTACAAAATTACAATGTCATTACCCTATTTCCAGCTGGACAAATGCCATTATTCTTCCGAATTTGTTCATTTCATTTCCTTGCATGTCATTTATATTTGGTATCCTGAATAGTCTTGATTCCATTCCATTTTCGTTGTCCTTTTTTTTATTAAATAGTAATAACAATTGTCGGTGATATCATTTATAATTAACCTTCAGTTTTGGCCATATTTTTATTCATTCTTCTCATCGGCGTTCCCTAATTTATTTTTTTTGTGTGTTCGTTTTGATTCCCTTTCGGTCACGTCTCTCATCCCATCTTGCTATTTTTTATTCTTCTTTTTTAAATCCTTTTTATTTGATTTACTAATTAATGGTGACCATGGTTTTTTGGTTTTATGGAAAAAGAAAAAAAGTTGTGCATGAGAAACGAGAAAAGCGGTTGGGATTCGTTTTTTTAGTTTTCCTTTTCTATCGCTTTCGAGATAACAAACGCACTCTCACCTTGGCCGTACGCGCTAGAGCCAAGTGCGTGTTGGTTGAAAAAGACCATGGGCTGGAGAGGTTGGGTGCCACGCGCTCTTGGGCTTGATGTAGCTGGTGGGCTCTTTTGACTATCTCTTCATGAAAGTATTGAGGCTCTGGACCGTCCACGTGTCACTGTGTTGGTCCCTTGACCTGGGGATCTGGACCCAACAACTTGGTTTCGGTTAGATAGAAACATCCAACTGCATTGGTGATAAAGTAGGTTAATTTACTAAGGTTGCATTTGCACACTTGTTGACTATATATGATTTTTTTTTAAATATAAAAAAAATAATTAATTTTCTTAAATTTTGAAGAGGAAGACCTAGAAAAACTATAGGTGAAACAATTAACAAGGATATGTCAATCAATGCCTTATCAAAAAAATATGATTTATGATAGGCCTTTATGGCGTCGTTTGATCCATGTAGCCGACCCCACCTAGTGAGACAAAGACTTAGTAGTTGTTGTTGTAATAGTTGTAGGAAAATAAGTGGAGAAAAAAAATCCATTATTATAAAAAAATAAAAGATAAAAATAATAAAACAAGTATAAATTTACTAAAAGAATATGATAAATATATTTTTTTAATTTACGTACTATAACCTTATATTATTACTACCTCCGTCCCTAATTATAAGGCCCTCTTGGGAGATTTCACATCCATTAAGAAAGTGGAATAATTTAGTTAATTTTATTGGAAATGTGAACTTTTGATATGTATTTTCAAAATTACCCCTATTAATATTATTGTGAATCTAAAAAGTGTTAAATAAATAGGGGGTGTTTGTGGAAAAAAATAATTAATGCTCATTGAAAATTGGTAAAGAGCTTTATAAATATGGACAAAATAAAAGTGTTAAGAGGACCTTATAATTAGGGACAGATGAAGTATTATTTATGAATGAATAAAGTGTATAATCTTTGTGTTACTTCATTCAATATCATGTATAAGCTCATTTTGAGGAAATAAAACTATTCAGGACAAAAAAAGTGTTCAAGAGAAAATTATAATATTTAGGTTCAGAAAAAAAATATTTTTTTGTTTATAAAAAATATTTGTTACTACATATATGGATATACTATTTTGAAAAATTTAGCCCCGTCTTGTTTCTCCCTTTGATGTCGTTTTATCCGTCTCTTGTCACTATCTTGAAAATAGTTTTTATTTTTTTTTGAAAATGTTAACAAGTGTCTTTTAAGATGCTACTCTATATGTAGTTGGAAAATAGTGAAAAATATAGTTTTTGATATTCTTGATAAAAGTAAAAAAAACTTATGTTGTTTTTTTTATTTCTAGGAAGCTTAACAAATATCCTTAGAATGTTTGTTAGCAAGACTTTTTTTCTCTAATTTTTGTCAGTCTTTATAGATTGAAAATAAACATTAAAAATTTGATAGTTTTTTTTTTAAAGTTTATGTATTGAAAGAAAAATAAAAATTTATTTCTGGTTTTTTAGCAAACTTGTTTATTTTGAGGTTTTTTTATCCTCAATTCCAAATATTGAAATTAAAAAATAAAAAAAACCAATATTTTGCGAAAAATAATTGAACAATATACTAAAATAAAACTTGTATTAAATATCTAAACATATTAATTTTCTATGTTTTAAATTCAATATTTTCAAAATATTTTTTTTTACTTCCTCAACCAAATAATAATCATTAAAACAAAATTACTTGTTTAAACTTAAACTTTCGAAGTTGGAGTCGGAGTAAAGCTATCAAAAATGGGTCAAGCCTAATTGGTTGATCCATTTAACCCGACATGAGCATGGGTTGGAATAGGGAAAATTCTACTCCGAATTTATAGACCCAGCCCAACCCAACAATTTATTAGTTTGACACGGGCCAGCCCGATAGGGGTTGAGCCAACCCGTTTAGTCTGAATTTAATTTTTTTTTTATATGTTTTGATATTTTTCTATATTGCAAGGATTGGACAATAATAATATTAAGATAATCTTTTACCTTTTCATTTATTATTCTCATGATCAATAATGATATTCTAACCAAAAGAAAATATTACGAAATTTAAATTTGGTTATGATTAATTTTTTTTATAAAAAAAATATTAGTCCATGAATTAGTCCAATCCAACCCCGAAAAATTAGTGAATTGGGTTAGACCAGTAAAATGATTGATCCGATATATTAAAAAGGACCAGCCTAACCCAACCCTTAAAACTTAAAAGTGATGGTCCTAATAGGCTGATTTGAATTGACTGAGACAGCCCCAATTGACTAATTGACACCTCTTGGTAGGAGTAAGAATGAGAGGTAGAGGAGGCAGCAAGACAGAGATTGAGTGAAAGAACATGTATGTACCTAGAATTCTAGATATGTATAACGGTTAAAGTCATGTTCTGTTTATGTGTTGGCCGCTCCTGTGCTCTCGCTCTGCCCTCTTCCATGCATTATTTTTGTCGTGTCAGCTTATTATAGTTTCCTTTACCTTTCTCTCTCTTTCCGTGAGATGGGGTAGGGTCCTTCCTGTTGTACAATAGTGGACTAGTATAAAAAGTAACTACTGAGTAACTAGCACGAAAGTCGCATGCAGCATGCAGGTTCTAAAGTTTGAAACGGCGCCATATATTTATGTGCTCTTGCAGTTCACGTTCAACGATTAAACCAGTGATACTGTAATCTTTTTTAGACTTTTTTTAATGTAAGTTTTTTTTTTTTTTTTTTTCCAATTTTCAATATCATTAAGGAAAAATTCATTAATCCTCTATTTTATTAAGGCAAAATATGGGTTTAACCTAGCATTATAAGATAATTACTTCCATGCAACCTAATTTTGGATTGTTATTATGCAATCTTATATTGGACCAATGATTCATTGCCACCTAACATGTAACTTTGACTTTTTTAAACAATTTTGATTTTTTCAAACAATGACATGACAATAATATGTTAAGTGGCAAAGGATCATTGGTTCAACATAGGATTGCATAACAACAATCCAAAATTAGGTTGCATATTAGAAATATTCTAATTTTTTTCCATCAAACATTTTTATTTACACAAAATTTTTTGATTTTTTAAAGTTTCAAAAATAATTATATGAATAGTTGAATGATTGTCAACTTTTTAAACTTTGTGTCAATGTTCCTGTTGTACTTAACATTTTTAGTTGAATATGTATCAATATTTATTCAACTTTGTGTGCAACTATTATATAATACTATAGATTAGCTTAATTGTCAAGGTGGGAACTAGGAAGCAGACCTCTTATTGATCCTCTGTACTTTTTGCCTTCTAATTATAATATATACATACGTATATGACTATTTGATACAAACTCTTACTAAATTATTTTTCCAAGGAGACTTGTTAATAAGCTAGTTATAACGTTATTAGAGAAGTTCTTCATGCTAAGATTCAAAGTAAATTCCTTATGATTTAACTAGTTTGTCGTAACTAGCATGTCTGTTTTCATGTTAGACCAACCCATGTCTAACGTGTACACCTTACAACTCTCTGTTTCTTAAGCTCCCATTTCATTAACCGACACGTGAATTTTCTTTGTCTTTCTATGATTTATTTAATCATATAATATAATATAATATAATATTCCAATACATTACTTTTCTTGTTAGTTTTTTAGGCTTTCGTGTCTTGCACTTTCGGTCTAAAAAGTCAAGAGTCCTTTTTAACCGATAGAAAAGTACATGTAATTTAAAGTCTATGGCTTCGTAGGTTACACGTGTGTTCTTGATGCGTGGCATTTGTCTGTTTGTGATATTTCTTTTTTGTTATTATTATTATTTTTTTTATAAAGAGTGTTCAGGAACTCTTGTGGTCTGGTTGTAAGTTTAAGTTCACCAACCTTGTTTTGTTTATTTTGGGATCTGTGGGTACTAGCCATGTCTCATACATAAAAGAAAGGATGAAAGAATAAAAAAAAGCATCAAGATAGAGTCTGTGGGCATGAAAATGTTGGGACATGACACCGAATGAAAAGGATGAGTGAGTAATACACTCTACTCCATGGTTATTAAACCCAGATCGAACCGGATGGTGGGATCGTCAACCGATGCTTGTGACGGTTTATATGGTGGCTAAACCGTTCTTGAACTGAAACTGGAAAAAACCATTAGGCGAGGCTTTCAAACTGGGTTGAACTGGGAAAATCGGACCCGCTTCAACCCTCACGCATTAAAAAAGAAAGAAAAACCTAACAAAACCTAAAACTTCAAAGGGTCAAAACGAAAGAAAAGGAACACTGGAACAACGATAGACTGCTACATACACAGTATACAAAGTCACAAACGCAGAAGAAGAAAAGAATATACAAATGCATTTTTTCGTAATACGTAGATTTTGTAGGGTATTTTTTAATTTTTTTACTTTGGGTTTGCTTAACCTCAACCCTTACGGCTGCTCTTAGGGTTGAGGATAAGAGGTTAAAAAATAGAAAAAAAGTATTGGAAACATAAATTTACTATGTTCCAAGTCTTAAATGTTTAAGTTTTTAATGCAAAGATATAAAGCCTCTTATCCTCGGGCTGAGGTTAAGAAAATTCTTTATATATATATATAAATACCGGTTTAACCTTCCGGCTTAACCGGTTAATACGGTTAAACCCTATACGAAGCTTCTTCCAGCTTGATCTCCGATTCGGTTCTTACAACATCTCTACACTCACCCACACAAACACTACTTGTTTACTTGGCTTGTAATACTTAATTTTTTTATTCAAGTTTTACTTAATTACGAAGATAACCTGTCTTTGTTTTAAGTATTTTGTGGTAAAAAAATTTGCAATTTCTCATTTCTGTACAATTAATCTGTTTGTCAATTTTGAGTAAAGCTAAAGATTTGTTTTACTCAATGGCAGGTATAACTATATTGTTTCAATGGAAATCATTTTACACTATGATCTGCGTTGATCTAATGGAACATTTTTCATCAAGAATTTGTTTAATTTTCTCTATATTGTATGTGCACTCCAAGGGCAGCATGTGTCCCTGCCAGCTGGCATTTCCTCATGTACTCTTTATATAAATACTCTCTAGTATTTTTTTTTTTTTTAAAATCAAAGCCAGATTATGCCTCTGTAATTTTGTAACATCATTAACACTATGATGTTCAACATTTCCACATAATAGCAATTAACCATACAAAACCTTAGACACCGAATTTTCTGTGTATTATTTGATAGGTCAGTTAGTACATCTTTTTGTTTGCTTAGGATTAACCTTGATTATTTTGACAAGTAGAGAAACTAAATAGTTAGCTTAGCTATTATTTTAGTATATTCTAGTAGTGTGTAGATCTTAAAATGCATTATTTTTGTCCCAAACATAAGATATTGGGAGTCATTTTCACCCGAACCCAAAGGAACGGTTATTGTTTGCTCTGTTAATCTCAAGATGATAAGATATGGAACTATTGATGTGTCATGTGAGAGTGTCGAAAGATAAGTAATGGGCATAAGTTATGTATATATATATGTCTTAGGGTGGTTATACTAGATTCTGATTTGATTAGTCAAGGAAGAAAAAAAAAAGGAACAAATTCAGTTATAAGGGAGTTAGGGTGCTTGGTGTAAAATGGTAGTTGAGTGGAGCCAAAAAGGGCTTACACATAGAAATTGAGTAGTTGTTCCGTTGATATAGGCTTAAACTGCCATCTTTTTTAGCTTGTGTCATTTTCATCCGACTCAGAATCGACTAATATCCTACTTTTACGATCAAGTCTTTCAAACTTTGCCTTTGCTTGTGGACAAGTTGTCAAATCTTAAATGTTTCAATAATGTCTCTGCCCCTTTTGATTTTCTAATTATCTTATTATTATTATTATTTCAATGTACTTGTGTTTAAACTTAATGGAAGAAAATCTTCCTTATGGAAAGTGACCTTTCATGTTGTTTAGTGCCTTTATTCCTTAATTACTTGGCCCACCGAAAACATTTGTTAGCTTACGGTTTTTCTTCAGATTGATTGAAAGGGGCCAGACAACATTTTTCTGCATATTTAATTTGCTCTTGAACTTGATGGATGAAAATGACTCCTTGTAACTAACTATTTGAAGCACTTCAAATGAGGTCTTGTATAGTATATGATTTTGATTGATTTTTACTATTCAAAATAAAAAGTAGCACAACCGACTTTTTATTTTGAATAATGTGATGATATTAATATTTTAATCTTATCATTTTCTTGAATGGAAATATTAGCAAAAAAAAAATAAATAAATAAAAAAAATACATTTGCTGGTGCTTTCAAGACAATCTTAGAGCATATTAATTGGCTAATTGCAACCAATATGCCAGGGGAAGAATTGTTATTACTTATTAGTGGACAATTAACAATAGTGTCACAAGAAGAGTAAGTCAACCATTTCAAGAAAATAAAACATCATAATTAGATCTCTTGTTAATTCCTTGTTTCGATGTCTTGTGTTTAAAATTCGTTAATTTGGATCTTGATTATGTTTTTATGTATTAATGAAAAAGGTGTCCCCTCCATCAATAACAACATGAGTGTCCGCGTAAGACAACCTAGTTGGTGGCTGCAAGGACATTTAGGATTTCTCCCTTTCCCAAGTCATAGGTTCTAGTTCCAGACCTCCCATGTAAAAAAAAAAACAACATGAGTTATTCAGCTATCATAATTGCACTTGTGGAAAAACCGGTTATGTACAAATGACATTGCAAATATTTTTTGTTATTTCTCTACTTAAGGCAATTATATCTTTCACCCAACAAAAAAAAAGAAATAAAATTAGTGGAGAAAGATGGTTGATAAATTGTGTTATTATTTTTTTTTTTGTAATAATATTTTTTTTAAAATTTTTTGTATAAACAAAAGTTTTGATAAGTTGGATTTCAATATCTCAAGACATTATGAGTTGGATTTTTGTTCTTATCAACATTACCTTTCAAAATAACTGTGGGTCCCACAGTTTTTTTTTTTGTTTTTTGTTTTTGTTTTTGTGGTCAAAGGTCCCACAAGTGTAGTCGTGTACTCATGGGCCATGGCCTACCACAAGTTATAGTGTCTTGTTTCTTTCTAGGCCGCTATGCCCGCGTTTTGTAAGGCTTTAAGCCCATAACCAAGTACAAGCCCAAGTTGGTCTGATAAAATTTCTGTTATTTATTTCTTCTATTTGATATATATGATTAAAATATTAGATAGTTGATAATTTTATGTTAATTTTGATGACTCAGATCCTATGCTATTTGCTTTCAGGAAATTACCGTGAAGGAGTTAAAAAGAGCTACAGCTTGACATTTCAATAAAATATGAAATATATGTTTATTCTCCTTGTCACTTTCAGGGTAAACCATATTTGATATTTAAATTGATACAAGCGTTACATATTTATAAGTGCACTCTTTTTTTTTTGTGGCCATGTTAACAATCTTTTTTTTCCCTTTTCCCTTAGATTATCAAGAAGAAGCTCACAAGGATACAAGAGGCTATGGGATTTCAAACATCACATCCAACAAAATTGATAACGCAATCTATTATCAAATCAAAGGATGAATCAAGTGATGCTGATGAACGCTCCTTAATTCAAAGGGCACTGAATTTGACTGATCAAACCCTGGTCAATGCCAATTCAATTCCATCATCATCACACTATAGTTCATGGATCGTAAGTACCAACTCGTTAAGAGCAATTGTCAACCCTTGGGCTAAAACGTCATTTACTCATTCTAAACGATACTTGTTTTCCAAGGTTTTGATTTTTTTTCTTTTTGATGAGTCTTAGGGTTTGGACTTCGAACTAAACTATTCAAAAATAATAAATTAATTTTTTTTTTATGTTTTCAGTTTTTCAAAAAAACAAAAATGCATCTAATTTACTTTACTATCTCTGTATTTTAATATAAGACTCTTTTGATAGAATTCAAGTCCATAAAAAAATTAGCTAGTGTTATTATCATTGGACTTTCAAATGTGTTTAGTATCTAAGAGTATTTGTGAAAATAAGTAATTGAATATCCTGAAAATCAGAGTAAAATTTTATAAATAAGATAAAAAAAATTTTCAAAAAAGGATCTATATTATGGGACGGATGGAGGAATAGTTTTATCCTCGAGCTGAATTTAAAAAAACATTTTATAAAAATAGGGAGAAAAAATATCAAGAATTTAAGACTTCATGCAATCATTAAGTTCCCGTGCTTGGCTAGTTTAATTTGAAATTGGAGGTGTATAATTATTAATGTCACGCTTATAACATGTGCTCTGCATTTGCATGATCAGGCAAGGCACCCTTCTGCATTGCACTCTTTTGATAGATTGATGAAAGCAGCCATTGGCAAGAGGATCATTGTTTTTTTAGACTATGATGGTACCTTATCACCCATTATAAGTGACCCTGATCGTGCTTTCATGTCTGATGAGGTAACTATATTCAACTCTTATATACTTTTTAATGCATAATATAATTTTTCTCTATGTAACTTGTAATTAAGTGCATGTGATGTTTAATTTAATGACAGATGCGTGCAGCAGTGAGTGAAATCGCAACTTATTTTCCGACCGCGATAATTAGTGGTAGGAGTATAGATAAGGTAAGTTTGAAGCTGATTATAATGTTTTCTTAATTTATATTTGTGCTGCAATAATCTCTTATTTAACTATTTTCCTCCCTGCCTTTTTGGTTTAGGTGAAAGATTTTGTAAAGTTGAATAATCTATACTATGCTGGCAGCCATGGCATGGACATAATGGCACCACCAGTTAGATCTTCTGACAGTGACAGTGAGCTTAGTGACATAGTGAGTAACTCCATGCCTGTCTTAGAATGAGTCTTTTAGTTTTAGGTAATAGCAGAACTATTGAGTTGAATGTGATTTTGCATAAAACAATTTTAATAATTTATCTTATGAAACTTAAATGTGTGGGAGTCTACTCTATATTAAGTGTAAAATGTTGTATAATACGAGGTACTGATGTTACTTGTCTAAAGTTTTTTACTAGCTTTGTTTATGGTAATGACTATAGACACTTATATATCAAATCAATTGATTCAATCACTGCTTTCTATTTTTTTTGTAAATTATATGTCAAACTCTCTTGCTTGAATCATTAATGTAAAACTTTTTAATTTGCAGGGTAATGGAGTTCCCTTTCAACCTGCAAAAAAGTTTCTGCCTGCAATTCGGGAGGTCAGCAAAATTCAGTATTAATTTTTAGTGCAACTTCGGTGTATTGTTAGTGTAAAGTGTCCATCAATCTTACATATATGTGCTCATTATACTTAATTTCCCTTGGGCGAAGTCGGTTTAAACCATTCGCCTCGGAAGTTAAATGAAATGATAACATAGAGATTGATGTGATTTCTTTAACAATAAGCATACATATGGAATGTAATAAACTAAATCTCAGGAAACATTAGTGTAATTTCGCTTACACTCAAATTCTCCCCTTCCATCAAAATGTTCTGCAAATTAGAGTGGTCAATATTTCAGCTTTAAATATGTTACAGCCAAAGCTAAATGTTTACTATTTTTACAAACAGCTATTAAGAAGATTAGAGAATGAAGTCAAGGAGATAGAAGGTGCAAAGTTAGAGGACAATGGATTCTGCATCTCTGTACATTTCAGGCATGTTCAAGAAGAGGTAACCCTTTCTAACATATTGTTTATTTACCATTTTTTTTCTTCCTTTTCCTCATCATTGATTTACAGTTACTGTTTTTCCCATACCTCTATATTTAAATTCAGTGGTTGTCTAAATCCAGGATTATGGCTTTTTGGAAGAGAAAGTGAAGTCTGTGATTGAAATGAATCCACAATTTCGCGTAACTGAGGGTATAAAGGTATTCCAGATCATATGCATTCACACTAAACAGAATCGTTCCGTTTTGTTTCCTCTTCCATACTGAATAAAAGATCTAAATATTATCTATTTGTAGGTTATGGAAATAAGGCCATCAATAGAATGGAACAAAGGCAATGCTGTGGAGTATTTTCTTGACACATTAGGATTGAGCAATTCCAGCAATATCCTTCCTTTGTATATTGGCGATGATCGAACTGATGAAGATGCTTTTAAGGTAGGCTATTCATTTTCTTACTTTTTTCTGGAACATGTTTTAACTAATACCAAATATCATTAGATGTTATGCATTGCATTATTGCAACAGAATATTAGCTAAACCAAATTTATATTTTCACCATACCTGGACTAAAAGATTGTGTGTTTGATGTTGAAGTTATTGTCACACAATTATAGTTTGTGTATATATTTTTTTGTTAGAAATAAACCGTATCTTTCATGCATTCAAATGATAAGGTATCTTTTGCGTACTACTAGTTTATAGTTAAACTGTTTTTGCCAAATTTTTGCAGGCCATTCAGAGTAGAGGGCAGGGTTATCCAATTATAGTGTCTTCAACTCCAAGAGAAACAAATGCTTTGTACTCTTTGCGTGACCCATCCGAGGTACTAATCTTCTTGTCACGGCTAGCAAAATGGAAGAAAAACTCTCACTTAAGCAAGAAGCCCTTAATTTTTGGTTAAGATAGAGGCAACCAAAGTTGGAGTTTTGCACTGCATATAGTTTGCTTCCCACAGTGGATTTAAAGAAGTGGGATAGTAGTTAATTTCCTTTTTAAGTAGTTGGTTTGTATGATAGCCTTGTATATTTTCATCTTGTAAATAGGTTTTGATGAATGAAAAACTTACCATCTAGACTTACCATCTACAAGGCTAACTTATGTTTTTAATTCCTAAAAATTAAACTTCTTTGGTCCCTGAAACTTAATTTAATCGAGACTTTTGACCAAAACTGATTGTTATTTTTTCAAAATATTTGATTTGGTATCCTTCTATTAAATTTTAACGAAATGACATGTGGCCAGAAAACCACATGTTAACCTAGATGAAAGGGGTCAACTTCAAGCCCAAATCACATGAGCTTACTTTAGATGCAATGGAAAACTTTTATATGCAATGGAAAACTTTTGATGCGGGACTTTGTTTTTAAACCAAAGTTTCACACTCTACTTTTCTTCTTTCTCTTCTTCACACTATGTTTTACAATGGCTTGTTCGGTGATGATTGTGTTAAGATTCCAAGTATGAAGTCTCACATTGTAGTGTAGTATAATAGATAAGCTAAAGTGAATAGAAATGATAAGACTCATAAATCCATTGTCTTAAGATTTTGAGTCAAGATATGGTGTCATGTTCACTTATATGTTACTTTGCCCAATTATTTTAAATCTCTTTCGTTCTATTGGGCTCCCCTTTCTTAACATTGCTATATTGTTGCGAACGATTATTTGTGGACGATGCTCTTGGGTCTCTGTCATGAAGCTCTTGAAAGGCTCGTGCAGCTGCAGGCTAAGCTCTTGTTGATAATGTGATATAATCGAAATGTTTACCTCTTATCTATTAAGGATTCAAACTTGGGGAGGCGAATGTTAGGATTCCAAGTGGAGGTGTATAGGTAAAGAAGTCTCACATTGTATAATAAAAGTTAAAATATATACAAGTGATAAGACTCGTGCACTATATATTGCCTTAAAGTTTTGGACCAAATGCCAACAGTGGAATAAGTTATTATGCCAATGGTTATAAGTTCCTTTAGCATATCATGGGCACATTGACGAGTGAAGAACCATTGTCTCACCTTTTTTTTTTTAAAAAAAAAAATAATTTATTTTTCCTTCAAATTTGTTGGCTTTTATGGTTTATGCGTTGTTGTTAATAAAAATTGTGCATGTCCATGAGTGAGAGGGATGTGCACACTTTGTGAAGTTTTTCGATCAGCTCATGTTTCTTAGGAGTTCAAGCTTCTTATTGATTTTTATTTATCATTTTTCAGTGAGATTGATTTTCTCTGCTGCATAAGTTGTTGAAGCATGTTCGTAGTGAGTGTTTTCACTCTGAAACAATCATTCATATATGTGCCTTTTGGTCCATCTCATTCTTTTTCATGATTTTTTTGGGTGAATCCGCGCAACCGGGTGATTCTTCTGCATGGTTTAAATTTTCAAATCACAATTGTTTTATGTGATAGGAAGTTAGGTATTACTGTTTTAATGAACTCTCATGATGAAAGCAAGAACTTCATGAAGCCTGAACTAATTAGTGTAGCTTGCTAGATGAAGTTCATGCATATGCAAGTTTCGTACTCTACTAATAAGCTTCCACGTCATAGTTCCACTTCCCTTTCTTCAAAAACTTGCACGGTTTGGGTCTTGAATTCTACATACTCATCATCAACGTGTATAATCCAAACATATTCTTTCTTTCCAGAATATACAGTGTTGAGAAGCCCACAGGCCATTGTCAAACTTAGTGAAGAAGAGGAAGAAGAGAATGTGAAACTTAGTTTTAAAAACGAAGTTCCACATCCATACACATAGGAGATTTTAAACCTAGCTTTGTGAAAATAAGTTCAAATGTTTTTTCATTTTTTGGTTTGTTTCCGAATTCCGACAAACCAATATAAAAAAAATTTTCCTGATATCCTCGAGTGAGAAACACAATTATATTATATCAATATATTTTTTTAGAGGATCCTTTCAGAAAAAAGAAGAAGAAGAAGTTGCAATAAAGAGGGAGAAAAAGGGAAAAAGAAGAAAGATTTGGGTTCAGGGTGAAAGGGGTAATATTAGGGTGAAATATGTAACATCCCAAAATTTTAATCCCCGATTAATGAAATGTTAATTATAAAATTAATTATAATTAATGATTTCTATATTAATCCTTGATTAAAATCTGTATTTATGAAGTTAGAAAATGTGTGTGAATTTATTTAATAAATATAATTATGCATGAAATAGATATTTTGCATATTAGTCCCTGGGCTGGGACCTAGAAGTAAATATAGGAAAGATTTTGGAGGGAAAGTAAATAAAATTATTATTTTTCAAAAACTGGGCAAAACACTCGAGTATTATTCTGGATACTCGAGTATTTTGGACAGAGTTGCACGAGTTAGTGCGTTTGGTGAGTCACCACCAACGATTTTCGTGTGTTGACACGAAATCGTCTTCCTCAACACTTCATCTGCGTCGTGTCGCCATGCATGGACATTCTCCTTGTCTATAAAAGCCAATCAACACCGAATTCGTGAAGTATTTGGCCAAATTTGGGTTTGTTGATTAAGTTAGGGTTCCTGAGTTCGAGCGATTGATTCTCCCTCTGTGTTCTGATTCAAATCACAAACGATACACCAATACAAAGCTCACATCACGAGCTTTGTATAGACACCAAATTTGTGAGCTAAGAGTGAGTGTGGTAGAAGAATCAAGGCTTGGAAGTGGAAGCTGTTTCTTTCAAGTCTTTGTTTGGAGCTCACTTTGATTCCAATTTCTGGTAAGCTCACGAGTCTTTGGAGTCTCAATTCGATTCCTTTAGTTAGTATGTGTTGCATAGAGTCTAGAAAAACTAAATTCCCCAATTCTTATCTCTGTTTCATGTGTAAACCAATTCAATCTTGATGCTGCACTCAAAACTGTCTTGCATGTGGTGCTCAAAGTGGTTTTTGGTGTTGGAGAGCTTTTCTTTGGAATCTTCTGTTGGTACACGTCTGAGAGGTAAGGGGAAGTTGTTTTATGCACTAGATAGAGTTTGAATTCCATTATTTTCATTAGAGAGCCACCAAGAGGCTCTAAGGGCTTAGATTGAATAGGAACTTTGGTTTGGAGACCAATTCATGCTCAATGAATATTTTGAGCAAGTTTCACATGATGCATGCAAGCTGCAATGAGCACTATTTCATGAGTTTGTTGATTATTTTGCAATTTGAGGTGTTAAGTTGTGGAAATATATATTTTATGCATGATCTCATGATTCTCTATCAAATTTGTAATTTGATATGAATTGAGTGTTGTAACATGTTTAATATATGGTATATAAACTCTGTTGATCATTGGATTGGATTAAAAATGGTTAGAATTGAAAATGGTTTGTTAAAACCAAGTTTCCAGTCTACTCTGTGATGAAAGACTCGAGTACTTGGCTTGATACTCGAGTAAAATTTTGGCAAAATAGTGTATTTGGTGTTGAAACACTCGAGTATCGGGCCCAGGACTCGAGTAATAACTGACTCATGGGGATCTCTTAAGTTAAACGACTCGAGTAATGCAGGGGTCACTCGAGTGTTCTGGAATTGATGAAGAACACTCGAGTAACTCATGAATCACTCGAGTACTTTTATGAATCTGAAACCCAAATCCCCAGAAAGACATGAACACTCGAGTATTCTGAGTAACACTCGAGTAATCTGGAAATAAGTGAAGAACACTCGAGTAGTCTGAAGATCACTCGAGTAGTTCACCCAGAATAATTAAAATATCATTTTTAATTCTGAATCATTGATTAATACTTAAGTGAAAATAATCCAAGGGATCAAAGACTTAAAAGGAACTTGATTGATGATATGATAAAGTTTTCATTGGAATGAGGTGACGCTGCTCGGGTGGCACGTCGGGTATTATTAACAAGAAAAACATCAATCAATTCCTTTAAGCAAAAAAAATGATGCATTCATTTTGGAGTTCGGATGGTAGGTCGTTTATCATGTTTTGGTAACATGTGGAGGGCCTCTGGGAGTGCCAATTACGCTTGCTTGATGACACGTTGACGACGTGGTCGGCTTAGTGGATGCCGATATGGTTATACCGTTTGGATGACGGTCCGTTTGGATGACGGGATGTGCTCGGGTGGCACGGATTCCAAGCTTGTCGTGTACATTCTTGGTGAATGTACGAAATGTTGTATACCTAGGAATACAACGCACGGTTGAGTGCTGGGTTGTCAAGGATGGACGTCAGAGAGTTTCATAGATTGACGGAGATAGGCTTGAGGGCTAAATTCATGCATCATGCCACTCATTTAAATTAAGTGTGATAAATGAAACAAGTATGAGCATCCTACTTGCATCCTATTTCTGCTAAGTGCTAAATGTGTTTGTTGCTTATTGTTGCATGTTTATACCTTTATATTAATCATGTATTTCTGCTCTATTGATTATGTGTATAGAAATGCTTACCCCTATGCCCTTGTAGGCGATGTCTCGATACATCGCTTGCATCAAGATCCGGCCACTTCCTAGTGGCACATGGATCTATGAGGACCATCGCGCGGTGTTCGAGGGAGAGGTAGAGATTACCTTCTACCACCCGAACCCGCTGATTCGATTTCGTCCTCGTAGATTTAGGATTCTCATCATATACACTATGCACGTACCCCCGTTTTACACATATCATGGACCACTTCCCACACGGCCAGCTCGCTCTTATCACAGTTTTCGTTTCAGACCTACCCGTTCACACCCTTTTTCCTCGAGAGTCGTCCGCGAGGATACTCCCCCTTCTGATCCGAGGAGTCCAGTCAGGGTCACACCATCTCCTGACCCCGTACCCAGTGGTAGGGTACACTCTCCATCGGATGAGATCGAGGAGGATCCCGTGGAGGACGAGAGCGGAGGCGAGCCTGTCGTTCATTCCACCGGGAGTCAGTGGAGGGATGATGATCCCTAGATGCGTGTATATGGTACATGATGAGGATCAGGGGATCCGGTGAGAGGATGTTGAGGAAGAGATTCTGCTGCTGCTGCTGTTGATGATGATGATGTTTTCTTTTGCTACCTGGAGACTGCTACTACCATCACTACTACTACTGCCGTTACCAGATCTATGTGACCACCTCTAGAGTCTATATATTTTTGAGATGTATATATTGTAGATATATCTTTGAGTACTCTAGGGTCATGGTTTTATTTTGGACATAGGTCTTTATGGACTTGTATATGGATCTTGGAGACTTATGCTGGGACTATGTATCACTTGACTCTTTTCACCTATATATATATATATAATCTATGTTTATACTACTATTGGTTACATAGTCCTACAATTTCCGCTTACTCTGATTTCACCTATTAAAAGAATTCGGCTACAAAGGAATTAAATGGTAACGGTTTTACTAACGAAAGAAAAGATGGCATCGCTTACTTTCTATCGGATAAATATGATTTCAACACGAATGCTATCCAGTTTGTGAAAAGGTTTTAGAGAATGCCGATTTCAACACAATTGTTTAAAATGATATAGAATTTCTTCTCCAAGAATTCCATGTTTGGATTTGTGCACCCGCCTAAGAAAAGAAAATTTTATTTCCACATTTTCTTATATAATCACAAGTCCATATAATTTATCAAGTAATACTTAACTATTGTAATATTTACTTGGTCTGGGAAAAGGGTGCCACAAAATACATTATGTTCTTTAATGAACTAATGAACTCTCATGATGAAATACATTAGAATATGATGAAATACATTAAAGAACATTGAAGGACATTAATGAAAAAGAAGAAATATTTGGGTTTAGGGTGAAATACATTATAATAACTTTAATGTTTTAAGGAACTCTCATGATGAAATACATTATAGTTTTTGTCCAATAGAACGGTATTTCCTGTTTGGTAGAATTAAAATATATTGCGTGCATCTGTGTTTTTCGAACAATGTTTTACTTTTGTTAATAGGTAATATGCCAAGATTACAAGTAAAAAATAAGCTCTTTAATAAAACATTCCATATTTATTTATTAATAGGTCTTATTCGCCTTAAACTATTTGCATCTCTACCTGAGTTGGGAGTGAATTAAGCAATGATGAATATAAATTTTTTTTGTTGTTAATTATTAATTTAATAATGATATAAATAATATATATATATATATTTGGAAAATGCAGCATTATATGTGTGGAAAACTCCTACGGACTCTTGGGTTGGTTTAGGGTTAGGTATATTTAATTGATAGCAGACAATTGTTTGACTTATTATGTGGGCCTAAAAAATGTTTGGGAAAGAGCAAGGGTTTTGGATTCTGAACCCTATTTTTTAGTTTTGAATCCCAAAATCTAAATATATCCCAAAATTATCCTTTTTCTGTTAAGAAACAATGTGTGAAGTTTTGATGACCATAAATAAAGCCTTGAGAAGGAGATCAAGCTCATGCATTCATCTAGGACAATCACATGTAAGGCACTGCATACCTAAAACTCGAGCTATGTTTTTAAACTAAGTATTATGGAAAAAAAAAGTAGTTAAAAACTTTTCATAAACTATTATTATTAATCACGTAATTATGTGCCACAAATGTTTTTGATCAGTGTTCTAGCTATTTGAAATGAGAAAATATGTTTTTTTTATGAAAATATGATGAAAATAATCGATTACTATAACTGATGAATCAATTACTTTATAGCATCATATATACATTTTCTAGAGAGCTTGAATTAGAATCTTTTCAACCAATGAATCGATTACTTTGTGGCACCATACAATTATTCAGAGAGTTTTGAATCATTACTATTATGGATGAATCGATTAATTTAAATTAAAAGTAATCGATTACTTTTGGCATTAATCGATTACTTATTTAAAAAATCAAAATGACGATGCTAGATCAATTGTATTTATTACTTGGATTCTTTTTTGATTTCTTGTGCTCGACATCCTTATTAAAATGTTGAGAAATCATTTTTGAATAAACTCATTATATTCTCAGAATTTTAATCATATTTTTCGGAGCACACCTTTCAACTTTATCATCATCTTTAAAGTTCTTCTTCATTATATACTTATCAAAAGCTTTAGTTTTTAGTTATACTCCTGCCATTATTTCTTCAATTTGTATTATATGCACTAGCAAGAGTGCTTTAATATTGTTACACATTCCTAGTCATTATTATAAGTGTAATAGGGCGAGGCATCCTATTGAGTTTTGGTTGAGATTCCTTGCAAACGGTGGGCCTCTTAGTTGTTTGGTATCCTTTAGTTGTTAAGGAGAGGTATCACTAGTGAAAGAAGGTGTGATATATTCGTTGTAATAGGGTGAGTCATCCTATTATGAGTATTTAAGGTCCCTTGTGAAGGGTCTAATCCTAATAGTTTGCGGGATGCTCAGGAATTGTGTTGGGGTTTGTAACTTCAGTTGATCAATACAACAAATTCGAAGCACGTTACAGAGGGCTTGGACGTAGGCCTCATTGGAGCCTGGACCTAGGATTCCCTAGGAAGGCCAATCCAAGATAAAAATTCGGTTTGCATTTTTGTTTATATTTTATCTCTTTATTTATCGTTGCGCTTATTTTTTATTGTCATCATTATCACTTCCGCAACGCAACTATTTATCTTTATTTGAATATACGTTTAATCTCGCCTTAACGTTTTCATACTTATTCATCAACATTCTTCTATGCGCATAATCGTTTTCATAGTCATATGGCTTTTTCATTGCATATATTTTTAGAAATCTTTGAAAACGATTTCATTTATAAATTGCAAGTATTTTTATAAACACCCGATTTACCCTCCCTCTTGGATGATTGCTGGAAATTCCAACATCTTCCTCTAGCAACCACCCACGTCCACTCTCTTCTCTCCCTCTCTCCCCAAACTTCACCATCCTTTTTTTTCCACGTATCAAAGGAGTTCCTTCAAAAGATGATGGCTTGTGAGATCCCAGCTTCAAGGAAGGCGACACAAGGGTGATGGTCGCTTCAAAAAGAGGCGGCGATGGAGTTTGCGACGATTGGGGGTTGCGAATCAATACCCTTTTGTCTCGATCTCGATTTCTCGAGAGTTTAGGTTCACAATATGATTTTTTAAAAACTCCATTCGAAAAAACATTTTCGACCTGGGACTATCAGAAATGTTCTTAAACAGTACATCGTGAGCCATTGTTGCCTCTACTCGAATTACCATTAGAAACAATTTATGATAATTAAGGTTTAGAAATTGAGTTTGACAAATCCCTATCGAATAAACGTTTCTTACCCTAGATTGTCGGAATTCATGGTGATAGTGGTGTTGTGTGGCTGCCAAGGGTTGCACCATTCTCTTCATAATGGGGTTATGGTGACATGGGTGTTTGATGGTTCAATGGTGGTGCGGTTAGAGAAAGAAAGTGAAGGTATGTAAGAGAAGGGGGTTGCAATTTGGTTGAGGTTTCAAGTTGGAGGTTGAGAAGGAGGGTTGAGGTGTTGGTTGAGAAGGTAGAAGGGAGAGAGAGCGTGAAGGTGTGTGAGAGAAGCAAGATGTATTTTATGTTTTTCAATATTTTAATGGGGTTCAGAATTAATTTTATATGGTTTAAAATTAAAAACTCAAAGAGTAATACTATTTACCTGTGTTGCATGAGTAAGGGTACAGGTACGAAATATGACATTTTTTAAAAAACTAAGGTACGGATAAGTAGTTAATGTGTATATATATATATATATATATATATATATATATAAAATAAAAAAATTGAAAAAGGCAAACTCAAACAAAGGAGATGCAAATAAATGAACTGCAAACTCAAGTAGGAAATTAGAAGAAATAAGAATAACAAGGCCACAAGGAAAAACCAAAAAACCGAATCGAACCACAAAAAAGCAAAAAATCGAGTCAAACGGCAAATACCAATAAAAAACTGCAAAAAATTGTACCCAAGCATAACTCGAACCATACCTAGCTATACCTATTTTTTTAAATTTTTTTTAATCCAGTACGTATCTAGACGTAAGCCGTATCCATACCCGATAGGCGTACGCCTAGAAAACTAAAATACCCCATATTTTAGAGCTATTGACCATAAAGGTCCTTCAACAGGAAGTGGCAAGTCAAACGTAGGTACCACTGCTGGTATCGTATCCATAAGGGACCATGAGAAGCTACACTTTAAAACTATGAGCAGAATCTAGCATATAGAACATTGCACAGGAAACCTCATACCACATAATATTAGTCTGATAAAGGAAACAAACTCCATAAATTGTTTTGCTAATAACTGTTTTAAGGAAAACATATAATCCCATCAGCAAGAACCAAGAGTTTAAGGAAATCAAACTTAAACGACAAGAAACTAAGGAAATAAACTGATAAACCACTAGAGAATAGCTTTAAATAGTTTTGCAAAGAGTTGTAACTCTAGACAGGGGTGGCAAACTGAAGATAACACATTTATCTGAACAGCCATAATCCCTTCTTCATCAAATGGCACACCTTAGACCAGAGGTGGGAAATTAGCATCATTAAGTATTGGCACGTCGTCTTGATTACGTGTCCTGTTGAATGCAATAATTAATCATTATAAAGGTCACATAAAATTCTGATAAAGATACTAACACAAAATCATCTATAATAATGTCACATTCTACAATAGCAATTCAAACACTCTTATTTACCAAAAAAAAAATTCAAACACTCTTGAACCTAACGCCATCAATTATGAACACTATGGTATATTATTTGGTGCTACATTCCCTTTCTCATTTCCATGTTAAGTGTCACAACAAAGGCCAGCTAGACATTGCAGGTGGGGGAAGATACTCTTATCATGCAAAGAACACTGTTAGCAACTAAGATTACTATCACTAATGTTTTGATAAAGAAAATTTTCTAGTGAGGGCAACATGTACAGATACAAATTAGGCATCATCAAGAACAAAGTTCACTAAATTAAGTTAATATATGAGATTACAAAATATTTTAAGGAAAAAAAAACACAAATGGCAGGAAACTAAGACTGAAACTGAGCTGATTAAGCAAATACTAAACTAAGATACTTGAGATTAGTTGGTTTTATAGGCTTCAATAATTGAGTATCCAACTATTATCTATGCAGTCTAAGCTATGAATTGCAACAATTGAGATCAATTAAACCTCAAATTAATTTCAATAGCAATTGAGGTCATTAAACCTCAAATTAATTGCAACATCAATTGAGATCACATCAATAAAAACAATTTATTTAAGGGGGAGTGAAATAAGCATAGCACTGGCACAAAATAGAATAGAAAGTTGAAAAAAAAAATCAGCCTTACCCTGGTGAATGAGGATTTGATGTCTGAATTGGAGAAGGATATGCAGAACTGTTTCCAACATTTATCAAATTATAAAGGGCACTTCTTGAGCTTTCACCTTCATGTGATGCAGCTGCATTTGGACCTAAGAATCCCCTTCCTACTATAATGGTCAGGCAAAGACATTGGTTAAACAGTTAAAAAAAGAATTGTCATTAGGAAATGCTATACTTAAATTATTGAAAAGTGATATAGTTAATTTTCTAATAACCTTTTTTATTCTTTAATAAGTACAGGCATGGGTTGGCAACTCTCATATATTAAATATACTAGTTATTAATAAAAGTCTATCTTTTTTATTCCTCAATCAGAAGCATTCACTATCTTATCCATGTATAAATAATTTGATCAATTCAAAAAGAGTAGTGGATATAGCTCACCACGTCTCACATTTCGTGGTGCAAGATTGTTATCTAGCACCATAGGATCAGAAATGTTGTGAAAGCGAGGAGTAATTTCGATAGCATCACGTCGACTCCAGTCACGGCGTCTCGTGCCAGGACCGCAATCACCATACTGAAAGTAGTGACTGTTTCTGCTAAACCTATCCCCTGAATGGTTGTAATCATCATGATATCGGTTCCTTTCCCCGGAATAGTTATAATCCTCATGAGACCGGTTCCTTTCCCTCCTTTCCCTCCTTTCCCTTGAATAGTTATAATCATCATGAGACCTGTTCCTTTCCCTTGAATAGTTATAATCATCATGAGACCGGTTCCTTCCCCTTGACTCCCTTGAATAGTTATAATCATCATCATGATATTGGTTCCTTTCCCTTTCCCTTTCCCACCTGTATTGATTCCTTTCCCTTTCCCATCTGTTGTATCCCTCCTCATTTCTGGTATTCCAATTACTCCTTCTCCTGGCATACCTATTCTGTAAATTCAATATTAAAAGCATGTTATGCTATATAAAAAATTTTAAGACCAAAAAAATCTCACAAGCAATTAATAAGATGGAATCAAACCACACAAAGTGAAAATAATTAGACCCTTCATGTATCACACCAAACAAGGCATATGTTTTTAGAATTTAGTCTATTTAGCTTGATCAAGCCAGAAAAGATAAAAAAAAGCTTCACAATAAATAGCACATTATAGAGATATTAACTAACCTGGTAGCTTATTGGGTCTGGCAGGAATGTACCGGTCCCACTTCTTCTATAATCCTGAGTCCAATCAACATTCTGGCTATTAGGATATGCTGGGAAGGGTTGAGGAAGTTGGATTGGCGTACTAGAACTTAGGGGAGGACCATGAGTCATGTTCACAGAATCTGGAGGTCTCCTAGGAGCAACATCCCTAGGAGAATGTGCCGGCTGAGGTGGATAATAGAGTGGAGGTAAAACAACAGGAGGTTGATGAGGTAAAGACACTTGTTGTTGTACTTGTAAATTCTCACAATACCTTCCATATTGCAGATTCATCCAATGGAAATCAAAATCAGCTTTCATAATATCTATCACTTGTCCCTCTCTTACCAAATCAGGCTGCGAAGTTTCATCCTGTCTTACCAAATCAGGCTGTGAAGGTTCATCAGGAATAGGCAGGGGAAAAGGATTTAACATTCTTGATTGCTGACCAGGGTACATGTTCATTTGAGGATTGATTAGATCAGGATTCATGTCCATAGGAAGATTATTGAATGGGAAACTGGTAGTAGGCTGAAATGGTGGTCTCGAGGGACCAGGAGCAAACAACGACGACCCTTGGTTATCCACTCTCATGCTTGTACCAGGACTAAACCATGATGAAATAGGCGCAGCCATTGGCCCTTGCCAATGACCGGCTGATTGATTAACATGAACATTTGAAGTAGTGATTCCAGTTATGTTCTGAGCCGAGTGTCTGGTAGTGTCAACAAGTTGAGAGTTCCTTGAGCTTGAAGGCAAACCAAGATCACGATCATTGACTCTTCTGACAGGCGTATCACGATCACTCTCATTTTCTCTGGTCACCCATCTAAGTTGAGTAGTATCCCAATATAGTGTTGGCAAGTGATTAGTACTTGAACTAGCCTGGAAAGCTGGACTATTAGAGCTGGAAGCACCGTCCGTGTGTTGCGCAAACCAGAAACTTTCATTGATGTTGCCATGATCTAAATAACCTGGTACAAAATTATACTGAAAGGGTCTAGGAACGGGAGGTAGACCCTGAGAATAAGGGATGTAGTAGCTCCAAGGGAAGACAGGGGAAGAGGCATTCATAGGAGGAACGCCAAATGGTCTGGCTTGTTCGAAACCGGGTGGTAGCGGTGGAAGAGGGAAACCAAATGGTGGTGGTGGCGGCGGTGGTGGAATAAAAACAGCTGGTAGTTGTGGAGGTAAATGTAGGTTACTTACATTCACAATGATGGGAGGTGATGTTTGAAGATATGCATTAAGAAGTTGATTCCTGTAAGTGTTTGTAAGAAAGAAAAGATCACACTCTTGATGATTCATCAACCTCATCATTCCCTCATTAGCAGGTAGGCCAAATCCATTATTTTCACCAAAGCCAAATGCATTTGAAGTCTGCCCAAAAGAATGCTGATTTTGCATGGCATAAACTTCATTTGATGGATGTATAACACATGTAGGCATGGCTTGAACTTCATTTGATGGAGGATACATAGGACCCTTGCCTCTATCATCATGTTCACTTCTAATGTTACTAGATGATGCACTAGAGGCAGAAGCTTCAGGCATAGGGTTATTGTTGAGACTAAGAGAAGGTTGGGCCTGCTCAACCTGAAATTCATTCTGTGTTGGATTCTCAGGAATATCACCATCTCTCACAAACAAATTGTAAACGCTTAAATCCAACCAGTGACCATGCCCATGTGCGTCCCATGTGTGCTTGAAAAAATAATCAAATTCAGGTGTTATTTTCTCTTTTGGGCAATCAAGCAATCTCTTTATCCTATGAATCCCCAAAGTGATTGCACTCTGGATCCTTTTAAAGCTACCTGTATAGTAACATTAGAGTTAAACAATCAGACAAAAGATACAAATAAAAGGGCATCTTTGCTATGCAATAGTTTGGATAATCAAGAATTTGTTCATCATAATGTAAGAGAATGTGCAAATTAAAGAAATTTCTTACAATAGTAGAAAATATATTTATATCTTAAAAATATTAGGGAAAAATATGCATCATTATCTCTTATTTCGTTCTTTTTTAATTTGCACTTCTTCATTTGTGTAGTTTTCTTTGTTTTTTTTTTTTTAAAAAAAAAAACTAATCTCATCTTACAAATTGTTTATCAATGTGGTTATCATATCACAATTCCATCACTTCCCTTGCATAAAGATAATGTGTCACTCATTGATTTTGCTACATCATTGCCCAAAAACATTTCCACATTATCGTCACATAAGTGACACATGAATATCATTGGTGACACGTTATCATTGATGTAAGGGTTGAAATTTTCATGGAGGATGGACCATGACCACGCTGATAAATAATATGCAAATTAAGGAATCAAATTGAAATTAAAATAAAAATAGGGAGTCAAATTTTTTTATTTTTTTTATTTTTTTTTATAAAAAAAAAGAGTAAAGATAATATATGAAAATGACTATTTTGCTTAAAAATATATTGTAGATAATGTGCTTCTTAAAAGTTTTTTTCGGCAACAACATATTTCTAGAGCAATAGAATCATCATTTCTAGGAAAGAGAATTGTTACTGGTAGGGTTTAAGAGTTAAATACCGAAACTGATGCTACGGCCCAAGTTGTTGTTTTGACACAAAGGATCTACAATGTTCATGTGTTTACGAATAAGAGGCTGATTTTCTTGATTTCTTCGTTTAACACCATAATAGTTCTTGGTAGCAGCATCAAGGAATTCATCATTGAGCAGTATACCTTCGCTATCACTTACTGGAGGCACAGCTGCGATGATTTTTAAATGCAAGAAGAAAAGAAAAAAAAAAGTCCATTAGCCACAATGAAGAGCATGAAGATAACACCTTAGAAAAAAAAAGTGCAATCATGTTATCTAGATCATTGATAATATAAATTAGAAACACCATGAATACATTTTTTTTTTCATTATCAAATATCTAGATAACAGTTTCATGATCGCACTATTGCATTTTTTAAGATATAAGCTAAACAATGTGATGTTTTTCATGAAAAATTGTATGATCAACAACAGTAGAAAATATTTTTTTAACATACCTGTCACGTTGGGAAGTAAATTTAATTTAAACGGTCCACACAAGCTAATACCATAGGTTTTCCAGTCAAATTTACTAAAGAAGTCCAGAAATCGAAAAAGCACCTGAGATATGGAAGCAATATTAATATTGACCTAATTTTTCTTAAGCCACAGTGTTATGCATAAATATATATATGCATGCATAAATATGTATAATCATAAACTAGAAATTTTTATATATAGCAAAGTAAAGCAAAGAAGTTAGTTAGTCACCTCAAGTGGTCCACCCAATGGAAATGTATTATCGTAAATATGAAATATGTACAAGACCAAAACTTCAAGTGCATAGGTGGACATGAGTCCATGTTGAGCACCAAGGATGTGACTCTCATAGAAACACCAAGCTTTTATCAATATAATGCTGCGCTTGAATAAGTGATCATGACCTATTAGATTGTCAATCTGGAACACAAAACTATTTGTTAGAGATCCCCTTTTTTTTATAATTATTATTATTAGCTTGCAAAAGAAAAAAAAATTGTGTTGAATAAATCAAAACTTGTGTCAAAATAAATCACCTCCTCAAGAAAACAAAGGGTACATAATCCAGAAATCTGATTAAAGGATATGTCCACGACAAAATTGCCCACCATGCACTTTAGGATTGTCACCTGCCATTGAAACAACAATATGAAATATTTGAAGGGTAAGATTGAAAAAAATTTCACATCATAGACAAAATATTCAATCAGTGTTTAAACTATAAATAGACAATTTTACCAAATTGGAGTACCAATGAAACAAAAAAGTAAAAAATAAAATAATGATCCATGTCTTAATATTTATAAAAGAGCAAACAATTAAAAGAAAAGACCAACCATTGACATAGAGGAGGGAAACAAAAGGGAAAGAAAAAAAAAGACAATCTAATTGAACATTTTGTCTTGGAATTCTCATGTATCTATAATCTAACGTGTATACACACACATGTATATAAAATATAATAGGTAAAAACGAATGAAATATAACAAATGAAACAGGGTTTGGTATCCATGCAAGCATTTAATGATATCATAATGTAGTAATGCATATACAATTCTATTATTGAAAATTTAAGATGATTAGAATTTTGGTTACAACTCACAGTATCAATTCTATAAAACTTAAAAAGGAAAAAAATGCCAAATACTATCAATAAGAACGAGATTGCTAAGTGCTGGAAATTGCATTCAAACCAAAGGGGCAGAAATGAAAATTCAAAAATCAATAATTCTTTTTATCAGCCAAAAAAAATCAACATTTAACCAGGGTGAGTCAGTAGAAGTAGCTCATTAGCTAAATAAACATATGAATCTAGCTAGATGAATGTTGAACCACTTTAGCCAATCTTTCTATTCAAAACAACAACATAGTATGAGACTCTATCATAGCTATCACCTTAGCTCAATAATGATGAACACCTCCTCCATCTTCGCCCCTTCCATTAATTTAAAATTTTTTGTGCCAATAGATTGTTATACCATAGCATTTGCAAACTCAGATGCGTTTGAAGGGATTGACACAATGTGAAAACTCTTGAAAGAGAAGAGTGCCTTTAGGAACGCCAACACAAGTGGCGCGTGATTGAAGTCAGTTCGCGACATAAGGTGTTAAGTCTTAGAACATTCGCAACCCTCGTGTTTAGTTGCCAACATGGAGTTTGGAACACTAAGCAAAATGGTGATGAGAAGCTAGAGGAAGGTAAGGATGATGTCGAGTCATCATGCCCCTTATGCCCTTGGTAACACTAGTGTTATCATGGTTGAGGCAAAGGATCGCAATCCTGCAAGGGTAAGCTTACCCATATTCAATTCAAATTGTAGGCTACAACTTGCATGAATCACAAGTAATCACCGGTCAAGCATACGATGATGAGTTTGTTCTTAATCATAAAGGGGGGAGCTCGCCATACCCAAAATTGCTACTATAACCATAAGGGGGGGGGGGGATACCGAAGGTAGGGCTAGCTAATGACTTGAGTGAAGACATAACAATATATTGGAAGGTCCGATTGAACCAACTTCATTTTAGGGATGGCTAATAACTATTGAATAGTTTGGTTTGACATTGATTCACATCCGATCCAAAAGGAAGAGAGGTATGCTTTTGAGTAAAATTTGGAAATGAAAGTCTTATTTCATATCTCCAACAAGGAAGTAGGAGTAAGCTCACATGAGCTTAGCCTTCTAGATTAGACAAGTAGATTGGAGATCATTTTTTACTTCCTCGTATCCCCACACTGTAGGCAAAATAAGGACATAAACAAGAAAGAGGGTTCACCAAATTTTGACTACTTTGATGGGCGCCATTTTTATCAAATTTATTTGTATATGGTTAAATATGTTGTTAATGACTTTTTTTGGAGAAACTTGGTTGTCTTATGTTATGATTTGCAACATGCTTGTCACTTGACAAGAGGTTTGATTATTTTCGATCTACAAATGATTGATTGATAGTTGAATGTAGACCTATAGAGTTTGTTTTTTGAGAGGGGGGAGGAGGGGTTAATTTTTGTAGGAGGAGCTCTCTTGGATGGAGGATTTATATGTAGGATAACCCCCTCATCTAGATAAATGGTTTTCTAAGGGTTAGAGAAGAAGGTCGAAAATGGTAGAAATACCTTGTTTTGGGATGAAAATTTTGTGGGAGGTAGTAAGTTGTGTGTGAAAGATTTCCTACGTTATGTCACCTTTATTCAACTAGGAATGCCACGGTTTCATAAATGAATAGTTGGGTCAATGGAGCAAGAGTGAATTTTTAATATCCCTTGAAGTAGAGAACTTTTTGATTGAGACAAGTGAATGTTTGATGAATTATCTACTCTATTGCTAAATATAAGTCTGAATTCTACTTTGAAAGATAGCTGGTCCTAATTAAAAAAACGACAACACATTGACGCCTACACAGTCATGGCCATACTCACGACTATAGAAAATCGACCGTGATTTGGATCACGATCCGTTGATGGTGAATTTGTTCTTGATCTCATCTGTCACACTATGGGAGCTCGCCATACCCAAAATTGTTACTGTAACCATAGAGAGAGGGATACCGAACGAAGGCAGGGCTAATGACTTGAGTGAAGACATAACAAGGTATTGGAAGATACAACTGGATCACCTTCTTTTTAGGGATGACTAATAATGGTTAGGTAGTTTGGTTTGACACTAATTCACACTCAAAAGGAAGAGAGGTGTACTTTTGAATAAAATTTGGAAATGAAAGTCTAATTTTGTATCTCCAACAACGAAGTGGGACCAAGCTAATGTGAGCTTAGTCTTCTAGGTCAGACAAGTAGAATGGAGATCATTTTTTTACTTCCTCATATCCCCACACCATAGGTGAAATAAGGACATAAACAAGAAAAAGGGTTCACCAAATTCTGACTACTTTGGTGGGTGCCATTTTGTGATCAAATTTATTCATGCATGAATGACTTTTTGCCTTATCTTATGATTTGCAACGTGCTTGTCACTTGACAAAGGGTTTGAGTATTTTCTATGATGATTGATTGATAGTTGTATGTTATAGAGTTTTTTTTTAAGGGTGGGGGTTTGTTAACTTTTGTAGGAGGATCTCTCTTTGGTAGAGGATTTATATGTAGAATAAAAAGTGGACCACCTCATTTAGATAAACGGTTTTCTAAGGGGTTAGAGAAGAAGGTTGGAAATGGTACAAGTACCTTGTTTCGGGATGAAAATTTTGTGGGTTAAGAAGTGTGTGAAAGATATCTTACATTATATCACCTTTATTCAGAAATGAGTTGTTGATCAATGGAACAAGAGTTGGTTTTTAATATCCCTTAGAGAAGAGAACTTTTTGATTGAGACAAATGAATGTTTGATGAACTATCTACTCTATTGCTAAATATAGGCTTGAATTCTATTTTAACAAACAGCTCGATGGTCCTCGAAAAATGACAACACATTAGCGCCTACGTGATAGTGATCATACTCACAACTATAGAAAATCGGTCGTGAGTTGGATCACGACTCGTTGGTTGCAGTGGCGGAGCTTGCCAGAAAATATAGGAGGTACAGTTTTTATGAGATTATGTTTGAAATATTTATATGTAAGAATTTGATCGGAATATAATCAAAATTGTTTGACTTATTGGCCAGAGCTGTTTGTTAGCTGCAGGTAATCACAGGTTCGAGTCCATTCAAGTACAAATCTGAGCTAGATTCAAGCCCTGCACCTTGCAGATTCACATGCAGCTCTTAGCCACTTAGAAAAATAACCAATAAATATAACTTAATAAATTTTAGGGGGAGCAGGTGCTCCCACATGCTCCTTATTGGCTCCATCTCTGGTTTGGAAGTCTGCTACTCCTTTAAAGGCCTTTGCACATAGCAGGAGACGCCAATCACATCTTCTTCTCTCATGCATGATATCTTATTTAGTTTGGCAATTGGTTTATCCACTATAAAGTGGAAATCACACAACTAACATTCCTTCAAAGTTTGCCATATATAGCTTTATATACATTATCTTCAAATATATGAAAATGAGTTGGAGAACTGTAAATCCATTTGATAAAGAAGCACATACCTCTGCGTCGATATAATTAACTTCTGTCACTGGAAATTCAGCATTCTCATTCATCATTTCACGTTCTAGAACCCTCCGTACCTCATGGACCAAACTATCCCTCAATTCTGGATTGTCACAGAATGCCGTCAGATCTATATCCCCATCTGGTAAATATGTCTTCAGTGGTACTGACCCAAATGTGAAGAGCTGTGGTACCAAAAAGGAAGCACAAGATTAAGTTAAGTAATACAGCATTAGGCAGTGTGTATATATGGCTTTAGGGAAACACATAAAATGACAGTTCATGGGGAGAATTGGGAAGGTTCATTTGCCCTAAAGAGAAATATTTAGCATATAATGAAAAATAGAACTTAGCTTCTAGGTGAGAATCTTCATTTACATCTCACATTACAATTTAAAAAGGTGACAAGGATGTATATCTCTATAAACCAATAATTGAAACTTTAGAGATTAAGATTCATATGAGATATAAAAGAAAGGTTCATAAAATATAATAATAATTACACACACATATATATATATTTATGTCTATAAACCATTAAGCAGTAATTTGGTACCTGGCAAGGGACAGAATTCATGACGAGGCGCTTTAAGTAAGAAACAACAGAATTTCTCACATCTTCTGATTGTTTGTTGGGTAGAAGCTGATTAAGCAGCACTGTTGTTCTTTTTTCTGCCTCAGTCCATGTGTCTGGGCTAAACTCCTGAGCAAGGCTTCTTGCTTCTCCTCGCATGAGACCATTTGGTGCAAAAGCAGCATTCCTCGTCATGGGTCTTGTTTCTTGATTATCACCCATGCAAATATTTTCTCTTTGTTTTTTTTTTTTTTTTTTTTTTTTTTTTTTTTTTGGGATAAGAAAATATTTTCTCTTTGTAATATCCTTGTTCTGTTTTCAACACGTTGTTCTTCTACAGTGCCTGCTTTTGGAACAAAGAGAGAGTGAAACAATATAATTGGTTAGATTTGTCTCAAAAACCAATGAGTTTAATTTAAAAAGCTAATTAAACAAAATAAATAGATAATTTATTTATTTAGAGTGTCAAAGATGTAAGTGGATGATCTAATCATAAAAAATAAAAAAAAAATTCAACACTCCAACCCTTTCAGACAGAAATTCAGACATACCACAAACTATTCGAAGATTTTTTTTTTTATATATATAAGAATTAAGAACTATTCGAAGAAAATTGATGAATATAAAATATTTGGAAATAAAAAAAAAATTACAGTCGCAAACTTCTGAGACCTAGCGTCGACGAGGATGTGCAAAGTATCTTTTCCAGAAACAAATGCGTAACAATATTAAAATGTAACACCAATTTCAATTTTCAGTCAAAGGAATCAAACAACAATTTAACAATGCTGAAAAGCCATTGAAAACATGAAAAATAGATAAGACAAATTGAACTTCCAATAAAACCCTTAAACTTTCCTTTACCTCTCCTCTTCCCAACCAAGGCGAATGAGAGCTTAAGGGGTAAAAAATGATACAGAGAAAAAAATAGTTGAATTCAGTGTCAACTGAAAACAATTAAAAATCCATGGAATTATCCGAAGCAAAATGATACATATTCTTAGAGAAAAAACAGAACATTCCAGGTTGCATTCAAATTTAACAAATAAAGAACAAGAAAAAAATAAAAAATAATAAGCAAAGAAATACCCACAGACACATAAAAAAAATTCAATTTTGGGTGAAGACTGAAGAGTGTAGAGGAGAAAGAATAAGAGTGTGAAGAACCTGGTGAAATGTGAAAAAGAAGAAAGAGAGAAAAATCATTACTAAGAAATTGAATGAACGTATTGAATTTGAGCTAGTGATATTAATAAGACTTATTGAGCCTTGTCATGATCAGAACGGATACTGTAATTTTACATATTTTTCGGCAGAGAAAATGAAAATAAAGACAAAATGCGAAGAAACTGATGATACATACAGAAGACTACAATTCAGAAAGTAAGAGAGAGACTGAGACTAAGCTGGTTTTGGCTTTTTTTTTTTTTCTCTTGGTTTGATTTTTTAAAATATTTATTTATATTATTATAAAACTATTTTTTATTCACATTTCAAAAAAAAAAATTATTCATGAATCATGACAACTGTTTTTTTCTCTCTGCTATCCATTATATATTTTATAAAATTTTTTGAACAAAAAAAATATATATATTTTATAAAATTTAATTATACAAATAGTATATATGTAAAGAGATAATTTCAAATATATATAGAAAGAGAGCTTTATTATTTAATACTATCTAATTAATATGCAAATTTAATTATTAAATTTTAAGCATTGATTATGGTACCTTAGAAAGAATGTTTTCTTTTTAGTGTCTAATCACATTACCATTTTTTTTATAAACTTAATCATATTACTATCGAGTAAAAAATATTTATTAATTCCATTAAATTATTATATTTTATTTTTTTACTATTAAAATAATATTTTCCTATTTAGATTCTGATTCTCATTTTTTTCCTTATATTTTTAAATTTATTTATTTAATAATATTTAAAAATTAATTTTAAATAAAAAAATGATGACATTAAATGTTTTATTTCTTTTTTTTTGTTTACATGGGAGGTCTGAGACTAGAATCCATGACCTGGAGGAGGGGAAATTCTAAATGTCCCTGTAGCCACCAGCTAGGCTGTCTTACGCAGACTTAAATGTTTTATTTCTAGAGTTATTACTTTAAGGAAAATTTCACCTAACCGTAATCTTCATCACAAAATTGCGAGTAGTTCAATGAACTGAAAGTAAAATGGTTTATCATTTATAGTAAATTTATATTTTTTTTTTAAGGAAATAGTAAATTTATATTTATTTTAAAGTAAAATTTCAAACAATGATGTCAAAAATTCTAACCCGAAACTTCCATCTCCTTATATGAATCTTAAAAACTTACGTTGTCGCAATATTATATATTTATAACTATCAATTATCCTATATATATATATATATATATATAATGCACATTTTTTAAGCTTCAAATACATTCCTAATAAATGTAGATTAAATTAAAATATATTAAACATGAAAAATTATTCTATAAAATATTTATCCTTATATAATATAATGCTAAAAGGATAAGTTCTTTTTTATGGCAATTGGTTACAATTTCTTTTAGGTAAATGCAAATCCATTACTGACCAGAAAATTAACACAACAAAAATATAGAAAATCATTCATAAAAAATTAAATTTTCATATTTCATGCAAAATTTATTTAATAAAAAAATGAAAAAAGAATGGATTATTCTTAGAGGTAGTGTAATTTGATTAAAACATTCTCAAGATAATATACTCTAATTTAACAAATAGAGTTATTCAATTTCATAAAAAGTATTTAGTATTTGTTAGAATTTTTTATTTGTAAAAATACTTAAAAATATATTTGAATGAGACTTTTTATCTACATTTTCTTGAGTGAGAAATAAAGTGTGTATAACTCCATATTGTTTTCGGCAAGCCATTATCGGGTTGTGGTCTTGCGGACACCTCTTGCTTAAGGATATTGCTGGAATTTCCTTGTTGAAAGTCCGAATTTGCTCTTTTTCCGGAGGCATGCCCCTAACCGTCGTCACAAAAAGATGAGCTGTATCCAATGACTTTTATATATATATATATATATATATATATATATATATATATATGTATATGTATATATGTGTATGTGTGTGTATGTGTGTGAGTTTTTCTATTATGTGAAAGCATGATACTCCATCTAATCCTTATAATAAGACATATTTAACCGAATTACATATATCATGGAAAGCGGTTAGTTTTATGAATTTTATGAGAATATATTGTGACATTACAATTTTACCATCTCAACTTTTTTTTGAAAAATTCAAATTCATTGATGAACAACAAAAAACATATAATAGTCAAAAAGTTTTAAAAAACAATAAATGATGCATAAAAAATACAAAATGATTTATAATTAGTACAAATTTTTTTTCTAAAATATGACCTATAATAAGAATCGGAGGGAGTATCATTTTAAGGATTAAAAAAAGGAAGCAAGTTTTGATAAGAAAATTAAATATATTATTCATTAAGAAGTCAAATGTAGTATTTAACAACTTGGAAAATATATTTTTTATATTTCTAAAACATGGAGTAATACATGTTCATGATTATTTTTTAAATATAAAAATATTAACATGCATCCTTGAAATACTTGTAAGCAATACCCATAAATATATATAAAATATAATAATGGCAAGGAGTTTATTTCATTCATTTCTTTGTATTTGATAAATAATTTCCCTGTTTTAATTTTTTTATTTTATACGTTATGTTAATTTAGAAACTTAATATTCATTAAAAAAAAACTCAATATATATATATATATATATATATTAAACTATTTTTTATCTCTATTCAATTTATACAATTTTCACATGTTTACTATTATTTTTTTAATGATTAAATGATGGTATTTAAAGTAAAATATATATCAAAATTGCATATTATTTAATCATTCATTAATTTATGTGTATAGTCTTAAATAACATAACTTATAAAATAATGAAGTGACTAATAAATTTTTTTTATTAACTAGTTGACAATATTCATTACATTCATATCAATAGATTTTTGTTTTGACTTTAATTATAGAAATTAAATTGGGGATGCGATTACAGACATGCAGTCAATTTTTTTTTTTAAGATTTGTTTTTTTTACTCTCTCTAATCCAAAAGTTTTGATCATATAGCTTTTTTCTTTTGATTCATATGTATTGACCATTTAGGAACCCAATATATAATTGTTCTATTTTTTTTAACTATACCATTATTCACAATTATCTCTTTTTATCTTCAATTTTTTCCTTTCTCCTCTCTCATCAACAATTAATGATTACAAAAAAATATTTTAGTTAAATTATCCAAAATAATTCTTATATTATTTAACCATTTTTTAAACTTTGTGATTTTTTTATACTATCATAACTTTTGGATCAGAGAGAGTAATATTTTGTGATTGGCTCGATTTTCGATGAATGACAATCTTTGAGTAGGTATAATACCGTTTACAATCAAAGACATTAGGTGGATAGATTGGTCCGAGCACGCAAAGTGAACTCAGGATACCACTTAAGGTCAAATAAAAAAATTGTGATTGGAATTAATTTTAGATTAGAAAAAGTAAAACTAATAATTTCGCCCTCTAAGTTGTTTTTTCATCCTTTAAGCATTTCTAAATTATTTTTTATTTAAATTTGGTCCTAAATAATACCTTTAAAATACTTGTTAGCATAATTTTTTAAGACGAAATTGAATTGCAAAAATATTTTAGAAAACAAAATTCACTAGTTTTGAAAAAAAAATGGAAACATGGCTATTTTTTATATAAGTTTGTCATGTTCTACTTTTTTTTTTTAATAATTTGTCATGTTCTAGCTTTAGTTCCATGTATTTAGGTAAATGAGTCAAATATAACGTAAAAATACACAAAATAGAAGTAAAATTAATAAAAGAAACTATCAATTGCAGTGGGGCACTGCCCTCACTATCCTATACCAGGGACTATCCCTGTTCACACGCCATTCCACAATTATTTATGTGTATATATTTTTCATAGCAATGTATGTATTTTTTTTTATAAGCAAAAATTTATTCATTGATGAGTACATACAAGAACACCATGATACAAATATATATATATATATATATATATATATATATATATATATATATATATATATAACCCCTTAATTAGTTCTGTCATGTGCAGAGTTGCTGGGGCAGCAATTCCTTGTTCTAGTCGTTAATTTAAGAGGTAATTAATATTATTATTATTCGATAAATAATGAGTGTAGCTCACGTGATCATGTAATAAATTTTAAGGTTTGAAAATTGGATATATATCTCGAATTTGATCTTGGACATTACCATTTGATAGTTTATTGATGAATTTATTTTTTTTCCTATATCCCTATAAAAGAAATATTAGTATTATCTATAATAATAGTTTACTTTCAATGGAAACATAAAAAATTAATAAAATTAGTTAAGTGTCTTAATTTTTTAAAAAATACTACTCTCTTTATTTATATTTATATGTCGCACTTAACCTAAATGCACAAATTGAAGTGGGTTAACTTCTTGTTTTTAGAAATAAAAAAAATTATCAATTTTACACTTTTATCCATCCTACTTGCATTATTTTTTTATGGGAAATCGAATTTAGTTGATTAAAATATTCATTTAATAGATCTAGTTAAAAAAAAGAATTAAATAACCAACAAAGTTCAACACAGTTGGTAGATGACTGAGTTTCTTAAGCATGATGTCAGAAGTTCGATGGGTATGGAAAATGCTTTGTTGGTAGAGGCAAAACCCACTTTGGTGATCTCTACGCCTCATAAGGGATTAGTCTTCAACTGTCAGTTGGAGGATACCCTTGATATAAAAAAAATTAAATATGTCATAAAAAATATAAAGTAATCTTACATAAAAAAACAAACAAATATTTTTAAAAAATCGAAGGCCCAATTTGGTCCCTCAAGTTTTTCGACTGAGACACTTTAATCCATCAAGAATTATAATGTTAAATATTTTCAAGACACGTGACATGTCTCATTGTTTTTTATTTTCTTAACTTTTTATGTGAAAACTCCGTTTCGTGAGGAGCTCTCTTATTGCAAAGTTTGG
Organism: Crotalaria pallida; assembly: GCA_037953625.1. Classification (NCBI taxonomy): domain Eukaryota; kingdom Viridiplantae; phylum Streptophyta; class Magnoliopsida; order Fabales; family Fabaceae; genus Crotalaria; species Crotalaria pallida. The sequence goes on from CM075650.1 coordinate 151,107,211, forward strand.
GTTCAAAAGTATAATATAGAGTTTGATTATAAATAAAGTCTTAAATTGTTAAGGTACATTAGTATTAGGCTTAAATACTGTTTTGGTCCTTTATCTTATATATAGGTTTCAATTTGGTCCTCTAACTATTAGAAGAATCAATTTAGTCCTCTATTTTTATAAAGTTTGTCAATGTTGCCCTTCTGTCATAACACCGTTAAAATTAATCGGAATATTCCATATTCTTACCGGAGATTCCTTCAAACAGTGCATGTGTTGGCGACGGATTTTGCTACGGATTAGCGACAAATTTTTTTAAAAATAATAAAAAAATTCAAAAATAATAAAAAAAAAATCATATTTTTTTAAAAAATTGCATCCCAGAAAATGACAGACTATCTGTAAAAAAATTTTATCCATAAAATTTAAAAAAAAAACTGTAAAAACTCAACTAAAAAAAAAATATTTTACTGATTATTTAAAATTTTTCTGAAAATTTTTATTATTTTTTAAAAATATTTAAAATATTAAGAAAAAATAAATTGCAGAATTTTTAAAAAAATATTTTACAGTTTTTTTTTAAATATGAATTTTTTATTATTTTTTCAAATTTTTTTATTATATTTTAAAAAAATCCGTCGCTAATCCGTAGCAAAATCCGTTGTAAAATCCGTTGCCAACGCATGCACGGTTTGAAGGAATCTCCGGTAAGAATCTGGAATATTCCGATTAATTCTAACGGTGTTATGACGAAAGGGCAACATTGACAAATTTCATAAAAATAGAGGACTAAATTGACTCTTTTAATAGTTAAAGGACCAAATTGAAACCTAGATATAAGATAAAGGACCAAAACAGTATTTAAGCCTTAGTATTATTATGAAATGGTGTTTTGGTTTTTTAACAGGTGCATTAATATTATTTCAGAATTTATTTTTTATAAATGTATTTAGTAACACTACTGTGAAATGACGTTAGTTCATAATACATAACTTTTCAAGAATTTATTATTTTGTACAAATACATTAGTATTGTTTCGGAATTTATTTTTTTTAAATTATATTTAGAAACACTATTATGAAATGATGTTAGTCCATAAGACATATCTTTTAAAAAAAAAATTATTTTTCTAAAACTATTATGAAATGGTGTTAGTTCATAAGACGTAACTTTTTAAGAATTTATTATTTTGTACAAGTGCATTAGTATTGTTTTGGAATTTATTTTTTAAAATTATATTTAGAAACACTATTATGAAAGGGTGTTAGTCCATAAGACATATCTTTTCAATTTTTTTTTATTTTTTTAAATGATAAATACCGTTGACACGTGACATATCTCATACGTTCTCATTTTCCTAACTTTTATTGTGAGAGCCCCGTTTCATGAGGAGCTCTCTGGTTTAAGCATTTGTCTCAAAATTATATAATATTGTTTGATGTGTACCTTAATTAAGGAACATGCTAAGAATATTAAGAGAGTAAACTTTATTAAAAACTAAAAAAAATCGGATAGATATTAAATAACTTAATTTTTTATATAACTTTACTTTTTTGAAATATCTTTAATATGTGTCCACATTAAAAATAATTTAATAAATTTTTTTTTTAAACTTTGGCCAATTTGTTGAATAGAAAAATGAATGCTTGAAATTTTGTTTTTATTGGATTTCTAAATACGTGTCACATAGTACCAAAAAAATATATGTTATCTTAATACTATTATATTGTATCCTTTTGGATTTTTCTTTTTTATTAAGAAAGATAGTTAAATTTGTTAGTAACGTTAAAAATTGTGAAAATTTGATATATTTTCAAAATTATCCTTATAATTATTATTATGGTTCTAAAAAGTGTTGAGTTAATAAAAATGCTTATGAGAAAAAGTAATTAAATACTATTATAAATTGAAATAAGATCAAAATAAAACTCTAAAAAATCTTTTATATATATAGCCAAAGAGAGTATAAGTTTGTTTTGTAAAGTTTCAGTTTACCCGTCATAAACTCTCAACTCGATGTCGGTCTGTCAAAACTTGGAGTATGGAATATTAAAAAAGGCTTCATTACGTCACAAATTCCTGAAATTTAGGGTACTTTTGTCAAATATCTTTTATTTTTTCAATCTTTGATTCTCCGAAGTTACTTCTGGGTTTGTCATATACCCCTACTACCAATTCTGACCAATTTTGCTGACATGTAACATTGTAATCTTATCAGATGCAGAAGGTTAAGCACCTGGTGCCCCATGGGCGAAGATCCTTTGTTTTTAAAATTTAAAAAACTTAATATTTTTATATTTTTAGTTAAATAAAAAAAGAAAAAAAAAAGAATTGAAGAGAGGTTGTCTTCGCCTGTATGACACTGCGCGATTCCACATGACCAACCTCCTGAATCTGATCAGAATTCCGATATTACATGTCAGCAAAATTGGCCAGAAGTGATAGTAGGAATATATGACAAACCCATAAGTAACTACGGGGAGTCAGACATTGGAAAAAAAAAGGTACAAGAGTATCTGACAAAAATATTCCAAACTTCGAGGACTTGGGGGACTTGTGATATAATTAAGCCATTAAAAAACTATCCAATCTGCAACTTATTGCATTCTCGCAAATTATGAGAAAATGGAAACATGACTCCATTTTTTTATATCTAAAAATGCAGTTTTGGTTTTTTTTTTTAATGTGTGATTTTGGGTTTTAATATTTTTGTATTTGTATTTGGTTGTGGGAATATTTTCATTCATTAAATATTTATTTTAAAAATTCAATTTTATTATTTATATTTATTATTCATTTAACTGCCTTTATTATTTTTGTTTTTGTTACATGTCTCTTATGCATTCTATTTTGTTTTATTATATTCAAGACACATATTGCTTATAAATTTGTAATCAAAGCCTTCTAAGATGGTCCAATGGAAACAAAAATTTATTTGTGCCTTAATGCTGTATATAATGAGTCCAACGGCTATAATATTTAAGTACAATGTGTGTATCAAGCTAGTTATTTGTATATTTTTTTATAAGCAAAATGTGTTTTGAATGTCCAATGCAAAAAAGATTTTTTTTTTTATTAGTCGTTGATGTTATATAATGAATCACGATGTATGTTACAATCATGTAGATGTTGTAAGACCCTAAACTTCCCAATACGAAAATTACGGAAACTTAAAATTTTTTTGCAATGATTTGTTTTAAAAATCCATGAAAACCAATTTTTAAGTTTGCACCTGCGACATCCAAAAAACATGCATAAAGTAGAATAGGCAGAAAACATTTTATTACAACATAATGAGGAATCACGAACGTTCACAAACACACTTCGGGTTCAGTTCCATCATCAAGTTCCATTCTTCAAGAAACATAATAAACTAAAACAAACTTCTAAACTCACGACCAGAGTATTATACAAATGATGGGTTGCATAAAAAGGGTAGCACTAGGGCTCCACACTCATAGGTTAAGCTCCATCTGGGGGAGCCTGCCCTTCCTCAGCATCCGGATACCCATAGGCATCTCCAAAAGGTGTACCTATAAAAATGCAACAAATGGTGAGTAGTTTATCTTAACTCAAGAAAGACATTGAAAAATAAACTACACATCAACAACACATATTCAATCGTCAATGCATAAGGAGCAACATCGCACCATCGCATATTCATAGGATTTATTCAACAACTCACAAGTATAGCATCTAGTCAACAATAAACTTGAACACAACACATTTTTGTTCTCAAGCATAACTAATTCTCGACATACCAAACTCTCATTTACAACAATATTTGAAATGTGCAAAGTGTATGCAAATGATGCATGTTCCTTATGCGTTCTCAAGTATCTTCGTGCAATGATGCATGCACATCTCTCTTATCCGAATATTGGGTTCCACATACCTCGAATCCCTCTCTTGGATTCTCTTCTCTTTTCTCATTTTCTTTTCATAAATAGTAGTCTTTGACATTGGGATCCGATATTTGGATCATCATTCATCACATTGCTCTCCTCGGGCTTTAATTCACATTTTCATTGCTTCTCATGGGTTCTCATCATCTCATGCAACTGTTATTGCTTTCTCTTTTCTCATTAATTCCTCACATACACCCTCCACTCCAGGGACAGGACCAAACCGGGAGTAAGCATTCTCCAACCAATGCTTGCACAATACTTCACCCCTATTAGAGTACTGTGTACAACTTGGGCCGTTTTACCCAAGCTGGTTAAGCAGGAATCGCCCTCCGCGGTCACGAAGTGCCTAAGCAGCCGATAGTATCACGACGATTTGTGGGACCGACTCCCAACATGGGTCGCGCTGTCCAGGCCCTCTAGCGGATCGAGGCCCAGCCACCAATGACCCCCGCGGGTGTCAACGACACACCATGACCACTATATCACTCTTGTCCATAGGTCCCGTAGAACCATCACGTCATGTCCTTCCCACAACGGTCACCGTCCACCTTATTCCAACATGTATGATGCATGCTCTAAAGTCCCTCATTTGGCCTTACACCTTTCATTTTTAGAAAACACGATTTACTTTGTGTAATCCAAGATGAGCAACCACCTATTGATCTCTTCTCTTAGCCTTAACACAATTATTCTCATGCAAATTGCAAAATGTGCAAGTGACGTATTTCCTTCATATTCATCCAATTCAACAACACAAGGCTCAACTAACATAAAAACATCACACTAACAATTGCAATCATATAACATAGAACATATAACCAAAATAGCTTACAAGTGTTCAAAACCATTTCCAAGTATGTAACTTAAAACGTAGAAGCCAAATTAACAAGTAAGCATCCTACAATTATCTCTATGCAGCAATATCAAACATATAAACCAAAATGATAAGTAAGCCTAAATAAACTATTATGCCATTATTTGTAAGCATAAAGCATTTAAAATAAGTATTTGTCATGTCAAAATATCACTTCACATAATATTTACAAAATAGTGAATATGACAAATATAATCTAATATTCAAAAATATTAGCCTAGTGTAACATCCCGAATTTTTACTCCAAACTTAGCTCGGTTAAATTCGAGTTAGAACTGAGAATAAACAGAAGAGTAAGCTGGAATGTAGTGAAGTATTTTCATGGCCAAAGTGTATGTAGGAGTTGAGAAGTATGCCATAGAGTTAGAAGCCATCAGTACGTAACAATCTGTTAATGTAATCGATTATCGTGGGGTGTTAATCGATTACAATCATTCTGTGAGGTAGCTAAGCCTTAGCAAAGAACAAGCGGGTTTAAGTGTAGTGGCTCGGACCTCAGTCCTCGGACCTCAGTCCGACCAAATTCCATCTTAACCGATCAAAAGCGAGGTTCAGTCATAAGCCGACCTTTAGCGAGGTTCAGAGTCATAAGCCGACCTCGTTTCGTCTCTCACCCCTCGTCAGTAATCAGACGACCACAACGAGCTGTCTCATGTCACCTGATCTAAAGCAGTAACCAGTCTTCTCAGGTTTAAAGGATGTTGGATCGAATAGTTATCACCGAGCTCATGAGAACCGAACATGTAGCCATGAGTTCATGAGAACCGAACAACTAGTACCGAGCTCATCAGTATCACCGAGCTCATCAGTACCACCGAGCTCATGGGAATTGACCTCGTTTCGTTTGACAATCCTTGGCAGTGAGCAACCGACCATATCGAGATGATTCACGATGGACGATTATACGCACCTATCTCAGCAATATCCCGTTGGCCACAGTAATTCGCCTTGTGTAAACCGAGTATGAGTTCGGCCTCTTATCGACCATCGATAGGCCACACCGACCTCGCATCGATGCCAAGGCATCTCAACCTCCACGTGCCTAGCATCTCGTTGGTGAGGTTAAACCGATCTTGCACAGACGATAAGATATCTCGGCCTCCACGCGCCGAGCATTTCGTTTTACCTATCTCATTCCTAGAAGGTGCTTTCAAGAACCCGATCACCGAGGTCCTAACATAGGCCCATAACTCCGATCCGATCGATTCGATCGTAGGCCGATCAGTTAGCACTTAGTTTACAAACACCGACCATGATCTAGTCGGATTCGTAACACACCGAGCTAGGGCCGAACACCATCGCCGAAACAAATGGCTCTTATAGCATTTCGGCACCCAGACGCCCTATTCTCGACGCCCAGGCGTGCGCGTCAGACCTTGATCCCTCTCAACCATTCGTTTGTGACTTCCTCAGAAAGCCATTAATTTATAACCACATATTTACCAAACTTCTAAGGGAAGCTTCTCACCAGGACCACATGTTTATTTCCAAAGTAAAAATAAAACAAAAACAAAGACCAACACAACCAACACTCATTTATTCATTCATGTGAGACCCCCAATTTAGGCCCAATTTAATTGTGTTATTATTTGGAAAAATAAATTAATTTTGTTTTTATGTTTTAATTTAATTTTGTGCTAAGTACGTGATTTAAGTAATATATGTGAATGTTCATGTATTATAAGATTTTATTATATTATAAGATGCCCAAATGTTTTGTTTAAATTATTTTAA